>OY282499.1:31297372-32646372 GCA_958295605.1 Ajuga chamaepitys | reverse complement strand
CCAAAGAAAGAAATAACTTTTTGCATATATATCATTTAACTAACTTCTTTCATATTATGATATTCAATCACTATAAATTTCGGTAAATTTTCATAGTACATTTATAATACCACTAGTGTTTTAGAATTTCTTAATGTTTAATAACTAACAATAGAGCAACATATTTGTAATGAATAATTTTTAGAACAAACATAAATCTATTAATGATAGATATATGAATCACTTAATATATGTGTAGTGTATATAAAAAAATACAATATATGGCATGCTTAAATTTAACTCGGCATTCCTTTTACTCTACCATTTAAATGTATTACTATATCTAATATTTAATATTTCCATTTGTAAAGATCAAAATTCTAGACCTGGACCAAAAAATATTCTTTCATTTAAAAATATTTAATTTATTAGAGTAACAACAAAAAAATCTCATGAAGTGACTCTAGTGTATTTAGAAAATTTTGCGCATTTATTTCAACTGCAATGATAATTTTCTTTTTTCTTAAGTTCGATGAACGAAATACAAATGTATGAAGCGTTAAAGAGGCTCGGTTGTACGTCAACTCTAATATGTGAAAGCTACTTTTTCTTACTGTGATGTATTGTTTTCACTTTTTTTTTTTTTTTTTGTTTCTACTCTACATATCAAAAAAAAAAAAAAAAAAATCTAATCATGTTAGTTAGTAAAGGAGAAGAGATTGTTCGGATAGATATAAAAGGCAAATATTTTCATATAGATACCATTTTATTGGATATATTTTGTGGGATGAGGAAATAATCAATAAATTAAGTATGTTGTATATGATAAAATTGTAAGAATTGTGGTTTTTTGTGAAGCGACACATATTTTATTTTTTCTAAAAGACACTTATTTTGAAACCGAGGGAGTAGTTTTTTACTCATCATTTATGTTTTTCTAGGCAGATACTGTAGTTGATCACATTAATTAGAAAAGAAAAATAAATATTCCGGATAATATAGTTTTTTAAAATATAGTCCATGTAACCAATATTCTAAAATAATAAAAAAAAAATACACATACTTGTGTAATTGTGCAGCTGATTTGATTTTTGTATTCATATACCTAATTAGGGTTTGTACCAACAAAAACTACTAACCCTCGGAGCTTCTTACCAAGCATTGCAGATGCACCAAATCACATATATTGCCAATCGTGCAACCACTCAATAACTAATTAATTTATCTGTGGTTGGGCCGCAAGTTTTCACCAAGGGCCGCGAACAGCTTTTTGCCGAAGACGTTGTCAAGAAGATCTAGTCTATGAAGGATAGGTATATATGTAGAATTTGTCTAGTTTGCTAAAACTCCTGGAGCTTGGAATGATATTGCCAGGAACTTGCTTCAAGCTACGCCCACCAACTACCACAACAGAGTTTTGGTAATATCCCACCCTGCCTAAAATAAAATAAAAAAAATTGTATTAAATTCTTTGATTTTAACTTTCTTGTATTGTTCTTTTTCTATTTGTTAGGATGAAAATCATAACCGCTCACTCAAGCTTAGATTGGAGACTAACCTGAAATGGCTCACACTTGACCACCTTTTCTGGAGATTGAAGATGGAGACCCTCGACTACCCATGGCTTCTTGTCACATCTGGAGAACACGATCCCAAATGGGTTGAAGAACCGGTTAGAGGTGACCCTTCTTTATGGATTAGATGGATGATCGAGCTAGATGCATTGTTGGAACGGATGTAGACATGGTGGCTGATTAGGATGGATTAGTGGTTTTTGACTTGTTGTTTAGGGTTCTAACGGAGGTTTTTTTTTTTTTTTTTTTTTTTTTTTTTTTTTTTTAAATTTGGGATTGAAGGTGTCCTTTAATAGTTTCTATTATATATAGAAAATTTAATATACTGATTTTTTAGGTAATGGTGTCAATATGTGAGTAGGTTGATTGGTTGCTATAATTTTTTATTTTACTCTGTATTTGTTTTAGTTTCCGTTATAGAAATAATTTTTAAAATTATAGTGTTTCGAGGTAATGGTTTTCAAATTTGATTTGTTTTAGTTTATGGATTCGATGGATGATCGAGCTAAATGCGTTGTTGGAACATATGTAGACGTGGTGGATTAAGGGTTTTTGACTTGGTGTTTAGGGTTCTAATGGAGGTTTTTGTTAAATTCGGGATTGAAGGTGTACTTAATAGTTTCTATTATATATAGAAAATTTAGAATACTGGTTTTTTAGGTAATGGATACTGGTTGTTGAAGTAATAGTATCAATATGTGATAAGGTTGATTGGTTGCTATGATTTTTTATTTTACTCCATAGTTGTTTTAGTTTCTGTTATAGAAATAATTTTTAAAATTATAGTGTTTCGAGGTAATGGTTTTCAAATGTGATTTGTTTTAGTTTATGGATTCGAAGATGATCGAGCTAAATTCGTTATTGGAACAGATGTAGACGTGGTGGATTAAGGGTTTTTGACTTGGTGTTTAGGGTTCTAACGGAGGTTTTTGTTAAATTTGGGATTGAAGGTGTACTTTAATAGTTTCTATTATATATAGAAAATTTAGTATACTGAGTTTTTAGGTAATGGATTTTGAAGTAATAGTGTCAATATATGATTAGGTTGATTGGTTGCTATGATTTTTTATTTTACTCCGTATTTGTTTTAGTTTCTGTTATAGAAATAATTTTTAAAATTATAGTGCTTCGAGGTAATAGTTTTCAAATGTGATTTGATTGCTATGATTTTTTATTTTAATTATAAACATTTCAACGTTTCTCCACATAGATTACAACCAGGTTAAAATAATATAGATAAAATGATCTCAAATAATTTGTGATTTTTTTATGCAACCATATGTACCTGGTTAAATTGATCTCGAATAGTTTATGATTTTTTTTTGCACACATATGTAACTGGTTAAATGAGATTTTCAGTAGGTTCTGTAGTCTAGGGATAAAATTAAGCAATCTTTTTACAACAAGATTTTACATCTTTCTTTTGAGAAGGAAATGAAAAACTATAAAATTGTGGAGAAGAGAGAGAGCACGTAATGAAATTCTTATACTTAATTCCTCTTCATTTTTACGCAAACACTGATCATTACATACTCCTAATCAAATCTAAATCAAATCTTGAAAGATATCTAGATAATTAAACAAAATCTAAATCAAATCTTCGAAGATATCTAGATAATTAAACAATAGAAAATAACTACAACAACAACAACAATAATAATAATAATAATAACAATAATAATAATAATAATAACAATAATAATAATAATAATAATAATAATAATAACAATAATAATAATAATAATAATAATAATAATAATAATAATAATAATAATTCTATTAACATAAAGCTGTTCATGGGCTTCTTCCATAAAATTGGCCTCCTCATGGGCTTCTTCCCTAAAATTGGCCTCTTTAGCTTCAAGTCCATCTCCACTTGGCCCGTATATTCACAATTCAGCCCAAATTACACATTTTCGCCCAATTTGGCTCCAAGCCCCCAAATTAATGTCTCCTACACCAAGATATAATTAATCAAATCAATTAAGACGTTAAAATCATCCCAAAAAATAAGCGAATATGAATATTAATTATGGAATAATATATGCACATCACATGAAAATCAAAATCATCTAGCTAATCAAATCAGTTAAGACGTTAAAATCATCCCAAAAATAAGGGAAATATGAATATTAATTATGAAATAATATATGCATGAAAATCAAAATCATCTACCTTTGGTTTTAGAACCCAAAGAAAATATCACGATTGTTAGGAAAAATAAATACCGAAATAAATAATTTTCGAGGACCCTTGTGAATATATCAGTTCAAAACATTATTAAATGTCTTTCATTTATTTAAAAAGACTAAAAAACTTGTTCCTTGGGAGGTGATCTTTAGTAGGTTTTTGAATCCATGGACAAATTTATGCAATCTTTTACAACAATATATTGCATCATGAAAATCAAAATTATCTACCTTTGTTTTTAGAAGCCAAAGAAAAAATAATGGTTGTTAGGAAAAAATAAATACAGCAGAACCCTAAAATTCTCTATGATATAACACTTTAAATTGTAAATATATCAGTTCAAAACTTCAATACATGTCTTTATTTTATTTAAAAAGACCAAAAAAAAACTTGTTCCTTGGGACAATTATGAATAACATAATTAAAACATCTTTCTGGTTTAGGTGAATGGTAAGATCAAAATATCTTTCTGGTTTTCAATGAAAATTATGTTAAAGACATTATTATGTGAGAGATATTGCTGAAGATTAATTAAAATAATAGGAAGACCGAAGAAATTTATGTGTACAAGAATCCGAAAAATAATATTTGGAAGAATATTGTGGAAGATCAAAAGGAATTTATATCAACATGCACAAAAAATAATGTACTTCTGAAGAGAAGTTGAAAAGTTAGCAAATATTGGGTAATAAGTAATGGAAAATCCTCAATTGGTGCAATGTACCATATGCATTGCATAATCTTTTGGTCAAAGTGGGTCCCACCAATATTTACCTTTTACCGCAGTGAAAATGTGTGTGCATTAATGCATCGCGGGTATTGAAGAAATTCCTTGACGACATGTGATCTCTAATAATAAAGTTGTGACAAATACTCATTATTTGAGACCATTTTTCTTATCTCAAAAGACTATATTTTTTGTAGTGACTATTTTCGATTAGCTGCAAGAAAAGGTTAGTTCATGAATCAACAGCTTGATATATTTTCTGAAAAATACTCCATTGTAAACACTACAAGATTTTTTTTAAATAAAGACGAAAATTAGAAATGGATAAAATCGAGAACTAATAAAACGAAATAAAATAGAATAGTGACGGGTATAATCCATCTCTATTATGTAGGTAACTTGATTTCTAATTTCATATTAGAAACGAAAATTCCGTCACTAAATTTGGAGCCGGGATAAATCGATCTCTAAAATTAAGAGATAAATATTATCGAAATGAAACATTTTATCTCAAGTTCGTCATTACTTTAGTTTAAAAGCAGATATCATGTTAAATTCCGTCGCTAATTTAATTTTTTCTTCTGGTGAAATTTATTATATCACCTATTGAATCACTTTTGAAGTCGAGAGCTCTTTAATAAACATTATGGCTCTTCATTTTGTAATTTGGACTTTTTGGTGTTCTAGATAGGCATGCTTGGGTTGCATCTGAAACATAACTATAAAGTATTTTAACAAAAGATAATAATGCATTACTTTTAAAATTGTATACTTATTTATAATCCTACATACTATTCTATTATATATTTATAAACAAATTCTAATTATGTTTAACTATAATTCTGATTATTCTAATTTTATTTGACATAAGTATTCACTATTAAATATTAATCATCCTTAAAATTATTATAAAAAGTATTTAGGGTATTTGACTCAAAAGATAGTTTAATAAATATATGAAAGCAAGACAAATACTACATGATCCTTCATTCTTTACTAGTACATGATTTGTTTTTTCCTTTAACTATATGAATATTCAAGTTTTGCAATATATTACTACATTATTTGTTTTTTCTTTTTATATTTACAACTGCTATACTTTTTAGTTGGAGTAATGAAGCACATATATTCTATGAAACCTTTTCAGCTTCACATTATATAAAAATGCTTTATATTTTGAGAATGAATTATAACACAGTTGGTAAAGTACGTTTATAACCTAGACTAGATCATAGATAAGGGATCAAATTCCTCCCCAATCAGGATTTTGCTAAAAGTTAAAAAAAAAATGTTTTAAAACTTGTTTGATACGTGATTGAGTGTACACAATTGTGAGTACTTCTGATCATTATTCAGTTTTAATTCGTGTTTCATATATTACTTTACGATATTTCTTGGCGAAAATTGTAAAGAATGGAAAAATATGAAGAGATAATGGTAATGCACAATATTAAGTTTATGAGGGAATTGATTCAGTTAGTAAATCATCTTGTAACACAGTCAATTGACCATGATTTAATTCTCACCTACTCCACTCCAACGAATATTTGTACTCAGAAAAGAAAGTTTGTATGAGACACGTACTAAAAAAATCAACAAATTGAAATCTTATATTTGGTGTATGCAACAAAATCTTAATGCAATATTTCATCGACAACACAAAAATTAAGTAATTTATATTATTGAAAACTAGTGTAAATAACATTTAGCGTAACTTTCACAATAATTTTGTCATCTTTACAATTATACTATAACTTTAGTCTTCTAGAATACAAATTTATCCTATTTGACAATACTACCCCCACTAATAACCTAACCATAATAAGCAATCTAATAAAGGCCAATTAACCTAAGCCCACCCCACCGCTCCCCCAAACAATCCAACGCCTGCTACCTGAATCCTCCCGCCTCCTACCCGCCCCACCTTGCCTGAGCCCACCCCCACCCCGTCCTCCAAGCTTCTCCTTATCCTTGTGCAATCACGAACTACATCGGAGATGGAGACTGCCTTTCAACGGCCTTTCTCCAAGGATGAGGTTGTAAAGGCCTTCAAAGAGATTCATCCTTTTAAGTCACTGGTCCAAGTGGAATGAGTCTTATCCTTTTTAAGAATTTTTGGCATATAATGGGTAAAGATGTCGTTTAAGTTTGTACTTAAGTTTCCTATGCGTAATTCTCCTGTCCATCTGTGAATCATAATTTCATTGTTCTCAATCTGAAGTTGAAAAAGCTTGAGCTCATCTCTCAGTTTAGGCCTATCAGACTTTGCAATGTCATTATAAATGGCTACTAAAATCCTTGTAATGGAATCAAACCATGTCTTGACCACTTATTTCTCCTTCATAGTCTGCTTTATCCTAGGGCGTCTCATCAGTGCAATGTTTTGGTTGCTTATGAATGCATCATTTCATGAAATATAGGAAGTGGGGGGGTTATTTTATGTCTATTAAGTTGGATATCAACAAGGTGTTTGACAGGGTAGAATGGTCCTTTGTTCACAATATTCTTCTTACTATGGGGTTTCATGTGCCTTTTCATAATTTACTTCTGACTTTTATCTCTTCTTATAATTTTAGTTTCCTACTATGGTCGCCGATTTGGCCCCCTCACCCTTCAAAGGGGTATATGAATGGGCGACCCACTTTTACCGTAGTTTTTTATATTGCGTGCGGAAGTGTCTTCCTCTATCTTGCAGGACCTCCAGATTTATGTTAAAATTAATGGTCTTAAAATTTCCGGTACTGCACCAGCTGTATCACACCTTTTCTTTATGGATGACACTTTATTTTTGGGTCGGCTATAGTGGAGGAAGCTCGTTATTTGAAATACGCCATCCAACTATGGGCAGTAAATTTATTGCGAGGAATCAGGGATTCTCTTTAATCCCAATACCCTTCCAGATACGAGAGAAAATATATGTTCTATCTTTGGCATACCCAAGGTAGATTTTCATGGAAAATATTTGGGTTTGCTTCTGTTGTGGGGATTTTCTTAGAGAGTGGTGTTTTCTTCTATAAAAGATAAAAGTGTGGAAGTGGATCTAGGAATGGAATGATTTTTTGTTTAAGTATAGCGGGAAGAAAGTGCTCATCAAGGCCGTGATTCAGTCAATTCCTACATTTCAATGTCTTATTTTTGGATCCTGAACACTACCTTGCAAGATATTGAAACTCTTGCGTGGGATTTTTGTGGGGAGAGAGAGAGTGCAAGCGGAAGACTCTTTGGATGGCTCGGAAAGATCTGCAAGAGTTAGTAAATGTCAGGGTGGACTTGGTTTTCGCAATCCTAAGGAATTTAATCTTACTATGCTTGGTAAGTAAGCATAGCGTCTTCTCACTGATCCCTCGTCTCTTCTAGCCCAAGTACATTAAGTTAAATATCATTTGCATGCATCTTTCTTCGAGGCAACTTTGGGTAGTCGGCTTTATTCACATGGCGAAGCATTCTAGAGGGTAGAAAAGTAATGTTGCTAGGCAGTACATGACTTGTTTGTTCTTGTCGTAATACCCTTATTTGGGGGTGATAAGTAGTTGCAAGATTCTCTAGGTTTTTTCGTATGAAGCCCACACACGTCTCTTCCGAGTCATGCCATTGTTGATATGCTTCACTCCTCTTCTGGTGCGCGAAACATCAACTTGATTTAGAAAATTTTCACGCCATGTGAGGCTGATGACATCCTCCATCTGCCGATTCGTAATATTTCTGCTTCTGATCAGTGATGTTGGCATCCGAGTCGCTCCGATAAATTTTTTGTTTCCTCAACTTATCATTTTGTTATGAATTTTGCTCCAGATTTGCTCGACATCCCTCTATTCCATCTTCCCAGCCAAATGCTTCACTTTCTCTGGCATTGTTGCTTGAATTCCCTTCCAGCTGCTAAAAATTTAGAAGGCATCTCCTTATTTTCGACCGTTGTCTGTTTTGCGAGGCTGCTGATATTTCTACTGGTTATTATTTTTTTCATGCTCTGACTTGATGGCAATATGGCAGAGTGCTGGGCTTTCTAGTTATATAATGTCATTCTCTTAACCTTGTGCCTACATGTGTTTCAGAGACATTATTCTCTCTGGGGATTGTAATGTGATTAAATATTTAGCAATAGTTGCGAGCAATATTTGGCACAATTGTAACAATAGCCTCTTTTAAAACGCCAAGCTGGATCAATCCATCCTGGTTACTAGTTAATCGTGGCTTTTGAAGGATTTACGTGCCGCAACGACTCATCTGTGATGACCCCATGCGTCGGAGCTCAAGCATATGCACCTTCCTCCTTCAGGAATCTCTCGACTCTATTTCCATTAAGCTACATTGCTTAATCAGAATACATCTTTTGTCGGTATTTATGATTGCAGTGCTGGTGGTTCTTTTATTCTTGCACGGGAAAATCGCTTCTGCGGTGCTACAAATCTAGAATTATCCAAGCTTCTAGCCCTTTGTGAAGCACTCTTGATATTGATGCTTTGTCCGTACAAGTGACAAACGGGGTTTTCTATCATGAAAACACGCTTAGAATAGAGGTTTTATTGTGTATTTATTACATTCTAAGCTCTCGTCTGTCATAAAATTCGTATTTTCTTTCTCTCGTCGGAAAAATTTTATTTTTGAGCATTTTGTAGGTAAAAAGGTGTACAAAGAGTCGACGAGTATAAGAGAGTCGAAGAAATCAAGAAAAAACCCCGAAGAATGAAGAAACGGGCCAAAATTGGGCCGTGCACGACCCATGGACGCTGAAGGAAGAAGTGCCTAGAGCTCAGCGCACGGTCATGACCATGCGCCCCTGCACGGACCGTGCACGCCTCCAAGAAGTTGGGGATTTTTAGGGTTGGGCACGGTCGTGGATTGCACGGACTGTGCACGGACGCCGGAAAAGTGGGCTTTTCAGCCCCAAAACCTGTTTTTTTTTTGCCCAAGACCCTAAAAAGCCCCAATTTGGTGTATAGGTGCCCTAATTTCAGTTTTTTTTCACACAGCACACATTTAATAGCCACTTTTTTAGAGAGGGAGAAGTTAGAGAGCATTTTTGGGGATTCCACATGAAGATCAAGAATTATCAACATTATTAAAATAGGTTTTATCTTTCCATTTTCATTTAATATTTTTATGAACATGATTATGTCTATATATTTGTGTTTATCTTTTATTATGATTATGGTTGGCTAATTTCCTTAATCTAGGTTTAGAGAGTAAATTATGGGTGTTTAGTTATTATTAGCCGATTAATTCAACTCCGTGTTATGCTATTTATTGATTAATTGTTTATAAATGATTGTTGAATGGATTGATCACTTATTTAACATTATTGAGGATTAAATTGGAACCGAGAGGGGAGATTTGATCCAAGATCACATTAATTAACATGATTACGCAATAAAACCGAGAGGTTTGTGCTAGTTGTGGGAACGTTGGTCTTAGAATTGATTAGGAGTTGTATTTGATTAATCAACCGGAGACGGTGATTAATCTTATATAATCAACATATAATTCGCTCCGAGAGGGGGTTTTACATATGTTTGTGATCGTTCCTTAATACATAGCATTCGGTTAAAAGTTAAATTGAATTGGAGTAGTAGTGATTAGATGCCCATAATCGAAATCTAAGCCTAGATTACCCTTATTAATTGTTTAATGCCTATAATTGTTCTCTAGTTCATCATATTAGTGTTAATTTCTTGTTTAATTGGATTAGTTCTTAAAATACCAAAAACCACTCATTTGATCGTCTAGTTAGTCATTTAAATGTTTATGTCACTTCACTTTTCTAATATTGATACCAATCCTCGTGGATCGACCTTGTGCTCGCTTAGTACTACTTTTGACGTCGTACACTTGCTGTTGCTCAATTTTAGTTGCAAAAACTAAGTTGTGTGTCAAGTTTTTGGCGCCGCTGTTGGGGATTTGGTGACGATAGCCGGAAAGTGTTGTTCTAGGAATTTAGTGATACTCTAAACACTTTCTTTTTGTTCTTACTTTTGTTTATTTCAATTGTTTATTAGTCATTAATTTAGCTTACGGGATCCCTTTTTTATTGTTGTGCAAGGTGTTGATGCACTTGAGGTCGCAAAAATTGGAAGGCTTATTACCTATTGATACGGAAATTGAAGCAACTTGTAGACACAATCAAGGGAGAAGGAATAGAGAAAGAAGCATGGGAGCCGGAGATAACGACCTAAGAGTCGTCAATCAAGTTGAGATGAATGCACCTTTAATTCCGCCCGATCAAGCAAACATCTATCATCAAATGATAGAGATGATGCGGAAACAGAAAGAAGAGGTGAATGCTCTCCGGAATTGGAGAGAGCAAGACACTATTCAAGACTATCTAAGACCGGTAGCAAATCGAAATTTTGGTGGGATGGGTATTCGAGTTAAAATCGGCGCTCATTAACATCATCCAACAGAACCAGTTTGGAGGCCGTGCTAATGAAGACCCGAATTTGCATTTGTCAACGTTCTTGGAAGTATGTGGGACGATTCAAATCAACCAAGTCCCACATGATCAAATTAAGCTCCGCCTTTTATCATTTTCATTGAGAGATAGGGCAAAGTTGTGGTACAACTCCCTTGCCAATGAAGATATCCGAACATGGGATGAACTCTATCAGAGGTTTCTTCAGAAGTACTTTCCGGCGAGTAAGACCATTAGATTGAGAGGAGAAATCACACAATTCAGTCAGTTCGATGCTGCACCATTATGGGAGGCATGGGAGCATTTCAAAGACTTACTACGGAAGTGCCCCCAACATGGGTTGCAAGATAAGGAGCAAATTTGTTACTTCTATAACGGATTATTCGGTCCTACAAGAGAAATCATAGATGCAGCCTCCGGTGGTGCATTGTTGGCAAGAACGGCGAGAGATGAAAAATCAATTATTGAGGACATGGCCACAAATTCATATCAATGGCCAACCGAAAGGAACAAACCAAGGGTGGTTGCAAGTGTAGTGGAAAAAGAGGCAAACTCTTCACTATCAACTCAAATAACGGCTTTGTCAAAACAATTGGAGTCACTAACCAAAGCTGCCTCTTCGGTCTAAGTGGAGCAAAGTGCGAAGGTCGTTGTTGTACAAGAAGACCCCGAGGATTGTAACTTCATTCATCAAAGGGGTTATGGAAACCAAAGGGGACACCAATATCCACATTCGGGGCAAGGTCAACATTCAAACTACAATCACAACTAACACCAATCGGGTCACTACTAATCGGGATCAAAGGGTCACCAAAATCTTTCCTATGGCAACCCCAACAATTCGGTCCAACGACCACCCGGATTCTCCATTACCAATGGGGTAATAAACGAAGGTAGAGAACCAAGCTTAAAGGAACTCTTGACATCGTTCATTTCAAGGACGGACGAAAGAATGTCACAAATGGACAATTCTTTCGCAAAGTTTCAAGTTGATGTCAACAAGAGCATTGTGACGAATGGGGCCGACATTAAAAGCTTGCAATTGCAAATGAGCCAGTTAGCCCAAGCCATTAGTCCCCAACACCAAAAGGGGCAGTTTCCGAGTGACACGGTTAAGAATACAAAGGAACAATGCCAAGCAATTCGGCTAAGGAGCAGAACCGAGTATGAAGGACCAAAGCTATCGGTGGATGGTGACCAAGTGATTGAGAAAGAGTATTTAGAAGAGCAAACCAAACCCAAGGATCGTGAAGAATCAAGTGAAAAAGGGGCCGTGAAGCCAAACTCCACTCCTAACTCTATTCCTTACTTATGTCCTTCCCCTCCCATTTCCACAAACTTATCCAAAGAAAAAGTTGGATAACCAATTTGCTGAGTTTTTGGAAATTTTTAAAAATTGCAAATTAACATTCCTTTTATTGATGCTTTGCAACAAATGCCTAATTATGCTAAATTTTTGAAGGAGGTGATATCGAAGAAGAGGAGGTTGGAGGCATATGAGACGGTTAACTTAACCGAGGAGTGTAGTGACGTGACTCAAAGAAGAATCCCTCAAAAGAGGAAGGATCCAGGTAGCTTTACAATTTCTTGTATTATTGGGGATCAAAAATTTGAAAAAGCATTATGTGATCTTGGGGCAAGCATTAATCTCATGCCACTTTCTATATTCAATAAATTGGAAATTGGAACCATCAAACCTACCACTATCGCTTTGCAAATGGCGGATAGGTCTTTGACCTATCCGAAGGGGATAGTGGAGGATGTGTTGATCAAAGTAGGTGAATTCATAATCCCGGTGGATTTTGTAGTTTTGGACATGAATGAGGACAAGGAAGTCCCCTTGATCTTGGACCGTCCGTTTCTAGCAACGGGTGGAGCCCTCATTGATGTCCATAAAGGAGAACTCACCTTATGAGTGAATGATGAAAATGTTACTTTTTCAATTTATAAGGCAATGAGGTTTCACAATGTGGATGAGGTTAATGTTATAGAGGAATGTAATGCTTTAGACTTGTTAGATATCAATGATAGAAGAAATTTCCTAGCTTATAGTGATATTGGCTCTTTAGAGATTTGCTTGCACGATTCTATATTTGCATGTACTAACAATGAAGCTAACAATGTTGATATTGTGGATAGTGTTAGTGCATTGAATTCTTTGCAGGAGGTATCTAAAGAGGAAGTTTCTTGGCTAAAACTGGAGGATGAGGGGTCAAAAGAGCTAAAGGAGTCTAAGGGCAAAGAAGACGAGGGACCCAACGTTGAATTAAAACCTCTTCTCGACCACTTGAGGTATGAGTGCCTCGATGAAGGTAAGAAATTTCTAGTCATCATTTCTGCATATCTCAGTGAGAGTGAATGTGAAAAATTGATTGAAATGTTGAAAAAGCACAAGAGTGCTATTGGATGGTCCATCTCAGATCTTAAGGGGATTAGCCCCGCTATTTGCATGCATAAAATTCTAATGGAAGAGGACTATAAACCGAGTGTGCAAAGTCAGCGTAGGCTAAATTCAAATATGCAAGAGTTGGTGAGGAAAGAAGTTTTAAAATGGCTTGATAATGGCATAGTCTTTCCTATATCCGATAGCAAGTGGGTGAGTCCTACCCAAGTAGTGCCTAAGAAAGGAGGAATAACGGTAGTTAAAGTGAGTGATTTAGAAGAAGTAGCCACTAGGTTGATAACCGCTTGGAGGGTTTGTATTGACTACCGGAAGTTCAATGCCGCTACTTGGAAAGATCATTTTCCCCTTCCATTTCTTGACCAAATGTTGGATAGATTAGCCGGGTATGACTACTATTGTTTTTTGGATGGGTACTCCGGGTACAATCAAATTATGATTTCCCGGAGGATAAAAAAAAAACAGCTTTTGTATGCCCATATGACATCTTTGCTTTTAGGAGAATGCCCTTTGGCTTATGTAATGCACCGGCTACTTTCCAACGGTGCATGATGGCTATTTTTAGTGGGTTGATCGAGAATGTGATGGAAGTATTCATGGATGATTTTTTTGTTTTCGGTTCATCATTTGATCATTGCCTGTTTAACTTATCTCTAGTCTTGCAGCGTTGTGAAGACACTAACCTTGTATTAAATTGGGAAAAATGCCACTTCATGGTAAGAGAAGGTATAGTGTTAGGGCATAAGGTTTCAGTTGTAGGGTTGGAGGTAGACCGAGCCAAAGGTAGTTTCCATAGAAAGACTACCACCACCAACCAATGAGAAGGGAATCCGAAGCTTTTTAGGCCATGCTGGTTTCTACCGAAGGTTTATTCGTGATTTTTTGAAAATTGCTAAGCCTTTGTTTCATCTTTTAGAAAAAGATGCTGCTTATGTTTTCGATGATTCCTGTTTACAGGCCTTCGAGGTGTTGAAGAAAGCGTTAGTTTCGGCACCAGTCTTGGTATCACATGATTGGAACCAACTTCCTGAACTCATGTGTGATGCGAGTGATACAGCAGTCGGGGCAGTCTTAGGACAGAAGAAGGATAAAATCTTCCGAGTGATTTATTACGCAAGTAAAAGCCTTGACCCGACCCATTCAAACTACACAACAACATAGAAGGAGATGTTAGCGGTGGTGTATGGATTCGACAAATTTCGTGCCTATCTTGTGGGCACGAAAACGATTGTGTACACCAACCACGCAGCCATCCGGTACCTCTTCGATAAAAAGGATGCCAAGCCAAGACTCGTCCGATGGATCCTGCTTCTGCAAGAATTCGACTTCAAAATCAAGGATCGGAAAAGATGTGAAAATGTTGTAGTCGATCATCTTTCAAGGATTAAGAATGAGGTGGACAAAAAAGGGCAACAAGAGGTGATCAATGATACATTCCCCGATGAACACCTCATGATGGCGGTTGCTCGGCTCCCGTGGTATGCTAACATTGTGAACTACTTAGCTTGTGGAGCACCCCCACCCGATCTCTCATCACATCAAAAGAAGAAGTTTTATCACGAAGCAAGGTTTTATATGTGGGATGATCCATACCTTTTTCGAAGATGTGCTGATTCGATTATCCCGAGGTGTGTATCCGGGGAAGAGGGTCGAGAGATTATCGAGCAATGTCACTCTTCACCAAGTGGGGGACACTGTGCGGTCAACAGAACAACAGCTAAGGTGCTTCAAAGTGGATTCTATTGGCCAACGATCTTCCAAGATTTCCACGACATCATCAAGCAATGTGATCGGTGCCAACGAACCGGTGGGATCACGAAAAGATATGAAATGCCACTTGCCAATTCTATTGAAGTTGAACTATTTGACGTTTGGGGAATCGACCTCATGGGACCATTTTCATCATCTCAAGGCTATCAATACATTCTGTTGGCAGTGGATTATGTTTCCCGATGGGTTGAAGCCATCCCTATATCAACCAATGACTCTAAGGTGGTACTAAGATTTCTTGTAAAGAATATCATCACTCGTTATGGAGCACCTAGAGCATTGCTTAGTGATGGAGGGTCGCATTTCTGTAACAAATGGCTCAATGGTTTATTGGCCCGATACAGTATGAAGCATAGGGTGACTACACCATATCCCTCAAGCGAATGGTCAAGCCAAATTAGCTAACCGGGAAATCAGACAATTCCTCAAGAAATCAGTAAGTGGAAACCGAAAGGACTGGGCTTTAAAGTTGGATGATGCATTGTGGGCGTATAGAACGGCCTACAAGACACCCCTTGGTATGTCTCCTTATCAACTTGTAGTTGGAAAATCATGCCATTTGCCTGTGGAGCTTGAACATCGTGCATATTGGCCGATAAAGAAGTTGAATTTCGACTTTCAATTGGCTGGGGCGAATAGGGTGTTGCAATTGAACGAACTTGATGAGTTGCGAAATCAAGCATTTGAGAATTCAAGGGTGTACAAGGAAAGAGTTATGAGGTTTCATGACAAATTGATCATCAAAAGAGAGTTCTGTTACGGAGACCAAGTCCTTTTGTTCAATTCTCACCTCCAACTCTTTCCCGAGAAGCTAAAATCAAAATGGTCGGGACCCTTCACAGTCAAGAGAGTGCTACCAAGCGGAGTTGTCGAGCTACTAAATACCGACGGGAGCACGTTTATGGTGAATGGCCAAAGAGTGAAGAGGTACTTTGGACAAGCACAAGAAAGAGAATTTCACCAACTGTCTTTGGTTGAACCGCATTGAACCAAGATAAACAGGCGTCTTGCTGAAGACGTTAAACTTAGCGCTTTTCAGGAGGCAACCCGGCGGTTCAATTTCTTTAATTTCGTATTTTGATTAGTTAGATAGTTAAATTAAAGTGTTTTTAAGCTTTTAGTTGTTGAATAGTGGCAGGAAAATGCAAGGAATGACAAGAAAAGGATTGGGATGCAAAATGGATGAGAAGGGCTTCAAAAAACGGGTAAAATCTCAAATTTCAGGTGTTACACGGTCGTGATCGTGCAATGTTGCACGACCCGTGCAACAAAACAGTGAAAACCCCAAATTTGGGGTCGTGCACGGTCTCGACCGTGCAACGTCACAGTGAAAACCCCATTTTTTGGGTCATGCGCGGTCACGCCGTGTATGACCTGGACAGGGGCAGTTTTAAATCGCGAAAGCACACCAATTTTCATTCTCTCCACACAAAAACACACACACACACACACACAAATTCGACACAAATCCTCGAAGAATCAACACATTCAAGTCCTAATCTTCCTAACATCACAAGGTATGTCCACTTAATTCCAATTAAATTCGAAATTTGTGGCCAATTTTCTCAAACTAGGGTTTAGTTGTATATCTTTCCTATTATTTCGAATTTTTTGTTGTTTTTTGGGTAGATTGACTTGTTGAGTATATATTGTTGATGATGGAGTTTAGGGAATAGATAGAATTTGAAATTGTTCAATTTGGAGTTATAATTTCGTTGGAGCATTTTATCGAACACCTTATGTGCAATGGTTTTTGTGCTTGTTTTGTTGACTCAAGGCCAATTGGTGTCTATTCTTATAATTTTTTCCGATTATATGCTCCAAATAAATGTAGTAATGATTGAATTCATGGACATTGAGGTGTATAGAATGTTTAGATGCAAGATATATTATTTTTCTTGATAAATTGATTATTTTTTATCCTTTACACTTCATGAATATCATTCATTCATATTAATAATCCGTAGAATTGAACTCTCACACCTCAAGCTAGTCGGGATTGTAGTGCAATACAATTTGTCTTATCTCAAACACACAACAACAAACTAGTTTGAGGGTATGTGTTACTTACTAGGAGTTGTTGAATGCAATTGAGTCAAACTAAATTGTAGTGTTATATGTTGTGCACATTTCTTAATCTCAACCACATACTACAAATTAGTTTGAAGGAAGCACTAATGAAATGCATTTGATTGCTCAAGAATAGAAAGATTTATTGTGGAAATTGTGTGTTATATGTGTTATTTGTTGTTAATGTTAATTTGTGATCAAACTAGATATGAGGACTTATGTAATTAGGAACACATTAATTTTTAACATATGCCTCAAGTCTAGTTTGAGGGGGTTGATGAGAAATTGTCTCACTTGTTTTGGGTGATTGTAGGTCACATCTTCTCATACCGAATATGGGTCCAATAAGAAAAGCTGCAAGGGTAGGAGAGTCGAGTTCAAGGGGCACACAAGAACCCGTTGAGCAAAGTGAATCCGAGGAAATTATTCCGAGTGAGTATGGCATCAATTTCGGCCGGATGTGGGAACCAGAGACGGTCTGGGAACGTTGGAGCAAGTTGGTCAAGAGAAGGATTATCCCAACTCTATATCCTGACCCACCAACTATGAATGAGTTGGGCATCCGGGAAGACGTAGAAACTCTAATCCGACGAATGGATTGGAGTTATTTTCTCTATGGGTGTTGGCTAACTTATAAGGAGCTGGTCTTGGAGTTCTTCTCAACACTCAATGTTGTAATGCACCGTGAGGACGCCTTGAGCATGACATTTCGGCTGGGGAACCAGCCCCGGGAGCTGCACTCGGGACGAGTGGAAGAGATCTTCCGATTTTGGACCACTGGCAACTTTACACAGCATGAAGACTTCAACTCCCAAGAATTCTGGCCTCAAATCAGCTATCAGCCGGATGCCATACCATCTCACCCTACCTACAATGCTAGCAGATCAAAGCCGACCGAAATTCGAAATCCAACATTCAGATATTTGGCTAAGATTATGCAGCACACCTTGTTCGCGAGGAATGAAGTAGGAAGCCTCCGGGGGGACGAGTTGTATATGTTGTGGTGCATGATGGCACCCCAAAAGGTCCGATCAACACCCCACCTTATGGGCCTGTTCAATTCGATAGCACACGAAACAGGTGCTATATGAATTGGAGGCTTCATCACTGCCTTGGCAAGACACTTCAAGATCAACCTGTCAAGATATCAACCGATGACAGGTGACTCCAGGATAACAATAGAAATTCTTAAGCAATCTCATTACATCAAGTTGTCCAAAGAGGGAGTGTGGATGTGGCAGCAGCGAGAGGGCGGACCATTTCCCCTACCCAACACCACCTTGACCATAGTGATGAGGCCTGAAAAATGGCTAATGATGACCTCGGCCCATGCAGAAATGATTCAGAAGGGGCCAGCCGGAGCTCAACTTCTGCCTAGACAAGTGCCTACAGAAGAACAGATAGAAGAGGAGCGGGAGATCCGAAACATCGAGGAGGGGTTTCCTGGACAGCGAGGGGGGGAGTCTTCCTCCCGAAAGCGCGGGGAATCCCCAATAGTCATGGAACGGTTGAGAGTTGTGGAGGCAGCCATCCACGAGCTTAAAGAGCAACAACGACTGCTTATGGCCAACCAAACCGACATGATGAGAACTCAGCAAATTTTGACAACGAGCCAAGCCACCATCATGGGCGCGTTATCAGAAATCTTGGAAGCCCAAAAGGTCAGTTCTAAAGAAGAGAGGCGAATAACTAAAATGTTGCAAAAGCTTGAGGATTTAAACGTGCAAGCCGGTCACTATGATCCAATGCCACCCTCCCCTTAGGGGGAGTTTGTAAGTTATTCGCAACATCTCTACTTTTTTTAACTATTTTAACGCATTTTGGAATTTAGTTTAAAATAGTTTGAGGGGGGATGTATGTTGCGAAATTCTGAGGGTGGTTGCTGGTCTTTCTTGTATTTGTCCTATCAAACTGCAATTATGTTTGTGTTTTGAACTGTTAATTTTTAGTTAATTTATTAAGTTATGTTTGTCTTTAGTTGTTGTTAGTTTGAAAAAATTGTATGTTGATCTTTATGCAAAGTTCAAAAAAAAAAAAAAAAAAAAAGGAGAAGATATTAGTTTCATGAGGTATTGAAAATGTTGTCAATGATGATATATAAAATGGTTTTTGAGCGAAAATGTGATACATGCACACGCTTGTTTTGGAACAAATGGTAAATCACAATATATAAGCCGGTGAGCTTTTGAGCCAAAAAGAGAAACTCCTACTTTTGGAGTTCAATATATTCCTTGATTTGTGTGGTGCTGATCATGTATAGCACCTCTAGAACTTGCCTTGCGTCTATTTGAAATCATGAGATATATTTATGAGCATCGAAAATTATTTTAGGCGATCTTGGATTTCAACTCATTTTGGAGCCTAAAAATCCATTTCTACCCCTTTGTACAAATTATCCCTAGTAAGCAAAGTTGAGCTTGTAGCCTTGTTCTTGATAGCAAAAAATTATAAGCCATATCCGTCTTTTAAGCCTTTTTCCCACACTTGAATGGAACGAGTTGAAAGAGGGGGTTGGAAAGTGGATGTGAGAGAGGGTTACAAAAATGATGAGAGGGCGATGATGAATATAAAGTGGGGAAGAAAAGCAAAAGGAAAAAAAAAAACTGAAAATCGAGAGTTAAAAAGAAAAAAAATTACATTTCATTTCGATTGGATGTTTATAGTTTAGGACTAAGAAAGAGTCAAAAGAAACCAATAATAGAGCTTACATTGATTGAGTTAGAAGTCAAAATATTGCTAACTCACATTTTATGCACAAGAGTTGGTTGTGGTGATTTGGGGAAGGTGAAAGAAACATTGAAGTGTTGAAATGATGAAAAGGGAGTGGGAGTAAAACTTATGTGAGGAATAGTTGAGTGCAACTCAATCGATCCAAGTCAAGTCTCTACACTTAAACATATCTCACCTAGTCCAGAAAGCCCACGTTACAACCAAAACAAAAGACCTTTCTGATTCTTTGCTCATAAGTTATCAAAAGTGACGAAGATTAGACAATAGGCAAGCATATGGTAGGGCATGCATACGTATACAACTTGAGCGATACACAACCCTGTTATATACACTTGAGTGCTTGAGTAATACACTTGTCTGTGAGGATATTGTGATGATTCAAAAAGTCCTTAACTTGTGATGTTGCATAGATAGAATGTGTTCTTAGTCTGAGACATACGTTTCCAAGTAAAACCGATAATACCTATATGTTTTCTTCCAACTGAAAAAAAATCCTCATTCTTTTGATATTATTTGCTCAGGGACGAGCAAGGGTTTAGTTTGAGGGGATTGACAAACGGGGTTTTCAATCATGAAAACACGCTTAGAATAGAGGTTTTATCGTGTATTTATTACATTCTAAGCTCTCGTCTGTTATAAAATTTGTATTTTCTTTCTCTCGTCGGAAAAATATTATTTTTGAGCATTTTGTAGGTAAAACAGGTGTACAAAGAGTCGACGAGTAGAAGAGAGTCAAAGAAATCAAGAAAAAAACCCGAAGAATGAAGAAACGAGCCAAAACTGGGTCGTGCATGGTCACAATCGTGCAAGCCTTCAGGACCGTGCACAGCCCGTGGGCGCTGAAGGAAGAAGTGCCCAGAGCTCGGCGCACGGTCATGCACGGACCGTGCATGCCTCCAGGAAGTTGTGAATTTTTGGGGTTGTGCACGGTCATGACCGTGCACGAACGCCGGAAAAGTGGGCTTTTCAGCCCCAAAACCTTTTTTTTTTTGCCCAAGACCCTAAAAAGCCCCAATTTGGTGTATAGGTGCCCTAATTTTAGTTTTTTTTCACACAACACACATTCAATAGCCACTTAATTAGAGAGAGAACTTAGAGAGCATTTTTGGGGATTCCACATGAAGATAAAGAATTATCAACATTATTAAAATAGGTTTTATCTTTCCATTTTCATTTAATATCATGATTATGTCTATATATTTGTGTTTATCTTTTATTATGGTTATGGTTGGCTAATTTCCTTAATCTAGGTTTAGAGTGTAAATTATGGTGTTTAGTTAAATGATTGTTGAATGAATTGATCACTTATTTAACATTAATGAGGATTAAATTAGAATCGAGAGGGGAGATTTGATCCAAGATCACATTAATTAACATGATTAAGCAATAAAACCGAGAGGTTTGCACTAGTTGT
The DNA here is from genome assembly GCA_958295605.1 of Ajuga chamaepitys. Classification (NCBI taxonomy): domain Eukaryota; kingdom Viridiplantae; phylum Streptophyta; class Magnoliopsida; order Lamiales; family Lamiaceae; genus Ajuga; species Ajuga chamaepitys. The sequence continues at coordinate 32,625,111 of OY282499.1, read as the reverse complement.
GGGAACTTTGGTCTTAGAATCGATTAGGAGTTGTATTTGATTAATCAACCGGAGATGGTGATTAATCTTATATAATCAACACGTAATTCGCTCCGAGAGGGGTTTTTACATATGTTTGTGATCGTTCCTTAATACATAGCATTCAGTTGAAAATTGAATTGAATTGGAGTAGTAGTGATTACGCCCGTAATCAAAATCTAACCCTAGATTGCCCTTATTAATTGTTTAATCCCTATAATTGTTCTCTAGTTCATCATATTAGTGTTAATTTCTTGTTTAATTGAATTAGTTCTTAAAATACCGAAAACCACTTATTTGATCGTCTAGTTAGCCATTTAAATGTTTATGTCACTTCACTTTTCCGATATTGATACCAATCTTCGTGGGATTGACCTTGTGCTCGCGTAGTGCTACTTTTGACGCCGTGCACTTGCGGTTGCTCAATTTTAGTTGCAAAAACTAAGTTGTGTGTCAACAAGACTTTTGCATTTTAGTGATTCGAGCTCGGCAGTTTTTTCTGCTTTTAGAGAAGTTGATTACTCAAGTCTATGCCTTCTGATACTCCAAGATATTCACCATTCGCTCGACTCTTTCCCTAGTCGAAAAGTTTTTTGGATTAGTAGAAACGATGATCTAATGGCTCATTCTCTTGCTAGTTTTGCCAAATCTTGTATGTCTAATTTTGTGTATTGGGATTCTCCCCCTGATTTTCTATGTCAATCAGTGCGGTTGATTTCAACTAATTAATTAATTTCTTTTGCTCTTCAGAAAATAAATCCTCAACTTGAGGACGATCATTTAGTAAATATGATTTTGATCAAGTCCACCTAAAAAACAAGATTTAACATAAATTAATTGATCCATAACCAACTTTGCATTTCACCACACAAATTTCATTTGAGATTGCTATATGCCCCACTGCATGCAACAATATCATGCAAATTGTTACGATCAAGGGGATCACTGGACTCTCCTCGTCTTATAAAATTGTTATTATATATGTATATTTTAGTTGATTTAAATATAATTTAATTAAATAAAATAAACATTGATATGCTTGAATAATTATTGCATAATAATTAATGGATGTATTATTATGTATAAACAACAGAGATGAAGATTTTATGAAATGAATAGAAACAGTATATCCGAATTGTTCATTTTTAATTTAATTATTTTTTACCTTATGAATATCATTAGTACTTTTTAATTTTATGGACAGATTTAGGGGAAGAATAACGGTAGTCCCCCTTTAATTTTTTTCTAAAATATTACTCCCTCTGTCTGATAAAAAGAGTCTTGTTTGAAACAAAATATTGTCCTAGAATAAGAGTCCGAGTTCAAAATTAATGTCTCAGTTTAGTAGGTCAAGTCAACTTAAAATTTTTAATTTTACAAATTAGTTAGATATAATTAAATAAGTCAAAGGAAAAACTAAAATAAGTCGTGTCAGTGCATACTGATGGATTTTTTAGAGTTGTACCTTCATCAAATTAACCAAAAATAAAAGGTTGTGCATTTGTCAAACTTAACTCCTTTTATAGGACGGTGGGAGTATTTTTTTGATTTTTTTATAATGCACTTTATTCAATATTTTAAGTTCAGAGGCCTTCTCCGATTTAACCCCCATTTGGTAAAAGAAAATAAAAATATTTGCCTCATAACCTTAGAGTATAGCTAAAAAAATTATTTTGTTAGATGAACTCCTAAATCAGTCTGTAAATGAGCCCCCCTCAACTAAATTTGTGGCTCCGTCACTTAATACACAAATGCATTCAAGACATTATAATTACCAATTCTCTAGTACATCCCTTTATTCAAGTTAAAAAGAGATTATTTCCATCTCTTGACAATTATTATTGGTTTGGTGGTGAGTACGGATGTAATCAAACCAAGCCGTTCATGAACTATTCGGATCTCGATTAATCAAAAGCTGGATCGAGCTCCTTTAATGCCGCTCGCTAAAATAAATAAATCAAACTCAAGATTGATAATATTTAGCTCATTAGCTCGCAAGCAAGTTCGTGTAAGGGCTCGTGAGCTAGCTTGTTAAAATTAATCTAATGTGTTGCCAGTTAATTTATAATTTTATAATTATACTTATCATAAATGTAAAATTATATAATATAAATAGTATTCATTTTTATGTAATTAATTAATTTTAGTTATAATTTTAAGAATTTGTAATTTTTTTAATTATTTAATGATTAATATATTTATAAATTATATTTATTAAATTTAATCAGGCTCGAGTAAACTCGTGAGTCATTAATAATTTAATATATTTGATAAATTAAGAATGGGTTCGACTTGGTATTTAATGAATAAAATTCAAACTCTTAGATGTTCGATTCGCTTGGTTTAATTACATTCCTTATAGTGAGCACGTTCGTTGAGTGAAAGATCTCGATTCAAAAATTTCTATACTGATAATGGCATGTGTAGGAACAGTTAAATTACTTCTATTGCATATTTTTATAGCTAAAGAATATGATTTATCCAGTGAAATAATCATTTGTATTTTCTCGTCATTGAAAAGAGAGAGCAACACCACACAATGAATGATTCACCATGAGGCTGGGGGCACCAGGCCCCCTGGAATTTTGAAAAAAATTAGGGGTATATTAGTAATTTCCCAATTAGATACCATCTACACCGTCGCTACATATGATAGATGGAGGAGAAAGTATAAATCTGCTCTCCACATTTTCATTGTCAATTCAGTAAAGAAAAATTTAGGGATTACTCTACATCTTCATAACTCTATTACAAAGTTTTCGATGGTCCGAGTATTCTGAAATTTTGAGGTAAAGAACGAACCTTTTATATATTGTCATCAACTCCTTTTTGTTTTTCTTTTATTTTCTTTTCAGTAATTTTGATAGTGTTTGAAGAAAGGAGTTTGAAGTAAAGGGTTTGAAATTGCAGATCTGGGTAGACGGGGTAGTGTTTTAAAGAAATGTTTTTTTTTTTTTTTTTAGTTTTGTATGTTGAAGAATGAAATGAAAATGAAATGAAAATGGTTGGACTTGGAGGTAGGTTATTAATGGCGGCCCGGAGTGCAGGCTGGAGAACGAATTTGGTGGGTGAAAGGTAACTAATTATTTTGTGGTAGAAATAGGAATCAAGTGGGAAATGAGAAATATAATTAGTTGTGTGGGGGAAATGGGAAATACAACATGAAAATTGGGATACAAACAAACAATAATGGAGACATGGGGTGTTTATAGGAATTGAAAAATGTGACTTTTCTCCTCCATTAACATGGTAATGGATGGATATTTTTACAAACAAATAAGGCAATGGAATTGCAATCTAATGTCTGATGTTTCTGCCTCCATTAATTAGTAGTTTAATTAATTAAGGCTTAATTGCTAAAAATCACGATCTTCCACAAAATTGCAGATTTAACATGAGTTTTATTTTTTTGCAAATTAAAACATGAACTTAATCTACTTTTGCGATTAAATCATTAGTCAAATTATAGCAAAAAGTTCTTATGTGTCTGGCAACTTACGCCATGTAGACTTCCACGCAGACTACTTGGCTACAAATAAAATAAAATATAAAAATAAAATGTTAGCAGAATAATTAATCAAAATCTGGAAAATCTTCAGGAAAAATGTGATATAATCACAATTGATAAGAGGGATTTCTCTTATCATTAACTTCTACCCTGATCTATCTTATTTACGCAGCCCGCAAATCACTTCTACTAAGTCGTACTTAGTTAATCATCAACTAGAATTCATCTCATAGAGCATAAAATCTTTTTGCAGGAATCACTTTTGTGTTGTGTATGGTTTCTTGTGCAACAAAATATTGAGTGCGACAATGGGCAACAAGTAAAAGCCATCTCAATTTTGTATTGCTTTCATTTGCTACTGATTGATTGTTACTTTCATTTGAATTACATATTTGGTTAGGGATTTATAATATATTAATTAATTTGATAATCTCTAAGCAATTGGGTTAAACTTAATGGAGTGACGTGCATATAACCTGCTTTATACCTATTCAACATAATGCTAAAACAAGAAAATTTTCAAGTATTTTTGGAGGCTATAATCTGGATTGATATCATTTCAACTTGTGGTATTCTTGAATTGCAGAGATACTTTTTCCATTTATTTCGACCATGGTGGCACATGCTTGTTGATTGGTACCGTAATGATGTATGCTAGCAACTAGGCATTATATTGATGTTGATAGGTTTCGGTATTTGGACTTACAGGAAGAAGTGGTGAAGCTAGGTTATAGTGAATGGAAAAAACTATTGTTTAAAATCCCGGGGGTTGAAGGTAGAGATTAATCTAAGAATTTGCATAACGATCTTGGGGTAATGGAAATGACTGACATTATGTTGAAAGGGTTTGAATCAATTGATATTTTTGTTGAATGTGGACAAAAGATAATGAGGAACCCAGGTAATAAAGATGAGCAAAGTTTTGATGTGCCTAATATGGAGGAAAAGTGGGGTAATAAATTTGAACATGTGGTGTCTCAATAGGTAGTATCTCAACATGAAGCAAGTGAGGTATGTACTGAAGATGATGAAGACTATTATCCAGTTGGAGAGAGTTATACTGATGATGGGTTATCAAATCATAAATTAGCTTCTGATGACGAGGAGTACGTACAAGCCAGGAGAAATGAAGCCAGATATAGAAGATCTGATCTTGTAGCTGAAGATACAAATTTTAGCAACCTGCATTATATTTCACAGTCGAACAATAATGTGGTTGGTCATCATGAAAATGATAATGACAGTCAAGAAAGGAAAATACAACTAGAGTATGTGGTTGGTGCCATACTCCCTAAGAAATATAACTAAGCCCAATCCTACCATTTTGGGCCTATTACCCTAAGCTCATATCACTCAAATTATTGGTAAGCACCAAGCCCACAAAAAGGGCCCATTATCGGCCCATGCCCAATGACTACCATAGTCACACTACAATTACCATTATACTCTCGGGTAAAGGATACTATAAGTCATTCATTCCTCCTAACTTGAGGTAAGTTTTTCTTCAATACACACTTTAATATCTTGTCTACCCACTCTCTAAAAATACTAATAAACACATTTACGACTCAACCATATGCACGAACTGACTTGAGCGTTGGAGGCGACCTTTAGCTTTGCGAGGATGAGGAGGCGACCTTTAGCTTTGCGATTCCTTCCCTAGCTTTCACCTCCACTTGGATCGAATTGTCACAGTCACGCATCGACCTAGTCTGTGATTTTCACCATTGAAAAAGCACGAAAGTTTTGGAGCTTTGGCTCGTCTACAGCTCATCCCATCGCGATTCCGGTCATTCTCCGCTCTCTCCACCGTCTGAGGCACTCCAGCAAAGAGCCGTCGTCTTCTACAAATCAGGGGGTGCACTACCGAGTCGAGCACCGAGTCATACTGAGCCGACTCGAGTCCTCTTTTGCGGCGCACAGATAGAGCCCTAGGAAATGCTGATTTTGTGAACTGGTTTGCGTTCCTCAAACCGATCCTCATCCTTGGATCGGCCCGATCCGGTCTGCCATTTAGTCAACCGGGCCGTCTCCTCTGAACCAATTCCTCATGACGTGAACCGGACCGACCGAAATGGTTTCATCTAAAAGACCGGGCTTGCTTATCCCACTCTTGATTGACACCAGTTTGCACCTCTAAGTTCCAAGCTGAAGCACGAACAAAGTATACAAGAGCCCCCTCCCCCGTTTGACTGTTTCTCGAACCTGGAATAGAATGGGGTACTTCATCCCCTCAAGCTTCTCTTCTGTGAAGCTCTCCATCTCCGAACAGGCCCGCGACTTTGTTGTTGTGTGCGCGTAGGCATGCTCTCGCCCTCTTGCGCGCACCTACTCCTATATACCCATATATCTGGTGCCTCTCCCGCAGCAACTGCAAAATAGTCCTTGGCCGGTCTATCGGTCGTGAACCAGCACCTAATTGTGCGCCATCACTATTACTGGATGTCACGTAGATGGCGGATAGACTGGCAAGATGCAGTCCTTGCTCAACAAATTGTGGGTTGAGTATTCTCTTCCCCATCTTACTGTTTAATTCTTCTTTATCCGCAAATTTACTGAGCATAACTTGGATTGTTTTCAATAATATATTGAGCAGCACTCCGAATTATGTTAAGAATAACCACTCAAATCTTTGATGATGTTGAAAACTAGAAGTAGCTCTCTCTTGCAAATCTTTGAAGACATTAAGGAATGATTAGCCTAAGATGCCCCGATAGTTGAAAAAATCGAATATATATATATATATATATATATATATATATATATATATCTTGTTAATAACCTACCAATGGTATTTCAGATAATAAATATTAACTATAAGGAATTGATAGGTTATGACCTTGTTGTGCTCTGGTGAACTTGAAAGTTAAGTTCAAGACTTAAGTTGGATAAACTTGATACTATGATATCAATTGAGAATCATGTCAATTTGAAATATCTCCAAAATGTCAAACACATGCACCATTATTGGATGATGACACTTATATTGTTAAAAATACTATTACACTATAGCATATGCAAAATTGAATGGGTGTTAATTGGGGTGGGGTGTAGGATTATCGCCCATACTATTCCCCCTCAACATGGCGATAAGAATAAAAGATAAAAAAAAAAAAAAATTACATGCTAAATTTGACTCTTTTAATAGGACTTCTATCATGCCTTGTGGTTGTGCTTATTTGAAATTGAAATAATTAGGAAAATAAAATATGCCAATGGATTTTGTGGTGCATCCAAGTGCAGTTTCTATCACATATCTTGCTACCATGTGGATACTTGAAAGAATAACTAATAACTTACATGATAGAGTCTTGTCGCCAAGTGTGATTTTGTAAATTTAAATCGCATCGAAAACTAAATCCAGAACTTAGATCGGTCAAGCTCGATATGATACGGGTTGAACACCAATGTCAATTTTGAATAGTCTGATATTTTGATCTAGATACATATTGCACGATGGTGAAATTGATGTTGTTAAATACATTGAGGTGCAATAGTAGATTCAAGTTATTGAATGATTTGATTACCATTACTATCTTTGGTACATTTAATTAAGTCGTATCAGAATTAAACAAAAAATAGTTTAACACTTAACTTGTTTATATTTTCCGAGTGGAAATCAACATGAAGCCCACACGGGGAAGGACATGAAGCCCACAGGAAAACTCTGCTAAAAGGTACCAGCTGGCCTAGCTTATTGAAAATCAAGTTCGGGGCTTACAAACCTTGCAAACTCTTGCTTATCAGCTTGAGGGAGGTATCTTCTTACTTTTCGCTTGATCGAAAATTAAATATTAGTTGAAAATAATCGATTAATGGGCTTACTAGAATTAAGCATAAAAATTAGTTAATACATCGCACATGAATTACGAACTAGTAAACAACTACTTCACTACTTGATTGATACTACTGATTGATTTGCTTCTAACCAATATGTTTGATTAGCACCTTTTGACACATCACGTTTGAGCATACCACGAATGTGTGAAGATGATAAATCCTAAATTATCTTATGTTGGATGTAATTAAATTTGTATTTGATATACGAAAATTAATCCACATATGTGAACTCCATTCTTTGATTGGTCTTGGAAGATGGATAATATTTTATTTGAAAATGAAGAAGTCCAGATCCGCTCTGGCACAACTAAAGTCCCGATCTAAAGATCGGGCAAGAAGAAAAGTCCATATCCACTGGTGGCAAAAAACAACCAGACCCGCTCTAGTAAAACGTGAAGCCCAAATTTGTTCTGATTTGAAGAAAAAATTCAGACTCACTTTAACTAAAAGAGCCTGAACAAAAGAAGAAGAATCGTGCAAATGCTTACTTTATGGTTACAAAAAGTAACCAAGTTTGGGGAGAGTAGGGTAGTATGCCTACCACTACTTACCAAGAACCCATTTTCAATTTCTTGAAAAACACAAACATACAAAAATTAGATCATGGTTCATGATTTGAATACTTCTCGAAACTGAGTTCGTTCTTCACGACCTCACTTGTCATATATTTGAGTTCGGGTCTTCCCCCGATCTCAATAAATCTTAAAGGTGAGTTCGTTCCTCACGACCTCACCAACTTATGAAAAATGAGTTCGGGGTTTCCCCGATCTCAATACCTCTCGAAAGTGAGTTCGTTCTTCATGACCTCACTTGCATATATTTGAGTTCGGGTCTTTCCCCGATCTCAATAAATCTTAAAGGTGAGTTCGTTCCTCACGACCTCACCAACTTATGAAAAATGAGTTCGGGGTTTCCCCGATCTCAATACCTCTTGAAAGTGAGTTCGTTCTTCATGACCTCACTTGTCATATATTTGAGTTCGGGTCTTTCCCCGATCTCAAATAAATCTTAAAGGTGAGTTCGTTCCTCACAACCTCAAAACTTATGAAAAATGAGTTCGGGGTTTCCCCGATCTCAATACCTCTCGAAAGTGAATTCGTTCTTCACGACCTCACTTGTCATATATTTGAGTTCAGGTCTTTCCCCGATCTCAATAAATCTTAAAGATTAGTTCATTCCTCACGACCTCGCCAACTTGTCAAATCTGAGTTCGGGGCCATCTCGATCTCAATAATTCTCGAGGGTGAGCTCGTTCTTCACGATCTCACTTACTTATAAATTTGAGCTCGGGTTTTCCTAATCTCAGCAAATCTTGAAGGTGAGACTGTGCTTGCCGATCTCACCAATTCATCAAATCTGAGTTCGGGTTCCTCCTGACCTCAATAATTCTCAAAGGTGAGTATGTTCTCCACGACCTCACCAACTCTTTAAATTTAAGTTTGGGTTTTTTCCGATCTCAATATATCCCGAAGGTGAGATCGTGCTTCTCGATCTCACCAATTTAACAAATTGGAGTTCGGATCTTTTTCGATCTCAACACCTCTTGAGTTCGTTCTTCATGACTTCACTGACTTCTTTGAATTTGAGTTCGGGTCTTCCCCGATCTCAGTACTTTCCATAGCGTGAACTTCCAAAGACCGTACAAGAATAACCATGAAGAAAGAATTATAAATAAATTGGCCACTTCCGTTGCTAAAGTGGCCATGTTTGTTAGGGGAGAATAGGGTAGGGTACCTACCACTACCCACCTGAACCTCTTTCAAATATTTTGAAAACACAAAGACATAAATAAACAAGTCTGAGATCGTGCTCCCCGATCTCAGTACTTGTTGAAGGTGAGTTCGTCCTTCACGATCTCACCAATTTATCAAAATTGAGTTCGGGTTTTTGCGCAACTCAATACCACTTTAAGGTGATATCATGCTTCTGGATCTCACCATCTTACCAAATTTGAGTTCGGGTATTTCCCGACTCAATACTTCTCGAAGGTGAGTCCGTTTTTCACGACCTCACCTACTTAACAAAATTGAGTTTGGATATTTCCCCGACTCAATACTTCCCGAAAATGAGATCACATTTCCCAATTTCACCATCTTAGCATATTTGAGTTTGGGTATTCGCCCAACTCAATAATTCTTAAAGGAGTGTTCGTGCTTCACGACCTCACCTGCTTAATAAATTAGAGTTCAGATCTCCCCGAACTCAATGCCTCATTGAAGGTGAGATCATGCTTCCTGATCTCACCATTTTTGTCGTATTTGAGTTCGGGTTTCCCCAATCTCAACACCTTCTGAAGGTGAGTTCGTTCTTCACGATCTCACTAATTTATCAAAATTGAGTTCGGGTCTTTGCCCAACTCAATACCTCTTGAAGGTGAGATCATGCTTTCAGATCTCACTATCTTATCAAATTTAAGTTCGGGTATTTACCGACTCAATACTCCTCGAAGATGAGTTCGTTCTTCATGAACTCATCAACATTTGAGTTCGGGTGTTCCCGATCATAATACCTTAAAGACATTCGCTCCTCGCGAACTCACTTACTATAAACTCAAGTTCGGATTTTCTGGATCTCAATACTTTTTGAAGGTGAGTTCGTTATTCACGACCTCACCTACTTAACGAATTTGAGTTCGGGTCTCCCCGATCTCAATATCTCTTGAAGGAGAGATCGTGCTTCCCGATCTCACCATCTTATCGTATTTGAGTTCGGGTTTCTCGGATCTCAAGACTTCTTGAAGGTAAGTTCATGCTTCACGATCTGACTTACTTATAAATTTGAGCTTGGGTTTCCCCGATCCCAACACTTCTTGAAGGTGATTTTGTGCTTCACGATCTCACTAACTTATCAAAATTGAGTTTGGGTCTTGGCTCAACTCAATACCTCTAGAAGGTGAGATCATGCTTCCTGATCTCACCATCTTATCAAATGCGAGTTTGAGTATTTCACGACTCAATACTTCTCGAAGGTGAGTTCGTTCTTCATGACCTCACCTACTTAACAAAATTGAGTTCGGGTATTTTCCCGGCCTTAATACTTCTTGAAGGTGAGATCATGCTTCCTGATCTGACCATCTTACTGAAATTGAGTTCAGGTATTTTTTCGACCTCAATACTTCTTGAAACTGGGTTCGTGCTTCACGACCTCACTACTTATCAAATTCGAGTTTGGTTTTTTCCCGGTCTCGATACGCTTCGGCGGAGAGTTCGTTCTTCACGACCTCACCTACCCATCAAATTTGAGTTCGGGTCTCCCCCATCTCCACACTTCTTGAAGGTGAGTTTGTTCTTCACTACCTCACCAAATTATTTAATCTGAGTTTGGCTCTCCTGATCTCAATACTTTCTGAAGGTGAGTTCGTTCTTCACGAACTCATTCCCTGGTCTAAATAATTCTCAAAGGCGAAGTCGTCCTTTACGACTTCACCAATTTATAAATCTGAGTTCTGGTTTCCCCGATCTCAGCACTTCCTAAAAGTGAGTTCGTTCTTCACTTATTGGTAAGCACCAAGCCCACGAAAAAGGGCCCATTATCGGCCCTTGACCAATGACAACCCTAGTCACACTACAATTACTATTATACCCCTGGGTAAGGGATACTAAAAATCATTCATTCCTCCTAACTTGAGGTAAGTTTTCTTCAATCCACACTTTAATATCTTGTCTACCCACTCTCTAAAAATATTGATAAACACATTTATGACTCAACTATATGCACGAACTGACTTGACCATCGGAGGTTCTGCGCCGGGACCCTCCCCGGTGTAATTTTTGCAGGTCTAATCAATCAAGAGGCGGATCACCCGCAACCCGAAGTTGGAGACAGGAGACGAGACCCGACCCGAAAGGTTTTATGGGCCTAACAGTTCTTCTTAGTGCCGACCCAATTTCAAAATGGCACTACACAGTACACAATGTAATACTTAAAGAGTATGTAGGCCCATGACAAGAAGGCCCCCTACTATTTTAACTAAACAATTAATTAAAGAAATTAAGCAATAAACAATAAATATGGGTACGGGTTATGGTCTGGCCCACTAACAGATCCTTTTTTCTTGCGTCGTCGATACATGATCTTATCAATTCCCCTTCCCTTAAAAACAGCCTTGTCCTCAAGACAGAAATCTGGAAATTAAGCTCTAAAATATACTTCATCCACTGAAGTTGCTTTGTCCTCCGACAATCCTTTCCACCCACCAAAACCTGCGAAACTCGCTCATCACCCCGCCAAATGTCTCGAAAACGCAGAACTTCTTTTGGAGCGAACTCAGGCGTATCATTATTTAAATTGAGAGCAAGGAATGGCTCGACCTACTATTCGTCAATTACTGCTTTGAGTAGCAAAACATGAAATACCGGATGCAACCTTGCCCCCTCGGAAAGAACCAAACAATACGCTGCCTTGCCTATACGATGAGATATCTCAAAAGGCCCAAAATACCGCGGTGCCGACTTGACGTTTAGTCGCTTAAGCTTGTCGATAAGGACGAAACTTGAGAAATACCGCTGCCCAACCGCAAATTCCACATCCCTCCTGTGCTTATTTGCAGCCCGTGTCATTCGGACTTGTGCTCGTTCTAAATGGTAATGCAAGTTCCTCAAGATAGCATTTCTATCCCTTAGGTCATCTGCCACAGCCTTCGCCTTAATCTCCCCTGGTAAAACTGAACCAGAGTTGGAGGAGGATGCCCATACATAGCCTCAAATGGTGTACATTTGGTAGCCGAGTGATGGCTCGTGTTGAAGCAATATTCAGCCCAAGGTAGCCATTGTGCCCATCGCCTAGGATGTTCATCCACAAAGCACCTTAAGTACGCTTCGAGACACTGATTCATGACTTCGATTTGCCGATCCATCTCGGGGTGATAAGCAAAACTCATACGAAGCTGGGTTCCGATAGCCTTAAACAATTCTGTCCAAAATGAACTCAAGAATACCGGGTCTCGATAAAAAATTATCGAATGAGGTACTCCATGGAGTCGAACAACCTCTTTAGCAAAGGCGATGGCCACGGACCGGGCTGTATATGGATGAAGCAACCCTATGAAATGGACTGCTCTCGTCAACCGATCAACTACAACCAAAATTGTATCCCACTGTTGCGATCTTGGAAGTCCTAATATGAAATCCATACTCTATATCCACCCAAATAGCTATGGGGATAGGAAGTGGCTGCAAAAGACCCGCCGGAGAACAGGTATCAGCCTTTTGACGTTGACATGTCAAACACACAGCTACAAATTTGGTCACCGACTTCATCATGCCAGGTCAACAAACATTAGAAGCCAAACTGCGGTAAGTTCATAGGGCTCCAGAGTGCCCACCCGAAGGGGTGTGGCGCGAAATTCTTCAAGTAATCGGCTTGCCCAAGCGGAAGTAGCGGGAACGGCCAATCTGCCTTTGAAAAACAGCACCCTATTTATCATAGTATAAGGCTGATTTATCGTTTCTCCACGTTCCAAAGCTCGAATAATCTCCCCATAAGTTGAATCATGTCTTACCTCTTCTTGCAGTGAGTCCTAATCCAACCATCTCGGGACAGAAATTTCTCCACATTCAGCCTCCGAATCTCGTCGTGATAAGGCCTCTGCGGCAGCATTTGAAATGCCCGTTTTATACTCAATATCAAAATCAAACCCCACCAATTTAGAAACCCAATATTGTTGAGCTGGGGAGCTAATAGATTGATGCATTAAGTGACAAAGGCTCCGATGATCAATCCGGACTAAGAACCTTCGCCCCACTAGATATTTTCGCCAATGAAGAACCGCCAAAACAAGAGCCATCAGCTCTTTCTCGTATGTAGATTTTGTTGAGTTTCTTTTCGACAGAGCCTTACTAAAAGAAAGCTATGGGCTTAACAAATTAAAGAAATTAAGCAATAAACAATAAATATGGCTACGGGTTATGGTCTGGCCTACTAATAAATCCTTTCTTCTTGCGCCGTCGATACATGATCGTATCAATATATCTTGTGGATTAGGTTGGACATTTATTAGTGACCAACAAAAGGTGATTTATTTTCTCTACTTGTAAACTTCCAATTAATTGTTACTTTCTTATTTAATTATTTTTGTTAATTTATCAACTTAGCCGGTACCAAAAAAAAAATTGTGCGGTGCCTTCTGTTGATGAAAATAGGGTCTAATGAATGCAATCAGAGATCTAACACCATTCACTGAGCATCGTAATTGTGCGAGACATATCTAATGTAATTCGAAAAAAGACAACAAAGTGAAAGCATTGAAGAGTATGAAGTTGCATACAAAATTGCAGCTAGATGTGACATGATAGACAACAATGTAAGTGAATCATTTAATGGGTCCATTGTAAAAGCTAGGGGAAAACCAATCTTAGATATGCTTGAAGCTATTAGATCTCACTTGATGGTGAGAAAACATACCAAACTTCATGAAGTGAGTGGTGTTATTGACACAAGTACACCTATAATAAGGGGCAAGGTAGAGCAACTTAAGTATTGTAGTAGAATGTGCCATACTAAACCAGGGGTTGGGATAAGTTTTAGGTTTCATTTGAAGATGATCAATGTGGTGTTGACTTGAAATATGACACATGTGCATGTTGATCATGGGATATAACTGGAATCCCCTACATTCATGCATGTTCAGCTATTCATTTTATGAGAATTGACATTGTTGAGTTTGTTGACCCCTTTTTTAATGTGCAGAGGATATTGAATGTTATCGACATGCTTTGGAGCCATTAAATGGTAGAAAGATGTAGATTCTAGCATCTACAAACCCAATGCAACCACCACCTTATACGAAAATGTTTGGGAGGTCAAAGAAGAAAAGGAGAAGAGCAACTAATGAGGAGTGTAGGAGTGCAACCAAACTGAAAAGGATTGGGGTCCAAATGACATGTCAAAGATGTCTTCAAGCTGGACATAATCAAAGAAGTTGCATAAATGTTAGAGTGGAGAGACTGCCAAAACTTAAAGTAAGCATATTTTTAAATCAATGGGTTATTTTATAATATTGTGATAACAATGCAATATAACAGGGCAAGAGAGGAACACCACCGGAAACAAGTTCTCCATCAAATGCATCTTCTAAAGCATTGTTTGGACATACGGCAACCACCAACAAGAGGTACTTCAGGCAATGCATCTTCTTCTAAAGCAGGTATACTAGTAAGGACAAAAATGGTTGCAAATAGGGGAGTGAGGGGTGAACAAGCAAACTAACAAATAAGATCTTCTATTGTTAGAGAGACGGCAAAGGTAATTATTTGTGTTATACTGATTTGGCAATTTGTAGATTTCTGGTTTCCAATATTTTGTGATAATACTATTTTACCTTTATAGGCAGAAACTGGAAACATTTACATGAAAGTACACAAAAATTCAAATATTCCTTTTAGGAGATAATTGTCTATGAATTGATTTATCATTTTTCTGTATATAAGTAGTTTAATTATTTAATATTTCCAGATGTCCAGTGACAAGAGAGTTTACTTTGTAAATGGAAGTCGATTTGCTGCTCAATCAGCTTCTACACATGGGGGGAGGAACAGTTGGAAGAGGAGGCTCAATTGGGAGACATGTAACATTTGGTAAACGAGGAGGAAGCAAGTCTATTGGTGGCACATCTACATCAAACTATGATGGCTATACAAACAATATAGGAACTCAAGAGAGTACAACCCCATAGATTTTGTCTTTTTCTTTTGTGCATTAAGGGAAATGCTTTGGAGACTACATTTTATGTGTAATGGTTTGACTTCATTTTGGTGATAATTATTATGCCATGTGATTAATGTTTAAGACCAAACAATGAATTATTGATGTTTTGTTCTTTTGGTACAGAGCACTATGCTCTTGAATTTGTTTTAGATTAAACCTACTAATCTTAAGTTATATGATTTGGGACAAGTGAGTAGATTATTGATCTTGCTTTGCTGTCTTTCTTTAAAGGATATTAATTTTACATTTATATCCACAAAGGTGAGCTTTATATACATTGAGTTGGAGGTTGTGGCTTCATAAATTGAAAGTTATAGTAGGAATGGACATACATAGAATGCATATATTTTCAGACTCACACTGATGTTTCCCAGGCCTCTAGTGAGTTACAGATCGAGTTCGAAAAGGTAAAATCTTTGATGATTTCATCATTTATGATGGAGTTACGAAAACTTCTAAATAGGTATCCTACACCTGCACCGAATTCTTTCCAGTTAAAGAATATCTTTCTAGTTGCTCTGGAACAATTAGGAGATTCTCTAGAAGAAATACAGGCTTCCGGCGACAACATGCTTGGTCTCGCTTATGGGGTCAAATCAATACGTCATAAGAAGAAACATTTGAGTATCAATCTCATGATGATAAATATGAAATAAAATTAAAAATGGATGGCTTGCTCTGATATTTTGAGTAACTCTGATTTTGGTGTTTCTATGTGACACCATGTTTTAAATTATATGATTGTTCATGTGTGTGTATGGTACAAATATTCCGATACACCATGCACATGGGGTAGCGTTAAACAATGTTCCTAAAGAAGTTAGGCGTTAACGGAATGGAAAACTGGGATCTAGCACTTAATTTGGGGTCTCCACAAGGTTAATCGGGTCTAAACGGAATTTGATGCATGGGAGGAGTCGGGGAAAAAGATAGATGGACTATGATCATCTAACACCTAGATGGAGTATAGTCGGAGATGGACAGAGACTTTTAGATTAGAGGCATTACAAAGACATAGGGTGTGTTTACTTAAAGGCTTGGCTCAGTAGATTTAAGGGCTCAAATCCCGATAAAGCACACTCATTAACTCCCTCAGTCAAATTTGACCCAGCACTCTACAGCCTTAAGTAAACATATCCATAGTATTGGTTAGCTTTTCCCAATGAATGCTAATTAGTTTACTTGGTCATCAGTTGGCAGGAGATGTCACCATTTTATGTAAATAACTTTGTTGCAAAAGTCCTAGATTAGTTCCTAGTAGTCCATGCATAGACACTAGGTTCTCATTGGTTATTTATATTTTTTCTTTTTTCTAATTTTTCCCGCCTAATTTACACTATGCCCCGCTCAGCAAAATCTAAGTCCTGACCAGCGGTATGCCAAGTGACTTTAAATTAGGGGTGAGCACGGTCCGGAGCGGTTCGGAGATATGGAAATCTCCAGAACCGAACCAAACCTCGGAGATATTCGGAGATTTCCAAAATTAAATCTCCAGAACCGCTCCGTTGATCGGTTCAGTTCCTTCCGGAGATCGGTTCTTTCGGTCCGGTTATTCGGAGCTGTTCGGAGTTTTTCCTTTAATATTTTTAGCAAAATGCACGAAAGAATTATAGTGTTGTCTTTACAATAATATCATATTGTTAAAGAAAAAGTGTAATTAAACAACTTATAAGTTATATATTAAGACAAGTTTCAAAATCATAACTTATAAAAAATAATTACAGGTTACTGAAGTAGTTATCTCGTCAAAAGAAGAATAGCACTAAATTATAAAGTTATTGGCTATCGATAACCTCTTTGGACATTTACCGATTATTTTTCATTGATAAAGCTCTAGTCATATACATTGTCAATAAGTAAAGGTAAATTTAATATGACTAACTACAGTAAAATTAAAGTTGACTTCAAGAGAAAAAGGTGTGTGCACGAGAAAGATGGAGAATCAAAGAAGAAGGGAACAAGAAACGAGCCACTACTTGAAATTCAGGCGTAGGATAGTAACTATGTGCAGTGAGTTCAGGTCTAGAATTTTGACCTTTATATGTGAAAATAATTAAAATATTAGATATAATAATAAATTTTAGTGATTGGAATAAAGAAATGTAGAATTGAATTATCATAGTAATGTATTTCTTTATATAAACTATAAACATATTCACTGTTCATATATTTATAATTAATAGATATATGTTTATTATGAAAATGATTTATTATAAATATTGTACTCTATTATTAATTACTAAATCTTTTATAAAATACTAAAACAGTAGTTATATCATTGTTAAAATTTACTAAAATTCATAATGGTTCAATATTATAGTATAAAAGAAATTAATTAAATGATAAAAAAAATTCCATAGTTGATTACTTAGAATCGGTTCTACTCGGTTCTATTTCGGTTTTTCGGTTTGGATCGGTTCGGATTTACAACAAAAAAATTCGGTTTGGTTCGGTTCGGATAAAGTCAAATAGTCAACGGATATTATCGGTTCGGAGTACTTTCGGTCCGGGGTTCGATACGGAGCGGATTATCTCCGAGACCCGTGCTCACCCTTACTTTAAATAGATATGCTTTGAAAATTCATTGTTTTATTGCAAATTTTTATGAGATTATTAATTATGCATCATGCAAGCAACGAAACATGTGTATTGTGCAATAGCTCAGGGTTGACTTAATTAATTTCTATTACATCTCTTCAAAGGCAGTAGTACTCTTCATAGTTTGATTACTAACCACAACTTGGCTCCAAAAATGTAAATAAACATAACAACCTAGCGTACCATTCAAATCAAAACAAATAGTTTGTTGACTATTTGCAGCAGCTTCTCATTACCACTCTCATTGATACCCTTAAAACAGGGAAACATAGATATAACAATCACCAAAATCATAATTCCCATAAGTTTCTTCATCTTCGTATATTAGATAGACGATTCTCCATTATCATCTTGCATCTCAGTTGCTTTCAATATCACAAACAATCATTTTAATATGTTGACAAACGCAATAAATGAATCAACTCATTACACTATAAAACAACATTCAGGCACTATATATGTTCGAACTAAAGCCCCAACAAAAATCTTGAATCAATTACCCTTTGAAAATGAACGATTTGTTTTTTTCACTTTTTTGTAATTGGCAACTCAAATTCCTGGTCAGAAAGCATTAACATCGCCATGCATTTCAAACTGGAATTTGTAGAAGATCATGAACGAGGATGGCCTGGATATTATTATATTGGGATTTGCGTAAATCGCAAAACATATATGTGAACTAACTGATAATGTGAATTCCTGAAAGTTGCGATGAAGATGAATCTAGAAAGTTAGGCTTCATGAGTATTGAATCTAAATTATCCCTTATTCTTATCAGTTCATAGTTTTAATCGGGACTAAAATTTTAGTTCCTCCATTTCATAAAGAATGTCATTTTAGCTATTTTTGGAGAAATTAAGGATTGATATTTAATTGGTGATAGGTATGGTCCAATAACTTCGGGTCGGATGGACATCCCGGGCCAGATCAACCCGACCCGGGCAACTGAGCCCAGGAGGATAAGCCCAACAACCGACCCAGAAACGTACCGGCCCAGAAACGTGCGCTCAAAATAGCGTGGCCCAATTGCGGCGTACCCCACGCTCTTGGCCCACGATCTACTCCCAACTTCCATGCAACGGTAATAGGCGCGATTGTAGGGAGTTGGTTAGGGTTTTGAGTTGAGTAGTATAAGTTGGAGAATTGTACTCAGAATTAGGGTTCGCTTTTGGTTTTCTGAAACAGTTACGTGTAATTTCAAAAGGATATTGAAGAAAACACTTCGGCAGGTGATATTTTCAGCCCGTGGACGTAGATCTCCGGATCGAACCACGTATATCCTGTGTTCTTTAAATTTCTTGCATTGATTTACATTGCGAAGAGGGGTTTTACGTTCGGAATTTATTTGATAACCGGATTGCGCTTTATCAATTGGCGCCGTCTGTGGGAACGACAACTGGTTTTAACATTGATACTGCACTTGTTATACCATGGTAACCACTCGTTTAAATCAATCTCGCCAAGGTGATCAAATCAATCAAGATCCACCCGTGGATCAAACTTTGCCGCCGAGGCAATCGCTGATGCAGGATACATCTCATCATCAGGGCCATCAAGGCTCGGCTATGAATCCGGACGAACAATTCTTACCTCTACCTCCACAAGATACACAAAATCCTAACCCCGCTGCTACGCAGCCGCAGGTTAATATTCAGATGACTCCGGAACTACTCCAGGCTTTCCTACAAGAACATGCTCATGTTCTCCAAGACTGGGCAGCCAATCGCCTAAATCCTGGCGGACCTGCTGGACACGCTACCAATCCCGCAGCGCATCCACCTCGTCGGAACCCGCTCAACCACCAAGATCCAGTGCACCATGGGCGTCAGGACCGACGACGAGAACGGCCCGGTTCTCCCGAGGACCATGGGAGTTCTAATGGGTCAAGACAACGCAATGACGAACTTGCCGACGCTGACCGTCGCCGTCCACTTAACGCGACTAAGAAAGTTCGTTATGCCAATCCCCATACTCTAGATCTTCAGGAGTATGAGCGAGTACAACGCAATGTTGAACTAGATAGAATCCTAGGCCATGACGCCAATGGAGACATTATCACACCGTTCTCCCAAGAAATACTGGCTACGCCCCTTCCGGAAGGGTTTAAGAGACCTGCCATACCACCTTATGACGGCACTGGAGATCCGACCAATTTTCTTGGAGCTTTCAGGCACAACATGCTCAGTCGAGATCATACCACATCTCTTCACTATTGTAAGATCTTCCCCGAGTATCTTCAGGACGAGGCTCGAGTTTGGTTTGACTCTCTTCCCCGTAATAGCATATCCTCTTTTAGAGAACTTGCTGAACACTTTTGGGCACGTTTCGAAGCACGTGCAAAGTCCATGTCCACTTTGGCCGATCTGATGAATATTGAACAACGGGATGGCGAAACCGTTACCCAATTTCTTGACCGCTTTACAGCGGAGAGTCTTAAAGTAGGAAACTGCTCGGATGATGTAATCATCAATGCCTTCATGAATGGCCTTCGTCCCGGACCGCTCTACACCGAGTTGGCTCGAAATCCTCCGGTCACAACCCGGGCTTTGTTTAATACTGTGTGCAGATATGCTAAGGCCGAGGAGCAGACTCGTCGTAAGCGTGAGAAGCATGCTAGCAAACGGCAGTCCGATAGGGCACCAGCTGGGCCCAGTGCGCGACCCAGTGCCTTCTCTCGTCTGAACCGGGGACGTTCAGAATCTCGAGGGGATATTCCACAACTCACCCCGCTTACAAAATCGCGAGCCGAAATTCTTTCTGTCCATAAGAATGATTTACGGCCGTGTCCGCGGATGACTGCTCCACCTGAAAAGCGAAACCGTGAGAAGTGGTGTGCGTACCACCATGATCATGGACATGAGACAAAGGAGTGTCGAGAGCTCGGTAAGGAAATTGAAGATTGTCTAAAGAAAGGTTTCTTACGACAATACATTGCTCGGGCCGACGACAAGCCTCGGTCAAGCCAGAATGGGGGTTCATCCCAAAACCGTGGAAGTTATCATGACCGTGGTTCACGTCAAAACAGGCCGCAATGGAAGAATAATAGGCCGGGGTCAAACAATTATGCACGACAAGACCACGGAAATCGTCAACAACCTCGTTTTTTGCCACCACCACCTCCTCCGTGAGGACCTGGAGACAATTTGCCTACCCATGTCATAAATGTGATTTACGGGGCCCTTCCCACTGGGGCTTCTCGAAATGCCTTGAAGGCCGAGGCTTGCCGTCCTCCTCCCGAGGAGCCGCGTCACAAGCGCCTCCACCAATCTGAAACTGTCAGTTTTACAAATAGAGACCCAGTTCCAGAGATTACACCCCATACCGACGCCATCGTCATTGACATGGTTGTAGCTAATGTTACAGTAAAGCGGGTCTTTGTAGACAATGGAGCCGCAGTAAGTGTCATATTCACCGACTGTTTTCAGAAAAAGGGGATTCCTCGTGAGCACCTTCGACCGGCCCCCGGGCCATTACAGACCTTCACCCAGGGTGAAGTTCAGCCAGACGGAGTTATTACTCTCCCTGCATCTCTTGGCACTTATCCGGCGATAAAAACCATTTTTGTGGATTTTTACGTGGTTAATTCTCCGTCCCCATATAATATGATCTTAGGTCGGGACTGGCTTACTCCCGCCAGAGCCATCTGCTCCACATACCACCACGCACTAAAATTCCCTATATCGCATGGCGAGGTGGCTATCCGCGGCAGTCAGCGGGTTTCTAAGGAGTGCATGTACGTCGCACTCAAAAAGGCAACAAAGGTTCCTCCAAAGCAGCAGCTCCAAGTGACATCCTCGGCTCTCGAACCTGAGTTATGTACATCGCTGGAGGACACCACTGTCCAGGTGCCGCTTGATCCATCCAAGCCCGAGCAAACAGTAACCGTCGACGCCGTGGACGTGCCGTGGTTACATCGTGCCATCATCCAGACCTTGCGGGAGTACTCTGACGTCTTCGCCTGGTCTCCCTTGGATATGCCCGGGGTCTCTCCTGATGTCATAACCCACAAATTGAACATTGATCCCAACGTCAAACCTATACAGCAGAAACAAAGGAAATTCGCTCCGGAGCGAAACGCGGCCATTCGAATCGAGGTACAACAGCTCTTAGATGCAGATATCTTGTTTGAAGTCCATTATCCTTCTTGGTTGTCTAATCCCGTGATGGTAACAAAGTCCAGCGGGGCATGGCGAATGTGTGTCGATTTTTCCGATCTTAATAAACACTGTCCGAAGGATTGTTATCCTCTGCCTTCTATCGACCAAAAGGTCGAAGCCATTACTGGGCACGTGGCGCTTTGCTTCCTGGACTTATACAAGGGGTATCATCAAATCCACATGGACCGTCAGGATGCCCTCAAAACAGCATTTATCACTGATTTTGGGTGTTTTGCCTTCAAGAAAATACCCTTCGGGCTCAAGAACGCGGGGGCCACATATCAACGTCTCATGGACCGCGTTTTCCGAGATCAAATTTGTCGCAATGTTGAGGTTTACGTTGATGACCTAGTCATAAAAAGTACCTCCCAGTCTTCATGCGTGCAAGATATTGTTGAAACATTGAATACTTTGCGGCATTATAATTTGCGTCCTAATCCAGCAAAATGCACCTTCGGAGTTGGCTCCGGAAAATTTCTCGGTTATATGGTTTCGCAGCGCGGCCTCCAAGCCAATCCGGCCAAGCTTCGGGATGTGTTAGACCTGCAACCACCGAGGACGTGTTAGACAAATCAACTCCTAATCACACAACACTAAGAAACTGGAACGAGTTCCAAAATGAAACTTCTGAAAAATACACAACTGTTCGGCCAGAGTTGTGGCCAAAGTGAGCTTCGCGCAGAACTGAAAATAAATGAATCACACAATCGATTTTACGTGGTTCGTTCAAGATGAACTACATCCACGGAGGCAAGGCACACCTCAATCCACTAAGATATCCAACCAATTACAGAAATTACACTCAGAAATGAATATGCCCAATTCTGGAACAAATTAGGGCAGAAAACTATCACTCTCAAATTCTCTCTGTAATCTATGAAAACTGGAAATTGCTTGACGTAGTGTTGTTCTCCTTGAAGAGAGCTTTCCAATGATATAGGTCTTGTAGCTCGAATGTAACTGATGGAGAAGTTCTAACTGAATGAAAGAGACTGCTGCTACCGGACAAATGTGACGGTTTATTCCGTCACAAAACTGTAACAAACTCGTCACAACTGACGGTTATCCTCCAACAACCCTGAACCCGGTTTATTCTGCCCAGACTCACTTCTACATGCTAAAACCCGGTCTATCCACCCGGTTCTTCACTTCATGATCCCGGTTCCACATTCTAGACACATCCTATTTCAAAATATAGCTCACTTGATGAGATTGAACACTTCCTCACAAATCTCCACCTCAATGAATCAAGTATGCCTCTTCCTGCCTCTTCACTGC
The DNA here is from genome assembly GCA_958295605.1 of Ajuga chamaepitys. Classification (NCBI taxonomy): domain Eukaryota; kingdom Viridiplantae; phylum Streptophyta; class Magnoliopsida; order Lamiales; family Lamiaceae; genus Ajuga; species Ajuga chamaepitys. Next base: position 32,602,008 of record OY282499.1, on the reverse strand, counting down.
TTATCTGTTATTGCTCTTCATGACACTGCTCAAGTTGCAGCAAGCTCGAGCAATGATCCACTTTGTTTCCAGGTACACCCTTTGTAAGAAAATCAGCAGGATTATGCAAAGTATGCACCTTCTTCACCTCCACAGACCCAGAATCTATGACATCTCTAGCAAAATGTAATCTTACATCAATGTGTTTTGATCTTACATCACAGTAGATTACCACACACTTCTGCTTGATGTCCAAGTCTCTCAACACCCCTTTCAACCAGATTGATTCTTTGATAGCTTCAGTTAAAGAGATATATTCTGCTTCTGTAGTTGATAGTGCCACAACAGATTGTTGTGCACTCCTCCAGCTGATGGCTGTCCCATATAAGGTAAACACAAATCCAGAAATTGACTTCCTTGTGTCCACGTTTGCTGCAAAATCAGAATCAGCAAACCCCTCCAATGCAACAGTACTTCCATCTGCTTTCTTCTCAAATTTCAGTGACATGTTCACTGATCCTTTTAGATACCTCATCACATGTTTCAAAGCTTCCCAGTGTTCAACTCCTGGATTTGAGATGAACCTGCTTACCAAAGATACAGCATATGCCAAATCAGGCCTGCTACAAATCATTCCATACATAAGACTTCCAACTCCACTTGCATAGGGAATATTGCTCATCTGTATGATCTCCTCTTCAGTATTTGGGCATTGTTCTTTGGAAAGTTTCTTCTGTAGATTAACTGGAGTGGAGAGAGGTTTGGCTTCATGCATATGAAACCTCTCTAATACTTTCTGTAGGTATTGTCTCTGAGATAACCAAAGTACTCCAGCTTCTCTGTCTCTTAGAATGTTCATTCCCAATATCTTCTTAGCTTCTCCCAGGTCCTTCATGTCAAACTCAGCATTAAGTCTATCCTTCAACCATTGTACCCTCTCCTTGTTTCTGCTGGCAATTAGCATGTCATCCACATACAATAGAAGAAAAACTTTATCTTGCTTTGAAACTTTGTTGAAGTAAACACAACTGTCATAAAGGCTTCTTACAAAACCAGCACTGATCATGAAGTCATTGAACCTCTTGTTCCACTGTCTAGGACTTTGTTTAAGTCCATATAATGACTTCTTCAGTAAACATACTTTGTCTTCTTTCCTAGGAATAACAAAGCCTTCTGGCTGTTTCATATATATTTCCTCATTGAGTTCTCCATGTAAGAAAGCTGTCTTTACATCCAGTTGTTGTAGTTCCATGTTCTCTTGTGTGACTTTTGATAAAAGCAATCTGATTGAGCAGTGCTTTACTACAGGAGAGAAGACCTCATTGTAATCAATTCCTTCTCTTTGTGTAAAGCCCCTGGCTACCAACCTTGCTTTAAACCTCACCTGTTTGGACCCTGCAGTTTCTAGTTTTTCTTGTATATCCACTTGGAGCTTACAAGTTTCTGACCTTTTGGTTTCTCCACCAGTATCCAGGTCTTATTCTTTTCCAGAGACTCCATTTCTTCAGTCATTGCCTGTATCCAGTGTTCACCTTCTTCACAATCTAATGCTTCTTGAAAGCTGCTAGGCTCTTGTGATTCCAGGTCTTCAGCAACACTTAAGGCATAATATACACTCCCTGCTTGGCCATAGAAATTAGGTCTGTTGATTTTTCTTCTAGGCCTATCCCTTCCAATGCTGTATTCTCTGATATTTTGTGCAGGTCCAGTTTGTGCTTCTTCTTCAGATGATGAGTCACTGTCTTGTTCATCTGCTTGTGGTTGAGGTGTGTGATTATCTTCTGCAGGTTGCTCCACCTGAATTGATATCTCCTCTGTCTCTTTAGCAGCATCAAATTCTTCTTTAGAGCCTGTAGAAGTATAAGCCATCACATTCTCATTAAACTTCACATCTCCACTTGTGATTATCTTCTGATTTCCTTGTTCTAGGCACCACAACTGTAACCCTTAATCCCATCCGGATATCCAAGAAACACACATCTGAGAGCCCTTGCATCTAATTTGTCTTGCTTGATGTGGGCATAAGCAAGACACCCAAACACCCGTAATCCTTCATAACTTGGTTTCTGTCCACTCCACACCTCTTTAGGTGTTTTGAACCCAATCACTGATGAGGGTGATCTGTTAATAAGATAGCATGCTGTAGCAATGGTTTCTCCCCAAAACACCTTTGGCAACCCAGCATCCAATAGCATACACCTCACTCTTTCAAGGAGAGTCCTGTTAAACCTTTCTGCAACTCCATTCTGTTGAGGATTCATTGGCACAGTCCTGTGTCTCTTGATTCCTCTTTCTTCACAGAAGTTTGTAAACTCTGTAGAGAGGTACTCCAGTCCATTATCAGTCCTCAGATGCTTCAGCTTCTTCCCTTTGACATTTTCCAGTTGGATCAACCATGTTTTGAACTTATGAAAGGCATCACTCTTGTTCTTCAGCAACATGATCCATACCTTTCTGCTGTAATCATCAATCAGGGACATGAAATATCTGGCACCACCATGGGATTCTGTTCTTGCAGGGCCCCATATGTCAGAGTGAACATAATCTAATGGTTCTTGAGTTGTATGAACTCCCTTTCCATAGGGCAACTTCTTGGATTTGCCCAGAGCACACTGATCACAAAACTCCAGTTCTTGATTTCCCAGATTTCCAATTACTCCACTCCTTGCCAATTCCTTCAGTCCATTTTCTCCTATGTGTCCAAGTCTCTTATGCCATTTAGCAATCTCAGAATTGTTCAAGACCACATCTACACTTCCAACAATAGGTGAACCAATCAGGATAAATAGTCCATTATGCTGTCTTCCTTTTATCACCATTTTTCCATGTTTTGTGATATGCAAGAATCCCTCTACTGAGCTAAACTGACATCCACTGGTTACCAATGAGCCAAGAGATAGAAGATTCCTTTTAAGGCCAGGAACATACCTAACATTTGAGATGATTCTAATCACCCCATCAAACATTCTTATGCTCACTGATCCAACCCCTTTGACCTTGCATGATTGGTCATTTCCCAGGAGAACATTTCCACCATCTTCTTTCTTCAGTTCATTAAACCATGACTGATGAGGACACATATGAAAAGAACACCCTGTGTCCAGGACCCATTCCTTCACCATTCTTGAGTCGATAACATTTAATACTTCTGGAGGGTCTTGTTGATGATCAATGGCAGCAGCTTCTGCCCCTTGATTTCCAGCTTTCTTATTCTTCTTAGGACAATCCTTCTTCAGGTGACCTGGCTGTTTACACTTGAAGCATTTCCTCTTTTCAACCCAGTCATTCCCCTTCTTAGGATTTGAATCCCCTGACTTTGGATCCTTAGCATTCTGACCCTTCTTGCCTTGCCACGGTTTCTTGAATTTGACATTCAAACCTTCTCCAGATTGCACCATGCCTTTATCTCCTTGAGTCTGGAAGCATTTTGATCTCAGAGCCTTCACTATTCCATCATAGGACAGCTGCTCATCTCTCCCATACATCAAGGCATCCTTAAAGCTTTCCATGGATTTTGGAAGAATGTTTAACACCATCAATGCCTTGTCATCCTCCTCCAGTTTCACATCCAGATCTTCCAATTCTTCAATCATCTTAATGAACTCATCAAGTTGATCAGAAATTACCTTGTCTTCTGTGATCTTGAAGGCCAACATCTTCTGCTTCAGGAACAGTTTGTTGGATACTGACTTTGATTGATACAGTTCTTCCAATCTCCTCCATGCTTCTAAGGAACTCTTGCATCTTGAAACCTCCCTCAACGGTTTATCACCTAAACACAAGAAGATAAGACTTAGGGCCTTCTTATCCACTGATGCAAACTTAGGTTTCTCAGTTTCTTCCCATGATTCCAGAGGTATCAGTGCAAGATCAAGGCCATTGTGAACCAGGACTGCGTTCATCTTGATCTTCCACAATGTGAAGTCATTCCTTCCAGTGAACTTCTCAAAATCCATCTTCATACCAGCCATTCCTCCTCTTATTCAAGCTGTGCGAGTTGATTCCCACAGACGGCGCCACTTGTTAGACAAATCAACTCCTAATCACACAACACTAAGAAATTGGAACGAGTTCGAAAATGAAACTTCTGAAAAATACACAACTGTTCGGCCAGAGTTGTGGCCAAAGTGAGCTTCGCGCAGAACTGAAAATAAATGAATCACACAATCGATTTTACGTGGTTCGTTCAAGATGAACTACATCCACGGAGGCAAGGCACACCTCAATCCACTAAGATATCCAACCAATTACAGAAATTACACTCAGAAATGAATATGCCCAATTCTGGAATAAATTAGGGCAGAAAACTATCACTCTCAAATTCTCTCTGTAATCTATGAAAACTGGAAATTGCTCGACGTAGTGTTGTTCTCCTTGAAGAGAGCTTTCCAATGATATAGGTCTTGTAGCTCGAATGTAACTGATGGAGAAGTTCTAACTGAATGAAAGAGACTGCTGCTACTGGACAAATGTGACGGTTTATTCCGTCACAAAACTGTAACAAACTCGTCACAACTGACGGTTATCCTCCAACAACCCTGAACCCGGTTTATTCTGCCCAGACTCACTTCTACATGCTAAAACCCGGTCTATCCACCCGGTTCTTCACTTCATGATCCCGGTTCCACATTCTAGACACATCCTATTTCAAAATATAGCTCACTTGATGAGATTGAACACTTCCTCACAGGACGGTCAAAGACGTTCAGCGTCTCACTGGCGGTTTGGCGGCCTTAAACCATTTTTTGTCTAAAGCTGCGGAGCGTCAACTCCCATTCTTCAAAATTTTGCGGCAGGCGAAGTCATTTAAGTGGACCCCGCAGTGCGCCGAAGCTTTTGAGGCTTTAAAGCATCATATTAAGCAACTGCCCACTCTGTCGGTCCCTCTCTCTGGAGAGCCGCTTTACATTTATTTGGCCTCCGCCGAAGAAGCCATTAGCGCGGCTCTTGTGCGCGAAGTAAATGGTGTGCAGCATCCGGTGTATTTTGCAAGCCGAGTACTTCACGGGGCAGAAACTCGGTACTCCACGGTGGAAAAAACAGTGCTCGCTCTTGTCATGGCAGCTCGGCGCTTGCAGCCATATTTCCAAGGACGTGAGATACGGGTTCTAACTAATCACCCCATTCGTCAAATTCTCGTCAAGCCCGAGGTGTCAGGGCGCCTCGCTAAGTGGGCTGTCGAGCTAGGAGAGTATGATATCCAATTTCTTCCACGCCGAGCTATCAAGGGTCAAGCACTAGCAGACTTTTTGGCCGAGACCCCAGTGGATAATCATGAGTCTTCCGCAGATAATGATAGTCATCACCCTCCTGCCCTTGAATCCCCACCTCGCAAGTGGCAACTATATGTGGATGGTGCTTCCACGGCTCGAGGGAGTGGTGCTGGGGTGCTTCTCATTGGCCCCGAGGGAGTTGAAGTTAAGTATGTCATTCGATTCAAATTTAATGTAACTAATAATGAACCAGAATACGAGGTAGTTCTCGCTGGGCTTCGGCTCGCTCAATCCTTAGCCATCCGCCATCTTGACCTCTTCACGGACTCCGAGATTGTTTCCAATCAGATCAAGGGCACCTATACCGCTAAGGATGAAACGATGATCATGTATCTCGCTTTAGCACGTAAACTTATGTCAACTTTTGATTCGGTTGATATCCAGAAGGTACCGTGTAAACAGAACGTTCAAGCTGACGCTCTCAGTAAATTGGCCTCCGCGGTCCACACTAATGTATCTCCGGATATTATAGTCGAAGATGTATTTCATCCAGCGATTCATGAGGCAACGGTCTCAGTATTGACCGACAGTGATCCCAACTGGATGACCCCCATCGTTCAGTATCTCCGAGATGGAACTTTGCCTAATGACAAGCTGCAAGCTCGGAGAATAATTCTTAAGGCACCTAAGTACTCGTTCCATGATGGAATCTTGTACCGACGGTCGTACTTGCAACCAAATCTTCGGTGCCTTGCTCCTGCCCAGGCCGATAAGGTTCTCCGAGAGGTTCATGAAGGGGCCTGTGCCAGTCACATCAGCTCACGGACGTTGGCTAAAAAAATTCTTCGGTGGGGGTACTACTGGCCAACCTTGTTTAACGATGCCCATGAGTTAGTGACCAAGTGCAGCAAGTGTCAGCTACACTCCCGTGTGAAACATCTGCCACAAACCGAACTCACGGGAATACAAAGTGCTTGGCCATTTATCCAATGGGGAATTGATATTGTGGGCCCGTTTCCAGTTGCTCCGGGTGGACTGAAATTTCTTGTGGTCGCCGTTGATTACTTCACCAAGTGGGTAGAAGCCGAACCTCTTACTGCCATCACTGGTCAGAACATCTTGAAGTTTGTTTGGCGAAATATTATATGTCGCTTTGGCATCCCGAGCACTATTATTTCGGATAACGGTAAACAGTTCGCCAATGATCCCTTCCAGTCATGGTGCGAGGAGCTTCACATTAAGCAAATTTTCATCTCGGTAGCTCATCCGCAAGCCAATGGTCAAGTTGAAGTCACTAATCGTACACTCCTTATGGGTCTAAAGAAACGTTTGGATCACGCTAAAGGTCTTTGGGCCGAGAATCTTCCGCAGGTTCTTTGAGCCTATCGCACTACGCCACATACCTCTACTGGGGAGACCCCCTACAGTCTTACTTACGGCTCCGAAGCCGTTATTCCGGCGAAAATTAGTGTACCTAGCCCCCGCCTCGTAACTTCTCCCGAGGATAATGACGAGGCTCTCCGTACAAACTTAGATGAGCTGGAATATCGTCGTGATCAATCTTTCATCCAGCAAGCCAAGTGTAAGCAACGTGCAGCTCAGTATCACCACCTCCGGGTTCGGGGTACTCAGTTTAATGTTGGGGACTTGGTACTTCGACTCAACTCAGCCAGCAAGGCTGTCCCCGAGGGGAAATTGCATGCTACCTGGGAAGGTCCTTATCACGCAGTCGCTGCGCACGATTCCGAGTCATACCAGTTGGAGCATCCTGATGGAACCCCGATTCCCCGAAGCTGGCATGTTACCAACTTAAGACGTTTCTATCTATGAACACCGAATGACAAGTATCGTTCCTATCTTTACATTCATTGTATATTTCTTTTTCGTTGTGATTTCTCTTTGTATTTCTTAAGTTGCTCCGGCACTCACCTTGAATAAAAGTTCTTTATTTGTGCATCTTACTGTGCTTTCTTCTACGTTACGGGGACGCCCTAGCGTAGTCGTACTATTATTATTCGTCTCCGGACAATTGGATCTCTCACCCGGTCCGTCCGGGGAGATTCACGTGTGGTCCCCGGACTTGTGTCCCCTCTCGCCTGTTTAACCGGAGAGGTGTTTCACTCCCGCCCGATCCGTCCGGGGAGATTCTAATTGGCGCCGTCCATATAGTGTTCCCGAGCACCTGATAAGGCAATTATTATTTCTGGTTAACAACTCATTATTTTCCTTTCAATGTACATAACTTTGCAAACCAAAACGGTGTTTTACATTTTTTTCGATTACATGCCAAAAGGTTCTTTACATATTACTTCAAAAAAAAAAATATATGTATAAGTAAAAACTATCTATGGCCTCCGAGCCAGTACTCGGTGCTCCGGCGTTGAGATCTATTCCCGGACCTACTTCGTGTCCTCCGGGATTCTGTGGCTTCCCGGCGTTGAGCCCCGGCTCTTTCCCCATCGCGGCCCCCTCGGCGTCGCGGACTTATCCTTGGTACTTGTCTGAGGGCTTCGCCTCTTGTACGGCCCCGTAGACTTGGCTGCTGTGTAGACCTCAGTGTTTGGGCCCATTGCACGGGATCCCACTCCGCGGGGTCCATCACTTCGATCTCTTCAGCCAACTTCTCGACTTCTTCTTCAGCGACGACCACGGGTCCTTCTTCGACTGCAGTCACCGAAGCCGGCTCTTGAATTACAATTCCTTGGTTTTTCCCCGCTGGTTTCTTTTTACCCTTCCGGGGGGCTTTTGTAGTACCTCGGCTCCGGCTAGGGCCCGCGATGTACTCCTCAGCTGTATGCCGCCACCTGCCGCGGCCTCTTAGTCCCTCGTACATACCGAGCAATAACTCCAGCACCTCTCGCTTTCTTATAAGCTCCGAGGACTCGGCCGAACCCGTCGCCATCAGTGCTGAAATCTCACTTTGAATCTCGGTAACCCGCTCCTCAACTTCCTCAAAGGTCAGCAAGCCGTACTCTGTCAGTATCCGATGATACTCCCTTTGATGGATGAGGACGCGGTCCAGTTCAGCAACTTTCGCCAGGTACTTTAATTCCTGGTCCCTAGCCCTCTCCGCGGCTCTAGCTTTGGCTTCTTCGGCTTCCTTCGCTCTTCTCTCCCCAGCGGCCACCCGTTTCTCTAACCTCGGCACCACTTGCTTTTGCAAGTTATCTTTCTCTCCGCGGAACCAATCCAATGATTGCATGAGCTTCTTTATTGTGTTATGCAGCTCCGCGGTGTCCTGAGCGGGCAACAGAATCAGTGGGAAAGATGAATTTCAAAAAATACGTTGCACAGCTATTCATATAATCAACAACCACTTATATTTAACAAAACCAGAGTACATTATTGGTGGTGTGGTACAAAGGATTTACAGTTATTCCTATCATCTACTATATCAAATTTGCGTGGAACGACTGACCTCCTCCTCCTCGGTCCCCTCAGCATCTTCGGGCTCCACCTCCTGCCGCTCTTCCGCTGTTCCTGCCTCCTCCCCTGCAGCTCCTGCGGCAATCTCCATGCGGGGGGGTGGCTCTTTGTTTCGGGGCTCAGCGACGAAATCACCCCGGCGAAATGCCAGGAACTCCGGGTCTTGGTCCGCCTCACAGCTTGCAACCTCCTCGGCCCTTAATATCTCGCTCTTCTCTGCTAGAGCCTTCACGAGGGGCCACTCCGGGAGGTGCGTTAAAGCTTGGTAGTAGGCCTCCTCCACCCCGGCCACGACATTGTAGTCATACCCGAACTCTGGGCGATAAACGTCCACGTTCGGGTAGATCTCTTTGACCTGCTCCAGCAACACCGATCGCGTGGCCGTGTCCCCGACAGCAACGAAGTTGGTCTGGAAGTCGAGAAATGTGCTCGTCTGGAACAACTTCTTGGCAAACGCTTTCAGCATTGCCTCTTGGCCTTCAACAATTGCCGCTTCTCGGGCCTTCATCTCTGCCCGCAGCTGAGCTGTTTCTCCACGGAGAGCCCCGGCCTCCGCCTCCACTTCGCGCAGTCGCGCAACTTCATTCTCCACCAAGGCCGCCCTCTTGCGCGCCTCGGCCAGATCCTGTGTCAGCTTATTGTTGCTCGCGCGCAGCTCCCTTGCCACCACGGCCAGCTCTTCTTTGGCCTCCTTCTCACTTTTCCGGCCGAGCTCCATAATCCCCCGCGCCAAGTGCAACAGCTCCTCGGCGTCCGCCCCCTCCAATCCCAGCAGGCTTGTGGGCCCTTGCTCCTTCAAAAAAAAAATAAATAAATAAAATAAAAAAACGGAATCAGTACTGGAGTTTTTACCTCAACGCAAACAGCAACTCACGGAGAAAGTCATGTCAGCTTTACCTCAACGTTTTCCCCCGTGCGGAGTTTTTTGGCTACCGCCGGCGGTGTCCCGGATGGTTCCGACGTCCTTTTAACTCCGGGGGTTGACCCCGCCGCCACCACTCGCTCCTCCGGCCCCGCCGAGGGTCTTGGACTGGGTGACATCTTCCCCCGGGGAGGCACTTCCGCCGTTTTCCCTTTCTTCTTGGCTGCCGCAGCCACAGCGGGGCTTCCTGCCGGCTCCTTTCCGAAGCGTCCCACTGCATAGAGGAATTGAAGTTAGTCCTGCACAAGGCAACAATTTTATACAAGATATAAGAACTCCTACCCTCCTCGGCAACCCCGGTTCCCGACTCTTGACCCCGGGCGGACATCCCCCCCGCATCGCCCGAGTAGTATGGGCTCAGTCCCGCCTCCTCCAGCTCCGCTTCGGTGCAAAGGGTCTTGAAAGTCCCCACTGTACGGAATACGTCCACCACCTCAGCCTCCGGATCCCCCACCGGGGCAGTATCTAAAACCTCATCCCTTCTCCACCTCGGAAGGGCCACTCCGGTCTTCACGAAGATGAACTTCTCCTTCCACCCCTCCACCTTACTGGGGTTTTGTACTTTGAAACCACCTCGTGCTCGGGGACTGAAGGAATACCAGCCTTTGGATTTCCTGAACGCTTTCAGTTGGAAAAAATACCTAAACAAATCTACAGTTGGTTTCACCCCGGCATTCCTGCATACCACGGTGAACCCGACTACTTGCCTTATGGCATTTGGCGCTAATTGGCTCAGGGCAATATTATAATATCTCAATAGCAGGATAACAATGTCCCAAAGGGGGAATCTCAAACCTATCCTCAGTGGGTCTATATATACGCCGATGAAGCCCTTCGGCGGGCAACAGGCCCTATCGCCGGGTTCCGGAACTATGTATTCTAAGTTAAATGGGAAATAGAAGGAGGGGATTAAGGATTCTATCTGCACCCACGTCATCCGCGGCGCTACAGTGGACACTTCGAAGTCATTCTCCGTACATTCATAAAAATCGACGACTCTGATGTTGGTTTCCATGCCATCGGCTCTTTCCACTGTCCTAATTCCACTCCTCTCTGGAATAACGAAGCGTAGGGGTGGTACATCTAATGGAGACCCCTCGGTCCCTACTTCCCTAATAGAAGAAGAAGATGATGAAGAAGGCATACTTACTTGGTTTGTATTTGCGATGAATCACAAGAGCACGGAATTCTCCTTTTTTCCCGCTTTCTGTAACTTGCAAATCGCAATGAGGAAGATGAAGTATACTGTGCCATTATTCAAAATATATACTCGTGGAAATAACGGTCTAGATATGGCCTTTTCAAATTCTGTGTTTCAGATTTGAACGTGCTGGACACGCGCCTTACAGTTCCCAAGGCGCGTGGGGAACAGGCTCATTGGAAATTACAAAGCGTGTCACTTCACATCTCTCTCTCTCATGATGGGGCCGCCAGTCACATCAACCTCATTCTTGGCCAGGAAGTTTTGGGAAGCTCTGCGGTGCCCCTCGGCCAGATTACTGTTCTCTTCCGTTACACTTTATTGCCTTCGGGGTGCTTTAGTTCGGCTCTGGCCAGTTTCCTTCTTCCGGGGGGTTTCACCATAAATCGGGCCCTCGCCACCACCTCGGGGTCATTCAATCCGGTTCGTTTTGGTCCCCGCGGGCCCCACCGCGGTCTCAGCAAATTCTCGGCTCCCCAAAACACTTCATCTCACAAGTGACAACAGCTCATCTTGCTTACTGTTCCACCCTGCTCATAACCGTAATTCCTTCCTCGCTCCGGCTGGGGGGGCATCTGATAGGTATGGCCCAGTAACTTCGGGTCGGATTAACACCCCGGGCCAGATCAACCCGACCCGGGCAACTGAGCCCAGGAGGATAAGCCCAACAACCGACCCAGAAACGTACCGGCCCAGAAACGTGCGCTCAAAATAGTGTGGCCCAATTGCGGCATACCCCACGCTCTTGGCCCACGATCTACTCCCAACTTCCATGCAATGGTAATAGGCGCGATTGTAGGGAGTTGGTTAGGGTTTTGAGTTGAGTAGTATAAGTTGGAGAATTGTACTCAGAATTAGGGTTCGCTTTTGGTTTTCTGAAACAGTTACGTGTAATTTCAAAAGGATATTGAAGAAAACACCTCGGCAGGTGATATTTTCAGCGACCCAGAAACGTACCGGCCCAAAAACGTGCGCTCAAAATAGCGTGGCCCAATTGCGGCGTACCCCACGCTCTTGGCCCACGATCTACTCCCAACTTCCATGCAACGGTAATAGGCGCGATTGTAGGGAGTTGGTTAGGGTTTTGAGTTAAGTAGTATAAGTTGGAGAATTGTACTCATAATTAGGGTTCGCTTTTGGTTTTCTGAAACAATTACGTGTAATTTCAAAAGGATATTGAAGAAAACACCTCGGCAGGTGATATTTTCAGCCCGTGGACGTAGATCTCCGGATCGAACCACGTATATCCTGTGTTCTTTAAATTTCTTGCATTGATTTACATTGCGAAGAGGGGTTTTATGTTCGGAATTTATTTGATAACCGGATTGCGCTTTATCAATTGGTATGTTTTGTGAAATAAGGAAATAATAAACTAAATTAAGTAGGTTGTTTAAGTTAATATTGGAATAATTGTAGTTTTTATGGTAAAGTGACACTTATTGTGAAATTTTTCAAGATGTTTGAAATGACATTCTTTATGAAACGGAGAGAGTATTTATTTTCACTTTAGAATTACCACCATCTTTTTTTAATTATTTTTTACTTCTAGCCAACATGTTAGCCTACATGGAATTTAATTGCAAAAGTAGATTAAGTTCTATGTTTCATTTTGAAAAATAAAAATAAAAAATTAAACTCATGTTAAATCTAAAATTTTGTGCAAGTTCGTGTTTTTATAGCAACTAAACCATTAATTAATATAGTTTAGGGAATTTATTAGTTTATGTGTAATGTTGTTTTTTAGGTAATCGAAAAATATTATCCAAGAGTACTGCCTCTTGTTGAGACACAATCTTCATCAGTTGATGTGCCTATTGCTAATGTGCAACTTCAAGAATCATCAAGCCAAAATAATATTGAGGTCGATTTCAAAAATCTTCCAAGTGATCCGGGACTTCGGTCTAACATAATAAGCTATCCACCTAAATTAACTGAACAGGTTCATAGAGCTTATTTATTAAAAGGTCCATGTCAACCACATAGTCATGATTTTCCTCAAAGAACATATGAGAATCGAAAAACGTAAATTTGTTGCATCTTGGTTTGATGAGATCAAAGATTGGTTGGAATATAACATTGCAAAAGATGTTGTATTTTGTTTATATTGTTATCTTTTCTCGATGGGGCATAGTGATAAGGGGCATGATGCTTTTGTCTCTGAAGGATTTAATGCTTGGCGTCAGAAAGAAAGACTGAGGGATCATGTTTGAGATCGTATGAGTGAACATAATCGATTTTGACTGGCGTGTCAAGATTTGATGTATTAAGCTCAACATATTAAAGTATATTTTTCTAAAATATCAAAATAATAAAAAATTTATTGTTTCCGATTAAATGCATTAGTTGTTTGCCTTCACTATCTCATTATACAAGAATATCTTTTCGAGGAAATGATGAGTCTAAAGAATCTTTAAATCAAGGAAAATTCATTAAACTTATGAACGTCCAGGCCTCATGGAATAAGGAAATCGATTGTGTCGCTTTGGAAAATGCCCCAAAAAATCACAAACTTACATCTCCGGAGATTCAAAATGATATTATAAATGCATCTGCAGTTGAGACAACCAATGTTATTATTAAGGATACTAGGAATAACTTTTTCTCTATTTTAGTCAATGAGTGTTGATATGTATCGATTAAAGAGCAGATGTGTTACACTATGTAAATGAGGTGTCATTGAGCGTTTTCTTGGTCTCGTACATGATATTGACACAACTGCAACATCACTTCAGAAGAGCATTGAGTCTTTGTTCTCTATTTGTGTCTTGAGCATTTCTAGTTTAAGAGATCAAGATTTTGATGGGACCAGTAATATGAGCAGTGAATTAAATGGCATCAAAAGTTTAATACAAAGAAAGAATCCAGCTGCTTAACATGTACATTGTTTTGCTTATCAACTCCAAATCACACGTGTTGCTGTTGCTAAAAAGCATACAATCATTGGTTCTTATTTAATAATGTTACACGTGTATGCAATATTCTTGGAGGTTCTCGTTGGAGTTCTCATTATGGTACTCTTCTTAACTTGATGCATTTATTTTCTTCTATTGTTGAAATTATCGAGTATGTTGGGGAAAATGGTAATGATGATCTACAAAGGGCTGAAGCAATTGATTTGCACGATATAGTGAATATGCTTGAGTTTGTTTTTGTGCTACATATTATGAGGAAAATTTTGGGAATCACACATGATTTATCACAAGTTCTACAAAAAAGGATCAAGATATCATTAATGCAATGTGATAGGGGAGAAATATACTTTACCCTTGCACGGGAATCTGGCCACTGAGGATACGGGTCAAAGACAGTGCCCTTGACCCAAGGACTTGAGATCCCACCAGCTCTGGTGCCTCGGGAGCACGACAGAGCTGTATCACCCCTGCAGGGATGAGTCTCGTGTGCCGACCCGGTATGGTTCAGCCCTGCAGGGTTGAGGCTTCATGGCGTGGCTATTGTTGGTACCAGCCCTGACGGACGGGATTCAGCTCTGATGACCCCTCAATTGGGTCATTGGCCTTGAACGGGAGGATTCAATGTGATCTTCCAGGTGCACCAGTGAGAAGCGCTGAAGCAGGACCGGAGCCCTGTAGACGGAGGGGCCTGCATTGGTTACTTAGGGACGAAGATATGCGCTCCCCGAACCCCGACAACAAGTACAGACAACTGTGGGTCATACTGAAAAAAGCACTGTACCCTCTGACACCACCGCCGGGTACAGAGGGACAGTTGGCACGATTTTATTGGGCCACCCAAAATAACATTTTTGCCCCTTGCCCTAGTAAACAGCAAGTATAAATAGGGGTTCATTCATCTTCAAAAAGGTTACATACTCTTAACTCACTATTCTTCTTGCTTGAATATCAATCTTCAAGCAGAGCACTGACTTGAGCGTCGGAGGATTTTCGCCGGGGCACCCCCCGGCTCTGTTTTGTAGGCACGTGGAAGAAGCAGCAAAGGAGAGGGAATTTGCACCTAGCTCACAGATTCTCCTTGGGGATCATTCATAGGTATTCCTCTGAACATTCAAACACTGTTGAGAGGTGGATTACAAACCGCCTCTATCAACTGGCGCCGTCTGTGGGAAATATTTGGGTTCAAGGCGTGAGAGCATGGGTGGAGATAGCACTGCACGGGATTTGACAGCTGCATTCGAAGGAGAGGCTACAGAGGGGATTGGGCTTACCCCTCCAGGGAACACTCCGGCGGGTGCTACTGTGGGCACCACCCCGGCCACGGAGGGCCGAAGTGGAGTCACCTTGCCCCCTCCATCGGGGGGCACAACCGTGACGATGACAACAGAGCATCTCAACTACCTAATAAAAATGGCCATTGACAGTGCACTGGCCAATAGGGGGGGACTCTCAGGGCCATCGCCTGGCCTCGCTCCCATGGAGAATAGGGAGCAGGTCCAGGGCATGACCAGAAGGCCTATCCCTGTGGAAGACGTGGTGCAAACGGAGGTAAATTCGACTAGGAGGGCACTCTTCCCTCAGGCTGGCCGGCAACCAGCCATGGAGGAGCGTAGAGCCCCGAGGCTGCAACGAGCACCACCAGGGGGAAGGGTGGCACCTCCAAGGGAGGTGGAGGAGACAAATGATGATGACGCAAGTTACGCAGATACCGTGAATACAGTGAATCAGCAGCTGCAGGACTTGCGCAGGGAGATGGAGGAGTTGCGAAGAAGTAGAGATGGGGGTACTCGCAGGCCATTTAGAGCTGTGGGCTCTCCGTTCACAGAGGAAATTTTGGCAGACCCGCTACCCCCAAACTTTAAAACACTATCGTATGAATATGATGGGACTGCAGACCCACACGACCACCTGCTGAGGTTTGAGAACGGGGCTCTGCTGCACCAATACACTGAGGGGGTGAAGTGTAGGGTTTTTCTGACAACGCTGACCAAGTCTGCTCAACAGTGGTTCAGCCAGTTACCAGCGGGATCGGTGACTTCTTTCGGAGAGTTGAGTTCCTTGTTTGTACATCAATTTGCCAGTGCAAGGAGGCAACAAAAGTCGGCCCTGACATTGATGAGTCTGAAACAGGGTCAATCAGAGAGCCTCAGGAAATATGTGGGAAGGTTTAACTCTGCAGCTCTGGAGGTGCCATCCGCCACCTCAGAGGTTAAAATTAATGCATTGGCACAAGGCCTGGTGGATGGAGACTTTTTCCGATCTTTGGCAAAGCGCACGCCATGAACCTTTGACGAGCTCCTGGAGAGAGCGGACAAGTACATCAATTTGGAGGAGGCCTGCAGTGGTCGACAGAGGGAGGAAAAATCAGTAGAAAGGAAAAGGGAGACGATGGAGAAGGAGCGTAAGCTAGGGGAGAAGAGCAGGTCCGCGGCGGGGCCCCGCTTCGAGAATTACACCCCATTAACTCTGAGACCTTTGGAGCTGTTGGAGATAGCAGCAGAGATCCCGGAGTTCAAGTACCCTGCCACTGCATATACGGGCCCCAAGCACCCGAGATCGGAGACGTATTGTCGATACCATAACGACTACGGCCATGAGACGGACAAGTGTCGTCATGTAAAAGATATGATAGAAAAACTTATAAAGGAGGGGCATTTGGTGGAGTATGTTAAGAAGGAAAGAGACAGGGGGAGAAGCTACAAGCGCAGGGACCGTGAGGATAAGGGCAAAGAGCCTGCAGAGGAGCCCAGGGCTAGGGAGGATTCTGGCCAAAAGAAGGCATATATCCAAATGATCGTCGGGGGACTAGAGAATGGTGACTCCCACCGGGCCAGGAAAGCCTCTGCACGAGAGATGGCCTGGTTTCCCAGGGGTGAGGTCTCGGAGGTGGCCACTGGGGGAAGAGAGTTCCCCCGTATTGAGTTTGGCCCTGGCGACGCAGGGTTAACGAAGAATCCCCATAACGATGCGCTAGTAATCACCGCTGATATAGGAGGGGCCACAGTAGCCCGAATCTTTGTAGACACGGGGAGCTCTGCCAATATCCTCTTCCAAGATTGTTTTTTGAAGATGGGGTTGAATGTGAAACTGACCCCTGTGAATACGGCCCTGTATGGGTTTGCCGGAGGATCTGTGCAGCCGCTGGGGCAGGTGACTCTGCAAGTGGAGCTGGGCAAGGAGCCGCTGCGGCGGGTGCAGATGGTGAACTTCCTGGTAGTGGAAGCCCCCAGTTCTTACAATGTTATCTTTGGAAGACCTATGTTAAACTGCTTTGCGGCTATCATCTCTCTAACCCATATGAAGTTGAAGTTCCCAGTAGGAACTAGAGTGGGGGAGGTCAGTGGTGACCAACTCACTGCAAGGAGGTGCTACGCTGACATTGTCAAGAAATCTACTCATATGGTACAGGGAGTTCCGGAGCAGCAGGGCAGAGGCCGAGAGAAGAGGATGAGAATGACGGAGAGGGAGGAACTCGATCCAGAGATGAGGGTCAGACCTGAGGAGGAGTTAATGCAGGTGGAGCTGTATCCTAACAAGGTGGGTTTCACCACCCGGATCGGGACTCAAATGAGTCACGAAGTGGCCGAAGCAGTGGTGCAGAGCCTCAGGAGAAATGCGGATTTGTTTGCCTTTGAACCAAGAGACATGATCGGAATCGACCCGAAAATAGCGCTCCATAGGCTGAACGTAGACCCACTGGCCAGGCCAGTCAAACAAAAGATGCGGCAATTTGGTCCGGAGAAGGACAGGGCTATAAAGGAGGAAGTGGTAAAGCTGTTGGAAGCAGGGCACATAGTTGAGGTGCAGTTCCCGGAATGGCTTTCCAACGCTGTCATGGTAGCCAAGGACTCAGGTTCATGGAGGATGTGTATAGATTTTAGGGACCTCAATAAGGCGAGCCCTAAGGACCATTATCCGCTACCTAGGATCGACCAGTTGGTCGACTCCACCTCTGGATGTGAACTGTTGTCCATGATGGATGCTTATCAGGGCAACCACCAGATTCAGCTCTCCACGGAGGACATCCCTAGAGCTTGCTTCGTGGTATCATGTGGAACGTATGGGTATGTGAAGATGCCCTTCGGACTGAAGAACGCCGGAGCTACCTACCAGAGGATGGTGGATACAGTGTTCCAAGCACAGTTGGGTCGTAACATGGAGGCTTATGTGGATGATATGCTGGTCAAGAGCGTTGCAGCAATGGACCACCCTGCAGACCTGGAGGAGGTCTTTGGGGTGATCCGGCGATGTGGAATGAGGCTGAATCCAGCAAAATGCTCCTTTGGGGTGTGATAGGGATAACCCGGTCACTTCGGGTCTGGTTAATACCTGAGCCCACTGACCGGCCCAGCACGCGTAGGCCCAGCAAGCACGTGAAGGTCCAGCACGCGTAGGCCCAGCAGGCCCAGGAACACGCGTTGGCCCAACAGGTGGTTTGTTCCGCGAATCAAGGCTCAGGATTCGTTCCCAACCGCCATGCAGCGGTAAATAGGCGTGAGAATAGGGAGTTTGTTAGGGTTCAGTTAGGGTTTAGGAAAGTTAAGTATAAATATGTGAAAAGAACTCTGGATGAGGGTTGGCATTCTGTGTTGTGAATTGCTACCAGTAAACTCAAAGTTTTAGTGAAAGAAACACCTCGGCAAGAGTGATTTTCTGCTCGTGGACGTAGATCTCCGGATCGAACCACGTAAATTCTGTGTGTTTTTATATTTCTTGCATTGATTTAGGCTGAATTGATTGGATACCGGATTGCGCTTTATCAATTGGCGCCGTCTGTGGGAACCGTAAAGCAATTTTTGACGTTTACAGCGTATTCAAGAATCATGGTGACAACTCGTTTGAATCAATCTCGTCACGGTGATCAATCCAACCAGGATCCACCCGTGGATCAGGTTTTGCCGCCGACGCAATTGCCGGCAAGGAGTACATCTCCTCATCAGGGCAATCGAGGCCCGGTTGCGAATCTAGACAATCAGTATTTACCTCCACCCCCTCAGGATGTGCAAAACCCTAATCCCGCTGCTGCCCAACCACCGGTTTACATTCAAATTACCCCAGAATTGCTCCAGGCTTTCTTACAAGAGCATGCCCATGTTCTTCAAGACTGCGCGGCTAATCGCCAACACCCCACGGGGCATGCCGGACATGATGCCAATCCCGCGGTGCCTCCACAACGTCAGCACTCGCGTGATCACCAAGACCCGGGGCATCGCGGGCGTCAGGATCGGCGACGGGAACGACCTGGTTCCCCCGAGGACCATGGGAGTTCTAACGAATCACGACCGCGCAACGATGAACCTACTGATATGGATCGCCGCCGTCCGCTCAACGCGGCTAAGAGAGTACGTTATGCCAATCCTCATGCTCTAGATCTTCAAGAGTATGAGCGAGTTCAACGCAATGTTGAACTGGACAGAATTCTGGGCCTTGATGCCAATGGAGATATCATCACACCATTCTCCCCAGAAATCATGGCCACCACCCTTCCCGAAGGGTTCAAACGGCCGGCCATACCACTTTATGATGGCACCGGAGATCTGGCCAATTTTCTTGGAGCTTTCAGACACAACATGCTTAGCCACGATAACATTACATCCCTCCATTACTGCAAGATTTTCCCTGAGTACTTACAGGATGAAGCTCGGGTTTGGTTTGATTCTCTCCCACGCAACAGCGTATCTTCTTTCAGAGAACTCGCCGAGCACTTTTGGGCGCGTTTCAAAGCACGGGCGAAGCCCATGGCCACCCTGGCCGATGTCATGAATATGGAACAGCGGGACGGTGAAATCGTTACCCAATTTCTTGACCGCTTCACAGCGGTAAGCCTCAAGGTGGGAAATTGCCCCGACGACGTAGTCATCAACGCATTCATGAATGGACTCCGTCCCGGAGCACTTTACACCGAGTTAGTTCGAAACACACCGGTCACAACCCGAGCACTGTTCAAAACGGTGTGCAAATTTGCTAAGGCCGAGGAGCAGACTCGCCAGAAGCGTAAGAAACACGCTAGCAAGCGGCAGTCCGACAAAACATAAACCGGGCCTAGTACGCGACCTAGTGCATTTTCCCGCCTGACCCCGGGGCGTTCAGAATCCCGAGGCGATATTCCCCAATTGACTCCGTTGACGAAGTCACGAGCCGAAATCCTTTCTATTCACAAGAACGATCTGCGACCTTGTCCGCGGATGACTGCTCCGCCTGAGAAGAGGAATCGTGGGAAGTGGTGTGCGTACCACCGAGATCATGGGCACGAGACAGAGGAGTGCCGAGAACTCAGCAAGGAAATCGAGGAGTGCCTGAGAAAAGGTTTTTTGCGCCAATACATTGCGCGGACCGATGACAAGCCTCGGACAGGTCAGAATGGGGGGTCGTCCCATAATCGTGGAGGTTATCCTGACCGCGGTACACAACAAAATCGACCGCCGTGGCAGAATAATCGGCCAGGGCCTAATAATTACGCACGGCAAGATTCTGGCAATCGCCAACAACCAAGTCTTCCGCCACCACCTCCTCCTCCGGGAGGACCCGGAGACAACGTGCCTCCTCACGTAATAAACGTGATATATGGGGCCCTTCCCACCGGGGCCTCGCGACATGCCTTGAAGGCAGAGGCTCGACGTCCTCCTCCCGAGGAGCCACGCCATAAACGCCTCCATCAATCCGAGACTGTCAGCTTCACGGATAGAGACCCGGTTCCGGAGATAACACCTCACACTGACGCTATTGTCATCGACATGACTGTAGCCAATATAACAATAAGGCGGGTCTTCGTGGATAATGGGGCCGCGGTGAGTGTTATATTTGCCGACTGTTTCCAAAGGATGGGGATTCCTCGGGAACAACTTCGGCCGGCCCCCGGGCCACTACAGACTTTCACTCAGGGTGAAGTTCAGCCAGAAGGTGTCATCACTCTCCCGGCATCTTTGGGGACTTATCCGGCAATAAAAACCATTTTCGTGGATTTTTATGTGGTGAATTCCCCATCACCGTACAACATGATCCTGGGCCGGGACTGGCTTACCCCCGCTAAAGCCATATGTTCCACGTATCACCTCGCACTAAAGTTCCCCACTTCGCATGGCGAAGTGGCTATCCGCGGGATTCAGCGGGTTTCAAAGGAGTGTATGTACGTGGCACTCAAAAAGACTGCTAAAGTTCCTCCCAAACAGCAGCTTCAGGTGGCATCATCGGCTCTAGAGCCTCGGGAATGTATCTCATTGGGGGATGCCACCGCCCAAGTACCGCTTGATCCGTCCAAGCCGGAGCAGACTGTAACCGTAGGAGCCGTGGATGTGCCATGGTTGCATCAGGCTATAATTCAGACCTTGCGAGAATATTCCGATGTCTTCGCATGGTCTCCTTTGGATATGCCCGGGGTTTCTCCCGACAGAATAACGCATAAGCTGAACATTGATCCCAGCATAAAGCCAATCCAGCAGAAGCAAAGGAAGTTCGCCCCGGAGCGAAATGACGCAATTCGAATCGAGGTGCAACAACTCTTGGATGCGGACATCCTGTTCGAAGTATATTACCCCTCCTGGCTATCGAATCCAGTAATGGTGGTTAAGTCCAGTGGGGCATGGCGGATGTGCGTCGACTTCTCCGACCTCAACAAACATTGTCCAAAGGACTGTTATCCCCTACCTTCCATAGATCAAAAGGCCGAGGCCATTACTGGGTATGAGGCACTTTGTTTCTTAGATCTGTACAAGGGATACCACCAGATCTTTATGGATCCGCAGGATGCCATCAAGACGGCATTCATCACTACTTTCGGGTGCTATGATTTTAAGAAAATGCCCTTCGGGCTCAAGAACGCCGGAGCCACATACCAGCGTCTCACGGACCGGGTTTTCCACGGCCAGATTGGCCGCAACGTCGAGGTTTACGTTGATGACCTTGTTATAAAAAGTATCTCCCATTCTTCATGTGTGCAAGACATTGCCGAAACGTTGCGCACCCTGCGAAGCTACAATTTGCGCCTTAATCCAGCAAAATGCACTTTCGGCGTCGGCTCCGGCAAGTTTTTGGGTTATATGGTTTCACAACACGGTTTGCAGGCTAACCCGGCCAAACTTCGGGATGTGCTAGAACTGCAGCCACCCAAGACATTCAGGGATGTTCAGCGCCTCACAGGTGGTTTGGCGGCCTTAAATCGATTCTTATCTAAAGCGGCGGAGCGACAGCTCCCATTCTTCAAAGTCTTGAGATAGGCAAAGTCCTTTGAGTGGACTCCGGAGTGCACCGAGGCCTTCGAGGCTTTGAAACGTCATATACAGCAGCTGCCTACCTTATCAGTTCCTCTCCCCGGAGAGCCGCTTTACTTATATTTGGCTTCCTCCGAGGAAGCTATTAGCGCTGCACTTGTGCACGAAGTCAATGGGGTTCAACATCCCATGTACTTCGCAAGTCGTGTTCTCCACGGGGCGGAGACACGGTACTCCGTGTTAGAAAAAACCGCTTTGGCAATTGTTATGGCAGCTCGGCGTCTACGGCCATATTTCCAAGGACGTGAAATACGGGTTCTGACCAATCATCCTATCCGCCAGATTCTTGTCAAACCCGAAGTGTCTGGGCGCCTTGCAAAGTGGGCCGTCGAGTTAGGCGAATATGATATTCAATACCTTCCCCGCCGAGCAATTAAAGGTCAAGCACTCGCCGACTTTCTGGCTAAAACCCCGGGAGACAATCATGAGTCTCCGACAGACAGCGATGCACATCACCCCGCTACCCTCGCATCTTCACCTCGGAAATGGCAACTATATGTGGATGGGGCATCCACGACTCGAGGAAGTGGTGCCGGGGTGCTTCTCATCGACCCCGAGGAGGTTGAAGTAAAATACGTCATCCGATTCAAGTTTAAGGTGACTAATAATGAAGCGGAGTATGAGGCAGTTCTCGCCGGGCTCCGGCTCTCTCAATCCTTAGGTGTTCGTCATCTTGAGCTCTTCACGGACTCCGAGGTCGTGTCCAGACAAATCCAGGGGACTTATGTCGCCAAGGATGAAACAATGATCAGGTATCTGGCTCTAACATTCAAGCTTATGTCAACTCTTGATACAGTTGTTGTCCAGAAAATATCACGTGCTCAGAATGCAAGAGCAGACGCGCTCAGCAAATTGGCCTCCGCGGTCCGAACTAATTTATCTCCGAATATCATGGTCGAAGACCTATCTCATCCAGCAATTCATCAGGCCACAGTTTCGGTCCTGACCGATAGTGATCCGAATTGGATGACTCCTATCATCCAATATCTCCGAGATGGAATCCTGCCCACTGACAAGCTACAAGCTCGGCAAGTTGTCCTCAAAGCCCCCAAATACTCCTTTCATGATGGAGTCTTATACCGGCGGTCATACCTACAACCGAGTCTCCGGTGTCTCGCTCCTGCCGAAGCTACCCAAGTTCTGCGGGAGGTTCACGAAGGGGCCTGTGCCAGCCATATTGGCTCTCGGA
This sequence comes from Ajuga chamaepitys, assembly GCA_958295605.1. Classification (NCBI taxonomy): domain Eukaryota; kingdom Viridiplantae; phylum Streptophyta; class Magnoliopsida; order Lamiales; family Lamiaceae; genus Ajuga; species Ajuga chamaepitys. The sequence continues at coordinate 32,578,899 of OY282499.1, read as the reverse complement.
CATTGGCCAAGAAAGTTCTCCGCTGGGGGTATTATTCGCCAACTTTGTTCAATGATGCCCACGACTTAGTGACCAAATGCAGCAAGTGTCAATGATAACACGTTATTTATGCATGTATTTAGGTCGATTTAGGATCATATTTTATATCATTTACGTGCATATTTGACCGGCATTTATTTATATTAATAATATTTGGGTCATTTGACGTGTTTCGACTTGTTTTAAGGTATTTTGAGCATTTTCAGGCTACCGGACGAGGAAACAAGTTGGAAAAGAGTGAAAACCGGCCCAAAAGAGTGAAAAACCGGCCCAAAAGAGTGAGAACCGTCGAAGAACCGGTCCAAACCGGTCCGAACCGGTCTGAACCGGTCCAGGAGCAAAACCGGGCAAGAACCGACACGGCCGCGTCACAAAGCAACACGGCCGTGTCAAAAGTGGTCCACAATGTGCTGTTGATTCTGGAATAGAACACGGCCGCGTCACTCAAGCAACACGGCCGTGTCAAATGTTGCGCAGAAATTGAAGAATTGCAAAGCAACACGGCCGTGTCATTTAAGCAACACGGCCGTGTCAAAAAGTCCACCGATAAGAGAAATCGTGTTTTAATAGGATTTTAAGCCTATCTTCTCCAAGATTCGTCCCCAACTCTATAAAAAGGACCCCAAGCTCTAGGAAAGGGAATCAATCATCAAGAACATAAATTACATCACCTTGGAAGACAAGGAAGACGAAGATCATCGAGACGGAGTCATCCGGGTTTAATTGTTCTTTCTTAGTTTTAATTCTTACAATGTTTTTCATAGAATTTTGTATTGAATTGTTACTAGGCATGGATAGCTAAGCTATTCGTGTCCTAGGGTTAGAAAGTAGGGATTATTATAAAATGTTTTGATTTATGATTTAATCTATTAATTCCGTTCTTTATGTGTTTTATCTCTATGTTTGTGCGTAAAACTGAATTTAGCTTGATCACCTAGATTTAGTAATTTAGTTTAACAATTCCGCTTCGAGAGGAGAGAATTGTTATCAGACTTAGAACATAGAGCGCAGTTGTCTATGACTGTGTAGGCCGTGGCTTAAGATCGTTTGGGAGTTATTAGGTTTAATTGACTCGAGAGGGTAATTAGCTTAATTAATCAACGGTTTAATCGCTTCGAGAGAAGGATTAGATTATTGTCGTGCCGCCTAATAAACACTAGAATTGGTAAATTAATAGGTTAATCATATTCAATATTGGAATAATATCCTGAAATCGAAGCCCTAGGATACCTTTTCTCTTTGATTGTTAGTTTTCGTGTTTCCTAAGTTTGAAGTTATATTTAATTGAGTAGTTTAATTAGTAAAATCAACCTGTAAAACTTAGTATCTAGTTAGGACATTCCTAGAGTATTAGGGTATCAAACTACCTAAAACTATTCCTTGTGGGATCGACCTTGACAATAGTACTACACCTACATCCGTACACTTGCGGAACACTAGGTTAGAAACCGACGTGTCAAGTGTTTGGCGCCGTTGCCGGGGAATAGGATTTAGCGCTTAGTTTTTATCTTGAAAAATAGGAGGAAACTAGACTAGATTTTATTTTTTTCGTAATTTTAATTTTAATTTTCGTTTTTATCTTTTGGGTTAATTTTTGTATTACGCGGTAGTTCTTGTTTTTGGTGTTTTCAGGCTTCGTATGCTCACCAGATCAAAAGGGAAAGAAACCCTTCTTCCTTTCGATCCAGAAATTGAAGCGACAGCTCGCAGACACCGAACTAGAAGAAACGCCGCATCTGAGATGGAGAACCCACCACAGCATTCGAATCAAGATGACGCACTTAACAGAGTACTGACAGCTCTGGCACGGTTGGATGATCGAGTCACGAACATACAGCAGCAGTTACCTCCACAAGGGCCACAGCTACAACAGCAGTACGGCCCAATTCAGATAGACCCAGCTGCAGGCGATGAAGATGACACGCCTATTAGCGACTGCTTGAAGCCCAGTCCAAATCAGCAGGCGGGAGGAGTACAACCTCCACCACTCAATGCCAACAATTTCGAGCTGAAGCCTGCACTAATCAACATAGTGCAGCAAAACCAGTATGGGGGGAGTGCTTTGGAGGATCCGAATGCGCATCTGATCAAGTTTCGCAGACTGGCCGACACAATCAAGATCAATCATGTGCCGCACGAGCAAGTCAAGATGAGACTGTTCCCTTTCTCACTGAAGGACAGAGCATTACAGTGGTTCAATTCACTAGAAGACATCAGAGATTGGGAAGACTTGAGTACTTCTTTCCTGTTGAAGTACTTTCCACCAAGTAAGATGCTCGACTTGCAGAATCAAATTAATCAGTTCAAACAGCTGGACCAAGAGCCATTCGGAGAGGCTTGGGAGCGATTCCGGGATCTTATCCGGAGTTGCCCTCAACATGGGTTCACCAAGAAGCAGCAAGTATGCAAGTTCTACAATGGTCTACTTGCTCCGACTAGAAACCAAGTGGATGCAGCTGCGGGTGGAAGTTTGATGGAGAAGTCAGTGAGGATGGCATTCTCAATCCTAGACGCGATGGCCAGAACAAGCTACCAATGGTCGAACGAGAGAAACATGCCAAGGAGGGTAGCAAGTGTCCAAAAAGTCGAGCCCGTCAATAATGAGCCAATTGAAAAGCTCGCAGCACAAGTAATAGCATTGACGAGCCAGGTGAATCTACTAACTAATCTGACGTTAGCACAACAGCCAGGGGGTCCGGAAGAAGTTGAAGAAGTAAAATTTGTGAATCAACGGAACTTCAACAACTTCCAGAACAATCAGCCTCGGTACAATCAGTACCTTCAGAATCATCAGAACTTTTCATATGGGAACGCGCAAAATACACTTAATCCGCCACCCGGATTTGCTGTTACAAATGGCATGATCCATGACGGTAAGAAGCCATCACAAGAAGAGATCGCGATGTCACAATTTGAAAAGTATGATGAAAAGTTAGCTCAGTTGGAGAAGAAAGTGGATGGAAAATTCATGGAGCTAAACAAGCATATCACTGGGCAAGGGGCAGACATCAAGAGGCTCGAGAACACGTTGGTGCAGACTCAAGCTAGCATTGGAGAGTTGACATCAAACATGAGTCAGCTGATAAAGATAGTAGGAGCTCAACACAAGCAAGGCCAATACCCGAGTGATACAGTGGTTAACCCGAAGGAGCACTGCAATATTGTGGAGCTAGATGAGCATGAAGAGAGCTTGAAGGACCAAGAAGCAAAGGAATCAAGCGAGGAAGTCAAAAACATTGAGAAGGAGGAGGTCAATACAATCATAGATAAGAAAACTTCATCTCCTATTCTTGATGAGTCTTTTGATTTTTGTTTTAAAAATTCGTTCTTTGCTAACCTTGATCCTTTAGAGCAATCTAGAGTTGTTGTTGTGAAACAGAGAATCCAAGTTAAAGAGAAAACAAATGAGTGGGAGGATGGAAAAGAGGCGACAAAGAAGAGACCGAGCAGGCCCAAGAAGAACGCAAACACAAGCATGAAACCAAGAAGAGCAACAAAAGCAAAAGATCCAGGGAGTTTTACTATTTCTTGCTCAATTGGTAGTCATGAATTTCATAATGTCATGTGTGACTTAGGGTCTAGCATAAATTTGATGTCTCTTAAGCAGTATAGACAATTAGGATTAAGGGAAATTAAACGGTCCTTTACTACTATCAAATTGGCGGATGGATCTTCATTAACGCCGTTGGGAGTAGCAGAGGATGTAGTAGTAAAAGTGCTAAATTTTGAATTCCCTAGTGATTTCTTAGTTGTTGACATGAAAGGGAGTGATGAATTCCCTTTTATCCTAGGAAGACCCTTCTTGGCGACTAGTCAAGCACTAATAGATGTACCTAAAGGGGAGTTGGTTTTTCGGGTTCAAAACGAAATAATCACACTCAACATACATAAATCGGGTCTAAGGGGTAGGCACAATTGTAGCATTATTTACACTACCCTAGCTGCTGTAGAAAATCCTCATGGCCCAAATAGCTCTTTAATTGGTCAGAAAACATCCAACTCGGGGTGGCTAGAAGAAGGTTGATAGGAAAAGGACGTCCGGCTGAAGACGTAAAACAAAGCGCTTGTCGGGAGGCAACCCGATGTTTAATGTTTTATGTTTATATTTTTTTTAGTGCGTTAATTTTATGTTTTACGTGTGTTTTAGTGTCTTATGTTTTTAGGAATCAACATGGACGAGTATTGCAAGAAACGGGGGTCGAAAAGACGAAAAATCGCATGAAGATGGAAATCAGAGTAACACGGCCGTGTCACTTTTCAACACGGCCGTGTCACAATTGACGTCAAAGGAAGAAATCTTCTGGAATGCAACACGGCCGTGTCACAAAATGACACGGCCGCGTCAACGTCAGCTCAAAGTAACACGGCCGCGTCTCACACATGACACGGCCGTGTCAAAAGATCGCTCCAAAAGGTAAAATGCACTGGAATGCAACACGGTCGTGTCACATTATTTAACACGGCCGTGACAAAAACGCCACAGAAATCGATTCTTTGGTTCAAACAGAACACGGCCGCGTTAGCATTATAACACGGCCGCGTCAAAACCGGCCCAGAAACATCAACTTTGGCTCAACTATAACACGGCCGTGTCACAACCTTCAAACACGGCCGTGTCAGTACTTCAGCGGAAAAGATGCAAAAATTTCAGAGCGCGATGCGGAGACGATCGAACCCAGATTCAGTAGGAGCGAAATGGCACGATTTCGGAGCTCGTAGGGGTTTCAAAACGCCATCGTCGAACGATTTGTAAGTTAGCACCAAGGGCGTACCACGTTTTTCCTCCAAACATTGGCTTTCAGCCAAGTTTGGGGGAGGGGGTAGACCGTGGAACGTCTTGGCAGCTAGATTTCTAGTTTTGATTTATTTTTTCGTTCGAGATTCTTGCTGTTAATTGTGGGTCCGTGTGCCCAGTTGTGCTGATTTTTATTGTTTGATTGATGTTATCGGGTCTGTGAGCCCAGTTATCTGATTTATCGGTGTTGATTGGGTCTGTGAGCCCGAGTTTGATTGCATATCGTTTCTATGTTGAGTCTTAGGAGTTAGAGTTTAGAGTCTTAGTAGTGCAGTTTTTAGAGTCAATAAGAATAATAAAACCCGGAAATAGGTAACAAGTGAGAAAAATAAAAAGAGAAAATTAGGGAAAGATGGATGATGAATAGTTGATGATGAGATGATTTTGAGAAGTAGATGAAAAATGGCACATAATAGAGCATGAGAGGTGTTTTCAGACGAAATTGAGCTTGAACTGAGAATATTCAATCAAAATTTACCTTGTGAGAATTTGAGCCTAAATTATACTCCAATTTTCGGAGTAATATACTTTCTTTCGGTGTGAATTTGATTGAATATGTGTACTAGTCTCTAGAACTTGCCTTGAGTCTTTACTAAGAATGTGTCAAGTATATGTTGTGATGTAGGAAATGATCTTAGGTAAATTTTTGTTTAAGCCTATTTATTCGAACCATGAAAATTGCCTTTGACCCATAATGAAAAAAATTGTCCCTAGTTAGCCCAATTGAGCCTTATAGCCTTATTTATTCATAACCTAACAATGTCAGCCGAAACCTTTTGATCTAACTCTTTTGGCCATAATTGGATTAATCAAGTTAGAGGGAGGAGAATTGAAAGGAGTTTTGGGTGAACAAATTGTGGGAAGGAATGGGAAGTAGGGATATTCTCAAAAGATGAAGGAAATAAGAGAAAAGTGATAGGTGAAAAGCGAAGAATAGCCTCTCCTAAAAAAAAAAAAAAAAAAAAATGAAAAAAAAGGAGAAAAGAAAAAAAAAAAAAAAAAAAAAAAAGAGGAAAAAAAAAAGTTTTTATTATTAGTATTATAGAGGAGAGGCTAGAAAATAAAGTGCTCAAATTATGAATGTGATTAGAACAGTCGGGTAGTCCCAAAAATGTGGTACCCGCAGAATTGAAAAGCACTTAAGTTGTATGGACTTGGGAAGGTGAAGAAGTCAACTTGCGGGGTGATTTGCTGAAATTTGAAGAGTGAGGTTGAGTGATTGTATTGAGGGGTAGTCGGGTTAGACGTAACTTGATTAGTCCAATGAATAGTCACTTATATCCAAATGTATCCCACCTTACCTTAAGCCCACATTACAACCAAAATAAAGACCTTTTTGATCCTTTGTCACACGTATCAAGTACGAGGTCTAGTGTAGACGATTGGCAAGCATATGGTAGACTTTGCATGTAATTCAATATGAGTGGAAATTATTCTAGCTTAAACACTTGAGAGATGAGTGAAACACTTACCCGGTGAGGGTTGAATAATTCGAAAGTTCAAAGTCTCGAGAGTAGTTGATTTTCGCGTTATCGCATATGCTCAAGTGAATTGTGTTGCCTAGTTGTTTTAAGGAAAATCAAACTGAAACTGAATTCATCATCTAGTCGCCCTAAACAAATGCATAATCACTTGTCATCTTTGTGTTTTTTGTTATGATGTTCGGGACGAACAACAGTTTAAGTTTGGGGGAGTTTGATAACACGTTATTTATGCATGTATTTAGGTCGATTTAGGATCATATTTTATATCATTTACGTGCATATTTGACTGGCATTTATTTATATTAATAATATTTGGGTCATTTGACGTGTTTCGACTTGTTTTAAGGTATTTTGAGCATTTTCAGGCTACCGGACGAGGAAACAAGTTGGAAAAGAGTGAAAACCGGCCCAAAAGAGTGAAAACCGGCCCAAAAGAGTGAGAACCGTCGAAGAACCGGTCCAAACCGGTCCGAACCGGTCTGAACCGGTCCAGGAGCAAAACCGGGCAAGAACCGACACGGCCGCGTCACAAAGCAACACGGCCGTGTCAAAAGTGGTCCACAATGTGCTGTTGATTCTGGAATAGAACACGGCCGCGTCACTCAAGCAACACGGCCGTGTCAAATGTTGCGCAGAAATTGAAGAATTGCAAAGCAACACGGCCGTGTCATTTAAGCAACACGGCCGTGTCAAAAAGTCCACCGATAAGAGAAATCGTGTTTTAATAGGATTTTAAGCCTATCTTCTCCAAGATTCGTCCCCAACTCTATAAAAAGGACCCCAAGCTCTAGGAAAGGGAATCAATCATCAAGAACATAAATTACATCACCTTGGAAGACAAGGAAGACGAAGATCATCGAGACGGAGTCATCCGGGTTTAATTGTTCTTTCTTAGTTTTAATTCTTACAATGTTTTTCATAGAATTTTGTATTGAATTGTTACTAGGCATGGATAGCTAAGCTATTCGTGTCCTAGGGTTAGAAAGTAGGGATTATTATAAAATGTTTTGATTTATGATTTAATCTATTAATTCCGTTCTTTATGTGTTTTATCTCTATGTTTGTGCGTAAAACTGAATTTAGCTTGATCACCTAGATTTAGTAATTTAGTTTAACAATTCCGCTTCGAGAGGAGAGAATTGTTATCAGACTTAGAACATAGAGCGCAGTTGTCTATGACTGTGTAGGCCGTGGCTTAAGATCGTTTGGGAGTTATTAGGTTTAATTGACTCGAGAGGGTAATTAGCTTAATTAATCAACGGTTTAATAGCTTCGAGAGAAGGATTAGATTATTGTCGTGCCGCCTAATAAACACTAGAATTGGTAAATTAATAGGTTAATCATATTCAATATTGGAATAATATCCTGAAATCGAAGCCCTAGGATACCTTTTCTCTTTGATTGTTAGTTTTCGTGTTTCCTAAGTTTGAAGTTATATTTAATTGAGTAGTTTAATTAGTAAAATCAACCTGTAAAACTTAGTATCTAGTTAGGACATTCCTAGAGTATTAGGGTATCAAACTACCTAAAACTATTCCTTGTGGGATCGACCTTGACAATAGTACTACACCTACATCCGTACACTTGCGGAACACTAGGTTAGAAACCGACGTGTCAGTCAACTGCACTCCCGAGTGAAGCATCTGCCACAGACCGAACTCACTGGAATCCAGAGTGCGTGGCCGTTTATTCAATGGGGTATCGACATTGTTGGCCCATTCCCCATTGCTCCGGGGGGATTGAAGTTCCTGGCCGTTGCCGTAGACTACTTCACTAAGTGGGTCGAAGCCGAGCCGCTCATGGCCATTACTGGTCAAAATATCTTAAAGTTTGTATGGCGCAATATCGTATGTCGCTTCGGCATCCCGAGCACTATCATCTCGGACAATGGTAAACAGTTTGCCAACGATCCATTTCGGTCATGGTGTGAAGAGCTCCACATCAAACAAATTTTCACTTCGGTTGCTCACCCTCAAGCCAACGGGCAGGTTGAAGTCACCAATCGGACACTGCTCACGGGAATAAAGAAGCGCCTGGATAATGCAAAAGGTCTCTGGGCTGAAAACCTTCCACAAGTCCTATGGGCTTATCGCACAACACCGCATACATCTACCGGGGAGACTCCTTACAGCCTCACTTATGGTTCCGAAGCAGTTATCCCTGCTGAAATCAGTGTACCAAGCCCCCGCCTCCTCACATTGGTTCCAGAGGATAATGACGAGGCTCTCCGGGCAAATTTGGATGAGCTTGAAAATCGCCGTGACCAATCATTCATTCAACAGGCCAGATGTAAACAACGAGCAGCCCAGTATCATAACCTCCGGGTCCGAGGCACTCAGTTCAATGTCGGGGACCTAGTTCTTCGGCTCAACTCGGCCAGCAAAGCTGCCCCCGAGGGAAAATTACATGCTTCTTGGGAGGGTCCCTACCGAGTCGTTGCCGCGCACGATTCCGGATCCTATCAGCTAGAGCATCTCAATGGAACCCCGATTCCCCGAAGCTGGCACGTAACCAACTTGAGGCGCTTCTATCTGTGAATGCCAAATCTCAAGTACCATCTTATCTTTAATTTCTTTTACAAGTGTTATCTCTCTTTGTACTTTTGAGTTTGCTCCGGCACTTATCATTGAATAAAAATTCTTTATGCATCTTGCTGTGTTTTCCTTTACGTTACGGGGACGCCCTAACGCAATCATATTATCGTTATTAGTCTCCGGACAATTAAATTTCTCTCTCGGTCCGTCCGAGGAGATTCGCATTTAGTCCCCGGACTCATATCACTTTCTCGCCTGTTTAACCGGAGAAGTGTTTACTCCCGCCTGATCCGTCCGGGGAGATGTTACTCCCGCCTGATCCGTTCGGGGAGATTGGATTTATCCATACTGTGTTCCCGAACACCCAATTAAAATAGTTAATAATTTCTCGTATTGTGTTTCCGAACACCCGGTTAAAATGGTTAGTAACTTGTTGCTTTCCTCAAACCTGTCTATACACACCGCAACAGTTTTATTATCTTCTGAATAATACAACATCAAGAAGTTTTCTACATAAGACTTCAAATAAAAAAAAAAAAAAAAAACAACAACAAAAAGGAGAAAACCACTATCTACGGCCCCCGAGCCAATATTCAGCGCCCCGGCGTTGCGGCCTGCTCCTCGATCTTCGCTGCGTCCTCCGGGACCTTGAAGTTCTTCGGCCCCGAGCTCCGGCTCTTTCTCCTCCGCGAGCATCCCGGCGCCGGGGACTTTCTCTAGGCGTTTGCCTGGGGACTTCATCTCTAGTCCGCGCTCGGATACTTGGTTGTGGAACGGACCTCGGGGTTTGGGCCCACTGCACAGGGTCCCACTCCTCCGGAGCCATCACTTCAATTTCTCTGGCCAGCTCCTCAACTACTTCTTCAGCAACCACAGCGGGCTCTACTTCGATCGTGGTCACTGGAGCTGGCTCTCGGATAACTATGCCTTTGCTCTTTCCGGAGGGTTTCTTCTTATCCTTCCGAGGAGCTTTTGGCGTACTTTGGTCCCCGCTTGAGCTCGCGATGAATTCTTCGGCAGAAGGCCTCCACCTGCCTCGGCCCTTGAGCCCTTCGTACATACTGAGAAGCAACTCCAGAACTTCTCGTTTCCTTACGAGCTCCGATGACTCGATAGAGCTCCTTGACATCAATGCTGCGATGTCACCTTGAATCTCTACAACCCGTTCCTCCACTTCCTCAAAGGTCAGGAGACCGAACTCCGACAGTATCCGGTCATACTCCCTTTGATGAACGAGGACACGGCTCATCTTGGCAGCTGTAGACCGGTATTTCATCTCGAAGTCTTTAGCTCTCTCTTCGGCTTCAACTACTTTCCTCTCTGCCGAGGCCACCTGCTTCTCTAGCTTCGGCACTACGTGCATTTGCAGGTTGTTCTTCTCCTCGCGGAACCACTCAAGTGATCGCATAAGCTTCTTTATTGTTTCGTGTAGCTCCGCGGTGTTCTAAACAGAAAGAAGAGTCAACCAAATCGATTACTCTTAAGTATGTAAACAGTTGGAGTTCAGTTCAACAACAGACAAAATTGATCATGCAAGCAAAGGAAAGACAGAGAATCTGAAAAACACAAAATTATATTTCACAAAACAGAAGTACAAGGTTCCAAACTCAGTACATCGATTCCTAACATTCCTAAAAATATACAACTTTAGATTTGCGGGGATCGACTGACCTCCCGCTCAGTTGCCTCAGTCTCTTCGGGCAACACCTCTCGCCGGCCCTCGGACACTTCAGCTTCTCTTTCCTCATTTACCGCGACCGCTTCGTCCGCAGCTATGGCTTCGACCTCCATCCGTGGAGGGGGTTCTCTGCTTCGGGGTGCGGTGACCAGCTCACCTCGGCGGAATGCCATAAATTCTGGATCCTGGTCCACCTCACAGTTGGCGACCTCCGCAGCCGTCAGCAGCTGTTTCTTCTCCCCGAGAGCCTTCATCAGGGGCCACTCCGGCAGATTTGCTAGAGCCGCATAGTAGGCCTTCTCCACTCCGGCCACTGCTTCAAAGTCATACCCGAATTCTGGACGATATACGTCCACATTCGGGTAGACCTCCTTCACCTGCTCCAGCAGCGCGGATCGAGTGGCCTGGTCCCCTATAGCCACGAACTCTATCTGGAAGTCGAGGAACGCGCTGGTTTGGAATAACTTATCAGCGAATGCCTTCAGCATCGCTCCTTATCCCTCGACCACAGCAGCTTCCCGAGCTTCCATCTCTGCCCGCAGCCGCAGCGCTTCACCCCGGAGGACATTATTCTCCGCCTCCACCCCGCGCAGACGCGCAACCTCGGTTTCAACCAAAGCAGCCCTCTTGCGTGCCTCGATCATATCATGGGTCAGTCGGTCGTTGCGCGCCCGGAGCTCCCTAGCCACTTCGGCCAGCTCTTCCTTCCCTTCCTTCTCGCTCTTACGGCCGAGGTCCAGGATACCCCGCGCCAGGCGCAGAAGTTCTTCAGCGTCTGCGCCCTCCAACCCCAGCAGACCCGGGGCCACTTGTTCAACCTGGACAATTACACAAAAAATGAGATTATGAGCAGCCTTCATAACACACACTTCGTGTACGTATAAATTACGAGCAGCGTTTCAAGTTTACCTGCGCGCTCTCCCCTACCCGGGGTCTTTTGGATGGCGCTAGCGGAGTCCCGGTGGGCTCCGGCCTCTTCTTCGTTCCGGGAGGTGACCCCGCCGGCATAACCCGTTCTTCCGACCCCGCCGACGGTCGCGCACTTGGTGGCATCTTCCCCCGAGGAGACACCTCAGCGGCTTTCCCCTTCTTTTTGGCCGCCGCCGACGCAGCGGGGCTTCCGGCAGGCTCTTTCCCGAAGCGTCCCACTGCATATAAAAGTTATGGTTAGTCTTACGCAAAACAACAGTTGAAAAAAGCAAGATACAAGGACTCCTACCCTCTTCGGCGCCCGCATTGCCCGGATAATACGGGCTCAGTCCTGCCTCCTCGGAACAGAGGGTTTCGAAAGTCCCCACTGTCCGGAATGTATGTATCACTTCGGCCCCCGGGCTCTCCACAGGAGCGGTATCAAGCACCTCATCACTCCTCCACTTCGGGAGAGCTACTTTATTCCTAATAAATATAAACCTCTCCTTCCACCCCTCTACCTTACTTGGGTTTTGAACCTTGAACCCACCTCGGGCTCGAGGACTGAAGGAGTACCACCCCTTGGACTTCCCGAAGTTTTTTAGTTGGAAGAAGAACCTAAAAAGCTCTACGGTCGGTTCTAATCCGGCGTTTTTACACACCACGGTGAATCCCACTACCTGCCTCACCGCGTTCGGCGCTAATTGGCAAAGGGCAATACCGTAGTATTTCAGCAATTGGATCACAATGTCCCACAAGGGCAGTCTCAGGCCTATTCTAAGGGGATCTATATATACACTAATAAACCCCTGCGGTGGGCAGCAGGCCCTATCCTCGGGGTTCGGTATTATATACTCTAGGTTAAAGGGCAAGAAAAATAAAGGGATTTCTCTCTCAATCTGCTCCCGCGACATCCGTAACGCTACGGAGGCCACCTCCAAACCCTCCTCCGCGCATGGATAGAAAGCAACCATCATAACGTTGCATTCCCGGCCGTCGGCCCTGTCTACAGTCCTAACCTCATTCCTCTCCGGAATGAGATATGATAGGGGGGGGACGTCTAACGGGGTACTCGTAGTCCCTACTACTTCAATAGAGGCAGAAGATGAGGCAGAAGATGAAGAGGAGGACATACTTACTTGGGTTGGATTTGAGAAGTTTGGATTTGAGAAGTTTTGATTTGAGATGGATTGCAAGCACAGAATCCCTCTTTTTCCCGCTTTCTAAACAGATGAATCGCAATGAAGAAGATGAAAAGTTACTGTGCAGTTATTCCAATTATATACGCAAAAAACCAACGGCTCTGATGCAGCCTATTCAAATTCATTGATGGAGATTTAAACGTGCTCTTCACGCGCTTTGCAGTTCCCAAGGCGCGTGGGGAACAAGTTTCTTGGAAGTCGCAGAGCGTGTCACTTCACATCCCTCTCTCTCATGATGGCGCCGCCAATCACATCAACCTCACCCTTCGTCAGGAAGATTCAAACTACACTCCGGTGTACCCTCCACCTCGGTCATACTACCACACTCCGGTGCTCCCTTCATTTTGGCCAGACTACTCACTCCGGTGTACCCTCCACCTCGGCCAGGTTGTTATATACTTCCAACACGTTTCTTGCTTCTGGGAAATTTGGTATCTCGATACGTGTCTTGTGCACTTCAACCACAAACACTTCGGCCCGCCAACGACCACGGCCCTTCTTGCTTACGGTTCCACCCCGGTGACAACCGAAGCTCCCTCCTCGCTTCGGCTGGGGGAGGGGGCATCTGATAGGGATAACCCGGTCACTTCGGGTCTGGTTAATACCTGAGCCCACTGACCGGCCCAGCACGCGTAGGCCCAGCAAGCACGTGAAGGTCCAGCACGCGTAGGCCCAGCAGGCCCAGGAACACGCGTTGGCCCAACAGGTGGTTTGTTCCACGAATCAAGGCTCAGGATTCGTTCCCAACCGCCATGCAGCGGTAAATAGGCGTGAGAATAGGGAGTTTGTTAGGGTTCAGTTAGGGTTTAGGAAAGTTAAGTATAAATACGTGAAAAGAACTCTGGATGAGGGTTGGCATTCTGTGTTGTGAATTGCTACCTGTAAACTCAAAGTTTTAGTGAAAGAAACACCTCGGCAAGAGTGATTTTCTGCCCGTGGACGTAGATCTCCGGATCGAACCACGTAAATTCTGTGTATTTTTATATTTCTTGCATTGATTTAGGCTGAATTGATTGGATACCGGATTGCGCTTTATCAGGGTGCAAACAGGAAAATTCCTAGGATATATGGTGACTAGACAAGGGATCGAGGTGAACCCCTCCAAGGTCAGGGCTGTTCGGGAAATGCAGTCCCCAAGAAACATAAAGGAAATCCAAAGGTTGAATGGGCGTATTGCAGCTCTGAGCCGATTCATCTCAAAGTCAGCAGAGCGAGGTCTCCCTTTCTTCAAAATATTGAGAAAGGGGTCGAAATTTGAGTGGACGGAGGAGTGTGAGATGGCCTTTCAGGAGCTGAAGGATCATCTCACCACGTCGCCCCTGCTTACTAAGCCGGTGCAGGGAGAAGTGTTATATCTGTATTTCTCTGTCGGAGATACAGCGCTGAGTTCAGTACTCCTCAGGGAAGATGCGGGGGTGCAGCACCCTATGTATTATGTTAGCAAAATGATACAAGGGCCAGAAGTCAGGTATTCCGAGATAGAAAAAGCAGCTCTGGCTGTTATGGTCGCCGTTAGGAGGTTGAGACCCTATTTTTTGTCCCACAAAGTGATTGTGAGGACAAACACTCAGCTTCGACAAACACTCAGTCGCCCAGATCTGTCAGGGAGGATGGTGAAGTGGGCTGTGGAGCTGGGGGAATATGACTGTGGAATTCGAGCCTAGGGTGGCCATCAAAGCTCAAGCTCTGGCCGACTTCATACAAGAAACAACTCGGGTCCCAGAGCTGGAGTTATGGAAGATATTTGTGGATGGATCGGTTTCCCAAGCAGGATGCGGTGCAGGGGTAGTGGTGATTTGCCCAGCAGGAGAGGAGCTCCAGTTTGCCGTGAGATATGAGTTTCGAACCTCTAACAACGAGGCTGAATACGAGGCTTTAATCCAGGGACTCACCATAGCTTCAGAGTTGGGAGCACAGAGGGTGATAGTCCATTCGGATTCACAGTTGGTAACCCAGCAGGTCCTCGGGACGTACGAGAGGCGAAGCGTGAAAATGATTCAGTACGCAGAGCTGGTAGGGAAGTGGAAGGACAAGTTCACAGAGCTGAACATTGTGCAAATCCCAAGGGAGGAAAACAGCAAAGTGGATGAGCTGGCCAAGATGGCGGGAGCGATGAGTGAGGGGGCAAAGGGAAAGATCACCCTTGTCACACTGGAGAGAGGGACACTAGAGATGAACGTGGCTGCCGTGGAGGAGCAGGATGATTGGAGAACACCCATCGTGCGTTACCTCAGGACTGGGAGAAGTGAGGTGGGAGGACCATGAAGCTCGGCGTATGCTAGGTACTGTCTCATAGGTGATCAATTGTACAAAAGGTTGTTCGCTCAGCCGCATGCAAGGTGCTTGTCCAGAGAAGAGGGGAATTTCGTCCTCCGTGAGCTCCATGAGGGCTGCGCTGGCAGCCACACCGGCCCACGGGATATTGTGAGAAGGGTCACCAGAGCTGGATATTATTGGCCCACCATGGTCCACGACGCAGAGGAGCTGATTTGAAGGTGTGACAAGTGCCAAAGGCATGGACCACTGATTCACACACCGGCGAAAGAAATGGGAGTTATGTATTCTCCGTGCCCTTTTGATAAATGGGGGATAGACATAGTTGGAAAATTTATTGCTGCTCCAGGGAAGAAGGTGTTTTTGATAGTTGCAGTGGATTACTTCACCAAATGGGTGGAAGCTGAGGCAGTGGCCAAAATTGAAGAGGATAATATCTTAAGGTTCTTGTGGAAAAATATATGCTGCAGGTATGGCATCCCGAGAATCCTTGTATCGGACAACGGAACCCAGTTTTGCGGATCGAAGGTGCAGAGTTGGTGCAAAGAAATGAAGATTAGACAGCGCTTCACGTCAGTGGCCCATCCTCAAGCAAATGGGCAAGTAGAGGTCACAAACCGTACACTGTTAGAGGGCATAAGGACTCGACTGGAGAAGGCCGGTGGAAAGTAGGCCGAGGAGCTGGATTCTGTCTTATGGTGTTATCAAACAGGCCCTAAAACCGCTACAGGAGAAACTCCCTTCAACTTAGTCTATGGAGCGTCAGCGGTGATCCCGGCAGAGGTGGGGATAGAAACGCACCGCATAACAAATTATGACGAAGTCCAGAATGAGGTTCTAATGAGAGAAAACCTGGACATGCTGGAGGAGGTGAGAGAGAAGGCCAGGATCAGAGCTGATAAATACAAGGGGCAAATACGTGCCGCTTACAATAAGAGAATGAAGCCCAGAAGGTTCGAAGTGGGGGACCTCGTGCTGAGGAGGGCGGATGCTCTCAAGGCAACAGGGAAGCTGGAGCCTATGGCCTATTTATCATTGCCAAAGTGTTAGGTGGTGGAGCTTATGAGCTGCAGAACGAAGAAGGAAGGTCGGTGCTGAGGCCCTGGAACGTGAGTAACCTGAAAAAGTACTATGTATAATGGAAGGCAGGATGTTTTCATGTTTTTAATTAGGGGTGAGAAACCAAAGTTGTAAAATCTTCCTAGTTTAATGAAAGAGGAGGGCCCAAGTTATAAGGGCCTCTCCATCAGAGGAAAATTATGAATGTGTTACTTGAACAGGAGAATAACCTTGAGGGGTATTGGCTTATGAGTGCTCCACAAGAAATGAGTTCTCAGGGCATGGGATTGTCCCAGCCCTGGCTCAAAATGATGCAAGCCAAGGGTTTGAGAAAGAACCTCGCCCTTGGCCCCAGAGCTGAGTTCTCAGGGCGTGGGGTTGTCCCAGCCCTGGCTCAAAATGATGCAAGCCAAGGGTTTGAGAAAGAACCTCGCCCTTGGCCCCAGAGCTGAGTTCTCAGGGCGTGGGGTTGTCCCAGCCCTGGCTCAAAATGATGCAAGCCAAGGGTTTGAGAAAGAACCTCGCCCTTGGCCCCAGAGCTGAGTTCTCAGGGCGTGGGGTTGTCCCAGCCCTGGCTCAAAATGATGCAAGCCAAGGGTTTGAGAAAGGACCTCACCCTTGGCCCCAGAGCTGAGTTCTCAGGGCGTGGGGTTGTCCCAGCCCTGGCTCAAAATGACGTAAGCCAAGGGTTTGAGGAAGAACCTCGCCCTTGGCCCCAGAGCTGAGGTCTCAGGGCATGGGGTTGTCCCAGCCCTGGTCCTGACAAGAATTCCCTTCAGATGCCCTGAAAAGAACTCAGGGGGGAGAACGCTGCGCGTTCTGGTGTTCAGCAGCTCTGGAGTGGAGTCCAGTAAAAAAAAAAAAATGCTAAGGCATTACAAAAGAAAGAAAGTTGATTTCATTAAAATATAAGAGGATTTACAAGAGGTCCAAGCCCTGATCTATTACAAAATGAGGAAAAATATACTAAAGCATTCAGGGCGAATCCTCAGCTTCTGAGTCTTCCTCCTCTGCATCACCCCTGCTCTGACCAGCGCCTGAGGCCGGCACTGGGACACTCGAAGAAGATGGTCCCATTGTCGGCGGTGCAGGGGGAACGGAGGCATCTTCCGTGGCACTGGAGAGGTCAACGAAAGGTTCCTTTGCCTCCCTCAACGCTGCCGGCTCTACATCCTCGGCAGATACTAGGGATGCAGCGGCGCGGATGGCAGGGATCCACCAGGGAGCGGTAGGCGGTTGAGAGGGATCACCTTTGAAGCTGACTGGGAGCTGCAGTGTTGGGGTGATCTTTGACAGCTCAAAAGGTAGCTCCCCTTCAAAGCCCTTGGCTTCGGCGTCAGCAGCAGCGGCATTAAATCCCGCACGGATAAAACCCCTCAGGAAGGGAGTCATATCACGGATATAAGCAGAGCTGTTCCGATAGTCTTCAATGAGCTTCTGCTGCAGGTCCTTCAAAAAGGACTGGCCCAGCTCACTGGAGAGTAGGTGTCGACGGCACTGCTCGACCCCCTCAGCCCTGCCTTGAGACAAAGCTTCGGCTTCTCTCCCCCTCAGATTTCTTAAGGCCTCTCGGTAATTGGCCTCTGCAGCGGCGAGCTCGGCTTTCAGTTTCTCATTCTCAGTAGTGAGAACGGTGTTGTGTTTTTGCAGCTCTGCTTGATCAAGCTTCAGCACCGAGTAGTCTTCCGTGAGCTTGGTCAATTGCTCCTGAGACTTGTCGAAATTAGCTCTGAGGTCCTTCACCGCTGAGGAGCTGGTGCGGCTTCTGTGACGGCCATAATGGGCCAGGAACTACATTAACAAGAGGGAGGTGAATATTTTATAAAAGATAAGAGACAGATGAATAAGTAGAAGTCCAAAGCTCTTAAGCACCTGGACGAGGTGCTGATCCATGATCTCATCATTATGCTCGTCGCTGTCAGCGCTCATGGTCGCATTGTCCTCCACCGTGGGGACCTCCTTCAAGAAGGTAGTGCACTGAGCTTTGGAGAGGGCCAGGAACCCTTTTGGCAGGTTCAGAGTGTAGTAATCGTTCGCAGCTCTGCGAACGTCCCCCCTGCTTTTGCCACGATGTTTGTCTGCGGTCTTGTCAGAGCCGCCAGACTTCCCTTGTTTAGACTTCTTAGAGGGAGGGAGATCAGCGCTAGAATGGGCCGGTCTTTTTCCCTTATCTTTAGAAGGGGCCTGATGATAACACGTTATTTATGCATGTATTTAGGTCGATTTAGGATCATATTTTATAGCATATACGTGTATATTTGACCAGCACTTATTGATATTTATAATATTTGGGTCATTTGACGTGTTTCGACTTGTTTTGAAGTAAATTAGGTATTTTTATTCCATTTGGATGAAGTTCGAAGGAGAAACAAGTCAAATATAAGGAAAACCGGCCCAAAAGAGTGAAAACCGTCCAAGAACCGGTCCAAACCGGTCCGAACCGGCCTGAACCGGTCCAGTAGCAAAACAACGCAAGAACCGACACGGCCGCGTCACAAAGCAACACGGCCGTGTCAAAAGTGGTCCACAACGTGCTGTTGGTTCTGGAATAGAACACGGCCGTATCACAAAGCAACACGGCCGTGTCAAATTGTTGCTGGAAAAGGAAGAATGGCAAAGCAACACGGCCGTGTCACTTAAGCAACACGGCCGTGTCAAAAAGTCCACCGATAAGGGAGATCCTGTTTAAAAGGAGATTTTGATTTCCTAATAGGATTTTGAGCCTATCTTCTCGAAGATTCATCCCCAACTCTATAAAAAGGACTCCAAGCTCTAGGAAAAAGGAATCAATCAGAGAAGAACATCAATTACATTATTCCACCTAGAAGAAATCTTGGAGGATAAAGAAGACGAAGATCATCGAGACGGAGTCATCCGGGTTTAGTTATTCTTTTCTAGTTTAATTCGTTACAATGTTTTTATTAGAATTTTGTATTGAATTATTACTAGGCATGAGTAGCTAAGCTATTCGTGTCCTAGGGTTAGAAAGTAGGGATTATTATAACAATGTTTTAATTTATGGTTTAATTTATTAATTCCGTTCTTTACGTGTTTTATCTCTATGTTTGTGCTTAAAACTGAATTTAGATTGATCACCTAGATTTAGGAAATGAGGGAATTGTTATCAGATTTAGAACATAGAGCGCAGTTGTCTATGACTGTGTAGGCTGTGGCTTAGGATCGTTTGGGAGTTATTAGGTTTAATTGACTCGAGAGGGTAATTAGCTTAATTAATCAACGGTTTAATCGCTTCGAGAGAAGGATTAGATTATTGTTGTGCCGCCTAATAAACACTAGAATTGGTAAATTAATAGGTTAATCATATTCAACATTGAATTAATATCCTGAAATCGAAGCCCTAGGATACCCTTTTTCATCGATTGTTAGTTCTCTTTGTTTGCCAGTTATTAGTTAAATTCCTTAATTCTTGTTAAAATCAACCTTTGAAACTTAGTATCTAGTTAGGACATTCCTAGAGTATTAGGGTATCAAACTACCTAAAACTATTCCTTGTGGGGTCGACCTTGACAATAGTACTACACCTACATCCGTACACTTGCGGAACACTAGGTTAAGAACCGATGTGTCACCTGAGTGGTTGCAGCTGTGGAGGAGCCCACACTCTTGCCTTTGGCAGTGCCTCTCTGTCCAGAGCGGGCAGGGGTGGGGGTCAGAGTTGCAGAGGGCAGAGTTGGATCCTGCTCTATGATCTGGATAGCGTCAGATGTATCATCCTCTGCTCCTCCAAAGGGCTGATCTTGAGCCGCAGCCCCCTCGTCTTCAGCCAACAGAAAGTTGAAATCCATATGTGCGCACAGAAAATAATTATTTAGAAGATAACACGGGAACAGAGCTGGGAATGCTTAGAGCTGATAATTACCAGGGGCCGTAACGGGTTTATCCTCATTCCCCAGGAAGCCATGCTTTGCTAGCACTGCATCATTCCTAAGGAGGGATATTATGGGGAAGTGAGATCTTTTCCTCCTGACGTGGGAGTTCAGCTTTCTCATGACTTCCCTGTCCTCCTCAGGAATGCAAGTGATGGAGGGACGAGAGTGGCGAGGGGTAGAGCTTACCCATTCGCAGGGGAAAGGCCAGCCTGCAAGGCGGGGGGTAACTACAGCCCAGTGGGGTTTCCAATTCCCATCACAGCTGGAGGGTTTTCCTACAAAATGTGCAGGGCCACTAGGCCTAGAGCTGAAGTAGAAGAAGCCATTTCCCCCCTTTTTAAAATCATGGCAGGACAGGAAGTAATCAGGGGTGCACTGACCTCCATTGGCTCTCATCAAAATGTAGAAGGATATTACAATTCTCAGAGATGAGGGATTGATTTGACAAACGGGGATCCTAAGACGATTGCACACCCCGACAATGTAGGAGTGAACAGGAAATCTCAGCCCTGCATCTATGTGAGCTCTCCAGAGAGCCATGGAGGGAGGAGAAAGCCAGTTGGGTCGCTCATCAGGGCCGGGGATGTCAAAGAGAAATTTGCGGTGCAGGGCATGGTGGTCCCTAAGGAAAGTCATATCCTCCTCAGAGAAGGTGGAGGCCCTAGTCACTAAGTCCCAATCTTGTCTCTGCGCGGCAGGAACATTATTTATATGCCTACTACGGCGAAGGGGAATCCCCCCTTCAGTGTCAGAGCTGGAGGAGGGGCTATCTACGGGGGTATATGGGACTAAGGGATGGGAGCTCGTTTCAGCTCTGGAAGGTTGCAGGAGGGAGGAACTTTGACCTAACGCTCCCCCCAGCGGTGCAGAAAGGGTTGTTTCGCTACTAGAAGAGCTAGAAGTAGAAGCAGAGGATTGCTCAGCAGACTCCTGCTCTGAATGAATGCGAGAGGAAGAATCCTCAGAGGTGGATGAAGATTTGGATGAAGACATGTGTTTTCAAAAAGAAAATTCCCGGAAAAAGACTAGGGTATGAGGAATAAATGCAAAATCCAGGGAGAGAGAGAGAGTACCTGGATAGTTTTGAAGAAAAACAAAGATCGAAAGAAGGAGTAGCTTGAAGATCGCCGGAAACCTCTGAAAGCACTTGAAGATCGCCGGAAGTAAACAGTGAAGGAGGGTAAAAGTTTGTAAAGATAAGTGAATGGGGGTATTTATAGAAGGGGTAAAACCCAAAAAAGTAACCACCTATGCCAGAGCTCGACACGTGTATGGGTAACAATCAGCGGAAGCCCAAAGGGCAGGACACGTGGACTACTGAGATCACCCCATCACAAATTTGAAAAATTATGGGCGGGAAAAATTGGTAAAGGAATGGAGCCATATCTCCTCAGTCAAGTGTCTCTTCTCCAGAGCTGAGGAGAGACTTACTCTTAATTAGTTTGCTCCCATACTATCCAGAGTAGGGGGGAGGAGTTGATAGGGGAGAAATATACTTTACCCTTGCACGGGAATCTGGCCACTGAGGATACGGGTCAAAGACAGTGCCCTTGACCCAAGGACTTGAGATCCCGCCAGCTCTGGTGCCTCGGGAGCACGACAGAGCTGTGTCACCCCTGCAGGGATGAGTCTCGTGTGCCGACCCGGTATGGTTCAGCCCTGCAGGGTTGAGGCTTCATGCCGTGGTTATTGTTGGTACCAGCCCTGACGGAAGGGATTCAGCTCTGATGACCCCTCAATTGGGTCATTGGCCTTGAACGGGAGGATTCAATGTGATCCTCCAGGTGCACCAGTGAGAAGCGCTGAAGCAGGACCGGAGCCCTGTAGACGGAGGGGCCTGCATTGGTTACTTAGGGACCAAGATATGCGCTCCCCGAACCCCGACAACAAGTACAGACAACTGTGGGGTCATACTGAAAAAAGCACTGTACCCTCTGACACCGCCGCCGGGTACAGAGGGACAGTTGGCACGATTTTATTGGGCCGCCCAAAATGACATTTTTGCCCCATTGCCCTAGTAAACAGCAAGTTTAAATAGGGGTTCATTCATCTTCAAAAAGGTTACATACTCTTAACTCACTATTCTTCTTGCTTGAATATCAATCTTCAAGCAGAGCACTGACTTGAGCGTCGGAGGATTTTCGCCGGGGCACCCCCCGGCTCTGTTTTGTAGGCACGTGGAAGAAGCAGCAAAGGAGAGGGAATTTGCACCTAGCTCACAGATTCTCCTTGGGGATCATTCATAGGTATTCCTCTGAACATTCAAACACTGTTGAGAGGTGGATTACAAACCGCCTCTATCACAATGAATCCTGCGAAAGTTTCAAAAGCTCGTTTGCAAGCGGTGAGAGCTAATGGTTGGGATACTTTGTTAAGTGAAGTTTCTACTTTTTGTGGCAAGAATGAGATAGCTATGTTAAATATGTATGGATGATGTATATATAGCTCGAGGAAGATCAAGGCGTGGAGTTGAAGAAATTGATATTCTTCACTATTATTGAGCTAAGCTATTTTGTTATGTTATTGACATACGAGCTACAGAGCTACATGATTGTTTTGATGAACTGAACACGAAATTAATATAGTGTATGAACTGTCTTGATCCTCGGGATTCATTTTCGGCATTTGATAAAACTAAGTTACTTCGTCTTGCAGTTGCTCGGGACTAGAAAATCAGCTTGAGAACTTCATTTATGTTGTGCATTTGCATTGCAACTTTTTTTAAGTAGCAAGAATATGAGGTCTTGCACAGAAAATGGTTGCTACAAGAAAACATATTGTTTTTCGATTAGTGTATTCATTCGTTAAATTGTCATTGACGTTACCAGTTGCCACCGTCTCTATGGAAATAACTTTTTCGACGGTGAAAATCATCAAGAGTTTACTACGCGATCGAATGGGAGACGGGCTTTTGAATGATTGTTTAGTAATATATATTGAAAATGACATTTTTCAAAACGGTACTAATAAAGCTATCATGCAACGATTTCAAAATATGAAGAACCCAAGGGAAATGTTGTACTCCGTTCGTCCTACTCAATTTTGCACATAGAGACAAACACGTATTTTAAGAAAAAATTATTTTTTGTTTTTTTGTTGACTTTTCTAAATATGTAGATTGAGGATAAAGATTGTAAGAGAAATTTTCTTTTTAAGGGTGTGCAAAACTGAATTAGACAAACCGAAACAAAAAATGTACAAAATTGAGTGGGACGAAGGGAGTAATATATTTCTACTATTTTTTATTTATTTATTTTTTTTGTTCTAATTTATGAGTATTGTATATATGCTTGTTTATTTATAAAATTAAAATATATTTTATTATTATAATATTGTTAGTTGGCCCTCAACAAAACTTCTGCCTCTGCCTCTAATACCACATAAGAGCAACACCACATACGCATAAAATATTTTGTGAATATTTGAAATTATGACTAGTTAATTATTTTAAGGAACACATTTTTAAGAAAGACACATTAATTGTATTTCTTTCTTCAAGCAATGCAACAAAATTATAAAACTAATTATTGAAATGAAAAAGAGCAGGAACCTTCCCGAAAAGGGTCCTATTGCAAAAGGTTATCGAGACACGAGACAGTGTTTCACACGTGCCTCTCCTCGTACATTCAGGACCTTCCACACTAGTCTAGACATAATCTATAGGATCTACTATACTGCAGCATCCCCACCGTTCCACCGAGCGTCCCTATCAGTTGACAACCCTACGATTTCTCGAGCTGCTCCGCGTTAACCACGAGCAGTCCAGATCGCCACTATCATCTTGATCCAACGGCTCTGATTTGACATCACCTCCCGGCTGCTGCAG
Organism: Ajuga chamaepitys; assembly: GCA_958295605.1. Taxonomy (NCBI): domain Eukaryota; kingdom Viridiplantae; phylum Streptophyta; class Magnoliopsida; order Lamiales; family Lamiaceae; genus Ajuga; species Ajuga chamaepitys. The sequence continues at coordinate 32,555,209 of OY282499.1, read as the reverse complement.
TTGCAAATCCATCTCCTGCTCCGCTGAACTACCCTCTCCTTCCCTCCCGCGTTTCATACCAATGGGCACTCCGAAAAGTCTCGCGCTTATCTCTTCCGCCGCCGATCTAATGTTACTCTCATCTCCGCCGTTCACCGCCGCGCTCGCCACTGCGGTTTGCATTTCCTCGCAAAATCTTGTCATTGGCAGTAGATCCAACGGCTTCATCGTGTTATCTGCGGCATATAATTTACAGTTTTGCATTTGTTGATCGTTGCTGCTGCTGCTGTTATTACTGGTACCCGCAAAACTCGACATCATAACATAAATATTGTTGCACAAATTCTTCATTTGGCTCAACTCCTTGTTGAGCTGCACGTTTTCCTTTCTCAGTCTTTCGTTTTCGCCAATAAGCTCCGCCGTGCCGCCGCTGAACTCGCGTACCGGCGCCGGAGAATTCGACGACGAAAGCACTTGTTCTTCGCCGGAGTCGGATGCAGACGCCGTCTGGGGCGGGGGAGCTGGGCTTGGTTGCGCTGTAAGAGGCGTCGCCGTCACAATTTTCCGACGCTGGATGTCGCATAAAAGCTTCTTCTCACCTTTTCGAAAGCAGTCATTCGAAAACTCCCAACGATCAGGCATAACCTTCCTAAATCCCTAAAAATTGACAAGCCAACTCTATCAATAACCAAAAACACAATCCTTATATACAGATACAATAATCTGATCGTTGAAACTTACGTAAGTGTTAAGTTGTCGAACGAAACTAGAGAAATTATTATGTTTAAAATACTTGGGCAGCAAATCTCTGGCGAACTCCGTCGGATTCCAAACAATAAAAGTAGATCCGTCTTCGTTCCACGAGATGACATCATCGATCGTGTGGTCATCCACAAGCTGATAGGTTTTGGTTAAGAACGGCGTAGGAAGAGACCTCGGCGTATCTCCGGCCGGCGACTCACCTCCACCACTCCGATCTACCGGTGGCGGAGCCATATAGCTCCTTACCTACCCAAACCGAAATCGTCGATCTATTGCACAAATAACAAAAGAAGCTTACAAATTAGTAATTACTTACAGACGTTAATTCAGTTGAAATCTGATAGCTAGAGAGAGAAAGTTTGCAGGATGTATGGTAATTCCAGAAGGTTCTGATGCAAATAAATATGGAGAGAGAGAGGGGAAAAGGGCAGATTTAGAGGGGATAGGTAGGAAATAGAGGGCGAGAGAGGGAGAGAGAGAAAAGTATAAGGGAAGGAAAACACGAGAAGTTTCGGTGGGGCCTATACACGTGGCGTCAATAGAGTGGATAGAGGCCGACAGCTCAATTAATTCTGGAGGAACTGATAATAGTGTGGCGTTGAAATTTCTTAAAGAGAGAATTTATTTAATTAATTAATGTTAAGTGAATCTATTGGGAGTTTCTCTTTACGGGTTGATTTTTAGTGTAAGAAATATATGGAGAATTTATGCCTTTTTCATTTTGGAGGCTTGACCGAATCAATTATGGAATTTAGAAGGTAACACATGCCCCTTTTTGCAGTCCAATTTGGATTTTACCGATCAAGTATCTTTTCCACAAATGTCAAAATAAAAAGATGAGTTACTTGTGATTTCTTGTATTTTATCTACCTTTTATTTATTTATTTAGGCCGTGTTTGGTTAGATTTAGAACAAATGTTAAAAGTTTGACCTAAAACTAAATTCATGTCTATTTCATCGTTTTCCTACTTCTTTTAATTTCTTCTACTTTAATTGATCAATCGCAATTATTAATATTATTTTAGTTATTAAATTATTTATCAGTTAATAACTTTTTACACACATTACATCACATTTTACAATTAATTAGTATATCTACAACCACTTTCACAACCAATCAAACAGTCAATCAATCACAAATTTCAATTCTAATTTAATCATTAAATCAATTATAAATAATAACTTCGTATACACATCACATCACTTTTTACAATTAAATAATATATTCTACACTACAATCACTTCTATAACCATCCAAACAAACACCACAATTTCACCTTCTCAACCACTTTCCCCAGCCACTTTTCCCAGCCCTAGCCAAACATACTTATCCTTATTAAGGTTGGCAATCTCTGACACGATCCGAACAACCCGAGACGATCCAACTCGAAAATTGAGTGTTAGGATCAACACGAACCTGTTGCGGGTCAGAATTGGATTGAACCCGAATGACCCGAAAAAAAATGGGCTGAGTTGGGTCAACCCGCACCATATTTTCACATATATAAAAATAATTTTTTATATATATAAAAAAAGAAGTTAAAAAAGTAACACTAGAAAAAAAGTTAAAATTAAATTAGTAACAAGTAACATAAGTTATCCGTAATCCTAATAATACATCTTTCACGATTTTTTCACTCTTCAATTCATTTCTCAAAACTCAAGCACCGCACAAACCCAGCCGCCATAGCATCCCCCGCCGTCACTGCATTTCCCCCGCCGCGAGCTATATGTTTTGCTTGTGGTTGTAATTATATTGTTAGACATATCTAAAATAATTTTTGTGAATTATTCACAAAATTTTAAACTTTTTTTTGTGGACATGTGTATTGGTTTGTAGTTATTACTATCTACATAGTTTATTATAATCTTTTGGGGGCATGGATATATATTGGCAATGCGTTAAATGCAATTTGAATTTAAAAAAATGGATATATGGTGATGTTTCAGTGTTAAAATAATCATTTTAGATTTCTATGGAACAATAACATTTATTTTAAATTAATGTTTTTTTTTTCTTATTTTTTGGGTTGAAATGGGTTGAGTGGATCGATCCGCAACCCAAACGGGTTGGGTTAGGGTTTGCTGGTCTCAACCCATTCGAGTTGTGGGTCGAGTTAGGGTTGGGGAAAAGTTCATAGTAACTAGGTCTCAACCCAACCCGTTTGACACCCCTAATCTTTATGTGATGTGAAACAGTAACGCTATCGTGAGCAGTGTGTTACACAATTTTTTAGGTTATGTTTGTGTTGGATGTAGCACATTCATATGTATACCTCTAAGATGCACTGTATTCTAAATGTATATGTATATGTCAACAGCGTATATGTTGAATAATATAAAGTGATGTTTGTTTAGAGTTGAAGTGGGATTAAATGGATACTGTAGTGGTCATATCAATAAATTAGTTGATGGTATGTTTTTAATTATTATATTAGGAAAAGAATGTGAATAATGATTGGTTCATTGGATAATTATTAGAAAGGTGGCTGTGAATAGTTTTATTTATTTTAGTGAGTTAAATGATTTAATAACATCAAAATATTTTTTTTTCGTGTAAATTAATATTGATATATATATATATATATATATATATATATTAAGTTAAATGGGGAATATTTATGTAATTTGTTCTTTTCCTCCTAAAAATTGCTCTTAAATGCATTCTTTATTTTTACCTTAAATATTAATTAATTATTTTTTTCTTCAAATTAGTGCAATATTACATCTTACTTTCCTTAATTAATTTAATTAGAATGCAATGTTAAGTTTTTTTTCAATGCTCATTCCCCATATGGAGTTCGCAACCCCAAGGCAATCGTTGAGTGAACTCTATCTTCTTTGTATTAGTTGATCTAAGTCGCACCTTGACTGCTGGGGTGGGGCTCGGCCTCTGAACCGTACGTGGGACGAGTTTCTGCCTCATACATCTCGGGCTGAAGATCGTAGGAAGTTTAGGAGAGATGGAGAAAGCTAGCAGCTACCGTCGCCTGTTAATTGATTTTATGATCCCTTAAATAGTGTCCAGACATGAAAATTTTACCTTTATGTCTATATTATTACATCTTTATACTTAATAATTGTACCTATATATTAATTTGCATTACATACGTCATGCTGAAAATTTATTTTATATATCTAGAATATCAATCAAATTTTTAGGCCTACAAACACCCAATTATGTGTAGTTGAAAATCCATGCTTGCATTATTAACATTTTATTGCGACGACTATTCGCAGTCCACAAAGTTTTTCAATGCAATCCACTAATCCTACTTAATATAAAAGTACAACCGTTTATAAATAGAAATATTAAAATTTTTCCGCCAAAAAAAAATCTAATAATAGATTGTGAGTTAAAGCAGAGTAATAATTGTATTTAAGTTAAATTTTGACTTATATATTGATAGTCATAAATAACTCCTTAATTTCCGCCATAGATTAAGTAAACACCAATCACAATAATCAAGAGATCTAATGAATATGTTGTTGGGAATTCAACCCACTCACAACCACGAATACGACAAGAAAATCGAAGAAGAAAGCAATTAAAATCACACACAATAACACAGCAATTTGGTAACCCGGTTCGTTATGATATAAAACTACGTTTGGGGGAGATACCAACCCAGGATATGCACTAAAATTGATAATTTTTAAAATACGATGAGTGGAGAAGGATTCTCCTATTTATAATAGCTTCAAAACTTGTCCCCCACAGACGCATCAACGGATCGCGCCCGTGACACAGAGTCGCGCCTGCGAGGAGTATCATCAAAACTGACGATCGCGCCCGCCAGCCAATGTCGCGCCCGCGATTGCCTCGTCGATATTGCCCTGCTTCGCTCCTTTAGTCGCGGCCGCGAGCTCTGCTTCCACCAAACCTTCGCACACCTCGTCGCTGTTGCGACTCCCCGTCGCAGCCGTGGCACCCCCTGCGACTGATTTAAGCTCCACATCCAACAACCTCTCACTTGGAGACTAAAAATCCTCTCCCTTCAACTCCTCTTGAGCTCGTCTTCCCTTTTTCACTTGGTATCACCATCTCCTCTTCTCCTTCACATTCCGAGGCCAATTGAAATTATGCACAACTTCAATTTCTCCAAGGTTACTACCTTAGTACACATGTCAGCTGGATTCTCACTCCCGAGAATTTTCACAAGTTGCAAGGCTTTCTTTTCCAATAGGTGCCGGATGAAATGATACTTCAATTCAACGTGTTTCGTTCTCGAATGAAATGCCGGATTACTAGCCAAGAAAATTGCACTCTGACTATCACTGTAAAGTACACTATTTTCATGCTCCTTCCCAAGCTCACCCAAGAAACTTTGCAACCACACCATCTCCTTACTCACCTCCGTCACGGCTACATATTCCGCCTTCTTGGTGGACAGTGCAACCACCTTTTGCAACTTTGATGTCCAAGAAATCGTCGTACCACCATAAGTCAAGATATACCGGATCATACTCTTTCTCCCATCCGGATCGTTCGATGCTAGGTCCGCATCAACAAAACCAACTAACTCAGAATTTCTTCCGTCAAAATACAAAACTTTATTTGTGGTACCTCGCAAATACCTTAGAATCCACTTCACCGCCTCCCAATGTTGTTTTCCCAGATCACCCATGAACCGGCTCACTACTCCCACTGCATGTGCAATATTCGGACGAGTACAAACCATGGCATACATGATACTCTCAATTGCCAATGCATATGGAACATTCATCATTTGGGTATATTCTTCCTTAGTACTCGGCGACTCCTTCTTCGACAGCTTAAAGTGACCCCCCAAGGGTACATTAACCGGCTTCGAATCCTCCATGTTAAACCTTTCTAGGACCTTTTGGACATAATCCTCCTGTGAAAGATACAATAAATTTGCCGCCTTATTCCTCTCGATTCTCATACCCAAAATTTGCTTTGCTTCTCCAAGATCCTTTATGGAGAACCTCTCAGACAACTGCTTCTTCAACCTTTCCAACTCCCTTGAATCGGCTCCTACAATCAACATATCATCAACATATAGTAATAGGATAAGATAGCTTTTGTCAAACCTCTTATAATAGCAACAATGATCGGCGTGGCATCTATGGTAACCAATCTTCATCATGAAATTGTTGAACTTCATATACCACTGCTTCGGAGCTTGCTTCAACCCACACAAGCTCTTCTTCGACTTGCACACAAGATTTTTCCTTCCATCTACCACAAACCCTTCCGGTTGTACCATGTACAACTCCTCCACTAGATCACCATGAAGGAAAGCCGTCTTCGCATCTATCTGATGTAATAACAGGTTCTCCTCAACCACCATACTCAACACCATGTGAATTGTAGTCAACTTCACAACATGAGTAAATACGTCTGTATAATCAATACCATACCGTTGCTCGAACCCCTTCACAACTAACTCGCCTTGTAGCACTTGCTACCATTAGCCTCACTCTTGATTTGGTAGACCCACTTGCTGTGCAATGCATCCATGCCCTTGGAAGCTCACTCAATTCCCAAGTGTCATTTACACGAAGAGACGCCATTTCATCTTCCATGGCACCCTTCAATCTTCGTCTATCACTAACCTATTCTGCTTCTGCAAAGCTCTCAGGTTCACCACCATCAGTCAACAATAAGTAATAGTTAGAGGGTGAATACTTATCTGGTGGCCATCGATCTCTAACTGATCTTTGAGGTGGTGGTGGTGTTCTTGGTTCAACCTCAAGAAACTCCTCGTTGACCGGACTCCCCTTACTCCCACTCGAGTTCAGATCATCTAACTCGATGGTGCTGGGCTTTGCAACATTAGTGCCCAAATCTTTCAACCTGTCCTTATACATAACCTGTTCGTTGAATATAACATTCCGGCTGCGAATTACCTTTTGGTTTTGCTCACCCCACAGCCTATAGCCGAACTCATCACCTCCATACCCAATAAATGTATATTTGATTGATTTGGCATCTAACTTGCTTCTATCAACAGAATCCACAAGAGCGTAAGCAACACAACCGAAAATACATAAGTAAGACAAGTTTACCTCCTTTCCTGTCCACACCTCATCGGGTATCCGATTATCCAAGGGAACCGATGGACCTCGATTGATTAAGAACGCAATTGTGCTCACTGCATCCGCCCAAAATGACTTAGGCAAGCCGCTCTTCAATCTCATACACCTTGCCCGCTTATTCAGTGTTCTGTTCATTCTTTTAGCCACACCATTCTGCTGGGGCGTTCCACGTACAATTCTCTCCGTACGAATTCCATGCTCAGCACAATAATCCTTGAACTCCTTAAGTTCATGTTCACCTCCATTGTCGGAACATAAACACTTCACCTTCAACCCCGTCTCACTCTCAACCAGGACTTTCCACCTTTTGAAAACATCAAATGCATTAGACTTACTTTTCAAAAAATAAATTCTACCTTTCGGGTCGAATCATCGATGAATGTCATGTAATACAACGATCCTCCAATAGATGCCATCGGAGCTGGTCCCCATAGATCGCTATAGACCAACTTTAACTTCTGCTTCTTCAGGGCCTTGCCACTCCTCGAGAAACTCACTCTCCTTTGTTTTCCAAAGACACATTCTTCACACATGCCAACTTCCACAGTTTGTAAGCCAGGCAATATACCCTTCGAACACATTAGTCTCATCCCTTTCTCGCTCATGTGACCCAGTCGACAGTGCCACAAATTCACATCACCATTACCATTTGCAAGATCAAGGAAATCCTGCGAATTCCTGATCATGTACAACATTCTTTCTTTCTTACCCCGAGCTACCACCATAGGCCCCTTGGTAATTTTCCAGTTGCTACATCCAAACGTCACCATGTAACCTTCCTTTTCAAGTTGTCCAACTGAAAACAGATTTCTCTTCAATCCAGGGATATGTCTCACTCCATTCAACATCAACTTCGCTCTGTTTGATGTCTCAACCTTTACGTTTCCCTGTCCCACGATTTTCAAGGGGTTAATCATCCGCCAGATATACCTGTCCAAAATCGCCAGAAACGTAATCATGCATAATATTAATATTACCGCAAGAATGGAATGATGCGCCAGAATCCAAGACCCAAGACTCCATGGCACTGCACACACTCAAGACCAATGCATCGCCATCATCTTCCTCCGTAGCTGCGTTTGTTGTCTTCCTGTCTGCCTGTTCCCTCTTGTTCTTCTTCGGCACCTTGCACTGGTATTTGAAGTGACCGACCTTGTCACAATTCCAGCACTTCACAGAACTCCCGTCCTTCTTTGTCTGCCTCTTCCCTCTGGATTTCGTCCTCTCCCTAAAATGCCTTCCCTTCTGTCTACCTCTGTTCTCGGTAGTCAGCGCTCACCCTAAGGATGATCCTGATCCTAATTCGTTCCTACGAATCCCTTCCCCGATCATCAACTCCCTCACCTTGACAAACTTCAGCTTAGCGTCTGTCATGCTAACGGCTGTCACTATACCGGTCCAACTGTCTGGCAGAAAAGATAGCATAATTAGGGCCCGAATATCATCATCAAATTTAACATCCACTGAATCCAACTGTGAGGTTAGCATGTTGAATTCATTCAGAGGCTGCTATACCGGTGTTCCCTCCACCATCCTCAGATTAAACAGCCGTCTAATTAGATGGACTTTGTTCACCGTCGATGATTTTTGATACTTCATCTCCAAGGTTTTCAATATCTCCCGTGTAGACCTCGCGCCTGTGGTATGGTAAGCCACTTCCTTGGACAACGACGAACACACCGCGCTCATCGCTTTCCTATCCAACAACTCCCACTCCTCCGCAGACATCTTCTCGGGTTTCTCCTTGAGGGGCTGGTGCAAATCCTTACCATAGAAGCAATCTTTGATTTGCATCCTCCAAAAGTCATAATCAGTTCCATCGAACTTCTCCACCAAAATTTTTTCGTCGTTCACCGTGAATACTCCCAGGAAACTAACCTGATGCTCTGATGCCAGTTGTTGGGAATTCAACCCACTCACAACCATGAATACAACAAGAAAATCGAAGAAGAAAGCAATTAAAATCACACGCAATAACACAACAATTTGGTAACCCAATTACGATGTGTAACTACGTCTGGGGGCGATACCAAGCCAGGATATGCACTAAAATTGATAATTTTCGGAATACGATGAGTGGAGAAGGATTCTACTATTTATAATAGCCCCAAAACTTATCCCCCATGTTTTAGCGCCCGCGACCCCGAATCGTGCCCGCGAGGCGTATCATCAAAACTGACGATCGCACCTGCAACTGCCTCGTCGAAACATTGCTCTGCTTCGCTCTTTTGGTCGCGGCCGCGACGGGACAGCTCGTCGCAGCCGTGGCACCCCCTGCAACTAATTTAGGCTCCACATCCAACATATATTCCTTATATAAGTGAAGATTCTAATACTGAAAATATATCAATTATTTATATTAATATAAATTATGATCGAAAAATATAAATTTTTGTTAGTTAATTTTTCGGGTTGGATTCGAGATATTGATTTTACTATATATTTGTTAGATTAATATAATTTTTTCGAATATCATATATTTAATTAATATAAATTTGTTAAAATTAATATATATATATATATATTAAAAGTTATTAATCTTCCATTGGCATGCCAACTCTTAATGTATAATTACTTAGAGCTATCAATATATGGCGAAATCACAAAATCCATTTTTTTTCTATATCTTGTCATATATTGGAAATTTTTCTTTTTTCTTTTTTGGAAAATTTGCTAGAAAAATAATGGCGCGTATGTAACACTCCCCTCATGTAGTAAACGGATTCTTCGCGGGCTTTGCATAGATGATAAAAATTCTGCAGCTATTAATTATTATTTATTAATAGAAACTTTTCTTTTTCAATTTCTTAATACATTAATTATTTTTGTTCATAATTTGCTTATAATTTCTTATATTAATCATCTTTTTCATGATTTTTAATTGGACACTCAAATGAATAGAAAAATATATTTACCTTGGTTATTACTTGAGTTAGACTTTGGTATTTGTTGTGGACAGAACTGCAAATTTTATATTGTGTCTGTCTACAAATAAAACTAGTAATCAAATAAATATACCCTTTTTTTTTTTTTTTACGTTTCTTTAAGATTTACATAATCAAATATTTTTTTGTGGGGCTAATTGTGATATATTTTTATATAAAACAAAAAAGTGAGATTAACCAAGAAAAATAAAAGAGATTGGTGTGTGTAACACATCGCCCCATATGTGGCAAAGTAGCTCTCAGCAGTTATTCCAAAGGCGATTGAAATTGACAGTGTAAATTGGTTTATTTATTTATTTAGGAAAACCTTTTCAATTTCTTAAAAACATAATATATTTTTTCTTAGTCCATTTCAAAATTTATGAGACTAGTATTCTTTTCACGATCTTTGATCATACACCATGTTGCATATATTAAAATTAAATATAATACTAGAAAAAATGTAACTTTTTAATATGTGATTATTTGAATGTTAGACGTAAGTATTTATTGTGACTGATAATTTGTATTGCGTTTGGTAAATAAAATTAGTAAGACTTTGATAATCAAATATGTATCAAGTGGTGCTTAATTTTGACATGAACAACTTTTACTAGTTAATAGTTACATATTTTAATGTTTAAAATATCATTACAAAGGTGATACTCCCTCCATCCCACTTAAGAAAAAGTTGTTTTTTCTTTTAAGTTGACTTTATCAAAGGTGTAGATTGAGGGTGGAGATTGTGAAAAAAATTTCTTTTTTAAGGGTGTGCAAAGTTAAGTGGGCGGACGAAAAAGGCAAATGTGCAAATTTAAGTAGGACCGAGGTAGTATTATTTAAGAAAAATATATATTTTGGAGAAAATAAGGTTATTAGTTCATTTTACTTTCTGGTATCTAGACATTTCTGGATTGTTTGAAAAATTAGCAAAAATATCACGAATCCAGTTTACATTAATACCGTTGAAAATGATAGTGAAATTAGTCAAGTGATTTGTTAAATAATTTGTTCTTTTTTTTTTTTTTTTTTTTTTGTCTTTTTCTATTTTCCACCTAATAACTATTTCAAGGCAAAATACATCTTTTACTCCTTCAATTATTCCCGAATATTTGTTAAGGTCCCTCACTTATCCAAAAAGTTTTCATAAGGTCCCGTAGTTCTAAAAAATATTTGTAAACCATGTAAATCAGGTAGTTGCAGAGTGACAGCTTCGTGTAGTTCCGATACTGAAGCATCATTGAAAAATTATTTTTGTATCACATGTTGGGCACGTCATATACTTTTGGCTGGAAAACTCACCGAACGAATTGCAGATGACATTTTCTTGTTATTCAGGTACTGAAGTGATTGTAAAATAAATTTAGAACCAAAGTGATAATTCAACCATCGTTTAGGTTGGAAATTTTTTAACCCTTAATTTAAATGGTATTTCGATACTATGATTTGATACTATTAATTATGTTGATGTAATGGAACAATTAATTATAATTCTTAATTAGTGTTGTTGTTTATTAGAATGTCTTAGACTATATACTTATCAGATCTACATTCTATATTGCTTGCGAAATTATGTCATTTCTTATTTTTTTTAAAAAAAATTAAGCCTAGAGACCACATAATTATCTATCTATCTACATGTAGTTGATTATTTCAAACATACACTTTAAAATATAATTAAAATTTATTGTACTAGACAAATTTTTTATTTTAACAATTATCCTTATTTTCACGAATTTCTATAATATATTACTGTGAAATTAAAAATTATAAAAATATATATAAAGAATAAATTAAAAGAACAAACACATTTTTACATTTCTTGGAGTTATGTGGGTACTATTCGCAAAATATTTGTATATGTTTAGGTATTAATCATATTAAATATGTGCGTAAATAAATGAGAAATTAAAAAATTGGAGAATTTTCTCACTGTAATTCTATTGGCACAAAGTAATTCTACGCTCATTATATATATATATATATATATATATATATATATATATATATATATATATATATATATATATTATGAGAATATGAATTCTTTATTTCGTATGGCTCTCTATTGGTCAATTTATTTTAAAATATTACATGATGTACTATGTTCTTTAAAATAGTAAATCATGATATATTATTTCTTAATGTTTAAAAAAAAAAATTAGCACTAATATTATTTAGGATGTAATTTTTGTTTTGTTAGTGATTTGCTTTTATTTAGCGGAGATTTCATTTTACAATAATATTATTTTTTTATTTTTACACATATATTTATAATAAGAAAATTTTTAAAAATATTTAAATATGTTGAATTTGTTTCTTACGATATTGTTTATATTATTAAATCTTATAATTAGTATTTAAATTGTTTATAATGTTTGCTTTTTATTTCTTAAATATTATTATTTTCATTTTTTTATAATATATTATTTATTTAAATGATTTACACACTTCTTTTATTATTATTATTATTATTATTATTATTATTATTATTATTATTATTATTATTATTATTATTATTGTTATTATTATTATTATTATTATTATTATTATTATTATTATATTTTTAACAATAAATATATATAACTTTAGTTTATAATTCTTATTATATACCTATTACTATATTACAAATCGTGCATCGCACGAGTATATTACTAGTTTAATAAATTAAAATGCTATTAATAAAAGACTACAATGCCTTTAATTAAAAAAAAATAACATAATCAATTATAAACAATACATATAGAATTTGGGATAGTAAAAAAAAATTAAAATTATGATTTTTCTTTCTTCCGTCAACTTCAATTAAATAATTTTTTTTTTCTTTTTTTTCTTTTTTCAGAACTTCGTAAACCCTAATTCATTCAAGGTTTCGTAAATAACAATGAGAGATTGGTAGAACCACTTGGAAATCTGTAAAACATAATATCAAGCAGAGATTTCAGAGTCTCCTACATATATCCTGGAAGATCCTACAACTTTAGAAAATAGTGCTCGATAAGAGACAACCATTCATCTACAAGTTCCCCTTCTATTCCTTCATATATGGCCTCTATCAGTCTGCTAAAGCAAAATCTAGATCAATATACTCACCAATAGTAGCCGCCTCAAATTTTTCTTTCTGATATCGACCATCTTACTTAGCGTATTTGTATCCCATGTCTCCAACATTCAATCAAATACTACCTCTGTTAATTATGGTACGTTAGAAAAGTGGAGATTTATTGGGAAGCGATAGGAGTAGTATTAGAATAAATGAGAGGAGAAGAAGCCTAAAAGACATCTATTTATAAACATTTCACAAAATCTAAACCTGCATTCAAAGAAACTGGAGATAGTACTAAAGGGGCCAACAACTGGTCTGCTTTTCCGTTATGGTAAGATATCTAAGGGGTCAATTGGTCTAAAATTAGGAATGACAATGGTAATGGTATGAATGAGGGGTCAATCATACTATGGAATGATGTGAGAGAAGTTGTTAACAAAATGGGGCAATGATTAATTTATTCATTATGTGTCAAGCATGATAAATGAGAATCGATCATCTTTTATTCTCATTACCTATCCCTAATCACCCAACCAAGCGGGCCCTGAGTGTTTTTTTCCTTCAATGTCTTTTTTTATAGGAATTTATTTGATTGTGTCCGAATGTGTATAACTGATTTTTTTTAAAAAAATAACTTAAAAGGATTAGATTATGTTTTAATTTGTGGATGTTGTTTTTTAGTTATTAATAATTGCTATTGTTGTTCCATCATGATGTGCGCTTGGGCAACTACGAATAAGTTGTAACTTCAAGAAGTGAAGAAAATGGTGTTACAACATTCAATGTTAGGAATTTTAATGAATTTTATCTTACTTATTTTAGGCTTTACATTTTATTGGAATATATATATCTTTTGAGGCGAAGAGTGGGTTTTTTTTTTGTTTTTGCTTACCCTACCCCCGTGAGTATTTCCCATATGGATTTAACACCATTGGATTATTGCATAGATGTAAAATCAGAGGTTAATACCATTTTATTTTACATCCAATGGTGTATAACCCATACGGGTAATACCTACAAGGGTAGGGCAGAATTAACCGATTTTTTTTATGTTTTAGTTCTTTTTTTGAGCTTTTTTTTTATACTTATCTACTTAGACCATCCATATAGTAAATAAAAAATATTTCGGAACATATTATTATTTCTAATTATAAAAAATATTAAGTTGATTGTTTATGGTAATAATATACTGAATAATAATTTTGAAAATATTGATTTTGTCAAACGACCATGTAGAATAAGGCCATAGTTATAAATTGATAGTATGTAAATTATGGACTTTCATCCCTAATCGACTCACATGCATATATTTTATTTAATCATAAGAGGTACAATAATTACAAACAATCCACCAACTGATCGTATACTAAATTTCTTTATGCTTCAATAATAATAAAATAGTTTGAATATTAAAATATTCTAAGTAGATTTTTTTATATCCGAAATTTCTATTTATTTGTTTATTTGATGTGTTACAACTCAATGTTTAATAATATCATAACCTTAGTACAAATCTTAGATTCATATGCCCTTAAAAATGATAAGTTGTATTCAACATTATTTATATCATTTGTTAAGAGCTCCTTTTATTGATATAACTAACCGCATTTCTCTTTATGTGAAGTATTATGAATAAATATCAGTCAATGTTGAGTAGGTTCTACAACGACAAACGACATAGGATTGTAAATCTTAAAATATCGAATTTACTTCATTTATAACTTAAAACATTGTTCTTTTTAATTTATTTTTTAAGAGATGCATTTTATGATTATGTTGATTATAAATATTCATGGACTAAAACTTTTACAGGTTTAGGAATTTCAACAAACTTAAAATATACCTACCCCATAATAATGGTTTAAACTCTTAATTTTTACAATCCTACATTATCAATTATCATTAATAATATGAAATTTTTTTATTATTCTAAAGTGGTATAATTTTTAATTATTATTTATATTTATAAGATAACATGTCGCGCACCGCGCGGGAGCATAACTTAAAAATAGTAACAACCAAATGTTCAATTTATACTGAATTTGTTTGACCTTTCCTGTTCAAACTTTTTTATTTTCATTTTTCCTTGCTCTCTATTTTCCGCTATTTATCCAGTTCTTTAATATTTTAAGTTTTCAATTTTCAATTGCATAGATTTCTTTTACATTATTCTGTAGAACTCTCTAGAAACCACACACATATTATGTCTAGTTGAGAGAGAGGAATTCTCTGTTAACCAGTGTTGTTATAGTTGAATCGATAAGAAAAACAGACATGCCAGCAGGTGGTGGTTTAACCGGTCGGACCAATTGGGCCAACGGTTTAATTGAAAAATTAAAGATCACTTATTTTTATTTTATTTTATTTATGTTACATATCATCATATCACTATCCATATAAAATACATAATCACTTTAAAAAATTATTTAACAAAGTTCAAAATTCAATTCAAATCAAGTTTATTGTTCGTACATAACTTAAGAACTAATTTATCTGCAATAAAATTAAATGGTTCATAGTCCATACTCGATGGTGCATTACTAAATTCCAAATTTAATTCTATAATTAAAAATGGCAAAACTCCCTGATCCAATTGAGCATACAGTTGTTTTTTCTTAAAAAAATCCTAATGTATATTTGGGGAAGAATAGAAATAAAGAAGGCTGAGAGAGAGAAAGTGAAAATGTGAAAGAAAAAAAAATGAAATGATAAAAAAGGGTGAAAGAAGCAATGAACACCTAAAAAGCGGCAATTCGACGATTTCAATGATTTTCTGGCTATGACGGTTTTTAGCGGTCAAATCGGTTTATTTCTGGTCTGACCTTGAAAAGGTTATTTGCATCATTCCAGACCGATTCCGTGCAGGTTCTAGGTTCAACTGGTGACAAACGGGGTTTCTGGTTATGAAAACACGCTTAGAATAGAGATTTTATCATATATTTGTGTATTCTAAGCTCTCGTTTGTCATATAATTCGTATTTTCTTTCTATCGTCGGAAAAACTCTATATTTGAGCATTTTGTAGGTAAACAGGTGTAAAAAGAGACGACGAGTAGAAGAGAGTCGAAGAAAACGAGAAAAAACTCGAAGACTGAAGAAACGGATCAAAATTGGACCGTGTACGGTGACGACCGTGCACACAGAAGGCAAAAGAGGAGCCCATGACCGTGCGCCATGCACGATTTCCAGAGAGTTGGGGATTTTAGGAATCGTGCACGGTCACAACCGTGCAAACCTTGCACGAACACCGGAAAATGTGGGCTTCTCAGCCCCAAAACATTATTTTTTGGCCCAAGAACCTTAGAGAAGCCTCAATCTAGATAGGTTTTATCTTTTCATTCTGTTTTAATATTTATATGAACATGATTATATTTCTATATTTGTGTTTGTCATTTATTATGGTTATGGTTAGCTAATTTCCTTAATCTAGGTTTAGCAAGTAAATTATGGGTGATTAGTTATTATTATCCGATTAATTCAACTCCGTGTTATGCTATTGATTGATTAATTGTCTAAAAATGTTTGTTGAATGAATTGTTCACTTATGTAACATTATTGAGGATTAAATTGGAACCGAGAGGGGAGATTTGATCCAAGATCAAATTAATTGATATGATTAAGCAATAAAATCTAGAGGTTTGAGCTACTTGTGGGAACCTTGGTCTTAGAATCGACTAGACCGGAGGCGGCGATTAATCCTATACAATCAACACGTAATTCGCTCCGAGAGGGGGTTTTTTACATATATTTGTGATCGTTCCTTGATACATACATTCGGTTAAAAGTTGGATTAAATTGGATTAATAGTGATTATATGCCCGTAATTGAAATCTAATCCTATATCACCCGTATTAATTGTCTAATCCCTATAATTTGTTCTCTAGTTCATTATATTAGTTTTAATTTCTTGTTTATTTAAAGTAGTTCTTAAAATACCAAAAATCAATTATTTCATCGTCTAGTTAACCATTTTGTGTTTATTGCAATCCACTTATACGATATAGATACCAATCCTCATGGGATCGACCTTGTACTTGCTTAGTACTACTTTTGACGTCGTACACTTGCGGTTGCTCAATTTTAGTTGCAAAACTAACTTTGTGTCAAGTTTTTGGCACTTTTTCCAAGGATTCGGAAATGATAGCCGAAAAGTGTTGTTCTAGGCATTTAGTGATACTCTAGACACTTTGTTTTTGTTCTTAGTTTATTTTGTTTTAGTTGTTGATTAATCGTCAATTGAGCTTACAGGATCTCTTTTTGATTGATGTACAGGGTGTTGATGCACTTGAGGTTGCAAGGATTGGAAGGCTTGATACCTATTGATCTAGAAATTGAGGCAACTTGTAGACACAATCAAGGAAGAAAGAACAGATAAAAAATCATGGAAGATGGAGATAACGACCTAAGAATCGTCAATCAAGTTGAGAGGAATGCACCTCTAATTCCACCCGATTAAGAAAACATCTATCATCAAATGATAGAGATGATGCGGAAACAAAAAGAAGAGGTGAATGCTCTCTGGAATTGGAGAGAGCAAGTGCTTAACCCGCCACCCAAGACACTATTCAAGATTTTCTAAGACCAGTAGCAAACCGGAATTTCGGTGGGATAGGTACAGTACCCGTGAGTGTAGTGAATTTTGAATTAAAGCCGACGCTCATTAACATCATCCAACAGAATCAGTTTGGAGGTCATGCTAGTGAAGACCCGAATCTACATTTGTCTACGTTCTTGGAAGTATGCGGGACGATTCAAATCAACCAAGTCCCGCATGATCAAATTAAGCTCCGCCTTTTCTCGTTTTCATTGAGAGACATGGCAAAGTTGTGTTACAACTCCCTCGCCAACGAAGACATACGAACATGGGACGATCTCTATCAGAGGTTTCTTCAGAAGTATTTTCCAGTGAGTTAGACCATTAGACTGAGAGGAGAAATCACGCAATTCCTTTAGTTCGATGTTGAACCTTATGGGAGGTGTGGGAGCATTTCAAAGACTTATTCCAGAAGTGCCCCAACACGGGTTGCAAGATAAGGAGCAAATTTGTTACTTCTATGACAAGTTATTCGGGCCTATAAGGGAAATCATAGATGCAGCCGCCGGTGGTTCATTGTTTGCAAGAATGATGAGAGATGCAACATCAATTATTGAGGACATGGCCACTAATTCGTATCAATGGCTAAATGAAAGGAACAAACCAAGGATGGTTGCAAGCGTAGTAGAAAAAGAGGCAAGCTCTTCACTATCGACTCAAATAGTAGCTTAGTCAAAACAATTGGAGTCACTAACCAAAGCCGCCTCTTCGATTCAAGTGGAACAAAGTGCGAAGACCCGTTGTTGCACAAGAAGACCCCGAGGATTGTAACTTCATTCATTAAAGGGGTTATGGAATCCAAAGGGGACACCAATATCCACATCCACATCTGGGGCAAGGCCAACATTTAAACTACAAACACAACCAACACCAATCGAGCCACTACTAACCGGGATCAAAGGGTCATCAAAATCTTTCCTGTGGCAATCCCAACAATTCGATTCAACCACCACCTAGATTCTCTATTACCAATGGGATAATAAACGAAGGAAGTGAGCCAAGCTTAAAGGAACTCTTGACATCTTTCATTTCAAGGACTGATGAAAGAATGTCACAAGTGGACAATTCTTTTGCAAAGTTTCAAGTTGATGTCAACAAGAGTATTATGATGAACGGGGCTGACATCAAAAGCTTACAATTGCAAATGAGCCAGTTAGCCCAAGCCATTAGCCCCCAACACCAAAAGGGATAATTTCCGAGTGACACGGTGAAGAATCCGAATGAACAATGCCAAGCAATTTGGCTAAGGAGCGGAGCCGAATATGAAGGGCCAAAGTCACCGGTGGATAGTGACCAAGTGATCAAGAAAGAGCATCTAGAAGAGCAAGCAAAACCCAAGGATTGTGGAGAATCGAGTGAAAAAGGGGCCGTGAAGCCAAACTCCACTCCTAACTCTATTCCTCTTACTTATGTCCTCCACTCCCATTTCCACAAACTTATCAAAAGAAAAAGTTGGATAACCAATTTGCTAAGTTTTTGGAAATCTTCGAAAAATTGCATATTAACATTCCTTTTATTGATGCTTTGCAACAAATGCCTAATTATGCTAAATTTTTTAAGGAGGTGATATGAAAGAAGCGAAGGTTGGAGGCATATGAGACGGTTAACTTAACAAAGGTGTGTAGTGCCGTGATTCAAAGAAGAATCCCTCAAAAGAGGAAGGATCCAGGTAGGTTTACGATTTCTTGTATTATTGGGGATAAAAAATTTGAAAAAGCATTATGTGATCTTGGGGCAAGCATAAATCTCATGCCACTCTCTATATTCAATAAATTAGAAATTGGAATCATCAAACCTACCACTATCGCCTTGCAAATGGCAGATAGGTCTTTGACCTATCCGAAAGGGATAGTGGAGGATTTGTTGATCAAAGTAGGTGAGTTCATAATCCCGGTGAATTTTGTAGTTTTGGACATGAATGAGGATAAGGAAGTCCCCTTGATTTTGGGCCGAGCCCTCATTGATGTTCAAAAAGGGGAACTCACCTTACGAGTGAATGATGAAAAGGTTACTTTTTCGATTTATAAGGCAATGAGGTTTCACAATGTAGATGAGGTTGATGTTATAGAGGAATGTAATGCTTTAGATTGCTAGATATTAATGATACAAGAAATTTCCTAGCTTCTAGTGGTATTGACTCTTTAGAGATTTGTTTGCACGACTCTATATATGCATGTATTAACAATGAAACTAACAGTGTTGATATTGTGGATAGTGTTAGTGCATTGAATTGTTTGCAGGAGGTGCACAAAGAGGAAGTTTCTTGGTTAAAATTGGAGGATGAGGGTTCAACTGGGCTAAAGGAGCCTAAGGGAAAAGAAGAAAAAGGACCCAACATTAAGTTGAAACCTCTTCCCGACCACTTGAGGTATGAGTACCTCGAAGAATGTAAGAAAATTTCGATCATCATTTCTACATATCTCAAAGAGAGTGAATGTGAAAAATTGCTTGAAATGTTGAGAAAGTACAAAAATGTTATTGGATGGTCCATCTCGGATCTTAAGGGGATTAGTCCCGCTATTTGCATGCATAAAATTTTAATGGAAAATGATTATAAACCGAGTGTGCAAAATGACCGTAGGATAAATCCAAATATGCAAGAGGTGGTGAGGAAAGAAGTTTTAAAACGGCTTGATAATGGCATAGGTTTTCCTATCTCCGATAGCAAGTGGGTGAGTCCTACACAAGGAGTGGCTAAGAAGGGAGGAATAACGGTGGTTAAAGTGAGTGAATTGAGTGAATTGGAAGAAGTAGCCACTAGGTTAATAACCGCTTGACCAAATGTTGGATAGACTAGCCGGGTACGAGTACTATTGTTTTTTGGATGGGTACTCCGGGTACAATCAAATTATGATTGCCCCGGAGGATCAAGAAAAAAACAACATTTGTATGTCCATATGGACTTTTTTTCCTTTAGGGGAATGCCCTTTGGTTTATGTAATGCACGGGCTACTTTTCAACGGTGCATTATGGCTATCTTTAGCGGTTTGATTGAAAATGTGATGAAAGTGTACATTGATGATTTTTCCATTTTTGGTTCATCTTTTGATCATTGTCTGTTTAACTTATCTCTAGTCTTGCAGTGTTGTGAAGACACTGTCACACCCACCCTTGTAAAAACTTATTTTATACCAATTTTTAGCCTTACAAAGCCTGTATATTTTTTTTTCAAAATTAACTATGTAGAATACTTCTTCAAGACCCAAATTTCACCTACATATATTGACATAGGTTCAGGTCGAGTACCAAGGTGTCACACTCCATTCAACGCCATATTTACAAAAATATATATATTAAAGTTTCTTAATTTGAACATGTCCAAAAGAGATTATTAGAACACTAGCAAAAACATAGTGAGTCCAAGGTTTAGCCCCACAGGTCGTCATTCATATACACGAGGCTTCAAGACTTGCAGAAGTTCTAACAGCATGCCAGAATAGTCCACGAGCTCATACGTAGTCAAACTCACCTACAATGCAAGAACTACGTGAGCTAAAGCTCAGTAAGCAGAAATCATGCATGACAAATGCGTAAATGATGAGATGCAATTTACAAAACCATTTCTTTCAACTCTACTCAAAAGAAAACCGTTTTCGTGAGTATTGGCTCCCTTCACTGGCACAACCTCACCAGAATATCACTTATTGGCCATACTCGTGACTACCAAGGGTCCCTCCTCCCCCCTTATAGTCCACCCGAGATATCAGTGATGGTTGGTACGACCAAGCGGCTATCCTCCCGAGACTACCAGGGGTCCACCTCCTGCCTGCCCCCGCAGTCCACCGAGAAGTCTACCTCTTCCCGTACCCCTCATCACGAAGGTGCTGAAGTGGGAACCTCTTCCGCGTGCACGCCTGTCACCGGAAGCATCCCGAGAGACACCATATACAATGTATAACTCTCAGTGTACCAGTGGTGACCAACCCCAAAACATTATCAATTTATGCAATTACGTTATTTTGACTTCTTATATGTACACATGTAATCCTTGTAGATGCTAATGCTCATGATTGATGCACATCCATTTGTTTTTTAGCAACAGAAGAATCCACTTTATACACATGCATACAACAACACATACATCAATCAATTATCACAAATAATAAACACAAATACTATGTTCAAGCATTGTAGTTGGCGATGGATTTCTACTTACCTCTCCTCCGGAGTAGCTTTTGAAATTTCCTATTCCAGAATGGTAATCAATCCAGTTCGTTACGAAGCGTAACTACGTCTGGGGGCGATACCAAGCCAAGATATTTTGCTTTAGATGAATCTTGGAGTTACAATTACAAAATGAAAGAAGAAAACTGTTTTAATAGCTTCTTGGACACAAAAGCTGAAAAGTAAGTCGGTCTTTGAATCTCGGCCGAGATTAGACCCTGTCTCGGCCGAGATGACTAAGTCGGTCTAAGGGTCTCGGCCGAGATCACTCTCTGTCTCGGCCGAGATGCGTCTCCAGGGCAAACTTCCCGTTTTCCCTGCCTTCACGTCTCGGCCGAGATCACTTCTCTGTCTCGGCCGAGATGACTCGACCACCCGTCTCGGCCGAGATCCTTCCCCGTCTCGGCCGAGATTACTTCCCAGCGTGAAACACTTCATTCTCCTTGCTTTTGGCTCCACACTATAAACTTGTCACGCATAGTCTTAAATTCTGTAGCATGTTTCATTATTTTAGACTAGGGGGTTCTTGACTACCAAGGTAAACATGTCCAAATTAGTCGTAAAATATAAAATTCACAATAAATATAACAAATTAATTACTATAAAACTATCACGTAAATAGCACATAAAATATGGAATGCATGAAATGCAAAAATTATATTGGCCAGTGAGTTGTGAGAGGCACGGGTATTACATCCTCCCCCCCTTATAAAAATTTCGTCCCCGAAATTTACTTACTTGAAGAGTTCAGGATATTTGGCTCTCATTTCATCCTCTCTTTTCCAAGTAGCTTCTTCGACTGATTGATTTCTCCATAGCACTTTTACTAACGGAATTTCTTTGTTTCTGAGCCGTTTTACTTCCCTTAATAAAATTTGTACTGGTACTTCCTCATATCCCAAGTCTGCTTGTAGTTCTACAGGTTCACTGTTCAGGACATGAGACGGATTTGCTATATACTTCCTCAATACTGACACATGGAACACATTATGTATTTGAGACATTGACGCTGGCAAATCGAGTCTGTAGGCAACCTCACCAATCCTCTCGATAATAGGAAATGGACCAATGTATCTCGGACTAAGTTTTCCTTTCTTACCAAACCGCATTATTCCCTTCATTGGTGCAACTTTCAAGAACACTAGATCTCCTACTGCAAACTCAAGTGCTCTCCTTCTTTTATCTGCATAGCTTTTCTGGCGACTCTGAGCCGTTTTCATCCTTTCCCGAATCTGTGACACAGCTTCTGACATTTCTTGTATTACACTTGGACCCAAAAGTCTTCTTTCACCAACCTCATCCCAATGTATCGGTGATCGACACTTCCTACCATATAGTGCTTCATAAGGGGCCATTCCTATAGTAGATTGATAACTGTTGTTGTAGGAAAATTCTATCAAAGGTAGAAATTTACTCCATTGACCCTGGAAATCTAACACACAAGCTCTGAGCATATCTTCTAACGTCTGTATCGTCCTTTCCGATTGTCCGTCAGTTTGTGGATGATACGCAGTACTGAAAGATAACTGTGTTCCCAGTGCCTTGTGTAAACTCTTCCAGAAGGTAGACAAGAATCTTGAGTCTCTATCTGAAACAATGGATAATGGTACTCCATGAAGTCTAACTATTTCTTGTATATATATCTGAGCATAACGATCCATGGAGTAAGTAGTACAGACTGGGAGAAAATGAGCAGATTTTGTGAGTCTGTCTACAATTACCCAGATAGCGTCGTGACCCTTTACAGTTTTCGGCAATCCTACCACAAAATCCATTGTAATGTTCTCCCATTTCCACTCTGGAATCAGTAAGGGCTGTAAGGTTCCTGCCGGTCTTTGATGTTCCGCTTTTACCTGCTGACAGGTCAAACACTGTTCTACACACTGAGCAACATCTTTCTTCATACCTGGCCACCAGTACTGTACTTTTAAATCTCGATACATTTTGGTAGCTCCTGGATGTACTGAATATGGTGTCGAATGTGCCTCTGCCATAATATCTCTACGAATGTTATCTACATCTGGCACACATAACCGGTTTTTGAATCTTAAGATATCATTCTCTGACAACTGAAAGTCTAATTGTATCCCTGAAGCGACTTTCTTCTTTACTTTAGCTAAATATTCATCTTTATTCTGTCCCTGCTTAATTCTATCAAGTAGGGTGGGTTGAAGGGTTAGAGCTGCTAGTCTTGCCTCTACTATTCCCAATTGAACAATCTCGACATTCATTCTTTGCAAGTCTAGTAACTCCGGTTTCTGAATTAAAGCCATCAATGTGGTACTTTGGGACGATTTTCTGCTTAAGGCATCTGCAACGACATTTGCTTTACCCGGATGATAGTTGATAACACAGTCATAGTCTTTCACGAGTTCCAACCATCTCCTCTGTCTCATATTCAGCTCTTTCTGTGTGAAAAAGTACTTCAGACTTTTGTGATCTGTGTAGATCTCACATCGTTCTCCATATAGATAATGTCTCCAAATTTTTAGCGCAAATACTACTGCTGCAAGCTCCAAGTCATGAGTAGGGTAGTTCTTCTCATACTCCTTTAACTGTCTGGATGCATATGCTATTACTTTGCCATTCTGCATTAACACACACCCTAAACCGTTCTTCGAAGCATCACTGTATACCACAAAGCCTCCAGTTCCTGTTGGTATTGAAAGGATCGGCGCAGATGTTAACCTTTTCTTCAGTTCTTGAAAACTCTGCTCACAAGCCTCTGTCCATTTGAATGTTACACTTGTTCTAGTCAACTGTGTTAAGGGAGATGCAATTTTCGAGAATCCTTCTACAAATCTCCGATAGTACCCAGCTAACCCGAGGAAACTACGTACCTCTGAAGGATTTGTAGGTTGTGGCCAACTGTTAATTGCTTCAACTTTACTTGGATCAACTGCAATTCCTTCTCCTGACACAACATGCCCCAGAAATATTACTCGATCCAACCAGAACTCACATTTCTTGAACTTAGCGTACAACCGTTTCTCCTTTAGAACGTCTAAAACCTTTCTCAAATGCACAGCATGCTCTGCTTCATTCTTGGAGTAAATCAGAATGTCATCAATAAACACGATAACAAACTTATCCAAAAAGTCTTTGAATACCCGATTCATCATATCCATGAAAGCTGCTGGGGCATTTGTCAATCCGAATGGCATTACCAAAAACTCATAGTGCCCGTATCTTGTACTAAATGCCGTTTTCGAGATATCTTCCTCTTTAATTTTCAATTGATGATAACCTGAACGTAGGTCAATCTTGGAGAATATGGCAGCTCCTTGGAGTTGATCAAACAAGTCATCAATCCTGGGTAAGGGGTATTTGTTCTTAATTGTAACCTTGTTTAGTTCTCTATAATCTATACACATCCGCATAGTACCATCTTTCTTCTTGACAAACAAAACTGGTGCACCCCATGGCGAAAAGCTAGGTCTAATGAAGCCTTTGTCCAGTAAATCTTGCAATTGAATCTTCAACTCTTTCAACTCTGTTGGCGCCATTCTGTATGGTGACTTCGATATAGGAGCAGTCCCTGGATATACGTCAATTACAAACTCTATCTCTCTATCTGGGGGTAATCCTGGGAGTTCCTCTGGAAATACTTCAGGGTATTCTTGCACCACCGCTACCTCCTCTATAGTCGGACAATGTTTCTCTTCCATACTCATAATACTTACTAGGTAGCCTTCACAACCACTTTCCAATAGCCTTTTCGCTTTCACCGCCGATATCATGTGATATTTGAACCTTTTTCGTATTCCAATAAAGACGAAAGATGTGTCACCAGGCGGTTGAAATGTGACTATCTTGTTCTGACAATCTATTGTAGCACCATATTTCGATAGCCAGTCCATTCCCAAAATCACATCATAATCATTCATATCTAATATGATTAGATCGGCATAAAGTTCTCTTCCTTCAATAGAGATAACACATGCTCGCAGAATTTGGTTAGTTTGTTTTGACTCTCCGGAGGGGATCACTACATTGTAACTAACGTCTGCTACATCAGGTTTCCTACCCAGCCTCTTCACATACTCAGTGGATGCAAATGAATGTGTAGCTCCAGAATCAAATAATGCAAATGCAATAGTATCACAGATGGGAACTTTACCTGTTACTACAGATGTATTTGCTTCCGCTTCCTCTGTGGTCATGGTAAAGACTCTAGCTGGCGTCTTCTTTTGTGTAGCAGGGTTTGAGTTCTCTGGACAAACCGTGGAAATATGTCCTGCTTTTCCACATTTAAAACAAGTCCGATACTCTGCAAAACACTTTCCACTATGCGAACCTCCACATGTGGGACATGTAGGTTGCGTAACTGGTGATTTTCCTTGTTCACCCTTTTGGCGCTTGTTCTGATCCCATGGTTGTTGTCCTGGTTTTGGTTGAGAACCCGGCCTTGGACCTTGCACTTGTGGTGGCCTTTTCTTTCCATCTCCTCCAAAACGAGGTCCTTGTCTTTGTATAAACTGACGCCTAACCTCCTGAGCACGCCTAATTTTCATTTCTGCTTGTTCGGCAATCAACGCTCGTTCAGCAACTTGTGAATAAGTTACTCCATGTATTCCAGCCATACACACATCTCTATATAACTCTGGCCTCAGACCTTCTAGGAATCTCTCTACTTTCAGCGCATCCGTACTGACCATGTGCTCCGCAAACCTAGAGAGTTGCTCGAACTTGGCGATGTAGTCTGCAACATCCATTGCCCCTTGTCTCAATTGTATGAACTCGTTCATCTTCATTACTCGAACTGGGGCAGTGAAATACTTGTTTCTAAAAAGTTCTTTGAACCTATTCCACGTCATTGTCGCCACATCCTCTATAGTTTTCATTGTGTCCCACCAGTGTCCCGCACTTCCACGTAACATGAACGATGCACACAATACTTTTTCCCCCTCAGGAACCTTACTATACAAAAACATGTTCTCTATAGTTCTAAGCCAATCCTCTGCATCAGTAGGATCCGTTGCACTTTCAAATGTTGGCGGGTTAAGCTTTCTAAACCTCTCTCCGATGACCTCTAAGTATTCAGCTCGAGGTTGCTGTTGATTTACACCATTTCCTGGTTGTTCACCCACATCCCTTTGTTGGATAAGTTGTTGAATCTGTTGCGACTGTTGTTCAACTAACCCTGTCAACCGAGCCACAATCGCTTCGAGGCCAACACCTACTGCTGGTGCATTCGGTTCTGGATCATTATTTCCTTCAACACCTTCTCCTCTAACGACCTCCATGATTTCTTTCTAATTTTATTGTTCCTCTGTCACAGGCCAATATGATTCATGAAATAATGAGTACAAATTATGAATAAGTAAAACTTACTGGCATGTCTGCGCTTCAGAAGTTCTGAGCTCACGTATATGAACAGTCTACAGGGCACAAACCGGGCTCTGATACCACTCTGTCACACCCACCCTTGTAAAAACTTATTTTATACCAATTTTTAGCCTTACAAAGCCTGTATATTTTTTTTTCAAAATTAACTATGTAGAATACTTCTTCAAGACCCAAATTTCACCTACATATATTGACATAGGTTCAGGTCGAGTACCAAGGTGTCACACTCCATTCAACGCCATATTTACAAAAATATATATATTAAAGTTTCTTAATTTGAACATGTCCAAAAGAGATTATTAGAACACTAGCAAAAACATAGTGAGTCCAAGGTTTAGCCCCACAGGTCGTCATTCATATACACGAGGCTTCAAGACTTGCAGAAGTTCTAACAGCATGCCAGAATAGTCCACGAGCTCATACGTAGTCAAACTCACCTACAATGCAAGAACTACGTGAGCTAAAGCTCAGTAAGCAGAAATCATGCATGACAAATGCGTAAATGATGAGATGCAATTTACAAAACCATTTCTTTCAACTCTACTCAAAAGAAAACCGTTTTCGTGAGTATTGGCTCCCTTCACTGGCACAACCTCACCAGAATATCACTTATTGGCCATACTCGTGACTACCAAGGGTCCCTCCTCCCCCCTTATAGTCCACCCGAGATATCAGTGATGGTTGGTACGACCAAGCGGCTATCCTCCCGAGACTACCAGGGGTCCACCTCCTGCCTGCCCCCGCAGTCCACCGAGAAGTCTACCTCTTCCCGTACCCCTCATCACGAAGGTGCTGAAGTGGGAACCTCTTCCGCGTGCACGCCTGTCACCGGAAGCATCCCGAGAGACACCATATACAATGTATAACTCTCAGTGTACCAGTGGTGACCAACCCCAAAACATTATCAATTTATGCAATTACGTTATTTTGACTTCTTATATGTACACATGTAATCCTTGTAGATGCTAATGCTCATGATTGATGCACATCCATTTGTTTTTTGGCAACAGAAGAATCCACTTTATACACATGCATACAACAACACATACATCAATCAATTATCACAAATAATAAACACAAATACTATGTTCAAGCATTGTAGTTGGCGATGGATTTCTACTTACCTCTCCTCCGGAGTAGCTTTTGAAATTTCCTATTCCAGAATGGTAATCAATCCAGTTCGTTACGAAGCGTAACTACGTCTGGGGGCGATACCAAGCCAAGATATTTTGCTTTAGATGAATCTTGGAGTTACAATTACAAAATGAAAGAAGAAAACTGTTTTAATAGCTTCTTGGACACAAAAGCTGAAAAGTAAGTCGGTCTTTGAATCTCGGCCGAGATTAGACCCTGTCTCGGCCGAGATGACTAAGTCGGTCTAAGGGTCTCGGCCGAGATCACTCTCTGTCTCGGCCGAGATGCGTCTCCAGGGCAAACTTCCCGTTTTCCCTGCCTTCACGTCTCGGCCGAGATCACTTCTCTGTCTCGGCCGAGATGACTCGACCACCCGTCTCGGCCGAGATCCTTCCCCGTCTCGGCCGAGATTACTTCCCAGCGTGAAACACTTCATTCTCCTTGCTTTTGGCTCCACACTATAAACTTGTCACGCATAGTCTTAAATTCTGTAGCATGTTTCATTATTTTAGACTAGGGGGTTCTTGACTACCAAGGTAAACATGTCCAAATTAGTCGTAAAATATAAAATTCACAATAAATATAACAAATTAATTACTATAAAACTATCACGTAAATAGCACATAAAATATGGAATGCATGAAATGCAAAAATTATATTGGCCAGTGAGTTGTGAGAGGCACGGGTATTACAGACACTAACCTTGTATTAAATTGGGAAAAATACCACTTCATGGTAAGAGAAGGTATAGTGTTAAGACATAAGGTTACAGCTGCGGGTTTGGAGGTAGACCGAGCCAAAGTGATTCCATTGAAAGACTACCACCACCAATCACTGAGAAGGGAGTCCGAAGTTTCTTGGGCCATGTAGATTTTTCCCGAATGTTTATTCGTGATTTTTCGAAAATTGCTAGGCCTTTGTTTCACTTTTTGGAAAAAGATGCTTCTTATTTTTTTGATAATTCTTGTTTACAGACTTTCGAGGTGTTGAAGAAAGCATTGGTTTCAGCACCAATATTGGTATCGCTCGATTGGAACTAACCTTTTGAGCTCATGTGCGATGCAAGTGACATAGCAATCGGGGCAGTCTTGGGACAGAAGAAGGACAAAATTTTCCGAGTTATATATTACGTGAGTAAAAGCCTTGACTCGGCTCAATTGAACTACACAACAACCGAGAAGGAGATGCTGGCGGTTGTATATGAATTTGACAAATTTCGTGCCTATTTTGTCAGCACGAAAATGATTGTTTACACGGACCATGCAGCCATACGATACCTCTTCAACAAAAAGGATGCCAAGCCAAGGCTCATCCGATGGATCTTGCTCCTACAAGAGTTCGACTTTGAAATCAAAAATCGAAAAGGGTGTGAGAATGTTGTAACAGATCATCTTTCAAGGATTGAGAACGAGGTGACAGAAAAGGTCAACAAGAGGTGATCAAAGAGACATTTTCCAATGAACATCTTATGATGGCAATTGCTCGACTCCCATGGTATGCGAACAATATGAACTACTTAGTCTGTGGAGCACCACCACCCGACTTTTCATCACATAAAAAAAAACGAAGTTTTACCATGAAGCAAAGTTCTATATGTGGGATGATTTATTCCTTTTTCGGACAGGTGCTGATTCGATTATCTAGAGGTGTGTGTTCGAGGAAGTGGGTTGAGAGATTATTGAGCAATGTCACTCTTCGCCGAGTGGAGGACATTTCACGGTCAACAGAACGATGGCTAAAGTGCTTCAAAGTGGATTCTATTGGTCTACAATCTTTCAAGATTGCCACGACTTCATCAAGCAATGTGATCTGTGCCAACGAACCGGTGGAATCTCAAAAAGATATGAAATGCCACTTGCCAATTCTATTGAAGTCAAGTTGTTTGACGTTTAGGGAATTGACTTCATGAGACCATTCCCATCATCTCAAGACTATCAATACGTTTTGTTGGTGGTGGACTATGTTTCCCGATGGGTCGAAGCTATGCCCACATCGACCAATGACTCTAAGGTGGTGCTAAGATTTCTTGTGAAGAATATCATGACTCGTTATGGAGCACCTAGAGCATTGCTTAGTGATGGAGGGTCGCATTTCTGTAACAAATGGCTCAATAGTTTGTTGGCCCGGTACTGCGTGAAACACAGGGTGACTACACCATATCACCCTCAAGCGAATGGCCAAGCCGAACTAGCCAATTGGAAAATCAAACAAGTCCTCGAGAAATCAGTAGGCGGAAACCGAAAGGACTGGGCTTTAAAGTTGGATTGATGCATTATGGGCGTATAAAACGACCTACAAGACAGCCTTGGTATGTCTCTTTATCAACTCTTATTTGGAAAATCATGCCATTAGCCCGTGGAGCTTGAATATCATGCATATTGGGCGATAAAGAAATTGAATTTTGTCTTTCAATCGGCTAGGGCAAATAGGGTGTTGCAATTGAACGAACTTGATGAGTTTCGAAATCAAGCATTTGAGAATTCAAGAGTGTACAAGGAACGAGTCAAGAGGTTTCATGACAAACTAATCATCAAAAGAGAGTTTTATCATGGGGACCAAGTCCTTTTGTTCAATTCTCGTCTCCAACTCTTTCTCGGGAAGCTAAAATCGAAATGGTCGGGGCCCTTCATAGTTAATAAGGTGCTACCAAGTGGAGTCGTCGAGCTACTTAATACCGATGTGAGCACGTTTAGAGTAAATGGACAAAGAGTGAAGAGGTACTTTGGCCAAGAACAAGAGAAGGAAATTCACCAATTTTCTTTGGTTGAACCATATTGAATCGAGATAAACAGGCATCCGACTGAAGACGTTAAACTTAGCGCTTGTCAGGAGGCAACCCGGCGGTTCATTTCTTTAATTTCATGTTTTAACTAGTTAGATGCTTTAATTAATGTGTTTTAGGCTCTTAGTTGTTGAATAATGGCAGGTAAATGCAAGGAATGATAAGATAAGTGATTGGGATGCAAATTGGGTGAGAAGAGCTTCAAAAAAAGGGGAAATTTTTCAAGTTTTAAGTGTTGCACGTGCACTGGAACATAAAAATCTCCAATTTTAGGGTCGTACACGGTCATGACCGTGCAAGGGTGCACGGTCCATCCACGACCTGAACAGCCCTAGTAATAAACGCGTAAAACATCAGTATTTCATTCTTCTGCCTTTTCAAACTCACGAAACACACAAAAAACACACACAAACCACAAATTCGACACAATTTTGAGCTCATTCCTTGGAGAATCAACACTCAAGTCCTACTCTCTCTAAAATCACAAGGTATGTCCACTAAATCTCAATCAAATTCGATTTTTTTTGGCCAATTTTATCAAATTAGGGCTTAGTTGTCTAACTTGCATATAATTCTTGCTTGATGTTTTGTGATAGATTGATTTTGTTGAGTATACATTGTTGATGATTGAGCATAGGGAGTATATAGAACTTGAAATTGTTCAATTCGGACTTAGAAATTCATTAGAGCATTTCATCGAACACTTTATGTGCAATTGTTTTTGTGCTTGTTTTGTATATTTGAAGGCCAATTGGTGCCTATTCTTATGATTTATTTCGATTATATGCCCAAAATAATTGTAGTGATGAATGAATTTGTGAACATTGAGGTGTATATGTGTAGGTGCAAGATAGGTTATTTTCTTTATAATTTGACGATTTTTTTTTATCCTTTTTGCACTTCATATATATCATTCACTCACCTTAATGGTCATTAGAATTGAACTCTTATGCCTCAAGCTAGTGGGGATTGTAGTGCATCACAATTTTCCTTATCTCAAGCACACAACACCAAACTAGTTTGAGGGCATGTGTTAATTGCTTGGAGTTGTTGATTACGATGGAGTCAAACTAATTTTTAGTATGATATGTTGTACGTGTTCTTATCTCAAACACATACTACAAATTAGTTTGAGGGAAGCACTAGTGAAATGTGTTTGATTGCTCAAGAATGAAAAGCATTATTGTGGGAATTGTGTGTTATGTGTGTTATTTGTTGTTAATGTTGATTGGTAATCAAACTAGATATGATGACATACTTAATTAGGAATAAATAATTTTTTAATATATGCCTCAATTCTAGTTTGAAGGGGGTTTGCTGAGAAATTGTCTCACTTGTTTTGGGTGATTGTAGGTCACATCTTCTCATACTGAATATGGGTCCAAAAAGAAAAGCTGCAACGGTCGGAGAATCAAGTTCACGGGGCACACAAGGACATATTGAGTAAGTGGACCCCGAACAGATTAATCCGGATGAGTATGGCATCGACTTCGGCCGAACGTGGGAATCGGAGACAGTTCGGGAGCGTTGGAACAAATTGGTTAAGAGAAGGATCATTCCAACTCTTTATCCAGACCCACCAACTATGGATGAGTTGGGTATCCGGAGGATGTAGAAACTCTAATCCGACGAATGGATTGGAGTTACTTTCTCTGTGGATGTTGGCTAATCTACAAAGAACAGGTCTTGGAGTTTTTCTCAACACTTGATGTTGTTGTGCACCGTGAAGAAGCCCTAAGCATGACATTTCGGCTAGGGAACCGGCCCCGGGAGCTGCACTCTCGACAAGTGGGAGATATCTTCCGGTTTTGGTCCACTAACTATTTCATGCAACACGAAGACTTCAATTCCCAAGAATTCTGGCCCAAAATCAGCTATCAACCGGATGCCACACCATCTCATCCCACCTACAATGCTAGCAGATCGAAGCCGACCGAAACTCGAAATCTGACATTCAGATATTTAGCTAAGGTTATGCAGTACACTCTGTTCGCGAGGAATGAAGCAGGAGGTCTTGGGGGACGAGCTTTATACGTTATGGTGCATGATGGCACCCCAAAGGTGCGATCAACACCTCACTTGATGGGCCAGTTCAATTCAATAGCACATGAAACAGGTGCTATATGTATTGGAGGCTTCATCACTGCATTGGCAAGACACTTCAAGGTTAACTTGTCAAGATATCAACCAATGAGCGGTGACTCCAAGATAACAACGGAAATTCTCAAGCAATCTCATTATATCAAGTTATCTAAGGAGGGAGTGTGGATGTGGCAACAACATGAGGGTGGACCATTCCCCCACTACAACATAAAATGCTTATGTAACACCCAAAAAGTGTTACATATATACCAAAAGGTGTTACAATAGACTTTTGGTAACACTTTATTGGTGATACATTTGTCAGTGCTACCTAAAGTCTAAAGTAACACTTTGATGATCATTAGTAACACTTTTCATAAGTGTTACATTAGATTTTAAATTGTAACACTTTAAGGTAACACTAAAAAATGTTACATATAACCCTTTATGTAACACTTTTTTTAAAATATAAAAAATGTTCAATGTTGTCATAGCTTGGTTTCGAACTCAGGTTCCAAGTCTGCAAGATCTTTAATTGTAAAGGCCAAATCACTAGACTGTAATAACTATTTTATCTTATTTGTAAGAAACACTATATATACCCAATTTTATTTTGCTTATTCTACTATCTAATTCATACAAAAATTTATTTAGTTTTCTTTTTCCCAATTTCATCCTCTCATATATATATTTTTATATATATATATATATATATATATATATATATATATATATCTATATATATTATATACACTAATATGTTATATCCAATTATTGTATATACATTTTAAGGCATTATCATTTAAATCAATTACAATTTATATTTCTACTTGTTGTAGGTTACTTTAAGATACCTTAAAATAACCTTTAAAATTAAGTAATTAATTACTTGTGTTGTTTTTTATAGAAAAAAGAATGAATAAAAGATAAACTTAGGAACATGAAAGACATGACAAAATACTTCAAGCCCATGTTTCTACACTTAAAAATGTATTCAAACTGTTAAGCTACGAAATTCCGTTGTCGTTGTTTAGTAAAATACAATGTGTGTATTTCTATATACACAAAAAAGAAAAAAAGAAAAAAATCACTAATAAAATTTATTTTAGATAAGTAATAAATAAATCCTTAGGTATTCTAATAAATTTCTATTTTTGTAGGCCTAAGTCGATTAATTTTACCATCTCATGGTACGAATGTTTTATTATGATAATTAAGATGTAACACATCTATAAATCTTTGCCTCAGAAAGTCATTTTACAAAATATAAGCAATTGAAAGCGTCTAGTTCTTCAAAATGCACGTAAGAAAATAAATCTAAATATGATTATTAGTTTATAATAAAAGAAATATATAATTTTATTTAGAAAATTACCTAAAAAGTGTTACTTATTTATAAGTGTTACATGAAAGTGTTACTTATACAAAAGTATTACATGAAAGTGTTACAATTTAAAAAGTGTTACATCAAATGTGTTACATATTATAAAAGTGAAACAAGAAGGTGTTATATATTCATAAATGTTACAAAAATATTACATGGGAGTGTTACATACTCAAAAGTGTTACAAAAGTGTTACATAAAAGTCAAAATTTTAAAAGTGTTACAAATAAAATGTTACATAAGGTCATTTATGTTGTAGTGCCCTTACCCAACACCACCTTGACTACAGTGATGAAGCCCGAGAACTAGCTAACGATGACCCCAACCCATGCAGAAATGATTTAGAAGGGCCAGCCGGAGCTCAACTACTGCCCAGACAAGTGCCAACTGAAGAGCAGATGGAAGAGGATCAGGAGATCCGAAACATCGAGGAGGGTTGTTTTAGACAGCGAGGGGAGGAGTCTTCCTCCTGATAGTGCGGGGAATCCCCAAAAGTCATAGAACGGTTGAAAGTTCTGGAAGCAACCGTCAAAGAGCTTAAAGAGCACCAACGATTACTCATAGCCAACCAAGCCGATATGATGCAAACTCAGCAAAATTTGATAACGGGCCTGGCCACCATCATGAAAGCTTTATCGATAATTTCGGAAGCCCAGAAGGTCAGTTCGAAAGAAGAGAGGTGGATAGCTAAATTGTTGCAGAAGCTCGAGGACCTAAATGTGCAAGTCGGTCACTATGAGCCAACTCCACCCTCCCCTGAAGGGGAGTTTGTATGTTATTTGCAACATCTCTACGTTTTAGAACTATTTTAACGCTTTCTGGAAATTTAGCTTGAAATAGTTTGAGGGAGAGTGTATGTTGCGAAATTCTGAGGGTGGTTGCTTGTCTTTCTTGTGTTTGTTCTGCCAGACTTGAATAATGTTTAGATTTTAATGTTGTTTTTGTTTTGAACTGTTAATTTTTAGTTAATTTGTTAAGCTATGTTTGTCTTTATTTGTTGATAGTTTGAATAAACCGTATGTTGATCTTTATGCCAAATTGAAAAAAAAAAAAAATGAAAGAGGAGATATTAGGTTAATGAGGTATTAGAAATGTTGTCAATGATGATACATAAAATTATTTTGGTTGAAAATACATGCACATACTTGTTTTGGAACAAAGGATAAATCACAATATATAAGCCGGTGAGCTTTTGAGCAAAATGAGGAGCTCTTATTTTTGGAGTTCAATATTTTCCTTGACTTGTGTGATGTTGATCATGTGCATAGCACCTCTAAAACTTGCCTTGAGTCTATTTGAAATCATGAGATATATTTATGAGCATTGAAAATGATTTTAGGCGATCTTTGGTTTCAACCCATTTTTTAGCCTTAAAGTCCATTCTTACCCCTTTATACGAATTATCCCTAGTAAGCCAAGTTGAACTTGTAGCCTTTTCTTGATAGCTCAAATCACAAGCCATATCCATCTTTTAAATTTTTTTCCCACACTTGGATCGAACGAGTATGACAGAGGGAGTTGGAAGGTAAATATGAGTGAGAACTACAAAAATCTTGAGAATGAGGTGATGAATATAGAGCGGGGAAGCAAAGAGAAAACAAAATGAAAAATCGAGCATAAAAAAAAAAAGTGCATTTCATTTCAATTGAATATTTATAGTTTAGGATCAAGAAAAGAGTCAAAGTAGCCAATGATATGAGTGATTTTGGTTGAGTTAGAATCAAAGATTTTCTAACTCACATTTTGTGAAAAATAGTTGGTTGAAGGTGAAGAAAAATAGAAGTGTGAAAAGGTGAAAGTGGAAGTAAAACTTATATGAGGGCTAGTTGAGTGCAACTCAATCGATCCAAGTTAAATCTCTACACCCAAGCATATTTCACCTAGTCCAAAGGCCTACATTACAATCAAAACAAAAGACTTTTCTTGTTCTCTACTCGTATTTATCAAAAGTGGCAAAAAGATTAGACAATAGGCAAGCATATGGTAGAACATGCATATGAATACAACTTGAGCGATACATAACCCTGATTATATACACTTGAGTGCTTGAGTGATACACTTGTCTGTGAGGATATTGTGATGATTCAAAAAGTCCTTAACTTGTGATGTTGCATAGATAGAATGTGTTCTTAGTTCCAGGCATACATTTCCAAGTAAAACTGATGATACCTATATGTTTTCCTCCAATTGAGAAAGAAAATCCTCACTCTTTTGTTATTAATTGCTCAGGGACGAGCAAGGGTTTAGTTTGAGAGGATTGACAAACGAGCAAGGGTTTAGTTTGAGAGGATTGACAAACGGGGTTTCCGGTCATGAAAATACGCTTGGAATAGAGATTTCATCGTATATTTGTGTATTCTAAGCTCTCGTTTGTCATATAATTCGTATTTTCTTTCTATCGCCGGAAAAACTCTATTTTTGAGCATTTTGTACGTAAAACAGGTGTAAAAGAGACGACGAGTAGAAGAGAGTCAAAGAAAATGAGGAAAAAACCTGAGGATTGAAGAAACGGGCCAAAACTAGGCCATGCACGGTCATGATAGTGCAAGCCTTTAAGACCATGCATGGCCCGTGCGCACAGAAGGCAAAAGAGGTGCCCAAAGATAGGCGCACGATCATAACCGTGCGACCATGCACGGTTTCTAGAGAGTTGGGGATTTAGGGGTCGTACACGGTCACGACCGTGGAAGCCTTGCACGGACCGTGCACGAACACCGAAAATGTTGAAATCAGTAGGTGGGGATTGAACTTGACGATCAACATTTGTCATCTAAATATGGTTTATCTTTCTATTCTCTTTTAATATTTGTATGAACATGGTTATATTTATATATTTGTGTTTGTCATTTATTATGATTATGGTTGGCTAATTTCCTTAATCTAGGTTTAGAAAGTAAATTATGGGTGTTTAGTTATTATTATCCGATTAATTCAACTACGTGTTATGCTATTTATTGATTAATTGTCTAAAAATATTTTTTGAATGAATTGATCAATTATTTAGCATTATTGAGGATTAAACTGGAACCGAGAGGGGAGATTTGATCCAAGATCACATTAATTGACATGATTAAGCAATAAAAGGTTTGAGCTAGTTGTGGGAACCTTGGTCTTTGAATCAATTAGGAGTTGTGTTTGATTAATCGACCAGAAACGGCGATTAATCCTATACAATCAACACGTAATTCGATCCGAGAGGAGTTTTTACATATATTTGTGATCGTTGCTTGATACATAGCATTCGGTTAAAAGTTGGATTAAATTGGATTAATAGTGATTAGATGCCCGTAATTGAAATCTAACCCTAGATCACCCTTATTAATAGTCTAATCCATATAATTTGTTCTTTAGTTCATCATATTCGTTTTAATATCTTGTTTATTTAAATTAGTTCTTAAAATACCAAAAATCACTTATTTGATCGTCTAGTTAGCCATTTTATGTTTATTGCAATCCACTTATCCGATATCGATATCAATCCTCGTGGGATCGACCTTGTACTTGCTTAGTACTACTATTGACGCCGTACACTTGCAGTTGCTCAATTTTAGTTGCAAAACTAAGTTTGCGTCAAGTTCGGTCAAGTCCAGTTTTAATAACACTACTGGAATCCATACACACATTTTTTAAAGGGAGAGAGATCTAGTGGGAGTTGCCTGGGAAGAGAAATCTAGTGCGAGCCCTTCTCATCCCGTCCCTCACCACCGTCCTCCAATTTCTTGCTTTTTTATCTCTACTTTAACCTCTGACTCTGCCTCTCGACCCCCACCTCTACCGCCCATCATCTACGATCATCACCGCCAGATAACTTCAACTACCTTGATTTATCCACTCCCACCCATTTCCATCACCATTCCCCGGTCTATTATTATACTGTCGCCACTGTACTTTTTCTCCAACTTTGAGAATGGAAAGAGGGAGAGGGGGAGATGTGGTTGTTGTAATAGGAGAAAGAAGAGAGAGAGAGAGAGAGAGAGGGACATAGTTGTTGTAACATGAGAGATGAGAGAATATCTGACTGAATAATTTGAAGGGAGATGGAGTGTCAGATGGATATATGGTTTGGATGGAAGGGGATGAGTCGATCGCATCCCAGGGGATGAGTCAATCACCATCCCATCCTCTTGAACAAAAATACTTTTTTTCTGGGCTCATCCCCATCTTGATGGGCCCATTCCAGCATAAACTACCCTTACTTTTATTAATTGCAACATTATTATAGGAAAATAGAAAGAATAACAACGAAGAGGCGCAAATTCATTAGTGTTATTTTTTTTTTACCAAATATCATATATATAGGGTATCAAATACAAGAGTTACACGAATACATTAATATAAATGAATACCTAAATTGCCCTTCATAAGTTACTTTTGATGAAGACACCCTAATTATGTTTATCCTTCAACACTCCCTCTTGTGCCAAGTCAAAAGGGA
Source organism: Ajuga chamaepitys (assembly GCA_958295605.1). Classification (NCBI taxonomy): domain Eukaryota; kingdom Viridiplantae; phylum Streptophyta; class Magnoliopsida; order Lamiales; family Lamiaceae; genus Ajuga; species Ajuga chamaepitys. Next base: position 32,516,512 of record OY282499.1, on the reverse strand, counting down.
TTTAGGGCTTAACTTGTTGCCTCGTTAAAATCTTGATAGGCACTACATGGTGGTGTCAGAGCGATGAAGTGGAAATAAAATCGTAATCAAAGACGGACTAACAAATAGGTTCGTTAGAGAGGCATACTTACTATCACAACTCTAGGCATCGACGTTAGGTATGGCCTAAAATTTGAGTTTTCAAAAAAGATAAGTCTTAAACTACCGTTATTCATGTGTTCCCTAACATATAAGAAAATAGGAAATAAAGTATGAAGTATGAGTGGAAAGTATAAGTATAAAGTATGAAAGCAAGTACGAAAGCAAGTATGAAAGAAAGAATGAGAAGCATGAATCAAAAGCAAGAAATCAAAGCATGAGAATGAAAAAGCATGAGAAGATGAAGTATTATATGCTTGCATTAATTCAAGATTAATAAAGTGGTTAAAAATTGACTATTGCACGCATTCATACATATCATATCTGTAAAATCTCATTGAAATTCTCACATTTTTTCGTAAGTGTTGATTTACGGTGGATTCAGGGTACTTGGTGTCGCGAACCATCGTAGAACCTGCTGAGATCATTCTTTACAATCTGAGCTTCCAAAGTACATGAGAGAATATACGACACTATGTGCATCGTATACGTCTTCTGAGGCAGCAAGCTTTGGGTGTCGGATTGACCAAAACTAACATCGAGGCTATACAACACTTGAAAATGTGTGTTGCCCGAATCGCAACCTTTAGCCCAGACAGCCCCTTAGTCCTTGGCACTTCCAAATGTGGTAGCCGTCACTTAATCCACCAACGATATGTAATGTGAAGTACTAGTCCAGGAAGTGGAAAGAAGGGTCGCTTTCCGAGTTCAAGAGGCCATTTCATACAGATGGCTAATGGTCTACAGAAAGCTTGAGCACACATGGAGGCTCGACTTTGATAGGAAAGTGCGAGGGCCAGTGAAATCGGGAGGTAGGCTCAATACATAGCGGCACTGGAGGTTGATCTTCATGATATAGTCAGGCGTTGCTTCACAGCATCGACCGTAACTCTAGAGGCAGCTGCTCAGTCTGGCACATTCCAGCTAGTTAAGGACTGTCAGACCTAAGCTATGTTTTTGGAGTTCGTGCATGTGCCACCCCACAGTTAAGTGCTAGATACCATACGCATTCTACGACTCCTACGGATCCCTACAGCCTAGAGTCGGCACAGGAGACTCACTTGGAGGCTATTCCTTCGGGTAGTCCTTACTAGAGGGATTTGGTTTGCTAAGGTGTAGGTTGATTTAAATTTTTAGTTTGTATAAGAATTCTACTACTCTTTTTCCCCCTCCCTTCCTTCTGTTATGTTTAAAGTCAAATTGTGAGTATGTTGGTTATTGGGAGTTTTGGATTTGAATGGTTTCAACTAACACTGCTTTTGAGATTTACAAACTGGATCCAGATTGAAACAAACATGATTTTAAGAAAACATAACAAGCAGATCATGAGCACACGACTAAACATTATTTCCTAAACCATTACAATGATACGATCACAAAATCAGATATAATTAGAGTAGGACTATGACAAGGGAACTTAGGTAGATGAATTTCTAACTTTTTCGTTCTTTTTATGAACCTGATGTCGATAAATACCTATACTAGATCCACAATGGCTGGAACACCCCCTAGGACCTCTACGAATAGCAACTTAGACCAAGCCGAAGGATCTCGTGGGGCGAGGACTCCCTTTAGCAAGGGCAATTCGTGCCTGCATAAGGGGCAGATGTTGCTCGAGAGTTCCTTCATGCTCTTTAGCAAATATTGTAGGAGGAAGTAGAACGGGCTCAGCCAGCACTAGTTAGATGTACTGTTAGGAGCCAGGGTATCATAGAGCAATTCTGACGTTTCCAAATGCCTAGTTTTAGTGGAAACGAAGGACCCATCAAAGCGGAGGACTGGATGGCGGAGATGGATCGAGCGTGCGCAAGCCATCTCAATGAGCTTGGGGATGAAATCGCTGACAGTTGTCGCTGCTACCAACCTTAACAAGCAGAAGGGACCTCCAGTAATGGGTAATCGGTTGGGTTTTGGCGGGAGAAGTGCCCAGATGATACTTCCAGCAAGAGCACATATGGCCCAAAGACCCGTATGTGCCAAGTGTTGGAAGTTCCACACTGAGTAGTGCCTCTAAGGGAAGTTCGTATGCTTATGATGCCATCAACCGGGACATCAGATGGCCGATTGCTCGGGGACATGTAGCAAAATAGGACCCTCTGATGTACCGTACGCCCTGCCCATTACTGTAGCGCCATAGCTCACCTTCTAGTGAACTAAGTTGCCACTTACTAACCTGTTCATTTTTTTTTCTTTTCTTTACTTGCTTAACCTTATCTCTTACCTTCCTTCTAATAACACTTATCATTTCATCATCTTATCTTAAACTTACTCTCTTAACTCTTATCAGAGTTACGTACAGGAAGAGAAACTCATAGCGTAAGCTTAACTGATAAAAAACTCACACGAAAGAAACATAACTTGATACGTTAAACTTAAACATAACATTTCATTTTATAAACTTAATACTTATTCATTACACGCCTCGACCCTTGGTCTATGGGAAATGCTTCAGTAATATATCATTTTAACTGCATGGAACTATCCGTGTCATAATCCACCTAAGTGTGGAACCTATTATTATTTAAACGTTAATGTATTTCTTTATCTAGCCAAGTTTATGGTACTTACCATTTCACAAGTGTTATCTAAATAATCTAACTCATGTAGAAATAATTTATCACTTATTAGGTAAACATCATTTTTATCTTATGATTCCTTTGCATTGATCTTTCTAGATCACATCATCAACATCATACTCACTCATTCATCATTCATCATTATCAACATCATATATGTATTATCTTCATTAACACTATACTTGTAAGATCATTATCACTACAACTATCATTCTAAGTTCATTTTACTATTTCTCTAACTTATTCAATTATTACTATGTCATTGTTCTCTAAATCAACATATTTTCATTTCATTTTCTATGTTGCAACATATCTTATTATTTAATCATAAGTTCATATCAAAATTCACACAAAATCATAACAATGTATATCATTCAACACACTTAACATTAAAATTAACACTATAAGTCTGCATAATTGCATAAGTTGCATAAATAAATCTAACACATTATCATAATCACACATTTTTTTCAATAATTAACACCTAACATCATTAAATCGTACATAAAATCATACAAAATTGCATAAACCCTAATTCGAAATCTTAATTCGAATTGAAGCCCTATTTGCTACTAAATCTTATCCAATTTTGTTCCTATCACTCCTACATTATACATCCAAGTCAGGTTCTTTCAATAAGTCACTTATAACCTAATTCTATCTTACATATCATTTTATTTTCTTTTTTCAACTATTATCCTTCTTAATCAACTATTTATTTTCTATTTACACATATGTCACCTAATTACTCATTTTAATTCTAATTATCACTTAGCTTAATTATATGACTTCGGTTAAGGCTCGACCCGACTCATTTCGACCTAAATTAGCCAATTGGGGTTGAAACCCATGTTTCGGCACAATGAGGGTTCGGTTTCGGCCCAACAAAATCTAAGGCCCATTATAATTTATTCTAAGTCCATTTCTATGTGTTATAAGTCCAATCCTTATTATTTTAGGCCCACATGACTTATTTGGCCCATTTGTTTAACCTATTGGGCTCAAGCCCATTTGTTTTATTATTCCTATCTCAATGAATTAATCTAGGCCTTATCAATTTTATTTCTAAGTTCAATTTGCCTTGTCCAATTATTCAAAGCCCATTTTTAATTATTTTAGCCCAAATGATTTTATATGAGTACAACTAAATAATTTCTAAGTTCCCATTTACTCTAAATCAACTAAAATTGATCACATTAACATCTCAAGTCTAAATTCCCGAAATATACACATATATTTTTACTTCATAATTCTCTCAATTTGGATCCAATAAAGTGCAATTTATACCAAAACACATTAACAAGTAAATAAGCTACACAATTGACATTTAATTATTATTTAGACTTCAAATTCTATTATTCGAAAGTTGTTCATCTCATTTTCTGCAAAAATGTTTTAAAATCATTTTTATGATATTGTTTCCAAAATTTTAACATAATTTGTCAAAACTGATCAATATTCTTTTCAATTCACCAAGTTGATTTTAATTTGGTAAATCCACTCTTATTTTTGCAAACCATTAACATTTAATTTTATCAAAAATCAAATCGAAAAATTTTCCCCTATATTCACTAATTTTTTCATTAACGCTTCTTGAAATCAACATGAAATTACTCTTGATCCTTGTCTAAACACACATAACCATTTTTCTACCAAAATCAACATGCAAAATACCACTATTCAAACCGAAACACATCTAAGCATAATTCATTAAATTTTCCACTTAAATTTTCAAGATTAACACATAACTATTCCCTAAATCACATCTAAGACATTTTGATCATAACTTCACCAAATCAAACATGCAAGCTTTCAAATTGAACATGCAATTATATAAGAATACATCTTACACATAATTTAACACAATCATGTAAAGATCATCACAATTAACACACGCAAGGACATAATTTAAATGTGATGATCATCACAACCTATTCCAGATGCATGCATGTATAATTATACTAGTGATAGCACTCTCTTCCAACTCCTAGCCGAATACATTGCAACATTTTTACCTAAATTCTAAAACTAAAACTAACTAATTCTAGCTTAAGCTTGTACCTCTAGAGAAGTGTGGATTTAGAAATGGAGTTGGACTTGATGGTGAACTCGAGCTGTCTCGTGTCTTCCCTCCTAGCTCAACGGAATGCGCAAGGGAGATGGTGGTAACAATGGAGGGTGGTAGAAGGAGAGGGATCGAAAAGAGAGTAAGAGAGACTCTGGAAAGCAATGTGTAAATGGGAGAGTGGTAAGGAGAGTGCTCGACCTCTTATGTCTATTCATCTACTTAGGTGGCCTTAAAGGTGTTATGTATGAAATGAGGTGGTGTCGACTTTGGAGATGAGGTGGATAGGGTGTTTGTATGAATAATGTTGTGCTCTACAACACTTAGGGATTAAGTTTGTCTTGATGTATGGGCTCATGGGAGATGTTCGGTTCGGCCATCTTTTGCTAAGGTGGTGTGTTTGTTCATTTTGTGCATTGAGGCTAGTTTAGAGTGTTAATCTAGGTCAATTCTAATAAGTTTTGGGATGATTTAGTCGTATAAAAATGGAATAATTAGAAACTCTTATGTCGAATTCGTATTCTCGATTCGTCAAAATGTACACTAATCTTCAAGTTGTACAAGATATCACAACCTAAGTGTATTCTAAAAATATCTTGTAATCTAATAACAGTATCTAGAACTTACATACTAAGTTATGAGGCTAAAGTTCTAACAATTCAAGCCTAATTGTCCCAAGTATTAATTTGAAACCTATTAGGGTACTAAGGTAAGTCTAATTGTGCAATACGGTGACCTAAGTTTACCTAATATGACAATATAAATATGTTGCAACATATGCATATGTTTCGAATTAATCATGCAATTCAAACACTTAAATTTTGTGAGTGGGTTTCGAACCCTTACTCTCTTTTATCCAACATTTTACATCAAATAATAACAATATATGCACCATAAATAGAACAAGTGGCATATAAATGGTGTAATGTATTGTACAATCATTTCACGGTACAATTCACCAAGGTACAAGCACATCTGAAGTACAAGCATATATTAATATTTCAATATAGTTATGGAATATAGCATTATAATCAACATACTCACATAAAGTATTATAAAAATTCAAAACATTACTAACCAAATGAGCAAGCATTTCAAATAATAATCATATAATTCGAACGTAATTAAAAATTAAACAAGTAAATTTATTATTATTTACTATGTCGTACAAGTCCTTAGTCATTTTATGTACATTCGATATATTACATTATTTGTTTATCCAGTTATTAAATTTATTTTCTTTTAGTCAATGTTGTAGTCAAACTGGCGACTGGTACGTATGGATATTTATGCGCACTTAGCAAACGGCCAACGACACTACCTCAAGATAATGGAAAGACACATATATTCGCCTTAACTAGCTAAATGACAAGCAATGACAGTTAACATATCAATTAAATGTGTTATGCATGCTAAAGCATACTTTGGGGTGTTACATTCCCCCTCCTTTCAACAATTTCATCCTCAAAATTTCGTTTTTCTTTAACTGAAAGAAAGTGGGTAATTAGTTCTAACATCATCCTATCTCTCCCAGGTAGCCTCACTCTCACTATGCCTACTCCACTAAACTAATGCTAATGGAATCGTTCTACTCTTCAAAACTTGCTCCCGCCGTTGAAGAATCACGACTGGCTCCTCCGGATACGTCAGGTTGGATCCTAACTTCACATTGTTAGATTCAACCTTATATTCCGGCCCCGGAACGTATTTCTAAAGTTTGAACACGTGAAAGACGTCATGTACACCTGAAAAATCTAGCGGTAAAGCTATTCGATTAGCTACCTCGCCAACTCTATCTAAGATCACAACGGGTCCCACATAACGAGGTTTAAATTTCCTTTCTTCACACAATTGGACTAAGCCTTTCAATAGTGATACTTTTATGAATACTTTATCTCCAACCTCGAACCTCAAGTCCTTACTTCACTTTTCGGCATAACGCTTCTAACGGTTTAGGGCTGCACGAATGTGTTGCTTGATCATTTCCACGACCTTTGTGGCTTCTTGGATCATTTCTGGCCCTTGGGTAGGTCATTTACCTGTGTTGTCCCAATATTATTAATTATATTACAGATTGCTAAATTAATACAGAAAATCGTATCTTGGTAAAACAAGTTGATTATGTCTCCTTGATGGGCTCATAATGTTTATCATATCAAACATGTACATTGGATTAACTTCCAGTATGATAATAATGTTGAGTTGTTTATTCTCAAGGAATAAAATATATTAATTAATTAAAGCATTCAACAACTTAAATTAATTAATAGACATTGAATCTTAAACACGGGAAAAATAACCAAAAGCCATATTTCATAATATGGATTATGATGGGTGGTTCAATATTAATTCTATAGTGGAGTGAATTAATATTAATAGGCTAGAAAAATATTGATGGCTCAATATTGATATCTAGGCCCATTGGGAGGCCCAATCCTATTCCTCCTAAAGGCCCCTTGAGTAGCCCAATAGAAGTCCATTAACTAAGAGGATAAAGATTAATTATGGAATATGAGATAGGAAAGAAAAGATATGGAAAAATCTAATTCCAAAGGGGATAGGATTTTATCCATATTTTCCTCTCCAATTGGGAGAGGATTTTAAATTTTCCCTCTCCCTTGGAGGCCAAGTTTTCAGTCTCTTCAACTATAAACAGGGGAGCAATTTTGGTCCCATATGCATAATTAAGTGGCTGTTTTTCCATGAACATTTAATCCTTCCTCGAGAGTTAAAAGGTTGTTTGATTTCCCACCGAATTGGCGAGCTTTGACTTAGGAAATACTCAAGAAGATTCTTGCATTGAAAGGTTAGTTCTTCTCAATGGTGTCTCTATGATTCGAAAATAAAATACGATTATTCCTTAGTTCCCCATGTTTAGGGCTTATTGTATGGTTTATCGTTATTCAATACATGAATTGTGTGATTTGAATATTTGATATTTGAAAATAAATATTCAAATTGCATCCCGAATTGATCCTTGGCACAATCCCCGATTCCCCAGCATGATTGACTCCTAGCTATATTCTTGATCTTAACAAATCAGATGGATTATGTGTGTAGGAGGGAGACGGACAGAGCGGCGAGAGAGAGAAGGTGTTTGAACCTTTATTCTTGATTTCATACTGATAGATATCGAGAACTAATTTTTCTTATTTTTGTGTATTTTGATTAAAAGTGTTAGCATATAATGAAGATCAAAAGGCTGCCAATGACGTGGAGCAAGGGATTATTGTCCAAGTACAATTTAGCTAATATGTATTGCGTGATATATGAGTGGTAGCAAATTCGAGTCATAAGGTTAAGAAGGTAAATAACACTTCTTCTAATATGGGGTATTATGTAGGAGTGCGGCAATTAGAGTAGCAATGTGAAGGTTATGATCAAGATATCAATTCCCTATCTTATTTTATTATTTATAGGTTTATGCAAAATACCAACATATAGTCCTAATATTACAAGATGTAATATTAATTTTATAGAGTAACTATTTTACGTAATGTGATAAGTGTACCAAGTAGGATGATAACTACTTAGTGAGGAAATTTTTAAAATTAGTCTTGTAAGTTAGACCTTATCCAGAAAACGTCCTATATATTACATAATATCAATTTTTAGTCCTGTATGTTTGCGAAATTGTCCAATTTAAGGATAGAAGCCATCTCCGGCAACAAAATTGGCCAGAATTAGGCACATGACACGCACATGATGACTAATTTTGAGTCTTCCCGGCGCTTGTACTCACGTGGCTAATTATTATCAACTTGACGGGCCACATAATTAACTACTAGAAAAAGAAAATCAAATTAACAGGTCAGCAAAAACATATCGGGCAGAATTGAAGCAAACTCATAATCTGAGGAACTTCACCATTTCTACAATTGTTATAGACAACACGCCGCGACGGAGTTCACTATTAATTGGGGAGCCTTTTCTAGACATCTACAGAGTCTAAAAAATCTTGATAGTACATTGCCTTAAACTGCTCATTTTTTTTTTCAAATTACTCCACTAGCATTTCATCTTCACATAAATTAACAGACTCGTACGGTGTGTCGAGTGGTGCATTAATTAAGAGCCACAATGTGTGTGTGTGTGTGTCTGGAGGGGGAGGGGGGTTGATCAAGGAGATGAGAGAGACTAACTACCTTTGATTTGTGAAAACTAAAAAAGAAAAAAGAACTGCAATTCTGGAGGAGCTTGGGTGGACGATAATGGTGGATGCCATAGAGGGAAAGGATTGCCAAAACTAATTCTCCAATATCTTTTGTTTTGTTTAATTTTTCATCATTTTTTTTTTAATTTTCTTATTTTCGTTCTTTCTTCTCCGTCGCGGCGAGTTGTCTATAACAATGGAAGAAATGGTAAGGTTTTCTCAGACGAGGTTTTGGTGATTTGTTAACTTGATTTGAGTTTCATTTTTAATAGTTAATTATGTGGCATGCCAAGTTGGCATCAATTAGCCACATGAGCAAGAACACCAGAAACACAAAAAATGGTCATCACGTGCATGTCACATGCCTAATATCGGCCAATTCTGTCATCGGAGTCAACTAATGTCCTTAAATTGGACAATTTCGAGAACATAAAAGACTAAAATTAATATTATGTAACATATAGGACTTTTCCTGGACAAGGTCTAACTTACATGACCAATTTTGAAATTTCACCTACTTAGTGCAATCCTTTCCCCCCCCCCCCCCCCCCATGTTCCAATTATTATACTAAAAATTTAGGGAAAGGGTTTGTGAAAATATTTTGATTACTTTATACGTATACAAAGATTCACGTAAACTCATATAAATAATTGATTATAATTTGATTTAAAATTTTAGCCATAATTCCTAATATAAATCCTACTCTTATACTAATTTTAATATCTTTTATCCTTGTACCTTATACCGAGTGAGCGGTACAAATGAGCTCGGTCTCCTTGATAGCTCCTCTTATAAAATAGGGTAAACACACTTTGTTCCCTGAAAAGTAATTACCTTGACATTAGAGTAGATAAAAAATTTGACTTTAAAGATTTTTAGATTAAAATAAACATTAAAACAACTCTTTAATAGAAATGTAATTAAAATGCAAGAATGGAACTCATCTGATTTTAGTTTTGGGGTATTACACTCCTTGAGCATCTCTTCCCACAGTTCCAGGTCCTTTGGAACACAAATTCGTCCTCGGAACAGTAAAGTTCCATCTGTGGACAACTCGAATCCTTCTCGAGATGCTTAAGAGATAACTCCTTCATTCTAGTAAAAAACCTATCACTCCCTGAGCGTTTCTAGTCCTTATTCGTAGGGTAGGTTGCATCCTTAGAGTCTTGATAAGTAGAAAAATGTGCATTATTTATATTGGCAGGAATGTGATTTTATTGCATTTTATTTGTTATGCACGGTTATTTTTCTACATATCTGCACATTTAAGTCAATTACTCCAAAGTTATGTTTTATGTAATTGTAGTGAATTTGGAGTACTTTTTGGATCATTTGGATTGAATCGACGAGTGAATGAAAAACTGGGTCGAAATTGGCCTAGTTGAAAGAAGAAACTGATGGGTCATGAAAGGCAACAACCCTTTGAAACTGATTAGGCCATGAAAGGCCTTGGTGGGTTTTAAATGAAGAAAAGCTGAAGCAAGCCAAGTTGGAGAAATAAGCATGGGCCTTGACTTTCGAAAGGCCCATGCCCATGAAGGTTTATAAAAGGAGGACTTCAGCGTAAGGTTTGAGGGATCCAAGAATTAAGTTTTACGTGAAGTAATAGGAAGCGCAAGTTCGGGGACAGAGTCTTCAAAATTCCTTTGGTTTTACTTTCCATTTATTTCAATTATGTCGTTATTTTATTGTTAATTATGAGATTTTAGACATTAGTATTATTATGAGTAGCTAAGTTAGTTTATACTGATGTGACCTAATCTTAGGTGCAAAAGATGTGGTTGATCCTCTTGATAAGATAACTTTCTTTTCTTTAGGTTTGATGAAGTGGATGCAACTAAGTTTTGGGTAGTATGCAGACAAGTTATAGTATAAAGAGAATTGCTCAAAACACCAGTGCAGATAACTACGTCATTTCTCATATGATAACTGGTAATTTATGTTTAGGTAACTGTATCCGTTTATGATGATGATATCCCCTTAAGGAGCTCAAAATGTTTATTGTACTAAACCCTGCAGGTTGAATAAGTTCAGGTACAATAATGAAGTTGAGTGGTACTACTTAAAGAATTAATAAGCAATTAATTAATTTAAGCTGTCAGAGGCTTTAATTAATTAATGGATATTCGATAACTTAAATACGGGGATTAATTAAGTCTAATTCAAGTCCCGACTCAATTCGGTAATAAAGGGGTAAGTCAGTATTAATTCTTTAGTGGAATAAATTGATATTTGTGATTTAATTATGTTCTGGGCTGAACATAGAAGAATTAATTCATAGTTAGGCTCATCTTTATTTCTTGTATTTGATCCCTGGACTGGCCCATCAAGCTCCTAGCCCAGTAGGGAACTAAACTACCAGGCCAGGCCCACACTCAGTTATTATGTATTATTGTTGGTTTTGTATACTGAAAGCAAGACCTTTTATATACAATGTTTCCAGTTATTCACTATTAATCTCCTATTTGATTCTGTTTACACATCACTATATATCTCCCTATGTCTCTCTTTATAAGTAGATCATATGGTGTGTTGTCGATCACAGAAGATCATATGATTGGTTAAACATAATGAGATATAAAATATATATCACAGCTGAGACAACTTGAGGACAAGTTGTTGGGATATGCTGCAGTATCAAGTAGGAATAGTTTATCTTGACTATTTACTTATGCTGGTACGTCTTTACGTATTGATAGGATCACGGTGAGATAAGCTCTTCTGCCTGACCTTAGAGAAGAACAAGAGATATCGGTTACTTATTGTAATCTAAACCCTAAATAAGATTACAGTTACGTGTGCAAGTCTGTGTGTCACTTTGATTTACTATGGGTGAGAGTTAAGTGCTAACTCTTTATACTCTGTATCTTGGGTGACAACAGCTTGCATGTGATAGCTGGTAATTTGTGTTTAGGTAACCGTATCCGTTTAGGATGATGATATCCTCTTAAGGAGCTCAAAAGGTTTATTGTACTGACCCCTACAGGTTGATTAAGTTCAGGTATAATAATGAAGTTAAGTGGTACTACTTAAGGAATTAATAAGCAATTAATTAATTTAAGTTGTCAGAGGCTTTAATGAATTAATGAATATTCGATATCTTAAATATGGGGATTGATTAAGTCTAATTCAAGCCCCGACTCAATTTGGGAATAAAAGGGTATGTCAGTATTAATTCTTTAGTGAAATGAATTAATATTTATGAATTAATTATGTTCTGGGCTGAACATGGATGAATTAATTCATAGTTAGGCCCATCTTTATTTCTTGTATTTGATCCCTGGACTGGTCCATCAGGCTCTTAGCCCAGTAGGGAATTAAGCTACCAGGTCAGGCCCACACTCAGTTATTATGTATTAAATACATAACTCTCAATCTGTGAAATATAGCAGAAACACGTAAAAAATCACAGAATAGAGATCAGAGAGTGAGAGGGCGGCGGCGATAGTATTGGTTCCCACACTTGCGATTTCTCAAAGTTCGTCGTCCATCCGTCATTGAGGATCGGGCGGGGATACAGTCCAGAAGGTCAATCCTGGAGTCTAACATCGAATCATTGTGCACACGATTCTCAGGTCAACTCTAAAACACCTATGTGGTGTATTCAAATTAATGGATGCATGTTTAGGATTAATCAATGTGTATTTGATCCCTGGACTGGTCCATCAGGCTCTTAGCGCAGTAGGGAATTAAACTACCAGGTCAGTTCTACACTCAGTTATTATGTATTAAATACATAACTCTCAATCTGTGAAATATAGCAGAAACACGTAAAAAATCACAAAATAGAGATCAGAGAGTGAGAGGGCGGCGGCGATAGTATTGGTTCCCACACTTGCGATTTCTCAAAGTTCGTCGTCCATCCGTCGTTGAGGATCGGGCGGGGATACAGTCCAGAAGGTCAATCCTGGAGTCTAACATAGAATCAATGTGCACACGATTCTCAGGTCAACTCTAAAACACCTATGTGGTGTATTCAAATTAATGGATGCATGTTTAGGATTAATTAGTGTGTATATTGAATTATGACAACCAAGAAGGTCCTAGGGAAATTCGGACATTCCTACAATTGGTATCGGAGCCTAGATTAATTTTCTTGGCTCTGTCAGATATAATTCAATTATTGATTATACTAGTATCGCTCCCGTGCGATGCACGGAAATTTATTTAAAAAATAATTATTTTATTAAATTAAATATAATATTTATCTAATATAAAAATATAGAATTATTATATTCTAACTAAATGAATATGTAAATAATCATTTTTTCTTTTTTTTACAATCAACCTAAAGTTTGCGTTTTCCCACCTTTACAACCTTTGGTAGCAATTTTCGGAGAGAAAACAAACTATTTAAAAATAATAAAAATGTTTAGAAAATATAATATTTATTTTTAAATTCTAAAAAAATATTTAAAATATCATAAACTTAACTGAAAAAATGTAGAAAAATATTTCAATAAAAAATCAATATTCATAAAAAAAGATCGAATAATTTTTTATATAACTTCAAATAATTTTAAATATTTTTAAAAGGATTTGTTTTTTTCAAAAAATATAATTGAAAAGATACTTATATCATAAAATTAGACTTTTCATAGATACTTCTACATGTCTTAAACGAAATTTTAGAGATTTTAAAATAATTTTCAAGATAACTTTCAAATAGTTTAAATAAATTTTTAGAGTTTCAAAGATAATTTTTAGAAATTTATAATAGTTTTATGATTTTTTTAAAAAAAAAAGTAATGACTTTTTTATTTTTCTTGCTTAAAATGATTTGATTTGAAATTTTTATAAAAAAACTCAAATTTTTAATATATTTTCAACATGTTTAAGTTAATTTTCTGGTATTTTAAATGAAGTTTAGAATTAAAAACATATTTTTTAGATTTTTTTAAAATTTTTGTTATTTAAATATTTTCTGATATTCTTTTATTTTTCGTGCTTAAATTGCTAGCAGAGATTGCAAACGTGAAAAAATATATAGTTCAGATTGTGATTGAAAAAAAAAAAAAAAAAAAACTGAAAATGGCTCATACTACATGTTGCAAAGTAATATAAACCCAAAATATAAATAATGTAAATATTAATTTCTTCCAAGTGGTATATGGATTTAATATGACTTACATTTTATAAATGTATTATTTTATAAATTTACATTAAGATAAATTATTAAATGTAAAAAATAAATTATATCTACTTTTAAGAATGAATATCTCCTAATATTGAGATTCAAACATATATTTAGTGTGTGTGTGTGTGTGTGTGTGTGTGTGTGTGTGTATCCACTTTAACCTATGTAAACACCTCAATAGCTTATTTGAAAATGAATATTAAAATAAGCACAAATACATAAATACACACGACACACCAAAATATATCTAATAAAATAAATTGAATTGTATTATAAGAAAATTAGTGTTTTCTTTTATTTTTTCAATTTTTTTTAAATATTTTGATTTATCCAAATAATTTTTTAAATTTAAATATAAATATTTAGTTTATTTTAAGAAAAATTAATTTTCAAGTTTTAATATTTTACATGGCGGTTTAATATACTCAAATACTTTTTAGATTTTAAATAAATCTTGATATTAATAAAATAAAATTAAATGATTATTCAATAGTTGGACTAACAAAATAAAGCATATGAATTCTTCAATATATCTGAATAATATATGTATATGTTGAAATTTATTTAAAGATACAATTAAAATATATATTATATCTATATATTTTGCTTGGGTTGCAAAATAAGAAAAAATGCGATAATGTATTGTTTATATTGAGAGCTCTAAAAAACCTAGTTAGCTCAAACATGTTAATTTTATTTTTTCAATAGAAATATAGATTGTAGCACATGTAAAATCTCATAGTTTAGATTGCAAAGTGTAATTATTATTTATAAAGAAATAATATTAATCAATAGAAAATATGAATATGTAATAAAAAATAATGTGAAGATTGATTATCATACATAAATATATGTGAAAGTCCTAGTCCCATGATTAATTATAACAAATTAATATTTGTAAATACAATAATTTAATTAGTCAATCATTAAATTATACATTAACTTTTACTTTTAATTTAATAAAGTATATATTCATTTATTAGGGAAGGTAATACTTAATATTGTATTAATTTGAAGAAACAAATATAATTAATGTCTTAAAATAAATTAAGAATGCATTAAAGATATATTTTAGGAGGAAAAATGTAATTTACAATAATAACCCTCATTTTACTTATACATATATATATATATATAGATGTGTGTTTATTTTATTATCGTTCTTCGTGGCTCGTTTTTTATTGGTACATCATGTTTGTTGACTTTGTGATTGTAATTCACCAAGAGAAAATATGTGGTTAGAATAGGTTCATTTTTGCTTGCATTTTTGTTGAAAATCTGTAAAAGTCTAAGAACGAAGACGAAGAACACGAAAAACGCAAGAACCCGGCAGCACTAGCAGCCACCGTCCGGCAGCAGGCAGCCAGCGCCCGGCGCCTGGCAGAAGCAGCAGCCAGCGCCCGGCGACAATAGCAACCAGCGCCGGGCAGCAGCCAGCCAACGCCCGACAGCAGGAGCCAGCGCCCAGCAGTAGCAACGGCGGCGGCTAGGGTTTTACAAACCCTAGCGAATCGTTGTCGTGCACGGGCCCGGGTGCGAGCGAGGCGCTGGACTTCGGCCCAGCATGCCCCGGCTGCTCTAGGCGGCTCAATAGCCCATCGTCCCACGCAACTCGTCTTCAGCCCGATGTTTCGTTTTAGCCCGGTTCGTACCCAAGTGCGCGAGGCCCGACGTGAAGGCCCAAAAGCTTGAAGAAATATATATTCTAAATTATGTAATAATTTAGGATTTATATTTTTTATCCATGTTGAGTCACGAAGAACGAATTTTATTAATTTTTATCGTTTCTTTTCGCTCGATGGATGCTTAATATTTATTATTATGTCAAATATATCTATGTGATTTATTAATTGCGCTTAGACTATCATGCTACGAACATCACATATTATTAGCATATTTAAATTCTCTAGGCATGCTTTACTTGTTGAGTTTAGTTTTATTTATGCTTAGGGTTACGTGCTGTTGCATGGACAAACCTTTTGAAGTAAAACACTAAGCAAAACCTGACTTGTTTAATATTTCCTTTAAAATAGTCAAAGACCTCCACAATCGGTCTCAAGGCAAAGTGAATAATAATATTAGTAAATATCCACACGTGTGGCTTGCTAATATTTATTATTCATAAGTTTGCCAGCTGAGACTTCTAAATAAATATTTTAATTGTAAAAAAAAAAGTGGGAGTTAGACGCGTGAACGTCCACACGCGTGGCTTACACGTATAATTTTCACAAGTTTTCTAGAAAAATGGAATTAAAAGGGATAACAAAGGTTAAATAAGTTGGAAGCGACATGGTCTGCGTAAGTGTGTTAAATCCAAGAATTTATCTACAAGGGTTAGGTTGTGGTCATTGCTTAGATATTATTTTAAGTACAACTCCCAGAGGAGTCCCTTCTTAATAATAATATAGTCTAGTTTAAAGGTCCAATTATTAATTTCATTTATCAAAAGGATAGGTTGATATGGATTGAAATTAAATGACTAGGTGTATTAGTCTGGCCAAGGGGTATATATGTAGAATCTTTTGGGCTATTGGAGAATTCTATCAATATTGTTTTATCAAAAGGTTACAATATTGTTGTTTCAAAGTATATGTGATTGTGTTCTTACATGTTTATTGTTCATATATTTTCAGATATGTCTTTGTCATATGTCATCAATATTCTCGCACAACAGTCGTTAACCGGTCCTAACTATAAAGAACGGAAATGTAATATGGAGTATATTCTTATCGCTGAGGAAAACTATTTTGTGCTAGTTACTCCTCGTCCGGATCCCCTAACTGATCAGTCCACTGATGAGGAGCGGGAAAAGCATGATAGGTGGCATAAGTCTAATAATGTGGCTAAAGGTTACATTATGAACACTATGTCATCTACTTTGCAGCTCCAGCATCAGGCCATGGACGATGCCGCTGGTATCATGCTGAACCTTCAAGAGGTGTATGCGGAGACGGACAGAGCTGCTCGGTTTGACTTAATGAGGCAAATAATGAAAATTTGGATGACCGAGGGCAGCTCAGTGCACAATCATGTCATGCACATGATTAACTTCATGGACAAGCTTGACTTGATTGGAGGAGGTATAGACGGCGAGGCCAAGGGCGATATCATTCTCAACACACTTCGCTTTGGTCACTGCCAATGGGCTCACTGTTCCACCGAAAGGTGGAAACAAGAAAAAGAGGCAAAAGGGCAACAAGGCTAAGGAAAATATTGGAGTAAAGTAGTGGGCCCTAGTGGTGGAGTAAAGAAGCCCAAGGGAAAGTGCTTCAAGTGCGGTGAGACTGGGCATTGGAAGAAAGATTGTCCGGTGCTAAAGGCAAAGGACCAAGGTACGCCATTAGCTTTAGTAACTGAAACATGTTTGGCCTCTGTTTCTACTCATTCGTGGGTAGTAGATACGGGTGCGACTGATCCTGATTGTTACACCTTGCAGGGCTTTCAGCCGACAAGGCAGCTTAAGGATTGCGAGGTCACTATCTCCATGGACAATGTAGCAAGGGTCGTAGCAGTTGCAGTTGGAGATATTTCTTTATGCATTAATGACACTATTTTAGTTTTAGGAGATGTTTTGTTTGTGCCGGATTTTCGGAGGAACTTGATTTCAGTTTTAAAACTTTATTGTGATGGATATTCAGTTTTTTTGGTAGTAATGTTTCTATCATGAGAAATGACGTAGTTATCTGCACTAGCGTTTGAGCAAGTCTCTTTATACTATAACTTGTCTGCATAATACCCAAAACTTAGTTGCATCTACTTCATCAAACCTAAAGAAAAGAAAGTTATCTTCTCAAGAGGATCAAACACATCTTTGGCACCTAAGATTAGGTCACAACAGTATAAATAGGATCCAAAGACTAGTATCTGGTGGGGTGTTGGATTCATTCCAACCAGTTCAGACTCGAGTCTGCAAATCTTGTATAGAAGAAAAGATGTCGACAAGGCATTTTAAGGCAAAGGGGAGTAGGGCTAATGAGGTGTTAGAGCGAATTCATTTTGACTTGTGTGGACCTATGTCCACTCAAGCTCGTGGAGGGTATGAGTATTTCGTCACTTTCATTGACGATTACTCAAGATACAGATACGTTTACCTACTTTGCTGCAAGTCTCAATGCTTTGAGAAATTCAAGGAATTTCAGGCAGAAGTGGAGAAGAAGTTAGGGAAAAGTATCAAGTCATTGCGGTCTGATCGTGGTGGCGAATACCTCAGCAACGAGTTCCAATAATACTTGTTAGAGGTTGGGATTACATCCCAGTTGACTACACCCAGTACTCCTCAATAGAATGGTGTAGCAGAGAGAAGAAATTGAACTCTACTTGAGATGGTTAGATCTATGATGAGTTATGCATCTTTGCCCATTTCGTTCTGGGGATATGCCTTAGAAACAGCTTCTTATCTGTTAAACCTGATACCATCCAAGTCGGTGCCCAAGACCCCTGTCGAGCTATGGTCTAGGCGTAGAGCCTAGCATGAACCATATAAAGATTTGGGGTAGTCCAGCACATGTGCTTAACAAGGATGCTGACAAGTTGGAATCTAGGTCAGAGGTGAGAATGTTTATAGGGTATCCAAGGGGAACGAAGGGTGGTTATTTCTATGGTCCTAAGGATTAGAAGGTCGTTATTAGCACTGTCACATGATTCTTAGAAGAGGACTATATGATTAATCACAAGTCCATAATAGATATTTCCTTTCAAGAACTCGAAGGGAATGTCAATACGATTCCACTTCCACAGCCACAAGTGCAAGAGGCAATAATACCAAGTACTGCACAACCTGTTGACATAATGCATACGCAGCCTCGACGTAGTGGGAGGGTTATTCGCCAACCTGATCAATACATGTTTGGGCGAGAATCTTTGAATTTGATCCCAGGAGACGAACATGTTGATCTAGGTCCCTAGACATACGCCGAGGCAGTAAGTGAAGTAGATGCCAAAGAATGGCATCTTGCTATGGATTCTGAATTTGAATCCATAACTGCTATGGATGTATATGAGAAGTTTGTACTACCAGATGGCTGTAAAGCTATAGGCAGTAAGTGGGTATACAAGAGAAAGAGAGAAGGGGATGGAGAGGTCATGACCTATAAAGCTAGGCTAGTGGCGAAAGGGTATACCCAGATCGAGGGTAAAGACTACGATGAAACCTTTTCACCTGTGGCAATACACAAGTCCATTCGGATCTTTCTCGCCATAGCAGCTCACTTAAACCTTGAGGTTTGGCAGATGGATGTCAAAACTGCTTTCTTAAACGGTTACCTTGAAGAAGGTACGAACATCTATATGCAGCAACCAGAGGGTTATGTGAGGGAAGGCGAAGAGCATCTAATGTGGAAGCTCAAGAAGTCCATTTATGGACTCAAGCAAGCTTCCAGGTCATGGAACTTACATTTTGACGAGGTGATTAAATCCTATGGATTTACTCAAAGTGAAAATGAGAGTTGTGTGTATCACTTAGATGTCAACGGAGATAAAGTATTTCTTGCACTTTATGTAGATGATATTCTCCTAGTTGGCAATAACGTGGAGGTATTATCAGACATAAAGATATGGTTACCGAATAGTTTCAAATGAAGGACTTGGGAGAGGCAACTTACATTCTTGGGAGCAAAGTTATACGAGATCGCAAGAAGAGGCTGTTGAGCTTATCCCAAGCGGCCTATATTGAAACAGTGATCACTCATTTTAGCATGCAAGCTGCCAAGAAAGGATTGATACCTTTCAGACATGGCGTTCCACTTTCTAAGGAGATGTATCCTAAGACACCTAAGGAGATCAATCTAAATAGCAATTCACATAAGAATTTAATATCAAGCGAATAGCATAAAACGTTTCAAAACATAAACTTTTGAACAATTACTGTAATAATTACAAGGTTATCAAACTAGGGTTCAACATTGATTGAAGACCAAAATAAACGACTAGCCACTCATGGTTATAACGAAAGACATAATTGTATCTAAAAACACTAAACTAAAAATAAACTGTAAAGATAAACTGAAAATTGTCAATCTTGATTTGCTTTTCTTCTCTAGAATCCTCCCAAAATCCAAGTTTCAAGTCCAAATTTTGGACTTAGGACTTCTTATTTATAAATGGAATTAATTTGGGGTGGAATTGGGCTCAAAACAGGAATCCTTCACGCCCAAGGCTTCAAAACCAACTTAAATTTTGCGGCTGCGCATGCAAGTCACGGCCGCGGAAAGTTCACAGGGCTTCACAGCCTTTTCCAACACACTTTTATCGCGGCCGCGCATGTATGTCGCGGCCGTGACTAGCTTCTTCATACTTGGTGTTGGGGAATCGGGGATTGTGCCAAGGATCTATTCGGGGTTTAATTTCGAATACTATTTTCATAAATCAAATAACCATAATGCGAAACATTCAAATCACATAATTCATGTATTGAATAACGATAAAACATACAATAAGCCCTAAACATACGGAACTAAGGGATTATTGTGTTAACCTTTGAATCGGAGAGACACCGTTGAGAAGAACTAACCTTTTAACCCAAAGATCTTCTTGAGTATTCTCTAAGTCCAAGCTCGCCTATCTAGTGAAAAATCAAACGAACTTTCAACTCTCAAGGAAGGATTCATTTTTTTCACGAAGAGAAACATCCACACACATATGCATATGGGGACCAAAATTGGTCCCCTATTTATAGGGTTAGAGGCCAAAATCTTGGCCTCCAAGTAAGAGGATTGGATCTAAATCCTTTCCCACTTGAGAGAGGAAAATATGGATAAAATCTTATTCCCTTTAGGAATCAGATTTTTCCATATCTTTTATTTCCTATCCTACTTCTAATTAATCCTTATCCTCTTAGTTAATGGAAGTCTATTGGGTTACTCAAGGGGCCTTTAGCCTATTCCTCCCAATGGGCCTAGGTATCCATATTGAGCCATCAATATTATTCTAGCCCCTTAATATTAGTTCATTCCACTAAAAAATTAATATTGAACTACCCATCCTAATCCATATTACGAAATATAGCTCTCGGTTATTATTTTCCGTGTTTAAGATTCAATGTCCATTAATTAATTTAAGCTACTGAATGCTTTAATCAATTAATATATTTTTATTCCTTGAGAATAAACAGTTCAACATTATTATCATATCGGAAGTTAATTCACTATAGGTTTGACATGATTAACATTCTGAGCCCATCAATGGGACATAATCAACTTGTTTTACCAAGACACGATTTTCTGTATTACTTTAGCAACCTGTCATATAATTAATAATATTGCCCAAAGTATAAAGCATTGAGTCCCATTGACTTTTGGCCCAAAATAAATCAAAGCAACATTAATTAATTATATACAATCCCAATTAAGTGACAGAAATTAAGAAATTAATAATCACTGAGATCTAGTTTTTCTATCAAGTCAGTCTAGAAAAACTATCTCGCTGTTGGTCCAATTCAGTGCAACAAATGCACTAGTGTAATCTCTTGGTCAAGACAAACCAATCCGAGCCTTACACATCAACTTATACCAATGGATTGTTCAATTCCATCTAAGTTGTGAATCATTATACTTATTATAAGGAACAACAATGTGATCTTCTGTGATCTACCACACACCACATTATCTACAATGTAAAGTATTCAAACAATAGGTAATAAATATATATAACATTCATAAAATTAAAGGCAAACAGTGATAATTTATTCTCATTCATTGAAGTGCAAGAAACAGTATACGTACAAAGCAACACTTACAAGTAGGCCTTACAGTATGACCTAACACTTGGCTCGATTTTTATTTGTTTTGGACTTTCCGAGACTCATTTTCTCGTCCATCCTTAGTCAAATGCATCTATTTGGCCTTAAATAACATGAATATCTCTAAAACAAGTCCACAAACATCAAACAACCCAATAATCCGAATATAAGCCAATAATGATCGATTACGCATGCAAATGTCATTAAATGGACACTTAAATCGACCTAATATGCATGCATAAACGCACGTATCTCTATCTCTCACACACACATACACCCACATATACATATATATATATATTTGTTTCTTTCTTCTATTCTTTCTTTGAGTGGCTGCTTCCCTTCTCTGTAACATTTTGCTTATTCATGAATTCTGACAAATCTTAGCAAGCATGGAACTCGCCGAATGAAGGTTTGTAGCTTGTTAGATTGTCAATAATGTTTTGGGTTCCAGGAAATACGAACAGAATAAGCAAATAAGTTTTCTAAGCTTTGAAGATTTGTATTTTTTATCAATGTGGGAAGCTATTTCATCAGTGCTTCTATATTGTCTCTATTTTTTTGTTGTTTTTGGAATGTTAGAATTCTGCTCCATAATTTCATTATTATAGAAGATTTTCATATATATTTTTTCATATACACACTCAATACTTTCCTAAATGTGTTATTACCCAAGCAATAATAAGAAGTACATATAAAGAGAGACAATGATCGTGGCTCAGTTGGTTAAGTTTTTCTAACCTATACAAGTGGCCAAATATCAATTCTCTCCAACCCTTCATCTTCTAGGATTTGTACATAAAATAAAAGAAAAAATATAATTAAATATAAAAAATAGATCAAAGATCCAAACGTAGAGTCACATAAATACAGAAACAATAATAGGTCTCTGCCAATGAATAAAAAATAGGGATAATTATAAAATGGCCGCCGAACTATTAACACTTTTTCACTTCGACATATAAACTATTAACACTGACTAAACCGCCGCCAACTTATTTGAATATTACTACTCGAAAGCTACCGACCATAACACCGCCCAAATCTATTGCACACCCGGTTTTGCAAAACCACCTTCTGGGACAAAATTTGGGCGGTATTCGGGCCAGCAGCTTTTGAATAGTAATATTCAAATAGGTTGGTGGCGGTTTAGTCAATGTTAATAGTTTATATGCCGAAGTGAAAAAGTGCTAATAGTTTGGCGGTCATTTTGTAATTATCCCTAAAAAATAATACTTCTAACAATGGGTTAACAAATTAGTTTCTTTTAAAGGAAAACTATATTCCACTAGAATTGTTGAAAACCAACCAGCATTGATAGACATAAAAAGTTCGGGGGAGACAAGTAAAATTTGTCTGAAACTACATTACATTTTGAAACAAACTAATAGCGTGAACAACCAAATTGGGTGAGAGCGCAACCGCCAAAAAACACCCTTAAAATGTATATTAGAAAGAAGTATTTGGACGACCTCCAAGATCAGCATGTAGTCAATATTATAATCAACCTCACCCCTCGCAGCAAAGATAACAACATCAACATCACCAATGAGAGATAAATCATGAAACTTACGATGATGTGCAAGAGAATTGGCTTCCCAAAGCGCTATAAATTCTGCAATTTCCGATGAGTTATGCCATGACATGCTTTTTGCATAGTCACACATAAAACTCCCATTCATTGAAAAGTAAGCTACAAAAATTCTCGAAAGCAAAGCATGAAGCAATATAACAACGCCGAAATAAACACGTAGGCTTTTTGGAGGAAATACAAAGTTGGCACTCGAGTGAGAGGAAAGAGTGTATAACTTAGACAATCAGTGCTTTGTGGAAGTCTTGCATAAAAGCTTATGACTGATGTACTATAAACACCTATTGGATTATTTCAAGTGCAAATAGTGACTTATTCTTGTTCCATCATATAGAATAGCAAGTGATAAAAAAACATTCCAGCACCAAGAGATAGCATGAGGTCAGGATATCCTGCATCCAAAAGTCGAAAAGAAGCTACTGGAACTGAGAGATAAAGTTGTCAAGTCCCGCAATTGTGATGGTTTTGCTCGGTCGAAAGATAAGGTGGCCCAAAGTGTCATCCTCATTATTGTAGAATGGACATTTATGAGGCCAAAACACTACGGCGATATAGATTATCTAGCGACGGCAGAAAATTGGTGCAACACTGCAAAAAGATAATGAATATGTCTCGGTACTTTGAGTTTCTAGAGTGTCTTCCAAAGAGGATTCGATCATGAACTAGTAGAATCATAGCGTCTAGAGTGCCCAAGTTCTAGACTATTCATAATTAGATGATACACTAAATTGATGGAGTGTTTTCCATTATGGGAGGGATGCCAAGTCCAGGTGTCTAATGCAAAGGTGTTCCAGAGAGGTATCCCGGGGATAAAATGAGCATCTTCGGGCGTGAAAATTAGATTCACCATAATAGTCTTCCACAATTTTTAATTATGAATTTATAAGAGTTGATACATCTGCATCATGAGGAAGAATAGTACATAAGGATGTAACACGATCATGAGGGGGATCCAAAAGCCATCGATCTTACCAAATTCTAGTATTTTCCCCTAAATTATTACATCTTCTAGACTCCAAACAAGATCACCCTCTTTTCCTCCATAACACTTCACCATGTCCATGATGGATGTGAGCCAAGCTCAGCACCAAAAAAATTGCAATGAGGATGATATTTCATTTTAAAAACTCCCCACTAGCAAATAAGCCGGATTTATATGCAATCTCCAAGCTTGCTTTAATAACATAGCTAAGTTAAAGCCTATAAATTTTGGAAACCCAAACCTCCTTGAGATTTGCACTTCGTAATGACATTCCATGAACACCAGTGTATCTTTCTCGAAGCAGCATCATTTCCCCACCAATAAGCGCAAATAATCTTTCTAAGGTCTTCAAGAAAACCATCTGTTAGCTTAAAGAATGACATGGCATAAGTTAGGATTGACTTGAGGACCCATTTGATAAGTATCTCCTTCCTAGACTTGGACAAATGCTTCACTTCCCACCTATCAATCTTGTTGTGAATTAGATCCTTGATAGAAGCAAATACATATCAAGAGCCGACTCACGAGATACATATCAATGCACAAACAGAATTAGCAATATCAAGAGTCATGTTCGGGCTAAACAAAACTCCTAATCATTAAAGATTAATCTACTACCACGTGGCTTCTTCATAAAGATAGATAGCAAAGAGCATAGCCTCAGCCCCTTGCTTCGTAGCCCGACGCATGCCATCAACAAAGAAAAATATGCGAGATGCTCGGAGTTTAGCGCACTACTCGAATCCCCAAAATTCTCCCACAAACTTGTAATTCCTACAAAATACAAGATTGGGGAATAAGATCACTATCATTAAACAAAGAGACAAAGAAGTCGGGGCAATGCATGTAAATATTACTCGAACTCAATGCTCTGGAAAGCCTATGCCTATGCGACAAAGAATAACATAAAAAATGAACAATCTACTCTGTTAAAAGTTTTTCTCATATTTAATTTGATAGATATAATACCATTTTTACTAATTGACTTATGTTTTAGGAAGTAATGTGTTAAAGCAATAATCACATTATTAGTAATAAGCGCATCGGAGACAAATGCAGATTGTGAGTGAGAAATTACATATGGGAGAAGCCTAAGCCTTTTTTTACATATTTGTTGAGACTTTTGATGCAAGCTTGTAGACGACATTACAAAGACTTATAGGTCTAAATTGAGAGACATAATTAAGTTTTTTTATTACTTCCGGAACTAAAAATAAAAGTATTATTGACACAATGTGGAAAAAATAGAATTATTGAGAACATCTAAAACAAACTTAGTGACGTTGGGACCAATAATATGCCAAAACTTATGAAAGAAAAATCAGACATATACCATCCGGGCTAGAAAATTTATATGGATGCATTTACTTAAGGGCTTTCAGAACTTCATCCTCAGCGTACAACTGGAGTAACATCGGGTATTATTTACTGTCTATATGTTTAAGGGTTTGAGTAATGGATGCAGTAGAAGGCTATGAGGATGTAAGAAATGTCATCAGAATAATCATGATGATTTTATCGATGTTTTTTGTTTTTTCAAATCATTTTATACCATTAGAATCCTTAAACAAGTCAATATGATATATATCTCTATGGTGACTAGCATGAGCATGGAAAAAATGTGGTGTTTCGATCTCCTTCTCAGAACTAATGCTATTTAGATCTTTGCTTCCAGAACGTATATTCTTGCTCAAGGAGGAATTCAATTCAACGCTGCAGAATATGTAGCTTCTCGTGAATGACAGCAGTGATTGGGCCTTTTTGCATCACTTCGATCTCTTTCTCAAGTTTGTTGATATTTTTCTTCAAAGTTTTCTTGTCATTACCATCCTAACTCATAAAGTCGTTACTACATTGCTCAAATTTCTTATAACATATATCAAGAGGGGCATCCCAACATTCTTTAGTGACGTTCTCACAATCTACTGACTTTATCCAAATTGCCTCGAATATAAAAGTGCGACCAACACATGGTACAAAATTTGCACGACAGCGAGGTTGGAATTAGATATAGAGAATAGCATGATCAGAAAGGAAAGCCGAAACATGACAAATTTTCTTGCTCTAGAATAAGTCCTGCCAAGAAAAATTACAAACACATCAGTCAAGACGTTCTCTTTGAGTGTTAGGAAAAACTAATGACATGCTCTAAAATTGTGTCCAACATATCAAGATTAGTAGGATGCAATGATAAAAGAGCATTCCAGAAAGTTTCCGTCTACCAAGATGCTCTCAATCTGGCACCTATGGATTCATTCTAGTATAAAAGCTTTGTTAAAATCTCCGAAGCACAACCAATGAAAGGGATTAGAACCGACTAAATATTTGAAAGCATCACATGCAGCACAACATTTGCTAACATCAAGTTTTCTAATAGCCCATTATGCGATACTTTACCGCCTCAATATCAGCTCAACATCAATAAATGGGTCACTGTAAACCTACATAGATATTTGAATATTTTTTTATCATAAGAGTGCAAGCCCACAAGAGCGGCCTCTAGTCGAGACATAAATACCAAACATACAGAAACAAGATTCTGGAAACTTAATGAGACGATCATTACACTTAGTTTCACATAAGAAAACAACTATGTGCTTCTTTTCGCAGATGTGATTGTGAAGCTCTTGAACTGTAGTGGGGTTCCCAAGCCCTCTACAGTGCACTTGGTGGGCCTGACAACATGTTAGTCTTCACTGCTGGAATATTGGTGTCATCAAGGGAGATTTCGACTTGAACAACGAGAGTAGGGCCTAGGGAGATGGTTTGTTTATTTGTGAGAGGGAGTGGGTGTGACATGTAGATTTCATGGAGGTATCTTTTGGTAAGGGTGAGTTTTATGGGAGATGGGTTTAGGAAACCAAATATACTGTACTTGGTACGGATAAATATTCATGCTAAGTTTTTAGCAGGGGTATCTAGATTCACTGGAATAGAAATGAGGAACAGTATTGGTGGACAGATTGATAGGGGAAGTGGAGTAGATTATGTAGTTGTGGAGGGAGATAACATGGGGATGGGGTATGCATATTAGGTATGTATGGATGTGTATTGGTTGAAGCATGTGATGAGTGCATGAGAGTAGGAGATAAGGATGTTTTAGGGTGGGATTCAGAAGTAGGATTGACAGAAGGGTGGAGTATGAAAACAAGAGTATCCGAGTTTGTTATTAGAGTCGTGGAAGGGGTTGAAGGTATCAGATTGGCGGAAGAGATTTTTTAGGGTGGTGGTGCAAAATATATTATATCTGGATCGGAGAGAGCTATATCATGAGGATCATTATCAGACAGAATAGGGGCTTGCGAACATGAATTATCAGGACTAGGAGGAAGAGGAGGGGGATAGTTGGGGTGTCTGGATTTAGGCTGGGCTGATGTAGATCGGTTTGCCGTAAATGGAGATTGATTATTTGGGATCCACATCCAATGACCATACTAGCTTGACTGTGATGATATGATTCGCAGCATGAGACGGTGTTTTACAATCTTTATCCAAATGGCCGATATGTCCACATAAGTAACGAAAAGTGGGAAAGCATTCATGTTCATAATCTAGGTATGCATCGATCCCTGATGTGAAATATGAAGCATTTGGCTCAAAGGCTTGGTAATGTTAACATTGACGCAGAGACGAAGAAATTTACCAATACGAAAGAGCCATCCTTATCCCGATCCACATCCATAAATTGGCCAATTTGGCCATTAGTAGTCTTAACGAAGGACTCAGTCATCAAATTGAGAGGGAGTCCGTAGATATGAATCCAGAAAGGATAATGAGCAAACTGAGATTTTGATATCACCATATTTTCTTTCAGCTCCATGAGGGCTAGCAGACATTGGTCAAAAGGCTTCGGACCTCCTTCTTGAATATGGAAACGTGAACAAGAAGACATTGTCTGATAAGGAGCGAATCTTAAAACTCTAGTTAAACTTGAGACCAAAGACTTCGGAACAATTTTTCAATATTAGCTGGAGAGGAGGGGGGCTAGGGTTGAGAACCTTTCAAATTAGCGAGTCAGAAAGTTTTGAAGCCCCTCCCTTAGATTTATCAACAACAGTCGTAGTTTATTAAGGGAAAGATTTGCATACAATTTCTCCAGTGGATCTGTCATGAGGGTTGACTAGGATGATGAGAGATATGGGTTACAAAGGAGAAAACCAAGCAACAATGTGGCAAAGAAAGATGATCCTACCACAAATACATCAGGGAGGCCTGAAATCACAAAACTAAACACATAAACAAATAGGAGAAAAACAAAGAATCATCGAAGTCTAGAGGTAAAGCCTAAACTCGAGCACTAGGGAAACCCTAATATAGGTCATTAATAACTGATAATATAGGTCATTAAATAAAAACGAAATAGAAAATGACAAAAAATAATTAGTATCTGATTGGTGATGAAATATCAACCGAATATTAGATACGGACATAATCCGTCTCTATTTTGTAGGTAATTTGGTCTCCAATTTCATAATAGAAATAGATATCTGTTGGTACACGCGTTCAAGCATGCATTTTAGGTTGAATTAAGTGTCATTTTTAATGACATTTGCATGTATTTTTTACTGTGTATTGTTCATAATTGTTTTATTGGGAAAATTGATGTGTTTGGACTCGTTTCATGACAATACAGGTAAATTAAGATCAAAATTCGAGTCTCAAGGAAGTCTGAAACGAAGAACGAGCCAAGGATAAAAAACAGGCTGATGAAGAATAAATTTCATGCAAGTCGTTGCGACCGCGACTCATAGTCGCGCCCACGACCAGCCCAACAAAGCAATCAAGCCAAAAAGCATCAACAATGGTTCGCGGCCGCGACCAAGTCAGCGAGCAAAAAACTTCAACATGGTTCGGCGATGAAGGTGAGTCGCGGCCGCGATCCATTACCCTGTTTGCATCCTGAATAACGTTTTTAGACTATTTTCAGCCCAAACCCCTTACCTCTATATTTATAAGGTCCATAATTCGAATTTAGGGTATCTTTCACCTATTTTCAGTACATTCATCATTGGAGCAAGGTTTTGGAAAAGGAGTGAAGATCAAGATCAATAGATCATCATCTTTTGGTTCATTAGAGACTAGTTTTTGTTTCTCATTATGGTTTCTATTAGTTTTATCTTTGTATTAGTTGCTATAAGTGGCTCGCACTCTTTTATTGAGCCCTTGATCAATTGTTGAACCTTACGCAAGGATGATTATGTGATTTTTACGGTTATTATCTGATTATATTGTGTTTTGGGATCTTCTATGTTGTTTGATGTTATTGATTCACATTTATGAGTTGATTTATGGTTTGATCATCCGTTTCGAGGTACATTTGTGTGTTGCTAGGATTGAATTTGTAGTCCTTAATTGTTATGGATTTAATCCCAAGTGGCAAATAGGAGATCATTCTTCTAGGACAACATAGTTTACGACCAATGAAATCGTGCTTGCGAATTTTATGTCGTATCTACTCCGCTATCTTAATTCGTAATGCATTTGACTATTAAAGACTAGAGAGCTTATTCTAGGAGTCAACAATTTGGGTACGTTAATCGAAGAGCTTATTTTGGTTAATTACACTTAAGAGACAACAAAGTTAATAGAGCTTGTTATTAATCTTGGAGCAGGGATTTGAGGACTAATCTATTGGGTAATAGCATCAATTACATAGTTAATCTGGGCTAAGGGGATACTAGATCAAGGGTTGGATTCTTTTTAATATCTTAAAAATAAAAAATCATTTCGTTGCTTTGTTTATTAAGTGCTTTTGGTTAATCTTTACTTTGTTTACTTAATTTCATTAGTGGTTAGTTGTTTGATATCATCCAAAACCTCCCCATCTTTTTTGTTTTCTTGTTTTATTTACATTTTTGTCAATTACGTTGTTTAATACCTAAGATAAGATCCGTTCAACCGTTCCTCTTGGGATCGACCCTTTACTTACAGCTCTACTAGCTAGAGTAGTGAGTTTAGGATAAGTATAAATCACACATATACATTAATTTGGTGGTTTGACACACACCATCTGTCACGAAATTTAGAGACATAATAAACCGGTCTCTAAATTTTAGAGACGAGCCTTATAGACACCAACCATTTCGTCTCAAATTCGTCACTAATGTAGGTTAGATACAAATAACATGTGATTAGAGATGCTTTTTTCCGTCTCTAATTCAATTTTTTCTTATAGTAAGAGATAGACCCTAGGATGTTAACAAAATTAAGGAGCAAAAGAAAAACAATAGTAAATTAGTTACATAAAAAAAACAATTGAACTATCCTGCTTAAAACAAAAATAAAATAGGAAAAAAAAAAAAAAAAAAAAAAGCTAAAGAAAAATATCAAAGCATGGGCATTGAATGGGCCCTCATTTTTTTTAGGTAAAATCTCCATTGTTATCCAAAGTTGGGTTCACACCTTACATCTCGAAGAACCAACTAATAAATATTAGATGGAAGGTCTTCTATCCATACTCTTCTAACATCAATATCAAACTTCAGTTGAACTAGAGAATGGATTACCGAATTAGCTATTGTAGGAATATAATCAAACTTATTAGACAGAACAATTGTTAGAAATAGTTCTCCCAAGACACAACAATAACAATCAAACACTTTAACAACCAAAGTGAAGATCTCTTCTCACAAGCTCAATATAAAATCAAGAAAAACAATCACACAACAAGAAATTACGTGGTTCGGCAAATTGCCTATGTCCACGGGCCAGGAGGTGTTTTCACTATATCAAAAATGAGTTTACAAGAAGAAAATACACTCAAGAGTTCAAGCTCAAAAACTATGGCCCTTCTTCTCTCTTAATTTCTTTCTCTCACTCTCTCTAGAGAATAATGAAAAATGGATGATGTAAGTTGTAACAAACTAACTTCCCTCAGCTAAAATCAGTTTGAAACGGCACACCAAGCTTGAATCCAAAACTGTACACAAATAACTGCTTCCAGAAAACGACTGCAAACGACAACGGATGATATGTAAAACGACAACCGTTTTGCAACGGTTTTGGCAGTTAATTTTGTTACAAACCGTTGTCTTTTCCATTTTCCAGAAACTGATTTTTTCCAAATTGTTTCTCTTCATCTGTTTTCCAGTTTTCCTTCAGCTTTTAGTCTTCAGTGATGTACAATTTTATGCTCAATGTTTAGACAAACCTTCCAATTCAACATTCTCCACCTTGGCTAAACATTTAGCCAAACACAACAGCAACTCAACCTTTGCATAGCACAACTCCACCTAACCTCTCACAGCTCTTAATCCAAGAGCTGTTTTTCTAACTCATCTGGGATATTTGAACCAACTGCAGACAGTATCTAAACTTGTTTGCAGCTAATGTTTTTGTCAGCATATCTGAAGCATTGTCTTCAGTTCCAATCTTTTCCAAAACAACAGTACCATTTTCTGCTATATCTCTCACAAAATGAAGTCTAACATTTATGTGTTTACTTCTTTCATGAAATACTTGATGTTTAGCCAGATGTAACGCACTCTGAGAATCACAGAACACTTTCACAGATTTCTGAACAACTCTAAACTCTTCCAAGATGCCCCTTAACCAGACTACCTCTTTCACTGCCTCTGCAACAGCCATATATTCAGCTTCTGTAGTTGACAAAGCAACCACAGATTGTAACGTTGATCTCCAACTAATTGCTGCTCCAAACAAAGTGAAAATATATCCAGACTGAGACTTCCTCGAGTCTAGATTTGCTGCATAATCTGAATTACTATATCCTTGCAGAGCATCACATCCTTCACCATCAACTGATTTCTTAAACAGAATACCAACACTGCTTGACCCCTTTAAGTATCTAAGTACCCATTTTAATGCTTCCCAATGAGCTCTTCCTGGATCAGCCATATATCTGTTGGTTACACTTATTGCATGTGCAACATCAGGGCTAGTACATATCATTGTGTACATTATACTTCCTACTGCATTTGCATAAGGAATTTTCCCCATTTCAACTGCTTCTTGTCTTGTCTTTGGTCTCTGTAGCTCAGATAGCTTAAAATGTTGTCCTAGTGGCACTGACACACTCCTGGCTTCATGCATATTGAATCTCTGCAATACTTTCTGAATGTAATCTTTCTGATGTAACCATAAAACTCCACTAGTTCTGTTCCTTTCTATATCCATCCCCAGTATCCTCATTGCATTTCCAAGCACCTTCATATCAAATACACTCTGTAATTCACCCTTTAGGTATTTGATTTCATCCTTACTCTTACTTGAAACCAACATATCATCCACATAAAGTAACAGAAACACCAAGACACCCTTCTCAGCAAGTTTTAAGTACACACAGCTATCATATTTAGATCTAACATATCCAATTCTTCTCATATGTGTGTCAAATTTGATGTACCATTGTCAAAGTCCATACAAAGATTTCTTCAGAAGACAAACCTTGTTTTCACCCCCTAGCATTACAAATCCTTCTGGCTGAGACATATAAATCTTCTCCTTTAGGTCTCCATGTAAAAATGTTGTTTTTACATCCAGTTGTTCCAGCTCTAAATCAAACTGAGTTACCAAGGCCAGTAGAATTCTGATTGAATAGTGTTACACAACTGGAGAAAAGATTTCATTGTAATCAATTCCCTCTCTCTGAGTAAACCCTCTTGCTACTAGTCTGGCTTTAAATCTGACAGATTCAGTATGAGTTATCTCTATCTTTCTTTTGAAAATCCATTTACAGCTAACTAGTTTTTGCTTGTGTGGTCTGTCAACTAGAATCCAAGTGTTATTCTTCTCCAGTGAGTCAACCTCCTCTCTCATGGATAATATCCACTTATCCCTGTCACTACACATCATGGCCTCTTTATAATCTCTTGGATCAGTGCACTCAATATCCTCAGCTGCAACCAGAGCATATGTTGTTAGATAATCATCAACATACCTTGTAGATTTCTTCACAGTTCTCTTTTCCCTGTCTCTTACTAGCTGATAGTTTCTTAAACTATCATTTGGACTTGCTTGTTGTTCTTCCTCTGATTCTTCTGATGATTCTTGTTCATCTTCAAACAATGGCTCCACCTGAGCTGGTAATTTGTCTTCTACCAACTCTGCAACCACCTTCTCCTTCTGATTTTCCTTTAGAGGCATAACATCCTCTCTGAAAACTACATCTCTACTGATCATGATCCTTCCAGCACCAGGCTCTGTACTCCATAATCTGTATCCCTTTACTCCAGGAGGATATCCAAGCATCACACATTTTACTGCTCTTGCTTCTAACTTATCCTGTTTAACATGAGCATATGCTCTACATCCAAAAATTCTGAGATGTGAGTAGGATGGTGACTTTCCTGTCCATTTCTCTTCAGGAGTTAGCTAATCATTGGCTGCTGCTGGACATCTGTTTATAAGATAAGCAGCAGTAGAAGCTGCTTCTCCCCAGAATCTTCTATCTAGTCAAGAACTGGACAACATACATCTTATTCTTTCAAGTATTGTCCTATTCATTCTTTCCACTACACCATTTTGTTGTGGATTTGCTGGTACAGTTCTGTGCCTCTTTATTCCTTTATTACTGCAAAATTGACTGAATTCTTCTGATAGAAATTCTAACCCATTGTCAGTTCTTAGACATTTGACCTTGGCACTCTTCTCATTTTCTACCTCATTGCACCAGCCTTTAAACTTGTCAAAAGCTTCAGCTTTGTTCCTTAGCACATAAATCCAGAGTTTTCTTGAGAAATCATCAATCAGACTCAAGAAATATCTTCCTCCTCCAAGAGTTTGAACTCTTGAAGGACCCCATAAGTCAGCATGAATGTATTCCAATACCATGTCTGAGGTGTGTTTTCCTACTGGATATGGTAGTTTCTTGTTTTTGCCTAGTATACAATCTTCACACACAATTGACTTTCCACTGTCTTCTCTGTAGTCAATCAAGTTTTGCTTTGCAAGCTGATTTAATCCACTTGCACTGACATGTCCTAGTCACATTTTCAGATTCACCAATTATTGCATTTCCAACCAGGTAATAGAGACTAGCTCTTCTAATCCCTTTCATTACCACTTTGGAATCCTTTATTATATCTAAATGACCATTTTCAGATTTGAAACTGCACCCTCTCTTTTCTAAAGTCCCCAGACTAACAAGATTTCTCTTTAGCTTTGGAATATATCTGACATCCTTCAAGATTTTAACATAATCATCATGCACCTTAATCATTATATCTCCAATTCCTTTAACTGAGCATGATTGATCATTTCCTAGCATGACTATCCCAGATTCTTGTTCATTAAAATCTTTAAACCATTCTAGATTTGGACTCATATGAAAACTACAACCAGAGTCCAGAATCCAGTTTTGGTCAGTCTTGATTTCAGAAATATTTAGTACCTGAGGATCTTCATCTGCAGTTTCAACCACCTCTGCTGAGCTTGAGGCTTGATTTCCTTTCTGAGCCTGTTTCTTCTTCCACTCAAAGCAATCTTTCTTGAGATGACCCGGTCTCTTGTAGAAATGACACTTCCTTGTTTCCTTGTGACCAGATAGTTTTCATTTATTATTTTCTGATTTCTTGGATGGATCAGTTTTTTGGTTTTGTTTCCACTTGTGATTTTTTCCTTTCTTTATACTTAACCCTTCTCCAACACCATCTGATTTTTCATGACTGAGTTTTTGCATTTCCTTTGCTCTTAGAGCTGATTGTACTTCTGTTAAAGTAATGTTGGAATCCCTTCCATACAACATTGCATCTCTCAGGTGATCATATGATTGTGGCAGGGAATTAACAGAATGGCCTTGTCTTCATCATTCATCTAGACATCACTGGCCTCTAAATCATCAAGTGTCTTGTTGAAATCATCCAGTTGATCCTCCACTAATTTTTCTTCAGAAAACTTATAAGAGAACAATTTTTGTTTCAGGTATAACCTGCTTGCCATGGATTCGGCCATATACAGGTTATCCAGTTTCTGTATCACATCAGCAACACTCTTTTCTTTTAATACCTCCCTCAATACTTTGTCAGACAAACACAGTATTAACAGGCTGTGAGCCCTCTCAAGAATGTCCAGTTTTTTAGTCTCCTCCATTTTCTCTGGAAAAGCCTTTTCCCCCTTTAAAGCTACACCAAGCCCTTGTTGAATCAACAGTGCCTTCACTTTGATATTCCATAGCCCATAATCGTTTTTCCCATTGAACTTTTCTTTCTCAATCTTTGACATAGACATTATTGCTGATCAAGAACTTTTCTCCTCGTGGTAGCTTTCCCACAGACGGCGCCACTTGTTAGAAATAGTTCTCCCAAGACATAACAATAACAATCAAACACTTTAACAACCAAAGTGATGGTCTCTTCTCACAAGCTCAATATAAAATCAAGAAAAACAATCACACAACAAGAAATTACGTGGTTCAGCAAATTGCCTACGTCCACGGGCCAGGAGGTGTTTTCACTATATCAAAAATGAGTTTACAAGAAGAAAATACACTCAAGAGTTCAAGCTCAAAAACTATGGCTCTTCTTCTCTCTTGATTTCTTTCTCTCACTCTTTCTCTAGAGAATAATGAAAAATGGATGATGTAAGTTGTAATAAACTAACTTCCCTGAACTAAATAACTCAGCTGAAATCAGTTTGAAATGGCACACCAAGCTTGAATCCAAAACTGCACACAAATAACTGCTTCCAGAAAACGACTGCAAACGACAACGGATGATATGTAAAACGACAACGGTTTTGGCAGTTAATTCTGTTACAAACCGTTGTCTTTTCCATTTTCCAGAAACTGATTTTTTCCAAACTGTTTCTCTTCATCTATTTTCAAGTTTTCCTTAAGCTTTTAGTCTTCAATGATATATAATTTTATGCTCAATGTTTAGACAAACCTTCCAATTCAACAACAATCATAGCTAAATTGTGTATGTCTTCAATGATCGAACCATTGTAAGCTCTTAGGTCTCTTCATTAGCCAATGAGTTCGTAAGGCTCTTATTATCTCCTTCCACGTCAATATAACAGGTGCCCACCTCAATCGTCGTGGCTAAGGTGTAACGCAATGCAAGGTTCTTTAACAGAGTAGTATTACCTTGTGCTCGGATACAAAGGTATCTTGCCAGCAGTGCTTTGCCCTCACTATCCTGAATTAAATCCGAGGCCCATCATGTTATCTATGAACATTGAAATATCAAAATTAAGCTTCCGCACATTTTCTTGTGAAGGAGACCACCCTATTGGGTGAACTACTATTGGAATAGGCTGTCGGCAGATTTGCATAGATCTACCATGTCTGTAAATTTTCGTTGAGCATGTCGAAGTAGGAGCAGAGGAGATAGCGGCTTACCATCGAAATAAAACCTATTGCGGACTATCTATAATTGTCACAGAATATGCGAGAGCAACCGCATACCATTCTCTGGAAGTTTCGCCAAAAGATTCCTCAAGGAGGATTGAAACGATGACAAGCATGCATCAACTAGTATTTGTTTAAGGGGATACTTGTGTTGGGATGTAGTGTAATGTGCCTCGTCGGGTGTAACACATCCTTGGATGATACATCCACTTAAATAGTGAAAATGTATTTTTGTTTAAAGAGTGTGTAGGATATGATGTGTACTGTAGATGTCACATCAGTATGTTCTATGGTTGTTAATATTATTAAAATATTGTGATAGATGATGTGATAATGATTGGTTGATTGGGAAATTATTAGAAGATGTATTGGGAATTGTGATTCATTGATAGAAGTTGAAGTTGATTGAAAATAAATGATGTTGATGTGAAATAGCTGTATAGGGGGTATGTGGGTGGATGAGCTTCATCTCCCTATAGTGAAATTATTTACGGATGGGTCACCTTACATTCGAATGGACCCATCCCAGTCCAATTATGCCCTAAGGCCTCGTTTCCTTTTAGTTTTTGATGAGGATGGGATAGGACTATCTCTAGGACAAAATGGGGACTAGGATTCAAGAGGGATATATTATCCTTTGTCTCCTTTGAGGTATAAGTTAGGGGATAGTTTTTGTCACCCACTCACATTTATTTGTGAAATGCCAATAAAACCTCATTTCTTTAAATCTTAATCCAACTAAATCCACAAATTTACAGCTGCACCATTCCATCTTCTCCCAAAACAGGCTGATTTTACTATAGCTCTAATGGCCACAATAGATGTCGCCTTACCCCGACGCCGATACGTCATCACCAGCCGGCGCAGTCGTCCTCTCAGTCTTCGTACATTACTGGTATTCGTTCCGATTCTTCCAGAATTCAGTAATAGTTCCTCCTCCTCTATGTCAAGATCCATGTCTGTTATTAAATTTAAGACACAATTTTGGAGATAAGTGTAAATAGACAAAATCTTGAAAAACCAATTTACAGCGCAACATATATATTATTAATAATGAAGTCACCAAGCAAAACTGCACTTCGTAAACTTTCATGCCCATTTATCAAACTAAGGAGTAAAATTGGAGTTGATGCCGGCTAGAATATCAAAAATCAAAATAGCTGCAATAACCAACAAATATGGATGAAATGATAAATCTGAT
Source organism: Ajuga chamaepitys (assembly GCA_958295605.1). Lineage (NCBI taxonomy): Eukaryota > Viridiplantae > Streptophyta > Magnoliopsida > Lamiales > Lamiaceae > Ajuga > Ajuga chamaepitys. The sequence goes on along the minus strand of OY282499.1, from coordinate 32,478,626 downwards.
TAAGTTCAAATCCATTTTAGATGGACTTTCACACTCGAAGGTGGTACTTTTTGGGGTTTTATTTATGTTTGCTATAGTAATAGGCTTGTCTCGTATCCCTCCTCTTTAGGAGGGATATGAATCTTGAAATTTATCCCTAATTTCCAAGCTTTTACATGGGCCCGAGTATAGCTCGGGGATAACCTAGGTAACCAAACCCCCAAAGTAGACAGTGGATTAGGGGTGATAAATTTGTCCTATCACTCCTAATTACCCAAAGGAGACGAGGCCTAAGGGCCCATTTACTTTGAGTTGTGAATAATATGTTGTATAAGATTATGGTGTATTAGAATGAGGGATTGAGATAAATTGGACTATCTCATCCAATGTTTACTACAACTGATTATGTTCTACTCCCTCCGTCCCGGCTTATCTTGCACGTATTAAGAAAAGTTGCTTTTTGGTTATTTGTTGACTTTTCAAAGGTGGATTGAGGGTGAAGATTTTGAGGGTGAAGATTATGTTATAACTTTCTTGTTTTAGGCTGTGCAAGATAAAGTGGGACGGTCGTTTAAGGAAAGTGTGCAAGATAAGATGAGACGTAGGGAGTATTATTTATACAAGACAACTTGGACGTGTTCTTCAGCTTCTGGGTTTTAGGGCTTGAAGAGGTTGTTTTTCTTTAATTTTGAAGGGTTTCATAAATAGGGTTCTTCGCCTAGGCGCTGACTAATCCGCCAAACTGCCCAAATTTTAATTTTTAATTTTTTTTAATATTTTTTATATTTCTTTTTTATTTATCTTTTTACATTATTAGTGTGTTTGACTTTAGATGAGTCATTTAAACTTTTAATTTCTTCTCACACCCCTAATTTAGTAATTTTCCCTCCATCCACTATAAATTATTTTAAATTCGAAGGTGGTGATGTTTATTTTATTATTTTTAATATTTGTTATGTATCATTTATTTATTAAATTATTCGTGTAAGGTGGTGCCGCCTAGGCGCCGTCTAGGCGCTAGGCCTCAGTGAACCGACTGATTAGCCACTAGTGATTTTTAGAACACTGATATACAGGGTAACTGAACTCAATCTTGAACATGGGATTAATAAATCCACCTCAAAAGGTGGGATAAGCAATGGGGGTAAAAATACGTTGAAAAGTGTGTAATCCCGGATATTCGGGATAACCCGACTTTAAAATACCAACGAAGTTAACGTTGGACTATCCTGAATTATTTATCCTTATTCAACCTAATCACATGAAGTAAAGGAGCCCTAAGGGTATAGATATATCCAGTGTTTGTGGGACCGGACCGGACAAGCTACCGATTCAAGGTTCGATCGGTCAGTTCGACCACCGGTCCAACCGGTCAATGACAATTTGCTGATTTTTGGATTTCAATTGTTGCTTATATGTAATACAATCTAATTTGATATTTGAGTTTTACTTGTGAAAAAAGTTCATATATCAATATTAATTAACTCAAAGATACAAAAGTTCAAACAATCCGAGATAGAGAAATGATTTCTACTGCATCTAAAGATGGGTAAGAGTGATAACAAGCAAACACTAGTTTGAGAGGTGGAAGAACAGGTATATGGGAAATAAGGGCAAATGAAAGATGAAAGGTGAAAATCCCCTTTTTTACTTAAAATTGGACTCGAAACCACAACTTTATTTAAAAAAAAAAAAAAAGAATTGGATTATAAGACCGGTTCGGATGGTTCGCCGGTTCGGCGGTCTAACCAATTTTCATCGATTTTGACCGGTTTTGGGTTATTTCACACTACCGAACCGGTTCCAGGCCCGATTAAACCGGTCGAACCGGTCAATTCGATTCGGTACCATAAACCCTGGATATATCAACTAGTATTAATAAAGTAGTTTTATAATATACGATATTTTTATAATAATTATAAGGCAAAAACTTGGGTGCATAAGATGCACCATAGTGTTATTGTACACCTTGTGGGGCCCACCGGTTCAGCCCCAAAAATTCGCGCGGTTTGGACCGGTTCAGACCGGTCTGAACCGGCCAATTATTATTATATTAATATTTTTCCGCGCGTACATGTTATATACTTAGTGGCCTGTTTGTTGAACACTAAAAGCAAGTGGTCTGGTGGTATTTAATGCAGTCTTAAATATCTCAACCTTGAGGTCAAGGGTTCAATTCTGTTTGCAATTTTTTTCCTTTTCCTTCTTTTTTCTTTCTTTTTAGCCCTTTAATTTTTTTATCTTTTAGCCTGTGAGTCTGGAAAAAATTATAAATTGTATTATTAAGTTTTTTTATAACGCAACAATAATTGTGTTGTAAGTTCAAAACATAAATATTGTATAATATACAAGAAAAATTAATCTAACCAAACCTATACTGTCATACATCATAATATACACCGTATCGAAATATTAAATATACTGTGAGTATTGTAAGTTGGAAAAAATAAATATTTCGCAGTATGAAACAAAAATTAACTAAAACAACATATACTGTCAGGCATTACAACGTATACTGCATCGAAATATTAAATATACTGTGAGTATTGTAAGTTGGAAAAATAAATTCGCAGTATAAAATAAAAATTAACTAAAATAACGTATACTGTCAAGAATCATAACGTATACTGTATCGAAATATTAAATATACTGTGAGTATTGTAAGTTGGAAAAAACAAATATTTCGTAGTATAAAACAAAACTTAACTAAAACAACGTATACTCTCATGCAACATAACGTATACTACATCGAAATATTAAATATACTGTTAGGCATCATAACATATATTATGCTCGAAATTTGAATATACTACTGGTTGAAAATAAAAAGGAACAACGTATACTGTCATGCAACATAACGTATACTACATCCAAACATTAAATATACTGTCAGGCTTTATAATATATACTATGCTCGGAATTTGAATATACTGTTGGTGAAAAATAAGTATACTACATCGAAATATTAAATATACTGTCAGGCTTTATAACATATACTATGCTCGGAATTTGAATATACTGTTTCACTTTATAACATATACTATGCTCGGAATTTGAATATATTGTTGGTGAAAAATAAGTATACTACATCGAAATATTAAATATACTGTCAGGCTTTATAACATATACTATGCTCGGAATTTGAAAAATATACCGCGCACTGAAGGGTACAATGTTGCGCTTTTACCAACTAAGCCAGCGCCTGTTTTGTGATTTCAAACACACCTTAATATATATATATCACGCGCAAAAATCATAAGTGAACCCTACAAGATGTACAATAACACTAATGTGCATCTTATGCACATGAGTGTCACTCTAATTATAATTATAATTATTCTTTTTGTAGTACAGGTCTTCCTATTCTACACTGGCTCCAGAAAGTACCCCCCACCCAAAATTTTAACAGCCACTGATTTATTTTTTGAATATCCTAATTTTCTTCAACGATAAAATCAAGCCATCTTTCTCACCTAAATCTACTTAAATTCACTTCTTGCTCGTGCGTTTTCGCCATTCCTTTTGTCGATTTTCGCCGTGTATCAGTTTTTCTCGGAGGGGGGACTTTCCGGCAACGCGGGAGAAAGAACACAACATTTGCTTTCAGAAGATTTTGTTGTTAGATCGGACGTCAATCGACGCACGCTATATATGTAATATAGTATGTTCCTAAATAAAATTCTTATAGTAGCGAAATTTATTTTGTTTCATTTGAAAGGATAGGAAAATTATATCACAAGTTTGCTGGATACAGTAAAAGAATCGAGGAAACATTCTATCGTGTATTTTGATACTTCATTTTTTATATATTAAATCATTTGCTGATTTTATGATCGACCTTCTGAAAATGGTGATCTTGATTCAGCCATTCCATCATTTCCGACGTTATTCTGTTCGCCCCATCTCCAATTGCATTTTTCTTGACCTTGATATTGAAGTCCTTTTGTTTACTTCGTCTCACTTTTATTTTCGGCAGTTGTGCAATTTATTTGTAGGAAAATTGTGTATCTTGAATTTTTTTTGTTCAGAAATTTTTTGAAATTCAAAGTTGGTAAGATGCTGATGAAATGCATAAATAATAGTCGTTGCTGTATTTCATGCTCTATTGGTTTTGCATTGGCTTGACAATATGATCTAATCGGAATTTGTACTTCTTGTTGCAGTGTCACCAGTTTAAGATTCTGCGTGTAGTTTCTGGATGCAGAGGATCATCAGATTGCTGATATGAATAAGTATTTTCCTTTAGCTCTTTCCTTATGTCCCTTGATTGAGATATTTTTTCTTGTATGGTTTTATTTATGTGCATAGCTGTCAAAGGCGCGCCTCGGGCAAAATTTTGGAGTCTGCGCCTCTATACATCTAAGGCGGGCGCAGTTCAAGAGGGGCACGCCTCGTGCGCCTCATGGTTGGCGCCTCGGGCGCGCCTTTGGGACACACTGCCTATTTTGTTTTACAAAATAATTTTGAAGTTAATTTTGACCCTTCTTTTAATGTTTAAGTTGTTCAACACTTCTTTAGGCTCTTTGAAACTAGGGTTTCAAAAGAAAAATAAAAAACTAGAAGTAGAGAAACAATAAAAACGAAAAGGTCTATGACTCCACGCACGGCACTGCCCAGCGACCGGCCGACCACCCACTCCCGCCTGCTGCCAACAGCTGCCTACCATGTTAGATTTGCATGTTAAACTAATGAACTTGTTTGAATCTTATGATTTGTCACTTGTGTGTTTAGATATTTGAATTTTCAATTATTATGTTGTTTCTTTTTGTGTGTTTGTGCAATTATTTACTTGTTTAATGTTTATTTTAGCCTAATAATGAGTAGAATTGATTTATTTTGCTATTAGTACTCGTTATTTTAAATTATTGGCAACTGTCCAAAAGGCGCGCGCCTCGGGCGCCAGATGGCCCTTTGCACCTCGGTGCGCCAGATGGTCCTTTGCGCCTCGGTGTGCTCGCGCCTTAGACAGCTATGTTTATGTAGCTGTTTGTCGGTTTTATCGTTAATGAAAATAGTATGTGACGGGCTTGGTTCTAAACTTTTTTGTCTCTGTTGTTGGTCATAAAGACACATTGTGTCTGAATGTTGCTCGAAAATACTCATGTTATTTGTGGAAATTAACAAGGGAGTTTTCACCTTTTAGAGTTAATATAATATCAAACTGTAAATATGGCAGTTACTGGTGCCAGGGATAATTTGTTGAAATGAAATGATTGACATTCAGTTGTAGTGAATGGATTGGTGATTTAATTTTTGTCTTTGTTAAAATTATACTGATTCTGGCTATTTAATTTGGTGTGCTAGGTCACGAGTGAGATGGGATGAAGCTAATTTGGGGGAAATCGAGGCAAATAAACCAGTGAGGCAGAAAATTACTGAACCTAAGACACCATATCATCCCATGATCGACGATGAAGGTATGGCATGAGTTGATATTAAATTTGCTGAAACATTATTTTTGGTTTTGACATAAATTTCTTGGAGAATTTTTTTTAATCCTTGCTTTTAACCATGACTAGTGATCTTGGGAAACCTGTTGATGTTTGATTATTTCAGTCTGTGTTGTTTTAATCGTACTTCTTTGTTTCTAACTATCGTTAGAAATATAGCTGGAGACTGACTTATCTGTTAATGTAGTAAGGATATTTTTGTTTATTTAATAAATTTTTTGAGAAAAAACACTCTTTTGGAATTATTTGATATGATATCCCACATTGGTTCCACATGAAAGTGTGGAAGAGTATATAAGTGGGAGCCGCCTTTACCTTTGACCATGATTTTTTGGTTAAGTTAGGGCTCCCTAGCTTATATGTCTAACATTATTTGAGTGGAAGTCTGATGTTTTTGACTTCGTCCGTGGCCTATTATTAGGTTTATGAAAACAAATGTGCTTTCAAGGATGAGGACGTTGGTACATTATTTGGCAAGAATATGTAATGTTGAACATTTATTAAACTAAAGCTTATTTTGCCAAATTACTGCAAATTGGCTGCTCTATTTTCATTCTAATTTGGTGATGTAGGAGAAGTTGGAACAAATTTTCATTCATGGGATTCCAGGATAAGTTAAAGATTACGTTTGGTTATCAAATATATTCTCATTAATTTTTTTCTCAAAAATATCATTGAATTTGTGATTGCTTTTGGAATAATTTTTCAGTTTAGTCCAATATACAATTCACTTCATATATATTTTTCTTAATACAGTATTTCACAATTTTTCAGTTTCCACCTTACATCATCTTTTTTCAGTAATCTCTTTTCCATGTAAGGCCAAAACGACAGATTCCAACTAGATATCGAAAGTAAATTTTGAGTTTGATTTGATCACAATCTATTGCTTGCTATGTTTCACGAAACCGAGAAGGACCCACTTTGCCTATTTCTTCACTAAGTAAGACTCACTTTGTGTGTCTTTTCTGAAGCAAATTGCAGTATGATACAATCAAGAGATTAGGAATAGACAAACAGAAATAACAGAAGTCTCTCATGCATTTATTTTGGATCTGCTGCTGCTGTAATCCTTCGCGAGATTCATTCCTGAATATATGAAAATCACCCATCATATCTTTTGGTGGGTGGGTTTTTTTTTTTTGGGGTGGGGGGGGGGGGGGGGGGGGGGGGAGGGGGAGGGGGTTGAGGAAAGTATTTTGCGTGTGAGGCAACAAATAAAGGAGGATTTTTCTGAGATGAGAATGATTGTCATTTAGGGCGACCTCCTCTAAAATCTTGTGATTTTTCTACACCTTTTCTCCTGCCCACTGTTGTAGTGTCAGCAATGAGTTGTTATATGTTTATTTATTTGTTCAGGTTTGATAGCTTTTGAAATTGTTGAAAATGTATAGAGCAGCATCACCTCTGCTTATTGGTTAATGCCTGTAGGTTCTTTATCTCCTACAAGACGAGGAAGTTGTGAAGATGGTTTTGAGACTGCTATGCATGCAGAAGCTATACGCTCAGCATTGAATGATGTAGCTTCCTCTAGCAAAACTGACTCCCCTGACTCTGGCTGGACTTCATCTGAAGATGAAGCAGACGCAATGGAACAAGATGGACAAGGTTTGTGAATCTGATTTTCCTCTGTTTATTTTTGTAAAGTTGTCTTGTGAGGATCAAACAGTTTTATTGGTAGAAAAGTCCTTCAGACCCACAGTTCATAATTGTATGCGCGCTTGAATATATACCTTCACGACCCATATAAATTGTCAAGGGGGGCCAAATAGTGATAGGTTCAAGAGTTCATATCACGGGGACGTTTTTTTTTTATAAACTCTGAAGTGAGGCTGGCAAATTTTTACCAAATAAAATGGTGAACTTTGAGGAGGTAAGGGGTTGAAGTCTTTATATGTAGGTCTGAAATTAAAAACACCTGTTAAATTACAGATAAAAATTAAAACCTAAAGGGTACGGCCGTCGCCCCGCCCCCAATTCTGTCTATTGGTCCAATGATTAACTTCAAATAAAACTAAAAATTACTAATGATATTGCTAAAATCAATAAATTGATCATTTACATCTTACAGTTAAAAAAATGAATAATTAAATACAATTGCATTATGATGTTTCTATTCTACTATTTTTGGAATTTCTGTAGACTATCTCTTCGCCTATAAGATTATTTTGTTTGTATAATTAAATGTATTTAAATTGACTAAAATCCCCTATTTAATAGGGAATTTTGTGGGTCCAATTCAACATAGCTCCATCATTGCGTGTGAGTAATCTAACTAGTGTTGAGATGCAACCTTTTCAGATCCCAATTGCGAGAGACGGAGGAGCTTTAGGGAACATAGGAGAGCTCACTATGATGAGTTTCACAAAGTTAGGGAGCTTCTTCAAAAGGGTCCACTGGTTGAAGAAGAGTCTGATGAGGAGGCCAAGGATAACGGCGAGAAGCATCGAACAGGTGATTCATCTATAACTAGTGGTGTCAAAGACATTGACATTGAGGACGAGTCCTCACGGCCAACAAATGGATCTTAATATCATAACTAAGGTTGGTTTGTTGCTTTGCTGCTCCGACTTGTGCTTGCAGTATTGCAACTTGTACATAGGCCCCGCTAAGGACTTGTTTTTCGGCTGCTTGTTCAATAAAACCATTGAGTCATCTGTAACTTTGTCAGAATTTTGAATTTGTGTTTAGCAATGTCAGTTCGTCTTAGGATCGAGGCGAGGCAACGGAAGCATTCTCAGAGCCCCTCTCTGTCTTCCCCTTGTGTTGAATAAATATGGTTTGTAAATTGAATTGAATAACATGTCCAGGATCGCAAATGAAGGTAATGATGACACCGTTTCTTTCCCTTATCGTTATACTACAACTACCACTACTATTGTTATTATTATTTTCCTTTTTAATTTCAACACTGGCATGACTGATTGATTATAAAGGCAATTTGTTGAAAAATGTGGTATTTTTGTTATGAATGTCGGAGCTTGGTGTAAGCTCTGCTTTTGCTATTTTATTTAGTAAGCCAAAACCTACAGTGTAGTTCACAAATCAAGTGAGAGCTGTCGTATATCATAAGGATAAAGGTGAACTACAAATGACTAAAAATGGATTCTCTATTCACATTTGAGTATCTAGAAAATTGCAAACTCAAGCTTTTATCTAAAGAGGGATTGTTGCAAGAAGAGCTCGATTTCAATTAACACAAGGAGCATTATGATGTATATTATATGCATAACTTAGAAAGATTTGGTAGGAATCACGTGTAAGTTACAATTATTTATTATTTATGAAAATATCATATGTGTTGGATTTTTGTGAAAACGCCTGGTAAGCAAGGACGAAAATATCGGTGATTACGGAGAAATCCGTATTTCAATTTAGAGAGATTTCGGTGAAATCTCTATTAATATCGAAATATGGGTGCAACTTTTTTAAAAATATCAGAAAATGTATTAAAATAGTAATTTATCACGATATTTTATAGATTGTTATAAACCTACTTAAATTCAAATATTTAATCTAAATATTGAGTGAAATTCACATATTTACAACTAGTTGACAAATAATAAACAATAGAAACATTATCAGGCCACACAAGATACATTATGAACTCTTATTATCATTAACACAAGATACATTATGAACTCTTATTATCATTAAGGATGTTCAAGAATTTTACAATAATATTCTAATTTATTAAATCTTTGGGTTGCATTACGAAAATTTAGTAGATTGCGAATAATTTAGAAATTTTACAATTAAGGATCTTGAAATTTCACCGATATTAACCAAAATTTTACAACTAAGGCAGCATTAAGAAAATTTTACTTCATCGATATTAATCGAAATCTCACCGAAATTAATCGAATTTTACCGAAATTCACCGATATTAACCGAAATTTCACCGATATTAATCTAAATCTCACCGAAATTAATCGAATTTTACCGAAATTCACCTAAATTTTGATAAAAAATCCACGAAATTACAACAAATTATACCTGGAGATAGCCCAAATCGAAATTTTCGGAAGTTTTGGAGAAATTTCGGAGATTTCGGAAATATATCGGAGATATTCTGACATAAATTTATTACATCCGAATATCGTTTCGATATCGCCAAAAAAAAGAGATATCGAAAAGATATCGATGAATATCGGAGATATTTTAATCCTTGCTTGTAAGTTGTTAAAAACTTGGTGAAAAAACTCTGCTAATAAGTAGCTGATGCTATGTCTGTAGCTTTATTTCTTATGTATCCTTAATTTATATTTTTAACATTATGACTTCAATTAAATTTGAAAATAAATCCAAAAATAATTTAAATGTTGTAAAAAATATTTCTACTAAAACTAAAAAAAGAAACTTAAAACCCAAAAAATTATTAACATAAATCTATACAATGAGTAACAGAATTACTGTAGAATATTAAATGTTAATATTTGACTCCCTCACCGATTGTCATTCTCCTAATTAAATCACACTGACTCGCTGGCACCTTCGTCTCCAACGTAGCGCTCATTGCGCGGAACGATAACAGTGCAATAACCTTCTTCTACAACAAAATCTTCATCAAAATTCTACGTCGACATCGGCAGCGGAACCTTTCTGGTCTTCACAAAGCTTACAAAGAAAGCCACGGCTCTGAAAACAGTGATTTCGAGCTCACACTCCGATTGTGGTTGAAATCGATGTTTCAGCGCTAAAATCTAGCGTTAAGAGCAATAATTTGCCGCTGAAAATACAACTAGAGACGAAATTGAAGACAAAATTAGGAAGATCAAAACGAAGAAGCTCAAAATTAGGATTACTTGTGATGGAATTATGGTCTCGATCCCAACTGGCAAAACAGCATCAATCGCCACAACTTCAAAGGCGAAATGCAAAATTGATCCAAGAATCAAGATCATCAAATGGGCATTTAAGAAAAAAGATCTTGAATTGTCTTCAGACACGACTGTGGAAGAGGGCAGACAACAGCATTGGGCTGGTTGGGGTGAGGTGAGGTTTGGGGGTTTTGGGTGGGAGGTTTAGGGGTGGGCGGTCAGGTACTAGAGGAAGAAATTGAAGTTTCTTTATACCTACTTTCCTTTTTAATTTTTATATCTTTTCTAATAAATTTCTTTAAAAATATATTAAAATTAGTTTACCAAGTCAACTAAGCGATAAAATCGAAACTTGGAATAAAAGATGCCAAACTACTCTCTGACCAATTGGGATACCTGTAATTTCTAGTTAAGAGATATTTTTAATGATTTTACAACATACATGACATTTTTAAAAAGTGTAAAAAAAATATTTTCATAAATATTGAAAATATACCAGACATTTTCATCAATTTTCCCCATATAACATATTCAACACATATAACTTCGTAAAGCAATTTAGATTTATTATCCTCAAAAGTAATGTCAATTTTTTCGATTATACTGATTAATCATGTCGCCTTTTTATTGTCAATTAACAAATACTCCCTTCATTTCAAAATAAGTGACGTTTTAGAATGAAAGAGAAGAATTAAAAATTAAAAATTTTGACAGATATATCCCTCAACTAATCTTCTTTCTCTCATCTATTATTCCTAAAATCACGTTCCAATAATTATATTTCCTCTCTCCCTTTATATTTGGGCCCTATACTCCTTTCATTTCTCCCTTTATACTGGTAACTTATAAGAGATATTTCAGGATAGTGATAAGGATAGAGTTGGAAGAAATAGTGAAAAATATCTAAAACGTCACTTAATTTGAAAAATCATCAATAACCTAAAACGTCACTTATTTTGAAACGGAGGGAGTATGATTTTTTAAATAATGATCTAATTCGGATAAGCCTAGTCAAATGGCAGAACACAGTATACTTTATTTTTTTTTTTTGAAAAGAAATAGTAATATCATTAATAAACACTGAAATCAGCAAGCACTGCGACATAAGAAAGGTGTAACACCCCCAAAATATTTTAGCATGCATAGCAATTTTATTATACCCTTTAACTGTCATTGCACCGTATAGATAGATTTGTATAATTTTATTTATCATTCTCATACTTAAAACGGTACTAGTGACCGTTTAACAAGTGTGTGGGGACATCCGAACAATCCAGTTGGCAATGTAGCTACGAGAATGGAATGTGAAAGGTTAAAGAAAATGATAAGGATAACAATTGATAAGCAAATGAGGCTTGATATTGAACAAAATAAAATGAAACAAAAAGGAATAATGACTTATAAGTTAATAGAAGATAATAAAAGTATACTTGCTTACATATATATTTCGAAGGATTAATTTCCGAATGCAACATGAATTATTGGCCATTTTTCAATTTCCAGTTCAAACAATTTCTTTTTTTGAATTACTACCTGTATAACGCGTTTTTGTTGCAGATTGCAACTCCGACCATATTTCAGGCTATATAAACCACGTGCATTGCACATGACTAAATGGGTCAATTATATGGCTACACATTGCCACTCATAAAAGAAGAAAAAATACTAATAAAATTAAAAAAAAAAATTCCGGAAAAAATATAAATAAAAATAAGAAATTTATAAAATTTAATATTAAATTGTTATAAGTAAAAATAAATCCTGAAAAATAATAAAAATCCAAAATTAGTATATAGAAAATATATTTTAAAAATAAAATAATTCTTTTAAAAAATTAGTAATAACTGGAATTTATTGTTAAATTCTTTTAAATTTTTAAATTCTTATAAAAAGGATTAAAATTCATCTTCTTCACTGTTGCCTTCTCGGTTTATACGTCTCCCCCGACCAAGAACAGACCTTTCTCCGGTGGATAATGGGAGATGTGGAAGACTCCGTAATGGCTCTACTGCGTCAGAGTTCGATTTTAGCGGCGATTTTGGGTGGTGGATCAAGGACGTAAGAAGTTCATCTATATAAAAACCCTAAAACCACCACAATAACGGAAGAAATCTGGTCTTAGCGTTTTCAAGAAGCAGCGACGAGGAAATTGCTATTTTGGTCCCACAAGACACAGGGCAGATGTATTTTGGTCCCAAAGGTTTTACATTTGATCCCACAAATACAAAACCGAGCACATTTAGTCCCATGAGAAATTTCACAAGTATTTATAGTCCCCTTTTTTTGCATATTCAGTCCCACAATGTTTGTCATTAACGTTTTTTATCACGTGCGTAGCACATGTTCGTTAAATGACGTACAAATACGAGAAAATTGCACTTTTAGTCCCACAAGACACGGGACAGTTGCATTTTGATCCCAAAGTTTCACTTTTGATCCCACAAATTCAAAATCGAGCACTTTTAGTCCTGCAAGAAATTTCACAAGCATTTATAGTCCCAAGTTTTTTCATTTTCAGTCCCATCTTTTCTTTTTGTTTGTCGCATATTGGCCCGACCCAATTTTTTCGAGCATGTTTAAAGGGAATAGTGCGTGGTACTTCAACACATGGGTGATGGTGATGGATCTGGAGAGATGGAGAAGGAAAGATTATACAAAACAAATTGTGAAATGGATGAAGATACAGAGGGAGATGAGGATATATGAGTTGGGGTCTTTGCCTCCCTTCATGTTGGTATTTGGAGGGGCGGTAGAAGGGATTGATCATAGGTGGAATCAACATGGTCCAGGTGGGTATAATGTAGACAATAGCTGCCCCGGTTTGCATGCGGATCGGGCTAGTTTGATGCATTGGAGGAGGAAGGGGAAGCCACGGGTGAGGCTTGATAAAGGGCGGCATTGCCCCATGGATCATTTGTGGGCCCTCGTGATCTAGACAAGTTAATTTGTGAAAGTATAGTAGATTAAAATATAGGAGACTGTTGATGATCCCATGTACGAGGTATTTTTTTTTGTTGGAATTCAAATGAATTTGGATTTGAGAATGTGGAGACATGAGATGTTACAGATTATTTTTCATGCAATTATACAAGTACAAATTACATAATGAAGACTTTTTCAGATCTACACCTTATAATCAGTTTTTCTAGATTTTCAAAAGCTAATTAGAATGTTCTCTGTTGTACAGGAATCAACCACAAGGATAATCACAAGAAATCACACACTCTGTTCGGACGAATGAGATTGAAACTGGCCGAACACACACAAACACAAAACTAGCATGAACAACGAATCACAAACACATTACGTGGTTCGAACTATGAAGTTATACATCCACGGAGGCTCCTCACACCCCAATTCGCTAAAATCAACTGGAGATTTACAAGAATTATACAGAAATCATAAAACCCTAATTCTTAACACCAAATTAGGTCACGAACCCTAATTCCCTAATTCTCTCTCTACAGTAATGTTTACAGAGGGAAAATGAATGAATTGGATTCGTTACAAGTTGTTCATGAAGCTAATTATAAGAATCAAGCTCAACCAATCACCACCAATCCGTTGTAACCTCTCGAAGTTGAGCTGCAAGTTCCAACAAAAAAACGGTTATGAAAACTGTTGTCAAAGACGCATAAAACTGTTGCATAACCAACCTAAACCACTAGTTTTACTCAAACCCAGTCCAGCCTGCATCATCAACCTGTGTACTCTGAAACCCGGTTCTTCAATCTTGTTCACACGACTCTATACCCGGTTCTTGATTTCTAACACCCCTTTTTAATTAACTCCACACACACTTGATGAAATTGACTCCAACTCACAAATCTCCACCTCAATGAATTAAGTGTGTCTCCTAGCCTCAACTGGTCTTCACTTTAAACTCTTCAAACACACTGTTCAAGCCTTATAAGGCTTGAGCAGTGTCTTAACTTGGTCCTTGGTACATCTTTGGTCAGAAAATCAGCCGCATTTTCATCAGTATACACCTTCTTGACTTCCACTGATCCAGAATCAGTTATATCCCTTACAAATTGCAATCTCACATCAATATGCTTTGATCTTTCATGAAATGCTTGGTGCTTTACTAAATGAAGTGCACTTTGATTATCACAAAGAATAGTAACACAATTCTATATAATTCCTAAGTCCCTAAGAATCCCTCTTAGCCAGACAGCTTCCTTAACTGCATCAGTAACAGCTATGTATTCAACTTTTGTAGTGGAAAGTGCTACCACTGGTTGTTGAATACTTCTCCAGCTAACTGCAGTATCATATAGTGTAAACACATATCCTAAAACAGACTTCCTAGTGTCTATATTGCCAGCAAAGTCTGCATCCACATAGCCAATTAAAGGAACAGTACTTCCAGGTTTCCTTTCAAACTTCAGACCCATTCCTATTGATCCCTTTAAGTACCTCAAGATTTTCTTCAAAGCTTCCCAATGAACTTTACCAGGATTTGACATGAATCTGCTCACTAATGAAATATAATAAGCCAAGTCAAGCCTGCTGCATATCATTCCATACGTTAAACTCCCTACACCACTGGCATAAGGTATATGTTTCATGTATTTATCTTCTTCAGCTGTCTTGGGGTACTGATCTTTAGATAGTTTGAATTGTTTATTCACAGGAACACTCATTGTCTTTGCCTCATGCATGTTAAACCTCTCAACCACCTTTAGCAGATAATCTTTTGAGACAAATACAAAATTCTAGCCTTTCTATTTCTCAAAATATCCATTCCTAAGATTTTCTTAGCATCCCGTAAGTCTTTCATATCAAATTCTGAGCTCAATTTCTTCTTAAGTTGCTATATTTTATGCTTAGTTTTGCTTGCTATCAAAATGTCATCCACATACAGCAATAAGTAAACTTGATCTGCCTTAGTATCCTTCTCAAAGTATACACAACTGTCAAATAAGAAACCAACATTCAACATGAACTCATTGAACTTCTTATTCAATTGTCTTGGGCTCTTTTTTAAGCCATAAAGTGATTTCCTGAGATGACACACCTTCTCTTCACTTCCAGGAACCTCAAAGCCCTCAGGTTGCTTCATGTAGATGTTCTCAACTAGATCTCCATGTAAGAAAGCTGTCTTGACATCAAGCTGATGTAACTCCATGTCTTCTTGTGTGACCTTTGATGAGAGAAGTCTGATAGAGCCATGTTTAACCACAGGGGAAAACACTTCATTGAAATCAATGCCCCCTCTCTGTGTAAATCCTCTGGCTACTAGTCTAGCTTTGTAACACCCCAATCCCATTAGCTCGGGATTAAAGTGCTACTAAATTTTCTTTTCTTTTGATTAAATAATAAATCAGAAAATGTGCGAAAGCGTGACATAAAATGTTTATCGGATAAAAATAGAAATTTTATTGACGATAATATACTGCCAAAACAAATTTACACTGGAGGTTTCAAAGTTCCTCAGAAAATGAAAACACCCAGACTCAGTGTCATGTAAACTTATTTTTATACATTGAAGAGGCAAAAAACATCTTTAAAGTTGCGGGTAGGAAAAAGGAATCCGGTGACCTTTACCGCAACAGCCCCGCCACCTTGCTCAACTAACCTGAAGATTTGTAATAAATTATGGGCATGAGTATAAACTCAGTGGGAACTTTGTAAGCAGTTATACTAACGAAGGTGCACAATAATAAACACATCCTTGACTTAGGAGTTCATCTTACAACTCAAAAGCCATATTGCTAGACTAGGGGCCAATCTTACGACTCCCAAGTCTCACTCAAAAGCCAATCTTACGACTTAAGAGGTATCATATCATAAGCCCGAAGGCAAACATATTTATAAAGTACAAGTTCAGTAGCATAATATACTTACAAATAGCCCAGTCACCCACCTTGTTTGCTTGCTTCAAAAAAAACTAAAGGTAGGTCGCAAATGTCCCAAGGCCCGATCCGCACTACACCAAGCACATGTTGTTTGTTTAATTAGTATTACTTATCGGGTTCGGTTATATTTTAAAAATAATTAATGTGGTATCCTTTTCTTTGGATTATATCTACTTTTACAATATTTAATATATAAGCCAAGTTATTATAAATTATAATTTTAAACTAAGAAGCATAATTATCTACTAAATTTAAATTACAGACAACATTAATTAAGACATACTTAAAATTAACTAACATGCAAAATAACAACTACCTAATACGACCTAAAAGAAAACAACTAAATATATTAATCTATTTAAAACAATTAAATTCCTAAATTTAAATAAACTATAAAATAATGGAAAAGTAAAACTATTAAAGAAGACATACCTCTAAAGTTTTAGACACTGGACGACAACCTCCGGAAACACCAGTTCGAACGTAGTCGAAAAATAACTTATAAGGACCTCCTAATTAAAGGAATCCCTTTTTATATTATAATATATTTCTTACTTGTTTCCTTATGTTTTGGTAAAGGAGTTGATAACTTATTTATACACCAAAATTGATGAAATTCTTCAAAAACATATCGATGTGGGACTCAATTCTTATTCACGCACAAATCATCAACCTTAACTAAATATTATTATTATATTGTTACATTTATTTGTTTTCATACTCACGCACAGATTATCAACCTTAACTAAATATTATTATTATATTACTATAATTATTTGCCTTAGTATACACATATCTAGATGTTTGTGTATTTATGTTATGTTACGTATGCATATATAGATATGGTATTTAATTAATTTTATCTTATTTCTTATACTCGATGTTAACTATATACCTTTATATTGTAAACTTTTAATTCTTATTATTATTTTTTTTTTAGGTGCTAGGGGTACAGTACAGTTGGCCTGGTATATTGCGGTCATACTTATTTTCTAAAATAAAATCATAAAATCAAATAACTTTGCAATTTAAAATAAAATTGGTAACAATATTTTAAAATGCAATCAATGTATTTTATTGCGTTTCAAAGATTCGGGGTATCACAGTCTACCCTACTTTTAGAAATTTCGTCCTCGAAATTGTACTTACTTGGTTCAGGATATTCGGATATTTTGCTAAAATCTCATCTTCTCGTTCCCAAGTAGCTTCTTCTTTCCCATGTCTACTCCACTGCACTAGTACTAAGGGAATCTCTCTATTCCTCAAAGTGTGAACTTTTCTTCCTAGGATAGCAATGGGTTCTCTTCATAAGTGAGGTTTTTATTGACCTCCAGATTCTCATGATGAATAACGTGATTTGAATCTGGGACATACTTTCTAAGTACTGATACATGAAAGACGTTATGGATATTGGTAAGTTCTGGCGGTAGAGCTAACTTGTAGGCGACGTCTCCAATTCTATCCAGAATCTCAAATGGGCCAATATATCTTGGTTTCAACTTCCCTCTCTTTCCGAAGCGTATTACTCCTTTCATTGGTGCCATTTTGAGAAAAACCTTATCGCCTGTATTGAATTGTAGATCCTTTCTTCGTGTGTCAGCGTAAGATTTCTGTCGATCCTGGGCGGCCTTAATTCTTTCTCGAATCTTAGTTACCACTCCAATGGTTCTTTCGATGATTTCAGGCCCCAAAATCTTTCGTTCTCCAACTTCATCCCAGTAAATCGGCGATCTACACCTTCTCCCGTAGAGTGCTTCATATGGTGCCATCTTTATTGTCGCCTGGTAACTGTTGTTATAGGAAAACTCTACCAGCGGTAAATATGTTTCCCAGTTTCCTCCAAAGTCTAGTACACAGGCTCTGAGCATATCCTCGAGTGTCTGTATTGTTCTTTCTGACTGTCCATCAGTTTGTGGATGATATGATGTGCTGAAGTTGAGCTTTGTTCCAAGGGCCGTTTGTAGACTTCTCCAGAATTTAGAGGTGAAACGAGTATCTCTGTCCGAAACTATAGTCACTGGTACTCCGTGTAATCTAACAATCTCGTCTACGTACCGTTGAGCAAGTTGATCCATGTTAAGCGTCATTCTTACTGGTATAAAATGTGCTGTCTTTGTAAGTCTGTCAATGATCACCCAAATAGCTTCATTCTTTAATGCTGTTCGTGGCAGTCCAGTAACAAAGTCCATTGCTATGTGTTCCCACTTCCATTCGGGAATCTCTAAAGGGTGTAAGAGTCCTGAAGGCCGTTGGTGCTCTGCTTTAACCTGTTGGCATGTTAAACATCTTTCAACAAATTGCCCTATTGATCGTTTCATATTTCTCCACCAATAGATTTCTTTTAGGTCCTTGAACATTTTTGTCCCTCCTGGATGAGCTGTGTACGGGGTATTGTGAGCTTCTTCAAGAATTTCCTTCCTTACGTCATCATCCTTAGGTACACATAATCTTCCTTCATATGTTAAAGTTCCATCTGGTGTTACAAAGAATCCCTTGATGGTTCCTGCAACTGCCCGGTCTTTCATCCTGAGGAGGAATTGGTCAGTCCTTTGTGCTACCTTTATTCGATCTCTCAAAGTAGGTTGTACGGTTAATGCTGCGATCATAGCTGTAGTATGGCCTGACTTCACAAAATCTAGATTCAGCTTTGCAAATTCTGTCAGCAGTTGCTGCTGTTGTGTTGGTAGAGCGATCATGTGTCCTTCATTTTTCCTGCTAAGTGCATCAGCTACGACATTTGCCTTACCTGGATGATAGTGGATGGTACAATCATAATCCTTTACTAGCTCCAGCCATCTTCTTTGGCGCATGTTGAGTTCTTTTTGTGTGAAAAAGTACTTTAAACTCTTATGGTCTGTGTAAATTTCACATTTCCCACCATAGAGGTAATGACGCCATATCTTTAATGCGTGAACAACAGCAGCTAATTCTAGGTCATGTGTAGGGTAGTTTAACTCATGGGGTTTCAATTGCCTTGAGGCATAAGCGACGACTTTTCCATGCTGCATCAAAACACATCCTAGTCCTAACTTTGAGGCATCGGTGTAAATGACAAACCCTTCTGATCCGTCAGGGATAGTTAGAACTGGCGCGGTTACGAGTCTCTGCTTAAGCTCTTGAAAGTTATTTTCGCATTCGTCAGTCCAGTGGAACTGGTTGCTCTTCTTTGTCAATTGAGTCAAAGGCCTAGCGATCTTCGAGAAATCTTGAATGAATCTTCTGTAGTAACCAGCTAGACCCAGAAAACTTCGAACCTCATTCACATTCTTCGGAGCTTTCCAATTCATTACTGCTTCAACCTTCGCGGGATCCACTTCGATTCCATTAGCCGTGATAATATGGCCTAGAAAAACAACTCGATCTAGCCAAAATTCACATTTGCTAAATTTAGCATAAAGCTTCTCCTGTCGTAAGGTACCTAGTATAGTTCTAAGATGTTTCTCGTGTTGTTCTTTATCTCTTGAGTATACTAGGATATCATCAATGAAGACTATGACAAACTGATCTAGATAAGGATGGAATACCCTATTCATCAAATCCATGAATACTGCGGGTGCATTTGTCAATCCAAAAGGCATTACTATGAACTCGTAATGACCATATCGTGTTCTAAAGGCTGTTTTAGAAATATCACATTCTTTGACCTTGAGTTGGTGGTAACCCGATCTGAGATCGATCTTTGAGAACACGCTAGCTCCCTTCAGTTGGTCAAAAAGATCTTCTATCCTGGGCAAGGGATACTTATTCTTGATTGTTAGGCGGTTGAGTTCCCGATAATCAATGCACATTCTAAGAGATCCGTCTTTCTTCTTGACAAACAATACAGGGGCTCCCCATGGAGAAACACTTGGCCTGATGAACTTCTTGTCCAGTAACTCTTGAAGCTGTAATTTTAATTCTTGTAATTCCTTAGGCGCCATTCGATAAGGTGCTTTAGATACAGGCGCAGCTCCGGGCACCAAATCTATTGTGAATTCAACCTGTCGATCAGGAGGTATTCCTGGCAACTCATCTGGAAATACGTCCACATAATCTCTCACCGTTGATATATCAGCAGGTGTAACCTTAACAGTATTATTTTCCATGATATTTACAAGGTAGCCTTCACTTCCCTTTTTCCGTAACATTCTTACAGCCTTCATTGCTGACACAATACGCGGTCTGGTATTTGTTTTGGCTCCGTAAAAGGTGAATTTGGATCCTATTGGTCTTTCAAAATCTATTTCTCGTTCAAAGCATCGGATTGTTGCTTTATTCTTGGTCAACCAATCTATACCCAAAATAACATCGAAACATTTCATCTCTAATACGTACAGATCAGTTTCCATTTCGTGATCACCTATCAAAAGCTTAACACCAAACACGATATCCTTAGTCCTAATGGTCTTTCCTGAGGGGATACTTACTGTCAACTCCTCTCCATTTGTGTTACTTTTCAAACCCAGTTTTCTTTTAAAATCTTCTGACATAAAAGAATGTGATGCACCAGTATCAAACAAAATATATGCTGGAAGATCGTAGACAAGTAGTATACCTGCCATGGTTTCATTCTCCTCGGTCACTTTGTCTTGTCCTAGAGCAAAAACGCGTGCCTTCCTTGTCTTCCTGTCTGGTGTATTATCATTTTGTGGTGCCTTGGTCTGCGTAGTAGTGCACTCCCAATACCTATGTCCTGGTCGATGACACTTATAGCAAACATTCTTTCCCAACAAACATTCTCCATAGTGGTGCTTATTGCAATTAGGACATATTGGAACTGCATTTGGTCCTGGTCCCCCCCTTGGGGTTGCCTTCTTCACAAAGTGGTTAGTCTTATTCTTATCTCTAAAATCCCATTTCCTTTTTCCGGGTTGCTCTTGAGGTTTCTGGTTGTATTCTAAATTCTGGCTAAGGGATACAATATGTGCTCGTTCAAACGTTTCATGGTACGTAGGTAGTTTCAAACCCGACACGATACCTCCGATCTCTGGACGCAAACCTCTTTCAAAACGTCTTGCTTTTCTTTCATCTGTATCAACCAAGTGTGGGGCATATTTAGATAATTGATTAAAACGTCTTTCATACTCCATCACTGGAAGGGTTCCCTGCTTCAGATTAACAAACTCAATCTCCTTTTGGTCACGGATAGACTGTGGAAAGTAACGGTCCATCATCATGTTCTTAAAATCATTCCAGGTCATGTTTTGCTTTTGTTCATTCGTCATTGTTCGCTCGTGTGATTTCCACCAGTGTCCAGCATCTTCCACAAGTTGGAATATTGCGCACGAAACTTTCTGATTTTCAGTTGATTCCATATGGTCAAAGATTGTTTCAAGCTCAAGAATCCATTCCTCAGCGACCATAGGTCCTTCGCTACCTCTGAATCTTGGTGGTGAAAAACGACGAAATTGCTCTATAATGACATTAGTATTGATACCCTGGTTCTGTGGATTTGGTATATTCTGGTTAGCTGGTATTTGTTGTATGAGTCCCTGTAGAGAGTTCAGGAACTCCCGTGCAAAATCCGCTCCCTGTACTCCAACTGCAGGTGGAGGTTGCCTCTCAGCGGCTGGCTCGACAAATGGCTCATTTTCGTTTTGCACATGTTTACGTAGCCTTCCTCGCGCTGCCATACTTTTGGAAGAAGGAGAAACAACACTTAATTACATGCATATATACCTTTGTTTAACATACCGAATAATTTGTAAACAAATCATATACGTAGAAGATATTAGGTTTACAAATCCATATATATATATATATACAATAAGTACACTGGTTTTTGATACTCTTACCCGTACAAAATGTCTATTAGTTAATCATGCTTATACGAGCAAAAAGATAGCATGATCAAAGGATGACTTATATACATTCCTATTAGCAAAAGGATATTTACGGTCTAGTTATGTACCTAGACATCATTATACAAAAACTATCTACTATTACTATATATACATCCTCTAGGTTTCCAACTATATCAGAACCAATTACTGGGACCCGCCTGGTTCTCTGCAGGTGGGGTACGTATACGTCGACCCCTAGATGGTATGCTCTCATCATGGACTGATCCTATGGACTCGTTGGGTTCGGTATCTTCTGAGGGGTCCTCCTCCTCTTCTGCTACACCTGCTTCCTCCCTTTGCGATCTTGCGAACTCGAGACAGTATTCCGCCCGATCCCTAGCGCGTTCGGCAAGACGTTCATCAGCAATAGCTTCTGAGCGCTTCTTGGCGGCAACTTCATCATAATGATTTGCCCTTTGCCTCTGTTCCTCTGCCTCCATTTCCATCTGGTCTGCAATTGCGAGGCACCTTTGACGTTCTCTAATAACCATAGCGAGGCGGACACTAAAACGTTCATAATTAATTGTCAGTCCAGCCGTAGAGTCTATCGTAAGCATTTCGTCCAATAACCGATGGGCAACATCTCTATAATTTGGGAGGACAGTGTCTGCTAAGCGTATAGAAGCCTCGTACTCAGTAATGTGATGTCCTTCTTGTATGGCGTTGTTCCGACGTCTCCGTAATATATTTATATATTCGCCTATATTCTGATATTCACCCTGTCTGGTCCTCCGGTAGACTGACATTGCAGGTGGTAGATCTCTGTTAGCGAGTATTCTTTGTCTATATACTACTGTTTTTCTAGCAGTTTGTTTTCTTCGAACCATCCTATCAGAAAGAAATATGGATCAGTCTCTAATCTGGCTTCTTAATTGGTAGTAAAAGTTTCGAGGACAAAACATTTTTGAACTTATATAAAACTCATAATAAAATATACATACCTTGGAGCGAGTGTCGGTCTGTTGGCAAGGTCACGGTTCCCCCTCGATTTTATTTTGTAAAGTAGGTATACAGAAAAGTAGACCTCGCTCTGATACCACTCTGTAACACCCCAATCCCATTAGCTCGGGATTAAAGTGCTACTAAATTTTCTTTTCTTTTGATTAAATAATAAATCAGAAAATGTGCGAAAGCGTGACATAAAATGTTTATCGGATAAAAATAGAAATTTTATTGACGATAATATACTGCCAAAACAAATTTACACTGGAGGTTTCAAAGTTCCTCAGAAAATGAAAACACCCAGACTCAGTGTCATGTAAACTTATTTTTATACATTGAAGAGGCAAAAAACATCTTTAAAGTTGCGGGTAGGAAAAAGGAATCCGGTGACCTTTACCGCAACAGCCCCGCCACCTTGCTCAACTAACCTGAAGATTTGTAATAAATTATGGGCATGAGTATAAACTCAGTGGGAACTTTGTAAGCAGTTATACTAACGAAGGTGCACAATAATAAACACATCCTTGACTTAGGAGTTCATCTTACAACTCAAAAGCCATATTGCTAGACTAGGGGCCAATCTTACGACTCCCAAGTCCCACTCAAAAGCCAATCTTACGACTTAAGAGGTATCATATCATAAGCCCGAAGGCAAACATATTTATAAAGTACAAGTTCAGTAGCATAATATACTTATAAATAGCCCAGTCACCCACCTTGTTTGCTTGCTTCAAAAAAAACTAAAGGTAGGTCGCAAATGTCCCAAGGCCCGATCCGCACTACACCAAGCACATGTTGTTTGTTTAATTAGTATTACTTATCGGGTTCGGTTATATTTTAAAAATAATTAATGTGGTATCCTTTTCTTTGGATTATATCTACTTTTACAATATTTAATATATAAGCCAAGTTATTATAAATTATAATTTTAAACTAAGAAGCATAATTATCTACTAAATTTAAATTACAGACAACATTAATTAAGACATACTTAAAATTAACTAACATGCAAAATAACAACTACCTAATACGACCTAAAAGAAAACAACTAAATATATTAATCTATTTAAAACAATTAAATTCCTAAATTTAAATAAACTATAAAATAATGGAAAAGTAAAACTATTAAAGAAGACATACCTCTAAAGTTTTAGACACTGGACGACAACCTCCGGAAACACCAGTTCGAACGTAGTCGAAAAATAACTTATAAGGACCTCCTAATTAAAGGAATCCCTTTTTATATTATAATATATTTCTTACTTGTTTCCTTATGTTTTGGTAAAGGAGTTGATAACTTATTTATACACCAAAATTGATGAAATTCTTCAAAAACATATCGATGTGGGACTCAATTCTTATTCACGCACAAATCATCAACCTTAACTAAATATTATTATTATATTGTTACATTTATTTGTTTTCATACTCACGCACAGATTATCAACCTTAACTAAATATTATTATTATATTACTATAATTATTTGCCTTAGTATACACATATCTAGATGTTTGTGTATTTATGTTATGTTACGTATGCATATATAGATATGGTATTTAATTAATTTTATCTTATTTCTTATACTCGATGTTAACTATATACCTTTATATTGTAAACTTTTAATTCTTATTATTATTATTTTTTTAGGTGCTAGGGGTACAGTACAGTTGACCTGGTATATTGCGGTCATACTTATTTTCTAAAATAAAATCATAAAATCAAATAACTTTGCAATTTAAAATAAAATTGGTAACAATATTTTAAAATGCAATCAATGTATTTTATTGCGTTTCAAAGATTCGGGGTATCACAAGCTTTGTATCTCACTCTTTCATGGTCTGAAACTTCAATTTTCCTCTTGTAAATCCACTTGGAACTCACTAACTTCTGTCCTTTTGGCTTGTCAACTAATTTCCAGGTATTATTTCTTACCAGAGATTCCATTTCTTCAACCATAGCACTTATCCAGTGCTCACAGTCACTACCCCTCACTATTTCTTTGAAACTCTGAGGTTCATGATGTTCTATTTCTTCAGCAACAGTCAGTGCATAATATACACTTCCAGCTTGTCCATAAAAGTCAGGCCTATGGATTTGTCTCCTTGGTCTATCTCTGGCAATGCTACAATTTTTGAGATTTGGATTCCCTGGTGGTGCTTCTTCTTCTTCTGAAGAGCTATCACTTGATTCTTGGGCTAATTGTTCAATTCTTGGTGGACTTGTGTTAGATGATGGCTCCACCTCAATTGGGACTCTCTAAGCTTCCACAGCTCCTTCAAACTCATCCCTGCTACCTGTAGAAGTGTACCCCATAATATTTTCATTGAATTTCATATCCCTACTTATCATAAGCTTCTGATGTCCTTGTTCTAAACACCACAACCTTTAACCTTTCACCTCTTCTGGATTCCCCAAAAACACACATCCGAGGGCCCTAGGATTAGGCTTATCTTGCTTAACATGTGCAAAAGCTAGACAACCAAACACCTTCAATTCTGTGTAATTAGAAATCCTTCCATTCCATAATTCATCTGGTGTTTTGAATCCCAGTGCAGATGAGGGTGATTTATTGATAAATAGCATGTTGTACTGACAATTTCTCCCCAAAAAGACTTTGGTAATCTAGCATCAACCAACATACACCTTACTCTTTCAAGAATAGTTTTGTTGAATCTCTCTGCAATGCCATTCTTTGTGGATTCATTGGTACAGTTCTGTGTCTTTTAATTCCTTTCTCTTCACACAGTTCATTAAAATATGTAGATAGGTACTCAAGGCCATTATCAGTCCTTAAGTGCTTGAGCTTATTTCCTTTCAGGTTTTCCATCTGGTTTAACCAGCTCTTGAACTTGGTAAATGCATCACTTTTGTTTCTTAGCACAAACATCCATACTTTTCTACAAAAATCATCTATGATTGTCATGAAGTATCTCCCACCACCATGAGTTTCTATCCTTGATGGGCCCCAGATATCAGAATGCACATAATCAAATGGTTCTTGAGTTGTGTGAATCCCTTTCCCATAAGGCAGTTTTTGTGACTTGCCTAATGCACACTTTTCACAGAATTCAAGTGATTGTGACCCCAGATCTCCAATAATGCCTCTTTTGGATAATTCTTTCAATCATCTTTCCCCAATATACCCAAGTCTTTTGTGCCATAGCATAAGATCAGCCTTGTTCAATACATTGTCCACATAACTAGAAACATGCTATCCAATCAAGATGAATAACCCATTGTGTTTTCTACCCTTGATTACTACCTTCATGCCTTTGGTTATGTGTAAATATCCATCTACTGACTTGAACTCACATCCAGTAGCATTCAAGGACCCTAGGGAGAGTAAGTTTCTTTTAAGACCAGGTACATACCTTACATTAGAGTTTGTTCTGGTTACACCATCAAACATGGTGATTTTCACAGATCCACTTCCGTGGACTCTGCATGACTGGTCATTTCCAAGCAACACACTCCCTCCAGCTTCCTTCTTGAGGTTTTGAAACCAGTGTTCATGAGGACACATGTGGAATGAGCATCTTGTATCAAGGACCCACTCATTTTGCATCTTTGAATCAGTAATATTTAACACCTTTGCAGAATCAGTGTCTTGCTCAACAGTTGCTGCTTCTGCACCTTTTTCCTCAGATTTTTTCTTCTTTAAGGGACAATTCTTCTATAAGTGTCCCACTTGCTTATAAGAAAAACATCTCCTCTTCTCCACCCAATTCCCATATTTCTTTGATTCATCATTTCTAGCTTTTCCATCTTTAGAATTCTGCCATTTCTTCTTTTGGTTATTTTTCTTTAATTTGACATTCAATCCTTCAACTGTTGAGTTGAGTTTCTTGTCACCTTGGAGCTGCAGGCCTTTGGTCTTCAGAGCAATTATAATTGAGTCAAAACTCAATTTTTCCTGTCTTCCAAACATGAGAGTATCTTTGAAATTTTCTAAAGATCTTGGAAGTGCATTCAACAACATCAAGGATTTATCTTCTTCCTCTATTTTTACTTCCAGGTCTTCAAGCTCATCCAACATTCGACTAAATTAATCTAGTTGATCAGATAACACTTTGTCATCACTCATCTTGAAGGCCAAACAACTTGTTGCTGACAGATTTAGACTGGTACAACTCCTTCAGTTTCTCCCGGGTTTCAATGGTGGTTTTACACCTGGATATCTCCCTCAATGGTTTATCTCCAAGGCAGAGAATTGATAACACGTTATTTATGCATGTATTTAGGTCGATTTAGGATCATATTTTATATCATTTACGTGCATATTTGACCGGCATTTAGTTAAATTAATAATATTTGGGTCATTTGACGTGTTTTGACTTGTTTTAAGGTATTTTGAGCATTTTCAGGCTACCGGACGAGGAAACAAGTTGGAAAAGAGTGAAAACCGGCCCAAAAGAGTGAGAACCGTCGAAGAACCGGTTCAAACCGGTCCGAACCGGTCTGAACCGGTCCAGGAGCAAAACCGGGCAAGAACCGACACGGCCGCGTCACAAAGCAACACGGCCGTGTCAAAAGTGGTCCACAATGTGCTGTTGATTCTGGAATAGAACACGGCCGTGTCACTCAAGCAACACGGCCGTGTCAAATGTTGCGCAGAAATTGAAGAATTGCAAAGCAACACGGCCGTGTCATTTAAGCAACACGGCCGTGTCAAAAAGTCCACCGATAAGAGAAATCGTGTTTTAATAGGATTTTAAGCCTATCTTCTCCAAGATTCGTCCCCAACTCTATAAAAAGGACCCCAAGCTCTAGGAAAAAGGGGATCAATCATCAAGAACATAAATTACATCACCTTGGAAGACAAGGAAGACGAAGATCATCGAGACGGAGTCATCTGGGTTTAATTATTCTTTCTTAGTTTTAATTCTTACAATGTTTTTCATAGAATTTTGTATTGGATTATTACTAGGCATGAGTAGCTAAGTATTCGTGTCCTAGGGTTAGAAAGTAGGGATTTTTATAACAATGTTTTGATTTATGATTTAATCTATTAATTCCGTTCTTTATGTGTTTTATCTCTATGTTTATGCTTAAACTGAATTTAGCTTGATCACCTAGATTTAGTAATTTAGTTTAACAATTTCGAGAGGAGGGAATTGTTATCAGACTTAGAACATAGAGCGCAGTTGTCTATGACTGTGTAGGCCGTGGCTTAAGATCGTTTGGGAGTTATTAGGTTTAATTGACTCGAGAGGGTAATTAGCTTAATTAATCAACGGTTTAATCGCTTCGAGAGAAGGATTAGATTATTGTCGTGCCGCCTAATAAACACTAGAATTGGTAAATTAATAGGTTAATCATATTCCACATTGGAATAATATCCTGAAATCGAAGCCCTAGGATACCTTTTCTTTTTGATTGTTAGTTTTCGTGTTTCCTAAGTTTGAAGTTATATTTAATTGAATAGTTTAATTAGTAAAATCAACCTTTAAAACTTAGTATCTAGTTAGGACATTCCTAGAGTATTAGGGTATCAAACTACCTAAAACTATTCCTTGTGGGATCGACCTTGACAATGGTACTACACCTACATCCGTACACTTGCGGAACACTAGGTTAGAAACCGACGTGTCAAGAATAATCATACTCAATGCCTTTTGATTTGTTTCCCCAAACTTTGGCTTCTCAGCATCACTCCACTGATCCACATGCTTTAGAGCTCTTGCAAGCCCGTTCTGAATCAAGATTGCGTTCATCTTGATTTTCCAGAGACCAAAATCATTCCTCCCCGAGAACTTGTCAAGATCCATCTTCATTCCAGCCATCTTCTTTCTCCTTGCTGTCGTGGAAGAAGGTTTCCCACAGACGGCGCCACTTGTTGTACATGAATCAACCACAAGGATAATCACAAGAAATCACACACTCTGTTCGGACGAAGGAGATTGAAACGGGCCGAACATACACAAACGTAAAATTGGAATGAACAACGAATCACAAACATATTTACGTGGTTCAAACTATAAAGTTCTACATCCACGGAGGCTCCTCACACCCCAATTCACTAAAATCAACTGGAGATTTACAAGAATTATACAGAAATCAGAAATCCCTAATTCTGAACACCAAATTAGGTCACGAACCCTAATTCCCTAATTCTCTCTCTATAGTAATGTTTATAGAGGGAAAATGAATGAATTAGATTCTTTACAAGTTGTTCCTAAAGCTAATTATAAGAATCGAGCTCAACCAATCACCAGCAATCCGTTGTGACCTCTCGAAGTTGAGCTGCAAGTTCCAACAGAAAAACGGTTATGAAAACCGTTGTCAAAGACGCGTAAAACCGTTGCATAACCAACCTAAAGCACTAGTTTTACTCAAACCCGGTCCAACCTGCATCATCAACCTATTTACTATGAAACCCGGCTCTTCATCCGGTTCACACGGCTCTATAGCCGGTTCTTGATTTCTAACACCCCTTATTAATTAACTCCACACACACTTGATGAAATTGACTCCAACTCACATTCTCATTTAAATAAAATCCATAGAGTAGCAAATCTCTTGTTGTTTCGATGTTCATGGATTGAAAATCATTAATTTTTTTTTTTAACTACGTTCCAATGTTTTGTTTGGTTGGGACCGAAAAAGAACTTTGCTTGCTGACACTTCTCATTTATATAGGATATATGTTCAATATAAGGTTCATGATCCATTATTTTGCATTCATAATATGCACAATTGTGGAGTATTATACCATTATTCTTCTTCACATAATTTCCATGATATATGTGTTTCAATTATTGAAATGTTGGTTGTAAGAGATGGAAGCAAAATAGCAGGAAGATTCTTGTTTTCCTATTACATCTTCATAGCTTACTCACGGAGAATCAATTTATATACGATTTTTTTGGTTAAGTGAGTCGGATGAATTAGTGTAGCAAAATCGAATATCAAACAAAAACTGAGAGGCGAGATTCAGTTACTTTATGGTGATTTATATATTTGATCATATTCCCAAGTGTGCCATATATTAATCAAAAGATCCAAATATTTCAGATATTGACAACCAAGTCTGGAGATGAAAATACAGGTTGATGTAAGAGGAGCATGGAAGGAGAGGAAAAGAGATCCAATCAGCTATCAAGCAAAAAATTGATTTCTGGAGGGGAAAAAAATGGTTGTTTGGTTTGGACGAAAAAAGTAAAAAATCTTGGGACTAAAAGTGCTTATTTGGTTAGGACCAAAACTGCACAAAGACTTTGAGACTAATAGTGCATTTTGGTTGGGACCAAAACTACACACAAAACTTTGGGACTAAAAGTGCAAGAAAAGTTAACAGAAAACGTGACGGTGGGACTAAATGTGCTCGATTTTATATTTGTGGGATAAAATGTGAAAATTTTGGGACCAAAATGTAATTGTCATGTGTCTTGTGGGACCAAAACCGCAATTTCAGTGACAATACCCAGAAAAGCAACAAATATAGCAAGGAAGAATGCGAGGAAAATAACCTTTAAGGATCAATGTTGTCAGCTATCAATGATCGACGTAAGGTATGAGAATGTTTTAGAGCTATTGGCTGCTATATTAAAAAGGAAGAGTTAGAAACAAAAGAAAAAAGCAAAAACAAAAGAAGACGACAATAATCCAAACCTGGGTAAAACAAGCCCTGAGCACCGATCCTAAAGATGGCTACCACAAGTGGGTAGCTCATATCTAAGCTGGCCTCATTAAAATCCAACCATGGCAAAACCCTGTGGGAGAAAACCATGGCTGAGAAAAGAGTAACAGCCGTAAATCTCAACATTACAGGAAATATTCCTTAAAAAATATTGATAAGCCAACCCAGCACCGAAGTCCGGAGGAGTAGTGACCCAAGTACAACTAAGATGCAACTTAGATAAGGCAGATGCTGGCTGATTTCCTTCCCAAAAAATATGAGTCACCATAAACTCCATGTGCATGATTCTATGCTATACTCTATGCCATCTAGCAAGCAATCTCCAAGGGAACTCCGTGCTGCGAGTCTGAAATAAATGAACCACGAATGTGGAATCACTTTCTAGTCATAACTTTGTCCATTCTCTATCATATGCAATTGGTAACGGTCGAAGTATCGCACCAAATTAGATTGTGTACATGTATGTATACACTTAAACTAATCTTACAACTCTAACTAGTAGAGCAGCAAGTAAGGGTCGATCCCATGAGGAACGGTAGTCCAGTGTTGTTTTAATAGATCAAGCGATTCTAAACTTTAAATAAAGGTAGGAATAAATAACGAAAGTAATAAAGGAGGGGGGAGGGGGGAGGGTTTATTATCCAAGTATTAAACTACTAGTGATTACTAAGAACAACTATTAAACTATGATCAAATAAACTTAAGATTCAATTAACAAAAGATGAAAAGATAAGTAGATTGATTTTGGGTTTTAAAATATGATTAGAGGATTCAACCCTTGATCAAGCATTCCCTTGTTTCGAATAATCTATGTAATTAATGTATTACCCAATTGGTTAGCCTTAGAACTCCTACTCTAAGAGTATCAATCTTGTTGTCTCTTAAGTATGATTAATCAAAATAAGCTCTTCAATTAATCCTACTCAACTTATCAATTCCTAAAACAAGCTCTTCAAGAATCAATAGTCGAGTGCATTAAGAATCAAGACAATGGAGTAAACTCGTAAATTCGGTCTTAATGGTTGAACTCTATGTTATCCCCAATAAAATAAATCTATTGTTTGCTACATGGGAATCGGATTCATAACAATTACGGATTATAAGCCCAATTCTAGCAACACACTAACAAATATCCAAATGGGTGATCAAACCACAATTCAATTCATACGTGTGAATCAACAATCCCAAATAACATATAACATTCCAAAAACAGAATCCAATCGGTTAATAACCGTAGAAATTACATAAACATTCTCAACCCAAGGTTCAAATGATCAAGGGCTGAAATAAGGGTGCTAGCCACCCATTACACCTAATACAATCAACAAATAAAAAGAAATACAAGAAAACATGATAAATTTATAGAATAAACCAAGAACTTGGGTTGAGGAATGAAAGACCTTCAATCTTCTTCCCAATGTGGTTCTTGAGGATGATGGAGGCTGGAAAATGTGTTATTGGATGTCCAAAGATAGGTTAAATTCAAAATGGAACTTATATATATAGGGGGAGAGTTGTCACTTGAGTTTTAGGCAAAATCGCATTCACAATTTTAAAACAGGATAAAGGATCTCGACCGAGATGCAAGTGTGTCTCGGCCGCGACGTGAAAAGAGGGTTTTTTCTGCTGGTGAATCAAAGGCTAATCACTTGCATCTCGGCCGAGACGTGAAAAAGATGATTTCAGGGCTTGTTAGGGTTTGGCTTAACTCGGCCGAGATTGGGTTTCATCTCGGCCGAGATCTTGGTCTCTTGAAATTTTGGACTTTCCCTGGAGAGTCATCTCGGCCGAGATGCAATGCTTGTCTCGGCCTAGATCTTCAGCTCTTCAAAGCTTCAGGATTTTCCTGGGGAGTCATCTCAGTCGAGATTTGCATCCTGTCTCGGCCGAGATCTTCCTTTAGCCCTGTCCTTTGTTGCCTCGATCGATCCACCGACTCCGCGATCGTTTGATGCTCTTTTTCGACCCGTTTGCACCTGTTTTAACACAAAAATGAACTAAACACATTATTTTGCCCAATGAGAATTACATGCACGAAATATACGTGAAATTGCACAAAATCAACACTAAATTGATACTTAAAGCGTCTTGAAGTGTGTGCACAAACACGTGTACCAACAATCTCTATGGCTAAAATAGATGAATCAAGCTCTGCCTCAAAGGCGAAGCCTCAGCCAAATGCAGCAGTGAAGCCTTTTATAAATCCTCTAGAGGTACGAAATATTGCACCACCATAAGTCCTCCTTGGAGAGCCCTCAGCACTAGCATCCGTGTTGAAGTTTACCCAATTGGCAGACGGTGGAGTCCAGAACATAGAGATAACCTGCGGCTGCTTTTGCGGACTAAGCATGATGCCTAAACGTCAGACAAACCATTTCAACCGAAAAATTCTGCATATCACCAATACGGAACAATGAAGCCTCTCGCAAGGCAGACCATATGGCCAAGAGGACATGTCTCGGCTGTAAGAATCGGTCTTAAAAAATGGAGCTGTTGTGAGCATCCCAAATGGCCCAAACAAAAGTGACAAAGCCCACTCACCATAAGGCTGCTAATTGAGATCCAAAAGACAAAGATAATGCCTACAAAATCATTCTACGAAAATCAACATCAAAGTCAAGGATAACATCAAATGCCCAACATAATCTACTAGAATATTAATCAAAGTATAAGTGCAAGGTGTGAAGAAGTGATCAAGAGTTCCCCTGTTTGTCGACAGAAAGTATACATGGTGGGGTAATGAAAGCCCCGACCGTGAAGAATCTCCCACGTGGGGAGTTTTCGATGGATGGCTTTCCATATAATATACGTCCTGCAAGGTGGAACAAACGAAGCCCAAATCCTCTTGCCCCAACTGGTAGAAGGGAACCGAGCCTGGAGACTATTAGATGCAGAAGAGGACTTAACCCTCCCATGCAGATCATGCGGCCACACCCACTTGTCTGGTTCGGTAGAAAACACATGAGCAGTGATGTCATGTGCAATATCATGAAAAGTACCATAGAAGTCTTCTTCAATGTTCAAAATACCATCCAAATAATAATCGGAGATACGTTGGTGCATGTGCCTGCGACAATGAACTGGAACTCCAACATGATCGATGATAATATACCTGAGCTAGTTGTCTAACCAAAGTCGTATGCTAGAGTTAGATCCAGCAACCCATTTAGAATCCTTCTCAATCTGATTTAACAGACGTCTACATACCGTAAAAATAGATGATTTGACGTGATAGTCTCTCACCACGCCATCCTTTCTGAACCTACGTCACCTAAGGAAGCTCATATCATTGGCTTTCAAATTGGAAACCTCCCAACTCAGACAGAGAAGAAACGATTCATTTGCAACTCTGATTGAACAAAAGTCGAGACCCCCTTTCGACGTAGGTGAGCAAACATTTTTCCATGCAATATTGAAACTTCCTTTCTTGTCAATCCGACCTTACCAAATAAAATTTCGCATAGTCGTTTCTACCTCATTGAGCAACAAAGATGGCCATTTATAAACCATCATAGACTGGAGAAAGCTATTAACCACCACTGACTTAACGAGGCACACGCGTCCAGCCATAGGTAACGTAAAACTCTTTCCCCTAGAAAACTTACTAAGGATATAACTGCAATTTATCTGAAATCAACCGTCTTAGGAACTCCTCCGAAAAGCGGAATACCAAGATATCTTGTGGGAAATAAGACTTCATTCATACTGGTAATAAGTAGAACCACCGTACGAAATCTAGTGTAGCTTTACGACTATATAAAACTCTGGACTTCATAGTGCTCACCATCTAGCCCGATGCATGGCCGTACTCATTGAAGACTTCCCTGAGCTCACGATTACTACTAAGTGAAGCAGCCGAGGTTACAAATATATCATCGGCATAAAAGAGGAATGGAGGGCATCAAATGCCTCTCATAGCAAGGGCAGGCTGGACAAGCCCACGTTCAATGCAGTCATGTATTAAACGGCCCAAAACTTCTTGAGCAATACAAAATAAGATAGGGGATAAGGGATCCTCTTATCGAATCCCCCGTGAGCATGAAAAATATCTGTAAGAGGACCCATTCAAGATGATGGACAATCTGGCAGACTCTAGAATGGTCTGGATCCAACTAAAAAAAAACATCGCTAAAGCCTATACAATGAAGAACCTTGAGCGAAAAATCCCAAATAACTGTATCAAAAGCTTTATGAAGGTCGATTTTGAATGCAATGTTATTCGTACTACATTGTCTATAAAGATAGTGATAAATTCCGATGTAAGCGCAATGTAGTCATGAATACGTCTTCCAGGGATAAAACCATATTGGTAAATTGATAAATAAATACGAATAAAAGAGCCAAGTCGTGATGCAATAACCTTAGTAGTCAACTTGAATAAATAGTTTCCTAAAACAATAGGCCGATAATCTTCCACCCTATTTGCACCAGTCACTTTAGGAATCATGGTAACGAAGTTGGAATTTAAACCTATAGGAATGAAACCTGTGCAAAAGAAATATTGAATCACACACACAATATCAGGATAAATAATATCCTAACAATTACGATAAAAACTCCCCCCAAATCCGTCCGGACCTAGCGACCTTTCTGTAGGAACAAAAATAAGCAAGGTGTTATGTATGTGAAACACCTTAGGAGGGAAGAGATCAGACAGGTTCTATATCAGCTGCATGTGTGTCGCCTAGAGCAAAGAAAACATGAATATAATAATCTTCAACATGTGAAGCAACATCAGCCATTCTGACTATTTTATGACCATTTCCACTCATGACATAAATGCCGTTTTGAGCTTTAAAAACTCGATGCATGTGACAGATAATAATCGAGTTTTCGTCTCCATAGCGTAGCCAGGAAGTTTATTTTTTCTTCGAATATAATAAATTATGTTGCAATAAAATATCATTCAGTTCAGCCTGGGCATCAACTGCTCTATGAAAACGATCATCTATAAAAACACGATCGTATATTTCCTGCTGAATATCAAGAAGACGTGCTTGTGACTCATCGAGCTTATTGAAGACATTCTAAAAAATGTTAACGTTCCATGCCTGTAGCACACCCTTAAGTCTCTTAAGCTTATGAATGCATCGTGTTATAGGATCCCAACAAGCTGCGGCTGAGCCCATGAACCACCACAAGATACAAGAAGCCATCATGGGCCATCCACATTTGTTGAAACCGGAACTCCCGAGGAGTAGACGCTGAATTATTCAAATAACTAAATAAAATAGGGTGATGATCATGATCATTCTGACCAAGCGCCGAAGTTGTGACATTATACCATAAATCCATAAAATATAGGGTGATGAACACCTAATCAAGCTTAGACGCAATAAAGTCTCGCATAAGCCCCGAGAGCACCAAGTAAACATGCTTCTCAGCACCGGCACCTCGATCAACCCTACATTGTCAATAGCATTATGAAAGTCTTCACAAGAAATGTTCGCCTCTTATGCGGTCCAAACTGCATTAAAATCACCAACCACGCATAAAGAGCAATCTGAAAATAAAGCAAGATCCGACCACAGATCCCGTCTACGAAGATAACAATTACTCGCATGAGCGAAAGTAAAAAATATATTGGTATCATAAATTGTCTTAGAAAACAACTAATAATTGAGGAGAATAATAAACCACCGAAGTATCAGTTGCTATAGAAGGACGACTGAACAACCAGATGTTCGGACGCATACTGAAAGCGGGACATAAGAAATCAAAGCTTTAGGTTAAAAATGATAAGAAAATCCAGAGCATGTCAATGACACAACTCCTTCAGGGAATTCTTAGTGAGGTCATTCCCGAGACCTCACACATTCCAGAGTAGAATCTTCATAAGTCACGGTAGTCAGCGCCATGCTCAGACGACGAGTCTTCCGTATTCGTAATATCTCCCCACTTTTGGTGCGCTGCTAAATGCATCATCTTCATAGCATCATTATGATCAACGAAACGTAAAATATAACCAGTGCAAGACTGGGCTCCACTGAAGGATGACATCTCAGATGAATGGTGACCGACCTGATATTATGAGTATGCATGTGAAGTATGTTATCCCGAGTAATAATCAGATCCTGAACCGCCAATGGAAGGACATTCAGAGGTGTATTGTCGTCTTGCATAGGAACAAAAGCATTGAAAACCTGACTGCATGGCACTGAATACTAAATATCCACACCTTTGTCCAATCCATACAATGCTGAGAAAGCATTGCTAAGGGGCACAGAGGATGGAATGTCACCTCCCAAGGGAGGCTGAGAGTAAGACACATGTGACCTGGATGATATCTCCAAATTAATAGAGGGGTCATGCACAAGATTCGAGCTGCTGGGCTCTGAGTTAATAGGTCTGAGGTAGGAGCTGGAACAGTCACCTTGTTGACCATACTATGGACCGTAGCTGAAAGTCCGGCTGCCTGGTTATAAACTAGAGGAACAACAACTGAAGAATCCGAAGATGAAGCTTTTAGTCTATAAACTTGATGAGTACGAGGATGCCTATGAGAGGAGCGTTCTCTTGATTTTGAACAAAACCTAGCCCCTAATGCATCTTTCTGAATAACATTTGTTGGAGCTTGAGTCGTGTCGCCCTGCCTGTTCTTTTGGCGACACTGATCTTGGTCATGCCCAACAATTTGACACTACGAACAAAAATCTGGGTAGTTTTCGTAATAAAGAGACACAAAAGTGCAATGGCCCTACCATTCTACCATGATCGTCTCAGATAATGAATTTCAAAACACTATTTTCACAAGCACACAGATATAATGTCCAAAATCAATATCCATACCACTATCGTCCATCTGGAGTAAAAGTCCAGCCACACTTGCTATGCCCATAATGAGTGATTTGTACCAATATTTAGGAGAAAGCTGAATAGATACGAACCCATACCTCAGCAACCTGAGTTTTAACTTTGTATGGGTTGACGTGCGGTACCGAATGGAAAAGCTTAAGATTTCCAGGTTGAAAGCTGATGTATCCGCAAGCTGAAGCTTTAGTTCTATCTGCCTCGGAAGAAAACTGAAATTTGTAATACCCTAACCCTAAGGAAATCGTATGCCATGAACCATCTAATCTCCACAGTTTCTCCAGCTTAGCCTTGATATCCGTAAGTTTCCATGGAGTCTCCTTTTAGCATACCAAATACGACCGTACAATATAAAGTTCTGAAAAAACTTTACTCGTTCCTGGTAGATAAGTTCATTAACTGAGATGAAGATAACATTTCCACAATGCATAGGCCGCACCGGAGTAGAGGTACCCTGCATAACATGCCTTTCTAGGCTAGTGATGGAGGTTGTAGGATGTTGTGAGGCAGTATGTACACCATCTACATACGTTTTAGTCGTAGGGGATGCTTCTGTACAAGAAGTGCGAACTCTGGCCAGTGGCGGAGTTGCGAAAGTTCCAAAAAGTACCTGTGAAGGGTTTCCAAATTGACCAGAAGCAGAATGAAGGGCAGGGGAAGGAAGAATACCTTGCACCAGTGTTTGTGGGACCGAACAGGTGACCGAACCGGACAAGCTACTGATTCAAGGTTCGACCAGTTCAACCGCTTCGACCACCGATCCAACCGGTCAACGACAATTTGCTGATTTTTGGATTTCAATAGTTGCTTATGTGTAATACAATCTAATTTGATATTTGAGTTTAACTAGTGAAAAAAGTTCATATATCAATATTAATTAATCAAAAGATACAAAAGTTCAAACAATCCGAGATAGAAAATTGATTTCTACTACATCTAAAGATAGAGAAGATGGGTAGGAGTGAGAACAAGCAAACCCTAGTTTGAGAGGTGGAAGAACAGGTATATGGGAAATAAGGACAAATGAAAGATGAAAGGTGAAAATCCCGTTTTTTTTTACTTAAAATTGGACTCGAAACCACAACTTTATTTAAAAAAAAAAAAAAAAAACAACAGTTGGATTATAAGACCGGTTCGGACGGTTCGTCGGTCCGGCAGTCTAACCAGTTTTCACCGATTTTGACCGGTTATGATATTTTCGGTTATTTCACACTACCGGATCGGATCCAGGCCCGGTTCCCAGTTGAACCGATCGAACCGATCGGTCCGGTCCGATCCCACAAACCCTGCCTTACACCGACATATGATTAGACAAAACCCTAGGATCGGCAACACTAGATTAGCAGTCTTTGTCATGGCTAGTGAGAAAGGCAACCCTTTCATTGGTGGCACAGAATGTGGCAGCAGCAGGACTGTCGCAAACCCAAGAAGTGCATGTTGAGAAGGTGGCGAAGCAAGCTGCGTAGACACAGCGGTGGAAGATGTCCTGACCGTCCCAGGAGGCAGGAAAGGGAATCCGATCGAGATGGGAGTGGATTCTGAAGATGTCGCCAAAGTGGGAGGCACCCGGTTGGATTCTTGAGTTCCAAAACCCTACCCATGGCGTAAGGCAACAACCATGGATGTTGCTTAATTAAGTCTACAAATATTTGATGCTTAGAAGAGGAGTCCGCGACCATGATGAAAAAGCTGCCAGAAATAATCGGAAAGTTTTAGAGAGAGAGTGAGGTAGAGAGAGAAATCCTTTCGACTGCTTGGAGATGCAAAGATAACCAAGGCATGGGTTGAATTATAGGGCGAAGGGCAAAATAAATTGGAAGGAAGTAAGTAACTATACAATTATAGCAAAACATGGGTGGTTAAGTTAATGGGTTATGGGTTATAAGCAGGCGCCGTCAAGGATGTGGGCGGCGCCGCTGTGCGCAAATCAGAAATGGAAGTAATAGGGGTGCGCATTTCCTTTCATAAAAAACCTGCAGGAATGGTGCAGCGATGATTCGGTGAGAGACGATTGCACGGCGGCGTGGTAAGGGGAGGAGTTGAGTGCGGCGGCGAGGAGAAAGTAAATCCGGAAGAGAACAAATCTAGAAGAGGATACAAATTTGTTTTTTCAGAAACGCAGATCCAGATTTTTAATAATGAGCTTTTAGAATTTCAATATTATTTTCTAAATTTTATTTTTTAATTTCTATTTTTTTATATTTTTAGTTTTTATATAAAATTCTTTAGAGTTTTGAATATTTTATATTTTTATTAATAAATTTTAGAATTTTCAAAATTATTTTCTAAATTTATATATTTTATATTTTTTATTTAAAATTATCTAGTAATTTATCATTTTTACATTTTTAATAAATTATTTTAAAATTTCAAAATTAGATTTTCACGTGTCGCCATATTATTGGTCCTATGGGGTCATGTGT
The DNA here is from genome assembly GCA_958295605.1 of Ajuga chamaepitys. Taxonomy (NCBI): domain Eukaryota; kingdom Viridiplantae; phylum Streptophyta; class Magnoliopsida; order Lamiales; family Lamiaceae; genus Ajuga; species Ajuga chamaepitys. Next base: position 32,438,879 of record OY282499.1, on the reverse strand, counting down.
GTGACAGATGACTATATAGCCTGAAATATGATCGAAGTTGCAAACTGCAACAAAAACGTATAATACAGGTTGTAATCGAACTTATTTTTGTTTGAACTAAAAATTAAAAATGACCAATAATTAAAGTCGCATTCTTAGATTAACCCTATTTCGAAATATGTGAGATGATTTGCTTTTGTTTATATTAATTTTTTTTCTCCTAATCTAAGATAGAAATAAAAACCCTCCCCTCCCCCCACGATGACTCGAACCCAGGACTAAAGGGGTAGGTAGTAGATGCTCTGCCACTTGAGCTATCCTACTTTATTTGATGTACCTTGTTATATAATTTGAACTATATGAAACTGATTTCAAATTCCTTACGGTAATTATGCTAGGGTAATGTGCAATACATGATATTTTGTGATCTTCTTGTTTATATACTTATGCTTCAAAAATAAATTATATGATGAAAAAATTTATAGCATGTCATCTTATGTGCATAACATAGAGGTCATCATATAAGTGTTAGAATTTAGACTTGAACATTAATTAGAATGAGTACGAATTATCTTTGGGATTTATATATAAGATAAAATTTATCTTGTACTAAGATTTTAGAAGACACTTTGTAGTCCTATGAAACTAATTATCATATTAGGGTTTTATTGTAGTATATATGGTGGACTTAAACCACCCTAAACCAACCTAAACTAACCAAGATCAATCTCCTAAACCAGCATAAATGATCAATAAACAAACACTCCCTTAAGCTATGTAAGGCCAACACCCACCTACAAGCCCAGTATCTCACCCCAAACTTAGGCATTAAGGAGCTTAGTGGGAGTCCCTATTCACTCCTCCACCACATAAATCACCATCCACATTCCATCCTTTTGCCACCTTAACCGAGGCATCCCTCCTCATATCCACCACAAACTCAAACCTTCATCTCTCTTTTTTTCCCTCTAGAGGAAGGAGAGAACCATCACCCTCCTCCCTCTCTTCTCCTTGCGACGGATAAGACCCATCATACTCCATCCCTCACCTTTCTTCACAAATCAAGCCACAATTTTCACTTTTCAAGCCTCTACTCTTACCCCCGAGCAAGAATTATGTTCGGGTTTGGAAGAAGAGGAAGCTATGGCTCACCTAGCATCTTTCCACTTCTTCGAAATCAAAGGGCATCTATAGGTATAGGTTATAGATTTTATATAGCTTTCGATTTTGAGTTGGAGGAGGGAGATTATTGTTGTAATTTGTACACAACCACACACTAAAGAGATCAAGAATATGCACGCATCTAGATATTCTGCTTTTATGTTGATCCCTCGGCTTGCATTGTTATTTTTCGGTACGTGAATGTATAGACGAAGATGTATAAATGCAGACAAAATCGAGGCTAGAGTTTGACTCTATATTCGTAAGCCGAAATTGCCACGTACTCAGGTGCAATACGTTTAATAGCAAAAGGCCTCCAAGATACAATGCCTTTAAAACTTAAGATCGCTGCACTACGAGTCGGAAGTTATCGGCGAACGTACTCGGATATTAGGAACTTTCGGACTCTACTAATGCAGAAACGAAATGCTTTTGAAAATCTGAAGAACTTTAGAATTTTTCGAAGTGAATGAAATGAAATGTGGAGGGGCCTATTTATATATGTTGAAGAGTTGTGGTGCCTTTTTGAAAAGGCACCTCTTCACCCCTTGGTTGCACCATTTGGACTGGGCCCACCAGTTCACTGGGCGGTCGCACCCGCAGGCTGACCTGCGCCCTGGCGGGCGACGGGTCACACTGGTACGACCCGCCCGGCCTGTTGGCGGGTCGGTTCGACCTAACCCGGTGGGGTTGCACCGCTCGGTCCGAGTCGACCCGGTTCGATCCACCGTTCGGTCCGGTTTGACCCGGTTCCTGACGGGTCGATCTGACCGGACCCGGTACACGTCACCGCACCGCCTGACTCGAACCGCCATGAACCCGCGAGCCATCCGTCTGGACTACCTGACCAGAACTTTAATGCTCCTCCAGACGACGCGTACGTGCAAAGTGCAAAGTGCGCCTCTAAAGCGACTCAATGCGACATGTGCGACGTGCGGGTCTTCGCACCATCCTCGGGTCCGTTTTAGCCAAAGGCTAAAATCCCACTAGGATCCACCATAAGATCCACCATAGGGGAGCACACTTGATAACTACTTATCAAGTGCTCTACTAAATAAGAAGTATCCACTTACTCCAAATATTTCTATGTGGGACAAGTTCCCATATGTTTCCTTTATAAACTCTTCAACTTCCAAGTTTAAGTTGCAACCTTTGACAATTAATATCTCATTCACCCGAAATTGGTTTTGAGCATATTAATACGTTAAATTCATCTACTCGAGATGTAGATTATGAATTTGCAACTTGTTTCCATTTTTAACAAATGGATTGAAATAATTAAATTGGTCAAATTTGGGTCAAAACCCAAAACTCCAAACCAATTTCCAACAATCCCCCACATGAATGATATTAATGCAATGCATACCTAAGAAAGTCTCAATGAGCCGTCCCTTCATCAGGATAGGTAGTTTCAGGCTTTGAACCTTCCCTAGTGAGATGCCATCGGATTTACTCGCTGCTCAGTGAACACGATGTCTTGAACTGGTCAGCTTTTGTGTAGATCTAGTACAATGACAACCACAAAGTAACGACTCTAATATCCTTTTGGTTCTCACGTAGTTGTCCATTTTGCCCATGGACCTTATCTCGGATTCATTAGTGTGTACTGGAAATACTACATTTATCAGTTTGAAGCGGCCCCACTTCGCACTTATATAGGTGATCTCCTATTAAAGGTACCCTGAAATACCTTACCACGAAGGTATAGGAATCATTAAAAGCTGTTAAGCTTACCCTCACTACACGTCATCAGGTTTTGTACCAAAGGTACAATTGGCACTTGAGCGGAATCGAGAATGAGCTTGAAATTTATTTTTCAAGTGCAAAACTGAGTGTTTCAAAGCTTAGTCGTCTCGTTGAACCAAGTTCTTGGGATCCTCCAGTCATCATGGACGAGTTACCACTATGAACACTCTTTAGTGTGTGGGTTTTAGCCCCATTCCCCTTACCGCGCTATACATTTGATCTCGACTAATGTCTTTAGTTAGCGGATCCGCAATGTTTTCTTTTGACTTTACGTAGTCAATGGAGATTACCCCACTTAAGATCCAATGTCTAACGGTATTGTGTCTCATTCGGATGTGTCGAGACTTACCATTATACATGTGGCTTTGTGCCCTCCCTATAGCAGACATGCTATCATAGTGTATCATCACGGGAGGCACCGGTTTACACCAACCGGGAATATCCTCTAAGAAGTTCCGAAGCCATTCAGCCTCTTCACCAGCTTTGTCTAAAGCAATGAACTCCGATTCCATTGTGGAACGAGCTATGCAAGTTTGTTTAGAGGATTTCCAAGCCACAGCTCATCCACCTATAGTGAATACATAACCACTGGTGGATTTTGAATCTTTTGTATCAGATATCCAATTTGCATCTGCGTATCCTTCCAATACGGCTGGATATCTTGTATACAAAATTCCATGATTCATGGTATGTTTTAAATACCTTAAAACTCTCATAAGAGCTTTCCAGTGATCCTTGTTAGGATTACTTGTAAATCTACTAGGTTTGCTAACTAAATATGCTATATCCGGACGCGTACCATTTGTCAAGTACATCAGACTTCTGATAATTCTTGCATATTTCAGTTTCAGCACTGGGTCTCCTCTATTTTTGGCTAAGTGTAGATTAACATCTACAGGAGTGTTAGCTGGGTGTACGTCATAAGCATCAAATTTCCTCAACACATTCTCAACGTAATGAGCTTGTGATAGGAAAATTCCATCAGGAGTTCTAGAGATTTTCATCCCTAGAATGACGTCAGCCAGACCCATGTCCTTCATGTCAAAGTTTTGTTTTAACATGTTTTTAGTATTCATGATCGAGTCATAATTACTCCCTGTAATAAGCATGTCATCGACGTATAGACACACTATCACATAATCATCTGGAGTGCCCTTTATGTAGACACACTTATCGCACTCATTGATTTTGAAACCATTCGAGAACATCACATTATCAAAATTTTCATGCCATTTAAGAGGTGCTTGTTTGAGTCCGTATAAAGATCTAACAAGTTTACACACCTTCTTTTCTTGGCCAGGCACTACAAACCCTTCAGGTTGTTCCATATATATCTCCTCCTCCAATTCCCCATTTAGGAAGGCCGTCTTCATATCCATTTGATATGTCTCAAGGTTATGTAGAGCTGCAATAGCAATGAGAACTCTAATGGAAGTGATCCTCGTAATTGAGGAATACGTATCAAAGAAGTCGTATCATTCTCTTTGTTTAAACCCTTTGGCTACTAATATAGCATTATACTTATCAATTGATCCATCGGCTTTATATTTCCTCTTTAGGATCTACTTGCATCCAAGTGGTTTACAACCTGGTGGTAGATCTACAATTTCCCACGTGTGATTTTGCATGATGGACTCGATTTCACTATTTATTGCTTCTTTCTAGAGAGGAGCATCTGGACTGGACAATGCCTCATGTATTGTCCTGGGATCACTTTCCATCATGTATGATAGAAAATCCAGCCCAAAGGACTTTTCCTTTCTGGCCCTTTTACTATGTCTTGGTTCATCATTAACCTCAGGTTCTTTATTAACCTCAACAGGTGAACCATTTGCAATTTCATAAGTTCTTTTATGAGAGATTACTTCTGAGTTTTCCTTCTTAGGAAATATGTTCTCAAAAAACACCACGTTCCTTGACTCAATAGTCATTCCCACGTTTATGTCAGGAATGTCTGATTTGTGCACCAGAAATCGATATGCACTACTGTTATGCGCATATCCAATGAAAATGCAATCAACAGTTTTGGGTCCTATTATCACTTGTTTCGGCTTAGGTACTTCAACCTTAGCTAGGCACCCCCACACTTTGAGGTAATGGTAGGAAGGTTTTCTTCCTTTCTACAACTCGTACGGAGTTTTTTTCCCTCTTCTTATGTGGCAATTTGTTAAGAATGTAGTTGGGAGACAAGATTGCTTCCCCCCACATGTTCTGAGGTAAGCCCGAACTTATCAACATAGCATTCATCATCTCTTTTAGAGTTTGGTTCTTGTGTTCTGCAACGCCATTTGATTGAGGTGAATATGGAGCTGTAGTTTGATGAATACTGCCGTTTTGTTGGCAAAATTCTTCAAATGGAGCTACATATTCTCCACCTGTATCACTTCGAATCACTTTGATTCTTTTGCTAAGTAGACTTTCAACTTCATTCTTATAATTTTTGAATGCCTCAATGGCTTCATCTTTCCTTTTCAAAAGATATACATAACAGTATCTTGTGCAATTGTCAATCAAATTAATGAAGTAATTCTTACCACCTCTAGTTTGCACAAACTTCACATCACGCACATCAGTATGAACAAGTTCTAGAGGTGAAGTACTTCTATCAACTGAATGGAATGCAGTTTTAGCCAATTTTGCCTCCACACAGATCTCACACTTTTGTGAATCAAATTCTATTCTAGGAAGTAAATCTAAATTCACTAAACGTCGAAGTGTATTTTGATTTACATGTCCTAATCTACCATGCCATAAATTAGAACACTCAAGCAAATAATTAACTTCACTTATATTAATATTGCGCTTAATGTCGCGCTTTACAGTCATTACATTCATCTTGAAAAGGCTCTTCTCGAGATAGCCTTTCCAAATAAATTGACCACATTTGGTCAGTACAAAATTATTTGCTTCAAAAACCAACCTAAATCCGGCCTTACTCAATAAAGAACCGGAGACTAAATTCTTGCGAATGTTTGGGACATGCAACACATCTACGAGAGTTAGTTCTTTTCCCGACGTCATCTTCAACACAACTTTTCCCAATCCTACCACTGGGACGTTGCAGAGTTTCCCATGAAGAGCTTTCTGCCATTGATCTCTTGGTAAGTGGAGAACAGTTCCTTGTCTGAATAGATATGACGAGTAGCCCCTGTGTCGATCCACCACTCCCTTGGATTATCTACCAAATTGGCCTTGAACACGAAGGCGGACAGATCCATTTCAGACAGTTCTTCTGGCAAGGATTTGTGCTCGGCAAGATTGGCCTGATTCTTTTGGCCTTCATTTGCCTTCTTTGGCTGTCGACATTCACTCGACTTATGTCCGGGCTTATCAAAATTATAACAGTTACCTTTGAACCTTTTGTTCGAGGTCTTCTGTTGCTTATTAGAGCCAGCACCGCATTTCCTCTTCTTGCCACTTCCGGACTCAGCCAAATTTACACGTGCCTCTCCATGGTTCTTATCGCTTTTGACTTCAAATTTTCGGTTGTCTTCCTCGATCCGTAGTCTCACGATCAAGTCCTCAAGCCCCATTTCCTTGCGTTTGTGCTTGAGATAATTTTTGAAAACCTTCCATTGAGGCAGTAGCTTCTCTATGAATGCGGCTACTTGAAAGGATTCCGATAGTTGCATACCTTCAACATGAATCTCATGGAGGATCAACTGCAACTCTCGAACATGGTCCATGACCGTCTTCGAGTCCGCCATTTTGAAGTCGAGGAACCGTCCGACAATGAATTTCTTCATTTCGGCATCCTCCGTTTTGTACTTTTTCTCCAAAGATAACAATAATTCTTTTGCGGTTTTGAAAATGGAATAGACATTGTAAAGTGAGTCGTCTAATCCATTCAGAATGTAATTTCGACACAGGAAGTCATTGTGGTTCCAAGTGTCCAAAGCAGTCATGCCCTCTTTATCCCCCGTTTCAACAGTAGGAGGATCTTCCCTCAAGAACCGGGCAAGACTGAGAGTTGTCAAGTAAAACAACATTTTCTGCTGCCATCTCTTAAAATCATTTCCGGCAAATTTAGCCGATTTTTCGGCGTGAGCAGCAGGGATTGAAGGAGTAGAAACAGTAGAAGACATCTCCGAATATACAACAAATTTTGTCTTACGCTGTTAGTTTTCGTTTTGTGAATGTATAGACGAAGATATATAAATGCAGACAAAGTCGAGGCTAGAGTTTGACTCTATATCCGTAAGCCGAAATTGCCACGTACTCAGGTGTAATACGTTTAATAGCAAAATGCCTCCAAGATACAACGACTTTAAAACTTTAGATCGCTACACTACGAGTCGAAAGTTATCGGCGAACATACTCGGATATTAGGAACTTTCGGACTCTACTAATGCATAAACGAAATGCTTTTGAAAATCTGAAGAACTTTAGAATTTTTCGAAGTGAATAAAATGAAATGTGGAGGGGCCTATTTATATATGTTGAAGAGTTGTGGTGCCTTTTTGGAAAGACACCTCTTCACCCCTTGGTTGCACCCTTTGGACTGGACCCACTAGTTCGCTGGGCGGTCGCACCCGCATGCTGACCCGCGCCCTGGCGGGCGACGGGTCGCACTGGTTTGACCCGCCCGGCCTGCTGGCGGGTCGGTCCGGCCCAACCCGATTGGGTTGAACCGCTTGGTCCGAGTCGATCCGGTTCGACCCACCGTCCGGTCCGGTTTGACCCGGTTCCTGACGGGTCGATCTGAACGGACCCGGTCCACTTCACCGCACGCCTGACTCAAACCGTCACGAACTCACAAGCCATTCGTCTGGACCACTTGGCCAAAACTTTAAGGCTCCTCTAGACGACGCGTACGTGCGAACTGCAAAGTGCGCCTCTAAAGCGGCTTAATGCGATATGTGCGACATGCGGGCCCGGGCTCGGGCTCAGATGGTGCGAACGGGTCCATTTTAGCCAAAGGCTAAAATCCCCCTAGGATCCACCATAAAGTCCACCATAGGGGAGCACACTTGATAACTACTTTATCAAGTGCTCTACTAAATAAGGAGTATCCACTTACTCCAATTTTTCTATGTGGGACAAGTTCCCATATGTTTCCTTTATAAACTCTTCGACTTCCAAGTTTAAGTTGCAACATTTGACAATTAATATCTCATTCACCCGAAATTGGTTTTGAGCATATTAATACATTAAATTTATCTACTCAAAATGTAGATTATGAATTTGCAACTTGTTTCAATTTTTAACAAATGGATTTAAATAATTAAATTGGTCAATTTTGGGTCAAACCCCAAAATTCCAAACCAATTTCCAACATGCATGTGTTAATTCGATGAATTATTGTTGGATTTAGTTCTTGATCATGTTAGAATTGCTTGAGATGTGTTGCATGCTGAAATTTTCTAGTTGCATGTGAAATTTAACTAGATTATGCTTAATTATGCTAAGTGATGTCTTTATGAGCTTGCATGTTGTTTCTAAGTAGACATTTTTTTATAATGATCATGTTTGTGAATTGAAAAGTGTGTTTCAGATATATTTTGGATTTTAGATGTATGATGAATAGATTTCATTCACCTTTTTATTGGTGATTGGGAATATTCACTATTTATGTGTGAGAGCACAATAGTTTACAAGGAAAGTATATCAAGAAAAATATACACACAAATATACAACTAATCAATATCTATAACATATTTATTCCCTAATATCCCCCCTCAAGTTATACGTCGACAAGAGACAAACACATAACTTGGAACTCAAGAGCTCAAAACTTGGACATGGTAAGTTTTTCGTGAAGATGTCCGCAAGTTGAAGATCGGAGGGAACAAATTTGGTTTGAAGGCGTCCAGCGGAGATGAGTTCACGAAAAAAATGGCAATCGATCTCGATATGTTTAGCACGTTTGTGGGCAATTGGATTTTGACTTAAAAAAATAGCACTTTTGTTGTCGCAAAGAAGAAGAGATGTGCTTGAAGGAGGGGCGCGGAGTTCACGCAACAATTGAGTGACCCAGATAACTTCTTGAGCAGCGTGAGCGAGGGACCGATATTCAGGTTCATAGCTAGAGCGGGCAACGGTGGGTTGCTTTTTGGCGTTCCAAGAAACGAGATTATTACCCAAAAAAATGGCATAGCCATAGGTAGAACAGCGTGTCACGGGGCAGCGGGCCCAATTAGCGTCAGAGTAAGCGATCAAAGAAAAGGCGGGGGAGCGAGTGAGCTGAAGGCCATAATTAAGGGTCCCTTTGACATAACGAAGGATTCGCTTGACCGCCTGAAAATGTTCAACAGTAGGGGAATGTAAAAATTGACTGACGTGATTTACAGCATATGATAAATCTGGCCAAGTGATTGTAAGGTATTGTAATGCCCCGACTAGAGAAAGATATAAAGAAGGATCCGAAAAAGGAGTCCCAATACTGACAAGAGAAGTGCCCGTGGCAAGAAGGGTGGAAACCGGTTTAGAATCAAGTAGTTGAGCCTGAGTAAGAATGTCATGTGCATACTTCATTTGGCTGAGAAACAGACTAGTGAAAGAAGGAGTGATCTCAAGGCCTAGGAAGTAGTTTAGCATGCCTAAGTCTTTAAGCGAAAATTCTTGATTTGCTCGAGCAATGAATTCCTGCAACACCAAAGAATCATTGCTCGTAATTATGATGTCATCAATATATAGTAATAAATATATAGTGGATGACCGGCGGTGAGGAACAAAAAGAGACGGATCTGCCCGACAAGAAACAAATCCCAAACTGAGAAGAACATTGTTGAAGTGTTGAAACCATGCAAGAGGAGCCTGACGAAGACCATAAAGAGCTTTCCGAAGACAGCAGACATAATCGGGAAAGCGAGGGTCAATAAAGTCCAGCGGCTGAGCCATATAAACAGGCTTGGTAAGAAGACCATGCAAAAAAGCATTTCTTCACGTCTAGTTGATGCAAGGACCATTGATTCTGAACGGCAAGAGATAGAACTATACGAACCATGGCAGCCTTGACCACAGGACTAAAGGTATGAGAAAAGTCCTGTCCCAGGACTTGCATGAAGCATTGGGCAACGAGTCTGGCCTTGTAGTGCTCGATAGAGTCATCAGGTTGAAATTTTGTACAAAATACCCATTTCGATCCAACGATGTTAACATCAGGAGGTTTTGGAATGAGATCCCAAGTATGATTAGCATGAATGGCGTCCATTTCTTCTTGCATGTCATTCAACCAGTTAGAATGCTTGCTCGCCGATTTAAAACCTTTGGGCACAACAGAATTGGCAAGAGATGTAAGTAAAGCAGTGGTACTCAAGTTTGCCGGATACCGGGGTTTAAAGATGCCAGATTTGGCACGAGTTTGTATTGGATGAGAAGGGGCTGGAGGAGCTGGAGCATGAGACGCGGCTGACGGAATTGCCGGAGAAGTAGGGGCCGAAGGTGGCTGAGGCGGAGCAGCCTTGGCCGGAGCAGGCGGGTCAGGCGGCAGCGGTGGAGCGATGACCGGGTAGATCTTGCAGGAAAGTGCAGGTGGAAATGATGCTGGAGAAGGCTCCAAATTAGGAGGATGATTCAGAAGTCCTGCAGAAATAGGCTCAAGAAATTTGGATAATTCAAGCGATGAGCGGTCGGCAGTGGTGGTGTTGGCAGCAAAGGGAAACAAACCCTTATCAAACTGAGCATGCCTCGTGACATAAAAACGAGATGAATCAGGATCGTAGCACCGAAAGCCTTTATAATTACTATTGTAGCCTAAGAAAATCATGGATGGCTGCGCGGAGATAACTTATTTGGGGAGTCAGCCCAAAGACAGGGAAAGACCCGACAGCCAAAAGCCTTCAGATTAGCATAATTAGGAGCAACACCATACAGAAGTTCAAACAGAGACTTATTGTTAAGCACAACAGATGGTAGGCGAGTAATAATGTATGCAGCTATGCAGAATGCATCAACCCAAAAACTAGCAGGAACATTAGCATGAAACATCATAGATAAACCTGTTTCAGTGATGTGACGATGCTTACGCTCAGCTCGGCCATTTTGTTGAGGCGTATGTGGACAAGAGATTTTATGATGGATGCCCTTGGAAGAGAAGAACTCCCGAACTCTAGTGTTGACAAATTCGGTACCTCCGTCACTTTGGAAAACCTTTAGAGAACAGGAGAACTGGGTGCAAACAAAGGCATGAAATCTAACCAAAATGTCAAAAAATTCATGCTTCGCATGGAAGGGATACAATCAGACAAATCGCGAAAAATCATCAATAAAAACTGCATAATATCGGTAGCCATCATTAGACAGTACAGGAGCAGGTACCCAAAGATCACAATGAACCAAACTTAAAATAGTAGTAGCACGTTTTTCATTCAAATCAAACGATAGTCGTTTACTTTTAGCTAACTGACAAGAGGAACAAATGCTAGGCTTAGGCAAAAGAGAAGTAATAGAAAGTTGTCCTAGCCTTTGCAATAATTGAATAACTGAAAAATTAACATGACCGAGGCGAGAGTGCCACAACTCGAAGGATGCCATTGATCCGGATGACTTCAAGGCAGCAACAAAGACTTTATTGTCACGCTCCAGAACATATAGACCATCATTGACTCGTCCCCATGCCACCGGTTCCTTTGTTTCTCTTTTCTGAATTTCAAAGGAATTATGAGAAAATAAAACATCCAATGGATATTCAGCTGTCAATTTGCTAACAAAAATTAAGTTCTTGGTAAGAGTTGGAACGACGAAAACATCCGACAAATGAATGTGCTTATTAATATCAGAAGAGCCAATATGAGTAATATTAAGAGAATTGCCATTACCAACCACAACTCGACCATTACCATCATATGAGTCGAAAGAATCAAGAGCGGTCGTGTTGGTAGGCATATGAGCAGACGCGCCCGTGTCAAGATACCAATCCGAGTTCACAGTTGGAGAAATAACACACTGAGAGTGATAAGCCTGGGCAAGATTTGCATCCAAATTCGGCGAGGAACGGGAATAACGATCCGGGCACTTGTCGGCGTAGTGCTCACCGTGACAAATTTGGCAGCGGGGCGGGCGCCTGTTATTTCCACGACCACGACCAGTATTACCACAACCAGCATTACCGGAAGACCTGCCGCGGGAGTTTGCAGAATTTCCAGAACTGCCATGGCCATGACCGGAAGAAGTGCTGCTGGAAGCAATGAACGCAACAGGAGCGGCGGATGGAAGTTCGAGAGCAGAGGTGGTAAACTCATAATTGACAGCCTGGTGAACAAGGTCGCGGAAGGAGGGACGAGGAGAGAGGGCGACGCGGACATCGGCAAAATTGGCGAAGACAGCCCCTAAACCGCGGAGGAACCAGTGAAACTTATCGGATTCAGGGACGGGTTTGCCGATTGCACTTAACTGATCACAAATTGATTTGAATTATTTATGGAAGTCAAGCACAGACGAAGAACCTTTCTGCAGAAATTGAAGTTCATGACGTAGGTGATGAGCGCGAGATTCAGAGGACGGGCTAAACGCAAATTCAAGCGCAAGCTAGACGGCACGGGTAGTTTGACAATCGAGAACTTCGGTCATGGCTTCCTCGGTGAGAGAAGACTGAAGAAGACTGAGGACTCAACGGTCCTTGGCTCACCAGGGGGCGTACGCTGGCTTTGCGATTGAGGTGCCAGCGTCATTAGTGATCGTCGCAGACGGAGGTTCGACGCAGCCATCAACATGAGAGAGAAGATTATGGCATTCTAGAACGAGTAGAACTTGATTGCGCCAGAGTAGGAAGTTGGAAGATGAGAGTTTGATGGTGAGGAGATGAATGAGAGTGGCGAGAGGAATTTGCTCTGCCATTGATGGAGAAGAACAGAAGCAGAAGCAGAAAGAAAAGGATGTTAGAGTTTCGGTGGTTTTTTGGCTGATACCATATGATGAATAGATTTCATTCACCTTTTTATTGGTGATTGGGAATATTCACTATTTATGTGTGAGAGTACAACAGTTTACAAGGAAAGTGTATCAAGAAAAATATATACATAAATATATAGCTAATCAATATCTACAACATATTTATTCCCTAATAAGATGTTCTTAATTTTTATGTTGAAGATTTTTTTTTTTGGAAAAATGATGATTTTGGCAAACAGAAGTTTGCATGTTAATTTGGATTTGAATCGAGCAAATTGATGTTATTTTATAAGAGTTCAAGTTGATCTTGCATGTTTCAAATGGTACAATAATGAGTATTTGAATTGTGAAGTTTGATCAAGTTATCTCGGTATTATATGTTTTAACTTTGATGAATTGAGTTGATCATATTATTTGCCTAGATTAGTTGATATGATTGATGATAGAAATAAAATTGATATTGCATGTGTACAATGTTTGTGTTAGATCACTTAGGAAGATTAGATGATTAGTGATTTAAAATGACATGATCTTTAAGTATAGTTATTAGGCTAATCAGTTAGAATAAAATTTTGGGAAGAAAATGGTAATAAAATTATTGGACCAACTATATGAATTAAACTTGGATTATTAATTGGACTTAGAATTTTTATTAGGCCTAGAATGATATGTAATGGGCTTAGAATAATGTTATGGCCTAATTGGATTAAATCAATAAGGGCTAAGGCTTTGAACCATAATTTAGATAAAAATGGGCCAAGATATTCCATCTTGGGCCTTGGATAAAATTTAGCGGACATTAGATCACTAATGGGCTACGAAAAAATAGGAATTGGGTCAAACAGGATCCAATTGACGAAACATGGTGTTTTGGGCTCACTGGGCCGAGCCGGGATGAAACGGGCCGGATGGGGCCAAACCCGGAGTGAATAAGTAGTTAGAGTGATGATCTAAGTTCAAATGAACAATTAGATGATGATAGATGTAATTAGATTATTAATTGAGTTGTAAATTGGTATTAGGGTTTATTTGATTAAGTGAACCCTAAATTAAACTGAATGTGAACTGAAATAAAATTAACTCAAACAGATTTATAGATGAACTGAAATAGAATTATATTAGAAATTAGAGATATAAAATAGAAGTTAGAAATTGAATGACATGAATTTGAATTAGATGATGTAATTCAAATTAGGGTTCGAATAATTATGGTTAGAAGACTAGGGGTTTTCGAATTAGGGTTTGATGTGATTATGTGATTTATTGTGTAATTCGACAACTTGTATGATTATGATGATGTGTTTAAAATTAGTTGCATAAAATTATGACATGATATTGTGAAATGAATTATGGTATGACATGTGAAATGTTATATAAAATACAAATTTGATTTTATAAGTGTTAAGTTTATTGATTATGATTATGTTTGCAAAAGTATTATGATAGTTGAATCAAATGAAACATGTTATAATATTGATGCAAAAATGGATTACTTGATGAGTTATATGATGACATGTGAGAAAATGTCTTAGATAACAAGAATATGCGATATGTTATGATTTCATCTGAATAGATGAACTTAGAGAAACGAAATTATCTTGTGATGATATGATGATATTATGATACTGATGATGATAGTATGATCAATTGAATGATGATGATGATGATGATGATGATGATGATGATGATGATGATGATGATGATGATGATGATGATGATGGTGATGATGATCAAGTGAAAGATGATAATGAATAATAAAGAGATTACGCGAAGCATAATTGGTTAGGATTCATATCCTTAGAATGCGGTAAAGTAAAGTAAACTGGACCTAGTTAATTGCACGGAATTTTTAGCAAAGATGTAGAGTAATCTGGGGGAAGAGTATAATTGTTCAAGGGACACTGAAAAAGATTTAGCTTATTGAAGTGGGAAACGATGTTATTTAGTTTTTAACATATATATATTTGTGAAATGAGCGAGCCACAAGTGCCGCATGATAAGGTAACTAATCAGAAGGGGCTAACATGCATTCGAGAGCAAACATACCGAGGGTCCGACCCTACTTAAGAGGGGAGGCACAACGTCATAAGGCGGGCATGTGTATAGTTGAAGTTTTTAATTAAATGAAACCTTTATCTGCTGAGTCTAAAACTCACATTTTCCCAAAAATCACTTCTCAGGGTATGGCGGCGTCGGAAGCAGGAACTGTGGCAGTGACTAAGTGTCTCTTAGGGGTTTTTTTTTGTTCTTGTTATCGTGGCTTTATAAGAAGTATACTGTAAGTATCTCTCGTAGTTGTGTGAATCAGTATGTAATAAATATCAATTTTGAACTATGAATCTATCTTCCACGTTGCTTACCTTTTTGTCTGTGTTTCCTTTTATGTGAATTCTGGTTAGGACATCTTAGACTACGAGTTTTCCTTCCGCTACATAACTTCGACAACATAAGTAAGTGAATAAGAAAGTTAAGAAAAAGCAAGTAAGAGAGATAAGAAAAGAAAGTTTGGAAGTAAGGAATGAAAATAAAGAAAAAGGAAAAAAGGTCAAGTAAGTATGTGGCACATCAGTTCCCTAAACCAGGATTGGGGCGCTACAAAAGGTAGGAGCGAAATCTACACAACAGAGTCTGGAACACTAGATTTAGCATAACAGTTGAGATTATGTGCAATATAGTTGTCTGCCTTACGAATCAAATACAATTGAATAGACGGGGACCATGACAGAAGCTCTCTAATATCCATAAGGATAGGTAGGCAAATTACAACGTAGTCGGCCTCCTTAAGAGATGCAAGAATAGCCGATCTAGAGTCTCCAAGCATTAAACATCCTCCAAACCAGAGTCACGGGCAAGGAGTATGGCTTCATGAATTGCAAAAAATTCAGCAAGTTCTGTTTCAGAATAACCTAGGAAACATTTCGTAAATGCCTTAATAAAAGCACCCTCGACAGAGACAATTCAAATCCCAATGGAAGAAAGATTTCAAACAGAAGAGATAGTCCCATCAAAAGTAATGCAGACCGTATACAGTGGCGAGGCACGACTAAGGAGACAAGATTCAAGACGAGGTTATGCAAATGGGTTTCCCCTAACATTCTGGAAATCCCGCAGGGACTGCACAACCAAACCAACAATAGTTAGAGGGTCACTCCTCTCTCTAAAAAAACATAGTTGTTCCAATAATACATAAAAAAGTTAGCAATGAGGCAAGCATACTCAGTGCCAAATTTGTCTCCAAAATTGAGCATATCTTGAAACCATAAATTATAGCAAGGCTGACGGAAACAAAGTATGAGATCGTGCAAACCTGCAGCTCACCACACGGTACCAGGCAAGTGAAGGATAAATATGACAAAGTCGGGATCCGATCTTCACAATATGGACATCCTGCTGTATGGGAGAGATGTCTTCGTGCTAGATTCCTAGAGGGGAGTGAGTCGGTGCAACATTTCCATAAAATTGATGTATTCAACCAGGCACATTAAGTCGTCAAAGATTCCTCCAAGTTAAATTAGGACAACTACTACCAGAAGGAATTTAGCATGTAAGCTGCCAATAATCATGTAAAATATGGAGTGATCATTAATCCCCCAAACTAACATGTTGTGCGTCCCAAAGAACCAAAAAGAAAATAATGAAAACTAGGACAGGAACAACTTTTATTACGGATCAACGACAATAATTTTAATGCTTCGGGCCTTATTATTTGCAAACTATATACAACACAGTAATAACGATATATAGTGACAAACATATCTCAACTACTCTTAAGAGTTAAGCCCCTCTAAACAATTGACCCTCACTAGCTATGTGTATCACTCATTCCTCAAGTGTATAATAAGGCACAAGTTCGCTCAGCGAAGTTGTATCATGCATAAGATCTACCATATGCTTGCATATCGTCTAACCCTTCATCGCACTTAAATGTATATAGCTTGGAACAAAAAAGATCTTTGTTTTATGTTGTAATGTAGGCTCTTTGGTAAAGGTGGGATAAATATTTGGATAAAGTGGCTAAGTTTGGACTAACTGAATTAGCTACTCTCAACTACCTTCAAAATCACATTTTTCTCTCTTTTTTAAATCTTTCAATAAAGCTAATTCAAGAATACCTTTATTCATTCCTTTTGGTACTACACCACCCAACAACAGGATTAATCTTGTTAGGAAGTTCTGCTAACTATCCTTCTACTAAAATCAGTCATTTGTTAGACTCCCTTGATTGCCTTAGAATTTTCTTATACGAAAATCACAATGCAGGGGGCATAAGTGTACTATTTTATACCCCTATCTACATAGCAAATTCTTGTATTTTAAGGCAATCAAACTCGTCTAACTTCCTATTCTAACCTTTCCAAATCACTAGTACTATACAACCCTTTTCCCACCTATTATTCTTCTCTTAATCACCCAACACCTCTCACTCATTCTTATTTTCCTCTTTCCTCTACTCAAATAGTCCGAGTATTAGGAAAAAAGCTAAAATCGATTATGAGTTTGAATTAGAGCTATAAAGAAAAGTTAAGGCTCAATTTGGCTTACTAAGGAAATTTTTTTTATTTTTGGGTGGAAAATTTGGCTAATGTAGACTAGATTATTATTTTACAAAGAATGCCTAATCATTTTCCGAGCTTATACAAGACAAATCAAGACAGACTCAAAGCATGTTTTAGAGATACAATATGCTATGATCAATGAAACAACACAAAAAAGCAAATGATACTCCAAGTTCGAATTGTGGCTCAAATTTTCACGGCTTATTTTTATCAATGCCTCAAGAAACTAGCTTTAATTATGTATCCCTATGTCCATTTATGTCCTACCATGTGCACATTTTTTTTCTAAAGTTCGGCTCATCACGAGTTGGTCACCATGATCATTTTATTATGCCAGCCGATTTACTAGCTTTACGGCTCTTTTGACTAGCCTATCCTATGAAAAACTAAACGTGCAAAATAATAAAATAAACCCTAAAATGCAATCTATATGTAACAATGCAATAAAAAAGTTACTAATTATTACAGGCCCAATAATTAAATAATTCAAATTTTAAATTGTTAAGATTTGGATCACTTACAACACACACAAATGAATTCAATCCAGAAATGAATGGAAATGAACTGAAAAAAAAAACAGCCAAACAAAACTGAACGCAAAAACAGAAATAAAAATGAAGAACATAAAGCTTTTACGTGGTTCGATCAATGTGATCTACATCCACGGAGGCTCTATACACCTCAATTCACTCCACTGAACAATAAATTACAAGAAACAACCCAGAAAACTAGAAACCCCAATTCACAATCCGAATTGAGCTCAAGAACCCTAGCTTTCAAATTCTAATGATTGTGTAGTGTTTACAGAGAGAAAACTACGTGTATCAACGCGTCTTTACAAGTAGAACAAATGTATATAAAGAGCTAAGCTCGAATCAAGAAGCTCTGGAAGCTGGAATCAATTCAGTTTCAACTGCTTTAAAAAACTGGTAAGGGTCTTCAACAACGGTTTCTCATGCAACGGTTCAAAACCGTTGCACAATTCTGTTATAACCGTCACAACTCCGGTTCTTCAATAACCACCAAAACTGATTTGATATAAACCCGGCTCTCCGGTCCGGTTCTTCCCAACCCAAACCCGGTTCCTGATGCTACTCAACCTCTACTACAAGACATGCTCACTTGATGATATTGAATTGACATCTACAAATCTCCACCTCAATGAATTCAAGTGCACTTCATCACCTCACACTGACTTCTCACCTCCAGGCTTAATCACATTGTTCAAGCCTTATCAGACTTGAGCAATGAACCATCTTACTCCTAGGAACTGCCTTAGTCAGAAAATCTGCCGCATTGTCCAAAGTATGCACTTTCTTTACTTCAACATATCCAGCTTCAATTATATCCCTTGAAAAATGTAGTCTAACATCAATATGCTTAGACCTCTCATGAAAAGCTTGATGTTTTACCAAGTGAAGAGCACTTTGATTATCACACTGAATAGTCACACACTCTTGTCTTATCCCCAAGTCCTTGAGGATTCCCTTGAGCCACAGAGCTTCCTTGATTGCCTCAGTTAAGGCAATGAATTCTGCCTCAGTTGTTGACAAAGCAAATACAGATTGTTGCACACTCTTTTAACTTACAGCTGTTCCATCACAGTAAAAACATACCCAGTAACAGATTTCCTAGTATCCAGATTCCCAGCAAAGTCTGCATCAACATATCCAATCAATGGTATAGTATTTGCTTCTTGTTTCTGGAACTTTAACCCCATACTGACAGACCCTTTCAGATACCTTAAAACCTGCTTCAAAGCTTCCCAATGTGGTTCTCCAGGATTTGACATATACCTGCTTACCAGAGACACACTATAGGCCAAGTCTGGCCTGCTACATATCATTCCATACATCAAACTGCAAACACCACTTGCATATGGAACATTCTTCATGTAAAACTCCTCAGCTGCTGTCTTAGGGCACTGATCCTTGGACAGCTTAGTCTGTAGATTAACTGGAATACTTACTGGTCTTGATTCATGCATGTGAAATCTCTCCACAACCTTCTGCAGATACTGCTTTTGAGAGAGCCATAATGTTCCAGTTTTTCTTCTTCTAATGATGTCCATTCCCAGAATCTTCCTGGATTCCCCAAGATCCTTCATGTCAAATTCTGAATTCAATTTTCCCTTTAGCTGTTGTATCTTATCAACACTCTTACTGGCTATGAGCATATCATCCACATATAACAGCAGAAAAACTTGTTCAGCTCTTGAACCTTTGTTAAAGTATACACAGCTGTCATATAAGCTTCTTATGAATCCTGCACCAATCATAAACTCATTGAACTTCTTATTCCATTGCCTGGGACTCTGTTTTAACCCATAGAGTGACTTCCTGAGAAAACAAACCTTCTCTTCATTTCCTGGAATCACAAAGCCCTCAGGTTGCTTCATGTATATTTTTTCAACCAAATCCCTATGCAGGAATGTTTCCTTGACATCTAACTGTTGTAGTTCCAAGTCTTCTTGAGCAACCTTTGATAGAAGTAACCTGATAGAGCAATGCTTCACTACTGGAGAAAATACCTCATTATAATCAATGCCTTCTCTTTGTGTGAAGCCCCTGGCCACCAACCTTGCCTTGTATCTGATTTTATCAGCTTTCCCAGCCTCCACCTTTTTCTTGAAGATCCATTTTGAACTAACTAGCTTTTGCCCTTTTGGTTTGTCTACAAGCTTCCAGGTTTGGTTTCTCTCTAGAGATTCCATTTCCTCCATCATGGCCCCTATCCAGTGTTCACTCTCATTGCAACTTACTGCTTCCTTGAAACTACTAGGTTCTTGAAATTCCAAGTCTTCTGCCACATTCAATGCATAATATACACTTCCAGCTAGTCCATAGAAATCAGGCCTTTGGATTTGTCTTCTTGGCCTGTCTCTTCCTATGCTATAAGTTCCGAGATTTGCAATCTCAGTTTGACCTTCTTCATCTTCTGATGAACTGTCATTTTCTTGATGAGCTTGAGTATCCTCCTCTGGTGATATCTGCTCCTTATTAAGCTCCACCTGAACAAAGATTCTTTCAGGCTCCACAGCTCCATCAGCTTCCTCTTGACTTCCAGTAGAGTTGTATCCCGTTACATCCTCATTGAACCTTACATCTCTACTTATCAAGAGCTTCTGGTTTCCCTGTTCCAAGCACCATAACCTGTAGCCTTTTATGCCCTCAGGATATCCTAGGAATACACATCTCTGGGCTCTTGCATCAAGTTTGTCTTGCCTAATGTGAGCATAGGCCAAACAACCAAACACTCTTAAGTTATGGTAGTTTGGTATCTTTCCACTCCACACTTCTTCTGGAGTTTTAAACCCTAGAGTTGATGATGGTGACCTGTTGATCAAGTAGCATGCAGTGTTTATGGTTTCTCCCCAGAATGGTTTAGGTAAACCAGCATCAATCAGCATACATCTAACTCTTTCCAGCATGGTTCTGTTAAATCTTTCAGCAACCCCATTCTGTTGGGGGTTTGATGGGACAGTTCTGTGCCTTGTGATGCCCTTCTTTTCACAGAACCCTGTGAATTCAGTGGATAGATATTCCAATCCATTATCTATCCTAAGATGTTTTAGCTTCTTCCCTCTTAGGTTCTCCACCTGACTCAACCATGTTTTAAACTTAAGAAATGCATCACTTTTGTTCCTCAAAACATATACCCATGTTTTTCTACTGTAATCATCAATGATGGACATGAAGTACCTTCCTCCTCCATGTGTTTCTGTTCTTGAAGGCCCCCAAATATCAGAGTGTACATAATCCAGGGGTTCTTGGGTAGAATGTATCCCTTTGGCATAAGGCAGCTTCTTGGCTTTCCCCAGAGCACAATTGTCACAGAAATCCAGTGCTCTATTTCCCATTTCACCAATGATGCCCTTCTTGGATACCTCCTTCAACCCTTTCTCTCCAATATGACCTAGTCTTCTATGCCACTTCATAACATCTTCTCTGCTTATCACAGATTCAACACATCCTATCACAGGTGATCCAATCAAAATAAACAGGCCATTGTGTTGCCTTCCTTTGATTACCAGCTTGTTGTGTTTAGTGATGTGAAGATAACCATATAGGGAGTTGAATTGATGTGATGTGACAGCCATTTGTCACAAGAGAACCAAGGGATAGGAGATTTCTTTTCAATCCAGGGACATACCTTACTTGAGAGATAGTTCTGATGACTCCGTCATACATTTTTATTTGAATTGATCCTGTGCCTTTGACTCTGCAGGAGTGATCATTTCCCAGTAATACACATCCACCATCTTCTTTCTGTAGGTCCTTGAACCAGGATTCATTGGGACACATGTGGAATGAACAACCAGTATCAAGTACCCATTCCTTTTCCATTTTTGTGTCTGTGATGTTTAAGACTTCTGGGATGTCTTCTTGATGCTCTGTCATAGCCACTTCTGCCCTCTGATTCTCCTGCTTCTTCTTCTTTTGTGGACAATCCTTCTTTAAATGTCCAGCTTGTTTGCATTTAAAACACTTTCTGGTTTCAACCCAGTCTCCTTGTTTCTTTGCATTCTTAGTTCCAGATTTGTTATCTTTGACTCCCTGGAACTTCTTCTTCTGGAAATTCTTTTTGAACTTAATGTTCAAGCCTTCTCTAGCTTGTGCAGAGCCCTTTTCTCCCTGATTTTGAAAATACTTGGTCTTCAATGCTGACAAGATGGATTCATAACTGATTTTTCCATCTCTTCCAAACATCAGTGCATCTTTAAAGCTTTCCATGGATTTTGGAAGAACATTTAACACCATCAGAGCCTTATCATCATCCTCCAAGTTCACCCCCAGATCTTCCAATTCTTCAATCATCTTGACAAACTCATCAAGTTGATCAGAAATGACCTTATCATCAGAGATTTTGAAGGACATTAATTTCTGCTTCAGAAATAGTTTGTTGGATATAGACTTTGATTGCTAAAGTTCCTCCAGTTTTCCCCATGCCTCCACTGCATTCTTGCACCTTGAAACCTCCCTCCAAGGTTTATCACCCAGACATAAGAATATCAAACTCAGAGCCTTCTTATCCAATTCTGGAAACTTGGATTTCTCAGCATCAGGCCATTGATCAACAGGAAGAAGTGTAGAGTCTAGGCCATTCTGAATCAGTACTGCATTCATTTTGATCTTCCAGAGTGAGAAGTCATTCTTACCTGAAAAATTCTCCACATCCATCTTTACTCCAGCCATTATTTCTCCTTCTTTGAATGTATGTGTTGCGGTTCCCATAGACGGCGCCACTTGTTAAGATTTGGATCACTTAAAACACACACAAATGAATTCAATCTAGAAATGAATGGAAATGAACTGAAAAACCGGCCAAACAAAACCGAACGCAAAAACAGAAATAAAAATGAAGAACACAAAGCTTTTACGTGGTTCAATCAATGTGATCTACATCCACGGAGGCTCTATACACCTCAATTCACTCCACTGAACAATCAATTACAAGAAACAACCCAGAAAACTAGAAACCCCAATTCACAATCCGAATTGAGCTCAAGAACCCTAGCTTTCAAATTCTAATGATTGTGTAGTGTTTACAGAGAGAAAACTACGTGTATTAACTCGTCTTTACAAGTAGAACAAATTTATATAAAGAGCTTAGCTCGAATCAAGAAGCTCTGGAAGCTGGAATCAATTCAGTTTCAACTGCTTTAAAAAACTGGTAAGGGTCTTCAACAACAGTTTCTCATGCAACGGTTCAAAACCGTTGCACAATTCTGTTATAACTGTCACAACTTCGGTTCTTCAATAACCACCAAAACTGATTTGATATAAACCCGGCTCTCCGGTCTGGTTCTTCCCAATCCAAACCCGGTTCCTGATTCTACTCAACCTCTACTACAAGACATGCTCACTTGATGATATTGAATTGACATCTACATAAATCAAATTTAGACTATCTATTACATGCCAAATAATTAATTAGCAAAATTACATTCCTAAAGATTAAAAAGCAAATAGGGACAAGGACAAAGACAAAGACAAAGAAAAAATAAAAATATCCCAGGTGTGTACTACTCATCCCCCTCTCTTAAACTTATTTTAAAACACGTTTTTGAGGACGAGTTATACACTGTGGATAAACTTATAGACGCAAAAAAAAAATTAAAAAAAAAAAAA
This sequence comes from Ajuga chamaepitys, assembly GCA_958295605.1. Lineage (NCBI taxonomy): Eukaryota > Viridiplantae > Streptophyta > Magnoliopsida > Lamiales > Lamiaceae > Ajuga > Ajuga chamaepitys. The sequence goes on along the minus strand of OY282499.1, from coordinate 32,415,475 downwards.
CTAAGGCTGAGGAGGATGATATGATGCTCTAGAACACTGTTAGAAAATTTATGTTTAGTTTTGATGATGGAAAAACCTCCTGTAAGGTAGGAACTAGTATCTCCAGAAATTTTGTAAATCTTTGTAATAGATAGGGCTACTTCTACTTAAGAAGAGGTCACAACAAGCAAGCATCAAGATTGTCAAGGTTAATTTTCTCAACAAGTTTGCTATTGCAGCAAGTAAAGAGACTGCAGTGAGCAAGTAGTAAGGTTGCGTATGCCCATCCAGCGTACAACATTACTCTCAACAAGGAAGGTACAACCAGCAAGCAAGCAGGAGTCATGTTAACAGCGTGAAGTCAAGGTCAAACGTCAGGATATTCAAATATATAGAGCCAGTGGAAAGAAGTTTGAAAGCTTCTACTGACTATCCAATAGCGTGGGGACACATCACTTGAAAAAAAACAAAAGCTACACTGCACACTGACACCAAGCTGCAACCACTCTGACCTACTTTCTGCGAGAAAAGACAAATGACTCTTTGTCGTATAAGGAGCATTAAATGTCAACGAGATTATTTCTCTCTCTTCAACAAGAAGGAATCCCAACAAATATAAATAGAAGGATGTGGAGAATAAAGTAGAGGCGATCGAAACTCAAGCATTCAACAAATTGAACAATATCCTATCCTCTAAGGTGATTGGTCACTTGAGGTCTTCAAAGGATCTGCCGCTCGCTCTAACGTGGATCAGCTGAAAACCTCTTTCTTGTTTGTTAGAAGCGCCTCTGAAAGCGTCCTTCCTTCTCAATGAAACAACGATTAGTGGATATTGGTACTGTCACTGCCGGAGCCCCCCTCGCGGGGGATATCTTCCAGCGACTCCGGCGCTGACTTCCGAACGATCGAGACATCGACCCCTTTCCGTATCGGGTCGAGATGCTGGCCTATAAGACGGAGGGTGACACGGGGTCAAACTGGATGTCCAATCCAAACAGTGGCGCAGGCATATCATAGCCATTCTTCTTGGATCCGCCGAGCAGACATCCTTTAAGGATTTCCCTGGGGCTCGGGTCCAAGGAAACCAACATATTGGGTCCTTCAGTAATTATACATTGGGTCATTCGATCTGGAACATTGAGGAACCAAGCATTCGACAGCCTTTCTCTGTCTACTGGCTTCGATAACCGGGGCATCATCTCCTTTATTGATATGAGTCTGATTACTTATCATCAAGCACGCAACATTCTTATTCAAAGTTGTAAAGCATACACTATGCAAAGTATACAAGAGCAAGATAGCAAGTAGCAACCAATCTAGTGAAGATCAAAAGCTGCAACCAATCTCAAGGTCAAGCTAGCTCTTAAGTTTTACTTCGATCTTAATCCTTCTCAAACCAGGAAGCTTGCCCACATCTCAACTGTAATCAATTTTAGAGGCATCTACTGAAATTTGAAGAAAAACTTCCATTAAAACAATCTCATGAAAGATATTTGAAAATGGGAGTGTTCGTTTGAAATTGGTATTCAAAGCTGACTTGTGTTCTGAGAAATATGTGTACAATAGAGGAGTAGCCTTTCGAGGATAGACAAAAAACTATTAAAAGGAGCTAAGTTGGACTTAGACTTCGGAGTAGTTAAGTTATACCGTGTGTAAACTACTTAGTGGATTATTCCACTATGTGAGGGTATAGTGGACGTAGAAGAATTACCCCCACATCCAAACCACTATAAATATTGTGTCTACTTTTATATTGCTTTTATTATTATTGCTGGCATACTACTTATCTACTGCATAGATTTGTAAGAAAACGTTTAAGCATATTTCGTTGCACGTAAAACCCTCTTGAGCTTTGCTTACTATAAGCTATTTCTAGTCAGTCTAATTTATGCCTACATCTTAAGTAAGCTTACTGTACCGTCGTCGCTGCAAGAACTAGTTTCTTGTAGTAAGCAGCAAACTTGTGCTCAAAGTTTTGGAAAAAGAGAATCGAGTTAGAGGTTTATTCACCCTCCTCTAAATCTCTACCACTTGGAACCAACAAGTAGTATCAGAGCCGTTGACACACACCAATTGTCTTTGGTCGTTAAACCAGATCCAACATTTTCTAGCCAAAATGAATGTCTATAAAATAAAATATTTTTTGTCGAAAGCCACAACGATGGAGACTTCTTCAACTAAAGCTCCCATGTTTTCCTTTGAGGAATATGAGGACAGGGCCATAAGGACGCAAGAACACTTGGCCTCTATGCATGATGAAATATGGACAGACATCACTGATGGTCTACCAATAATCATGAAGATCAACAATGTTGTGCGAGAGGATGGAGAACCTGCACCTCCTCACATGGTGGAAAAGTCATGCAATGAATGGACTGCTGATGATAGGAAAAAGTCAAACTTGAACAATCTAGCCAATTATGTACTCTTTACTACATTTGACAAGGGCGCCTTCACTATAGTCAAGGCATGCAAGACTGCCAAGGATATTAGGGATTTGCTGAGGGAAATATGTCTAGGCCCAACTCTACTTCGAGAGAATGGGGTGGCTATTGCAACCCTGGACATTGAGCTCTTAAAGACTAAGCCTGGAGAGTCTCTAGATGATTTAGATACAAGATACACAACAAACCTGAATGAGTTGTTCTCTGCTGGGAAAGAGTACACTCAGCAGGAGATAAACACCAAGTTGTTATGAGTTCTCACATCGGATTGGCATGTGTAGACCATTCCAATGAGAAGCTTAAAGAATCTAGGTAAGAAGAGCATTCACAAGCTTTTATCTAACAAAAAATCCTTTGAATATGTCATTTATCGGAGAAGGAGAGAAGACAATCGGGCATGAGTGCCCGGAAAGAGAATGTTGCTATCACAAAAGCCCTCGTAGCAAGCAGCCTCTCATAGCAACTCTAAATGGTCCTACTAACCACCATCGTGCCAAAGCGCAATCTCATGTTGTTGCTGAGGTGGAGCGAACACCTGGAGAGATAGCTTTATCATAAAACGCTTCACACATTTTATGAAGAAGCATCCAAAGGTAAACTCATCCAAGCTTCATTACACCAGGCCCTGAGAACCCCCAAGGATGAGCAAGGAAGCTGGAGATCTTTGCTACAATTGTAGGAAGACTGGTCACTTTGCTAGGGAATGCTCATATCCTAAAGTGCACAAGTACACTGATGATGTTCACAAGCAAATACGGGATATGAGGATGCAGGCGAAAGCTCAGCTAAAGGCTCTCTTGTGTGGAACAGAACCCGTCAAAGTGGTTCCACTGTCTTCAAGGGAACTCAAAACATATGCAAATTCAGACTTTGGTAGTGACTCTTCATACTCTGACAGGGAAGCACTCATTTGCCTTATGGTAAAAGAGATTGACAATCATGACGAGGTAGATTCTCCCAGTACCTCTTCAATGCTCATTATGTTCGGATAGACTATGGCTGACTTTGACATAGTCAATCAGTCATATGAAGAGCTAAAGGTTGAGAACATGCAGCTTCTTAGAGAAAACGAAGTGCCTATAGTTGAAGTTGAGAAACTTACAGCTGAAGCAATTGATTATTGTTTTCTTTGGGAGGAAGTAAATAAGTTGAAATGTCTCTCACCCTTCAAGTTGAGAAGGAAAAGAAACTGATGTCAACCATCATGTCTTTCAGTAGATCTTCTCGGAACCTGGATGAGACTCTAGATGTTCTGAGAAACCTATCTGACATGACAGAGATAGGATTCTTTGACATAGTTTCTAACAGTCAAGCAGCTAGTACTTCTACTAATGTTCCAGCAGTAAATACGTTTGAGTCACATATGCTCCCCAAACAACGTAAAGGTAAGTCCAGGAGGATGGAGAATATCCTCACTAGGAAATCTAGACTGGACTCAGGCTGTAAACCTGTCAAGGGGAAGTCAACTGCTGTAAGCACACCAGGCACTGATGTAGTAAGAAGTAACAACATGCAGCAAGCTCTAGCTACCGAGTATAGTAACTCCCTACATCAGCCTAAGAGCAACCAACAGAAGACTAGGCTCGATGCTCAGAGGCTTCTGCACAAGGCAAGGAAGAACCATCTTTAGTTGCTTCAATCCATGAAGCAATTTGCTTTAAGTACATCTGCAAAATGTACACTAAGCAAGCTAGCCCATAAGAACCACTTGCTGGTCAGGGTTTCAGTTCCAAATGGGGTGCAAGAAAGACTAATTCCCAAGGACCCATTAAGCAATGGGAACCTAAGTTTACTTGATTACTTTGCAGGTTAAGTCGCCCATTGGACACAGTGATATCTAGTACATCGAAAGCGTATGTGCTAGGCATAGGACGCAACGAGAAGTCTTTAAGGGATTTCAAAGACTGCAATGGTGTTTGGAGACAATGTCAAAGGCATTACCAAAGGTTTTGGAACTTTCTCTAAGGGCAACCTCAGCAGCAAATATCTACTTTGTTGAGGGCTTATAGTATAATCTATCGAGCATAATCCAGTTTTGTGACAAATCTATAGAGCTCACTTCAAGGGAAATGCTTAATTCGAGATGCCAAGTACAACCAAGTAAAACTCACATGCACTAGAAAGGGTAACATCTATCTAGCTTTCTGTGAGACTACTAGAGGATAGCTCTCTTGCTTTATAGCCAAAAGTACTCCTCAACTCAGCTAGCTGTGGCACAAGAGAATGAGTCGTCAAAATTTCAAGACTATCAAAAAGTTGGCACGCAAAGGGTTAGTAAGAGGATTACCAGATGTAACATAGAAGAAGAAAAGTGTGTGTGATGCATGCTTGAAAGAGAAACAAATCAGGAAGTCCTTCAAAGATAAACATGTTGGGTCATCTCACAAGCTTTTGGACCTGATGTACATGGACCTGTTCGGACCAATTGAACCAGTGAGTCTAAGTGGGATGAAGTACTCACTTTTCATAGTGGATGACTTCTTCAGATATACTTGAACTGTTCTTCTTGCCAAGAAATCAGACACTCAGAAAAAAGATTCTAGACCTTATGAAGCGAATTCAAAATGAGAAAGGCCTCAACATTGACAAGATCAGATCAGATCGAGGTACTAAATTTACTAACAAGTTCATAGAGAGTTTTTTGTAGTAGCAACGAGATTCACCATGAGTACTCAGCTGCTAAAAATCCTCAACAGAATGGTGTAGCGTAAAGAAGAAACAGAACATTGAAAGAAGCTGCTTGGACATGATTGTTGAAGCACAACTACCTAAGAGATTCTGGTTAGAGGTAACAAACACAACATGCTATACTCAGAATAGATGTCTTATCAACAAAGATCGATATAAGACACCATACGAGCTGTGGACTGGAAGAACGCCTAGCATATCATACTTCCATATCTTTGGTTGTAGATGCTTTGTGTTGAACAATGTGAAGGGACATCTAAATGCATTTAATGCTAAACCTTATGAAGGAGTATTTTTGGGACCTCCTCAGTAACCAAGTCATTTATAGTGTTCAACAAGAGAAGACTTGTGGTGGAAGACTCATCACACGTGGTCTTTGATGAACCCTACTATAAGCCAGGAGGAATTGAAGGGGTACATCAAGGGTAGAAAAGATCAAGTTGGAGAAAGATAAGGAACCTATTCCTTGTGTGGGGATCCAACAACCAATCCATACTGATGAAAAATCTATTGTAGAAGAGGAAGTAAGTGATGAAGGAATTGCAAACCCTACAACAGAAGTTACTGTACCGAAACCTACAATATAACAAGGAGCTCAGCAAGCAGCTCAACAAGATTTCGTGAATCAAGGCTTGGAGCAAGACAGAAGATGGCTAGGGGACCATCCACCCACCCTAGTTATAGGAGAATAAATGATGGAGTAAGGACAAGGAGATCTGCAGCTTACGAAGTCATGTTCTCCTGCTTCTTATCTCAAACGAAACCTGGTACTATTGAGAAAGCTCTAAATGATCCTAATTAGGTTCAAGCCATGCAAGAGGAGCTCAATGGATTTGAGAGAAACGAAGTATGAAATTTGGTTCACAGACCTTCTCATCAAGGTGTAATTGGGACCAAATGGGTGTTAATAAACAAGCTAAATGAGTCGGGGTTTGTCACCAGGAACAAAGCTAGGTTAGTTGCCAAGGGCTGCTGTCAAGAGGAGGCATAGATTTTGATGAAACCTTTTTCCCCTGTAGCCAGACTTGAAGCTATTAGAATATTTCTAGCATATGCTGCACGTAGTAACTTCACTATATATCGGATGGATGTGAAGAGTGCTTCCTGAATGTACTTCTAGCTGAGGAAGTCTATGTTGAACAACCACTAGGTTTTGAAAGTCCAACTGAAGACAAAGTCTACAAGCTAAAAAAGGTATTGTATGGTCTTAAGCAAGCACCTCGAGCTTGATAGATACTCTATCACGGTATCTAGTCCAAAGCGGTATCCAGAAAGGTGTTGTGGACAAAAAAATATTTCGGATCCAAGATGGAAAACGTATATTATTAATCCAAATTTAGGTTGATGACATCATTTTTAGGTCAACTGACAAAGAACTATGCAAGAAGTTCTCCCAGCTGATGTAAAGCAAGTTTGAGATAAGCACGATGGGAGAGTTAAGCTTCTTTCTTGGACTGCAAGTAAGACAGTTGGATGATGGGATCTTCATTACTCAAGTGAAGTGCACAAAGAAGCTTATCAAGAATTTTGGGGAAGACAACTCAACTTTAGTAGGAGTTCCTATGAGCACTTCAACTAGACTTGATAAAGATGAAGATGGAAAGGATGTTGATGTTACACAGTACAGAAGACTAATTGGCTCACTTATGTATCTTATAGCAAGCAAACCTCACATGTTGTTCGCTATAGGAGTTTGTACACGATACCAAGCAGCACCCAAGGAGTCTCACCTCCAAGCAGTAAAGAGGATTCTGAGGTATATAAGGGGCACAACTAGAGTAGGGTTGTGGTACCAAGAGATTAAGGGATTGAAAAGGATACTTAGATTCTAACTTCCTAGGTTGCAAGATTGACCATAAAAGCATAAGTGGAATATGTCAATTTCTTGGAAACAGACTAGTTTCATGTTTTAGCAAGAATCAACAATCTATCGCAGCATCTACTGCAGAAGCATAAATCGCTGTTGGAAGCTGTTGTGCACAAATACTGTAGACGCAACAACAATTGAAGGACTATGAGATACTCGCAAGAAAAACTCTTATCATGTGTGATAACACCAGCGCGACTGCTATCACACACAATCTAGTTCTGCACTCCAGGACGACTAAGCATATAGAAATAAGACATCGTTTTATTCATGATCATGTTGAAAAGAAAGATGTCAAGCTTGAAAAGATCTACATAGACATGCAGTTAGCTGATATTTTTACTAAACCCCTATGTGAATTGCTTTCATTATGCTTCAGACTGAATAAGGGATGCTACTTATGTAGGAGAACCCCTGTAGGTAAAGTTTGTTGTTGTTTTAAAGCATAAAAAGTACTTTAAAAAAATCAACTGAAAGGTTACTGTAAACCTACTGGAGTAGGGTGAATGATGTAAGTAAGGCACGGTGATACGTTGCCTATCGTCCCAGATTAGGAGGGATCCTATTGGCCTCGTTAAAATCCAGTATTGGAAAAATCCAGTGGGAAAAAGCCAATAGCGGGAAAAAGAGTACAAACAAAAGTGTCAAAAGGCAATAACCCTCAATACCAAACGAGACTCCTTTAAGTACAAGACCGCAAAAATAGCACCGGGAACGGTGGGTTAGTACCGGGACCGAGGTGGCAAGTATCCTTTGCATGAAGAGCCTACGAAAAAAAAAAAAAAGACTAGGGAGGGGAAGTGAGGAAACTACAACAAGAGGTACGCAAAGGGCACCCACAGCCGCAAGCCCGAACCACCAGCTCAATGTACCAGAAAGAATTCGGCATGTAAATCTCTAAGAGAAAGAGCCAATACGTGAAGAGGGAGAGGGTCCTACCAAGTAGTAGGGGTCCTTCGTTTAAATAGCACATCGGCCAGTTGATTATCTTCTTTAAAGCTATGAGATATGTGAAACACCATGCCTTTTATAAAATAAAGGACCCGAAGCCAATGAGCACAAAGTCTCCAAGAAGTAGAATGGAAAGCATGCACAAAAAAAGTGGAAAAATGTTTGTTCCAATTCCTATCCTTAGCCAGCTCAACCGCATAAGTGCAAGCTCTGGTTCATACGCATAGCCACTCCCAAAACAAGAGGAGAAGCCGCCAACGGCAAAACCTCTAAAATTCCGGAAGATATCACCACCAAAAGTCCTACCCGAGAGGCCTTCAGCACTCACGTCAATATTAGCTCTGACCCATCCCGACCAGGGGGGTGTCCTAGGTAGAGAAATGACCATAGAAGGCTTAGAGGGTGTCCCTATGACCCCGAGATGATTTAAGAGCATAAAATCCCCAACGAAATTATGCATTGTGACCGAGATTGCTGAGGCTTGCCTCCCTAATGCACGATAAGATAATAGATAACACATGAGTCGGGGAGGTAGTATTATCATCATAAATACAGCCATTGTGCGTAGCCTAAAGAGCCCAAATAATGGACACAAAATACACTCGCCATAATGAATTGATTTGCGGGCTAAATGACACCTAATATAAGGTCGAAGGGCCCCAAATAGAGAAGATTTGACCTAGTAATCTTTGGCTGAGTTGAGCCTGAAAACCATCTTCAGCGGAAGATATCCACACCTTTATCCTTGGAATTGAGAACATCCCAAGAAAACAGGAGAAGAAACGCATCATTAGCTTTACGAATGGAGTGAATGCCAAGCCCTCCTTTGGCTTTCGGAGCACAAAACCTCTTCCAATAGATATTAAACATCTCAAGCTAATCAATAGAATGATTCTAAATGAAATTCTACATGGCCTTCTGCGCAGTTCAGAGATGAGAGTCCGCGGCCAGTGATACACCATCATGGTGAACCAAAAAACTGGTAATCACCGAGTCCACCAAGCATGCACGATCAACCATGGATAAAAAAGAACCGATCCATTTAGACAACTTAGTCCATGAGAGTATGAAAATAAGAGGTCTTGGGAGCTTCATTGGACAAAGGAACACCGAGGTACCGAGTAGGGAGGGGTCCTTAATTCATACCCATAATTCGCAAAATCTTAGTCTTACAGCGAGAGGAGCGTGATCACCAAAGAATACCCATGACTTATCTGCATTAAAAAGTTGTCCAAAAATCGAACCATAATGAATTAGCACGTCATGTAAGGCTTTCACCGAAGAGACATCCGCATTGCAAAAAATGATAATATCATCAGCATAGAACAAGAATGGGGGGGCAAGGAACACCTATCATGGCCCTGGTTGAGCGAAGGGCTTCCCTTTTAATGTTATCCTCAATAAGTCTGCCCAACAATTCCTCAGCCAAATAGAAAAGTAGGGGAGATAACGCATCCCCTTGCCAGATCCCTCGAGAACAAGCAAAGTAGCTAGACGGAGAACCATTGATCAGAATCGAAAGTCTAGCCAACTACAGAATGCCAAAGATCTTATCCACAAAAATATTCGCAAAGCCTATATGACGTAACAAGTCAAACAAGTAATCCCAACTAACTGTATCAAATTCCTTGTGAATATCGATCTTGAAGGCTAAATTACAACCACTATACTCCCTATCTAAACAATTAAAACACTCCGAGGCATAAGCAATACAATGATGGATACATTTACCAGGAACAAAGCCGAACTAGAATTGTGATAGGTGAGAGCGAATGGAACTCCTGAGACGAGTGACCATGATCTTGGTAAAGACCTTGAAAAGAAAATTGCTCAAAATAATTGGGTGGAACTCCACGACCTTATTCGCACCCTTTTTTCAGGAATGAGAACGAAAAAAATTAGAGTTCAGGCTAGACGGAATGAATCCATGTTGAAAGAAGTAAGTGACCGCCGAGATGATGTCCGATCCACTGTCATCCTAGAAGGTGTGGAAAAAATATCCTGAATAATTGTTTGGTCTCGGAGAGCTATCTCCTGAAAGGGAGAAAATAGATAAACAAACCTCTCTGGGAAGAGGGACGACAGTAAGCATCATGTTCTCCTCAAGAGTAATCGACGACAGGATAATGTCATCCAACCTCAAAAAATCCTGAGTATCCGGATCATGGTCCACCGAGAATCGAATAATTGGATAATATACCCTTCCAAGCACTGGACCTCCTTAACCATTTCACCATCAATCATCAAAGAAGTAAGCTGATGACAAACCTTGTAAGCAGCATGAAGTCTATGAAAAGGCTGTATTGCGGTCACCATCACTAAGCCAAGAAAGCCTATTTTTCTGACTCAAGAGCTCATACTGTTGAGCCACAATTCTATTGATCCAAACCTGTATATCTAGTTCCTGTTTAAAGAGGGCATTAGAGTATCCCTCCGTGTAGATAGTCTCCTAAGTGGAGGAGAGATCGGAGTAATGCTTTGCTAGGGTGGTGTAAACATTGCGAAAGAATGTGACATTCTAGTCCTTGATAGCAAACTTAAGCTTTCTAAGCTTGTGAACAACCAAAGTGATGGGCTCATTAGCAAGGAGAGGAGTTGTCTAAGAAGTCTGAAACCAAAGAAGCAAACTCAGAATGCTACGTCCACATTCTTTGACAACAGAAAGACCGAGGACTAGAATTAGTAGCATCTATACAAGTTATAAGGAGCGTATGATGATCAGAGATATTCCTAGGATGAATAGTTTCTTCGATAGACTGCCAAAGGGACCTGAAATCAAAATTCACGAACCCACGATCAAGCTTTGAAGCTTTGAAACAACACAGGCTTTGCCGGGAGCACCAAGTGAAAGTGCTCCCATCATTTTCAATCGCAATCAGCCCTGCCTCATCAATAGCCTGTCTTAATTCAAAACAAGAAATAGGGGCAGGGGCAGGGGTAGCCATGCTCATACGCTCATGAGTGCCAAATACGATGTTAAAATCACTAATAAGACATCAAGGAAAATTAGAAAGAGATGCAATTGCATGCCAAAGAGTACGCCGAATAATATGATCATTACAAGCATGCACAAAAGCTAAAGAAATAGGCATACCCTTCACAGCAGTTAACACAACAATCGACTCAACATAAATGTAATATCAGAATTGGAAACAAAATCAGTTTTAGAAAGAATCCAAATATTAGGAAGAGGAGGGGGACGACATATCTTATAGATAAACTGAAGCCAAAGTGACCTCCAATAACTCCGAGACATAGACAAGGATGGAATTTTAGGTTCCACAATCGCCAGCCAATCAGGAGAGTGTAGACGACATAAATCACTGGGGGAATTCTCAGTGAGGTCATTCCCCAGACCTCGAACATTCCATATCATGATCTTCATATCCAACCAGGATAAGCACCATGCTGAGGTGGTGGGTTTTCCATATCTCGATATCTTCTGCCCAACTACCAGTGGCCACTCTACACATGGCCCGAAGAGCATCAGAATTCCATTGTTCCAGTATTAGGACCTCCAATTTGGCTATTGGTTGCACCTCCTCTATAATATTACCCCGACGGGGCAGAATAGAAGAGGACCGAGGATGCGCAGGATTTGAACACCATCAATGGAGAGCCTCCATGCTGTTTGGAGAAGCCGTTGAAAGAGGCAAAATCATAGGCAAACTCACTGACATGTCCTCGGAATGCACCACCAATGTGGAACACGGCCAGCTATAGTACCATTCAAAAATGGGCTCGGGGTGCATATTAATATTCTTCGTAGGTTCTGATCCATGTATTCTAGATTGAGAGATAGAAGTGCATATGCTCAAGGGATGCATGGAAGCTGAAGCCCGAAGGTCAGAAGGGCCATCCATATGCTGCGATGTAGACACAAGAACGGGACTGGAAACATGCATGGAGGTCGAAGGCTACATGGGGCTGGAAGAATGCATGGTGTTCGAAGTATGCATGGAAGTGGAAGCCTGCATATTTTATTAGGTAGCAGAAGTGCTAGTTCGAGACCCGACCGAATCAAGATCAGTAAGGACTTAGAACATATTTGATGTGCTAGGAGCATACATGTGTTGTGTTCAAGTCGATGTAACAGCCTTCGTCCAATAAACCATTTGTGGGTGTTAGCACCCACGCGATCATCCACGTGGCTTAAAAAAAGCGCGAGACTTGGAACAGGGTCTAGTGGAAGGCCCGTCTATAGGATCTTGGTCCTCAGTGGCAGCTGTTGAATCCTTAATACTCAAGGATTCCTTTCGCTTTTTGCAGAAGTTAATGCATGCCGAATATTCTCATATCCGAAGGAGGCGAGCGTACACTTGCCAAATGATTCAATCACGACCTATTTCGGAAGGTGAGATGTAGCAAAATCAATCTCAACTAAAACCCTAACAAAATGAACCAATGAACCCTCATACACTCGATTGTCAGTTTGTAAGGGGTTGCCAATTGATTCAGCGATCCCCAAATACACGGAGTATCCAAATGCTCCATGTTAACGGAAGTGTTTAGGCGGTATGTATAAAAATCCAGAACCACTTTGACAGCCTTAACATACCCTGCTTAAGAGACCAAGCTGTGCACAAAAGCCTTTGCCCGATTGCTATTCTCATCAAACTAGAAATTGTAACACCCTCTGCCCAATGAACCACCTTACAATTGTGCTCATTTTTTCAGATATCCTTTAGCTTACCATGTAACTCTTTCACTGACCAAGGTTTATCAATTTTTATGTAAAATAGGCAACCAATCAAAGTATTCGAATAGAAACACACCCCCTGCTTGTAGCGTTGTTCATCCACAGTGATAGAATATAAGTCTCCATTCAAAACCGGTTCATAAGGGTTTTGAGATCAAGATTTGGGAGATGAAGATTGAGTTAAGGGCTGCATTAGACTAGGTCGATCAGAAATTCGAGGAGAGTCAGCACAATGATAGCGACTGAGCCTACCGGAATTGGAGGAAGACCATGTGGCACTGCATGTGATCAACCGGATTGTTGGTAGTAAGCCATAGGGCAGCTGTCAAAACTGATGTAGTCGGGGAGGACCCCAATGCCAGAAATAAACTCGTGCCAGGGTTTTCTTCACTCGGTTTCACCGAAAATCTAGTCCCTAATGCTAAAAATAAAATGGCACTAGGCCGTTGACTCAGTAAAGAGAATAAATTCATAGATGAAAATTAGGAATTAGAAATAAAACTAGACATACAACCGGAATTTAAACGCATAGCAGAAATATCATTGTGATTAGAAACCCTAACTGGTAATGAACTTGGAAGTAGGGGATTAGAACGTACCTGTGATTGCATGGAACCATCCAACAGGTTTGACGAAGTCAGAACAACAGTTGCAGGAGGAGTAGCCAGTGGCTTGGCATTATCCGAAATCTCTATCAGTGGGTATACGAGAAAATATGTATGGCAGTAGCCATGGATATTGATGGCATACGTCGGTGAAACTGGAATCATATAGCATCGCAGTGTCTGAAGAAGCTTGTGGCAATAACATTGACGAAGTTTGTGACATCAGCATCGGCGAAGTCTGCGACAGAAGCGTAGGTTGAGTGGATGAAGGACATGAAGCCAAGGCTATCATTCAACCTGATGTAATCACTCCCGATACAGTTACCCTATCTTCCACCATGGAACACTAAATAAGTGCGCAGCTGATTCCAATGAATATAACAAAACCATGTGCGGATTCTCCACCATAGACATAGATGGAAGCTAAGATTGTACGTAAGGAGACAACCATGGATGTTGTTGACAAAATCAGTAGAAATAAGGTCCGTAGATGGACTCAGCCTCCGATATGGAGGTCCAACGTTAAACTACGATCAAGAAATAACACAAAACGAGGCAAGAAGAGGCGATGATGCAGCGACGGAGAGAAATCACGGCGGCATTAAAGAGGAGAGAGGGGAAATCCTTTCTTTTTCAAAACCACTTCTACCAAGACACTCTAGAGAGGTAGAGGTAAATGTTGGCTCCCTGGTGAGAGTAAAAGAGTAAGTTAATATAAGATGATGATAAAAGATAAGAATAAATAGTAAGATATCAGATACAAGTAATGATAAGTAAGCAATGAAAAGAAAAAAATGGATCAGGTCAATAGTAGCAACTTAGTTCACTGAAAAGTGAGCTGGGGCGCTATAGGGTGGTATCAGAGCGACGTTGTGTGAAGAAACTCATAACAAAGTCGGACTAACAAAGAGGTACATTAGAGAGGCATAATCATTGTTACAACTCCAGGCATTGACATAAGGTACAATCTAAAATTTGAGTTTTTCAGAAAAGATAAGTTTTTAGACTACCATTTATCATGCATTGCATATTATGAGAAGTATAAGTATAAAATCATTAAAATATAAGTACAAAAACATGAAAGTATATGTAGAGAGCATGAAAATATTAATAGAAAGTTTGAGAAAGAAAGTATGAAAGTATGATGAAAAGGGGTACGAAAGTACGAATGAAAATATAAAAGCATGAGAAAAGAAAGCACGAAAGTAGACAATGAAGTAATATGTGCTTGCATTAATTCAAGATTATTAATTTGCTTAAAATCTTACTATTGCATGCATCCATGCATATCATATATGTGAAAATCCCTCGAAGTTGGATTACACTAGGGTTACCTATACAGGAGAACAAATGCAAACAAATTAGGATTTGGATGAATTGAGAAGTAGATGATTAATTAGGGATAATAGTTGAGGATGTTGGGTTTAATAGTATAGCAGTAGGAGATTGCCCTTTTGCATATGCCCTTGGTGATAATGTGTCTTAAAACCTACAATCACATCTGTGTGGCTTAAAGTATTTAAAACTTCAATTAGGTTACCAAATTAAGTTTTGGTATCCAACTTACTAAGTGTCGAGACCCTAAGATAATAGCAAGAGAATAACGAATTACACTAAAGTGTCACGAACAAATGATTAAGTATTAAACGAAGATTATCAAATATTAAAGGCTATATGAGGATAAAGATTTCAGAGTTAATTACTGTGCCATCATAAACGCTCGCACATGTAGACGTATATAAATTACTTAATTAATATGTCTCTTTGTTATGGGGCTTCGCAAGTAGACATTCTTAAACCACCTTCCAAGTGTCTAAGATGTAGATTATAGCCACAGACAACCATAAGTTGACATTTCTATAATATTTAAAAGGGCCTAGGGAATACCCACCCTCATAATAACTCTCACCTTCTGGTCCTATTTTGGTGTATATTATGTCATGTGTTGTTTATCCTCCAATACCCTCACCTTCCGGTCCTATTTTGGACATGTGATTGTAAGTGCTAGGCTTAGGTGATCAGCCTATCCTAACAACAATCATATCTCAATACGTAGAATAACAACCTAAACATATAATTACAACATTCATAAAACAGTCTATATCCGTAATTAAAACCTACTTTATAACCCTAAGATATGACATGAATACTCCATACTGGTAAAAATGAAAATAAATATTATAAATAAAAACATTTTTCAATAATAAGTAAACTGAAATAAAATAAAAATAGAAGAATCACCGACGAATTCCGGCGGAAGAATTCTCCGGTGCCTTCTTCAGGTCTCCTAGAAACTGCAAAAACTACTCTAATTATTTCTAAACCCTAATACTACTGACATCCATAATGTTACTGGTGATATAAAATAATTCTGAAGGTTAGGTATGTACGGGAGTACACAACAGTTGGTTTGGACTGGGCTTCAATCGTATAAAATCCTATAAAAACATGTCTGATGAGAAAACTCGTCGTTTTGCCCGACCAAATGAACCACATGTATTCGGTCAAGTAAATGTTCAACGCCTATACATGACTTCTTAGTCGAAGGAGGTGCTCGACCGAATTGAATAGGGTTATTTGGTCGGTCATCTGACATTTTCCCTTCTTTTTTTGCATCGTCTTTTATAAATTCTCTACTCCATCTTAGGCCTATCCAAAGGCTATTCTAGGTCCAATTCTTCAATTCCTTCTTTCCAAGTCTTCTCTATCCTTTTGGACTTGTAATTTTACCATTAACTCCAAAAACACGATGTTTTGTACTAAAAACCTACACAACCAATAAACAAGTGAAATCCGCCAAACATATAAAAACGTGGGTTAAGAAGTACTAATTTACGCAATAATGCACCAATTTACCTATGAATATGTGCCTAAAAATCACGTAAAATGTGGAATTATCACATATCTCAAATCAAACACATATATCATCTTATGCAACATCACAAGGTGAGAAACGTTTTGAGATTGTTACAATATCCTCACAGATTAGTGTATCACTCAAGCACTTAATGTGTATAGTGCTTGAGTTGTATGCAAATGCATGACCTACCATATTCTTTCCCTTTGTCTCACCTCTCCATCACTTTGATAAAGACAACCAAAGAATCATAAAGATCTTTTATTTGGTTGTAATATGGGCTTTTTGGATTATGTGGATAAGTTTGGAGAAAGTGACTCGACTGAGATCAAATAAGTTGCATTCACTAACCTTCACCAAGTATCTATCCCCATGCCCTTTTCACATATCATCAATTCTCAATAGCCCTTTCCAAATCGCCTCAACCAAATCATTCCCTTGTTTTACACAAGCTATGAGTTAGCAAAAAATAATTGTGTTCTAACTCATTCAAGATAAGCTCCAATATTGGATTCTTTTGACCTTCTTTTCAATCCTAAATATGAAAATAAAATAGAAATACTATGTACATCATATATATATATATATAAATATATATATATATATATATATATAGGGTCAAAAGAATTCTATATAGGATTGCGTTTCCAATTCAAGCTCAACCTCTATTCCATTTGTTTCATTTTTCAATAGACTCCTATCATCTCTTTCTCAATCAAATTATAACCTCCTCTCTTACCTATCTTCCAACCTCTTCCCTTAAACTCACGTCCAAGTATGGGAAAATGATGTAAAAGATGGATAAGGTTTGCAATATGGCTATAAAAAAACAAGGTCACAAGCTCAAGTTGGTTGACTAGAAAATTTATAAACACATGAAAGAAACAAATTAAAGGCTCAAAATTTGTAATCAAATAATGCCTAAAATCATTTTCAGGGCTCATAAATATTCTTGTGATTTCAAGAAGACTTGGGGCAAGCTCTAGAGATACTATGCACATGATCAACTAACACACAAATCAAGGAAAATTTCGAACTACAAAAATGGGAGTTCCTCAATTTGGCTCAAAACCTCACCAGTTCATATCATGATAAATCCCTTATTCCAAAGTTATTATGTGCACAAATCTCATTTTCAAATTGAAACAATTTTATAAATCATCATCGATTCACTTCCAACACGTACTAGCTTAGTTTTTCCTCTTCTTCAAGAAAGTTTTGAAAAAAAAAAAAGATTCATCATAACTCAAACATCATCAAGGTGTAATCAGCAAGCTGTACAATCAATACATCATCATCAAAATTTAAACAAACTAAACATGATTCAAAAGTAACATACCGGATTCAAAATCAAATATCTAAAACAAACATAAATGAACTAATAAAGTGGCAAATCCTACCAATGCAAAGTAAACAATCAATCAATCATCGTTTCAGCAATAAAATAAAATACACCCCCTCAAACTATTTTTAAGCTACTTCCACAAGCTCAAAAATAGTTTTAAAAAAAATATTGTGAAACGACATACAGACTCCACTTAGGGGGAGGAGGGCGGTGTGCACTCGTAATGGCCTGCCTGAATATGATAGTCCTCGAGCCGTTGGATCATCATCGTCATTCTACGCTAATCTTGAACCACGTAAGCCTAAAGCATGTGTCATGTCGGCCTGAGTATCCCTTATAGACTTGACTGTCCCTTCAAGGGACGTTAGTCGGTCCTCAAAATCTGAATCTCCTCCCTGCCGGGATGAATCACCTTATTGGGCCCAGTGTTATCATCTCATTCAGCTCTCTCTCTCTCTCTCTTCTTCCATTGATGCTTCATTCAACCTAACTTTGCTTTTCACAATATTTTCGACCGGAATTCTCTCTTGCATATGCTCTTCCTTGCTCATCAACTCAATTGTCTGGATTGGAGATTATGGTCAAAGTAGGGCTTGGTTAAGGAAATTCATCTCCTTATCATTGTTGGAACATCCAAAATTAGTTTTTCCTTACTAAATACTTGCTTGATGTCATCATACTAATAGATACCTTCATTTCCACTTCCACCGGTTGCAACATCGAGTATTCAACCCCAAAATGGCTAGAAATGGGAGTAATATCCTCCAATAAGAATATCTTCCTGCTCCCTTGCCACAATGTGCAACTGGTTCATAAATTAAGTAGATGATTTGATCTTCCTGGAGTTAAGCATACTCCATGACAGTACAGCTCACCAACTCTAACTCATCCACTTTTAGCTCTAGTGAAAATGGTTGACAATAGCACTTTACACAAATACCGGAAGGTAAGGATCTTAATCTATGTCACCTTAGAGCGATTAGCATTGAAAGTAAGATCTGACTCGGGCTTTTCATCAGTCACTTCGAGCTTCGATGCAGAGCTTCAGGCGTTAGCGATTTGACTCACCCTCCTTGACCACGATGCCACTCACATTTGGATCGAGATGGATGCAGCGGCGGTGGTCACACTCCTCACCTCGAGCAAGCTTGGATCTTGGAAAATCTCCCACCTACTTACACAGATGCGGGGTTTGTTGAGAGACAAGATTGTCTGGATTACCCACATTCACCGCGAGGGTAATCGTCCGGTGGACCACCTCGCTGAGCTTGGGCATCACACTCAGCCCCTCATCACTTACACTCCGGCGACAGTGTCTCCATATCTCCTATCCTTGGTTCGCATAGATCACCTGGGCTACCCCAGCTTCCGGTTCCATTAGTCTATATTTTTTATCTTTATGTTGTATTTTATTATACTTATGATTCTATTTCTGTGGCTCCTGTTCCTTTCTTAGCCCCCTGCTATCTTCCTTTCTTTTTTTCTCTCTTTTCGACCACCTTGAGTTGTGAGTTGATCAGGTTGGGAGGAAACCTGCTACATCTTTCCTCTAGTTTGGGTGTTTGGGCACTTTGGGCCTAACTCCTTCCTGATTTAGGGTTCTGGGCACTTTTGGCCCAAATCCTTGTACGTTCGTTTGTATTTCATCCCTATTATTTTGTATACACAGAGTGGGGAGCCTCAATCCCCCACCCTATACGGGTGTTTCCCCAAAAAAGAAGAAAAAAAAAAAAGAATCACCCTCCATGCTAACCAAGGCTATCTCGGGCCAAAAGGCTGGCAGTTGTACCTATTGGTATGTATGAATGAACCAAAAGATGAGAACTTGAACACTTCATTCACATCTCATACAATCAAACTCCTTACAATACTTCCCAAGCGACAAGTCATGTTTGTGGGCTCCCTTTCATCCCCAAATATGACGGTTAACGATATCCAGAAATCCAAGGTTAGCTCCTTATATGTTGGCCAATTCTCATTCATGAAATATGACCAGCGCATCCTCTCAAGGAGTTGGTTCACATCATTCGGAATACCCATGAAATTCATAAAAGTCTCATCAAGGTAATGAGCTAGCAATATTCTCCGAGCTAACCTTCTTGTTCAATTGGAGTTTAAATATTGCATTTTGCCAATGATGTTCAAAAGTCAACCGATATGTTCTCGGGCCTTTAGTCACTTCAGGAAACACTTTTGCAATTGTTCTTGAGCTAGAAGCATGGCTCATGGACGTTTTTTTTCTTTTTGGCATGGTTCTCAAGAAATATGCCTACAAAGTTTATCACCAAACGCTCAATTCAACTCCCTCAAACTAGGTTTCAAGCATGTGCAAATAAAAAAAAAAAAAAATTGATCACAAAATGGAATCTCAATGTGCACATTGCACTTACAACCTTAGTTGAATATCAAAGCGATCACCACACAAACTAACCAAGAAATTGAAACATGATATATGAGTTTGACACAAAAATAACCTAAAATTTTACAAAATTGAATCATTATTGAACCCATTTGCAATTCAAGCCACAATCATGTTGACTTCTTGCATGCACAACATTTAATTGAAAATTAAATTATAAGATAAATCATAGCATTGCATAAAATCGTCCCAAAAGCCAAGAATTAGCCACACAATACAATGATATCACATGTTCGATAAAATGTCCAGACAAAATTTTTAATCCAAATCCAGTTAAACACGTTTTCACATACTCCTCATAACCAACAGGCAACAATTATATAAAATTAAGCATTAACCATCAATCCCAATGCTTAAATTTCAAAATTAGAACCACTATGCACAATTTGCCTAAAATCTTCAAAAATCCTAAAAAGACTTGAAAAAAGTAAAGATTAGGAACACATACCTTGAAGAATTAGTGGGTAATGAAATAATTGAACAACCTTGGAAGAAATCTTGAGTATGAATGTGTGATTTTGGGAGAAAAGTTTCAAGGATCAAGAAAATTTAAGTAATGAAAATTGTCCAGCCGCGTTCCAATTTAAACCTATTTTGGACCTCGTAAGGCCCGTGCGAGATCGTACTAGCAGTTTGAGGGATCAGTGTCTTTCACCTAACCCGGCGGCTCAAATGTGCCCGGGGGCAGAGTGCACTGGACTCCATCCGAAAACTGACCTTCGGGCGGACACAGCCCGTGCGAGTTGCACAGGCTAACCATGCATGCCTTTCAAGCTATTTTCCTTTGAAAATTTTGGTCTTATTTATTTCTTTGCACCACCATTTGATTAACTTTGCATTATCCTTCAAAAACAACATCTAAAATTAACAAAATACGAATTTTAACTACTAATACAAAAATAAAACTAAAAAATTATCGGGGTTGCCTCTCGACAAATGCTTTAACATCTTTAGTCGGATGCTTGTTTTTTTAATTAGCCTGTCAGGGTAAGAAGAGGCAAGTAAGTCATTCAATTTTAACATTGTAGTCCCAATTTTCTCCTTCTTTACATCCCTTTCTTAGTGTACCTCGTGCTCTTCATTACATAGCATTCATTCTTATCACTCACCTTGGATTTCCCTCTTTTAGGACTTTTCCGTTGTTGTTGATATGAAAAGTATGCTTGATCAATGGCTAAGAATGGACGACCCAAAATGAGTGGTAAAACATTGTTACCATTCACATCGATGACCATAAAATAACTAGACAACTCAAACTTATCAACTTTTAGCAAAATGTCCTCTACTAGCCCATGAGGATATAATAAAGAACATCAACTAACTGAAGGGTAGTGGAGGCTCGTTTCAAATTACCTAAGCCTAAATTGACTATAAGTGTTCAAAGAAATTACGTTATACTTGACCAATATCACAAAGCACATCATTGAACTTAACATCAGTAAGAGAACAAAGGATAAAAAACTCTCTGGATCAGTCAAGTTCGGTGGCCTCTTTGGTTGAAAAGTTTCCTTGGCATTCTTCCAAGGATTTGCTTTCTTTCCCTCACTTGTGCCCTTTTCCACATGCAAGTTCTTCTTTACTTTTGAGCACTCATTTCCCATCTCTTTCATTCAATCCAACTTTTCATATTTTTGTGGTAAACTGCCTTGATCACCTCATCACCTTCCTTGACAAGATCAACCTTCTTACACTCCCTCAATATTTCTTTCTTCTCAAACTTTTCTTTGAGGAATTTTGCTAAGTTAGCATTCCCTGTACAAATTCAGTAAAGGCAATATCAAGAATAATTTTTTTAAACATATCCAGACATTTAGCACACTGCTCATCAAGTCTTGTGATGCAGTGTTAAAGGAAATGGTAAATGAGGAGTATAATTGAGAGTTTGAGATATAGAAGTTAATTTTGGCTTCTCGGCCCCTATCTTCTTTCCCTTTTGATCCCGAAACTCCATTTTTTATGTCACTCCAAATAAAAATGGCATTACGTTGCTCCTTTAGGTTCTTGACGGTGTCAGTTGGAAATTGTCACTTGTTGTGTTGGGATCTGATTGGTTGAGCCAATTATCTCATTTGCATTTTGTATAGCCTTGATGTTGGCTCCACTACTCACCAAGATTTTGTTCACCTCAACTTGCAATTCAGTGAATTTTTCATCAATTTCAGTGAATTTTTCATCCATCTTTGAAATGAAAGAAGCTAGGAGATCCTCAACATTTTGCTTTCCCATCATTTATCATTCCCTTTATCACCGAAAAGTCTAGAGGAGGTTGTATCGAATTGTTGGGATTCTCGTATGAGAAGTTTTGGTGACTTCTCATGTTCGGTTGGTAATGATTGGAGTGATGTGGGTTGGAATGGAAGTTCGATTCTTGATTTGAATGTTGAGCCGGATGTTGGTTTGGGTGTTGATTGCCCCTAAAATTTCCTAAATTCCTTTGATTCAAGAAGTTAACGTCCTCGACCACTTCTTGAAAGGTAAGCAATCTTTTACTCTGCTCAGCTTGAACAGTGGTCGCAGCTTGAGAGAGACTATTGAGTTACTTCGATAAAGTGGCAGTTTGAGCCGACAATGAAGAACTAGTGTCCATCTCGATCTCACTTGCAACTCGACGAGTCATATTTTGCTCATTTGGCCATTGATAAGAATTTATGGCAATATCTTCAAGTATAGACATGGGTTCTTATGCCGTCCTTGAAAATAAATAACCTCCAACAGCTGCATCAATAATCAGCCAAGTCGGTCCAAGCGATCCATCATAAAAATCTGCTCTTTCTCATGGAACCCATGTTGTGGGCATTTCCTAAGTAGATCTCGAAAACTTTCCCATGCTTCCCACAACGGTTCTAAATCAAGTTGCTTGACCTGGGTAATTTTTCTCTTCAACCGGAGAGTTTTGCTTGGTGGAAAATATTTGAGCAAACACCATTGATAGAGCTCGTCCCATGTTGTGATGTTGTCAGACGAGATTAAATTGTACCATTGCTATCTTAAAGAGAAAACGAGAATTTACGAAGCTTGATTTGATCATGTGGTACTTGGTTCACCTTGATGATAACACAAACTTCAAGGAATTGGAATAGATGCATATTGGGGTCTTTGGTGACACTTCTCCCAAATTGATTATGTTGCACAAACGAAATTAATGTTGGATTTAACTCAAAATTATTGGCATTGATAGGCTCCCAACCTACTCCTCCATAATTCTAATTACCCTCGGGCCTTAATGAATCCCTTATGGTTGATCGGTAAGCTTGAGGAGGTGGCCAGTTTCGGACTTGCTCTTGCCACACCCGAATATTGTCCATCTGTTGCTGGTGATGCTGCATTATGTCTAGCATTCTTTGAAACATTTCTGCTTGGATGGCATGAAGTTGTGGTAGTTTTTCCTCAACTACCTCCTTTACTCGATTGTAATCGTTATGTCCATTGGTCATCTCTTTGTCTTGATTCCTTCTCACTCGAGCTTCAGTTTTCAGACCAATGAAAGCAAATCGTAAAACCCCTTGAATCATAGTTGCATCAACCACCTATAACCAATCAACTAAGAGAAAAGTATTTAAGCTCAAAAAAATAACTTAAACAAAAAAAAAATAAACAACAATAAAATAAATTCTATAACATTGCTAAACCATCTATCGTAAATACCACTTCGCTTTCATTACCGATCCCTAGCAACGTTGCCAAAAACTTGACCCATACTTATTTTCCAATACCAAATGGTAATCGCAAGCGTACAGTGCTACTATCGTAATGTAGTGAGCACAAGGTTGATTCCATAGGGATCGGTGTACTTAGCTATGTGAATTACCACAATCATAGAGGTTTAGTTACTGTTTAGATAAATGAAGATGGGTTTTGATATTTTTAAAAGATTAATTAACAAATTAAGCAATAGACCAAGTGAAATGAATTAAATAGTAAGTGATCAAATACAATCAAGGGAAGATAAATATTTGAAGAGTCAATTTCGATTATGAACAATTAATGATAATTAAACAGATTGATCAAACCTTTAAATTAAATGCTAGTTGTTAGGGAATTGTCACATTAGTTGGTTAATCATGCTCTCGGAGTGAAAAAGTGTTGATTACATCCAACTGATTACTGTCTTCGGTCAAACAACTAATGTAACTCCTAAATGACCTAAGATCGATGTTCCCATAATTATCTCAAGTCTCTCGATTGTTATTGATTGATCATGCTAATTAATATAACCCATGTTAAATCTCCCCTCTTGGATATTGATTCAACAAACAACAATTGCTAAATAATCTGTCATATCATTCAACATTCAACAATCAATAATCAACAATCAACAATAAATAATTAATTAGCTAATAACATAGTACATGATTCAATCAATCGGATCACAATCACTAATCATCCATAATCTACGAAAACCATCCCATCATAGTTATAATATAAACTAAACAAGAAAATACAGACATAATGATGTTTACAAAGAAAAGAATGATTAAAAGATAAAACCTAATAATTATAGTCTTGAATCTTCCTTGAAGCCCTTTTATCATTTGCTCTCTCTCCTCCAATGTAGAAACCTTACAAATGAATTCAATATCTGGAAAGTGAATCAGGGAAAGTATTTTAATGACATTTGAGGCCTAAGCATGCAAATGGGCAAAACAAATAGGTCATTTTCGGCCAACCCCATGCAGAATTTGGCAAGAACTTGCACAACCCATGCGAGGACGCACGATCCGGCCATGCGAGCCTTCATCATGTCGAGTTCAGAGCATTCAACTTAGGTGGCCAGCTCAAATGGCCTGAGAGGGCAAACTTCACCAGTTTTGGGCTACGTGCACGGGCTGGTCGTTCGTCTAGTCTTCCTCGAGTGCTTATCCAATATTGGTGCACAGCCCGTGCAAAGCTGCATGTGCGTCGGCCATTTTCACCCCTTGTTCTGTCCAATTTCTACTTCTTCGCCTTTCTTGCTCCAACTTTCATCTCCTCTCCCATTATTCGCATTTTTAGGCCTAATTACCTGCAAAAATGCTTCAAAATAAGTTTTTTTCCGATGAATGGAAGAAAATGCGAAATAACAACATATAAATAGGAGCTTAGAATGCATTAAAAATACAATAATACCCTTATTCTAAATGTGTTTAGACAGTGAACACCCCCGTTTATCAGATTGATAAACGACTTGGTCTTCGTATATTAGAAGTTAATCGACTGGACTTTCGGGCTATGAGGTCTTAGTTCAAAATAAGAAAGACTTCTTTCTAAAATGTAAAAATGGATGAATCTAATAATAATAAATTTGGCATGTAAATGTCGGGTGTTGCAACAACAATAATAATAATAATAATAATAATAATAATAAAAATAAATGAAAAATAAATTTTACACATCAGCAGTCTCTAATTTGGGGGGAACTAAACCTCCGATCGCCCCTAGCTTCAGGCACTCACCTAAGTCCGTAAGCCCCACCGTGAGAGGTGACTCCATCCCCTGCCCTCTCCCTACTATAAACAAATCATGCAACAGATCTGTAGACCTTATCGCCGCCATTGTTTCCTCCCACGATTCACCATTTTTCCTGTGTACACAACCGAACCATCATTCTTCGTTTCCATAATCTTCATCTAACCGCTTCTCTCTATCATTGTCAGTGGCTGTTCTCCCATTTTTTTTAAACTTAGACTTGTACAATAACACATCCCCGCCCGCTCTACACGTGTGGTGCTTCCCCCGATGCTCCACCACGTTTTCTCCAGGAAAAAGACACAGTGAGGTTAATCCCCAGGTAAGCCAATGTTTCTCGGTCATCAGTCCACTGATGAACAACAATGTTGCATGATGTACGATCTAGTTTTCTTTAGTTGTTTCACTGGTATGGGGCAATTTCACGAAGAGAAATTGAAATACATTTTGTGTGTGTATTGAATAACTTAAGAGAATTAGGGTTCATTCTTTCCCCAAGCTGCGTGTTTATTTCCCCCCAAATTAGAGACGGCTTATGTATAAAATTCATTTTTCATTTAGTTTTTTTTAATTATGTGGCAATTATAGATGGATGAGTAATGCCACTTGAGACACTTGGTCGGAAAGCCCCATATTTAAGGGTAACGTGCGAGTCACGTGTTCGATTCTGGCTAAATTAGAGACTGCCGATGGTTAGTGTCTTTAAATTGCACATTTTTCTAAACATAGAGATTTTGTAACATACAAGATTTTTGCTAGACAAACTCTAATATACGTGACTAAAAATAAATGTTTCTCATAAGAAGAAAATCAGACGAATTTCGATAATAATACTCCCTCTGCTTCATATTAATTGACGGATTAAATAGTTTTCACAAATTCTACCAATTTTCTCCCTAGCTCAGTCCTAAAATATCTCTATTTTCCAATCTATCACTAATATTTTAATTTGGTCTAGCGCAATTTTGATAAAAAAGACCTGAAGATAATTATTGAAAAGCGAACTTTTGAGAATTAATGGGTATAACATACATATTAATTGTGGGTATATTTATCAATTTATTTCACTTTTAATTCATTTATTTGTTTTTAAAAAGACAATAATGGAGGGAGTATTATTTTGTTGTTACGATGGATCAGGAATGCCTAGCTAGGCTTCAAAATATTTTATCATATCTTAGTATAGTTGTCTTGGAAATAATCAATTAAGTCTTGAGAAGAATGAGGAAATTAATTAAGCCCAATAATGGGGACGGTATATTTTTCGTAAAGGGTCTTAGATATTTTAAGGCAACTAAAAGAAAAAGCAAATTGTAGTTTTATGTCGATTTTGTTGAAAAGAATAATTTTATAATCTGAGACACAACGGAAGAAAATATCTTGAAGAATTTATCTCTGAAACGAGAGGGCAGATATTTTCACATTGTTGATTGTGCTGTCCTAGTCGCAGTAGAAGATTCGTGTCTGCGACGCGCTTCGTAGAAAAAGTCAATTGGCATATATGAGTGGAAAGTGCATGGGACGCGTGAATTGGGGAGAGAGAAAAAAGAATAACTGGTTGAGAGAGGCAGCTATAAAAGGCATCTGATCTGAGATAATTGGCAAAGCGAGGTGGCCGGCGGCGATGATGGCCAAAAATAGTAAAACGGTTAGGGGGCAGTGGACAAACGAAAGGCATCTACATTTCTTGAACTCGATGGAGGCTTCATTTGTTCAATCCATGTACCAAAATAACCACCGCTTTCCTCCTCCTCTTGACCGTTTCTTACCCGATTCCTCCGACTCCACACAAACCGCCTCAGGTACCACTTTCATTTTCATCTTCACTTATGCAAGCCTTTTATTTTGAACTTGTGATGGAATAACAAAAGCTTAGGTTGTTGATAATGTAGAGTCAACTGAGAGAAGGAAGAGAAATTTATCATGCCAAAAATCTTCACAAGATCAGGTTTGTCTTTCTACCTAATTAATCTGCCTCACTTTCACATTATTCAAATCTCCCCACCTTCTTAAATACTAACTAAACCTCATTTTAAATTTTAATGGACAAATATACCTATGCAATCTATGTCTATTATTTTTCTTTCTTTTACTATAATGTTGCTCCCTCTCTCCTCACATATCAATAATAAACAATAATTCATTTAAGTAATGCTAAAATGAGCAGAATTTTTTGGAACATTTATTGGACAAAATTATATAAGATGCTGTTTTTTTCTAGAATAAAGTATTTTTTCTCAAACGATTTTTATTTAGAAAAGAAGGAAGTATAGTTTTTATTTTATCTTTTTATAGAGTATTTATTTTAAAGAAAATTGATGAATATTAGGTGGCTTGATATTAAATATCCCGGAGAATTATTATAAGCATTGTTGATGATCTTTATTGTTAAGAAGTTGAGAAAAAGTATTTGATTATTTCAGGTGGTCCCACAATTTCTGAACAAGAGAGATGATAAAGATAAAGATGATAAAGATCATCTTGATGTCTCCTTTCGAACAACTCATTAACAAAAAAAGATTTTTATTTCTTCAGCTACGTTTACTTTATTTCTTTTTCCCTTTTCTGAGGGAGTGGAAATATAAGATTAATTATGTATGAATTAATTATTTTTATGTATCCAAATCTTTTATTTTCCATTTTCTTTGGGGTTAGCTTGATGTCCTGGTAAACTTAACTGTATCCAAATTAGTTAACTTTGCAGACCAAGTGATAGTAATGAAGTTGTATATACCTCATATTGTTTAGAAATTATAATCAAATGGTATCTAAGAGTCTTCAAGTTCATTATGATCCTTTTATTGATATGTATATGATTTTATTTTAATTCGAATGTCATCCAAAGGATGGAGGGATTGATACATTGATTTTTAACCTATCTCATAAAGATAAAAAAAAAAAAAAGTTTACCAAGTGCTCAAAATGCAAATATATGTTGTCAAAAGGAATTTTCAAGAAGGAAACCTAAAGATTGACAAATCCAAACCATCTAAGCAAACAAAACCTCTAAGGCCCCATTTGGATGGAGGGATTTGTGCTATGGATTTATAAATCCATTGTCAAATCCACTTCATGTGTTTGGATAAAATACTAAATGAGTGGATTTGTAAATCCAGATTTTTAAATCAACTCATTTAGAAATCCAAGATTTGAGATTCTCCATTTTACACTATATTTGGGTGGATTTCAAATCCTTTGATAAAGGTAGTTATTTACAAATCCCTCCTCACTGAATCCTCTCTCTCCCTCCTCTCTCTCTCTCTCATCCTCTCTCTCTCTCTCTCGACCCCCCCCCCCCCCTCCTCTCTCTCTCTCCCCTCCCCCGCTCTCTCTCTCTTCTCCTCTTCTCTCTATCGCTATCTCTTCCTCTCGTTCTCCAATAAAATGCTCATAATATTTTTTTTTTATTTTCTTTTATCTCTAATAAAATGCTCCCAATAATTTTTGGGATATTAAATACATAATATGTAAATATGTGTGTATATATATAATTGAAGAAAAATTTGTTCGGTTAATTTAGATGTAAATAAATATTATTTTATTTAATAAAATATATAAATTATTAGTTTAAACTTTAAAGAAAAAATTTTAAATTTTACAAATATTGTATCAGTTTTTTGCCAAATAATGGATTTGAAAATTTTGGATTTAAAAATCCTTTCACAAATCCACCATAAATCCAAACAAGGGATTTCAAGTTCATGGATTTCAAATCTAAGGATTTTGAAATCTATTCATTTTAAATCCCTTGGCAAATCAAATCCCTCCATCCAAATGGGGCCTAAGACTTATTACACATATTGAGGTTTCTAAACTCCAAGTTTTTTTTTATGTTTGATCACCAAAATTAGGGAGATGATCAGTGGCGCGGCTTCCTTTCTGGTGAATGTGCGAGATCCTCAACTTAACACCTCTTGAGATCCTCGCAAAGTCTGCGTACAGACTCTGATGCTTCCAGGAGCCCACAAATCTCTAAGCATCCTAATAAGTGATATTGCATTCACCTCGAGCCATACCCTCAAAATTCCCGGCTTATTACAAAGTTTAAGACCCTCAATGATAGCAATTATGTAGAATAGTGTCCAATTCACCCAAAAAGACCCAGTAACCAGCAACCACTTTCGCCTTCATGTCTCGAATAAGACTACCTGCCCTAGCCAAGCCGGAGTTTCCTCGTGATGCCACATCAGTATTAATTTTTTTTTTTTAAAATAAAATCATTTTGGGGGTTTCCAACGGACCAAAAAATATTTTACTTGGTTTTTCATCACCCAAGGGGATTCTCCAAATTGAAACCAAATGCCCACTGCCTTTTCAAAATCCAACGTGAAACATATTACATTAGAACTTAATCTAAACTTATCTATCACCATATGTTGGACTAAGGTTGCCCTTGGCATTTTATCTTATAATATGAACAGATTGTGTGCATACTAGATATGTCAACATATACGAATGGGGAGGGTTATTCACATATAATCAGTTTTTCTTTTCCTTCCAAACCACAATTTAGTTAATAAGATAAAAGAGCAATTATTGGGAATACTGATTTGAAAAAAGCTCCCAAAGAAATTCCAGATTTGCAAAGCAAAAGGGCAAGAAATAAAGGTATGATTTAAATCTTCATAAGAATTATGGCAAAGATGGCATCTAGAGATAAGCTCTATACCTTTCTATTTGAGAATATTGTCCAGTGATATAAACTTGTTAAACAACCTCTAATGTAATCTTAAAATAGTTTTGGACCATAACATAGAATTCCAATGATCAACAAGTCTTTTAGAACACAAAGCATTCCAAGCAGATGCAAAAGTAAAACGTCCACTTGAGGATAGCTTCCAAACATATATATCCACATCAATAGGACTCACGCGAAACAATAGGAGCAGGTAAAACAGAGTTCAAAGCATCAACTTCCCAATCATTATTACTCCAATAATTTTTTACTATATCATCACAGTTGAAAACACTAACATATTTACACAAAGGGGAAACCTTGAACCAATTATCAAACCAAAACGAAACATCCATTTTCCAACCCTCCAATAAATATTGCTATCACTGAAGGGTTGGGCTTTTAAAAACCTTCTCCAAAAATGAGATTGATTGACCCCAACGCATTAAAAGGATGGGGTTTTTTGAGATATTTTTCTTTTTGAAAACTGCACCATAATGCTTTCGAAGTACGAAATTTCCACCAAGCATAGGAAATATAAGTTTTATTCACATCAAATAAGCTTCTTATACCTATCTCACCTTCCTTCTTTGGATAACAAATTTTATCCCAGGAAGACCAAAGGATGTCTATGATCCGATCTGGATCCCCACAAAAAAAAACTGTTAAATAGTGTATGGAACTTGTCTAACAGATTTTGTGGGTCCAACCACTCTAAGAGTGTACGTAGGTGTAGAAGCTAAAACACTCTCAATAAATTATAATTTGTCCCATAATTAGAAACATTTTATCCTATCCAGATAATCTGCCCTTAATTAAACTTTTCAAAAGCTCCTTGAATAAAACATTTTTCACTCTCTGTTTGAAAAGATGAACACTGGGGTATTTAAAAGGCAGTCACTCTTCCACAAAATTAGAAATCACAAGAATCTTTCGTTTTCGGTATTGATTGGTATTTCCCCAAAAAAATGCCTGAACTTTTCGAATAATTGATCTTTTTCCCTAAGGATTTTTTAAAATTATCTAAAAAGTTCAACAAATTTATAAAACAGCCAATGTAAGTTGAAGAAAATACCATAGTATCATCAACAAAAGACAAAGAAGAGACAAACATCATTTTTTATTAAACCTCAAACCAAAATATATATGAAAAAATTATATCAGCCTATTAGTCAAGACATTAGTAAAAATATTAAAAAGACTAGGTTTAATGGATCACCTTGTCTTATGCCTCTAGTTAATTGGAGAAAACAAAACAAACAAACAAACAAACACATAAAGACCCATTAATTAACAGAGAGAACGAGGAATTATCCACACACTTAGACACATACTTAAGAAAAAAGATCAGGCAACCTTAATAATCTAAGAATTTTAAACAAGGGTTTCCACTCAATTTTGTCATAAGCTTTTGACAAGTCAATTCTTAGAATCATTTTGTCATTTTTATTTTTACAATGCAAATTTTGCACCATCTCTTGAGCAAAAAATGATGTTGTCAGCAATATATCTAGAAGACACAAAGCCATTTTTTGCAGGAGAGACCAGTGTAGGAAGAAAAATAGGCATCTTATTATTAACCATTTTAGTAAAAAAAAAAAAAAAATTAATATTACAAAGGCTAATTGGCCTAAAATTAGCACAAGTAGAAGGGTGGTTATTTTTTGGAATAAGAGTTATGGAAGTACAAGTGAACCTTCTAGGCATAGGAACTCCTAAAAAGAACTCATTTGCAGCCTCAAGCAGGCCATCCTTAACAACATTCCAACATGATTGAAAAAATAAGGTAGAAAAATCATCTGGGTCAGCCATACTATCTCTATCAATACTTTTAACCACCTCATAAGGCTATTCAAGCTTAGGAAGCTCAGACCATAGGCTCACACAAGGTCTGAGCCTCCAAATTATTTATAAGGGGCTTGGTGGTACTAAAAATGCGACTTTCCTCATCACACCCCTCAAAAGTAAACATATTTAAAAAAAAAAAAATCACAATCAGAATTGCTAAGTTGATATGGCTCATTAACAATAACATTATTAACCAAGATTTCAGAAATTTTACTCTTGAATCTCTTTTACTAAAGAATGGAAATATGTAATATCATCCCCCCTTCCCTCAGCCGTTTGCAGGCTGATTTTAGAAAATTCAGCTTGCCTCTACTTCAAAATAATCAGTTGGGAATCATAAGGGTCATCCAAGTAAATAGGTTCCTGTTCCATAGGCCTCTTTTCAACTTGTTTGACTCTATCAAAGATATTCTCGAAAATATTTTATTCCAAGTTTTGAAATATTTTTTTTAATCTGAAAGGTTTTTGTTGGATGTTGATCATACCCCTTTGCCCAGTAGGTTTTGAGTCCAAGATTCCTCCACTGTAGAAAAAAAGGTATAATGTTTGACCCAAGCATTAAGGAATATAAAGCAAGCCTTCTTCTCAAGCTACCAGAAGATAAAGACCCATAAGAGGACAATGATCAGACAAGCCCTCAGACAAATGCTTAACTCCTAACAAATTAAATAGATCAAGCCATTTAGAGAATATAATGGCTCTATCTAGTCTCTCAAAGGCATGGTTTGCATGCCATATAAATAGGAGACAAGTGAACCCCGCATCCTCTGGACCACTATTAATCACCGTATTATTAAATTCATTCATAGACTTAAGCTTCATGCATCAGCAGATGTAGTAATGTTATAATCCCCACTAACTATCTAAGGAAAATCAACATGTAAAATCAATCTATGCTCATCCCATAACATTCATTCCTTTCTATCACAAGAAGCATAAACAAATGAACAAAAGAACGTACAACCAATCATAGGATTCGAAATCTCAGTGTCAATAAGCTGGTTAGAAGCAAACAGTAGATCAACATTCAAAGGATCTTTTCACATAACCTAAATTTAGCATTATTGTTAAATAAAACATGCCGAAAACTAGATAGTTCACAAAAACCATATAAGTATCATTATTCTTAGTCTCAAGAATAGCAAACACATCAGGTTTTGTTCCTCTTAAGTCAATCCCTAAGATGATTTTGTGTTTTTTTAATTCCAATACCCGTAGTATTCCAAGTAATGACAATCATTAAGGGTTGGAAGAAGAATTACTTCAGTGAAAATAATTCCTCATCTTGTTTGCATAAGAACAGGTCATGCGGACTTCTTTTTTAAGTTTTTTCAACCTTTCCTTAGGAGCTCTTTGTTTATGATTGCTGCCCATTCCTTCGTCCCAAGATTCCACTTGCCTTTCCTCCTGAGATTGTTCATCCAGCATTTCATGCAACGGAGACATATGAATAGCAGAGTCAGTTTCATTATGATCATTCAAATCACCATCCTAAAAAAATCACACTATCATCATCATTCAAGGAAACAAGTTTGGAAAATGAATTTTCATGCCTTTCAAAGTGATATAAAGGATCAAACATAATTCTAGTCCCCTTAAGGTTATTACCAACATCTCATTTACTAGTAGAAACATTTAAATCATACAAAGCGTTATCAGAAGGTGAAACAAGAGCAGTAATACTTCCTTCCCTTTGTCAATAGGAAGAGGATCAACAATCCCCTTCCCTTTGTCAATGGGAGCAGAATCAACAACCACATCATCTGACACACCTATTCACAAATTTTTTGACCGACCCTATTACTCTCAGTTCTTAAAAGAACATTAGCAGTTTTATCATTCACAATATCAACATCATCAGGCCTCTAGTTTCATTTATCTTAGGAATCCATTATTTCTCAGGAGCTTTGTTATCCTTCCTCGTCACTTTTTTGGCAGCCAATTTACTTTTATAATCATTATTAAAACAGTCTAAAGAAACATTCATCAAATGATTGTATTTGGAGCAGTAACTCTGAGTTCTATCATATATAACGTTCTAAGTAATCAAGTTTTCACCACCACCAATAAAAATCTCTTCAAGCCTACACTTAGTGAGATCAAGTTCAACACAAGCACGTTCCACACTCGCCTTAATTCTATCAGCAGTGGCTTCATCAACACGCAAAGGATAACCAATCAGAGATGCAATTTTATACAACACAATTTTATCCAACAGATGCAAAGGCAACTCAGGAAATGATATCCACACAAGGACAACCAATGATTCAACTTTAGCATCAAAATCTTTAGTCCATCAAGAAACCCTCATAAGAAAACCGGAGACATGAACAATTTTCTTAGCCCATAACCTTTGAATATCACCCTCATTACTTAATTTTATCATAATATACTTCAAGTTAATCGCACCAACAAACACAGTACCCATGAAACCAAAACTTGATAAGATTGCATGAATCGTTTTAAAATGCGGACTACCAATGCGAATGTTTTTCCATAAGCAAAAAAATTACACTTTGAAGCCAAAGCTTCAGTTTCTGCTTTCGTGAACTGAACAATGGGGGTTCCTCTGTAGATCCCCATAGATTCAAAGTTTTCCGCAGTCATTGGGTCAAAAAGTATTTTAACTACCCTACCTTCCAGCTTCTCTGCCACAGATCGCCCATTAGTTACAGCTACAAAAGATCTTGGAGTGATTGCGGTAACAATAGTGTTTTAGCCTGCCAAAACGATGAGAAGACTGTCTCATTAAAGTGACAATCCATAAATCTAGTGGTAAACAGATCTCGCTTGTCAAAGATTTACAAATAGTAAGTAATACTTAGGAATCCATATCCAACATAAGTACTTAATCGTCTTTGAATATCCATTTTGGTGTGTTGTGGGGGCACAATAGGCACATATACTGCGTAACCAAATATGCGTAAATGTAAAAATATCAAGAGAATTTCAGTTACCAATTTGTATGCATAAATTATTGATGAGCAGTGGGTGTAAAACGAATAAGTAAAATTGCATATATATTGTATAACCCCATGTTAAATAAGCATTCTATAAATATTTTAACATCAAAATCATCATAACTCTAATACTTAAATCTTAAACTTGCCCTTAAACCGAAAGTTTAAGGGATTTTTCAGGAAATCAATTTTCAATTCATTTTTTACCAAATCTCAACAGTTAACATTTTCGAATATGTTCATAAAATAAATAACATGTCATCATCTCTTAACCATTGAAATTTCTTTTTGTCGAAATTTTTTTAGCAATTTTTCTAAAAAATATTTCTTTAGATCCTTTTCCCCAAATCTTTATTTCCAATAAGTTCTAACCTATACCTTCTAGCTAGCTAAAAAATGGAAACGTGGAAGAGGGAGTTGAGCTTCGAAGTGATCCCAACCGAATCCTTAAGTTCTAACCAAAGCTCCTTGGAGGAAGGATGAAGAATTATGGTGACCAAGGGGTTGTTTGCCGAAGCTATAGGTGAGGGATGGATGAGATGGTGTCCTTACTTATTGAGAGAAAGAGAGAGTTCGAAGGGGAGAGATGGGGAGAGCTAAGAATGAGAGAGGAAGCTTGTATGATCTATGAGGGGGTGTGTGTGTATGCTCGGTATTGAGAAGGAAATGGGAGTGGGTGACACTATTCCTATGGTGTGTTGTTGAAAAAGGTAGTGAGACATGGGTTTATGGCACAAGGGGTTGATGAAGTGGCGATGTGGTGGCGTCAAATGAGGGAAGGAGATGGCACCATGAACAGTACCATCCCTCCATTAAGAGCTTGGGGATCAAGTCTTGTATAAGGGGTGTTTGGCTTGGCAACATGGCGTGAGTTCATTTTATGCATTTAGGCTAGTTTAGGTTGTCAAACTAGGGATGTTCGACTAGGTTTAGGTAGTGTCTAGTCTGAAATAAATGGCACACAAAAATCATTATATCGAAATCGTATTTTAAGTTCACCTAATAGTACACTAGTCTTCAAGTTGTACGATATATCTAGCCTAATTGGATCTAAAAGAACTTGTAATTCAAGAATCGCACATATGTCCTATCGTACTAAGTTACATGGCTAAAGTCCTAGTCGATTCAAGCCTAATATTGTTCAAAGCCTAAAAGGATATTTGGTGAGTCAACCTCAAAAGCAATCTGCTGGATTTAGGGTCGGGGTACCTTGATTGCAGTGGATTAGAATCCCAGACCGTATACGGATCGAACCACGGCCTCACAACGATGATCTGTACTCTCGGTCGGGGTAAAAATCTACCACGATCTACAATCCAAAATCCATCTCCGGCGGCTGGAAAAGTACTTTCGGATGTGGGAGAAATTACTTTTTGATTTCTCCCTTTCTGTTTCTCACGTAAGTGAGAAACTGTTCTCACTTCTCTCCATTAAGTGTACCCGGTACACTTGATGGTGTTTATAAGGGGGAGAGGTGGGCTTCTAATTATGGGAGATGGGTTTTCCATAATAGCCCACTTCCTATAATTGGGCTAGCCCACTTGGGAGGCCTTCGACCGGGCCCAATGGTCAGGGTCAAACCAACATCCCCCACTCGTCCATGAGGGCTGAGACCTAACCCTTCGTGATCTTTCCTACTCCGAGATCATACTGGCTAATGGATTGTGTGACCCACGAGTATCTCAAGAGCATATAGTTATACACTGGTTAAGATGTACAATAGCTCGACATCAAGAATGTGAGGACAACGAACTCGCTATATCCCAATGAATCTTTAAGCTGTGATGGCAGTATCAGTCTTCATTTTTCCTTATACCTCCTAGTCCTTCATCTAGCTGCTTTCCTAGACATGTCCCACATAGCCGATTAATTTCGTGGTTATTGGGAGCATACTAAAGTAGCAACACTTAGAAGAAGACTAAAGACACAGGAAAAAGTCTTAAAGATATACTATGAGGTAATCCAAACCTCTGGAACTCACACAATGAGACAATAGGGACTCATTTCTCATTATCCATTTTGGTCAGAAGCACATGCAGTATGAAATGCACATTACAATGTGTCATTTCCCTAAAGGAAGCATATGTCATTTACTGAACACATTGTACAGATCTTGATCTAGATCTTTTTTTGTAGCTAACCTGAGTTTTCTCCTTAGATGTCCTCAAGTTAACGTCTAACTCGAGAAAACTCACATCTGGCTATACGATAAGTTATAATTGGATAACCGAATATCCAATTCGATCACATGTTATCGAACATCGATCTCATCTTAGCATACTAAGGCGATACTCATAGAATCAACTTTATGAATTTTATACTGGTCTCATT
The DNA here is from genome assembly GCA_958295605.1 of Ajuga chamaepitys. Lineage (NCBI taxonomy): Eukaryota > Viridiplantae > Streptophyta > Magnoliopsida > Lamiales > Lamiaceae > Ajuga > Ajuga chamaepitys. Next base: position 32,378,362 of record OY282499.1, on the reverse strand, counting down.
CTCCATGTCATTCGACATTGAAGGTGATTGCTCGTGTGAGAGAGTCAATCAATTCTGAACTTGTCCGACATACTTTTGAATAAACCGTCAATTCATAAGTGTCATAAGTATCATAATCACCTCGCATTATGTGACAATATCCCAGATAAAGTCAATTGTGATGTAATTGGTTAGTGTTTGGAGTCTCTTATAAGCTACGCCTTATTTATGGGTTGTGGGTTGCCAATGCCTGCACTGAACTTCTTATCACTCAAAAATTACTCAACCAAAACAACTTCATATTGTATAGGCTGTAGCTCCAAGCTTTGTTCTGATTGTAGAAATCTATACATTTATCCAATAATCTCATCTCCCCGAGATGATCTTGCCACTTTGCAAGAGTAACTACTTAGATACAATCTCTGATCTGTATCACCATACTGAGTATCAGCTATGTATTATTCCAATTATATCATAGTTCCCCCACTTAGGGGAATGATACAATGCTTCCTAGACATCACAAGAACCCTTTCAAGTGTACTCCTACACTTTTACTAGGATTTGATTAAGGCTCAATTACTAGACCCATAGCAAAGCCTACATAAAGGCATACACATCTAAGTACTAGAATATTGTACAATGGACATTGGAAACTTTTCTATAGGAGTTAGTGGATACATTAAGTGGCTTCAAAACTTCGTCTACAGCCAATAAGAGTATTTGTGGATGCATGGGTTTCCACATAAAATCACTTTAAGATTTTTACAAGTGATGCTCATACAATCACAAGCGGTCATCTAGATGATCCCTTGGAACCATCACTTATCCTATAAGTAACCCTATCCATATCTTTCAACCCCGAGTTGTAAGACAAGCCATTTATCAATGGTCACAATACTCAATATTTTTGCTCACTGGCAAAATTTAGTTTGCAAGTTTCCTTGTGGTATTACATGAGATTAATACTTTTGTAAAATATCATATACCATTGACTTGAGTACTATACCAGCCCATGAACTTGATTTCTTGGCCTTTAACCATATACCTCCTTGGTAAACCAATTTGTTCATCGGTCAAGTTCTCCACTGAGAAATACAGTCACTCAACCACCTCAAAAATTGCAAATCAAATCCTAAGTTGGCTAACTAAGGACAAATCATGGTAAAACTCAACATTGGTAGGAAATATCCTCAGGGACAAGTCTTACACTCAAAGTGTAACTTTCCAACCAATTTGAGATCTTTACCTTAGCAGTTCTAACAACCTTTTGAGAACCGTTTGTTTACAATCTCTTTGTGTCCAACAAAATATCAACCAGTTCCCGGACCTGGTCTCAACTACACTAATTAGACAACTATTCCTTTGCTTTCATCCATCCAAGGATGATACATAATCCAATTCTTTCTCAAATTCTGGAGATTCCTAGTTAAAACATGCTATGCAATCTCATATATTGAAGCATGTATTTTCCCAATTTTGTTCTAATAAAAGACTCAAATAGATTCTATTTTCACTGAAAATTGATCCCCACAAGAATCTTATTTCAGGATATCCTCTGAACTACTCATAGTTCAGTTGGACGCAAATCTTCATTTGAACATTTCATAGAAATATCTCCAAAATACTAGGTTTTGTGATTCTACTTCAGTAACAAACTTATCAATTGTTGATGTTTGAACATATAACCTTTGGATTGACAGAGTATCCCTTAAGGATACATTTCCTCTACTGAGGTTTTTCAGCTTTCCAAACTTAATTGGAAAATGTTACGTGCCTAAGCAATTGAGCCCTAGGATCTCCATTAACCCCTAAAACCTTCATTTGCTCAGGTCTTGCTATCTATAAGTCCAAAGTTTACGAGATATCTAAGTTACAGATTCAATGAATACCTTTATACAAGGTATGGGTTGCAATCAATGTTCTTCTCCAATGAAATAAACTAATTGACTTGAACCCTCATGGACCTCAATATCAACATCCCTTCCCCTCCCCCCCCCCCCCCCCTCCTCTTCACCACACAATTTTATCGAAAAATGTTGTGAAGAACGGATGTTTGCTTGATAATATCTATGTTACATTGATCATAAGATGATCACGAGACCTTTCACACCTGTAATTAGTCTAAGAGCTCTTATGCCTTATTCATTTGATCATTGTGTTAAACACTCCAGTGTCTAGAATTTCAACGAATCAAATGAATTTGACAAATTCGTGTGAGCAGTCCTCATATGTATCAGGAGATTAGGCTCCATGATCAACTATTACATCGTTGAATCACAAAAATGTCACAATGGATTAATCGCAATAGAAAAATTATCATAATTATCTTAAAAATGTTTCAAGTGTTTGATGATGAAGTGAAAACCCCCTCCCCACCCCCCTGGAATTATCAATTCTGGAAAAATTACTCCTCGAGTGCATTTCTTGTTAATTGAAGCATCATGTTATGCCTAACGTAAACTACTCTAGTGCATTTTTGCACTAATCAGTCCACTTTCAAAAGCATAGACATATGTTTACTTCATCCAACAACACGAAACATTCTCGTCATGTTCATCTACAATGTTGTCTTAATGTTTATCAACCAATCAATCTCTCATTATCTCAAGTCAAGTCCAGATCTTTAGAAGAATTCCAACTAAAATCAAAATTCGTCCTATTTAAAGATTTTTTAGGATAACTGATAGAAAAACTTTAGAACATCATGCAATTCCGAATTGCAAGGGATAAAGCCTAATCATTAACTTCAGCATGCTACAAATCCAATTTGCAATGATAAATGCCTAAGTTATCAATTATGGCATATATTCATATGTTCATTCTCATAATCCTATTGAAGTAGACAAAAAAATGTCACTGAGATTTCTAGTTCTGAAATTTACTGCCTTAAGTCATTTTATCCCAAGTAAAGGAATTAATTGACAAGTCTGACATTGTCTAGCATTTGCAATCATTCAAATTGAGTGTGAACTATCAAGTGCTACTCAAGAAGTGATCAGGTATCTACTACCACACTTAATGAATAATGCTATATGATTAATCCTCATTGTCGACTCATATGGCAGGTGTGTCAAGAACTAAGAAATATACTTTGGATTAGCACGATTAAGTGCCTTTCCAATTGATTTCAGTACATGTGTTGAGTCAAACACACTATACTACATTTGCTCATAATTTTATGTTTCCTAAAATGACCCATTTGTATTTGATGGGAGACGTTCCTCTAAAACTTATTGTCAGTATCTTTCGTCTTTACCACATTCCTCTTATGTTTAGAATCTAATTCTTAACTAAGAACTTATAATTGACTAACTAGCAGCCTTTAGCCACTTATAATCACTATCATGAGTGGCATCCCAAAAATCCGAGCCACCCAATGGGCATAATAGGTTTTTAGATGCCCCCACTCAACGGGAAGATACTAGACTCTAACTTAAGCCTTAATCTAAAGTTCACAGGGAAGACTTGGATTATCAACGTCTGACTGGTGGTTGTAAAAACACCAAACTTTTACTCTGGTATACCCTGATATCGTGAGTTTAAAGTATTATTCTCATTAAATGAGAATTATTACCAGGTACAGTGTCTGATGATCATCCAAGGTTTTGTCGGTAGAGGAATCCCCTTTAATTCCATCATACTAGAACTGTTTTTGGTTTCTTATCTGTTCTAAAACTAGCACCCTCCTAGGGTTTATATTCGGTTGAAAACATTCAAGACTATCTCTAAGTCTAGTAAATATCTAATTGTTATGACCTCCTAGTCATAAACTGCTTATCACTAAAGACAATGTTATATGAAAACCAACTAACTAATTGTGTTCTACGCCATGGTCTTGGCGTAAGGGAGGTGAATGCACATGTATGTGCTTACTAAAACTAAATGTACATAAGATTTTGTTCTTAGAATTGACATTGTGGTAACTTAACGGAAGGTATGACCTCGAAAGTTCACTATGTTCCCAATCATCACCGATATCCAACCGTTGTATTACCACAACTCAATCCTAAAGGAAAACAAAATCTACAACTGTTATGGATGAGAATGCAAGGATTCTTCCAACCCATAACCCCCACTCAAATAACCAATCATGTTCTCAACACAATTTTACTATGTTGACCACACTCAAGTTGTACAAACAACAAGTTGATCACACATAACATGGGGTTCAACACAAAGTTAAATGTTAAAGATCATAAAAATATGCACCATATGATGAGAATTAGGGTGAAAGCAGGCCAATGTTCTTAACTATATCCTATTTATGATTTATGATAGATGACTTTCCCATTACATGTTTACGAAGCATCTGTAAAGACGTTCGTATCAGCATTGCAATAAAGTCCATCTTCATTCATCAGCAGTTGTAACATCTATCTGAATGTTGACTTAGCCCTTTGATCACTTCTGATTTGAGCCTAACACTTAGTCAGCTTAGAGGCAAGTCAACCCACTAAAAAATATCGAACGATAAGGGTAGGGTTAGATTGGACATATTTAATCAATAGCCATTGTAAACTTATTCAGAACACTCACCAAAGAACATGACCAATAATCCTATGTGATTCATTGCTCATTAGTTCCAATTGAATGTACTAACAAGTTTAAGGTCAGGGAGACACTTCAACAATTTCTCCCGAATAATACTGTCTCACTCGCACACCCCAACCCAATTTCTAGATTTTGATTAAACTCTTAGATAGATTCAAATTTCCATAATTTGAAATCCATGGAGGATAATTTAGATCACAAAAAATAGGGTATGAAAAACAACGTCACAGAGGTTTTCTGGTGAAAAATTCCATGAACATGGCCCCTGAAGCATGTTCATAACCAGTACACACTCCATTACACATCACCACGCTTCCGTTGTATCAATCACACGTTCACATGCACGCATACAAACCTTTACACGCATACGCATCCGTACACATGTACACACGTATACATAATCCATAAGCATAAAACACGTGCCTTTTGCGCTCGTATGCATCAAAACACGAACATACACACAAATACATTGCCCACACGAGCCCTACGCGCTATGCACATGCCCTTGGAGATTCACACGCGTCTCCACGCGCGGAATATGTGTAACACACGCCGCCACACGCCAAAGGTGCATCTCACGCGCTGCCACCGATACATGCTATTTTTACATGTATTTTAGGTTAATTAGAGGTCATATTCATGTGTATTTGGGCGAAAAGTGATTAAGATCCATATTGTGAGCTAGATTACTTGTTTCTGCTTGTTTTACTAATATTCGGGTATAAAAAGACCAAAAAGTCTGTATGGGCGGTGTTCGGATGAAAAATGAGCAAGAAAAGTTGGAAATAGCAAAGAGGAGTTGAAGCATGAGCAGAATATTTCACTCGATCGATTTTGTTTGTCTCTCGGTTGAGTGAATGTGAAGAGAAAAATCGAGAGTCAAGACAGAGATTCTAACTCGGTCGAGTGAGTTCTCCGAGTCCAAATCTGATTCTGCGTGTTTTATGATTTTTAAGCCCATCTTGACCCCAACTCAGCCTTAACTATATAAGGAGGTCCCAGACTCGAAATTAGACAATCAGAGACCATCACTTACCACATTGAGGAGGACGAGATACAAGAGAGACGGAAAGGGATCCAAAGATCAAGATCAAGACAAAGATTAGGGCTCTTATTCACTTTCTCATTCTTGTTATTTCTGATAATTGTCTATGAACATTTTTATGTTATGAACATGAATATGCGTGAGTAGTTCTTTATTATTCTAGAGTTTTGAAAGTAGGTTTTGACGATGTTTGATTAATTGAAGTTTTATTCTAGTTAAGGGTTACTTATCGCTATCTATGTTTTGTGGTTTACTTTTATGAATAGTTAACTTGATCACTTGACTAATTCTATATAATTCATAAGTTTGCTTTGAAAGGAGGAATTTTTATGAATGGAAAGACAACACATAGCGTATTTGTTGAGCGCTCTGAAAGGAGGTGAGATGAATGCGTAGTCATTGGCCTAAGATCGATTGGGAGTTCGTTAGGTTTAGTCGACTTGAAAGGGAGGCTAGGGATAATGAATCTACAAGTTAATTGCTTCAAAAGGAGAGTTAATATATATGAGTGTCGTGTAATAACGATAATAATCATTGCTAGTTTAGAATAATTTGGTTGTCATACTTAGTTAATTCTGAAATCAATTCTCTAGAATTTATCTTCCAATCTTGATTATTTGATAAAGTGTTTTCTTGTTTCTTGAACTTGAGCATTACGTAATAGTAAAGGAAAATTAGTTTAATTATAAAATCAATCCAATTGAGAACCCAGTTAGGAGTGTTTTAGGATATTTAGTGTATCAAACTAGTCATTAAGTCAGTCCTTGTGGGATCGACTTTGCCTGCCGTTATATACACTTGCACCCGTACACTTGCGGATCGTTAGGTTATAAAATAGGCGAGCAAGTTTTTGGCGCCGTTGCCGGGGACTGAGTTTCGTGTTTTAGGTTTTATTCTAATAACTAGAACAAGACTAGACTAGGCAACAATTTATTTTTGCACATATAATTTTTGTTTTATTTATATCTATTTCGATTTTGAGTGGGTATTTTCTTGTTAGTGTTTTCTGGGATTGTGCATGCATACCAGGTCTAAGGGAAAATAACATCTTGTTTCTTGTAATCCGAAAATTGAAGCTACAGACCGAAGACACAGAGCAAGGAGAAATCAAACGGTTGAGATGGAAAATCCGCCGAATCAAGAAGAGGTTATGAACTGCATTCTGTTGGCACCTGCCAATTTGGATGATAGAGTCACAAGTATCCAACAAAAGCAACTTCCACAGCTTCTAGTACATCCAGTAGGGAATCAGAATAATAATGAGAATGATGATGAGGACACTTCTCCAATAAGTGTCTATCTTCGTCCTCTGCCTAATCAGAATCCTGGAGGAGTACAACCGCCACCACTTAATGCACACATTTTTGAGCTCAAACCAACACTTATTAATATTGTGCAACAAAATCAGTATGGCGGTACTGCATTGGAAGATCCGAACACTCATCTAACTAAGTTTTGGAGACTGGCTGATACGATAAAAATCAACCATGTACCGTACGACCAAGTGAAGATGAGGCTCTCTCCTTTTTCCTTAAATGATAGGGCATTGCAGTGGTTTAATTCGTTAGAGGAGATCACTGAGTGGGATGAGTTGAGTGCAAGGTTTCTGTTGAAGTACTTCCTACCCAGCAAGATGCTGGAGCTGCAGAATAAAATCACACAGTTCAGACAGTTGGATCAGGAGCCACTAATGGGAAAGATTCAGAGATTTACTCTGAAGCTGTCCTCAGCATGGGTTCGCCAGGAAACAACAAATCTGTAAGTTTTACAATGGCTTACTTGCACCAACTAGAGATCACGTAGATGCTGCGGCAGGAGGGAGTTTGATGGAGAAAAGTGTGAACTCTGCCTTCGCTATTCTAGATGCTATGTCTAGAACCAATTATCAATGGTCGAACGAGCAAAATCAGCCGAGGAGAGTGGCTAATGTAGTTGAAGTGGAATCAAATCAAAATTTGGCTTCTTAGATATAACCTTTGACTACCCAAATGAACTTGCTAACTAATCTGACGTTGGCACAACATTCTGAGCCATCACAGCCGCAGCAAACCCAAGAAGAGATGGAAGATGTGAACTTTGTGAATCAGCGGAATTTCAATAATTACCAAGGTAATCAACCAAGGTATAATCAATATTCACAAAGCAACCAATATCCTCAAGGGAATCGGAATTATTCCAATTTTTCTTATGGAAATTCGAAGAAATCCATTACTCTTCCACCAGGGTTCACAGTCACAAATGGAATCATACATGATGGAAGAAACCCAACTCCAGAGAGTTAATAGAAGCACAAGCAGTAAAGTTTGAGGAGAAATTAGCTCAGCAGGAGAAGAAAATGGAAGGAAAGCATAATAAGCTGAGTAAAAACATAGTGTGTATGCGCGCAGAATTGAAAAGTGTGGCATCGGATATCCATCACCTGATTAAAGCATCAGCAGGCCAACATAAGCAAGGACAATTTCCCAGTGATACAGTGGTTAATCCAAGAGAACACTGTCAAGCCATTCAATTAAGAAGTGAGACCGAATATGAAGGACCGAAGAAGCCTGTGGTGGAAGGAAAAGTCATTGAGAAAGAGAACTTAGAAGAACAAGCTAAACCGAAAGGAAAAGGCAAAGAAGCTGAGAAACCAATAGAGAAGGGGATTACATTCAAGGGTGGCCCAAAATATGTTCCTCCCATTCCATATCCTCAAGCACTGAGAAGAAAGAAAGTGGACGACCAGTTTGCTAAGTTCTTAGACATCTTCAAAAAGATTCAAATCAATATCCCATTCGTAGATGCACTTAAAAAAATGCCCAATTATGCAAAATTTCTCAAGGAAGTGATAGAGAAGAAAAGAAATCTTGAAGATTATGAGACTGTCAACTTGACCGAGGAGTGTAGCGCAGTGATTCAAAGGAAGTTACCACTGAAGCGGAAAGATCCAGGTAGCTTTACAATTGCTTGCATAATAGGTAATGACACGTTTGAGAGAGCACTTTGTGATTTAGGAGCTAGCATTAATCTTATGCCCTTTTCTATTTTTGAAAAACTAGGAATAGGCATGATTAAACTTACCACAATTGCACTTCAAATGGCTGATAGATCTCTGACTTATCCTAGGGAGATAGTAGAAGATGTTCTTGTGCAAGTAGATAAATCCATATTTCTTGCAGATTTTGTGGTCTTAGATATGATGGACGATAAGGACGTTCCTTTAATTCTAGGTTGCCCCTTTTTAGCAATGGGTAGTGCTTTAATTGATGTCCAAAAAGGAGAACTCACACTTAGAGTAAATCAAGAAATATTAACATTGTCTATTTATAAGGCTATGAAATGCATGATGATGACGAGGTTAATCAAGTTGAAACATGTAGTGCTATAGATAGTTTAGATACTACATTATACAGAGACATTCTTGCACCTAGTGATTCTGATGCATTAAAGAGTTGTATTGCAAATATAATATTTTCTGTAAAAGACATTCATGCTACTAATCTTGATCTTGTGGATGGGGTTATTGCTTTGAATGCTTTGCAGGAAAAGAAGATGGAAGATGCATAGAAGGAGGACATCACTGAGAAAGTCATGAAAGAAGTACCCGAGGAGAAGGTAAGCGGATCTGAGCTAAAACCATTACCGGAGCATCTGAGATATGAATTTCTTGATCTTGAGAAAAAGCAATCGAAGCGCACAAAAAGGGTGCATGATCAAATGATAAAGAATCGACACTTTGAACCCGGTGAACAAGTTCTCTTGTTCAATTTGCGGCTGCGATTGTTTCCCGAAAAGTTGAAGTCACGATGGACGGGCTATTTCATAATCAAGCATGTTCGAGAGTCGGGCATAGTGGAATTAATGGATACACAAGGAAGCACATTCCTTGTAAATGGTCAAAGGATTAAGACATACTACAACCCGAGTCAAGTTGCAATCGTAGATGATCTATGGTTGACCGAGCTGAACTAAATCCAAAAGGTCATCGAGCTAAAGACGATAAAAGTAGCACTTGTCTGGAGGCAACCTGATGTTTTTGCTTTATTTTAAATTTTATGTTTTAAATTTATTTAATTTGTTTGTTAGTGAGCATAGGAAATACGACGTAATCAAAGAAGCAAGGAAAGAAGTGAAAAGATGAGAGAAAAAGGAGGAAAAATGGAGTTAGAAGGCTAAAACAGGGGATATTCAGCGAGTTCAACTCGCCCGAGGCAAAAACTAACTCACCCAAGGCCCCTAAAACTCGACCGAGTCACAGCCTAAAACTCGACCGAGGCACTGTTAACTCAGTCGAGGTGCAGTTCAGGCCAAAAACGAACCCGTTTTGAGAACAAGATGAGAGGTGGACCCAACACGAGCAGCAAAAAGCATATCAACAACATAATTGGATGCTATGGCTCAATTCTGGCAGCCATGGGGATTTAAACCTCCCTCACAACCACCGCCTCAGTAGCACTGTAAGTTCACACCAAGATGTATCCCTCTTTTCCCCACACACTTGGCTTCCACCAAGTTTGGGGATGGGGTGGATAGTGATACATCTTGGCGGCAGTTATGATTATTGCATTTTATTTAATGTTATTGTTTTAGAGTAGTGTCTTCTGTTGGTTGTTACTTTATTGTTATGTCTTCTTGTTGAAGGGTCTGTGAGCCCAGTTAAGTATGCCTAAACTGGTGGGTCTATGCGCCCATTGTATTTGATTGATCCGTCATATTAGTTAGTGTTATTTTATGTTTTGCATTTTAATTGTGTTTTTAGGTTACTTTAAATTTTGTTGATTAGGAGTCGTAAATCTCGGTTCTTAACAAGCATAAAAAGGGTGTTAGATGATAATTTGTCAATGATGAAATTGATTGTTGGAAGTTAAAGAGATTAGAACACATACAGAGCATGATAGGCAGTTGGAGACAAAATTGAGCTTAAACTTGAACAATGATCACATATCAGCCTATGAGGTTTTGAGCTTTATATGAACTCTTATCTATAGAGTAATTTTATCATTCTTTCGGTGTGAAGTGATTGATCACATAGTATTTAGTCTCTAGAACTTGCCTTGCGTCTTTATAGGAATGTGTCAAGTACATGTTATGGCATAGAAAATGATATTAGGCATTCTTTTGCTAGAAGCCTATTTTTTAGTCTTTAAAGATAATCTTTTGTACCCAAATTTTGAAAAATCCCTAGTCAGCCATTTTGAGCTTTAAGCCTTATTTTTCATAGTCATACATTACAAGCTTATACCTTTCTTTTAGGCTTTTGTCCGAGTAATTGGACTAATTGAGTAAGAGGGGGGTGGATGGGAAGGTAGAGCGGTAAAAGTATCAAGGTGGAGTGGATGTTTGGGATGATGTGGTAAGGAGATTCGAGGAGGCAAAAGAAAAGAAGAGAAAAATTTCCTCTTAGTTGTTTGAGTTTAAAAAAAAATTGAAAAGGAGAAAGTTTGGAGGATGAATTAATGATGAGAATATAAATATGCCTAAGTGTGCTTGAGTTGAAAGAAGAACGAGTAGTCCCAATGTGGTACTCGATCGGGTAGTCCCAAAGTGGTACCTGAGTGAAAGTGGGCATAATTAATCTTGGTTGATGCATAAATGCTTTGGTAAGGTGAAGAAGCCATATTAATTGGTTCCTGAGAATCGAAGATTGAGATTAGGTGAGCAATGTTGAGGGGTATTCGGGTTAGGAATAGCTTGATTAGTCCAATGCATAGTCACTTATATCTAAATGTGTCCCACCTAACCATAAGCTAACATTACAACCAAAAATAAAGACCTATTGATTCTTTGTCACACATGTCAAGTATGAGGTCTAATTTAGACAATATGCAAGCATATGGTAGACGATGCATGTGATTCGATGTGAGCGTAAATACTTCCCATATCATACACTTGAGAGATGAGAGATACACTTATCTGATGAGGATTTTTTTTTTAAGTTTAATGTCTCGAAAGTAGATGAAACCTACCATGTCACTAATGCTCGAACGTTAGTTGTTGGTTTTGGAAGGAAAAATAATTTCTGAGACATGAACTGTCATCTAATAGCCCTAAAAGTTTGTGGTCATTGTGGTATTATGCTTTGTGTCATTGTTCGGGACGAACAATGGTTAAGTTTGGGGGTTTTGGTACATGTTATTTTTACATGTATTTTATGTTAATTAAAGGTCGTAATTTGTGACATATGCATGTGTATTTGGATGAAAAGTGATTAAGATTTATATTTTGAGCTAGAAGACGTGTTTCTGCTTGTTTTACTGATATTCAGGTATAAAAAGGCCAAAAAGTTCGTTTGGGCAATGTTCGGATGAAAAACGAACAACAAAAGTCGGAAATAGCAAACAAGAGTTGAAGCATGGGCAAAATATTTCACTCGGTCGAGTTTGTTTGTCACTTGGTCGAGTGAATGTGAAGAGCAAAATCGAGAGTCAAGACAGAGATTCTAACTCGGTCGAGTGAGTTCTCCGAGTCCAAATCTGATTCTCCGCATTTTATGATTTTTAAGCCCATCTTGACCCCAACTCAGCCTTAACTATATAAGGAGGTCCCCAGACTCGAAATTAGACAATCAGAGACCATCACTTACCACATTGAAGAGGACGAGATACAAGAGAGACGGAAAAGGGATCCAAAGATCAAGATCAAGACAAAGATTAGGGTTCTTATTCACTTTCTCATTCTTGCTATTTCTGATAATGTTTGTCTATGAACATTTTTATGTTATGAACATGAATATGCGTGAGTAGTTCTTTATTATTCTAGAGTTTTGAAAGTAGGTTTTGACGATGTTTGACTAATTGAAGTTTTTATTCTATTTAATGGTTACTTATCGTTATCTATGTGTTGTGGTTTACTTTTATGAATAGTTAACTTGATCACTTGACTAATTCTATATAATTCATAACTTTGCTTTGAAATGAGGAATTTGTGAATGGAAAGACAACACATAGCGTATTTGTTGAGCGCTCTGAAAGGAGGTGAGATGAGTGCGTAGTCATTGGCCTAAGATCGATTGGGAGTTCGTTAGGTCTAGTCGACTTGAAAGGGTGGCTAGGGATAATGAATCTACAAAGTTAATTGCTTCGAAAGGAGAGTTAATATATATGAGTGTCGTCTAATAACAATAATAATCATTACTAATTTAGAATAATTTGGTTGTCATACTTAGTTAATTCTGAAATCAATTCTCTAGAATTTGTCTTCCAATCTTGATTATTTGATAAAGTATTTTCTTGTTTCTTGAACTTGAGCGTTAGGTAATAGTAAAGGAAAAATAGTTTAATTATAAAATCAATCCAATTGAGAACCCATTTAGGTGTGTTTTAGGATATTTAGAGTATCAAACTAGTCATTAAGTCAGTCCTTGTGGCATCGACCTTGCTTGCCGTTATATACACTTGCACCCGTACACTTGCGGATCGTTAGGTTTAAAATGGGCGAACAACCACACACCTCCACGCGCCGGCAAGTTGCCGGTGGTGGTCAGCGGCGGAGCTGCGGCGGAGCCACGGTGAATTGATGGAGGTGACACGGCAGCGGTCTGGCAATTCGGCGATCGATTCGTGGCGACGAGCCGACTTGAACCGATGGCGGTCCGGTTCAGCCGACGGTGGCTGAACCGGCTCTGTCCGATTGGGTGAAGTAGCACCTATGCCACATGTCATCCCACCATTGGTGTTCTATGTATGACGTGTCGCCGTGTGGTTGCTGATGCGGCTACGTCTTGAACATGTGGCACGATGTGATTCGTCCACTTGTGCTAATGTGCCTCTAATGTGACTAGTGACACTGACGCTAAGTGTGCGATGATGTGGCACACGTGGCACGATTTCATTCATCCACGAGTGCTTATTAGGCTCTGGTGTGTCACCCTTTTGACCAAGGAGGCCCGCTCTCACTGACCAGAGAGTGGGCTACACGCGCCGCCTTCTCAACATTTTCGGCCAGCGATGCTCCGACTACCCTTCCCCCCTCCTTCCCGTTCTCGGTCATTCCGAGTTCAACGGTGCAATTGGTTTTTTTATCCGACAATCCTAACTACGTTTTTGGATAAAAAAAATTGTTCTTGGAGAATGAAGAACCTTGTTCTTCATGTTCTTCATCAAGAACAATTCAAGACCACATTTGATCCGATTATGATTCTCTAAGCATGTTATCTAACGCTATACAGGTCCTATTAATGCTGATTATATATCAAATCGAAGCTCATTGATAAACTACACATACATACAACATACATGCGTAAATATCAAACATTAACATGCTCAAATCGGGTTTTTAAGAAACAAGAACATCTTCAAGTTTTCCATAAAATTTTCAGAATCACAAGATTTCGTCCAAATTTTAAAAAGTCATATCTCATTCGTTTCTCAATGAAATAATGCGTATAATACGTCTACAGAAAGCTCATTCAATATAGATCATGATCATAGCAATTACATGCAAGTATTAGAACAGTAATTGGACGAAAATCGCACCCGAATAGATTGGAAAAATATTTTCGCAATAGTTTTGTTAGATTCACAGATCCAACTTCAAAAATTCATATTAAATTCGTTTCTTAGTAGAATTGAGTGTATCAAGTTGGAGAACGTAGCATGCAAAATCTCGAAAATAAAATTGATGAAAATTGGCAGATTTGTACAGCACGTTTTCAATCATAACGAATCAATATAAAAAACCATCGAGAGCCGAATTCTAGCTTTTTGACTTTCATAGCAATGCTGGATTTAGGGTCGGGGTACTTTGATTGTAGCGGATTTGAATCTCGGATCGTATATGGGTCGAACCACGACCTCACCTCAATGATTCGTACTCTCGATCGGGGTGGAAATCACGATTGAAAATCCACCACGATCCACAATTTAAAAGCCATCTCTGGCGGCTTTGGAAAAGTAATTTTGAGTGTGGGAGAAATCAATTTTTGATTTCTTCCTTTTTGTTTCTCACGTACTTCTCTCCATTAAGTGTACCCGGTACACTTGATGGTGTTTATTAGGGGGAGAGGTGGGCTTCTAATTATGGGAGATGGGCCTCGCATAATAGCCCACTTCCTGTAATTGGGTCAGCCCACTTATGCGGTCTTCGACCAGGCCCAATGGCCCGGCTGGACTAGGCCCGTGGCTCAGAGACAATCTAACCTTAGATGTACTCCCTCAGTCATGAATGAACTTGCACAGACAAGTGGGTACACATATTAAGAAAAGTTGATTTTTGGGATTTTGTTGACTTTTCATAGGTGGATTGAGGATGGAGATTTTGAGGGTGGAGATTGTGTTATAACTTTCCTTATTAAGAAGTGTAGAAGTTTGCTTGGGACGTACGAAAACAAAAAGTGTGCAAGTTCATTCAGAATGGAGGGAGTATATAATTGACATTGAATCATTTTATTTTATACTCTATAGTTAGAATTGTTTACCCTAAGTGAACATAACTAAGTTTTGGTTAACTACTTCTAAGGGAATTTGAACTTATACCTTTATCCAAGACCCAATTTTATTCAAGTTATTAAGTATAAATGTGTGATATGCAAGAATGTATAAGCATTATCTAATGAAAGTGAAGATGCAAGTATATATTATATTAATCAAGTAAGGTACAAGACACAAGGTACTAGAACATCATATTATTTTATTTCATTATATGAGCATATAATAATTATCAACACAATTAGCATTTAATCTTATAATATTCGAAGCACATATGTAAGACATTTAATCAATTAATTCAACTAAAGTCACACAATTCGAAAGATAATCAAACAAATAAACAAGTAATTTTTATTATATTTATTAAGTCGGATAAGTCATTAGTCCAATTATGCATTGTTCGTTCGATATCTAACTTTTTACGCTTATCTGATTATTATCTTTTATATATTTTAGCTTTATGTATTCCACACCGAGACTGGTACATAATGATGTTCTTGCACACTTAAATAACAGGTTAACAATAAAAGTTTAAGATAATGATATAACACTTATATTCTTGTTAACTAGCTAAATTGGATGCAATGACAGTTAACAAATCAATTAAACGTATCATACATGCTAAAACATAATCTGGGGTGTTACAGCAATTATCATAATTCTAAAATATCTAGGCGGATCGAATAGATCATTGATTTGGGGGTTACCCTACTTACTAAGTTTCTAGATCCTTACACAATAGCAAGAGAATAACTATATTCACTAATGTCGCTAAACAAATGATTAATTAAATTATGAAAATTGACTAATAATAAAGGTTACCTTAGGATATAGATTTTAGAATCAATTATTGTGCGACCATAGAAAACTATACATCCAAATATGTATATATGTGTGTGTATATATATATATATATATAATATAATATAATTGACATGTTTTATTGTTATGAGACTTTGTGATTATGCATCTTAAACCCCCTTCTAGAGCACCTAAGGTGTGGATTATAGACAATGGACAACCATCCCGGGTTGAGTGTCTATAACTCCTGAATGAACCTAAGAACATACCCTCATAACATAACCTTACCCTTCCGATTTTTTAGTATATATTATGTTGTGTGTAGTTTCTTCATTAATACCCTCACCTTCTGGTATCTTGGGTATGTGACTCTAGAGCGCTAGGTTAGGTGATTAGTCTAAATCCTTACTCAATACATCAAATAACAATAAGGACATGCAACTATAGAATATGTATAAACATTCACACTTGTAATTGAAATCTACTTTCTAATCATAAGATATAAAACTACCACTCTATAGATAACATAATTATTAAACATGAATTAAAAACATGATTTAAAAGTAAAGGCACAATACTACAGTCACTGATCGAATGCTCGGATGATCTCCGTTGTATTCCCCGACTCCTTGGCAAATGGCTCTGAAAGTATTCTCTACTCTAAAAATATAAAAATATTGAAAACTATAGTAAAATGTCATTTTTTCACAATATCTAAGGTTAAGTATTAATAGGAGTGCATAACAATAAGTTAATATCATGATTAAATTGGATAAAACCCTAAAAAATGCGCCAGCCGCCAAAATTTACTGCACTTTGCACGCTCCAACCATTTTCTTGTTCTATTGAGCAAATGCTTTTCATCTACGAACAATCTTCACTTTTCAAGATACATGACCGATCCACTTCCTTGTTTGGTTTAGCAAATGATTTCCATCGCTATCACTTTTGCGCACGTAAAGCTTGCACGATCGAAGCTCGGACGAGCAAATGTTGCTCATTTTTTTCTTCTCTTTTTAACTCATCTTCTAGGCTTTTCCACTCCACCTTGGACCTATCCAAAAGCTAATTTGGGCTCAATTCTTCAATTTCTTCCTTCCAGGCCTTCTTTTATCTGTTTGGACTTGTGATTTTCAGCATTAACTCCAAAAGTGCGTAGTTTTGTACTAAAAACACTACAAAACTGACAAACAAGTGAAATCCACCAAAATGCAAAAACATGGATTAGAACTACTAATTTACGCAAAATGCAACATTTTCTCTATGAATATGTGCCTAAAAATCACGTAAATATGAAGTGATCATTAATCCCCTAAAGTTAACAGATGTGCATCCCGAACCACTAAAAATAAAACAATGAAAATTAGAATAGGCACAACTTTTATTATGGACCAATGATAATGAATAGTGCTTCAACATTATTTTACAAAACAAAGATCTAGATGAGACATCGTACAAGCAGTGGTATGGAATAATACCTAACATTTCATATTTTCATATTGGTTCTGGATTCTTGTGTCACTGCCCTCCGGCGTGGTACAGCCGCGGCGCACCCTATGTTCTCCTGTTTCGACCCATTACAGTTTCATTTGTTTGTCGTAAATTCCTCAACCGGTATTGGATTCAGGTGATTCAAAGTCATGTTGATAGTTATCATCGTGATCTACATCTTTGTTGCAGAGGTCAAGAGCTCATTCTAGGTTTTTTACTCCCAGAATTTCCTAGAAGCACGATACACTAACAACTCAACATGCCGACCCAACCCAACACTCAACTAATGCCCCTCTCTTGTTCTTTACTTGTTGGCTCTCATTTTTTAGGGTTTTTAGCAGATTTTGAGTCTTTTCACTAAAGTAGGGGTAGTGAATCTATATATACTCCCTCCCTTTCCCTTCCCTCCCCCTCCTCTGCTCCCCTCATTTGTAACTTTTCGTAATGTAATTTACTTTGCTTTCACTTTGAGTTTAGGTTCTTAAGGGTTATTTCCCTCCTCAAGGGGAGAATTCGATTTGGAGTCAAAATATAACACTCCTCCCTCTGATGGGATGTAACTTCTACCATATAATAGTAAAACTTTTGTTGATTCATAAAATGAACTAATATAACGAGAACATTTATAGGCTTCTCTTTTTCTTTCTCTTTTCTTTTTAACAACTGGAAATAAACTCTTAGCTATAAGACATATAACAACTTGGCTTAATTGCGAAAACAAACACGAACTTCCATTAAATTGCAAATTTAACATAACTTTTCAAATGTTGTAAAATAGATCACGAAACTTGTCAATGTGTATAGCTATTTACGTCATGTAATGCGACATAGGATGTATGCTGGGATACAAAATAAAACTAAAAAATAACTAATGAAATTACAGATCAAGTTGTTCTTGATTAGACCGGAAATCGCCATGAACTTGTATTCTAAACTTGATACCTAATTTCTCATACCTTATACTACCTCAGTCCCGCTCTAACTTTCCTACTTTCCTTTTTGATTTGTCTCAATTTAACTTTCCAGCCCATAAATGACAAATTTCTCTCACAATCTCCACCCTCAATCTCCACCTTTAAAAAAGTCAAAGATTCCCCAAAATCTGCTTTTTCTTAACTTCAATACCCAGTCAAAGTAGGAAAGTTAAGCCGGGACGGGGGGAGTATATTGATGATTTGATACTAAAAATCACTTATCTTTGAGAAAAGAATCACAAATAAAAAATTTATGCGATGTTAGTGATAAAGCGAAGGCTAATTTTATGACTCACACAAAAAAATTTAGTTCATATAATCGGATAATGTTCATTGCATTAGTAAAGAGAAAAAATGATTCGAGTTCAGAAGAAAAGCCTGTTACGACTTGTTCAATTATATACCACTTGATTCGGGTTCTTATTAATATTTTTTAATTTTTATACCAACTTGACACCCTACATGGCGTAAATAATCAACATATTGAGAATTTATCACTAGAAATTGGTTGATGATTAAAAATTGCAAAAATTTGTTAAGTTCGTGATTTATTTTACAAAATATGAAATGTTATGTTAAATTTGCAATCTGGTGAAAGCTCGTGTTTTATTTTACAATTAAGCCTAATAACTTTGACTCATTTAAAGCCTAAGGAAGATACTTCCATCATGTAACATCCCAATTTTTATCAAAGATGATTATTAGACGTGCATTATGTGGTCATATTCTATGATGCATTTTAGTGTGATAAGTGTGTGATATTTGAGTTATTTAATGTGTTCCTACGTGCTATTGAGTATGATAATTAGAACATTGATAATATATGAGCCCTTTTAATTAGTTATTAAAAGTTATTCTTTGTTATAAATTTTAGTGATAATCGAGTACTTAATTAAAAATAAAGAAGAAAGAAATAGAATTAGTGGAGAAAGATTAGGAATTCTCCTGGAAGTGGGATTGTGTATCTTCCCTTAGTTATAAATACTAATGTGTCTCATCCTAATAACCCGTATAATTCTAAAAGAGACGGAAAAAAAAGGGAGAGGAAGAAACCTGTTCGCCGAGAAGGGAAAATAAGGAGGCGCCGACTGTAGCAGCGGAAGCCTTATACGTGTAGGTAAATTACTTATTTTATATCTTGAATTCCCAAAGTACGTTTGAGATATTATTTAAGTGAAATGAGAATAATAAAATTCACAGAAAGTAATGATTGTTGTTTTGGCTTTCACCAACTTGTAGGTATTAGAAAAATTATAATAATCGTTCTTGAATTGGGAGGCTCTTTATGTTTATATACATGTATTCACATATACACATTTATTATAGTATAAAAGTGGCTTAATAGTCTGAATTAGAAACAAAATCTTCCAGGTTGACTTGAAGGTTTCTTAATTATGATTCTTGGTAAATGGCAAAGAAAGCACTATGTTTATCAGATTAGTAAATTTGTAAAATTTGTAGGATGACTTTTGGTTATTAACTTTATAGAACTTATTTGTTGGAATTTATACAACATTCATTATATAATTAATTTCAATGAGGTATGTTAGTTTATCAGAATGGTAGAACTTAACTAGTTATTAAGAGGAATTGATTTTAGTACAAAAACCCTTTGAATTTTTAATGATATTTAATTATCAAATTTATTTTTTAGCTACTTGCAATGGGTTCAACAACAGCAGGGTAGGTGATTAATTTGCCTAAATATTAGATTTTCCACTGTAGGTATACAACATTATTATAATACTTTGTGCTTTAGATTCAGTTGAGAAAGCTTAGTACGGGTTTAGAGATTTTTTTTGTGTTGTTGAGCTTTGGACTTCGAGGTGAGTACATCTCTCACCTGCAATATGAGGAATTACATTATTTGAGAAGTTGATTTAATTGTTGAGCAACTTGCATGATTGCTTTGCTTGGATTGTTGTACGTGTCAATTTGTCAGGACCTGTTTGTTTGT
Organism: Ajuga chamaepitys; assembly: GCA_958295605.1. Lineage (NCBI taxonomy): Eukaryota > Viridiplantae > Streptophyta > Magnoliopsida > Lamiales > Lamiaceae > Ajuga > Ajuga chamaepitys. Next base: position 32,358,160 of record OY282499.1, on the reverse strand, counting down.
TAATTTACGTATTGAAGTTGAATGAGAATTGTGTGCAAATATGAGTTCATTTGTATTGAGTAAAGATAAAGTTTTTTGGAAAATTATATTTTTTTTTTATATATATGGATTGGTACCTGGGCACGAGACCGCCCTCAAGGAGTTTTGGGTACGAGATCACCCATTTATGAGTTAGGGCACGAGATCGCCCTACGAGTTGAGTTGCTCCATTAGGATTCAGTGGCTGGCTACCCTGAGTCTTAATGGAGTTGCACGCATTGGTACCATGTCCGGGCCTAAAGCATTGTTTTATTATTTATATATATTTATATATATATATATATAAGAGTTGAGTTATTAAAGTCATTTAAAAGGAGTTTTGTTGAGATAAAAACAAAGTGATTGTGAGATTACGATGTTACTTACTAAGCAAAGCTTATAGTTTATTTTACCTCATATTGCAGATAAAGGCAAGGGTAAGATGAGTTAGAAGAAGCAAGGCGGTGTGTAATGGTAGTGGCGGCGGAACCTCGGAGCTGGTCACGAAAGATTTCTTATTATTTTTAATATTCGTTTAAATTGTTAAGTTGCAAGTCTTATTTACAAGTTTATTTAGCTAGTTGGAGTTGGTGAGGGTTCTTTATATTTTATTCTATTATTTGAACTTGATATTTGGTTTCGACAGATGTTTCAGTTATTTCCGTATTTTGAGAAAGTTGAAGTTATTTCAAAATTTCTCGAAAGTATGTTTCTAATTAAAAATAAAGAAAGAAAAAATTTTGAGAATTTATGGTAATACTGCGTTTGAGCACTTGAACAATAGTAGATGTGACAGTCCGCTAGTAAGGGGGTGTTACACATTAACTCTAACTCAAATTTCACACTAAGGAACTACAATGTGAAGCTTCTCATTTTCTTTTATTTTTTCTTTTTCTTTTTATTTCCATTTGAAATCAAGTATTAACTATAAGACTGAAAAACTTCAACTCGTGTTATGACATGCAAAATTATTCTAGAAAATTTAACTCAAGTCAATAAGAAAATACAAATGCATGGCTTAATAAAGTGCATAGCTTATCATTATTCATGAAATAATATTTAACTCCACTACTAAGTGTCTAACCGATTCCGATGATCCACCACCATTACCATTTCCGCACCGGTCTTGCTTCCTTCCAGCTTCACGTCTAACTCTTTATCTTATCTGCATTATGAGGTAAATAAGAATAGGCCGATGCTTCATTAATGCATCGCCAATCTCACAAAATATTTTCCTCTAAAACTCAAGGACTTTAAAACATCACTTAAAAATAAATACACTTCTACTATAAAAATCAATTGATATACTTTGAAATCATCTCATAAATAAGAACTCGAATACTAAAAAACTAATATGGGCCCGAACATGGTACACCAATATCCGCAACTCCATTAAAACTCATGGTAGCTAGTCACTGAATCTTGATGGATCAACCAAACCAAATAAGGCGGTCTCGTGCCATGAACTCATAGATGAAATTCCTTGGTGGTCGGTCTCTTCCTTAGTGCCACACCTAAAAAATATAAGAAAAATACTAAAACTACTTAATAGTACTATACTCTTATAAAGACTTAACTTTTCATTAGATAAGATGGTTTAAGATCTCGTACAAAATTATTATATCAACTTCAAGCACACACGGCGCGCCCACACACACACACGCACACACACATGTGTGTGTGTGTTACCTAAATAGAATACAATAAACCTTGACTAACTAAATCATATCAAAATTCAAGTAAACATCATACACTCGTCTCCAACAAATAGAATCAAATTACTTCACATAATAGGAACAAATAATAAAATCAAGCTCGACATAACAGACACAATAATAAAATCAAGCTCAATCGAATTTCACATAATAGGCACAAATAATAAAATAAAGTTCAAGTAAATTTCACGTAATATGCACAAATAATAAAATCAAGCTCAAGTAAATTTCACATAATAAACTTCACATGATAGACACGTAAAATAGAATCAACTACAAATATTGCGAGTGAGAAATACTTACAAAAACATATCCAACAGTTTATCCGCACATCATATAGCAAGAATAATAGAGTCAAGTTTTACCCCAACAACATTGAACCAAGAACGTTGATAAATCATAATCTTACTTTGCTAAAATCACTTAAAATAGACATGGATGTAATAACTTACTAAATACTTATACTGCAGGTGAAAAATATACATACTTCGAATTCCACATGCACAATATTAAAATATTTTTACACGTAAGAAGCTTTCCCAACCACATCCAAAATCTTAAAAAGACTCAAGAATGACTAAAAGTTCACAAATATAATACTAGGACTAAAGTTATTTCTACTTCTTTTATTATTATCTACTTAAACCTCTGTTTGTGACTATGAATTAACTATTGTTACTATTTCATTCTTAAAGAAAAATGACCTTCTAACACCATTTGCCAAAGTGTGCTGGTATATTTCTAACAATTTGATTATGTATTCATCGAAATTATATTATTAAGTGTAGTAGTTGAATAATTCCAGTTAATTACATTAGTTATACAAAGGAAATTTTACTTATCTGTGAGATCGGAAAACCTTGTCCAAGGAAATAATCCCCATTAAACAAATATTTCATTAGTGATGAACGTGAAAAATATCGTTTTTCTTGCATATTTCACGTCTATATTTTTATGAGAATTACGAGTCTTTAACATGTCTAAGTGTGATTTCATATTTAACTGTATTTTTGGGTCGATTTTTCTTTTTGATATGATTTGATGCACTTTTAGATTTTTTTTAGTCATATTTTGAAGGTTAGTAAAATCCGAGAGATCGAGAAGATCGATTGCACCAATTTTCTCACTCCGGCCTGCATCCCGAGGCTCAAACGGGCCCAAAATGGGCCACGGTCAGGCATCAATTGAATTTCATCAAGTCATGAACAAAATTCATGAAGGAGTCGAGCCAAGAAAATGGGTGAAAAGGCCTCAAAATGATGAAAAATCGAAAAAGATATCAATCACACGTGTTTCTCCATTCTAGCCCGCAATCGAGGCCCAAATGGATCCAAATAAGACCCTAAAAAATCCAGACTTGAAGTTGATCGAGTCATAAATAAAATTTATGAAGGGACGGGTCGAGAAGACCAGAGGAAGGCCTCCAAAACAACGATAGAAGATGAAGACGCGCAAAGAAGAGGACAAGGACAAGCCGAACTGGGTCAGTACCAGAGCCTACCGATCTGGCAGTCCTTATAGAACCACTCCATTTTTTGCCCTCTTACTGGTACTAGAGCCTATTGTCGGCTGCCAATCCGGTGGTCGGCGGTTTAGGTCTGCCAGCCCCGTTTTCAGCATGATATCTCCATTTTTTTCTTGTAACTTTCTCATATATACTCGGAATCGAGTGATTCAAGATGCTAAGTGACTGTGAGATGAAGATATACAACTTTCTTGTTCAATCCGAGAGCTGATTCCCCATTAATGTTTTCCAAAATTTGCGAGAAGACCAAGTCGAGCGCGATCGAGGGGCTCGACTCAATGTTTTAAAGAGCCAAGCACTCCCTTTTGTAATTTTACTCTTTTACCCTTACTAAAGGGATATTTTCAGCAGATTTTAGGGTTGGGCATCTATGTATACCCCTTCCCCTCTTATTTTAAAGGAATTAACACTAGCCTCCATTTGTAATCTTACAAAACACTCTTCTTCCTCCCTTTCTCTTTATTTTCGTAGATTTTTTTAGTTCTAAGCTAGGGTTTTCCTTCCTCCTCTTCAAGGAGGAAGCCATCTTTGGAGGAGAACTCAAAAATTACTCGGGGGCTTGTGACACCCTCCAAGTTTGTCAAAGAATTACGAGGATTCTTCAACTGCTTAAGCATTTTCTTATCCCTTCTCTTTATTTTCGATTTTTATTATTTTTATTGCTTGATATTGATGATTATTTTTATTGCTTTGGTGAGTTCTGAGTAATATCATTGTTTCCCGAAGCTTGGGAATAGCCCAAGTTTCGGGGTTAATAATTAGTTGATTGATTATTGGATTTGTTGTGGGTTGTGGTAACTAGGGTTAGGATTTGGTTAATTTGCAATGATGGTTAGTTGAAATTGAGCCTTCAACTACAGGCTTGCTTCACAGTCACTCCGGCTTTCAGTGGCTTAGGATCACCTCAATTAATCATGCAATTAAAAGATGATAGTTGGTTCCCTAGGCTAGGGATAACTACCCTTTCGAGGCTTGTCGACTAGATGTTAATTGAGGTTAGAGGTTAAATTCTATGCCTTAGTTTGTTCGTGGTAAGTTAGCCTCGGATAATTAAATTAACTAAAACTCAATCAGTAGGAGGGAGACCTATGGAGCAGAATCCCTACTGAGAGGGGGAGTAGAGTTTAGGGGTCTTTGGTTGGGATGAACGAAATTAGGTTTAGTCGTGTGTGTGTAGGAACTACACCCCTTACACCGATCTTTAACGTTGGAGAAGTCAAGCTACCCTCTTCTAGTTTTATGTAACTAGAATCCCATGGCCCGGGGTTAGATTATAATTTCTTATTCATGTAGGTAGTCTACATCGAACCTTGTGTAGTCACCAATTCTAGGGAATTAGAGACAAGTCAACCACTTTTCTAGAATTCATACCCAATTGGGACGTCAGTTGGTTTGGGAATTTAATCACATAAATCTCACAACAATGTCTTATAATCGCTTCTAAATATCAATTTCATCTTGTTTCTGTGAAACCGAGTCTCTGAAATATCTCCCCATTGATCGGTTCCCTCCTTGTTTATTTATTTATTTTATGTTATTTAAATTAATCTTTTGACGTAATTAATTCAAAAGTGCCAAAGATGATTCTCATGGATAATCCTCCCTGTGGATTCGATATCTTTTATACTACCTCTGTCACAAATGGTACACTTGCGATTTGAGAGGGTAGTTCTAATCCTAGCGATTTAGAGCGACTTTCGCGACAAGTTGAATTGGGCATAAGTTTTCTTAAACTGATATAATTGAATTAGGAAATTATTCTCTAAAACAAAGTATGAGATGTACAATTAATAAATCATAATTGAAAAATATTTAAATAAGAATAAAAAAAAAAAAAAAACACAAGCCATCACCCAATTCTGAATAATAATACATGTACACCTTTCAGTTCAAATTCTCTTTTTATTTTTTATTTTGCCATGTTCTTGAAATTATCATTCTACGAACTATTGAATTATCTATTAACAATTGATTACTACTTATTTACCAAATACAAATACTTGCAACACCTAGTAATATTGTATTAATTTACATTTAGGGCTTAGTAGGAATCACCGTTGATACTCAATTCTCCTCTTAATATAGGGCATAACTTATCCCAACTACTTACTCTTAAATGATTTCTTTTTAAAGTTGAAAATAATTAAGTTGGGTCAACTAACGGATCTTGCTCAAAACAAATCGAGCCCAAATAAAAATAATTTTGCCTTAAATAAACAATATTGATTTAGGCATATTGAGATATTGAGCAAATAAACTTACTCGGACGTATGATCATGTAAAAATAGATTATTATATTAAATAGGGCCTAAAATAATTATTCCTGAACTTAAGCTTGGGCTAAAATAAATTAATGCCAAAAACTAATGGGACGAACTAAAAATAACTAACTTAAGCCCAACATTTATAAATACGATTTTGGACTTAACTTAAATAATTGGCCACTCTAATATTTACCAGCTAACCGCAAGTGTACGGTGTAGTTAATAGCGAGTGGCAACCAGGTTGTTTCCCATAGAGACTAGTGAAAATGAAACATAATCACAGTATGACAGTATCCTACAACAACCTCGTATCTAGGCAGATTATAGAAGATTGGTTCGTTGCGTTATTATTACCCTACGTACTAATTATCCAAACCCCAAGACAAAAGTAAGAGAATAATATATTAACTAATGGTCACTATTAGCTAATCAACAAAGGATTTAAAAAATATTAAAGACTATCTTAGGACGTCGATTTCAGAATTATTATCATGCACTCATAGAAAATTATACATGTAGACGTTATATGAATTACTATGATTATTATGCTTATCCATTATGGGGCTTCGTGAGTATGCATTCTTAAACCTCTTTCCGAACCGTCTAAGGTGTGGATTATCACATACAACCATAAGTTGACATGTCTATAACTTCTAAACATGCATAGGAAATACCCCCTTAATATGCCCTCACCTTACATATTATGTCATATGTTGTTTATCCACCTATACCCTCACCTGTCGATCCAATTTTTGGTATGTTATTGTGATTGCTAGGCTTAGGCAATCAATCTATCAAAACATCAATCATTCCTCAACATATTGAATAACATCAAAAGCATAAAATCATACCATGCATCAAAGAATTCTACATTCGTAATTAAGACCTACTATCTAACCCGTATAATATAATAAACTACTCCATAATACATAAACGAAATTCAATAAATTAAATAGAAACAATTTTCAACAATAAACTGAAAAATAAACATATTATAAAGTACTACAGTCAATGATCAATTCCAATGGAAGAGTCTACGACGTCCTTCTCTAGCTCCCTACGAGCGCAGAAAACTACCTCAACAATGTTGCTGGAAAAATGTGTAGAAAATATTGTATATGTTGTAAAGCTGATGTTCTAAAATGGACTTTAAGGCTAGGTATTTATTGGAGTACACAACAATACTTTTTCACCGGGCTTAACTCGGATAAAATCCCATAAAAATGCAGCAAACGAGAAAACTCGCCATTTTGCTAGACCAATGACCAGCATGTAATCTGTCTAGAAAACGCTAAAAAATTATACATGTTTTCTTGGTCACCGTAGGAAGCTAGACCGGATCAAGTGAGTATATTCGTTCTAGCAAACGCTCCACGTTTGAACTGTTTTAAGTGGTCAAAATAGGAAGCTAGACCGAATGACATGAGTGCTTTCGGTCGTGCAAATTGCAATGTTTCCTCTTCTCATTTTGCTTCATCTTTTGGGCTACTCCACTCCATCTTGGGCTTACTCTGCTCAATTCTCTAATTCCCTCCTTCCAAGCCTTCTTTTATCCATCCGGACTTCTGATTTCACATATTATCTTCAAAAACACATTGTTATGTACTGAAACACTACAAAACCAATAAACAAGTGAAATCCGCCAAACATATGAAAACGTGGGGTTGGAAGTACTTATTTACACAATAATGCATCATTTTAGCCATGAATATATGCATAAAATCATGCAAAATATGAAGTGATTATTAATCCCCCAAACTTACCCGTTATGCGTCCCAAACAACCAAAAAAGAAAACAATGAAAACTAGAAGAGGTACAACTTTTATTATGGACCAATGGAAATGAATAATACTTCATACCTTATTATTTTTGCAAACTATATACAACACATTATGATGGACATAATGACAAAAAACACACTTAAACTACTCTCAAGCACTAAGTCCCTCTAAACAAGTGATCTTCACTAGGTGTGTGCATCATTCATCGCTCAAGTGTACAATAAGGACAATTTCGCTCGGCGAAGTAGTGTCATGCATAAGACCTACCATATGTTTGCATATTGCCTAACCCTTCATCGCACTTAAATGTTTATTTCTTGGAATCACTAAGGTCTTCATTTTTTGTTGTAGTGTAGGTTCATTGGTAAAAGTGTGACAAATATTTGGATAATAGTGACTCAACTCGGACTAATTGAGTTAGCTACTCTTTACTATCCTCAAGATGACTTTTTCCTCTCTTCCAATCTCTCAGTAGGCTAATTTATTAATGGATTTCTTTACCCTCTTCTAGTACTACAAAGGACTAACCTAGTTAGCAATTTCTTTCCCAACCATCTTTCTATATTAAAACAACCCTTTGTCAGACTCCTCTGATTGTCTTGGATATTTTTTGTACAAAATTTACAATGTAGAGAGCATAAGCGTACTATTTTATACCCCTACCTACACAATAATTTCGTTGTTTTTTAAGGCAACCAATATCATGTAACTTCTATTCTAACCTCTTCCAACTATTGGTTTTACAACAACCCTTTTCCCCTTATTCTCCTCTAATCACCCAACACCTCTCTCGCTCATTCATATTTTCCCTCTCTCCTCTACTCAAATAGTCCAAGTAATAGGAAAAAGGCTAAAATCGATTATGAGCTCGTGTCAAAGCTACTAAGAAAAGCTAAGGCTCAAAGTTGGTTGACTAAGGAAAATTTTAAATCTTTAGGTAACGAAAATTTGGCTAAGTAGACTAAAATATTTTTTCAAATAATGCCTAAGATCATTTTCCAAGCTTATCTATAAGAGGAATCTAGATAGAACCAATGCAAGTTCTAGAGATACAGTATGCTTTGATCAACGAAACACATACAAGAAAAAGTAAATAATACTAAAAAAATTAGAGTTTAAATTATGGCTCAAATCTCACGGCTTTTTTATCAATTCCTAAAGAAACTAGCTTCAGTTATGTCTGTCCATGTCCTACCATGTGTATATTTTTTTTTAAAACCAAATTCGACTCATCACGAGGTCGTCACCATGATCCTTTTATTATATTATTGTAGCTACTAGCTTTACGCCTCTTTCGGCTAGCCTATCCTACGAAAAAGTAAACGTGCAAAATAATAAAATAAACTTAAAATGTGATCTACATGTAACAATGCAACAAAAAAAAATTAACTATTACAGGCTTAATAGTTAAATAGTTCAAATTTTAAAGTAAATTTAGAATATATATTACGGGTCGAATAATTAATTAGCAAAATTACACTCCTAAAGGTTAAAAAGAAAATAGGGCCAAGGACAAAGATAAAGAAAATAAAGATATTTTCACGTGTGTACTACTCATCCCCCTCTCCAAACTTATTTTGGAAACAAGTTTGTGGGGACAAGTTGTACATTGTGGTTGGATTTATGGATGTAAAAAGAAGAAAAAGAGACTATGGCTCAGGCGGATGATGTGACAATCCAAAATGCCTCTGACAGAACCACTGGAAGACTGATCTAGGGTGTATCAGAAAGCCATGTATCTCCTCACTCTCCCGATCCAAGTTGGTTAGGTGTTTGTGGGTTGATGTCTCTAGAATCTCAAACTACCGCATCATGCGCCGCTGGTGCTGGAAGCTCCTCCTCTACTAGGTCGTGAATGACCTGTGTTGGCAGCGCATGATGAGTGATGCTCGCTACCCGGTGCTCAGGGTTATCCATCAGTAGATTCCTCTCGTTCCTCAACGGTAAGAGGGTAGTCAGTGGAGAGTTTGGAAATGGAGACAATCTCCATACAACTGTGTGAAGAATATCTGATCTCCATTTACCTTCACTATGCTCATGCGCTAAAGATCGCTCAGGGTAAGCTCATGAGATCCCTCCATGGTTGCCATCCTGGAGGCTAATCCCTACATGAAATGCGATCGGTGTGATCAAGCCTCCTGTAACCACAGAGTCCTTCTAGCGCTTAACCACTCTCTCTGATGTGTTAACAAGGTAGTGAGCTTCATCTACATTCTCACTTTTTAGCATGTGCTCTATGATGTAGAGCTCCTGAATGAGGACTAACCTCGTGTCTTTTTGCCCAAATATAGTTAGTGCCGAATCTTTCTGTACATAACGAATAACTGGGTTGCAGATGGCAGATGACTTCCTCTGAGTTGTTGGGGTGCTCTTGGCTTGCATCCCAAGAGTTGTAGAGGTGGAAATTCAGTCCCAGATGTCTTTGTGAGATAGAACAACATCATCAGCTTCATTCTCGGGGAATGCGAAGCATTCCTTCAATTGGGCTATAGTAAGACTGAAAAGCATGTTCCGCAATCGGAAAGTGATGTGGTGGGGAACGTTCTGCTCCTTCTAAAGGCTAAAGGTGGATAGAAACTCTAGTAGTGATGCCTCCCAGTTCATCGCCAAGAAATTTCATATATGATTCTTCAAACAGATCCTCTACGTCCCTGTTTATCCCTAGTTGTTGAGTAGTGGAGTAACTGATATATCTAGTCAGGACAACTCCTCTTTGGGTAATTCTATCCCAAACAGTTTTCTCAGCATAGGACAACTAGACACCGTAGTGCTCTGTATCATATGATACATGTTAATTATGAGAAGTATGTGCACTGTAGGTCAATTTATGATAGTATTTTATGAGAAGTGTGTGCATATTTGGTCAAGAATTGGATAAAGTACTATAAATTGGACCATTTAACGTGTTTGACTTGTTTTAAGGAATTTTTTAGCATTTTCAGGAATAAAAGTTGTGATTTACGACTAAGAGACGAAAGAACAAGTCGAAGGGACGTCTAAACCGGACCAAATTGATCAAAACCGGTCTGAACCGACCAAAAACTAGCCTGAACCGGCCCAAACCGGTCTGAACCGGCTAAGAAGGCAAACCAAAGCAGAAATGACACGGCCGTGTCATATATACAACACGACCGCGTCAAAAGTGACTCGCAAAGTGTAAAACGGCATTGTGCTCCAACACGGCCGTGCCATTTAGCCAACACGGCCGTGTCAGTTTGGCTGTCGTTTAGAAGATTTGAGCATAAAGAGACACGGCCATGTCACTTTACCAACACGGCCGCGTCAAAAGTCCGATTTTGAAGAAAAAGCCCATCCCAAGGAGGAATTAATTCCTAACTCCCCAGGACTCTTCCGAAGTCTATAAAAAGGCAAGGAGAGCTCGTTTTCTAGGATCATCAGTTATATCATCATTCTACTTAGAAGAAGACATGGCGAACGAAGAAAGACGAAGATTGACAAGACGATTCTTCCGGGTTTAGTACTTCTTTCTAGTTTTATTCTTTAGGATGTTTTGCATAAAATATTGTATTGGATAAAGAATAGGCATGAGTAGCTAAGCTATTCATGTCCTAGGGTTAGAAAGTAGGGATTTTATAACAATGATTCGATTTATGTTTTGATTTATTGATTCTGGTTTTGAAGTCTTTATCTTTATGTTTATTATAACTGAATTTAGACAGGCCATCTAGGTTAGTAATCCCGTTTAACAAACTCGCTTCGAAAGAAGGGGTTTGTTATCAAACGTACGACATAGAGCACAGTTGTCTATGACTGTGTAGGCATAGAGGTTCATGAGCTTTTGGGCGTTATTGGAATTAATTAACTCGAGAGGGTAATTGCTCTAGTTAATCAACAATTTAATCACTTCGAGAGGAGGGTTAGGTTATTAAAGCACTACTTAATAAACACTAGATCGATTTAAAAATCAATAAGTTAAACACAATTGTCATTGAAGTAATATTCTGAAATCGAAACCCTAGGATACCTTTTCTTCTTGATTATTATTCCTTTTTGTTTGCCAAGTGTTGAGTCATAATTCATTAAGTAATTTAGTTAATTAATTAAATTCTTTAGTTTTTACTAAAATCAATCTTTGCAACTTAGTATCTAGTTAGGATAATTCTAGTGTATCGAGGTATCAAACTACCTAAAATCTATTTCTTGTGGGATCGACTTTGACTGCCGCTACTACACCTACAACCGTACACTTGCGGTACATTAGGTTAGAAAACATACATGTCATCATACAAGCTATATTCTTGGATGACCAGAATTTCTTGCTCGACTCTTCTTCTTGGAGGCATTTTCCTGCAACTTTAAGATTTCAAAATGTTAGAACAACGTAAAAAAGACAATTCAATAATTCTAGAATATTAGTTGGAAAAAAGTGCAACAATCAGTGGTGGCATTGTCTACTACAGAAGCTGAATACATGGCTTTGACAGAGGCAATCAAGGAAGCTATGTGGTTAAAAGGCATTCTGAAGGATCTAGGGATTAAGCAGGACTGTTACTATATATTGTGACAATCAAAGTGCGTTACATCTAGTGAAACATCAAGCTTTCCATGAAAGATCCAAGCACATAGATGTCAGATTGCATTTTGCAAGAGATGTGATTGATACAGGGTCTGTGGAGGTAAGGAAGGTCCATACAAGTGATAATGCTGCAGATTTTCTAACCAAGGTAGTGCTTGGGAGTAAGATGGTTCATTGCTCAAGCCTGATAGGGCTTGAACGGTGTGATTAAAAGGCTGGAAGACAAGGCAGGTTGAGGTGATGAAATACACTTGAGTTCATTGAGGTGGAGATTTGTAGACATCAGTTCAATATCATCAAGTGATCATGGAATGTAGTAGAGGTTTTGAGGAGTCCAGAACCGGGTTTAGAATGTTGAGAACCGGGTGAGAGAACTGGGTTTTAGCCGGATCAGTTAAAGAGGTTAAAATGGAAACCGGAGTCAAGGTTGTTATAACTGCCGCTTACAACGGATTAAAACCGTTGCATGTAAAACCGTTGTGGAAAGCTCGCTTAAACAGTTTTGAGCAGTTGAAGACAAAAGTGGTTACAACTACTTCTACTCCCTGATTCGAGCTCCGGCCTTTATATACATTGAAAACACTTGAAGTTGCGAGTTGATTCACGTTTCTTTCTCTCTGTAAACAGCACTCAATCAAGAGAATTAGATTGCTAGGGTTCTTAAGCTCAATTCGGCCTGTGAATTGGGGTTTCTAGTTTTCTGGATTAATTCTTGTAATTGATTGATTAGTGGAGTGAATTGAGGTGTATAGAACCTCCGTCGATGTAGATCACATTGATCGAACCACGTAAAATCCCTGAGTTCATCATTTCTTCTTCCTGTTCTTTGTTCGGTTTCTTGTGGCCGATTTCTTTGTTGATTTTCATTCATTACTATTTATGTATTGTTTGTGTGTGAGTGGAACTGATTCATAACAAGTGGCGCCGTCTGTGGGAACCTTTCTCACACAACAAGAAGGCAGAGATGTCAGGAATGAAGATGGATGTGGAGAAATTCTCAAGGAGAAATGACTTCCATCTTTGGAAGATCAAGATGAAGGCTATTCTGGTTCAAAACGGGTTGGTAGGTGCACTAAAGCTTGAAAATGAATGGACAGAGACAGAGAAGCCTAAATATGCAGAGGTGGATCAAAAGGCTCTGAGTATGATCATCTTGTGTCTAGGAGATAAGCCATTGAGGGAGATTTCAAGATGATCGACTGCTATGGAGGCTTGGACCAAGTTGGAGGAACTATATCAGTCCAAGTCTGTGTCAAATAAACTGTTTCTCAAATAGAGGTTACTGGATTTCAAAATGGTGAATGGAAAAGACATTTCTGATCAACTGGATGAGTTTTCTAAACTTCTTGATGAACTGGAAGATCTTGGAGTAACTATGGAGGATGATGACAGAGCTTTAATGGTATTAAATGCTCTACCAAGTTCCATGGAAGGGTTCAAGGACACTTTGATGTTTGGAAGGCAGGATAAACTGAGTTATGACTCAATAATCACTGCTTTGAAGACCAAATGCCTACAGATTCAAGGAGATAAGGTGACTCAATCTGGTGAAGGTTTGAATGTAAATTTCAAGAAGAATTACCAAAAGAAGAAGAGCCAAACCTCAAAAAGTTACAAGACTGGCAATACTGCTCCAAAGAAACCTGGAGAATGGACAGAGAACAGAAAATGCTTCAAATGCAAGCAAGTAGGGCATCTAAAGAAAGATTGCCCTCAGAAAGTGAAGAAGAAAGAAGGCCATGGTGGAGAAGCTGCCACTGTTGAACATGGAGAAGATACTCCAGAAGTGTTAAGATTTCAATCACTTACAACACACACAAATGAATTCAATCCAGAAAAGAATGAAAAATGAACTGAAAAACGGCCAAACAAAACCGAACGCAAAACCAGAAACCAAATGAAGAACACAAAGCTTTTACGTGGTTCGATCAATGTGATGTACATCCACGGAGGTTCTATACACCTCAATTCACTCCACTGAACAATCAATTACAAGAAATATCCCAGAAAATCAGAAGCCCCAATTCACAAACCGAATTGAGCTTAAGAACCCTAGCTTTCTAATTCTAATGATTGTGTAATGTTTACAGAGGGAAAACTACGTGTATAAACTCGTCTTTACAAGTTGAACAAATGTATATAAAGAACTAAGCTCGAATCAAGAAGCTCTAGAAGCTGGAAGCAATTCTGTTTCAACTGCTTTAAAACTGGTTCACGAGCCTTTGACAACGGTTTCACATGCAACGGTTCAAAACTGTTGCATAATTCTGTTATAACCGTCACAACTCCGGTTCTTCAACAATCTCCAAAACTGAACTGCTTTAAACCCGACTTTCTGGCCCGGTTCATCCCAACCTAAATCCGGTTCCTGATTCTTCTCAATCTCTACTTCAAGACATGTCCACTTGATAAAATTAAATTGACACCTACAAGAAGTCTTGAATGTTACTGAATCAAAAATGGAGTTGGACTGGGTACTGGATACAGGCTGCTCATTCCGCATGTGTCCTCACAAAGAATGGTTCCAAAACCTCAAGAAAGAAGATGGTGAGTGTGTACTGCTGGGAAATGACCAATCCTGTAGGGTTCAAGGCACTGGATCAGTAAACATCAATATGTTTGATGGTGTCACCAGGCAAATTGCAAATGTAAGGTACGTGCCTGGACTTAAAAGAAATTTGATCTCCCTAGGATCTCTAATTGCTACTGGGTGTGAGTTTAAGTCTGTTGATGGCCAATTACACATAACCAAAGGAAATAAACTGGTAATCAAGGGAAGACAACACAATGGACTATTTATTTTGATAGGAAAACCAGTGGTTGGGAGTGTGGGGAATATTCTGGCTAAAAATGAACTAACCCTGTGGCATAAAAGATTGGTACACAATGGTGAAAGAGGACTGAAAGGACTCTCCAGAAGAGGGATCATTGGAGAGTTTGGGAATAAGACACTTGAGTTTTGTGACAAATGTGGATTGGGCAAATCACAGAAACTGCCTTATGCCAAAGGGATTCACATTACTCAAGAACCTCTAGATTATGTCCACTCTGATATCTGGGGACCATCCAGGACTGAAACACATGGAGGTGGAAAGTATTTCATGTCTGTAATTGATGATTTCAGTAGGAAAGTATGGGTGTTCATCTTAAGGAATAAGAGTGATGCCTTCACTAAATTCAAGACATGGTTGCTTCAAATGGAAACCTTGAAAGGAAAGAAACTCAAGAATTTGAGAACTGATAATGGCCTAGAATATCTATCTACTGAGTTTAATACCTTCTGTAATGAAAGGGGAATTACCAGACACAGAACAGTTCCCATGAATCCACAACAGAATGGTGTGGCAGAAAGATTCAACAGAACTGTCCTAGAAAGAGTCAGGTGTATGTTACTTGATGCTGGGTTACCAAAGGTGTTTTGGGGAGAAACAATAAACACAGCATGCTATCTAATAAACAGATCTCCTACATCAACTCTGGGATTCAAAACACCAGAAGAAGTATGGAATGGAAGGATTACAGATTACTTAGGATTAAAGGTGTTTGGATGCTTGGCATATGCTCATATGAAATCAGATAAACTTGAACCTAGAGCCTACAGGTGTGTGTTTATGGGGTATCCAGAGGGAATCAAGGGTTACAGGTTATGGTGCATGGAATCTGGAAATCAGAAGTTGATGATTAGCAGAGATGTGAAGTTCAATGAGTCAATTATGGGATATCATTTCTCTAGGAACCTGGGAAATCAGGATGAAGGCCCTGAAACAGAAAGGATATATGTTCAGGTGGAGACTCAGGAGGAGCATGGCAGACAAAGAGAAGAAGATCTGGCTGATCATTCCAGTAGTAGTTCTTCAGAAGAAGAAGACACAACACACAGAAATCCAAACCTGAGGGAGTACAGCATTGACAGAGACAGACCAAGGAGGCAAATACAGAAACCAGATTTTTATGGACAAGCTGGAACTGTACATTATGCACTGAGTGTTGCTGAAGACATAGAAAATCATGAACCACAGAACTTCAAAGAAGCAATCAGTGGTGATGAAAGTGAACACTGGATCAGTGCAATGATGGAAGAAATGGAGTCTTTGGAGCGAAATGGCACCTGGAAACTGGTGGATAAACCAAAGGGACAAAAGCTGGTAAGTTCCAAATGGATTTACAAGAAGAAGGTTGAAGCTGGGGTCTCAGATAAGATAAGGTATAAGGCAAGACTGGTAGCAAGGGGCTTTACTCAGAGGGAAGGCATTGACTTCAATGAAGTTTTCTCTCCTGTGGTAAAGCACTATTCCATCATATTACTTTTGTCAATAGTAACACAAGAGGACATGGAGTTACATCAGCTGGATGTAAAAATAGCTTTCTTACATGGAGACTTAGTTGAGAACATTTATATGAAGCAGACAGAGGGATTTGTGGTTCCAGGAAATGAAGAAAAGGTATGTTTCCTCAAAAAGTCATTATATGGATTGAAGCAAAGCCCAAGGCAGTGGAATAAGAAGTTCAATGAGTTTATGTTAAAAGCTGGTTTTGTCAGAAGTTTGTATGACAGTTGTGTTTATTTTGATAAAAATTTAAGTGTTGATCCTGTATACTTGTTGTTATATGTGGATGACATGCTCATTGCAAGCAAGAGCACTCACAAAATACATCAGCTTAAGCAGAAGTTGAGCTCT
Source organism: Ajuga chamaepitys (assembly GCA_958295605.1). Classification (NCBI taxonomy): domain Eukaryota; kingdom Viridiplantae; phylum Streptophyta; class Magnoliopsida; order Lamiales; family Lamiaceae; genus Ajuga; species Ajuga chamaepitys. Next base: position 32,341,640 of record OY282499.1, on the reverse strand, counting down.
GAATTTGATATGAAGGACTTAGGAGAAGCTAAGAAGATTCTGGGTATGAACATAATTAGAGACAGAGCTGCTGGATGTTTGTGGTTGTCTCAGAAGCAGTATCTTCAGAAAGTGGTGGAGAGGTTTATAATGCATGAGGCCAAGACACTGAGTATTCCAGTAAGTCAACAACTCAGATTAACAAAGGAGCAGAATCCTAAGTCAGCAGAAGAAGAGTCATACATGAGAAAGTGTGCCTTATGATAGTGGAGTTGGAAGTCTGATGTATGGGAGGATATGCAGCAGGCCAGATTTAGCATATTGTGCGTCCCTAGTCAGCAGATATATGTCAAATCCAGGAAAGGCTCACTGGGAGGCTTTAAAGCAGCTGTTTAGATACTTAAAGGGAACAACAAGTCTGGGGTTGAAGTTTCAGAAGCAGGAAAAATTGGCTATTCCTTTAGAAGGATTTGCAGATGCTGATTTTGCTGGAAATATTGACACCAGAAAGTCAATCACAAGCTATGTGTTCACATTATATGGTACTACAATTAGCTGGAAAAAAGTGCAACAATCAGTGGTTGCATTGTCTACTACAGAAGCTGAATACATGGCTTTGACAGAGGCAATCAAGGAAGCTATGTGGTTAAAAGGCATTCTGAAGGATCTAGGGATTAAGCAGGACTGTGTTACTATATATTGTGACAATCAAAGTGCGTTACATCTAGTGAAACATCAAGCTTTCCATGAAAGATCCAAGCACACAGATGTCAGATTGCATTTTGCAAGAGATGTGATTGATACAGGGTCTGTGGAGGTAAGGAAGGTCCATACAAGTGATAATGCTGCAGATTTTCTAACCAAGGTAGTGCCTGGGAGTAAGATGGTTCATTGCTCAAGCCTGATAGGGCTTGAACGGTGTGATTAAAAGGCTGGAAGACAAGGCAGGTTGAGGTGATGAAATACACTTGAGTTCATTGAGGTGGAGATTTGTAGACATCAGTTCAATATCATCAAGTGATCATGGAATGTAGTAGAGGTTTTGAGGAGTCCAGAACCGGGTTTAGAATGTTGAGAACCGGGTGAGAGAACTGGGTTTTAGCCGGATCAGTTAAAGAGGTTAAAATGGAAACCGGAGTCAAGGTTGTTATAACTGCCTTTTACAACGGATTAAAACCGTTGCATGTAAAACCGTTGTGGAAAGCTCGCTGAAACAGTTTTGAGCAGTTGAAGACAAAAGTGGTTACAACTACTTCTACTCCCTGATTCGAGCTCCGGCCTTTATATACATTGAAAACACTTGAAGTTGCGAGTTGATTCACATTTCTTTCTCTCTGTAAACATTACTCAATCAAGAGAATTAGATTGCTAGGGTTCTTAAGCTCAATTCGGCCTGTGAATTGGGGTTTCTAGTTTTCTGGATTAATTCTTGTAATTGATTGATTAGTGGAGTGAATTGAGGTGTATAGAACCTCCATGGATGTAGATCACATTGATCGAACCACGTAAAATCCTTGAGTTCATCATTTCTTCTTCCTGTTCTTTGTTCGGTTTCTTGTGGCCGATTTCTTTGTTGATTTTTATTCATTACTATTTGTGTATTGTTTGTGTGTGAGTGGGACTGATTCATAACATATTGACATATAAGTAAGATAGCAACTAAAAAATAAAACCTATGGCTTGCCAGTCAAAGCCATCAACTATCATTTCCAACATTACATGAAATCAACCATTTCTAATAGGCCTAATTATGAATTTAAAATCAAACTTGCTAATTTTATGCATACGTGATCACATCAAGTCATATAATATGCACAATATACCAATAACTCGCAATTAGATACCTAACTTCCTAAAACTGAATTGTGAAACTTACAATTGTAATAAAAACGTAAATAGGAAGAGTAGAGACACATACCGTAAGAGCCTGAAAGTCTAAGGAGGCTCTAAGAACTCGACCGAATAAAAAATTTGAACCGGTTAAATTAGTCTACTTTAGATGGATAAGCTAATGGTGTAATTAATTTTAAGTGAAAGTGTGTGGTTTGGGTGCATTTTGTAAGTGCTAGAAAAGCTTAGAACATAAAGGATTTTGAAAAGAACAATTGAAAATGAGGCCTCCCCTCGTCCAAACGGCATTTAAATGAGAACATCCTGGTTACTTCATTTTACTAGACCGAATATATTTAAGTAATTCAATGTTGCAAACATGTCCAGACTTACCTGATTTATTCCCTTAAGCATTTGCTTATCCGAATGAAGGGTCCGTTCGGTCCTGAAAATAATTCTCTACATTCTTGACTTTTCAGTTTCACTTTTTTTGTCCATTTTTACTCTAATTTAGTGCACTCTTTGATCCTAGCATGAGGATCGATGTCCTTTTTCTTGTTCCTACTATTTAATCATCTACGTGACTCAAAATAAACATTAAACACACAAAAATAATAATATTAAACAAAAAGAGAAAAATGTAAAAATTAGTAGGTCGCCTCCCACTCAGTGCTACATTTTACGGCTATAGCTAGATGTGGTGTCGCATCATTGAAATAGTCGACACCAGTCCGACCCTACTCTGATTCTTCAACCTTTTGTGGAGGTATCTTGTTATCCGATTGTCCTCTTTGTTCCTTCTTCTTCCTTTCGTTGACCACATAATCATCGAACCCCATAAAAGTCGAACCCCATAAACGGTTTCTTTGGCAGTTATTCTTTGCAACGTACATGTGTGGCCACTGATTCATAAGATAATTTTCCGCATCATTAGATGCCTTCGTCAAGGCTCTGTTTGGCAGTGGGAAGTAAGGATTTTTCAACCTTTGTGTTCAGTACAAGTTTTCAGTCTGGTCGACCCTTAAGGAATTTCTTTCCATTATTTTGGCTATAGTGAGAAAGTGAGGATGCCATTCATCCTATTCGGAGAGGTCTATTCCCAACCATCTTGCTATTGGGGTCAACATTCCCCCTATCTTTATCTTCCTTTTTTTTTTCTTTGATGCTACTTCTAACTAGTCGATCAGGTGTGCTACTAGATTGCATGGCATAACCTTTGTCATACACTACATGATGAACAACTCGTTATCGCTTACCTTAACATTTGGATCTCTAGCGCATGTCGTGTGGGCCAAGATTTGCTGGATATATCAGAATACTGGGTTCTAAATCTCATAGTATATGTCCTCTCTCTCGTCATGGTCCATACCTTCTGTTATGTTCACCAACCTAGCCCAAAACTCTTATTTGTAGTACTCGGGTGGCTCTAAATAAGCCCCTAAATACTTCACCGTTTAAATCTCGTCTAGATCAGTGTCGATCAATTCATGGTTCTAATTATTCAGAAGGAACCTAATTCCATAGGCCTGTTTGTGACTTTTTCTCTTAGCACCTCAAAACTACTTATTATCTCCATAGTCACTCTTATATATGTCGGCCATCTCCCTTGCATTGTCGTACCCCATCCACAACGATGGAGTGTTGCCCATACACCACCATAAATTCCCACTTTCCTCATGGCTTCATCATAGGCATACTCGGTCACATGGTGCTCTACCTCAATCAGTCTATCCCAATTTTGTCTTTGCTTGAGATTTTCTAGAACTACTCCTCATTGGAGTACCTCTTTTGACAGAATCTCTTTTTCTTTCTTGAGCACTTACTTTGCTTCTTCCTCATCTTACCTATCCAAAAACTCAATATCAATAGTAATGTAAACATACTCTTCGTGTGTTGGTTTTAGGACAGCCGATTCATTTTCTTCATCGGATTCTTCATCTAAGTCAATAAATTGCTTGATGAAAATCTCCACTCTTTTTAGGACTACTCCTTGCTCTAAAAGCGACTTTTTCATCAAAAGCACTAAAAGTTACTATATTGTCACTCATATCAAAGATAGCATTGCTTGTACATAAGAATGGTTGTCCGACTAATAAAGGCAATGTGATATCCTCCTTAATGTCTACTATAGTGAAGTCGACTGGAAAGAGTAAATTGCCTACTCGTAAAAGCACATCTTCCACTACTCATATGGTACGTAATACAGATCTATCCACAATTTGGATAGTAGTGGTAGTTGGCTTATACTTCCCTATGTTCATTTATTAGCTGACAGCATGAGATTAACACTAGACCCTAGATGACATAGAAGATTCTCAAATTTGTTTATGCCTATAAAGCATGTAATAGATAAACTCCTTGGACCCTTTAGCTTTTGAGGAAGCTATGTTTGGGTTAGTAGTTCACAACTTTTGTTCTCCTTGCTCGTAACATCTTCTTTTTCCTTTGGTTCCTCCTTTAGCAGTACTTTCACCTTTCCTCCCCATACAGGAATTTCTCTCCATTGATCTAAAATACAAACTTGAGGATTTGCATTAGTTTTGAGTGCCATAGAGAATGGTAGTTGCACTTGATAAGGTGGGATATCTTCATCATTGAATGTCTTCACCCGCCTTATTGGTATTTCCTCGACTTTCTCCTCTTTTCTCACTTTTTTTTCCTTCCAGGATGGGATTTCACTGCTCCTTAGGATTCTTCGTATCACTTGAAAACTTTCCTCGTGGATGATTGCTACCAATCTTCTTGGCTAGCTGGCCTATGTGTGTCTCCAAGTTCTTTGCATTGGCTCCCATATATGCCCATATGGGTGATTAGTTGTGCTATTTGACCATTTATTTTGTTCATTCGAGCTTCGTGTTTCCCACTTTAGGATTTTGTCTGTTTCCCAATTGGGCAACCATCTCCTCTTAATTCTTTGCTTCTTTGGCTCTTCAATCACCCCATTATTAAAAGTGAAACCCGGTGTTGGATGCAGTGCATTGTTTGGGTTGGCATATGATAAATTTGGATGATTTCTCATCCATAGATTGTACCTATCATTTGATATGGCCTAAAGTTCAGATTGAAGCTTCAATTGCCCTTGTTGTTCATGTAACAAGCTTCTTACATGAACTATCCATGCACTAAACCCCCTAATTCACATTACCTCTTGTTGCGGCTTTCTATGTATATTGACTTGTTCCCCAATTTCGCGATATTCTCAGTAAGAACCGTGATTGTTTCTATCTCTGAGACCTCTGCCACTTTCCTCAACATAGTTCTTTCTACTGGCGATTGATAACTGTTAGAAGCCATCTCTTCCAAGATTGCAATGGCTTCACTTATTAATTTAGCCAATAGTGCACCTCCAGATGAGGTATCTACGATGGTCTTCGTATGTTCTAATAGCCTATTATAGAAATAACAGACTTATTGATCCTTAGGAGAACTATGTTGTGGACACATTCAGAAGAGTTCCCTATATCTTTCCCATGCCTCGTAGAGAGGCTCTCCATCTAGCTGGCGAAATTGTGTAATCTTGCTATGTGGAGTTTGTGTGTTCAAACTCTTAAACAAAATCCTCATTTTGTATATTTTTCCTTTTGTACACCTAATATTATTTGTGCTGAAATTGTACAATTGTAATGCAGGGACATTAGAGCAAATATCGAAAGATAAATGATCTAGTCCAAGCTGGGTTGAGAAAAAGGTGGAAGGAGTTGGAGTAAGACCAAGCCTTACTTGACAGGACCGGTTCCTTTACCAACCACCCAAGTTTTTGGAGTTAATAACCACTAACCAACAACGCCCACAAGTGAAGGATGTGGTGGTTATTTTAGAGTGTTGTCCAAGCATTGTGGTGGCCTATAACTAGAGTTGCTATGATCAACAAAAGGACATCAAATATCAAAGACAAAATAGCTAGTCTGCATTACAGTCATGTTATCTAGAGTGTTTAGTGAACCTTCTATCCAACCCACAATGTCCAGTTTATGTAAAATTCATATTCCTCGCGAATTTGAATCCCTTTGCTAGGATACTTTTTAGCATAGCTTTTGTTAGGTATTTTTTGTAATCTAGATTGTGTTTAATATTTCTTTGATACGTTAGGGTTCAAGAGGTGTGAATCGAAGTCTATCTTGATTCATATTATGAATCTTTTGTAATTCAATAAGTTAAAGTGAGTTGTTTCGCCCTGAAGGCACCCACAAGTTGTTTAACACTTGTGAATTTTTTTACATCATTTGTTATTTAAGTTTCTACTGTGTTTAGACTCAAGGTTGAGTAAATCTCGTACCCAACCTTAGTATTTTACAAAGCAATGCGCATTGTCACGCTCTCCAACTTCAAAGTCTTACACGGTGAGAAATATTTAAATATGATTTTTTTGCATAGATCATACCAACTGCTAATATTCTGTGTGGACAACCATGTCTTCCCCTTATCCCTCAATGAGAATGGGAACAAGCGTATTTATATTGCTTCATCAGAGGCCCCATTAATTTTGATAGTATCACATATCTCCAGAAAATTATCCAGATGGCCATTCGTGTCCTTTGTGGCTGCTCGCACAAATTAGTTATGCTGAACCATGGAGATCAAGGATGGTTTTAGTTTGAATGTAGTAGCTTGGACTGCTGCCTTCGTATTCTTCCACAAGCCCGAACAAGTCCCTTATGGGAGGTTGGGCTTGTTCTTGCAAGTTACCCTGTTGTTCCCACAATTGTCCTAAATTTTCTCCATTGCTTTCAGTCTCAGTCTAGGTTAACTAGAATGTCTCTTTCTGATAGTGGATTCTATCTCCAAGTCTATGGATATGATATCTCCTTCCTTAGATCCAGTTTTCATGCACTGCACACAAAACCTCTAAGACAAAATACCAAATAATAGTCAGAAGTTAAAATAGATTAGAAAAATAACAGTGCGGATTTTTGGAACAGTATGACACGTGCTTGATTAAAAAAACTCAATTTTTTTTCTCGAATGTTTATATTAAAAATGAAAATTTAAAATTTAAAACAATTAATAATCCTAGACTAGTTATCTCCAAGACTCCGCAAAACACTAATCCCGGGCAACACTTAACGCCAAATACTTGGTCGCTACCAGCTAACGGAAGTATATGGTGTAGTTAATAGCAAGTGGCAAGCAAGACCTTATCCCACCAAGAGTAGTGAAGAAGAAACCTAATTAGAGTACTACAACGTCCTACATCAACCTCATATTTAGGCAGATCATTTATAAGATTGGTTCATTGTGCTATTACCCTACTTACTGATGATCTAAACAGCAAGGCAAAAGTAAGAGAATATATATTAATTAACTATCACTATTAGCTAATTAATGAAGGGTTTGACAAATATTAAAGACTAGCTTAGGATGTTAACCTTAGAAATAGTTAAAGTGCAATCATAGACAATTGCACATGTAGACGGTATATGAATTACTATGATTATTATGCTTATCCATTCGCGAGTATTCATTCTTAAACCTCATTCCAAAGCGCCTAAGGTTTGGATTATAGCCACAGACAATCATAAGTTGACATGTTTTTAACTCCTAAACGTGCCTAGGAAATACTGTCATAATATGTCCTCATCTTTCGGTCCATATGTTGTATATCCACCAATACCATCACCCACTGGTCCTATTTTGGGTATGTGGTTGTGATTGTTAGGCTTAGGCGATCAATCTATCCTAACATCATTCCTCATCATATTGAATAACATCAAATGAATAAAATCATAGTTTGCATCAAACAATTTTACATTCGTAATTAAGACCTACTCTCTAACCCTAAGATATAATAAAATTACTCCATAATAATGATAAAAATTAAATAAATTAATAAAAACATTGTTCAACAATAAAGTGAAAATAAACAAAAAATAATGTACTACAGTCACCGATCAATTCCACTGAAAGAATCTCTGACATCCTTCTCTGGCTCTCTACCACTGCAGAAAAACTACCCCTAATACTACTGCTAGAAAAATATACATGAAAATACTATATATGTTGTAAATCTAATGTTCAAAAATGACCATAAGACTATGTATTTATAGGAGTATACAACAGTAGGTTTGGACCGAGCTTAAATTGGATAAAATCCCATAGAAACGAGTTAGACAAGAAAAACTCGCCATTTTGCTAAATCGAATGACCAGCATGTATTCGGTCTAGCAAATGTAAATGTTTATACATGTTTTCCTTGTCAGTGCAGGAAACTAAGTCTAGCAAATGCTCTACGTTTACACTATTTTATATGACAACCGCAGGAAGTTAGACCGAATCACTTGAGTGGATCCAATCGTGCAAATTGCGCTTTTTCCTCTTCTCATTTTTCTTCATCTTTTAGGTTTCTTCACTCCATCTTGGACCTACCCAAAGGCTATTTTCAGCCCAATTCTATAATTTCTTTATTTTGAGCCTTCTTTTATCCGTCCGGACTTGTGATTTCACCATTATCTTAAAAAATGCATAGTTTTGTACTAAAAACACTACAAAATCAATAAACAAATGAAATCCCGCCAACCATGTGAAAATATGGGTTAAGAAGTACTAATTTACACAATAATGCAACATTTTGCTATGAATATATGCCTAAAAGTTCACGTAATATATGGAGTGATCAATAATAATGTGTCTGTGCCACTTTGAATGGTAGAAATGAATCATTGTCCCAACAAAAAAATTGCAATAGAGTAAATACTTTTTAAATTAATTATACGAGCATGATACACGTTAATTATGCATATATTTAGGTCGACTTGGAATCATATTTTATATCATTTACGTGCATATTTGGCCGGCGTTTATTTATATTTATCATATTGGGTCATTTGATGTGTTTTGACTTATTTTGAAGTTAATTAGGTGATTTTATTTTATTTGGACGAAGTTCGAAGAAGAAACAAGTCAAATAGGGTCAAAACGGACGAAAAGGGATTTAAAGCAAAAAGATCGACCACGGCCGCGTCTATGGTCACGGCCGCATCAAAAGTGGCCTAGAACATAGAATACATTGCATAATCAACACGGTCGCATCAAATATGGAAAGCAGTCGCGTCGAAAAGTGTCCCGAAAGTGAAGTTTTATGTCAGCTTGACACACCTCTAGTATTTTGGCCATATCTTGAGATCTACAACTCCGATTGAGTGTAATTTGTGGCATTGGATAGCTGATTCAAAGAGCTACAACGTTTCTTGAAAGGGGCCAAACCCAAAAATGACCTGAAGACCCTAAAAAATGGCTTGGAAGTCAGACCTGAAAACTCACTTGTGCAAAAGGCATGCGGACGCGTCCAAAGGTCAAAGCGGCCGCCCCAAAATCGCCCGTTTTAAGATATTTTGGGTACAAATTGACGTGGTCGCATCATAGCTTGTACGCGGCCACGTCAGAAGTCCTATTCTACGAAAATTTCCTAATTTTAGTAGGATTTTGACCCTATCATTCCAAGATTCATCCCCAACTCTATAAAAAGGATCCCAAGCTTGAGTTTTATCATGGAGAATCAGATTACAACATATTTTCTCATACTTTTACATCATAGTAGAAGTCGTGAGAGCCAGAAGACGAAGATCGACGAGCCGACAATCGGGTTTAATTATTCTTTTGTTTATTTTCAAGTTCTTAACAATGTTTTCCTTGAATTCTTATTTTGATTTGTTAGTAGACATGAGTAGCTAAACTACTCGTGTCCTAGGTTTAGAAAGTAAGGTTTTACAACAATGTCGATTTAATTGTTTAGTTTATAGACTTCAGTTTTCATTATCTATCTATGTGTTTAGTTTAATCCTATAATTGAATTTAATCTGGCCAATTAGGTTTAATTTACTTGTTTAACGATTCCTCTTCGAGAGAAGGGTATTGTTAATAGCCGACAACACATAGCGTGATTGTCTATGATTGTGTAGGCAAAGGTTAAGGGGTTGTTAGGAGTTGTTAGGATCAATTGACTCGAGAGAGTAATTATCTTAATCAACCTACGACTTAGTCGCTTCGAGAGAAGGGTTAGGTTAATCAAGTGCCATCTAATAGATAATTAACTGCTTTAAAGGTTTTATTAATTAGAGATTAATCATTATTAGTTTAATTCCTGAAATCGATATCCTAGGATACATTCTCGTTGATTGGAATTTCTCGTTTGTTAATTAATCCAGTTTATTAGTACATCCAAGTTATTTTAATCAACCACTTTGAGTATCTAGTTAGAATAATCCTAGACAATTAGGGTATCAAACTACGTTAACCTGTTCTCTGTTGATCAACCTTGACTTTTCCTATACATATCTACACCCGTACACTAGCGGTATTTTAGGGGTAGAAATTAGGCCTGTCAGAGCACATAAAAAAATCTTAGAATTAAATCATAGTAAAAATTTGGGGGCATTACATAAAACCAAGGGGAAACTTGAAGATTTGTATTCCTATAATAAATTGTCAGGTTTCTCTGAAGATGTATTGATTATTAAGTTTCTCTCTCTTTCTCTCTCTCGTATAGATGGCAACTTTTTCCTGCTTCTTCTCGATAGCCTTCCGTCGTCTTTAATTCTATGTTTCTTATCGCGTTTATTACCATGGTTCTCATGGATGCTTCGGATTTACCAAGAAATTAGATTTTATCTTCTTTAATTAAGGTTTACCCATTGCTTATACCTCATGCCATGGGTAGGGTTTCTAACATGACGGAAACGCAATGTTATCATCGATGCTATTTACCTTGTCGGCAGTCCAACACACTAGGCTATGGGGATTACCCATGATGCATGCCTCAGATTCCCTGGACCCGAGTTCAGCCATGCCGTATGTTCCGACATCCAAAACCCTAGTTCTTCACAGATATGGCCTCGTCGCATGAAGTTGCGACTTTGATCCCATCATTGCAGGTTTCTTCGACAATCTCTACCGATCAAAATGTGCTACATCAAGGAGGTTTGGGTTAAGATTCAGCCTCCTCTCTTGGATATTCAAGGGATATGGTTCTTCAGCCTAAGGTTTCTTTAACAAAAAATATCGGTTTCTTGAACCATAATATTCCGGTGTTGTTGTCTCCTGCTGCTCTGGGAATTCTTTCTACCCCACTGATTACTAGTTTTACCAACGTCTTACATCAGACGACGAGACTTGATAGTGGAATATTATCCATTTTGTCGACATCAAGGCACTTCAAACATCGGGGTTGTTCTTCGCTTTTGTCCCTATCTTAGGCCTCCGCCAGCTATTGGCTCTTCTCCAGCGGGGACATCATTTAGGGGATCACAGGTGACTCACGTTATGCAGGCTTAGCAGATGAATTTTGCAGATGTTGTCCGTACATCCTCCGGTGCTTTAGGTATAACGGGGCAGAATACTAATTCTTTTACGAAAAATGGAGAATACCCACGGCCTAGTTTGCAGCGTGTTGCTCCTCAAGTACAGCCTAAAGTTTGAGATAACATTATTTTAGTCACGGTTAATGAAAATGTGTACTAGGAGAGAGTTAAATTTTTCAGACGTTTATGATTAATGGTAGATTATGGTACGTAAAAAAGGACAAACCATGGTCTTAACGAATTTAAAATCTTAATTAGAGTCGGTTTGGAAAATTGCATAGTCATGAAAAATTGTCTCATTGGTGTTAGGTTATTATAATATTTAGTTCTCTTCAGAGGCCAATAAGGCGAAGGCGTGTGGGCGTAGTAGTTTGTTTCTTAAACCAGGCACATACAAATTGTTCCGTTGGATTCCAGACTTCAACCCGTATAAGATCAAGATTTTTGTGCCTCAGGTTTGGGATAGGATATATCAGCTACCACATGAATATTGGTATAAATTGTTGACCATGGGCATAGCTAGCGCGGATGGCACACTGCTTCAATTGGATGATAGAAGAGTTGATAGTATTTATGGTCATTATGCTCATATCTTGGCGAAGTTGATTTTCGAAAGACACTACTGGAGGGAATAATGGTGGAGCGAATGGGTCATTGCTCGTTTGTATAGCTATACTAAGGGAATTACCTAGATTTTGTTATACTTGCTAGATAGTGGGACATAATCAGGACCAGTGCAGGCAGAAAAATGAGGGTAATCCCTCTGATGTGCCAGCTAATCCCTCTCAGCCGGCCAAAGGGATCCCAAGGCAGTGTTCACAGTCTAGAGGTCGTTCGAAGAATAGGCGTCAACACCCACAGGAGTATAGAGTGAAGGTCCACTTTCAGAGCTGAATAGAGCTGCTACAAATGTAGCTTCCACCTCTCAAATAGTAGTGGCAACGGAAAATCCTTTTGATGCTTTCTATAGTTTGGATACTGACTCTGGTGTAGAGAAACAACACATGTCGTCTACGGTACAAACATCCACGACAAAATTGACACTTGTTCCAATGACAAGTGGGGATACTTCGAGGGGTCGAACTTGCCACTGGTGGTGGCCCTGCTAGATTTTCGTGAACCTGTTCTATCCCGGAATGACATACGTTGGATACAGTCCAGACTTATGAGATTTGTTTCTATCTCGTCAAGGTGCAATCCATCTGTTGAACCAAGGATACTTATAGATCCCGTGGTTTCAGATTTTATAGTGCAGCCTAGTTTGTATTATGATGCCTTGCAAGCAATGAACTTGGTTGCAAATAAGAAGTGGGGAGATATATTAGATCCAGGTGATACACCATAGAAGCACAGTGGTGTCACATCTTCTTTATGAAGATTCTGTTCTGATATGTACGGGGTTTGTAGAATGACCTCACCAGAAAGTCCCTTAAGGAGCTTTGTTGGAAGCATGCTCCCGATATTCTAGCTATAACGGATCCTAAGGTATGTTTTATGGCTATTCCCACTAGATATTGGCGTTCTTTTAATATGTAGTTTATTAGGGAGAATGCGCGTTAATTTGCCACCGAATATTTGGGTTCTGTGGCGACCATCTTTTGTTGTGGATAACTTGGTGTTTTACTTCTCTAGCCAGCTTCTGGTCGTGGAAAAGAGTTTCTATAACACACAAATTTTGTTTTGCTTTATGCATACGAGCAACTGTTATTTGTGCACATGGTCTCTTTGGATAGATATCTAATTATTTTTTAATCTTGCTTTTTGTCTCGTGGGGGAACTATAACACGGTTTTTGGGGCACATGAGAGAAGGAGCAATAGGCCACCTTAGTCTATTTCTTGCGAAGATTTTTGTAATACCGTTGAGGAAGCAGGTTTACTGGAAGTTGTTATTTCAAGAAGAAGATTGACATGGTGTACACGTAGGTTATTACAGGATGTTATTGCCTCAGAAATTGATAGATTATTTAGTACTCCAATTTTTGTGGACTTGTGGAGGAATTTAGCAGCGGTAGTGCTTGTGCATAACAACTCAGATCATCATCTAATCTTGTTAAATTATTTGGAGGATTTGGTTGATATGCCCTGGCTTTTCCGGTTTCAACACATGTGGGTCGCCCATGATGGTTTCCTGTCCCTTGTGGGTAATTCATGGGGCAAAGATCAGCTTGCGGGGGATCTTATTACTGGGTGTATCTGGAAGTTGAAGAGGTTAAAGTTGGTGCTTTAGGAGTGGAACTCTAATACTTCTCATAATATCATCAACAATTTGGACACTGCACATGAAGCATTTTTACATGTGCAGCAAGAGATTTATGAGCATGGCTACTTTGATGATCGGTTTCCTTGGGAAGTCGATGTTCAGGTTGAGGTTAAGAATATTCTCCTTCAATAGCAAAAAATTACACGCAAAAGAATCGTACATCTTGATTGAAGGATGGTGATCGTAACACTACTTCTTTCATAATATGGTGTGTTTGACTAAGATGAGGACTAGTATTACTATGATGATGATTAATGGATCGGGCTCAGAGGATATTCAAGAGATCTCACAGCATGTGGTAAGTTATTTTGCTACTTTGTTTTTGGTTGAAGATGCGTTGGGGGTGGCGGACATAGGTAACCTGTTACATCTCTTTCCAAATATGGTTTCGGAAGAGCACAAAACAGCTCTTACTTCTGTCCCTTCATCAGTGGGGATCAAAAGGGCGGTCTTTTACTTTCCTAGTGATAGTTCCCCTGGTCCAGATGGGTTTGGAGGTAAGTTTTTTCCATGAGTGTTGTGATATTAACAAAGCTGATGTGGTTCAAGTTGTGCATTTCTTTTTTACCGCAGGGATTACCCTATCGAGCATAATGCCAATTTTGTCACTCTTATTCCCAAGATTTACGGGGCTAACAGAGTTAAGGATTTTCATCTGATTATTTTGGGTAACTTTTTGTTTAATATATTTACATCATAGCCACCCGTCTTGGCTCGTTTGTCGCTGGTTATCTTTCACATTACCAATATAGTTTTATACCCGGTAAGAGGATCCATCATTGCATTGCTTTAGCATCAAAGTGCATTAATAGTCTAAATAGGCAACGTAGTACCAAAAATGTTACCACGAAAATTGATTTTGCAAGGTGTTTGACACAATCGACTTGGAGTTTTTGCTTCAGGTTCTGCAATATATAGGCTTCTTGTCAGTCTTTATTACTTGGATTCGATTAAGTCTTGAATTGGCAAGACTTTCAGTCCTTCTCGATGGTCACCTTATGGTTTCTTTGGTTGCTCTAGGGAGTCCGACAGGGTGACCAATTATCTCCCCTTCTCTTTTGTATTGTGGAGGACGTTCTAGAGCGTATGATTATGGACCGCATCAGTATTGGTGCTATTTTATCCAGCTTTGGCGAAACAAGGGGTTCTTTGCCAGCCCTTCCTCTTTTATTCGGAGGATATTCTTATTACCTCTGTTGCACGTTTGAGTAGTATCAGAGATATTAAGAAGTTGTTGGAAAAGTGTGGCCATTTATTAGGAGCATGGCTAAGTCCCAAGTATTTTATAGCAGGAATGCCACTCGCCCCTTTCATTTTTTCGTTCGCCAGATTATTGGTATGACGACAGGTAGTTTGCCTACTAGATTTTTGGTGTGAGGCAGTGTTCAATGTCATCAAGTGAGATATATTTTGAAATAGGATGTGTCTAGAGTGTGGAACCGGGATCAGGGGGTGAAGAACCGGTTGGATAAACCAGGTTTTAGCGTGAAGAAGCAAGTCTGTACAGGAAAACCGGGTTCGGGGTTGTTGAGCATAACCGTCAGTTGTGACGAGGTGGTTTCAGCTTTGTGACGGAATAAACCGTCACATTTGTCCGGTAGCAGCAGTCGTCTTCAATCAGTTAGAACTTCCTGGGTAGTTACATTCGAGCTACAAGACCTATATCATTGGAAAGCTCTCTTCCTGAAGAACAACACTACGTTGAGCAATTTCCAGTTTTCTTAGATTACAGAGAGAATTAAAGAGTGATAGTATTTCTGCCCTAATTTGTTCCAGAATTGGGCATATTCATTTCTGAGTGTGTTTTCTGTAATTGACTGGATATCTTAGTGAATTGAGGTGTGCCTGGCCTCCGTGGATGTAGTTCATCTTGAACGAACCACGTAAAACGATTGTGTTATTTTCAGTTCTGTGCAAAGTACTCTTCGGCCACAACTCTGGCCGAACTGTTGTGTGTTTTTCAAACTGATTGTCTTCGAACTCATTCCAGATTCTTGGTGTTGTGTGTTTGGGAGTTGATTTGTCTAACAAGTGGCGCCGTCTGTGGGAAACAACTCGCACAAGTCAAAGAAGAGGAGGAATGGCTGGTATGAAGATGGATTTTGAGAAATTTACTGGAAGAAATGATTTCACATTGTGGAAGATCAAGATGAATGCAGTCCTGATTCACAATGGTCTTGATCTTGCATTGTTACCTCTGGAATCATGGGAAGAAACTGAGAAACCTAAGTTTGCAGCAGTGGATAAGAAGGCCCTAAGTCTTATCTTCTTATGCTTGGGTGATAAACCGTTGAGGGAGGTTTCAAGATGCAAGAGTTCCTTAGAAGCATGGAGGAGATTGGAAGAACTGTATCAATCCAAGTCAGTATCTAACAAACTGTTCCTGAAGCAGAAGATGTTATCCTTCAAAATCACAGAAGACAAGGTAATATCTGATCAACTTGATGAGTTCATTAAGATGATTGAAGAATTGGAAGACCTGGATGTGAAACTGGAGGAGGATGACAAGGCATTGATGGTATTAAATATTCTTCCAAAATCCATGGAAAGCTTTAAGGATGCCTTGATGTATGGGAGGGATGAGCAGCTGTCCTATGATGGAATAGTGAAGGCTCTGAGATCAAAATGCTTCCAGACTCAAGGAGACAAAGGCATGGTGCAATCTGGAGAAGGTTTGAATGTTAAATTCAAGAAACCGTGGCAAGGCAAGAAGGGTCAAAATGCTAAGGATCCAAAGTCAGGGGATTCAAATCCTAAGAAGGGGAATGACTGGGTTGAAAAGAGGAAATGCTTCAAGTGTAAACAGCCAGGTCATCTGAAGAAGGATTGTCCTAAGAAGAATAAGAAAGCTGGAAATCAAGGGGCAGAAGCTGCTGCCATAGATCATCAACAAGACCCTCCAGAAGTATTAAATGTTACTGATTCAAGAATGGTGAAGGAATGGGTCCTGGACACAGGGTGTTCCTTTCATATGTGTCCTCATCAGTCATGGTTTAATGAACTGAAGAAAGAAGATGGTGGAAATGTTCTCCTGGGGAATGACCAATCATGCAAGGTCAAAGGAGTTGGATCAGTGAGCATAAGAATGTTTGATGGAGTGATCAGAATCATCTCAAATGTTAGGTATGTTCCTGGCCTTAAAAGGAATCTTCTATCTCTTGGCTCATTGGTAACCAGTGGATGTCAGTTTAGCTCAGTAGAGGGATTCTTGCATATCACAGAACATGGAAAAATGGTGATAAAAGGAAGACAGCATAATGGACTATTTATTCTGATTGGTTCTCCTATTGTTGGAATTGTAGATGTGGTCTTGAACAATACTGAGATTGCTAAATGGCATAAGAGACTTGGGCACATAGGAGTAAAGGGACTGAAAGAATTGGAAAGGAGTGGAGTAATTGGAAATCTGGGAAATCAAGAACTGGAGTTCTGTGATCAGTGTGCTCTGGGCAAATCCAAGAAGTTGCCCTATGGAAAGGGAGTTCATACAACTCAAGAACCATTAGATTATGTTCACTCTGACATATGGGGCCCTGCCAGAACAGAATCTCATGGTGGTGCCAGATATTTCATGTCCTTGATTGATGACTACAGCAGAAAGGTATGGATCATGTTGCTGAAGAACAAGAGTGATGCCTTTCATAAATTCAAAACATGGTTGATCCAACTGGAAAATGTCAAAGGGAAGAAGCTGAAGCACTTGAGGACTGATAATGGACTGGAGTACCTCTCTACAGAGTTTACAAACTTCTGTGAAGAAAGAGGAATCAAGAGACACAGGACTGTGCCAATGAATCCTCAACAGAATGGAGTTGCAGAAAGGTTTAACAGGACTCTTCTTGAAAGAGTAAGGTGTATGCTGTTGGATGCTGGGTTGCCAAAGGTGTTTTGGGGAGAAACTATTGCTACAGCATGCTATCTTATTAACAGATCACCCTCATCAGTGATTGGGTTCAAAACACCTGAAGAGGTGTGGAGTGGACAGAAACCAAGTTATGAAGGATTAAGGGTGTTTGGGTGTCTTGCTTATGCCCACATCAAGCAAGACAAATTAGATGCAAGGGCTCTCAGATGTGTGTTTCTTGGATATCCGGATGGGATTAAGGGTTACAGATTGTGGTGCCTGGAACAAGGAAATCAGAAGATAATCACAAGTAGAGATGTGAAGTTTAATGAGAATGTGATGGCCTATACTTCTACAGGCTCTAAGGAAGAATTTGATGCTGCAAAAGAAGCAGAGGAGATATCAATTCAGGTGGAGCAACCTGCAGAGGACAATCACACACCTCAACCACACACAGAAGTACAAGACAGTGATTCATCATCTGAAGAAGAAACACAAACTGGACCAGCTCAAAATATCAGGGAATACAACATTGGAAGGGATAGGCCTAGAAGACAAATCAACAGACCTGATTTCTATGGCCAAGCAGGGAGTGTATATTATGCCTTAAGTGTTGCTGAAGACCTGGAATCACAAGAGCCTAGCAGCTTTCAAGAAGTATTAGATTGTGAGGAAGGTGAACACTGGATACAGGCAATGACTGAAGAAATGGAGTCTCTGGAAAAGAATAAGACCTGGATTTTGCTTCAGGTTCTGCAATATATAGGCTTCTTGTCAGTCTTTATTACTTGGATTCGATTAAGTCTTGAATTGGCAAGACTTTCAGTCCTTCTCGATGGTCACCTTATGGTTTCTTTGGTTGCTCTAGGGAGTCCGACAGGGTGACCAATTATCTCCCCTTCTCTTTTGTATTGTGGAGGACGTTCTAGAGCGTATGATTATGGACCGCATCAGTATTGGTGCTATTTTATCCAGCTTTGGCGAAACAAGGGGTTCTTTGCCAGCCCTTCCTCTTTTATTCGGAGGATATTCTTATTACCTCTGTTGCACGTTTGAGTAGTATCAGAGATATTAAGAAGTTGTTGGAAAAGTGTGGCCATTTATTAGGAGCATGGCTAAGTCCCAAGTATTTTATAGCAGGAATGCCACTCGCCCCTTTCATTTTTTCGTTCGCCAGATTATTGGTATGACGACAGGTAGTTTGCCTACTAGATTTTTGGTGTGAGGCAGTGTTCAATGTCATCAAGTGAGATATATTTTGAAATAGGATGTGTCTAGAGTGTGGAACCGGGATCAGGGGGTGAAGAACCGGTTGGATAAACCAGGTTTTAGCGTGAAGAAGCAAGTCTGTACAGGAAAACCGGGTTCGGGGTTGTTGAGCATAACCGTCAGTTGTGACGAGGTGGTTTCAGCTTTGTGACGGAATAAACCGTCACATTTGTCCGGTAGCAGCAGTCGTCTTCAATCAGTTAGAACTTCCTGGGTAGTTACATTCGAGCTACAAGACCTATATCATTGGAAAGCTCTCTTCCTGAAGAACAACACTACGTTGAGCAATTTCCAGTTTTCTTAGATTACAGAGAGAATTAAAGAGTGATAGTATTTCTGCCCTAATTTGTTCCAGAATTGGGCATATTCATTTCTGAGTGTGTTTTCTGTAATTGACTGGATATCTTAGTGAATTGAGGTGTGCCTGGCCTCCGTGGAGGTAGTTCATCTTGAACGAACCACGTAAAACGATTGTGTGATTCATTTTATTTTCAGTTCTGCGCAAAGTACTCTTCGGCCACAACTCTGGCCGAACTGTTGTGTGTTTTTCAAACTGATTGTCTTCGAACTCATTCCAGATTCTTGGTGTTGTGTGTTTGGGAGTTGATTTGTCTAACATTTGGAGTGCCTTTGTTTAGAGGGCTCCTAAGGCGTCGTATTTCAGGCCCCTTATGGGTGCAATTGGGCTTGATTTGCTAGAATGGAAAGGCTCTACACTTTCCATGGCCAGGAGGGTTTGTCTGGTTAACTTTATGATAGTGAGCTCATGGTGCATTCGATGATGATATTTAGATGGCCTCGTATGCTGCTTAACAAGGTGGAGAAAGCTATGTGGAATTTCATTTGGACAGGGAGAACGGACAAGTAGGGTATTTTTAATATGTCATGGAAGAGGGTTTGTGCTCCAAGGTTGGAAAGTGGCTTGAGGGTTAGGTTGCTTCGTATTGCGAATAAAAGCGGTCTTATTCCGTATGTCTTGGGATGTTCTTAGTAGTAAGGACCCGGGAATGTATTTTGTTCGAAAAAGATAACTCATTGACACTATGGTTTTGCAGCCATATCATGTGAAATCTTCTATATTCTCAGGATCACGCAAATTGTTTCGGCGGCTGGAAACCGAGTCTCATTGGATTGTTGGTCGGGATTCCAAGTTTCGATTTTGGTGGGATAATTGGCCTACTTACATTAATGCGGATCGGTTGGGTATTCCAACTGAGTGTCGGTCATTTCTGCAGTAACCGGTTACCGATTATTATATTGATAGCGTCTGGGCGTTGGAAATGGATTTCGTAACGCTTCATCAGATGTAGTGGATATAGTTTCTTATGTAATTTCTCTGAACCTCTCGAATGAAGATTTGGACAAGAAATTTGCATGACCATGTTACTTCTGTAGTGGCTTATGACCATCTGCATATGAGTTTTCCTAATACTACATGGGGAGACTGCATTTGGGCCTACTTTATTCCGCTTTGCAGATCATATATCTTATGGCGGGTAATCCATAATCGGCCTCCCTCTTGGGAGGTGCTTCATAGTTGGGGATGTCATGGCCTCACCATATATTCCTTGTGGCGATAAACAAGGGAGACTCTTGATCACTTGTACACTTCATGCTCATATTCTTTGTCGATTTTGCAGAAAATTTGATAGGCTTTCGATGTTATGCTTTATTATGATTATGGTTTTCACAATATAATTTTGCAGGCTATGAGGTTATCATCCAGTTTGCAACTGACCTCTTTGTAGCATGTAGCTTTTGTCACTTTTGTTTGGTCGACTTGGGCTGCGAGGAATAGCACCATTTTTTATGATCAGGTGTTCTCACCACAACATGTGGTTTCTTGCATATGGTCGGCCATACGAGAAGCTGTTGTTTTTAGAGTTGGTTGTATGCATAACATTATTTCGAAATTGACTTATTTGAAGAGGTGGGGCTCCGATTCTTGGAAGTCGCTGAAAGGTTACTTAAGTCTTTAGATATCTCCACCCCCGGAATGGGTGAAGGAAAATATAGATGGTAGTGCAGAGAGGGGCCCAGGTCCTATTTATGGAGGCACTATATATAGGAATTCTCTTGGGTTTATTCACGATTATTTCGAAGCTTCTTTTAGACAAGGATTCGCTTATGAAGCGGAGTTGGAGATAGATATTTTGACTATTGGGAAGGCATATAACAGAGGATAGCATAAGGTGTGTTGAGTGTGTGATTCTTCCTTTGTTGTGCTACTTTTTCAGTCTCGTTCTCGAGAATTTCCTTGGGGACTGCTATCTAGATGGTCACAAGTTTTGCACTTTCTGGACCACGTGGATTTTATGCCTACTCACATGTTTAGAGAAGGCAATCAACTAGCGGATAGTCTCTCCAACAATTTTGTGGCTTTCACTTGGTTTCAGCGACCTCCTGTTCATGTGGAGGAGTTAGCTTGTAAAGACTTTTATGCGAAGTAAGTTCAGTTAGTTTTTGCTTTTGTATTGCCGGTACTCTTTTTCCTAATCATGGTTTTTTTTTTTTTAGGTTTTTCCATGGTTGGGTTTTAATGAGGCCAACTTTTAGGCTAGCTTCCGACTTGTAGTAGCTGCAGATAGGCACATTTTCTTTGGTGTCTAGCGTAGGCGCGATTGCTCCCTCTGAGCACGTGCAGTTTTCTCTTGTCATCATTTTGTACTCTTTTCAGTGTTTTCTTCTTTTATACAAGCATCAATTAGCTCTCTCTCTCTCTCTCTCTCTCTCTCTCTCTCTCTCTCTACTTTCATTTTTTATGCATTATTGCTAAATGATGATGTTCATTATTGTTCTTTTGATGATTCATGAGTAGTTCTCTTATTTTTCGAGGGTAGGGAGTAGCCCGAACCTAATGTATTATTAATGTATTATTCCATTTGTTGTGGATGTCGATTAACTTTGGGTTCTTGGATTTAGATATGTGTAACGATTCCTCATATCTTGGAATGAGTTATTTCTAGGGTATTGCTAGGTTTAAGGATTTATGAGTTGTTGTTTGTGTTCTTTTGGCTCGACCTTTCTAGTACTCAAAATTACATTAACAAAATACTTCGTCCCCTAAGAGAGACCTAAGGGATAAGCTACGGGACAAAGAGGATTAGAGTTTAATTAACATGGCTGGTAGCTGCGGGAATATAACTCCCATCACACATGTGAGCCTTCAAGGAATGTGAAAAAATCTAAAGCAAGTTGGTTGGCAGAAAATTACCTCTAAAAGTTCAAATCTTATCCAACTCGAAGGGTGAATGGGTCTAGACTAGATGCAGTTCATTAACTTAATGTCCAAATATCTAAGGACAAAGCATATAGAGCAAAAAATAAAGTGTGAGAGATGATAGAAGGCAATCCAGATTACAAGTACACAAAATTTTGTGATTATACTGAAGACCTTAGGAGAAGCAATCACCATATGAAAGAAACCTTCTTCTAGGATTTTTGTCGGTCCATGATGTTCAAAGAACCACGTCCTGTCCACATTTGCACCGGACCATGCCACCACCATGTGCCATTATGTTCACCTGCATAATAGACCTTTGCCACTATTTGATTTTGGAATTTCACAAATGGGGGAAACTTTCCCTCCCATTAGATGCTAACTTGTAAATGACATTGGAAATAGAGTGTTGATGTTTTATTTTATAGAATGAAGTGGAAAATATTTTTTATTTAATATTTTAAGGATCTAGACGTTGCCAGGTATCACAAATAAACGAAGATGCCCAATTTTGGCACAGATGAGAGGCACGTGCATTTTTTCGTCGAATTTCGACGAATGCCAAAAATTTCGACGAAAAAAGAAATTGAAATCGCAAAAGTTTAAAAGTTATTGGTCTAAAATTGCAAAAGGATAATTACAAGGGATAAAAATGCAACTAACTAAACTATACTAGACCAAAATTACATTTTCCCCCAACAACTCTACTTTGCCTCCATATGATAGAATATTAATTATTATGAATTCTCAACTCTCATAACTTTAGTTCTCATAATTTTAGGTGTAGTTTTAATGACCCAATTAAGAAACTCTAAAGAAAGAATCGAGATGTTAAATAATATTACCTCCTTTTTTTTTTTTTTAAGATGTTCTTTTAAATTTTGATAAGAAAATTAAGGGTTAGAGAGAATGGACAAATAAACCCTCTCTAGATTTTTCTCTCCCCTTATAATTTTCTCCATATTTTCTTACTATTGTTATCTAATTATATGGTAGGTGTAATAATTAGATTATTTTTAGAAATAGTCGAAGGAGTAGTATTGAAAAAATTATGAAAAAAAGCTAAATGAACATTTAATTATAAACAAAATACAAAAGTTAAAAGAACATCTAAAAACAACGGGGGTAGTACATATACAGAAATTAAGAAATATCGTGGAAAGTTCCCATAACTAGGTTTATTTATTAATTCTCAACAACAAAAATAAAAAAAACATTTATTTACTAACAACAAAATAAGCCAATTAAATATGACATCAAATTATAAAGTTATGTGACAATAAGATTTATCCTACATACAAAGCGGAAAATGAAGAACATTTTATGAAACAACCTAAACGTGATATCTATTAGACTAAATGACTTAGTGCAAATAATTGTTTAAACAATTAACCATGAATAAAAATACCATTATCTCCATAAATTCCAAGTGCATAATAATATTGTACTTTGTGGAAGCATAACATAAGCACTTAGTTCAAATATTTTGTAATCACATATAAAAAATTTAAACGCCTCATATACTTGACTGGCCATCTTGACTCCCAATACGCAAATCTAGTCAACTTGGAAGATCGATAAATTAAAGACAACCTTCCTTCAACTCATAAAAGTTATACAAGCCAATATAAAAATATAGTTGTAACTTAATAAAAGTTAACTTACATCATAACACAACATATGTATGCACCCCATATCACACCAACATAAGCTTGACCAACAAGACATATAATGCAACATAATTCTTACATTACATAGCATAGCCATTACAATAACATATATTAGACAAACAACTATAATTGAACAAGACAAGTAAATAACCTCATCTTGAATTAGCAACTTGAACAAACTTCGAGATCAATGGCAGGGACATTGTGTTCTTTATCAAAGGAACCTACATTGTGAGTAGTAGGTTATGCATGAAGTTTATAGATTAACAAAAATCGGATCGAACAAGTTTCGAGCCAAAAAATGTGTTGACCGTTTTGTATTCGGTTAACCGTTTGACTTTAAAATCGAACTGAACCAATATTTATTTTTGTAGGATTTGAATGTTTCCCTATTATCTGAACTGAGAACTATACCGAGCCATACCAAACTGTATCGAACTATTCCGAACCAAATAAATTAATCAAAAAGCTATTTAAAAAAACGGTTAACCCTATAAATCACTTTATATATGAATTAAAATTTAATAATCCCCACTTCTTAACCCAAACTATAATAAAAAAAATGTCATTCTCTATTATGGTTTAAAATTCTTAATTTTATTAATATCACACACACAAACAAGCGCATATATACACACACATCACTTGTTTCTTTCATTTTTTTTCTTTTAAAACACGATTTATTGTTTTTTGTTCATTGCGCTTGCTCTTATATTTTTTAAATGAAGACATTTTTTGTCAATTACTATACAAGAATAGTTTGCAAAGTTACTACAAGATTACTAAGCATTTCCTAAAATTTATCAAAACTAAGCATTCACTAATATTAGTGTAATAAAATAGGACCCGTACATCAACACATAAATAGGATCACAACAGAAGAAGTCGATTGATTCACTTATCCTGGATCACGAACAGCTTGTTTACAAGCCCACTATACTTATCACTCGCTTTGATGGATGCTACTAGAGCGTCCACCAACTACTCACGCCCTAGACTCTTGAAGGAATCAAGGTAATACTCCAAGGATATATGAGGCGTAGAGAGAAAAGAAGAAATTGTATATGTATATTGAAGAGTGTCGTGCATCTTTTCTCTGTATATGTATATTGAAGAGTGTCGTGCATATTTTCTCTGCTTAGTATATATGCATTTATACTGTGTATGAGAGAGATTTATTTATTGTTGAGATAAGATCTACATTCCCTATTAAAATATATCTGATAAGATTTATTCAACAAACAAATAAATCTTCCCAATGATATTGAAATCCATCATATTTGGATAGCACAAAAAATTAGAATGTATCATTTCAGTTAAATTCCATAAAAAAACAATTGATAAAAAGTGAATATCGGTAAACCAAACTAGGTCCCACATCTATGTTTAGTGGTAACGAGGGAACTGTAGAAAGCTATATGCTTAGTAAAACATGATTTCATTGATCTATTCTTTTATAAATGTCATGATTAATTGGATTAATTAACCAGGAATTGCGAAATTGTTGTTGCAATTGGCTTGGAGGCCTACTGAGTAATATTATTGTAGTCATCAGCCAAAGCAGAGGCTACAATAATATAGACTTGGATCTTGGACCACTAAGATTTATAATTACTATAAATCCGTATTTTGTGTTTGGGGACGCAAAATATGTTAAAATTAGTGGGAGCTAATCATTACAATAAACCCTTGTTTTGATTAGTGATATGAATGTGATCTTTATTTACTTTATTCTAATTTACTTTTGCGTTTGATTATTTTATGTTCAGATAAAAATGTCGAATTTGGCTTATAAATGTTTGATGGAATCAAACAAGTTGACTGGGTCTAACTTTACGGATTGGTTCCGTTGCTTGTGCTTGGTGCTAAGGCAAGAAAAGGTTGGATACGTCTTGGACGAACCAATCGGTGTCATCCCCGACAAGACTTCTCCTGAGTATGCTAAGTTTGACGCAGATGCTCACAAGATGCATGTTGAGGATGCCACGTCGGCTCAGTGTGTCATGTTGTCTTCGATGAGTATTGAACTACATAGGCAACATGAACACATGCTCCCTTATGAGATGATAAAACACTTGGAAAGTCTGTACGCCTCACAAGCTCAGACAATGGAGTATGAGATACTCAATAGCTTCTTTAAGTGTAAACTTCATAATGGGGCCGAGTTTTCTGAGCATGTACTGAAGATGATTGGATTAATTGAGAGGTTAACATCGATTGGAACGGTGTTACCCTCAAGTGTCTCAACTAGTCTGATCTTGCAGTCACTTCCTATTTTTTTTGAAAATTTCATAGTGAACTTCAATATGAACAACACGAAGGTGACTTTGCCTGAGCTTCACAACATGCTTAAGACCTATGAATCTTCTACCTCTGAAGGCAAATTTGTGCTCATGGTGAGCTCTTCTGCGAACTCTTCCAAAAGGAAGAATAAGCAGAAGAAGAAAAAGAAAGCATCTAGTGGTGCGGCCTTGAAGCCTAAGAGTTGAGGGATTCAAAAGAAGCCGAAACTGCCAAAGGATGAGTGTCTATGCTGTCACGAGAAGGGACACTGGAAGAGAGACTGCCCAAAGTTCAAAGCACAAGGTGCATTAGTTGGGAGCTCAGGTATGTTTGTCATTGAGATAAATATGTCTATAAACAATTCACAATCCTTGGTATTAGATACAGCTTGTGGCTCACACATTTGTAACAATGTGCAAGGCCAAAGTAACAGCAGGAAAGTGAGGCCTGGGGAGGTAGACTTACACGTGGGAAATGGAGCAAGAGTTGTTGTTGAACGTGTAGGGACTTATAGATTAGATCTTCCTTCAGGATATAGACTAGATTTACATGATTGTTATTTTGTTCCTACAATTTCAAAGAATATTATTTCCATTCCAGTGTTAGACATTCAAGGTTTTTCCTTTCATTTTGCAAACAGTAGATGCTCATTTTTGCTTAATGGGTTATTTTATGGAAGTGCCTCTCTTTCAAATGGTTTATATATGCTTGAATGTGAACAAAACATTCTCAATGTACAAAATAAACGACCTAAGCTAAGTAATACGAATAATAAAACCTATCTTTGGCATTGTAAACTTGGTCATATCAATGAGAAAAGAATAGCAAGATTGAGAAAGTTAGACTATCTCATATCATTTTATTTCGAATCATATGGTGCTTGCGAATCTTGTCTCAAAGGAAAGATGACAAGTAAATCACTTTCTGGGAAAGGGCTACGTGCAAGGTTGTGCTCGAGTTGATCCACACAGATGTGTACGGACCGTTCCCAACTCAAGCAAGAGTTGGATATTCGTACTTCATAACTTTTACTGATGATTTTTCAAAGTATGGATATGTGTATCTCATGAAACACAAATCTGAGGCCTTCGAGAAATTTAAGGAGTTTAAGTTAGACGTTGAGAAACAACTTGAGAAAAGTATTAAGACTCTCCGATCAAATCGAGGAGGGGAATACTTAAGCCGAGATTTTCTTGATTACTTGAAATCACATGGAATCCGATCAGACTGGACACCTCCAGGTACACCACAGATGAATGGAGTATCTGAAAGGAGAAACCGAACTTTATTTGATACGGTTCGATCCATGATGAGTTTCACAAGTTTCCCTTTATTCCTTTGGGGTTATGCCTTACTTACCGCAGTTTATATTCTGAATAGAGTTCTTTCTAAATCAGTCGAGAAAATACCATATGAATTATGGTGTGGCAGAAAGCCGAGTCTTAACCATATGCAGACCTGGGGTTGTCTTGCTTTTGTTAAGAAGATGATGACTGATAAGTTGGAATCTATAAGTGAAAAATGTTATTTTGTGGGATATCCTAAAGAAACTAAAGGATATGAGTTCTATTGTCCTAGAGATCACAAGGTGATAGTATCCAGGTATGTGACGTTTCTTGAAGATAATTATGTCTCCAAGGAACAAGGTCACAACACGCTAGATCTTGAAGAAATTCAAGAACCACAAGATAACATGGATGATGAGGTATTGTTCAATGGAGTGGACAAGAACTCAGTGGGAGTTTTTTATGATCTTTGGGAGGGGAAATGACTCTTAGAGGGTCACCTCAAGACAATGAGATGCATCAAAGATAAGATATTGTATCAACCCCACCTCAAGAAAATCATAGTGAAATTCTTGAGAATATCCCAAATGTTGAAAACCTCAACACGCAGGAACCTCATCACGATCAGAATAAACCGCCTGAACCAACGCAAAACCAACTCAATAGGCCTCAAAGGAATCATCATGCATCTGAAAGACTAAATCTATTGGTTGAGAACCAAGATGATGAGGTTGATTTAGAAGACGACAAACCTAAGACCTATATCGAAGCGGTTTCTGACACCGATTCGAAGATGTGGCTGGCTGCCTTAACACCTGAAATGGACTCGATGGACCTCAATCTAGTCTAGGAACTAGTTGATTTTCCAGATGGGGCTCACCCCATAGGTTGCAAATGGATCTTCAAGAAGAAGAGAGATGAAGATGGCAAGGTACAAACCTACAAGGCTAGGTTGGTGGCGAAGGGTTATAGTCAACGCGAGGGCATTGACTATGATGAAACCTTTTCGCCAGTCGCTAAGATCAAGTCCATTAGGATATTACTTGCAATAGCTGCATACTATGACTTTGACATTTGGCAAATGGATGTCAAAATTGTGTTTCTCAATGGAGAAATCAAAGGCACTGTGTATATGTCACAGCCTGAAGGTTTTATATCCAAAGAAAAGCCGAATGGAGTATGCAAGTTAAAGAAGTCCATTTATGGACTCAAGCAAGCATCTAGGAGTTGGAATATTTGTTTTGACAGAGCTATCAAATTATTTTATTTTGTCAAAAGCAAAGAGGATCCATGCGTTTATAGTAAACGCAAGAATGAAAATGTTGTCTTCCTTATCATATATGTTGACGATATACTGATAATGGGAAGCGATCGTTCCATGTTGCAATCCATGAAAGATTGGTTGTCTAGCTCCTTCATGATGAAGGATCTGGGTGAGGCTCCCTACATCCTTGGAATTAAGATCTATCGAGATAGACCTAATAGGATGTTGGGATTGTCTCAGTCTACTTACATAGACAAATTGCTGAGACGCTTCTCAATGGAAAATTCCAAGAAAGGGTTTCTTCTTATGGACATGGCATTATATTGTCTAAGAAAGGTTGCCCTTCTAATGACAAAGAAATGAGTTGCATGAAGAAGATCCCGTATGCTTCAGCTATAGGATCTATTATGTATGCCATGATATGTACAAGGCCAGATGTGGATTATGCATTCAGCATGACAGGCAGATTTCAGCAAAATCCTGGTGAGATATACTAGAGAGCTGTCAAGACTATTCTTAAGTACCTTAGAAGGACTAAAGAATATTTCTTAGTCTATGGTGGGCAACCAGAGTCATCAATTACTGGGTATACTGATGCTAGCTTCCAAACAGACCATGATGACTTCAAGTCTCAGTAAGGATATGTTTTCGTTCTCAATGATGGTGCAGTGAGTTGGAATAGTTCCAAATAGAGCACAACTGCCGATTCTACCACTGAAGTCGAATATATTGCTGCATCTGAAGCTGCCAAAGAGGTTGTTGCCTTGTTAGAGTTCGTAAAACAACTAGGTGTCGTTCCAAGTACCAGCAGTGCAATACCGATGTATTGTGACAACACTGGTACGGTTGCGCAAGCAAAGGAACCTAGAGCCACGAACAGGAACAAGCACATTCCCCGGAAATATCATCTGATTAGAGAAATAATAGATAGGGGAGATGTGAAATTAGATACAGTACCCACTGATGATAACTTGGCTGATCCTTTCACCAAGCCATTGTGTATAGCAAAACATAACAAGCACTTTGAGAGCTTAGGTGTTAGACATGTTGGTAGTTGGCTTTGATTCAGTAGGAGTTTATAGTTTGTGTGTGTTAGAAACCTTTTCGTGAAGAAATTCAATACTTGATCACATTCTATGATAATATGTTTATCTTATGGGTTTATGCATTTATTAGAATAATTATTTTGATGGTTTGTTATTATTCTTATGATTGTTCCCTTGAATCATGACTGTCATTTATGGTGTGAGACATAAATGATATAGTATGATTATAAAATTACCATAACCGATGGTCATCAAGAATGGGATATTGATGACACGCAATAGGTTAGCATGTGGTCTGCATCATATTCTTAGAGAATATAGTGGGTCTGACGACTATTAGATATTAGATATCTATGATGGACACATGGATACTTTGGAGAGTATTGGTATACCCTACTATTAAACCGTTTGTTTAGTGTCTACGGTTTATTAATGTGTGGAGTATGTAATGATTCGTTGACCTGAGGTCAATACTCATTTTGTTTGTTAAGTGATGAACTTTGACAAAGTACAACGCTTGCCTCCCAAAGGAGCATAAGACACGTCTTGTGTTGGGTTCATCATGAGGCAAATGAAAATGGTAGTTAAGCCAAGAATGGGATTCGTTCCTCGATTGAAACTCGAGAGAACACTCATATTTCTCTATATTATTTGACAATAAAGTCATTGGCCAATGCAAAAGATATATTCAATTAAAGTAATTGAATATGATTGAATGTGTCATATAATAAAGATGAGAAAAATGATTAAGCTATTTGGATAGACACATGGCAGATCCTAGGCTCAATCGGGTGGTTCATGAATGAAGGGATATTACATAAACTTCATATAAACGTTTTTTTGTGGATTCACGTAAACGTCCTTCATATATCGAGTTCGATGCATAATGCAATCTAGGAGTTTTGTGTGAACTTTAATTAGATTATCGTCGATAATGGGGGCCTGAAGGGTCACACTTTATGTGTATTGTTGTTCCGCTCAAGGGTACAATGTTGGTGTTTCGAATTATATCTAATGCTAGTCCAAGTGGGAGATTGAAAGTAATGGACTAGATTAGGATATGGACTTTAATTTATTAATAGGTTATACTGATTAATTAATTAAAGCAGACCAGAATATTAGGCCCATATGCCTAGGGTATATGAAATATATATATATATATATATATATATATATATATATATATATATATTTCCTATTGTAGGGATAATTAATCTTGTCAGAAAGAAACATAAAATACTTCAATAAGGGATTTCCTAGCAATCAATTATTGAACAATTGTACCGAGGATAGTTCCTACGGCGGATGACATATGCGTGAATACCTGAACTGGTGAATCAATCACTCAACTCTGTCCAATTAATTACGCACAAGTAAGTTATTCCAACTTTAGCGTAATCAATGCTCAACGTTTAATTCAGTTATAAATCACGATCATAATTCTCGACTGTGTACATTAGATGTAGTCGAAAATTCCTAACAGGCCACAGAAGACAAGTCAACCTATTCATGTGCAGTGGTTTGACAAGCGTCTGAGACGATGTTTGATTGGGATTGATGATCTTGATTCGGAGGCGGATCTAATTTTGTTGTTTATTTCTGAGTCAAAGGTAGCTGTTCGTGCTTTTTTCTTTTCGTTACTTGTTGTGCATGCAGTCATGAGAAAAGAATCTGGTCTTGTGGATGATATTCAGCGTATGATTTTGACGGATTACTTAACGTAGTTGGTCATAAGCTTGCAAGTTTTTTTTCTTTTCTTTAGTCGATCCGATTGTGTGGATAAATCCTGATTTTCTTGATTAGGTTGAGACTCTACATGAGATTGATTAATGAGATTCTTGATTTAAAAAAAAAACAAAAAAAAACAAAAAAACTCATAGATTTAAAGAAAAAAAAAAACAAAAATATTATTTACCGGAAATTTTTTATTATTTTCAAAAATAATACTTTTATGTAAAAGTAACATACTATATTTTGGGAGGGTAATACTTCTTTTGCAGAAAAAATAACTTTTTTTTTCTTCCTAAAACATAATTTAGATTAATCCAGTTAAATAACAATTTAGTGTATTTTCAGGTTTACAATTAGATAAGTTACATAAAGCTTGAAAACTGCATATAAAAAAATTATAAGACTAAATAAACTATTTTAAAAAAGAAATTGTAATTGTTAAGTTTTTTTGAAAAATATCACATTTTCTCAAAAAAAAAAAAACATATTTTTTTCTAAATATTAATTAATATTAATTACTCTGGTGCTTGTTGGGGAGAACTGAATTTTTTAATAGGACAAATTTTGAGTTCCAACCAAGTTACGAGTGCTATTGTGGCACGCAAGTATGAAAAAGATAATATGATGGATCCCTTGGGCTAATGAAATTCCCTCTCACTCCAATAGAGATTGATTTTGTTTCGATTACTCACAGAAATGTGTCACTTGTAATATTAAACAAATCAATAATGTTTTATTTATATGTCGTTCTTCGTATCAGCCAAATCTTTTTTTTTTTAAAGAGTAAATATGATATAGGGATATAAAAAGAAAAAATATACTAAAAATTTAGTATTCTAATTATATTAGCTATCATTTCTGTGGAAACAATATATAAAAACTTGTGACCTCTTTCTCTTCTATTTTCTTTTATTTTTATTAGTATAAACAAGTGTTTAGTGTGAAAATATTATACTTATAACATAGTTTGGTATATGTGATAAGTCAGGATAAGACTAAGTAACCCAACAAATCCAGCATCTGGTATGTTAGTTAAAAGTCTGGTATGGACAAGTAACCCAGTAAAAAATAATGGTTATCCAATAAATCTTGTCACAATTTGCCACGCCCTCCCGGTGTTACAATTTATCTCAGTGTTTGATCGCACATGTCTGCTACAATAAACACATTGTGAGTGGACATTTATGGAAATTTTTAAAATATAACCTTATCTCTCACAAAAATCGAACAATAGATAAGTAAGTTTCGTAACATCAACAAAAAATTATGTTTCGAACCAAACATAATTACTAATAATGATGAACACTGCAATTCTACCACCATTTTATTTATTTTACCTATACCAACTCCAAAACAAAGTCATATGTCTATTTTGTGGAGCAATACAAAAAAAAAAAATCTTGGGCCTTCATCCTCCTTCAATACTAAAGTAGAGACGTCTTTACGTGTTAATTTACAAAATAAGTGTCATGCAATCCTATTTTCTTTGTTTTTTTAGTTGGAGCCTAAAAACGAGGAAGAGAACTGGGAAAATGATACTTAATCTATTCGCAAATGAGGAGAGTTGGTTAATGGCAACATATAAATTTTTTTTATTTTTTTTATTTTTTTTCTTAAATTTAAAAGTCTTATACTCCCTCTGTCTCGGCTTATCTTGCACAGAAGAGGCCAGCATGAGTATTAAGAAAAGTTGTTTTTTTATTGTTTGTTGACTTTTTAAAGGTGGATTGAGGGTGGAGATTATATTATAACTTTCCTTTTTTAGGCTGTGCAAGATAAGGTGAGACGACTGTTTAAGGAAAGTGTGCAAGATAGGTGAGACGGAGGGAGTAACTTTTTTGTTCCAACTCCAATTTTCATAAAAAGAAAAAGGAAAAAACTAAATTAATCATTTTTTCCATAATCTTCAATTTGTCGTCCATTTCGCATATACATGATTAATATATTAATTTTAAAATGTAAAATATTTTCTTAATGATTATTATGATATACTAGTATGTCCCCCCGTGCGATGCACGGGAAAGACCCTAAACAATTCTATTTTATATACAACAATGTCATTTTGTTTAATGTTAAGAAATTAGAGGTGAAAAAATTCGGCACGACCCGTTATCAAGACACGAACTCGTATAATAATTTTGAGTTCAGGTGGATGTCTATTGGACACATGGTCATTATTGGGTCAACATGATAAGAAATGATAAAATTTGGATCAACGATAAAATTTTGGACAGGCAAATCAAATAATTACCCTATAACTTTAATATTCTAATTATAACTTATGAGTAATAATTTATTTGGAAATATTGGAGTTGATTGATCTAGTAGAAATTTACTTGACGAAGAGTTTGAAAACATGTAAGTATTAAATCTGATGCCTAATCTTACAATTTGTAATTATTCTCAGTTTGTCTCATACAACCCGTATTTCGAGCACAATCCAACCTGCAGCATTAGCTTCAATAACACATTGATGTCACTCTAAGAAGAGAACCTACTGAATCAGAAATAAATGCCCTAAAATAACCAATAGTAACATCTATCTCGTTACTTGTAAGTTATCAAGAATCACCTAATTTAATTAATCCTATGCCAAATAAAATAAAGCAAAGACACAAAAACATATTCAGAGATGAAAAATTAAGACAGGAACAAATGCCCTCAAGCAAGTTGAAATACCAACAATAAAGACTCACCCATTGGCAGTGGCAAACAAAATCTTCATATGCCCCTCCTACAGGAGGTGCCCGAGATGCGCCATAGCACTATGGAGCCATTCCTCAAGATTGTCATTGATGTAAGGCTATAAGTGAACCTTGGATAATGAAAATGTAAATTCAAGAGGATTATGAATATACCTTGGAAAATAAGTGAGAGGATGCTTTTGTTGAAGGATGATTTTTTTATGAAATGCAGTGTGAAGATGTGATATTTATAATATCTTATTAGGTAAAAATTCAATAACATAATAATCTAAAATATAGGAGTTTTAAAATCTATCAATTTTTATCACCACAAATTAAGGATTTCAAATTTGAATAATTTATAAATGATTTTAATATCATATTTTTTAAAAAATATATTAATGGTGGATGTCTTATTATTAAGTAAGATAAGATAAGATAAGATTGATATATTTCAGTTTTCGAAACGAAGTGAATATATTAACAGATTAATCAATTAATTAAAATGGATTAGGTATTCAATCAAATATTGTCAGTTGCTAAAGTTAAGAGATTTTATTTTGTAAATTAAATCTATATGCTTATTTTTATTATTTACTTTTAGGGAGGGAAATCATAACTTCTACAAAAAATGTGATTCGATTTAATTTTTACCAAATTAGTTAGTTAAGAAAACCGTTTTCCTAATTTATCGGAGTAAAAAATGGTAGGTCTGCGGGTCAACCATAAATTAAAATCTACAGCCAAATAATAAAATAAAATTATTTTTTATTCCCAAATAATTATATAAATTGGGGAAGGGGGAGGGGATTAAATGCTTTATTTTCAGATACAAAAACAATACATTTTTTAGATAGTTGAAATATAGAGTTTGTAATTAGTATTTTTTACTCTAATTTTCTGGGATAAAATAAATTTGTAGATTCGTTTGCATAGTAATTTCGATAAAAAAAAAAAAAAAAATCTGATTTATTTAGGTATTGTAACATAAATAAAATTGGTAAAGATTCATTCTAAAAAATTATGGTTAAAGATTCATTTGTATCTTACGATTTGATAATTTTGTAAAGTAAATCTGGATACAACTAATTATTACTTATATTTAGGGAGAAAAAACTCATTCCAATAAATTTAGCAACAATTTTCCTAATTTTGCGGAAACATTACCATTACATATATATGTACCAGATTCGGAGATATTTTAGGCATATATTTAGTTCTTTTTTTTTTAATTAAAAAATATTTTTTATTACCAAATATAGTAAGCAGTTTGGGCGGGAAAATCACTTTTTTTCCAAAAGTGGTAACAATACATTTTGTTATTATATATATATAGATTTTAATTTTAATTTTTTGTATAAAAATATCAGATAATTCCAACATAATATGTTTTTGGAATGATTAAAATTATTTACTTTTTTATAAGATTAAATCTTGCTACTTTAATTTTTTCTTTTTTATCTTTAATAACTTTGGATCGTCAAAATCATTTTTTTCTAAAGAAAATCTAATATAGAAAATAAAAAATTTGTTAGGTTTACAATTTCCAGTAAAAAGTTTAGATATATCAGTTATAAAGTGTTTTGTTGAATGAATCAGTTATTTTATTTTTTTAGTGAAAAGAAAAATTATGTTATCTAAAAAAATATTAACCTAATTATTTTTATTTAAATAATCACAATAATACTCCCTCCGCCTCACTTAAATTTGCACACTTGTTTTTTTTCTCCGTCCCACTTAACTTTGCACAATACATAAATGAAAATTAAAGTCAACAAAATCAGCCTCGTTCTATTTACAAAAATGCCACTCATTAACCCTAAACTAAATCAGTAATTTAAACACCCCCTTCCCGCTAACCCTCCCCATTTACTGAACCTCCACCCCCTCAAATCACCCTTCCACTATCTAGAATGAAACCCCCCCCCCCCCCCCCACAACCCTCACACTCAAACTCTAATCCATTCTCTCTCTTACTCCTCTCTACGCCGCTCCCCCGAAACTCATTCAAATCTAAAATTTCTTTCAGATCTGAACCAGATCTGTAATTCCCAAGCCCCCAGTTCAATTTTCTCTTCCTTTATGGAAGATCATTTCTATGATTCCGATGAGGGCTTTGTATTTGATTCTGAGGAATCATTTCTTCCTGAATCAAGGTTGGATTTTGGGGTTTTTCCCGATGACGAGGCCCGAGAGGCTCACCCGTTGAATGGTTTTGCTTTTCTCCTTGGATTTGAAAGATTATCCCCCTCTTGAAGGTGGATGGTGCCAAGATCCACTTCTGGGTTTCTTTGTTAGGTTTTCAGTCCAAATTCGAATTTTTGGTTCAGTTTGTAGGTGATATTTGTTTATGGAAACCCTAATTTCTGTGATGATTTCATTTGGGTCTGCAATGTGTTTGTTTATTTTTAGAGTTAATTGGATTCTATGAATCCTTACTGTATTATACATGTTTATTGTTGATTTAATGAGTATTTTTGGAGGTGCTCTGCCTCTGATATTGATTCATTTGTGTATGATGATAGGTTGTTGTAATCCAGTTCTGTATTGCTGCCGAATTAATTGTGCTTATGTATGATTTTGAGTTTGAAATTTATTTGTTGTGTTGTGACCGAACTGCATGATGTGTTCATAACTAATTGTTTGTGCTAGCCAACAAATCATGTGTGTGATACAGTAAATTTAAGATAAAATTGATTGGTTGTTGGTTATGGCTGCTTCAATTGGTCAATTATGACAATTTTATTGCTGCCATCAACACTATTCGGGGATGGTTTAATCCAGTTCTGTGTTGCTGCCGAATTACTTGTGCTTCTATACCATGCCGAGTTAAAAAATTATTTGTTGTGTTGTGGCTAAACTGAATGTTTGTGTTGTCCTACAAATAATGTGTGTGATACTGTTTATTTAAGATATTGCATGATTAGGTGTTGGTTATGGCTGCTTAAGTTGGTCAATTATGACCATTTTAATGTTGCCACCAACACTATTTGGGCCTGGTGTATTATACCCTATGATGATAATTTTCTGAGGGTAAATAACAAAAGAACAAAAAAGTACAGATTGAAATCAATTTGGATCATCTTTTGTTTACTGTATTTGATCTTATTGTTTACAGTCTAAGCACAAACACTTATATTGTGTTTATATTGTAAAAAAAAGAACAAGAAGAATCCTACTTACCTGATCTAATTCACATATACCCAAGATCTATCATTATCCCCCCCACTTCATAGTTACCTTCAGACCGTTCTTGTGCCGTTAGACATTCAATTGCTTCTCTGGCTATCTGTTCTTCCACTTCCAATACATATTCAGTGTACCTTGTCTTGCTTGTGCTGATTTTGCAATGTGTGGTAGTATATAATTGTTTCCCCCTTTGTCTTTCATCACTTCCACCAAGCATGCTTGCAAACTCAAAACACACATAGTTGAGCTTAGTAGGTTCAAGTTCTTCAAAGGATTGAAGAACATTTGTCGCTAAATCTTGCACATTATAGCTTCTTGTTTCAACTTAAAGACACTGGATAGCCCTGAAATAGCCTAAATCTAGGGCAATAGTATTCGGTGAATTTGGGGGTTGACATACAAGCTGAATCTCAAATCCATCACTTGTTGCTGCATTCCTGAAATCTATATCTAAGTTACTTAAATGTGGTCTTGCATTGTCCTGTTGAATGATGATTTGTTTACTTACATGAGCTGCCCATTTTGACTTGATTGTTGGTAAAATCTGTATATGTCCAATGTTGAAACAATTTGCTTTTAGAGTAAAATATGCTTGTAATGTCACCAATTTTTCCAAACAAACACATAAACTGTTAGGTCAAATTTTGGAGACTTACAATAAGCAATAAAATAGATGATGATGATGTTATTCTGATAGTTTAGAGAGTCACCTTGTCTAATAAGCATTCTTTAATGACCTGTTTTGTAATTGATTCAATTAGTTTGGTGATCAAAGTCCCTCTAAGTCTATTTCCACTGGTTCTGAGGGCAAGCTCTAACGTTGTGAATGAAAAAATTTCAATTTTCCTATCAAACAACAATTCCACATCTAATGTGTATTGTGGTTTTGCCACAACACACATAAACATCACCTTAGGAATGAAACGTTTGCTCTTACATGCCCTGTATGAGTCTTCTTCGACTGCTAGCTTATATGCTCTTTCACTTGTTTGTTGCAAGTAAAATCATTTCTCATCAATGTGGACTATATTATACATGCTTTCATACCGGATCTTGTTCAGAATTGTGTCCTTGTGCAAGAAACTGATGTTGTACTTAAGGCTTTGAAGCTTGTTTGCATATGTTAACTGGGGCTTTACTGCATTAGTGTGAGGCTTTATGACCCCTTTTTTAATCCACCTGCCCAATTTGCTTTTGCTTACATTGAGCTCATTTGCGAATCTTCTGATTGTTTCTCTTTTGGAAAATGGTATGGCTCTCATTGCATCTTCATATAATGTTATTTGATGTTTTGAAGCTGATCTACCCTTTTTTATGGAAAGGAAACTGGTTGACCTTTTGAAATCTGCTTCTTTGCAGATTTTCATATAAGCTGAATCGTTCGAACGGAAACTCCAAATGATGCTCCGACTTCCTTCCCCTTGCCATTATTCAAAACTCCTTCAGTGTTGTTTGCTAAAAGATTTTGAGTTATAAGGAATCGATCTGATGGAGTAAGTTGTGGCCCCTTCCGGGTGTTGGTCATTTTCTATTTTCTTGTGTAAATCTAATTTTCGAGTATGTAAATGCATTGAATGCTGTATGCAGGGGTTAAAATCTCGAGATTGCCGAGACGAGATTCGAATGTTATTGCGTTTTGTCATCATTTCGGCGAGAATCTCGCGATATTTTCGGATCTCACCAATTTCGCGCTCTTCAGAAGTCTCCAGCCCTTCTCTCGCGATATTTTCGGATGCCAATTTCTCGCCCTCCAGCCCTTCTCGCCCTTCTGTTTTAAGAATTCTCCAAAAACGCAACAACCAGATTCGAACCGGAGACCTATTGAAGAGAGGTTTAAGCTCTAACCACTAAACCAAGTCAACATCTTCTTTTATCTTTCACATAGAGTCTATATAATTACTAATTCATCTAAAATCAAATAAGCAAGAATTGCCTCCTCATATCATAAAATTTCCATAAAATTGAATAAGTAATCAAAAGTTTTGTATACAAATTTTTACTTTATGATTATTATACTTGACAACATGTATTTTTTAAAATATTTTGTTTTGTTTATAATTTTAAGATAAATTTATGTATTAAAGTTGATTATAATATTTTTAAAATATTTTGTTAAACTTTCAAATTTCTAATATAATATTTCCGTACTAGTAATTAGTAATGTTGTATGAAAAAAGGTAAAAAAATGTTTTATATTGTCACTCATTGTTTATATTATTTTATATTTATGAATTAGTTGTAAATAAATCTGTTTCATACAAATTTAAGATGTGTATATGTATTTGAGTTTGTTATAACAATTGTAAAAATATCATGTTGAATTTTCAGATTTTTAATATATTTTTCAATATTTTTCATGAAATTGCACCGATATTTCGATATTAATCGATATCTCACAGAAATCTTCGTAAATTGAAACACCGATATCTCCGTAAAAACCGATATTTTCGTCCTTGGCTGTATGTAGTGATATTTATCGGTGATTTTGGGCAGAATTGAATGTAACCTAACTTAGGAGGGAATTTTGAATGTAATTTGATGTTTGGTAGTGGAGTGTTGTAATTTTAGGATATTGAAATTTTGGTGGGAAATTTCCCTCAAAAATGTTTGACAGTAAATTTCCAGATTTCTTTAAATGAAATTTTTGCTGATTTATTTCCTGTTCACCAAAACAGATTTTGAGGAAAGGGAGGGAAGTGTTAACACATTAATTTCTCCCTTCAAAATCTGATTAAAAGCCCTCAAAAGTCAAAGGAAAAGCAGTCAACTGTTTTTTCTTAACATTCGTGTCCGATCAGCCCCGCAAAATTAAGTGGAACGGAAGGAGTACAATTTATCACCCCATTCCTATGAACTAATACGATTGTAGTTTCTCTATCTAATATTACCATATTTAATAGAATTTCGAACAAATATTTATTAAAAAAAATTAACACTATTTTCGTATTTTGCACTTATATAAATACATAATTAAGTTAATCTATTACAAATGTACAAGATTTGTGCATCACAACCAAGGTTTAAAATCTCGCGAGAAATCGGCGAAATCTCGCCGATTCTCGCAAATTTCAGCATCCCGAGACGAAACAACAAAGACATTGCGTTTTGTCCTGAAATCGCCGAGATCTCGCGAGAAATCGCGAGATTCTCGGCTCAAACTCGGCCCCCCTCTTTCTCGCCCGATGTGCAGCGTAAATTCCCCAGGAGCGGCGAGAAATCGGCGATTTCTCGCCAATAGTTCCTACAAACTCGATACTTCTCTGCGTGCCTACAAAAGCTACCAACAAATACAGGCTTGTACCGATAAGGCGTGGGGTTTGAGATGAAGAAAGATATGGTGTGGGGTTTTCAGATGAAGAAAGGGGAGAGTCAAGAGTGGGGTTTTTAGATGAAGAAAAGTATGGCCTGGGGTTTTGAGATGAAGAAAGGGGAGAAAAACAGGTTTAGACTTTAGAGAGAGAGAGGGGTGCGCGTCAGAATTTTTCTTTTTTTTTTTAAATTTTGCAGTCTTCTTTTTTAAATTGTGTGCAGTGCTTTGGGGCCTTTGGCATTGTTTGGCAGTAATTGTTGCACGACAGCTTGCCAATATAGCTGTAAATAGGTAAATTCTACCCTACCCAAGTGGGTAATGTCCCACTTGGGTGATCCACCGCACAACCAAAAAGTGTATGGAGATCAAAATAAAATTAACCATTAGATCTCCATACACTTTACAAGTGTATGGTAGATCACCCACTTGGGTAGCTACCTAAGTGGGTAAGATAGAATAAGCCCTGTAAATAGGCTAAAGACATCAGAATGATAAGACCAAAATAGATCAGAATGATTACCGGATGGTCAATCAGTGTATGTAATGTTTATTATTTACCGATTAGTTGTATTTGCGTGAATTTGGCTCTATTTTTTTGAATTAGATATCAGTATTTAACTAGGTTTATGATAATCTAACAAATATCGTGATAAATTAAGTGTTTTAATATATTTTTCGGTGTTTTAAAAAAAAAATCACCGATATTCTATCGATATCTCACCGATATCTCCGTAAATTGAAAGACCGATATCTCCGTAAAAGCCCATATTTTCATCCTTGATCACAACTATTGTTTTGAAAAGAGTGGGAAGGCCGATAATTGCAAAACAGCATTTCAAAAAATCCAAGATGATAAAGCTACGAGCCTACGGCCACTTCCTTGAATAATTTCATACTAGTTTTTCTCGATTCTCATTAGGCTTAATCAGAAAGGGAAATATCTTCGAACCGAAGATGGGAGTGAAGAACCTTTGGGATATTCTGGACTCTTGCAAGAAAACTCTTCCTCTTCATCATCTCCAGTAAGTTAATTTACTCTCTCCTAATCGCAAAACCTCAGTTTAATGACATCATCTTGTTTGTGAATTCGGTGCTGATATGGTGGTAATTGAGTAGAAACAAGAGGATTTGCGTGGATCTATCATGTTGGATGGTTCAACTTCAAAATGTGAATAAATCGCACTATCCAATCAAAGACAAGCTTTATTTGAAGAGTCTCTTCCACCGCCTCAGAGCTCTCATTGCTTTGAATTGCAGCCTTATCTTCGTTACTGGTAATTTATAACTCGTAAGAATTTTCTTAGCATTTAAATAATTCGGGTATTTGCACCCTTAGTTCTCCTAAGTTATTTGCGTCGATACTCGGCGAAAGTGATTCACGACTTAGGTGTATTTAGAGGAAATGAGGGTGTTAAAGCCACACAAATTAGTCTTTTTTTTTTTTTTTTTTGCAGAGGGACGATTCATTGATCCATATGCCTTGAGTAATTTGTGGATTCAGTAGCATTTAATATTTGTAATCTGCTTATGACACACCTTAGTTGGGCTTCATACTATACATCTGCATAATATCTTCAGTTGAGGCGAAACACGATTTTGGTTTCATTTTGGGCAGATTATAAAGGAAATATTTTATTTTATATAATTTCAATTATACATGTTTTGTTGGTGTTGTTTTATTTTTTGTCTAGATGGCTTACAAAAGCTTTTTGATCATTGTCTAGATGGCTCGATTCCTGCTATCAAAGTATCTACATATAGGCGCCGTTTAAATGCTGGAGATGATGTAAGACTTTAAGTCAGTCAAACTAAAAAATGTGCCTTTTGCAACATAACATTTTTCACACATCAGTAAACCTCATACTAACTTATTGTTGAATGCTGCAGGCCGTTTTAGATACTAGGTATTCTCGTGAGGTATCATCAGTTAAAAGAAATATGGGATCTGAATTTTCTTGCATGATAAAAGAAGCCAAGTTTCTCGGCAGCGCTCTTGGGATTCCATGCTTAGATGGGTAAACGATTTACCATGTTTGAATCTTATTCCAAACTCATATGGGTGAAATTAAAAAATTCTGTTGGTTTATGATATGAAGGAAGATGGCTTGAGTTTTCAACTGTGATTTT
Organism: Ajuga chamaepitys; assembly: GCA_958295605.1. NCBI lineage: Eukaryota > Viridiplantae > Streptophyta > Magnoliopsida > Lamiales > Lamiaceae > Ajuga > Ajuga chamaepitys. The sequence continues at coordinate 32,299,354 of OY282499.1, read as the reverse complement.
GGGTGTTGACATGTTGCTGGTGGAAAGTCATACTTTTGGGAAATATTATTTTATGATATATTGCTTCACATCTACTGTGAGAATAAAACATCTTGATTTGGGCAGGGATGCATACTCTTTGGTTCCATGATTTTGCTTTCTTACACCATGGAATAATGAATAATTTATTGATACGTGTTTTTTACTATAACCACTACAGTTTTTTTTTTTTGGTTTCTATGTAATGGTCATTTCCCTGAATTTAGACATTTTTTTATGGTTAAAATTAGAAGAACAAATTTGTCGGTATGATCCTAGTAATTTGGCAACCCGTAAATCACTTGGTAAATCCAACTGTAACTTTGACTTTCTTAAGCTCAATCATTTCCCATGATCATATTTGCAAGTCTCATCATATAATTGCATACCATAGGTGATAATCCAAATAAATATAACTTGGTGTACTTGTCTATCATTAAATTATATGCAGGATCGAGGAGGCTGAAGCTCAGTGTGCCTTGTTAAACTCGGAATCATTGTGTGTATGTGGACACTCTACTTTCTCCTATTATCTGCTGTTTCCAACATTAGAGTTTCTTGTTCCAATGTTCATAAAATATATATTGTTACTGCCTTTGTACAGTTATTCATTTCTTTCAGCTTGTCACTTTGATTTCTTATTGCTGCTAAAACCCTTATTTCTGCTGTTGGAACAATAACCATTGTCAGGATGGATGTTTCACATCAGATTCTGATGCTTTTTTATTTGGTGCAAGAACAGTTTATAGGGATATCTGTCTTGGTGAGTTATAAAAAGTTTATATCTTTTCAGTCACCTGATTATTTAATACTCATTTTGCTGCTTTTCTTTCCCTCTCTGATTTATAGGAGAAGGTGGTTACATTGTTTGCTATGAAATGGATGATATCGAGAGAGAACTTGGTTTCGGAAGGAATTCCTTGGTAATTATCGTTTTACATTTTCTATGTTATCGACACCAGTCAACAAGTTAGCCATAAGTTGGTTATTCTATCTAATGGTTTCTGCAAACTATGGAGAATAAATGGTGTAATTGCTTTTGTTCATGCCTTTTGCTTTTATAGTTTGTTAGAGTTTGAAGCGTGCAACTATGTGGTTTCTTGAACTGCCAAAATGGCCTAAGTTTGAATGTTTACTCCAATCGGAAAGGAAAAAACTTTTTCATTGATATTTCTCACTGGAAATCCTTTTTTGAGTACAGGCATAAGAAGCATCTGAATTGTACATCACTTTCCAATATTTTAGAGAAGAATTAACACAGAAAAATTGTTCCTTAATGGCTTTAAAGTGGTTTAACAGCATTTTGTAGACTGGACTGCCGAAGAAAGGTTTACTTTTGTGTGTGTGTAGTGCCTCGTGGCCTGCAGAAGAGGATATTTGTATGTAGTGTTTAATCCAATGTGGACAGTTTATGTATTGTTGGAACTTTTATCTTCAGATTACTCTTGCTATTCTTCTTGGGAGTGATTACACCCAAGGAGTTCGTGGTTTTGGGCCGGTAAGATGAATAATTCTTTTCATCATTTGGGTTAATGTGTTACTAGTCATTCTGATCTTCAAGCAAATTAGTTGCGACATCTTTTCGTTTCTTGGATGTAGGATTCAGCTTGCCAGTTAGTGAAATCTATTGGTGATTCATCTGTTCTCCATCGGTTTGCATCTGAGGGCTTGTCAATTGTAAAGAAGCCAAAAACCTCAAAAAGGAAGGGCCAAACGTTTAAGTCTGGATTTAAAGAGAACTATGATGATAATAAGAAGGATTTTAATGGTAAGTTAACAGGAGGCTGGTCTTTATATTACCTTCTATCAGGTTGTCTCTGATGTTGATCAATTTCAATTTGCTTTATTTCATAAAAAGTTTTCTAGATGGTGTTGGCTGGTACGAAACTAGCGCATCTTGCAAATAATCATTGTCTAGTTGCAGCAATAATACTTTAGGAATGAATAGTCCTACGAAAGTAAGCAGATGCCATGTTGTAACTTAATTTTACTCCGTTATAGGAGTCGAATCTGATGTACAAATGGACAATCAATTCTTGCAAGTGATCAATGCGTACGTGAAGCCAAAATGCCATTCAGCCGACTCGGATGCCGTACATAGGTATAATTTCACCATCCGCACTATGGAAATTTGATGCATCAAGCTTTACTCCCCCACCCCCCAAGGAAAAAATAAACACAAACTGGAACAAGTAAAATTTGTTATTTCCCTTTATATTCAGGGTTCTTGCTCTATATCCAGTCAATCGTAGCCAACTGCATCAGATTTGTACTCAATTTCTCGACTGGTCACCTTTAAAGACAGGTTAAGAGTTTATATCCAAACACCTTCACAACAAATACATCAGATTTGTACTTCACATGCATACATCTATGAAATCACGTGCATGAATGTCTTAAGATATATAAACAGTTATATGGTGCACCAGAAATACATGATGTTGCTTACGATGGTCATGAATGCATGCTATGCGGCTCTTAAGTTGAATCGGTTAATGAAAAATATGTATTTAGTTAGTTGTAGAGCTCACATTCGATGGTAGTTCATTTTTTTTTTTGGTGAAAGACATCGTAGGTTAATATATAGGATGGTGAAAGTGTAAAAATTAATTGAATCTGAATTTGGATTAAAGTAGAACTAGGTTCCGTCCTATTTGTCTATCCCATCCTATTTTCCTGTTCTCCTTTACGAACTTTTGCTCTTTGTCTCTCTCTCTCTCACATATACCCATATCATCACAAAGTAATCACTTACTGATAGAAATTAAAGATCGTTGAAACTTGAAAGGAAGAAAGTACCACTTAGAGAAGGAATTTCTGGGGAAAGAGTGTCATTTGTGTTGGACAAATATTCTCTGACCAATTGAATAACAAAGCAAAGGTAGGGAAAATAATTTCATTACTGATTACATCATACATAAAATTTGGAGTTAAAAAAAGTAAATATTAGATAATTTTATTGAGCATCTGCCAATATGATTTTAATGTCAGGCCACTTTCTTAATTTAAAAAATTCATAATTACTTAGAACTAGAAGAAAAGGAGAGAAACATAAGGGTTAGTAAAAGAAAAAATACAGCAAATGTTGAATAGATGGTAGGCGGTGATCAATTCCGGAGGATCTGTTCTGAGATCAAAATTATCTCCATTAAAGTGGGGAAAATGTCGTGTGAATTTCCTTTTGGTATGTTCTTCTCCATTGCTGAAGATTGTATGTATTCTTGGCTTAGATGAGTACATCCTCCCAAAGATTGCTGAAAGAAACTTGAGGCGATTTGCTAATCTTCGTTCCACGTCATCAGAATTAGGGAGCCATTTGCCAATTGATGAGGTATGAAGTACCAGTTTCTCTATTGCTATCTGTACTTGTATATCTGTTATGCTTAAGGGTGGCAAGAGAGAGAAATGGTGAAACAAGCCAGTCAATGACTTTCAATCTTTTTACTTCTTGGCCAGGGTAAAATCAATTAATCACGTAATTCATATGCAGATAAAAACAGTTCTAATCATGGTTTTCAACTCTATCCAAGCATTTTGCTCCACGAGTCCAAGATTAAATATAATTCTCAGAGTTGAATCCTTGAGAAAAATACTTGATAGGACTCATAAACTGGCGTCCTTGGCTCAAACTAAAAAGATTTGAAGTTTCCGTCCTCCAGAAAGTTTGTTTTCGATTACCATTTACTTTTAGTTTCGACAAATTGAAGAAAGTAGAAATTTCGGACTCTCTTACAAGAGTAGGATAAGGAGCGCGGAGGGTTACAAATCTGTGACCTCACTTGTAATTTCTAAATGTTGATGCAGACAGATATAGCAAAAGTTATGAGAGGTGTTGATGTGCTTTTCTGTCGGAATTTCTAACCAAATAAATAATTTTTTACAGTCTGAGTATGATGAGTATTTGTTTGGATATGAATATTTAATAATGTGAGAACAGATGGCAGTGAAGTGTCCTGTAAGTAGCATTATGAAGCAAAGAAAAGTCCAAGGAAGGGACTACTTTGAGGTTTGTTGGGAAGACATGGACGGCCTCAAATCATCTGCAGTACCTGTTTATCTCGTCCAGAGGTATGATATTAACAATGTAATCTACTGTCACTGGTGCATAATATTAGGAATATTCTAACAACGTTGTAGAGGCAAAATGAATGGCTGACAAAGTATAGACGAATGGAAGTTTGTATGTAAAATTTTCAGGGTATGCTTGAATAGTAAGTTGGTCAGGGAAGATCTAGGAATTGAGAAATAAAGTTGAATTGTTTGTTTTGAGATTGTAGAGAGTATGATTGTATTGTAGATAAATATTCTGGAAAAATTTATGTTTGTAATGTTGTATTATGATAGATGTGTTGGTAATGATTTGATTAATTAACGTTGTTGGGAATGAAAAAGTAGAGAAATAATTGGTGAGATTATTGCATAATGAATAAGTAGGGGAATAATAAGTTTGAGTAGGTAGATAGGATATGATTTTATTGGATTATAAAATCTGATTTTACATCCCAAAACAAACAGGATTGAGACTTTTGGAAGGAGTAAAGTGATGGAAATTTCAAAGCCATCACAAATACTTAATCCAAACACAAGCTAAAGTAATATTGGAGTGATTGAGTTTGCTTCTCCTTTTCTTGTAGTGCTTGTCCAGAAAAGATTGTGGAATTCCAGCAAAGAAAAGCTCAGAAACAGAAACCAACTGGTAAATCTAGAAAGAAGAAAGTAGACACGAAAGCAGAAGAAATGAAGGAAATCGACCGAAATCTCCAGGAACTACTGCTTGACATCGAAAACAGGAGCACTAATGCTGCCCACATTGAATGCAGCAGTGTGGAAAATAATGCCGGAATCTCGGGTTCTGGTAGCTATGCTCTCACTGCTTCTAGAGCCTTGGAACTACAATTTATTGATCTTGTTAGCCCTGCCCCGCCACCACGTGTATGTCAACATGATGAGGTTTCGAAAAGTCTAGTAGCTGGTGTGATCGAATTGAGCGATACAGACAATGATGTGTCGCCTGAACATGCAAGAAGGGCGAGGGAACTGAGATTGTTCATTGCTAATATTAGAGATTGAAATATCTTAGGTTGTGTTTGGGATTGAGGGATTTCAAATTCACTCTTTGAAACTCACTTAAATCCTTCAGAAAAATAGCACAAAATGAAATCCTAAATTTAGAAATCCATGCTAATCCAAACAATAATAATGAATTTGAGACTCAAAATTGCAAATCCTTCCATCCAAATACAGCCTTAGTTTCTACAAATATGTACCTCGATTCAGGCTTTTTTATATGAGTTAATCTAGATTGTAATTTAGCAAATGTATTGATGAGATCTAGACTATTGGAACAAGCAAATTTGTTGTGATATTTTGCAACTGTTGAGGATTTCTAAATATTTTGGTTGAAATACATCAACAGCAACCAAGTATGATTGGAAAAATACAGTCTCATTTCCCATATGGGCATGGCTATTCACACCTAAATACATCCCAAAAATGCGTTCCACCTACATCTTTAAACAATATCACTTCAGGCGGATGAGGCTCATCCACCTACATCTCCGTATAAAGTTATCATGTTTTCCAATCAATCAATCATTACCCACATCACCTATCATAATATTTTAATAATATCAACCATCCTAAAACCTACTGCTGTGATATTTACAGTACACATCCTACCATACACATCTCTTAAACAATAATACATTTTCACTATTTAAGTGGATGTACCATCCGAGGATGTGCCACAGTTGACGGGACACATTTCACTACATCTTAGCACAATTGTCCTCCTAACAATTGCAAATAACCTCTACGCTAGCACATTTTTTATGTTGCCTTAAACTTTCACAAAATTATAATGTTAATAATTTTTTTTTTAAAATTTAGCAAAATAAATCACGAATTTATCACCATTTAGATTAAATTTTTAAATATAGGAAAATAAACCATGAATTTATCATAATTTAGCAATTTTAATCACGTTCATTATTTCGGGCGAAAGATTATGCTCTATATGGCCAATTTTTATACATTATATCCATGTTCTCCCAAACTAATATATTAAAATAAATAATAATTTAGACAGTAAAAATAACAATGTTTTTCTTTTTAATTACTAAATAATATATTTAAAATATGATGTCAAAATTTCATTTACCAAGCAGATGGAAATGTTAAATGACACCAACCCTTTCTGACGATCATTATAAAATGTAATATCTAGGTATATTTTACAACTTGAGAGGAAACAACTGTCATTTTTTAAACTTTGGGACAACATGGGATTCAAAGTATTAAAATAGAAGTGGACAATAAAAGCCGCGTAAATTGCAATATATTTTATGAAAGTTCATGATTTTTTTTTTTTTTTTTTTTTTTTTTTTTTGCATTCAGCCTTCAATTTTTTATGAGAAAATGTACAAATTAGCATCTAAACTACTATTTGAGCTTAAATTAGCTCCTAAACTAATAATGTACAAAATAGTCCTTTGAACCTTTAAAATGTACCAAATAAATCATTGAACTTCTAAGCACAAACAGAACCTCAAAATAACTAAATAAATTTTGAAGAATATTTTATTAATCTGAAAAATTAACCGATCAAATCAGCAATCTACCTTACTTCTAAAAGAAAAATTGTTGACATAGTCAACTGTCTTACGTATATTTTCCTTGGTCATAGGTTATTTCGGTCATTTGTTGTTAGTTTACGTGGCTCCGCATTAAAACCATCAGCTCAGATGAACCTGAGATCCACGTGTTGTGTTTCGTGATATCACAAAGTGCGGTGTTATTGTAATTTAGTATTTCCTTAATATATGTTAAATTAAATTAACTCTTTTAGTTTCTTATAATAAAAATATTACTCCCTTCGTCCCGGTTAAAGCTTCCAACTTGCCTTATCGGTTCGTCCCACTTAAAGTTGCCAACCCAAAAATGGAAATAAAAGTCAAGCATTTAGGATCTTAAATTTTCTGCAAATTACAATTACCACTAAACTAAGAACTTAATAACATAACCCTAATCACCACACCCCACCCATTTACTACACCCCACCCCATTTACTACACCCCACCCATTTCGGATTCATTTGCCCCTCAAGTTCCAGACTCTTCTTCTCTCTTACTGGAACCCTAGTTTTTGAGATCCATTCCTTTGCGCCGCACCCCTCGATCTTCCTCTGATCTTGAAAACGGTCATAAATCTTGGCTACCTCTTCGTTATTCTAACCTAATCTGTCATCAGCCCAAATATTCATGTCCCAAACTTCTTCCGATCTCGATGATAGGGTTGTTTGGGATTTCGAGGGCTCGTTTGTGACGGAATCGGTTCTTTACAGCAGTGATTCCAAAGGATCTGAGGCGGTCGAGGCTCTTCCTATTCAGACCGAAGCTTCCGCCGCCGCCGACGGATCCAAGGCTGTCGAGGCTCTCCCATTTCAGATCGATGCTTTCGCCGCCGCCGCCGGATGGTTTAGTTCACCGGAGCTGCGACGCCACTATTTGGCTTATCTTGTGATTTGGTTTCCACCCATTGGAAGGTTAAAATACTCAAATCTTTCTTTCTTTCCTGTCTATGATGAAACCTAGGTCTGGAAAAATTATGCTTGTACAATGTGTGTCTTATTGCTTGAGACGAATTTTGGTTAACTGATCATACAGTGGCTCTGTTGCATGTTTGGTGATTCTGGTACATTTGAAATGATGCTTTGTTGATTCTAGTGCCTTAGTTGTTGCTGATTATATGTTGAGCGGCTGACTTCTAAACTGATTTGGTTGAGTTGTGGCTTATTGAAATGATGAGTTGTGGATAATTAAATTGATGCTTTGTTGATTTTGGTGCATTATTTGGAAACTGAAACGTGTGTAATTGAATTGAAGGTCCCAGGGATGAATTTTTTCTGAGGGATTATTTCAAACTGAAATTGAGGGGCTGACTTCTAAACTGTTTTGGTTGAGTTGTGGCTTATTGAAATGATGAGTTGTGGATAACTGAATTGATGCTTTGCTGATTTTGATGCATTATTTGCAAATTGAAACGTGTGTAAATTGAATTGAAGGTCCCAGGGATGAATATTTTCTGAGGGATTATTTCAAACTGAAATTGAGGGGCTGTCTTCTAAACTGAGTTGGTTGAGTTGTGGCTTATTCAAATGATGAGTTGTGGATAATTGAATTGATGCTTTGCTGATTTTGGTGCATTATTTGAAAACTGAAACGTGTGTAATTCGTTTGAAGGTCCCAGGGATAAATTTTTTCTGAGGGATAACTTAAAAAAAAAATATTGAGGGGCTGACTTCTAAACTGATTTGGTTGAGTTGTGGCTTATTCAAATGATGAGTTGTGGCTAACTGAAATGATGCTTTGCAGATTTTGGTGCATTAGTTGCTGCTGATTATATGCTGAGTTGTGACTTATTCAATTGATAAGATTCTTGCAAGAATGAATTAATGCTGCCCAGTATATATTGTTCGTTTGGATAATGCAAATTGAAACGTAATTAAATCGTTTGAAGGTCCCACTGATGAATTTTTTCTGAGGGATAACTAAAAAAAATAAAAATTCGGCCGCTTTCTAATCTTATTTGGTTGAGTTGTTGCTAATTCAAATGATGAGAAGTCGGTAGGTTGAATGATGATTTACTGATTTTGGTGCATAAGTTGCTGCTTTGGTGCATTAGTTGTGGCTCATTATTGAACACTATTTTGCTTCTGGTTATCTTGTGATTTGTTGCTGATTATATGTTGATTTGGTGATGGTAATATGCTGATTTGTTGCTAATTATATACTGAATTGTGTCCCAGTGGTGAATCTTTTCTGAGGGACATTAGTGGCAAAAGGCTTGTTCATGTATTTACAATGTAAGCAAAATGTAAACATCATATGTGTTTAAACTGTAAACAACAGACCCTTAACTTCATCTATTCTAGACTAATTTATAAGTAGCCAAGTTCTGTCATCAGCCCTTAAATGTCATACGTACCTGCTACTGAGTCATGTGCTTCTAGATATTCAATGTTGTCCCGTACAAGTTGTTCTTCAACATCAAGTGAGTTTAGTAATGACCCTATCCTTGCTTGAGCTCCTTTGGCTATGTGTGACTGTCTATAATTATTATCCCCTTTTTGATGGCCTCAATCAAGTATGCTTGTAGACTTAGGAAAACGTTGTTTAACTTGATTGTTTCAAGCTCTTCATAAGATTTTAGGACATTGCACACCAAATCTTCCACATTGTAACTTCTAGTCTTTGTTTGTAGGCTTTGAATGGCTCGGAAATAGCCCAAGTCCAACACGTTGGTGTCCGGTGAGTTAGGTGGTTGGCATATCAATTGAATATCGAACCCATCACTAGAAGCAGCCAATTTGAAATCTGGATCGAAATTGCTAATATGTGGTCTAGCATTATCCTGTTGAATGATAATGTGCTTGCTTGCATGAGCCGGCCATTTGGCCGTTATAGCTGGTAGAATCTGTGCCGCCCAAATGATGAAACCATTTGCATGTTAAACCAGATTTTGTGTGTTAGAAATGTCATCAATTTTTCCAAATGCATGTTCCAAGTGTTAGAGAAAATTTCGGAGACTTTCTAACATAAAAAAACTAAATGATGAAACATTTCTGATAGTTTAAGTGTTTCCTTATCCAATAGGCAATCTTTTATCACTGCTTTTGTGATGGACTCAATTGGTTTTGTAACTAATGTCCCGCGAGCTCTGTTAGCACTGTTTTTTAGGGCGGGCAGCATTGTGGTAAAGGGGAACATCCCTATTTTACCATCAAACAGTAGTTCATCTTTCGATGTGTATTGTGGCCTTGCTACAACATACATGAACATAACCTTCGGTATAAAACGTTTGCTTTTGCATGGTCTATAAGGATCTTTCTCGACTGCAAGTTTGTATGCTCTTTCACTAGATTTCTGCAAATAAAACCATTTCTTGTCTATGTGAATCATGTTGTGCATACCGTCATACCTGATATTTTCGTGTGTTGCTGTCCTTGTGCAAAAAAATAAGGCTGAACTTCAGTCTTTGTAGCTTGTTTGAATCTGTGAGTTGTGGCTTGACGGCATTTGTATGGGCCTTTATATCCCCTGATTTTACCCATCGACCTACCTGACTTTTGCTGACCTCTAGTTCCTTTGCAAGTCTTCTAATGCTGCCCCTTTTGGAAAACAGAATAGCCTTCATGGCTTCGGTATCTAAAGTAACAGCCCGAGATGAGGCTGATCTCTTTATTTTTGCTGGAAATGCGATCGGATGACCCCCTTGAATCTGTTTTTTTGTAGATTGCCAAATTGCCCGAGTAGGCCGAGAAAAAAATCCAAATGATGATGCGAGTTCTTTAGCTACGCCCTTCTTCAAAACGCCGTTGTTCTTTCCAAGAAGGGCCTGTGCTACAAGAAGTTGGTCTGATGAAGTCATTTGGGGCCCTGCCCGATTATTGGACATCTTCTCTTATTTTTAGATCTGGTTTTTGTATTTTCAGAATTGAAACTGCATTCAATGCTGTAATTACTGCTATTTATAGCCTAATTTGGTAGTTGGGGATTTGTTTCCCAAAATTTGAGTGGGAAAATTTGAATGTAATTTGATGAATTTTTAGATGAATTTTCTGTTGTTAAAGGAACAAATTTGTGGGAAAAATTTTCCCCAAAAATTTTCAGCAGATTTGACATTTTTTATTGCTTTTTACGTTTTGTTACATGTTTAATTATTTGAATAACAATTCTGATTTTTATTAACATGTGTATTAAAAAAAAAGGGAGGGAAGTGTTAAAACACTAATCCCTCCCTCTAAACTGATTAATTAGGGGTCAAAAGTCAACTGTTTTTCTTAACATCTGTGCCAGTCAAAGTGGAAGCTTTAACCGGGACGGAGGGAGTAATATGTAATTGCATTTTACTGTTAGATCTTGGTCATTCAGGTAGCTGAAGAAACAACGTACAAATTTACAGTTACCGCCAACCAATGCGGCGACAACTACTTTAAATTGATAAGTTAAAATTCTCAATATTATTTCATTAATTAATAATTAATTTTTTTAGTTTAAATATATAATAATTATTGTCATTATTAATTATTAACATTTAACTGACGCTTAACCTTTTTTACTTTAATATTCATAGGTGTCTCTAGGAGTTCATCGACAATTAGACCAATATCTCATTTTCAATTAGGAGATAATACTAACAATCAGTGCGAAGATACATTTCATGACAACACAAATGGTAATGTCTAACAAATATCTATTCAAAATATAATCTATATTTTTTTGTCTTTAACTATGTTCTTTTCTTCATTTTCTTTTTAGTTTGTCGAGTTTCCATGATTTTTTCTTGGAAACAAAAAATAAAGAATGGGTTCCATGTGAGAAGGGTTGTGAATTAGGAAGACCATAATATGTACCTCTTGGGTCAAGTGATTCCTAATATCAATGATTCCTTATCAATGTAATTCGATGTGCAAAGTGTCATGATGATATGAAAGTGGCATATGGACTCCAATATGAAACCTATCGAGATGCTTGCTACGCATATGAGTTGTTAGATGGTGATAAAGAATACATTGATGGAATTACTGGGGCGAGTTTTTGGGCATCTGCTAATTGTTTACGGTCTATGTTTCTACGTTGTTTACCGTGAATTCTATGACCAGACCCGATTTTGTTTGGGAAAACTGTTGGCAGTTTTTGTCTAATAAATTTTATATAGATAATAGAAGTTTTTCAATCATCGAGGTATGTAGTATATTAAAATTTTCCATATAATTTAATTTGCCATTTTCTATATCTTTTTATTTATTTATTTTATTGTAAATTTGATACTGACTAATAATGAAATAAATAGTCTTGTGTTGATTGAAATTGAGAAGTTGCTAAAATGATGTACTCGTAATCTGAAGCAATTTGAAGGTATACCATTTTAGATTTTGATAATGATCCGACCTGTCAAAATCAACTATTGTTTAATGAACTAAAGTACGATAAAACATCTTTGAAGAGGGAGCACGAACAATTTTGTCCTAAGTTGAATGATGAACTGCATACTGCAAATGAATAAAGGAGCATTTTTTTTCCCTTTATGGTTATGCTGGTGCCCGAAAGACATTTGTATGGAGAACTTTGTCTGCAACTCTCAGATTAAAGGGGGATATTATATTGAATATTGCTTCGAGTGGTATAACATATTTACTTTTACCTAGTGGAAGGACAATATATTCTAGGATTAAAATACCTTTGAATCCATATCAATCTTCAACATGTAGTGCTAGGTTGAAGAGTGACTTTGATACAATTGGAGAGTATGTATCATTTGCTACCTGAAAGAATTCACGATCCTGAGTATTTCCAAGAAAGAACTATTTTAGCTCCAACTTTGGATGTGGCTGATTCTATTAATTGGTACATGATTAATAAAAACATTGAGGTGAGTCACACATATTAAAGTTCTAATAGTGCAAGCAGGTTGGATTTAACAATGGAGGTAATGACTAATGTGCATATACCAGAATTTTTTAATGTTATAAAGTGTTCTGGTGTTCCGAATCACGAGCTGGTGTTAAAGGTTGGTACCCCTGTTATGCTATTAAGGAACATTGATTCCACTCTTGGATTGTGTAACACTGCAAGGTTGATCATCACAAGACTTGGTACACATGTAATTGAAAGGAAAGTCATGATTAGAACAAACGTTGGGGGCAAAAGTGTTAATTCCAAGATTATCGTTGACTTCATCCAATGTGAGATCGTCTTTCAAATTCTAATGTCGATAATTTTCTCTTACAGTTTCATATGCTATGACAATCAACAAGAGTCAAGGGCAATCATTGTCTCACGTAGAACCTTTTTGCTCAACCTAGTTTTCAGACATGGTCAATTATATGCTGCTTTGTCAACAGTTACAAATTGGCATGGGTTGAAGATCCTCATATGTGATGGAGAGAAGCAACATATCAATTCAGCTGTTAATAGTGTATATAGAGAAGTGTTTCACAACCTTTTACAGTATGTGATTTGTATATAGATAGTTTTACTCATATTATTATAACATTTCATTAAAGTCCTTTTTAATATTTTATTAATTACACAATTGCTTCCATTAGAGTACATATTTACATTTATTTTAAACGAAAAAATAATTACATAAAATTCGACCCCGTGCATCGCTTGGGTGGATATGTAATACACTAGAAATAGCTAGAAAAAAATAATAATCAACCAGTTAATAAAAAGTGATCATGATTTTTTTACCGCTTGGATCTTTATTTTATAGTATTTATGGACTTTGATCAATTTATTGAAATAATTCCAGAGTCTCGAGGCTTTGTTGGTCTATTAAAATAATTGAGTTTCCCCCCTATAACTTTAGTTACAAACTACTTTTAGTTTTCCCTGTATTTTTCAATTACAAGATATTATTATATTTATATTTGTTAAATTTCTTGATTTATTTAAATATTCTTGTTCAGTTTATTTAATTTTCTGATCTGTTTAATTATTTGATACTTAAAGAATTATATCTCAAATTCAAAGTTTAATGACTCATCTAGCGAGTTCTAAAAAATAAAAGGCGTTACTTAAACAAAGTACTCCCTTCGTCCCGCTCTAATTTGCCTACTTTCCTTTTTGGTTTGTCCCAATCTAATTTGCCATCCCATAAACGACAAATTTCTCTCACAATCTCCACCCTCAAAATCTCCATATTCAATCTTCACCTTTAAAAAAGTTAATGATTCCACAAAATCTGCTTTTTCTGAACCTATGTGCCCGGCCAAGGTAGGTAAATTGGGCCGGGACAGAGGGAGTATTAGTTTAGGAGAGAATCAATATATGAAATATTCTTGAAACAAAATATTAATGTAGGAGATCAATTGAGCTACACGCAGTGTTTGTAGAATTAGTTATCGAGATTGGGGACTATCGGATGACTTGATTGTCAGTCTGGATTCTGTTCTAACTATGCTATAGCTTGACTGTCTATGCGGATTTGGACTTAATGATGATGTGATTTTTGTTATGAGATCCTCTGGATTGAGAATGTTGACATGCTTTAGTCTGTAGCTTAAGAGTTGAGAGCTCATATGTGGATTTCTGAAATACTCATACTTGTGAGTTGTGATTGTTTTTCGGATCATGGATTATGATCTAAAACCTTCTGCATAGACGGGTTATCTTGACATTTTGATCAGAAAATGATATGCTTATCATCTTGATATTGTTTTTGCAACCAAGATGTGAATTCTCTCATTTGAATTGAGTGAATCAACTCACTTTCAAAGTTTGATTGACTTGAATCGATTATAGTATGTTGGTGCAAGCATGCGTTTAACTACTCTTAATGATAACGAAGTCACTCAAAGTATGTGAGAGAAAACCGTGCACTTCGGAAGTTGTGGGCTCGAGCCCGTATGCTACTATTTGTTGTTAATGGCCTGGCCCAAACAAGGAGACCCATGGTAGGTTTAAAACATAAGAATGTCTTATTGCTGCAAAATGATCGTAATACCCCCAGGTAAGAACTAATATATATACCTATGCAAAAAAGAAAATGTAACAGTTTTCTTCTTTGTACATGTTTGCACATATCGTAGCTTTTGATTAAATTAGAACTGACTTAAGTGTTGGAGTTCCTGCACGATCGAATTCGGACCACATGAAATGAAGAAGATGGAGTTCAGGGCGCATATTTCCATCCTATCACCAATTTAAAATATGACACTTTTATGATATCAAACTTTGGATTACCACATCACAGTGTACCAAATTGTTTTATATATTTTGGGTACATTAGTAGTTATTTTGGGGTATTTGGGCAGCGGTAGATATAATATATAGCACGAGGAATATAAATGTGGGGACAAAAGGTTTGGCTTAGACCACGTAAGACAGCGGGAGGCAATGCTCTCTGTCCACAAATCTTTTGTTTATTGAATTGAGGTACAGAGGCGACCACCATTTCTCTTCCTCCCTCCTCCACTTATATCATTAATTAATACTTACATTATTCCACTCCCAATTCAACTATATTTTCTACTTAATAAAAGATAAAATGATTCTGAATGTGCCACACTCAGGTATAAAATAAACAAACTACTTAAATTATCTGAAAAAGGATTTAAATTCTTAGTACAAACAGACAGGAGGTTTGTGAGACTTAACAGCAAACTAATAAAAATTGGACTTCACACTTTTCAAAACCAAATTAATAAAACTAAAAGTTATCCAAAACTCAGTTTATACAAAATTCTTGATCGTACTCCAGCTCAAGAATTGAACGGTTTCATACTAGATGAATGTATAAGATCTCACACTTAATTAATTTGTTAAACCACATTAAATTATTCCTAAAATTAAGATTTTAAATGTATAGTTTAACTTAGACCATGATTATGGCTGATCCTCATCCGAACAAGTTAAAAAAATATGTAAAATGAAAAACATCAATTGTAATGAGTCTAATAACCCTCCACAACCTGGTTGTGGAATAAGTTCAACCAACCTATTCCACGATCCAATTCTATTCTATAATCTGCCACACGTCACTACTTCATTGGTTCTATTAAATTATTTATTGGATGCAATTTTAATAATAAATAAAAATAATAATTTTTATTATACAAAAATTAATTTTTTTATCAAAATTCTTAGTTTTTTCTCTACAAGTAGAGCCTAATACTGACATTAGGGTTGTGCATGAAGCTTGGAGGTTATCGAAATTGGATCGAAATCCAAATTAAATTCGTTCCGAGTCGAAATCTTCGTTGACTATTTGACCTTTCTGAACCGATTATTTTCTGAGTTCGGATGTGAATATTTCTTAATTGTAAGAACAAAAAACTGTACTGAACCCCACCGAACAATACTGAACAAATTATAATTTTAAATATATATTATCCCTGAAAGATTAATTTAAATAAGAATTGAAAATTATATTATTCATAATCTTTAGTTAGTTATATTTAATATAAATAATTAAATTTACACATCAGCCAAAAAATGCTCTTAAACAGCCACATGTCCCTAGTGGTCCTTCTTCTAGTATAGTAAAGATTTTAAGTGCATTAAAAAAAATCACCTTATTATAATTGCGGAATTATTTTTTTCTTGAACTATATTAGAAAAAACGCTAAAAATAATATGCAATTATTAAATCATAGCAAAAATATTGATTTTTATTGGGAAATAGGTTATGTATTTGGATAAAAGAAATTAACATTTATTAAAATGTTGAGTTTGTTGATAAAATATAAAATATATTTTTTGGATTGTGGAGTAGATTGTGAATATGAATGGGAGAGAAATAAATATTTTATTGATATGTTGGATTGTGGTGAATTATTGATAAATGGTCAAAACTCGTATGTGACAGTTCACACACAAGAGTTAGTCTTGATAAATATGTTGTTATAAGTGAATGAAGCATTAAGTTAGATTAAAAAATATAACCCTTTTTTAAGAAAGATGAATAGATGCAATCGCTAAAACATGACGTGAAATTGACATTGGGTGATTGGGTCGATAAGTGAAAGGAAATTAGAATTGAAGATTAGATCCAATTAAATAACCTAGTTGATAAATAGGGGGCAATTAGGTAGGAGTAGGAGTAGGAGGGTCCCATCAGAAACCATCTTTCATTGGTGGCAACTGCAAACTCCACAAACAAAAAACACGAAATACTCCTACCTCCGCCACAGATTTAACAAGTCGCATCACTCTCTTTTGAATGGGAAATGAAAACCTTCTCACCACCAGAAGAAGAACAAGAAAGCAAACACTTGGGTGAAGATGATGATAATAATCGAGCAACATGTGAGTGGGATTTCAATCTCTCTGCCGTCATTTCTTCCACCGCCTCCGGTGCCACCGATGCGATCGGGGTTGTCGAATTCGACCAGACCGGTGGATTTTTAGCCACGGGTGGTATCGCCCGTAAAATCAGAATTTACTCTGCCGAGAAATCGCTGAGAGCTGAAGACGACGATGGGGTTAGGTTTCGCGACCACGCAGACGCATGCGAATTCTACATGTGCACGCCAGCTAAGCTCAGCAGCCTCAAATGGAGGCCTGGGTCGGGTTCTCGGGTCCTCGGGTCAGGAGATTACGACGGGGTTGTGATGGAGTATGACCTCGAGAAGCGGGTGCCGGTTTTCGAGCGGGACGAGCATGGCGGTAGACGGGTATGGAGCATTGATTACTCGCATTGGGATCCGGTTGTAGGGGCATCCGGGTCGGATGATGGAACCATGCAAATGTGGGACCCCCGGTGCGAAGATGGCAAGTGTTTAGCCACAGTCCAGCCGAACCGCAGCCCGGTTTGCTGCGTGGAGTTCAACCCGTTCGGCGGACCAGTGGTGGCCGTGGGATGCTCGGACAGCAGGATCTACGGATACGATGTGCGGCGATTGGTTGAACCGGTTTTTACGCTGGATGGGCACCAGAAGGCGGTGACGTATACGCGGTTTGTTGGTTTGAGTCGAATGATTTCGTCAGGCATTGATGGATGCTTAATGATGTGGGATACAGAAAAGAGTGGATTGATGAGGACGTACAGAGGGCATGTCAATAGCACAAGATTTGTGGGGTTGTCAGTTTGGAGAAATGGTGGACTGCTTAGCTGTGGCTCCGAAAACAATCAAGTTTTTATTTATGATAAGCGATGGGGTCAGCCCATTTGGGTCCGTGGCCTCGAACCCAGTGCACAGCCGCAACGTGAATCCGGTTTCGTTAGCAGCGTCTGCTGGCGGCCCACCGGAGAGGAGCGGTGCATGCTGGTGGCGGGTGCTTCAGATGGGATCTTGCAAGTGTTCGAGGGCGGAAGAAAGTTATAAGTTTAAGGAGCTAATATTTGACCAGGGAGCATCACTACTTAACTAAACAAATTTTCTATTCTTTTTACATTTTCGGTTGTCACAAACACCTAAACAAAGAGATGTATGTCAACAGTGGGAGTACCAGAATTTAGAGCTTATATTCTTTACTACTTTATATACAGAATGTAATATTGATATTGTCTAACAAATTTAGTATTTCGAGAAAGATTTGTTTCGTTAGTCATCAATAATTAAGTCCAGTTTTAAGATTTGAGTTGTAGACATGAATACTGCCAGTCTCGTATTTTACATGTTTACTGCTTCCTATATATAAACAATTGCAAACAAGACCATGCGCTTTATATTTTGCTTCATTTTATGTTAATATGATGATGTATCAAACAAGAAAAACAAAAAAGATAAAATAAAATAAAGCATTGTACCTGCTATTGCCCGGACCTCAGTGAACCCCCATGCTAAAAGCGGTTTTTTCAGCTTAATTGGGTGAGAGAAAAATCTATACATAATGTAAAATTGATCCCTATGAATGCATAATGTTTTAAGGATTGTATAGTAAAATTGTTACCGTTAATGTTAAATTAATATTAGAAGAGTGATCTAATATTAGTGTATGAGAGGTGATGTGTAGGATAGTATTGTTGCAGTGTTGGAGTATTTTAAAGTTTAAAATAAATGCAACAGTTATAAATTTAAGTATATCCGAGTTATAAAGTAAAAACAAAATCTAAAGGTACGTTTCTCTATGCTGCAAATGAGTGCATGATGCATGAAACACAATAAGTTGGTGAATGAACTGCTTTGCGAAAATTCTCGATTAATTCCGACGGATTTCTCGCAAAAATCAACTGGGCGAGACGATAATAGGCTGTAATTGCTTTTTGTCATTTTATCGCCGAGATCTCACGATAAATCGCGAGAATCTCGGCAGAAATCGCTGGCCAGGAATCTTGCCTCTTATCCTGCCAACTTCTCGCGAGAAATCGGCGATATCTCGCCTAAATATCGCGAATATATCGCCGAATTCTGTTCTGTTCAGCAAAATTTTTTAAATTTCACAAGACTGGATTCGAACAATAGACCTCTTGAGTAAGTTTCCAAACTTCTACCGCTAGACCAAGCCAATCACTTGTTATTATGTGTACACATCATTTATATAACATATTCAATAAAATACTACTAACAATTATATATCATAATTAGTTATCAAAATGCAAATTAGAAAAATAAAAACTAAGTATAAAATAATAATTGGGTATTTTTGTAAATATTTTATTTTCTTTATTATCTTATAATGAATCTATTTATTAAAGTTGGTTATAATATTTTTATAATATTTTGTTAAACTTTCAAATTTTTAATATAATATTTCCGTACTAATAACTAGTAATGTTGTATGAAAAATGTTCTAATATTTAAATTTGTTATAACAATTTTAAAACTATTATGTTAAATTAGTGTTAAAAATTTGTTATATTTTCTCATTTATTTGTGTTTAGCTTTTAATTAATGTTGCTCTTGAATAAAAAATGTTATAGGTCAATTAAGAAAAGCTTTATATATTGTAAATATTCTCAATGCTTTTAACTTACATAATGTTGAAATAATTTTAATAAAGACTTTAATTTTCTTTCATAAATAGATAATATTTTTTAAACCAAAAAAGAAAACAATAAATCAAACTTTGTTTACAATACATTTTAGATAATAACTAAAAAATCATGTTAAATATTCTAAGAGAAAACGATAAATCAAACGTATGTATTGATTCTTATTATCCACTAGTTGTATATGCGTGAATTTGGCTCTATTTTTTTGAATTAAATATTGAAATTTAACTAGGTTTATGGCAATCTAAGAAATATGGTGATAAATTAACTGTTTAAATATATTTTTCGACGTTTTTAAAAAAATTGCACCGATATTTCGATATTAATCGAGATCTCACCGATATCTCCGTAAAATGAAAGACCGATATCTCCGTAAACACCGATATTTTCGTCCTTGATTCCGACTAATTCTTATCTAGATGTTAGACTCTAATTAGCCATCTATATTTTTCTCCCAATTCCTATCCATCTAAGAACATATCCCGCTCAAGCTCCAATTAGTCGGTAAGCTCAGTAACAATTTTTGTAACATTGTGAATGAATAGTGTAAATTTTGTATTTGTTACTTGATTGAATAAAATAGTATTAATATACGTATGAGATCCCTCTAGGAAAGTAATTAACATATTTACAAAAGAAATTGTGATTGGGTGAAAATTGGGAAAATTTAATGAAGTTATTGGAATTTATAAGATGGTCAAGTAAGAGGAAACAAGGAGTTAGAGAAAGTATTATGTATCATCTATTGGTGTTGTGGCAAGAGTAACATTGAGATACTCCTAAAACTGAGTCCCGCTATAAATACAAATTGATCATAAATATACATAGAGCAAATCTTCAATTTCAACGTGATAGTAAATTCTAAAGGATTTTTTTTTTTTATTAAGTACGCTCCGTTTACTTTGGTAGATAACATAAATTAGTAACATTTTATTTAGCTTCATCTAACATTTATCTTGGCGGAAATAAAAAGTCGAGTTATCCTTCCAACCCGGGATAAAATGCTACTCCCTCCGTTCCAAAATAGATGATGTTTTAGGTTCTTAAACAAATTCCAAAATAATTGATGTTCTAGGTTTTTTTTACCATTTCTCTCTATTTTACCCCTATGTAAATCCAAAAATATCTTTGACTTTTCAACCTCCCACTCACATTTGATATCATTAAATCTTATCTGCACAAATTTTAGGGGGTTATATTTGGTAATATATATGTTTCTTAATTATTCTGTTTTTTTCTAAAACATCATCTATTTTGGAACGGAGGGAGTAAAATTCAGATAATAATCTAGGCTCTCCCATAAGGATAGTTTACCCAATACTTGGGATAACATTAGCAAATTACATTTATATCTCTTACTACTTGCTTTTAATAATTTATCACGATCTTTTATCGATTGTTATAAACCTACTTAAATTCAAATATTTAATCTAAAAATTGAGTGAAATTTACACATATACAACTAGTTGGTAAATTCAAATATATTAAAGTCTTTATTAAAATTATTTCAACATTATGTAAGTTAAAGCATTGAGAATATTTACAATATCTAAAGTTTTTCTTGCTTGACCTATAACATTTTTATTCAAGAGCAACGCTAATTAAAAGCTAAGCCCAAATAAATGAGGAATATTTAAAAGCTAAGGCTAAATAAAATTATGAAAGGTAGAAATCATAAAAAGTTCTTGACTTGGTTTGGTGGTTAAAGTTTGGAGCTTATATTGAACAATATAAAAGATGTCTGGCAATACAATACAAAAATGTTGACAAGCTGTTGCTTTTCGTCAGAATGTCTTCTTTTTATGTGTTCAATAATGTCTTTAGCTCAAATAAGAACCAATTGCAAATCATGTCAACCATTTAAAAAAAAAACGAAAATTTCCTAAAATTTCACCGAAATTAGCTGATATTCATCGAAATTCATCGAACTTTCAACAAATTATACTTGGAGATAACCCAAATCGAAATTTTTGAAGATTTCGGAGAAATATTTTTCTGTGTTCAATAATGTCTTTAGCTCAAATAAAACTAATTGCATATCATGTCAACCATTTAAAAAAGAATCAAAAATATCTGAAAATTTCCCAAAATTTCACCGAAATTAAATGAAATTTCACCGAAATTAAATGAAATTTCACCGAAATTAATTGATATTCACTGAAATTAACCGATATTCACCGTAATTCATCGAAATTTCCGTAAAATTTCAACAAATTTTGGAGATATTTCGGAGAAATTTTGACAGAAAGTTATTACATCCGAATATCGTTTCGGGATCGCAAAAAAAGAGAGATTTCGGAGAGATATCGATGAATATCGGAGATATTTTAATCCACAAGGACGAAAATATCGATTTTTACGGAGATATCGGTGAGATCTCGATTAATATCGAAATATCGGTGTAATTTTCTGAAAAATATTAAAAATCTGAAAATTTGACATGATATTTTTACAATTATTATAACAAACTCAAATACATATACGCATCTTAAATTTGATAGAAATAAATTTATTAACAACTAATTCATAAATATAAAATAATATAAACAATGAGTGACAATATAAAATACTTTTTAAAGTTTTTTTCATACAACATTACTAATTACTAGTACGGAAATATTATATTAAAAATTCAAAAGTTTAAAAATTATAAACAAAATAAAATACTTACAAAAATACATGTTGTCAAGTATAATTATAATAAATTGAAAATTTGTATACAAAATTTTCGATTACTTATTCAATTTTATGTAAACTTTGTGATATGAGGAGATAATTCTTACTTATTTGATTTTAGATGTATAAGTAATTATATAGATTCTATGTGGAGATTACAACAAGATGTTGACTTAGTCTAATGGTTAGAGTTTGGAGCTTTCTTCAATGGGTCTCTGGTTTGAATCCTACTCTTGCATTTTTAGTCAGGCAGCGAAAAAACAAAAGAAATGATATATTGGCGAGATTTTGCCAAAATCTCGCCAAAAATGGAACACATGGGCCTTATTCCGCCCCAGATATTCTCTCAAGCAAGATATTCGCGAGAATCTCGCGATATCTCGCCGACTTCATAACAAAATTGCATTACAGGGCAAAATCCTCTCAGCTTCTCCAATTTATCGCGATATCGCTGAGAAATCGATGATATTTCACAATTTTTTCATCATTGGATGTGATCAAGTTTGTTGTTGATTTCCTTACTCATAATTCGCTCCCTCCTGCTGTAAATCAGACCTTTATAGTCCTTATCCCAAAAGTGAGAAAACTTGACTTAATCTCTCAATTTCGCTCGATAAGCTTGTGCAATGTTCTTTACAAAATAGCAGCAAAAGTTTTAGCTAATCATATTCATCCATGTTTATCTCATTTAATCTCTGAATCTTAATCTTCATTCATACCTAGTCATCTTATCACTAATAATATTTTGGTAGCATATGAGATACATCACTATATGAAGCATAGGCGTTTGGGTAATAAAGGTCTGATGTCGATTAAACTTGATATGAGTAAGGCTTTCGATAGAGTAGAGTGGCCATTTGTTTCTAGAGTGATGTTAGTTATGGGCTTCCCGACAATTTTTTGTTACCGTATTCTATCATGCATATCCTCTGTCCGTTTCAATTTTCTTCTGAATGGATCACAATTTGGAGAAATTACCCCCCAGCGGAGTATTAGACAGGGCGATCCCCTATTCCCTTACCTGTTTATAATCTGTGCGGAGATGTTTTCTTGTTTTCTACTAGAACTTCAAATCAACCGAAATATTAATGGCATTAAAATTGCAAGATCTGCTCCTACTATCTCACACCTCTTCTTTGCCAATGACACATTCTTTTTCGGCTCCACAATACTGCCCAAAGCGCAGTATTTCAAATATTCCCTACAATCGTATGAATCAGTCTCAAGGCAGCGCATAAACTACGATAAGTGGGGCATCATGTTTAGCCCAAATACTTTCCCCGCAACTATTGATGCTATCATTGCTACATTTGGTATTCCTCAAGTTGCTCCCCACTCCAAGTACTTGGGTCTCCCATCGATTGTCGGACATAATAAATCGGAGCTCTTTGTAAGTCTAAAATATCGTATCTGGACAAGAATTTTAGGATGGAAGGAAAAATCATTAAGCAAGGGAAGTAAAGAGCTACTCATAAAGGCGGTACATCAATCTATAACAACTTATACGATGACTTGGTTTCTTATCCCAGATGGAATTCTTCAAAATATTGAAAGTCTGATAAGTGGATTTTGGTGGGGCGACGATGACAGATCTCGTAATATCAGATGGGTGGCTTAGGACAGACTTGCGCTCCAAAAACAGCTAGGTGGACTTGGCTTTCGGAAGATGCGAGCCTTTAATCTTGCTCTTCTTAGTAAGCAGGCTGGGAGATTTCTTATTATGCCCGGGTCTCTTATTTCTCAGATTTTCAAGGCCAAATACTATCCTTCTTCGGACTTCTTGATAGCTCAGTTGGGCCATCGACCGTAATTCACATGGCGAAGTATCATGGTTGGTCGGCGGGTCATTGATTTGGGGGAACAAAAATTGATTTGCTCGGGACGTCAAACAAATACTTGGACTGATAAATGGCTACCTCTGCCTCCGTCCTTCATTGTTCAAAGTCCTACAAAAATCCTTCCCCCGTCTGCTTTTGTTAATGAATTAAGGCATCCAATCAAGGGAAATTGGAATGAGGCACTTGTACGTTAGATTTTCAGCCCTGCAGAAGCCTCTTCAATTGCTGGATATGGCACTATAATCGTAGTGGAAAATTTACTGTCAAACATGCGTATAACTTTATTATGGAAACTTCACCTGAATTGTTCAATTGCCCGACTCATCCTAGCTTTAGCTCTTCGGAGAACTCAATATAGAAGAACATCTGGTCGCTCAAGCTCCCATCTCATCTACTGCAATCCCTATGGCGTTTATGTACCGACTCTTTATCCACAAATGCAAATCTGTCCCACCGTCATCTCCCCTATAGCTCTTCTTTCCTGTTTTGTGCCAGAAATTCATCGTCATCGACCCATCTATTTTTCTATTGCGCTTTCTCACAATCGGTCTGGTGCATTGCTGGCTTTTCTGACTTTGTCATGAGATTCTCACAACCATGCCTCCACTTGTGGTTTCAAGATCTAGTTTCCTCGGGTGACAAAGATGTGACTGAATATGGTGGTCCTTGCAAATCATATCTGGTACCATAGGAACATCAAAATTTTCGCATCAAGCTCAGTTGATCCACCCGCTATCGTTTGCCTTGCTTCTCGTCTTCTCAAGGATTTTCGTCACGCCTCATGCTAGCCCAAATTCTTACCCACAACAACTTTTGATAGCCTTTTGCAGCCTCCATCTGATGGGTTTTCAGTATACTTTGATGGTGCAGTTTATGTTGGGAGAAATTGCTCTTATGTTGGTGTATGAATATGTTTCAATGGGGAATTCTATAGATGTTGTGCGAGATCATTTCCGGGCTGCTCAAATTGTGAACTTGTAGAATTTCTAGCACTAGGGGAAGCTCTTCTCTTTGTCCAACGACTGAATTGTTCTTCTTTTCATATTCTGGGCGATTTCAGTATGGCTATACATGCTTCATTGGGAGAAAGAGACTGTTCTTTGATTTGCATTCTGGTGATGCTTGACATACAACACCTCATCTTGCACCACACTACAAGATGTTTGTTTTGGATCAGTAGAAACTTTAATTTCCTTGCTCATTTTATGGCATCTTATGCCAAATCATGTAAACTTGTTTCTCGTGAGTGGGATTTAATCCCCGACTTCGTTTGTCAATTAGTGTTGGCTGATTCCAGCTAATGAAATTTAATTTTTTTTTAAAACATATAAATACACTAAAACATAAACATTGTTGTGTAGGTGAGAATTAGAGATGTCAAAAATATAAATAAACTAAAACATAAACATTGTTTTGAGTTTATCGGTTCATTTTTTATCGGACCGAAAATATGGTGAACCTAACCCTACCGTGTTCGGGCTAATTGGGCCACTATTGGACAACAAGTCAAACTTTAAAAATTATAACATAAAAATATTTAAGGTCCAAAATATCAAATAAAATTACCCTTACATAAGTTATGCTCCCGTGTGATGCACGACATGTTATTTTATTAATATTAATATTAATTTTAAAACTATAACATTTTAGTAAAATGAATGTTATAATAATAATTGATAGTATATACTTGTCGAAATATTAAAAGTTTAAATCATCATTCATGTACATATATATTAAGTTTCTTAAAGTTACGAAAACTATTAAAGTATCCATTATCTTTGATCAAAGAATATTTGTAATCAACATAAACATAAAATGTAACTATTGGATAATATATGAAAAGAAAAATATTTTGATTTATAGTCAAGGATGAAAATATCGATTTTACAGAAATATCGGTGTTTCAATTTTAAAATATCGGTATCGGTGTATTTTTTAAAATATGGAATGATATATAAAAAATCTGAAAATTTAACATGATATTTTGGATTGTTATGAATAACTTAAATATAAATACTTATCTTAGAATTTTATACAAATTAACATGTTTACAACTAATTTATAAATTTTAAACCATATAAACGTTATCTGATAATATGGATATACATTTTTTCTGTTTTCATTTAATCGTCCAAATTAGAAAAAATAGTACCACACATACACATAAACACACACACACACACATTTTTATAAATGTACGACACTTAATTGTAATAAAATATAAATTAAAACAAAGTTTAGGGTTCCTTCTTCATTTTGGGAAGACCCATTCCTATGAGCTTCTTTATGTAATTTCATAAAATCCATTTTAAAGGTCCATTACTGTTAGGAATTTATCCACACACGATCACAAAATTGAAGAAAACAAGAGCGAGAGAAGCACACGATATTGGTTACCCAGTTTGTTACGATGCGTAACTACGTCTAGGGGCGAGACCAAGCCAGATATTTCACTAATTTTCAGATAAACCAACCAACATAACATCAATGAGAGAACAACTATTTATAACAGCTTAATGGGCCAAAACTTGAAGCATAAGAAAACCCTTTTCGCTCTTCAACTGTCGCGGTTGCGACCTACCCCTGTCGTGGCCGCATTCCATCAATTCCTTGCCATCTTAACAACACAGCTTTTGTCGTGGCCGCGTTGTATCTTTGTCGTGGCCACGATACCTCAACAGATCATAATTCATGGACGGGACCACTTTTGTCACAACCGCGACCTATACCTGTCGCGGCCGCGAGTCCTAAGACGGAATTCAGGCTCCATTACTCAATAATCTCCCATTTGGAGACTAAGCACTCTCAAAATCACCATGTCTTCTTGTACTCTTCTTCCCTGTATCCACTTAGTATCACCTAGTCTCCATTTCACGTTCCAAGGCCAATTGAAGTTATGCCTTACTTCAATTTCTCTAAGGTCACCACCTTAGTAAACATATCAGCTAGATTCTCACTTCCAAGTATCTTCGTAAGCCGCAAAGTCTTCACCTCCAGTAGTTGTCGAATATAATTTTACTTCAACTCTACATGTTTTGTCCTCAAATGAAATGCCGGATTATTCGCCAAGAAAATTGCACTTTGACTATCACTGTAAAGAATTCTATTTACATGTTCCTCCCCAGTTCACCTAAGAAACTTTTCAACCAAACCATTTCCTTGCTCGCTTCCTTTACGGCCACATACTCAACCTCTGTGGTGGATAAAGCAACAACCTTTTGCAACTTGAAAGTCCAAGAGCAGTACCACCAAAAGTAAAGACATATCCGGTAGTACTTCTTCTTCCATCTAGATCATTTGATGCCAAATCCACATCAACATATCAAAGCAACTCGGTATTCTCACCACTGAAACACAACACCTTGTCCACGGTACCTTTCAAGTACCGCAAGATCCATTTCACTACTTCCCAATGCTGCTTACCTGGATCACTCATGAACCGGCTCACTACTCCCACTGCATGCGCAATATCTGACTTAGTACACACCATCACATACATTATGCTGCCAATTGCCGAGGGGTATTCATCATTTGGGCACGTTCCTCCTCAGTACTCGGCGACTTCTTCGACAGCTTGAAGTGACTTCCTGGTAGCTCGGTCGTTCTTACCACCAAATTAAACGTATATATATAAGAATATGTATATGTGATACCTAGCCTACGACTCTAACGAGTAGAGTGGTAAGTAAGGGTCGATCCCACAGAGAACAGTGGATTAGTGTTGTTCGGATGTTACAAGCAACTAATGATTTACGATGGATAGAGTAATAAACTTAAACAAGTAAACAAGGGGGGGGGGGGGGGGGGGAGGGGTTTGGATTGAGTTAACATCTAAATGCTAACAAGTGATCAACTAAAATTCTAGGTAAGCAATAAATATTTTTAGTATTTTATATCAAATAAAGAAAGACAAATAACAAATGTTTTTCGGGTTTATAATATGATAAAGGTCTACCCTCGATCTAGTATCCCCTTGAATCCGACTACCTAATGATTATCGTTGATGTCCCAAATTCAATGCGATTTAAACCCTTATCCCACAATCTACAAGGTCCGCTTATGTAGATCGTGTTGTCCCTTAATTGTGGATAAATCGAAGGTACGCTTATCGATTTATCCCTACCCAAATCAATTAGTGATCCAAACAAGCTCTTTTCACACTAATTGATATTAGGTGGTCATGAGCTAGAACAACGGGATAAATAAAGCATAAACCTCGAAACGATCGGATTTAGAGGCCAAACTCTATAATGCCACCAATGATATCAAGCATTGTTCGCTACTAAGGGAGATTGAAGCTTTAACAATCACGGAAAGTGAAGTTCAATCTCTAGCAACATACAATAAATGCCTCCCAAAGGGTGATCAATCCTAAAACAAGCATCTAGGTATGAGACAATCCAATCAAGCATTATAGAACATTTAAATTGCATAAATAAGGTAACATCAAGAGTCAATAATCACATTCTCATCATCAATCAATGTTCAACATGATCAAGGGTAGAATTTAGGGTGCTAGCCACCCATTACACCTAATACAATCAAGAAATTACAGAAAATACAAGAATTCATAAAGATAGAGTGATAAAACCCAAGGATGGGGGAAAATGATGTGACTTCTTCTTGCCCCTCTCTCCTCCGTGGATGTGATGGTGGCTGAATAATGGCTGGAAAGTATCAAAAAGGTTAGGCCAAATTCGAATGGGATGATATATATATATAAGGGGAGAAAGTGCTAGTAAAAAAAAAATAGGCAAAATCGCATTCAGGATTTTAAACAGGGTGAGTAATCTCGGCCGAGATGCAAGTGTGTCTCGGCCGAGATGCAAGTGTGTCTCGGCCGAGACGTGAAAAAGAGATTTTTCAGCATGAATGGACTAAATGACCTTTTTGATAATTAAATCGATAATCAAATCAACAAAAATAAGCCCAAATAGGTTTAATGTGCTCTAACATACATCAAGTCATTTCAAACGATTACACATAAACCGTTGTAGCCCAAAAATTGAAATGATGACCATATTAACAAGCAAAGAGGGACTATACAATCCAATACACATGTTTGAAGAATGTCCACAATCCAAATTCACAAGTTTATCACCCAATCCATTCTCCTAGTCCACAAGTACTCAAATATCACATATCATCATTAACTCGTATTCCTAATTTGGCAAACAAATCAATTCGGCTAACAATTTACGCAACATTGCAATTAATCAACCAAATTCAATAAAACCAAACTAGAAATACAAAATTAACGTCCTATTATGCATCCAATTCAATAATAAACAGTACACAAGCAATAGGAAATGATAGCAATACATGCCGGACGAGTTTAGATGAAGATGATTTGAAAATTTCTTTTCGTGCCCTTTTGCCGACCCGAACTCAAGATCACTCCAAATCCAAAAATAATTGGATATATGAAGGTGCATAATGTGATGTGGGTGAGTGCGTGAGAGAGTTTGAATGAATTTAATTGAGCGAAAATGGTGGAAATTGAGAGTGGGTGTGTGTGTTGTGCGCTACTCGCGAATTGGAGGGAGGGGGGAGAAATGACCTAACCTGTTTGCGCATGCCCCTTTATACCTGGGGTACGCCTCGGCCGAGACGCATTGTTCTCAGATTAGGCTCGACCGAGATGAGTCATTCATCTTGGCCCTTTGAAATTCAGCAACATGCCTCGGCCGAGATGGGTTGTGTTCACGGCCAAGGTGACTTCACAGGGAATTAGCCCGTTTTTGCACAAAATTAGCCTCGGCCGAGACATGTACGGAACTCGGCCAAGGTGACTTCACAGGGAATTGGCTATTTTTACTCCAGATGGACCTTGGCCGAGACATGGATGGACCTCGCGAGGTGACTTCATAGGGAATTTGGCTATTTTCCTTCAATGTGCCTCGGCCGAGATCAGTGTGTTCCTTGGCCGAGGTGAAGTCCTCTGCGAATTCCTCTCATTCTATCTCCTTCAGCCCTATTGTATACTATATTTTGTTTATCTTGGTTGGTATCCGCACACATCTAAACAAAAATATAAAAAAATACCATGACAATATTAAAACTACTACTTAGATTATGAATTTAAAATTTGAAAATTAAATTTATGGGCGGGTTGCCTCCTGACAAGCGCTTTTGTTTAACGTTGTTGGATCGACGAAGGTTCGGTTAGTTCACCGGTAGGTTCTCCACTCGTACCTCCTCTCCATAATCTCCTTGGAAACTTTCGAAGTAAGGCTTGAGAAGATGTCCGTTTACCTTGAAGCACTTGCCCGTTTTGTTGCTTTCTATTTCAATGCCACCATGCGAAGAGACTCCTTTAAGAACGAAAGGCCCAAGCCACCTCGATCAAAGTTTTCCCGGAAACAGTTTCAGTCTTGAATGATATAGCAACACCTTGTCCCCAATATTGAAAGTTTTTTGGGCAATTCTCGAATCGTGAAATGCCTTGGTTTTCTCCTTGTAGATCATGGAATTCTCAAAAGCTTCGTTTCTCATTTCCTCAAGTTCTTGAAGTTGAAGCTTCCGGTGTGTTCCGGCCTCATCCAAATTCACATTGCATCGCCGAATCGCCCAGTAGGCCTTGTGCTTGATCTTAACTGGCAAGTGACATGGCTTTCCATAGATAAGCCGATATGGTGACATCCCAATCGGAGTCTTGTAGGTGGTTCGATATGCCCACAATGCATCATCTAGACTTAGACTCCAATCCTTTCTATTTGGCTGTACTATCTTCTCCAATATCGACTTGATCTCCCGATTTGATGTTTCAGCCATCCCATTCATCTGTGGGTGATATGGTGTTGAAACTTTGTGCAGAACACTATACTTTTTAAGGAGTGCCTCTATTGTTCAGTTGCATAAATGGGTGCCTCGATCACTAATTATGTCCCTTGGAATTCCAAATCGGGTGAAGACATTTGAGTTGACAAAATCTGCTAGCACTTTCGAATCATTCATCCAGGTGGCCTTGGCTTCTACCCATTTAGACACATAATCCACCGCAAGCAAGATGTACAAGTTTCCATAGGAAGAGGGGAAAGGCCCCATGAAATCTATGCCCCAAACATAAAAAATCTCACACACTCTATGGGGTTTTGAGGAATGTTAGTGAAAACAACTCAAGAACACACAACACCAAAGAACCTGGAAATCGTACGAAGAAACTCTCTCTGTCCGGCCAAAGTTGAGAAATACACGCCGAACTCACTCCCGCAGTTCGGCCAGAGTTGTGGCCGAATTCAGCTTACGCAGAACAGAAATTAGAAATGAATCAAACACAGTTTTAACGTGGTTCGTTCAATATGAACTACATCCACGGAGGCAAGGCACACCTCAATCCACTAAGAACTTCAATCAATTACAGAGAAATAGCTCAAGAAATGAAATGCCCAATTCTGAATGCGAATTAGGGCACTCACACTCTATCTCTAAATACTCTCTCTAATCTAAAGTACAGGAGATAATGCTACATGGTTATCTTCTCCTCAATGAGAGCTTTTCAATGATATATGGCTTTAAGCTCGAATACAACTGGATAGGAAGTTATAACCGCAAGACGTTCACGCTGCTTTCGTTGAGCTACAGGACAAATGTGACGGTTTCGCGTCGTCACTAACTGAATCTGCTTCGTCACAAATGGCTGTTACATTACCTAACTTGAACCCGGTTTGCTCATGACCAGTTTGTCTTCTTGATAATAAACCCCAGTTTAAACCGCCGGTTCTCCACTCCCTAACTCCGGTTCCACATTCCCAACACACCATATTACAAAGTATAGGCTCACTTGATGAAATTGAACATCACCTCACAAATCTCCACCTCAATGAATCATGGGTGCCTCTTACTGCCTCACCACTGCCTTGTCTGTCAGTGCTCTTCATGGCATTGTTCAAGCTGCAGCAGGCTCGAGCAATGCTCCACTTTGTTCCCTGGTACACCCTTAGTAAGAAAATCAGCAGGGTTATGCAATGTGTGTACCTTCTTCACTTCCACAGAACCAGAATCAATAATATCCCTAGCAAAATGCAACCTAACATCAATGTGCTTTGACCTTTCATGAAATGCTTGGTGTTTCACAAGGTGTAGAGCACTTTGGTTATCACAGTAAATCACCACACACTTTTGCTTGATGTCCAAATCTCTCAAAATTCCTTTAAGCCAGATTGCTTCTTTGATGGCTTCAGTGAGAGAGATATATTCTGCTTCTGTGGTTGAAAGTGCTACAACTGATTGTTGTACACTTCTCCAGCTGATGGCTGTTCCAAATAAGGTGAACACAAATCCAGAAATAGATTTCCTAGTGTCTATGTTTGCTGCAAAATCAGAATCAGCAAACCCCTCCAATGAAACAGTGCTTCCATTCACTTTCTTCTCAAACTTCAGTGACAAGTTCACTGAACCCTTCAAATACCTCATCACATGCTTCAAAGCTTCCCAATGTTCAACACCTGGGTTTGACATGAACCTGCTCACTAAAGAAACAACATAGGCCAAGTCAGGCCTACTACAAATCATACCATACATGAGACTGCCAACTCCACTAGCATAAGGAATATATGACCTCCTCTTCAGTCTTTGGGCATTGTTCTTTGGTGAGTTTCTTCTGCAGATTAACTGGAGTGGAGAGAGGTTTAGATTCATGAATGTGGAACCTCTCCAAAACCTTCTGTAGATATTGCCTTTGAGATAACCAAAGAACTCCAGCTTCTCTTTTCCTCAGAATGTCCATGCCCAAAATCTTCTTGGCATCTCCAAGATCTTTCATGTCAAATTCAGTGTTAAGTCTGTCCTTCAACCATTGTACACTCTTCTTGTTCTTGCTGGCAATCAGCATATCATCCACATACAAAAGAAGGAAGACTTTATCTTGCTTTGAACACTTGTTGAAGTAAACACAACTATCATAAAGACTTCTTACAAAGCCAACATTGATCATGAAGTCATTGAACCTCTTATTCCACTGTCTTGGACTTTGTTTGAGTCCATAAAGTGACTTCTTCAGCAAACAAACTTTGTCTTCTTGTTCAGGAACGACAAAGCCTTCTGGCTGTTTCATATATATTTGCTCAATGAGTTCTCCATGTAAGAATGCTGTCTTTACATCTAGTTGTTGTAGTTCCATGTCCTCTTGAGTAACTTTTGATAAAAGCAACCTGATTGAGCAGTGCTTTACCACTGGAGAGAAAACTTCATTAAAATCAATCCCTTCCCTTTGTGTAAAGCCCCTAGCCACCAATCTTGCTTTAAACCTCACTTGTTTGGATCCTGCAGTCTCTAACTTCTTTTTGTATATCCATTTAGAACTCACAAGTTTCTGACCTTTTGGTTTATCCACCAATGTCCAGGTCTCATTCTTTTCCAGGGATTCCATCTCTTCAATCATTGCCTGAATCCAGTGTTCTTCATCTTCACAATCTAGTGCTTCTTTAAAACTACTAGGCTCTTGTGATTCCAGGTCTTCAGCAACACTCAAGGCATAATAAACACTCCCTGCTTGACCATAGAAGTCAGATCTATTGATTGTTCTTCTAGGTCTGTTCCTTCCAATGCTATGTTCTCTCACATTTTGTGAAGGTCCAGCTTGTTCTTCTTCTTCAGATGATGAATCACTATCTTGTAGATTC
Organism: Ajuga chamaepitys; assembly: GCA_958295605.1. Lineage (NCBI taxonomy): Eukaryota > Viridiplantae > Streptophyta > Magnoliopsida > Lamiales > Lamiaceae > Ajuga > Ajuga chamaepitys. The sequence goes on along the minus strand of OY282499.1, from coordinate 32,265,756 downwards.
TCTTGTTGTTGAGATGTGTGATCATCTTCAGCAGGATGCTCCACCTGAATTGATATCTCTTCAGTCTCTTTAGCACCATCAAGTTCTTCCTTAGAACCTGTTGAAGTATAAGCCATCACATTCTCATTAAACTTTACATCTCTACTTGTGATTATCTTCTGATTTCCCTTCTATAGACACCACAATCTGTAGCCCTTTATCCCATCTGGATATCCAAGAAATACATATCTTAGAGCTCTTGCATCTAACTTGTCTTGCTTGACATGGACAAAAGCAAGACAACCAAACACCCTTAAACCTTCATAACTTGGTTTCTGTCCACTCCACACCTCTTCAGGTGTTTTGAACCCAATCACTGATGAGGGTGACCTGTTAATGAGATAACATGCTGTAGCAATGGTTTCACCCCAAAATACCTTTGGCAACCCAGCGTCCAACAGCATACACCTTACTCTTTCAAGAAGAGTCCTATTAAACCTCTCAGCAACCCCATTCTGTTGAGGATTCATTGGGACAGTCCTATGTCTCTTGATTCCTCTTTCTTCGCAAAAGTTTGTGAACTCAGTGGAGAGGTATTCCAATCCATTATCAGTCCTAAGGTGCTTCAGCTTCTTCCCTTTGACATTTTCCAGTTGAATCAACGATGTTTTAAACTTATGAAAAACATCACTCTTATTCTTCATCAACATGATCCACACCTTTCTACTGTAATCATCAATCAAAGACATGAAATACCTTGCTCCACCATGAGTCTCTGTCCTTGCAGGACCCCATATGTCAGAGTGGACATAATCTAATGGCTCTTGAGTTGTGTGAACACCCTTTCCATAGGGCAGCTTCTTGGACTTGCCCAAAGCACACTGATCACAAAACTCCAGGTTTTGGTTTCCCATGTTTCCAATTACACCACTTCTTGACAATTCCTTCAACCCTTTCTCTCCTATGTGTCCAAGCCTCTTGTGCCATTTAACAAGCTCAGAACTGCTCAAGACCATATCAACACTCCCAACAACAGGTGAACCAATCAAGATAAACAACCCATTATGATGTCTACCTTTAATCACCACTTTACCATGTTTAGTGATATGCAAGAAGCCATCCACTGAGCTAAACTGACAACCACTAGTTACCAAAGAACCAAGAGATAGAAGATTTCTTTTAAGGCCAGGAACATATCTTACATTAGAGATGATTCTTACCACACCATCAAACATTCTTATGCTCACTGATCCAATCCCTTTGACCTTGCATGATTGGTCATTGCCCAGGAGAACATTTCCACCATCTTCTCTCTTTAATTCATCAAACCATGACTGGTGTGGACACATATGAAAGGAGCAGCCTGTGTCCAAGACCCATTCTTTCACCATTCTTGATTCAGTAACATTCAATACCTCTGGAGGATCTTCTTGAAGGTTAATGGCAGCAGCTTCTGCCCCTTGGTTTCCACCTTTCTTGTTTCTTTTAGGACAATCCTTCTTCAAGTGACCAGGCTGCTTGCACTTGAAGCATTTCCTCTTCTCAACCCATTCATTTCCCTTCTTTGGATTAGAATCTCCCGCTTTGAAGTCCTTAGAATTCTGTCCCTTCTTCCCTTGCCCAGGTTTCTTGAATTTAACATTCAAACCTTCTCCAGATTGCACCATGCCTTTATCACCTTGAGTCTGGAAGCATTTAGACCTCAGAGCCTTCACTATCCCATCATAAGATAGCTGCTCATCTCTCCCATACATCAAGGCATCCTTAAAACTTTCCATGGATTTTGGAAGAATGTTTAACACCATCAATGCTTTATCATCCTCCTCCACTTTCACATCCAGGTCTTCCAATTCCTCAACCATCTTAATAAACTCATCAAGTTGATCAGAAATTACCTTATCTTCAGTGATCTTGAAGGCCAACATCTTCTGCTTTAAGAACAGCTTGTTGGAAACTGACTTAGATTGATACAAATCTTCCAACCTCATCCATGCTTCTAAGGAACTCTTGCATCTTGAGACCTCTCTTAGCGGTTTATCACCCAAACACAGAAAGATAAGACTGAGGGCTTTCTTATCCACGGATACAAACTTGGGTTTCTCACTGGCTTCCCAAGAATCAAGAGGTATCAAAGCAAGATCAAGGCCATTGTGAACCAAAACTGCATTCATCTTGATCTTCCATAGTGTGAAGTCATTTCTCCCTGTAAACTTCTCAAAGTCCATCTTCATACCAGCCATTCCTTCCCTTCTTCAAGCTGTGAGAGTTGTTTCCCACAGACGGCGCCACTTGTTAGTGAAAACAACTCAAGAACACACAACACCAAAGAACCTGGAAATCGTACGAAGAAACTCTCTCTGTCCGGCCAAAGTTGAGAAATACACGCCGAACTCACACCCGTAGTTCGGCCAGAGTTGTGGCCGAATTCAGCTTACGCAGAACAGAAATTAGAAATGAATCAAACACAGTTTTAACGTGGTTCGTTCAATATGAACTACATCCACGGAGGCAAGGCACACCTCAATCCACTAAGAACTTCAATCAATTACAGAGAAATAGCTCAAGAAATGAAATGCCCAATTCTGAATGCGAATTAGGGCACTCACACTCTATCTCTAAATACTCTCTCTAATCTAAAGTACAGGAGATAATGCTACATGGTTATCTTCTCCTCAATGAGAGCTTTTCAATGATATATGGCTTTAAGCTCGAATACAACTAGATAGGAAGTTATAACCGCAAGAAGTTCACGCTGCTTTCGTTGAGCTACAGGACAAATGTGACGGTTTCGCGTCGTCACTAACTGAATCTGCTTCATCACAAATGGCTGTTACATTACCTAACTTGAACCCGGTTTGCTCATGACCAGTTTGTCTTCTTGATAATAAACCCCAGTTTAAACCGCCGGTTCTCCACTCCCTAACTCCGGTTCCACATTCCCAACACACCATATTACAAAGTATAGGCTCACTTGATGAAATTGAACATCACCTCACAAGGAATTTCGTTCCTTTGGGAAACATTCCCCGTCTTTTGACAGCTTTCACAAGACTTACAAAAGGAATAAGCATCTTTGAATAAGGTGGGCCAGAAGAATCCGCTTTCCAGAAATCTTTGATCCAAAGTGTCCTCCACACGCGTAGGAGTGACAGAATGTGAGGACAGACTGAACCTTGGTCTCCGGGATACATCTTCTTATCATTTGATTGGACCCATATCTACACAAGTAAGGATCGTCCCAGATATAGTACTTTGCTTCACCTATTAGTCTGTCCTTCTAGGCTTTGCTCATTCCATCGAGAAACTTCTTCGCTACCAAGTATATCACTAGATTGGCATACCATGGGGCACTTAGTCGGATGCTAGGAACAATTGTTCATCCAAAAAGCTTTCTCGAAGAGCCAATTCAATTTCTTCTTGGTTCACCCGGCTCAAATGATCAGCCACTACATTTTCTTCACCTTTCTTGTCTTTAATCTCCAAATCGAACTCTTTTAGCAACAAGATCCACCGTATTAGCCTTGGCTTGGCGTTTTTCTTTGACATCAGAAATCTAAGAGCTGCATGGTCAATGAAAATAACAATTTTAGTTCCAATTAAGTACGACCTGAATTTTTCAAGTGCGAAGACCACAACAAGATGCTCCTTTTCGATTGTGGTTTAGTTGGCCTGGGCAGGGTTCAAAGTGTGCGCATGTGCAACCTTCCCCTTCCTTTGTCCTAGCACTACACCAACCGCTTGATAGCTTGCATCACACATGAGTTCGAAAGGAAGGCTCCAGTCCGGTGGTTGGATGATTGGTGGTGTAACAAGCCTCTCCTTTAGCACATCAAATGCAACCTTACATTCATCTGTCATCTCAAAATCAACATCTTTTTGTAACAATCGACACAAGGGGGCAACGATCTTCGAGAAGTCTTTTGTGAAACGGCGATAGAAACCTGCATGACCAAGGAACGAACGAACCTCCTGCACATTTGCAGGGTAAGGCACAGAAGCAATTATATCGACCTTTGCTTTATCTACTTCTATACCCTTTTCAGAAATGACATGCCCTAAAACAATCCCTTGTTCCAGCATAAAGTGGCATTTTTCCTAGTTTAAAATGAGGTTTTTATCAACGTATCTTTTCAAAATTTTCACAAGGTTTTCAAGACAATTCTCAAATGACTGGCCATATACGCTAAAATCATCCATGAATACCTCAATGATATGTCCAATGAATTTAGAGAAAATGCTTACCATGCATCTTTGGAATGTTGCCGGCGCATAGCAGAGCCCGAAGGGCATCCTCCTCCAAGCAAACATACCAAAAGGACACGTGAATGTTGTTTTCTCTTGGTCCTCGGGTGCGATTGGTACATGGAAATATCCGAAGAATCCGTCTAGAAAACAGTAGTATGGGTGGCCCGCAATTCTTTCTAACATTTGGTTAATGAACGACAAGGGAAAGTGATCCTTGCGTGTCATGATGTTAAGCTTTCGGTAATCAATGCAGACCCTCCACCCGGTTTGCAAGTGGGTGGGTACCATCTCTCCGTCTTTCCCTTCTACAACTGTTATGCCCGACTTCTTAGGAACAACTTGTGTTGGGCTCACGAACTTGCTATCCGATATGCGATAAATAATGCCCACATCCAATAGCTTGATGACCTCATTATTTACCGCCTCCATCATAAGTGGATTAAGCCTTCTTTGTGGCTCTCGACTGGGCTTCGCATCATCATCAAGAAGGATGCATGCAAACGGAGGGACTTATGCCTCTGATATCGGCAATAGTGCACCCGATTGCACCTTTATTCTCCTTAAGAACATCAATCAATGCATCTTCTTGCCTTTGAGTTAACTTTGATGATATGATTATCGGTAGTGTCTCTCCATTTCCAAGGTATGCATATTTAAGATGGGCCGAGAGAGCTTTGAGCTCGAGGCTCGAGGCCTTGATGGTGGAGGGAAGGGCCTTCTCGTGCGTCTTCGGAAGTGGAATGTACTTTTGATTGAACTTCTGTCGAAGTTGTTTAGGGGACTACAATTGAGCCACTATTTTCGCTAATTCTCTCTTAGCTTCCCAAGGTTCCATCTTCTCTAAATTATTTGCCAGTTCCATAGAATCTTGATCCCTGCAATAACACTCAAACACTTCTTCCACCATAGGGTCAATGATATCGACAGAAAATACATTGTGTACATCTTCAGGATATTTCATGGACTCGAATATATTAAACTTTACAACTTGACCATCGAACTCCATAGTGAGCGTTCCCTCACGCACATCAATTTTGGTTTGGGAAGTGTTCAGAAACGGCCTTCCCAACAAAATTGGTGTGGAGTTTGATGTGTCTCCTTGCATGTCTAATACATAGAAGTCAACTGCGGTACAAGATTGTCTACCTCAACTAGCACATCCTCAACCACCCCATCCGGAAATGAGGTACTTCGATCTACAAGTTGGATAACAACCCTTGTATCTTTCAAGGGTCCCAGATTTAGGCTGTGAAATATCGAACGGGGCATCACATTGATCGATGCCCCCAAGTCGAGCATAGCCCGCTCAACCCTACAGTTACCTATCTTACAAGGGATCACGAACATCTCCGGGTCCTTACACTTTTGTGGAAGTATCTTTTGAAAGATTGCAGATACACTCTCCCCCATGAGTACCTTTTTCATTCCCTTGAAGCCTCCTCTTATTGGTACATAGATCTTTCAAGAATTTGGTGTTCTGTGGGATCTGCTTCACGACTTCAATCAGAGGAATGTTGATTTCTACTTTTCTGAACACCTCAAGAATCTCCCGGAAGTCTTTACTTCTATCTGCCACCTTCATGATTTGACTAGGGAAGGGGAGTGGCAGAGTAGATGTGTAAATTTTTTGATCTTGAAGCGCCTCGGCCGAGACTGGAGTGGCCTCGGCCGAGATGATCTTACAGGGTGAATTCCCATCAATAGGGTGAAGTTGATCTTGGCCGAGATCCTCATCCGCCTCGGCCGAGATAAGTTTACAGGGCATTTTCTTTTTCAAACGATGCAGGGCATCTCGGCTGAGTTCAGTGTGTGTCTCGGCTGAGGCCTCCTCTTCAGCACTAACTTCTTCACTTTTAGCTTTTCTTTCACCCCTAGAGTGATGCACGGGCTTTTCAGGCTCTCCAAGCATCACCCCGCTTCTCAAGGTGATTGCACTGACGTTCTTAGGATTTATCTCTCGCTGTGCGGGCAACTTCTCACTCTGAGCACTTTTCAAACGAGATACTGTTGATGTGATTTGGCTGACTTGGGTCTCAATATTTTGGAACCTCGAATTTGATTCTTTTTTAAGCTGAAGGGTACTGTTTGCCAAACTTTTCACTATATCAGACAATAATGGATCAGAGAGTGTTGGTTCCATGGGTTGTTTCTGCTGGTACATCCCCTTCGGGTAGGGAGGTCAATTCTGCCCACTCTGTTCGCCTTGTTGCACATTCGGATTTTGGTTTCCTTACTTGAAGTTGGGATGATCTCTCCATCCCGGATTGTATGACTGTGAGTATGGATCGTGCATCCTTACTGCTGGATTATAGTAGAAGTTGTGGCACGAATTTGCATGAGCATCCATCTCGTCCCCTAAGGCAGGGCATGTATCTGTTGTATGATCGGTCACCTAGCATATCCTGCATGGTTTGGGGGTAGGAATGCTGCTCGAGGCCACCTTCCTTACTAAGTTAGTGAGTTGATCTAACCTTTCCTTGATATGTGCATCTTGGGCCTCACGAGCCGGTCTCACAGATTCTCGACAACCAATTTTTTTAGTATTGGCTGCCATTTTTTAAATTAATGCTCGGGCTTCAGTAAGGGTCTTCTAGACCAAAGCTCCACCACTGGCTGAGTCAATCATTTTATCGTCAGTCAGATAAAACCCTTCATAAAAATATTGTATCAAAAGCTGCTCGGTGATTTAATGTTGTGGGCAGCTTGCCAGAAGTTTCTTAAAGCTTTCCCAATATTTGTATAAAGTTTCTCCTTGCATTTGCCTAATGCCGCTGATCTTCTTTCTTATGTTGGTGGCCCGGGATGTAGGGAAGTAATTCTCAAGGAGTTGTGTCTCCATTTGCTCCCAGGTGGTATTGGTACCTGGTGGCCTAAAACAAAGCCCTATACAGTGGAATAACAGGTTCAATAATTTCATGATAAATGCTGGTTTTGAAAGGAGCAGATATGATAACTGTGTCTATCTAGAAAAGTCAGGAAATGAAGTGATTACTTATCAGTTACTCTATGTTGATGATATGCTTATAGCAAGTAAAACTAAATTAAGGATTTATCAGCTAAAGAAGAAACTAAATTCTGAGTTTGAAATAAAAGACCTTGGAAATGCAAAGAAGATGTTGGGGATGGATATTTTCAGAGATAGAATTAGTGGAAAACTTTGGCTATCTCAATCTGAGTGGAAAAGGTATTTAAAAGATATAATATGCATGAGTCTAGAGAAGTAGTCACACCAACTGGTCAACAATTCAGATTGTCAAAAGATCAGTGTCCAAAGACTAGTGAAGAAGTAAGGTATATGCAAAGAATACCATATGCTAGTGGAGTTGAAAGTCTGATATATGCTATGATCTATAGCAGAACATATCTAGCATATGGAGTGGCTATGGTAAGCAAGTTTATGGCTGATCCTGGCAAGATCCATTGGGATGCTTTAAAATATATTCTAAGATACTTAAAGGGATCTTTGAATCTTGGTTTGTTGTTTGAAAGAAAGTCAAATTCTCAAGAACCCATTCTTGGCTATGTAGACTCTGATTATGCTGGAAACATAGACAATAGAAAGTCAATTACTGGATATGTTTTCACATTTTATGGAACAGCAGTAAGCTGGAGAGCAATTCATCAACCTGTGGTAGCTTTGTGCACAACTGAAGCTGAATATCTTGCTGTAATAGAAGCTGTAAAAGAAGCTATATGGTTTAGAGGAATTGCCAAGGATTTTTGAGTTATACAGAAGACAGTGAGTGTGTTCTGTGACAATCAAAGTACCATACACTTGGTGAAACACCAGGTGTTTCATGAACGTTCCAAACATATTGATGTTAGGATGCATTTTGTAAGAGATATAGTGGAAAAAGGTCTTGTATCAGTAAAGAAGATAGCTACTGAAGATAACCCAGCTGATATGCTCACAAAGACATTGCCTGGAAGGAAGTTCAAGCATTGCACAAGTCTAATTCAGCTTGTGCAGTGTAAGTAAAACAGAAGATGCAGTGTAAGAAATTGAGGAGATGATTGAGTCTTTGATTCTTGAGGTGGAGAATTGTAAACTGATCAATTCATCAAAGATAAATATATGTACAAGTTTGGTTCAATATAGGTTAATTAGAACCGGAGTCGTTTCCGGGAAAATCGGTCCGTGATTGAGAACCAGATGCTTAACTAATGCAAACCGGCAGTTATATACATTCAGGAAAAGACAATGGTTTCTGGCTCTTCTACAACGGTTTTGCGCAGCTAAATTTGCAACAGCTTTGTTTCTGTGATGACTGCTTATCTTGAATCGTTTTTTGTACGTAGCTCATTTGTATTGATGTATAAGATGTATCAGTTACAGTTTCCATTTAAGAGAAATAATCACATGGGTAGAATTAAGCGGTTAGGGTTCTTAGCTCAAAACTGGAAATGATTTGGGGGTTTCTGAGAATTAGCTTATTCTGTGTGTAATTTCCACTTGGTGTTAGTGAATTGAGGACTCAAGATCCTCCATGGATGTATAACTACGTTCAAACCATGTAAAACCTGATTATGTTGAGTTTATTTTCATTTTTCTTGCACAATTTGTGTTCGCTCTTATCTTTTTGATTGAGAACGATTTTCTTGGTTTAGTTCGTCTAATTTGCAGCCTTTCTTAATCTATGATTGTATTTTGTGAGAGTTCTTCAATTGCTAAAGGAATCTGAGTAATAATTCATCTCTGGTTTAACAGTTGGCGCCGTCTGTGGGAGACGGACGAAAGCAATGGCATCAATGAAATTGGATGTTGATAAGTTCATAGGGAAGAATGATTTCGGATTATGGAAATTGAAGATGAAGGCTGTTTTGATTCAGAATGGTCTGGTGTCAGCTTTGAAGCCTGATGAGGAACTCACAGATGCTGAGAAAGTGAAACGGGGTGAAGTTGTGGAGAAAGCGCATAGTGCAATCATACTTTGCTTAGAAGATAAGCCATTGAGGGAGGTTTCAAAAACCACAACAGCCATTCGAGCTTGGAAGAAGTTAGAGAATCTATATCAAGCCAAGTCTGTAACTAACAAATTGTTTCTGAAACAAAAATTGTTAGGGTTCAAAATGCAGGATGATAAGAGTTTGATGGATCAATTAGATGAACTCAACAGGCTGATTGATGAACTGGAGGATTTGGAGGTAAAGATTGAAGAGGATGATAAGGCACTCATGTTATTGAATGCTCTTCCAAAATCTTATGAAAACTTCAAGGATACTTTACTGTTTGGAAGACAAGACAAGCTGAATTTGGAGATGATTCAAACTTCACTGAAAACCAAATTCTTATACAGTTCAGGGGAAAAGAAAGCAACTCCAGCAGCTGAAGGATTGAACATAAAATTCAATAAGAACAAGTTTCAGAAGAAGAACCAAGGAAATCAACCAAAGAATCATCATCAAAAGAAGGAAGCTGGAAAGAAGAACTCAAACTGGGTTGAAAAGAGAAAATGTTATGCCTGCAAACAAGTTGGACATCTTAAGAAAGACTGTCCCACAAAGAAACTAAAGAATGAGTCCAAAGAAGCTGATGCAGCTATAGCAGAAGAAGGGTATGATTCAGCAGAAGTTTTGACTGTGTCTGAATGTAAAACTGCAGATGAATGGGTTCTGGATTCAGGGTGCTCATTCCACATGTGCCCTCATGAATCCTGGTTCAAAGATCTGGAAAGATTTGAGGGTGGCTCAGTCTTGCTGGGAAATTATCACACCTGTAGAGTTCAAGGCAGTGGATCTCTGAAGATAAAGATGTTTGATGGTGTTGAACGTATTCTCAAAGATGTAAGGTATGTACCAGCTTTGAGGACGTTTCTGGAAAAAAAAAAGAAAAAATCTCGATCACCGAAATGCAAAGAGAACTGAATTACATATAGTTATTCTGTTTCCCGCCAATTAGTAGCCAAATTTGTAACAATATTTAATATTTATGCGTTAAGTAACACAATATTCATTCATGAAGTAATTTCATGTTTAAAACTAATACAGTTGTAAACGTTATCTTGAACTCAATCAAAATTATTGCGACTTTACTATAGTTAGGGTTTAGGATTTAGGGTTTAGGGTTTAGGGTTTAGGTTTATGGTTGGGCGTGTGATTGCATAGGTACAGTGGAGGCTCTCCGGTACAGTTTCCTCTGGTTTAGGGTTTAGGTTTTAGGGCTTTTTTCTTTTAAAAAAAAAAAACAAAAACGAGGTGGGAGTTCATATTCTATGGGTGTAAAAGGGTTGTGTTTAAAAAATATAAAAAGTATATGTCGAAAATGGTAAAATTTAAGTTCTTAGTTCTCAACGTTGACTTGCGTCTCAACGTTGAGAACCTAGTAAATTTTTCTGCTACAAAAAACAAGAGAATATTCGTACTCTTCTAAAATCAAAATTTTTATTTAGGTTACCTAGGACTCTTGTTACGTTTTTAAATAAGTAATATCATTCATGTACATGTCGAAAATAGCAAAATGTAACTTTTTCAGTTCTCAACGTTGAGAACCGTATCAACGTTGAGAACCTAGTAAATTTTTCGGCTACAATATTCGTACTCTTCTAAAATCAAATTTCTTATTTAGGTTACCTAGGACTCTTGTTACGTTTTTAAATAAGTAATATCATTCATGTGCTGAAAAAATATTGCAAGTATATGTCGAAAATCGTAAAATGTAACTTCTTCAGTTCTCAACGTTGACTCACGTATCAACGTTGAGAACCGAGTAAATTTTTCGGGTTAAAAAATAAACCAAGTGCATGTCGAAAATAGCAATATGTAACTTCTTCAGTTCTCAACGTTGACTTCGGTGTCTACGTTGAGAACCTAGTAAATTTTTCGGCTACAAAAACACGAGAATATTCGTACTCTTCTAAAATAAAAATTTTAAAAAAGTAATATTATTCATGTGCTGAAAAAATATTGCAAGTATATGTCGAAAATAGCAAAATGTAACTTCTTCAGTTCTCAACGTTGAGAACCTTATCAACGTTGAAACCAAGTAAATTTTTCGGCTACAATATTCATACTCTTCTAAAATCAAATTTTTTATTTAGGTTACCTAGGACTCTTGTTACGTTTTTAAATAAGTAATATCATTCATGTGCTTAAAAAATATAGCAAGTATATGTCGAAAATATTAAAATCTAACTTCTTCAGTTCTCCACGTTGACTCACGTATCAACGTTGAGAACCGAGTAAATTTTTCGGGTTAAAAAATAAACCAAGTGCATGTCGAAAATAGCAAAATGTATCTTCTTCAGTCCCCAACGTTGAGAACCGTATCAACGTTGAGAACCTAGTAAATTTTTCGGCTACAATATTCGTACTCTTCTAAAATCAAAAGGTTTATTTAGGCTACCTAGGACTCTTGTTACGTTTTTAAATAAGTAATATCATTCATGTGCTTAAAAAATATAGCAAGTATACGTCGAAAATAGTAAAATGTAACTTCTTCAGTTCTCAACGTTGACTCACGTATCAACGTTGAGAACCGAGTAAATTTTTCGGGTTCAAAATAAACCAAGTACATGTCGAAAATAACAAAATATAACTTCATCAGTTCTCAACGTTGAGAACCTAGTAAATTTTTCTGCTACAATATTCGTACTCTTCAAAAATCAAAATTTTTATTTAGGTTACCTAGGACTCTTGTTACGTTTTTAAATAAGTAATATCATTCATGTGCTTAAAAAATATTGCAAGTATATGTCGAAAATTGTAACTGTAACTTCTTCAGTTCTCAACGTTGACTTACCTATCAACGTTAAGAACCGAGTAAAATTTTCGGATTAAAAAATATACCAAGTACATGTCGAAAATAGCAAAATGTAACTTCTTCAGTTCTCAACGTTGACTTCGGTGTCAAGTGGAGAACCTAGTAAATTTTTCGGCTACAAAAACACGAGAATATTCGTACTCTTCTAAAATCATAATTTTTATTTAGGTTACCTAGGACTCTTGTTATGTTTTTAAATAAGTAATATCATTCTTGGGCTTAAAAAATATAGCAAGTATATGTCGAAAATAGTAAAATGTAACTTCTTCAGTTCTCAACGTTGACTCACGTATCAACGTTGATAACCGAAGTAAATTTTTCGGGTTCAAAAATAAACCATGTACATGTTGAAAATAGCAAAATGTAACTTCTTTAGTTCTCAACGTTCACGTGCATGTCAACGCTGAGAACCTAGTAAATTGTTCGGCTACAAAAAACAGGAGAATATTCGTACTCTTCTAAAATCATAATTTTTATTTAGGTTACCTAGGACTCTTGTTATGTTTTTAAATAACTAATATCATTATTGGGCTTAAAAAATATAGCAAGCATATGTCGAAAATAGTAAAATGTAACGTCATCAGTTCTCCACATTGACTCACGTATCAACGTTGAGAACCGAGTAAATTTTTCGGGTTAAAAAATAAACCAAGTACATGTCGAAAATAGCCAAATGTAACTTCTTCAGTTCTCAACGTTGAGAACCTAGTAAATTTTTCGGCTACAATATTCGTACTCTTCTAAAATCAAAATTTTTATTTAGGTTACCTAGGACTCTTGTTATGTTTTTAAATAAGTCATATCATTCTTGGGCTTAAAAAATATAGCAAGTATATGTCGAAAATAGTAAAATGTAATTTCTTCAGTTCTCAACGTTAACTCACGTATCAACGTTGAGAACCGAGTAAATTTTTCGGGTTCAAAAATAAACCAAGTGCATGTCGAAAATAGCAAAATGTAACTTCTTAATTTCTCAACGTTGATTTCGGTGTCAACATTGAGAACCTAGTAAATTTTTCGGCTACAGAACCACGAGAATATTCGTACTCTTCTAAAATAAAATTTTTAAATAAGTAAATGTGCTGAAAAAATATTGCAAGTATATGTCGAAAATCGTAAAATGTAACTTCTTCAGTTCTCAACGTTGACTTACGTATCAACGTTGAGAACCAAGTAAATTTTTCGGGTTAAAAAATAAACCATGTACATGTTGAAAATAGCAAAATATAACTTCTTCAGTTCTCAACGTTGAGAACCGTATCAACATTGAGAACCGTATCAACGTTGAGAACCTAGCAATAATGGATGCAATTCTAGAACTTTTGCCCACATAAAGATGAAGATTTATTGCAATTCTAGAACTTTTGTCCACATGAAGATCAAGATTTATAAATTTAAGACCACACATAAACACAATATTTAGCAAAGAATCTGCATCAAATATTAGGAGAGTGAAGTACAAAGAAAGTAAAATGATTTGTGGATTTCTCAAGAAAGGGCGAAGAATAGTATTTTTTTCCGAATCCCTTACTTTCTCTTTCTTTTTCGGTAATCTGATCCTCTGTTGAATCGAAGTGTGAGGAATCAAGTCTTGTTAGATTTCATAGGAGAGCAAAGAACATGCATCAAATATTAGGAGAGTGAAGTACACATAAAGCAAAATGATCTCTGGATGTCTTACTTGGAAATATAAGTTGCCTGTGATGAGTTAACAACCTTTCCTGAAACCTAATGACATTGCTAGCAATAGTGGAAGCAATTCTAGAACTTTTGTCCATATGAAGATGAAGATTTATACATTTAAGAACGCACAAACACAACATTTAGTTAAGAACCTACATCAACTATTAGGAGAGTGAAGTACAACGAAAGTAAAATGATTTGTGTATGTCTCACGAAAGGGCGAAGAATAGTATTTTTTTCCCAATCCCTTACTTTCTCTTTCTTTTCCGGTTATCTGATCCTCCTGTTGAATCGAAGCGTGAGGTATCAAGTGTTGTTGAATTTCTTAGGAGAGCAAAGAACATGCATAAAATATTAGAAGAGTGAAGTACACAGAAAGCAAAATGATTTGTGGATGTCTTACTTACTTGGACACGTGAGTTGGTTGTGATGAGTTAACAACCTTTCCAGAACTATAATGAAATTGCTAGCAATAGTGGATGCAATGCTTGAACTTTTGTCCCCATGAAGATCAAGATTTATAAATTTAAGACCTCACATAAACACAATATTCAGCAAATAACCTGCATCAAATATTAGGAGAGCAAAGAACATGCATAAAATATTAGAAGAGTGAAGTACAAAGAAAGTAAAATGATTTGTGGATTTCTCAAGAAAGGGCGAAGGAAAGTATTTTTTTCCCAATCCCTTACTTTCTCTTTCTTTTTCGGTTATCTGATCCTCTGTTGAATCGAAGTGTGAGGAATCAAGTCTTGTTAGATTTCATAGGAGAGCAAAGAACATGCATCAAATATTAGGAGAGTGAAGTACAACAAAAACTAAAATGATTTGTGTATGTCTCAATAAAGGGCGAAGAATAGTATTTTTTTCCCAATCCCTTACTTTCTCCTTCTTTTTCGGTTATCTGATCCTTCTGTTGAATCGAAGCGTGAGGCACCAAGTGTTGTTGAATTTCTTAGGAGAGCAAAGAACATGCATCAAATATTAGAAGAGTAAAGTACGCTGAATACATAAATGATTTGTGGATATCTTACTTACTTGGACACATGAGTTGGTTGTGATGAGTTAACAACCTTTCCAGAATAATAATGAAATTGCTAACGATAGTGGATGCAATGCTTGAACTTTTGTCCACATGAAGATCAAGATTTATAAATTTAAGACCACACACAAACACAATATTTAGCAAAGAATCTGCATCAAATATGAGGAGAGTGAAGTACATAGAAAGCACAATGATTTGTGGATTTCTCAAGAAAGGGCGAAGAATAGTATTTTTTCCCAATCCCTTACGTTCTCTTTCTTTTTCGGTTATCTAATACTCCTGTTGAATCGAAGCGTGAGGCATTACGTGTTGTTGAATTTCTTAGAAGAGCAAAGAACATGCATCAAATATTAGAAGAGTGAAGTACACAGAAAGCAAAATGATTTGTGGATGTCTTACTACTTGGAAACATGAGTTGGCTGTGATAAGTTAACAACCTTTCCAGAACTATAATGACATTGCTAGCAATAGTGGATGCAATTCTAGAACTTTTGTCTACATGAAGATCATGTTTTATATATTTAAGACCATACACAAAGACAACATTTAGCAAAGAATCTGCATCAAATATTCGGAGAGTGAAGTACATAGATAGCAAAATGATTTGTTGATTTCTCAAGAAAGGGCGAAGAATAGTATTTTTTCCGAAGCCCTTACTTTCTCTTTCTTTTTTGGTTATCTGATCCTTTGTTGTATCGAAGTGTGAGGAATCAAGTCTTGTTAGATTTCATAGGAGCGCAAAGAACATGCATCAAATATTAGGAGAGTGAAGTACACATAAAGCAAAATGATCTCTGGATTTCTTACTCGGAAACATACGCTGGTGTTGATGAGTTAACTACCTTTCTAGAACCCTAATGACATTGCTAGTAATAGTGGATGCAATTCTAGAACTTTTGACCACATGAAGATGAAGATTTATTGCAATTCTATAACTTCTGTCCACCTGAAGATCAAGATTTATAAATTTAATACCACACACAAACACAATATTTTGCAAAGAATCTACATTAAATATTAGGAGAGTGAAGTACATAGAAAGCACAATGATTTGTGGATGTCTTACTTACTTGGACACATGAGTTGGTTGTGATGAGTTAACAATCTTTCCCGAATCATAATGAAATTGCTAACGATAGTGGATGCAATGCTTGAACTTTTGTCCACATGGAGATCAAGATTTATAAATTTAAGACCACACACAAACACAATATTTAGCAAAGAATCTGCATCAAATATTAGGAGAGTGAAGTACATAGAAAGCACAATGATTTGTGGATTTCTCAAGAAAGGGCCAAGAATAGTTATTTTTTTTCCCAATCCCTTACTTTCTCTATCTTTTTCGGTTATCTGATACTCCTGTTGAATCGAAGCGTGAGGCATCAAGTCTTGTTGAATTTCTAAGGAGAGCAAAGAACATGCATAAAATATTAGAAGAGTGAAGTACACAGAAAGCAAAATGATTTGTGGATGTCTTACTTACTTGGACACATCAGTTGGTTGTGATGAGTTAACAACCTTTCTCGAACCATAATGAAATTGCTAGCGATAGTGGATGCAATGCTTGAACTTTTGTCCACATGAAGATCAAGATTTATAAATTTAAGACCGCACACAAACACAATATTAAGCAAAGAACCTGCATCAAATATTAGGAGAGTGAAGTACAAAGAAAGTAAAATGATTTATGGATGTCTCAAGAAAGGGCGAAGAATAGTATTTTTTCCCAGTTCCTTACTATCTCTTTCATTTTCGGTTATCTGATCCTCCAGTTGAATCAAAGCGTGAGGTATTACGTGGTGTTGAATTTCTTAGAAGAGCAAAGAACATGCATCAAATATTAGAAGAGTGAAGTACACAGAAAGCAAAATGATTTGTGGATGTCTTACTACTTGGAAACATTAATTGGCTGTGATGAGTTAACAACCTTTCCAGAACTATAATGACATTGCTAGCAATAGTTGATGCAATTCTAGAACTTTTGTCTACATGAAGATCAAGATTTATAAATTTAAGACTACACATAAACACAACATTTAGCAAACAATCTGCATCAAATATTAGGAGAGTGAAGTACATAGATAGTAAAATGATTTGTTGATTTCTCAAGAAAGGGCGAAGAATAGTATTTTTTTCCCAATCCCTTACTTTCTCTTTATTTTTCGGTTATCTGATCCTTTGTTGAATCGAAGTGTGAGGAATCAAGTCTTGTTAGATTTCATAGGAGCGCAAAGAACATGCATCAAATATTAGGAGAGTGAAGTACACATAAAGCAAAATGATCTCTGGATGTCTTACTCGGAAACATACGTTGGTGTTGATGAGTTAACAACCTTTCTAGAACCCTAATAACATTGCTAGTAATAGTGGATGCAATTCTAGAACTTTTGTCCACATGAAGATGAAGATTTATTACAATTCTATAACTTTTGTCCACATGAAGATCAAGATTTATAAATTTAAGACCACACACAAACACAATATTTAGCAAAGAATCTACATCAAATATTAGGAGAGTGAAGTACATAGAAAGCACAATGATTTGTGGATGTCTTACTTACATGGACACATGAGTTGGATGTGATGACTTAACAACCTTTCCAGAACCATAATGAAATTGCTAGCGATAGTGGATGCAATGCTTGAACTTTTGTCCACGTGAAGATCAAGATTTATAAATTTAAGACCACACACAAACACAATATTCAGCAAAGAACCTACATCAAATATTAGGAGAGTGAAGTACAAAGAAAGTAAAATGATTTGTGGATTTCTCAAGAAAGGTCGAAGAATAGTATTTTTTTCCCAATCCCTTACTTTCTCTTTCTTTTTCGGTTATCTGACCCTCTGTTGAATCGAAGTGTGAGGAATCAAGTCTTGTTAGATTTCTTAGGAGAGCAAAGAAAGCAAAATGGTTTGTGGATGTATTACTTACTTGGACACATGAGTTGGTTGTGATGAGTTAACAACTTTTCCAGAACAATAATGAAATTGCTAGCGATAGTGGATGCAATGCTTGAACTTTTGTCCACATGAAGATCAAGATTTATAAATTTAAGACCACACACAAACATAATATTAAGCAAAGAACCTGCATCAAATATTAGGAGAGTGAAGTACAAAGAAAGTAAAATGATTTGTGGATGTCTCAAGAAAGGACGAAGAATATTATTTTTTTCCCAGTTCCTTACTATCTCTTTCATTTTCGGTTATCTGGTCCTCTTGTTGAATCGAAGCGTGAGGCATTATGTGTTGTTGAATTTCTTAGAAGAGCAAAGAACATGCAAAAAATATTAGAAGAGTGAAGTACACAGAAAGCAAAATGATTTGTGGATGTCTTACTACTTGGAAACATGAGTTGGCTGTGATGAGTTAACAACCTTTCCAGAACTATAATGACATTGCTAGCAATAGTGGATGCAATTCTAGAACTTATGTCTACATGAAGATCAAGATTTATAAATTTAAGACCACACACAAACACAACATTTAGCAAAGAATCTGCATCAAATATTAGGAGAGTGAAGTACATAGATAGCACAATGATTTGTGGATTTCTCAAGAAAGGGCGAAGAATAGTATTTTTTTCCTCATCCCTTACTTTCTCTTTCTTTTTCGATTATCTGATCCTCTGTTGAATCGAAGTGTGAGGAATCAAGTCTTGTTAGATTTCATAGGAGAGCAAAGAACATGCATCAAATATTAGGAGAGTGAAGTACACATAAAGCAAAATGATCGCTAGATGTCTTACTTGGATATATAAGTTGGCTGTGATGAGTTAACAACCTTTCCAGAACCCTAATGACATTGCTAGCAATAATGGATGAAATTCTAGAAGTTTTTTCCATATGAAGATGAAGATTTATACATTTAAGACCACACAAACACAACATTTAGCTAAGAACCTTCATCAATTATTAGGAGAGTGAAGTACAACGAAAGTAAAATGATTTGTGTATGTCTCAAGAAATGGCGAAGAATAGTATTTTTTTCCCAATCCCTTACTTTCTCTTTCTTTTTCGGTTATCTAATCCTCATGTTGAATCGAAGCGTGAGGCATCAAGTGTTGTTGAATTTCTTAGGAGAGCAAATAACATGCATCAAATATTAGAAGAGTGAAGTACACAGAACGGAAAATGATTTGTGGATGTCTTACTTACTTGGAAACATAAGTTGGTTGTGAGAAGTTAACAGCCTTTCCAGAACCCTAATGACATTGCTACTAATAGTGGATGCAATTCTAGAACTTTTGTCCACATGAAGATGAAGATTTATACATTTAAGACCACACAAACACAACATTTAGCTAACAACCTGCATCAAATATTAGGAGGGTGAAGTACAACGAAAGTAAAATGATTTGTGTATATCTCAAGAAAGGGCGAAGAATAATATTTTTTTCCCAATCCCTTACTTTCTCTTTCTTTTTCGGTTATCTGATCCTCCTGTTGAATCGAAGCGTGAGGCATCAAGTCTTGTTGAATTTCCTAGAAGAGCAAAGAACATGCATCAAATATTAGAAGAGTGATGTAAACAGAAAGCAAAATGATTCGTGGATGTCTTACTTACTTGAACACATGAGTTGGTTGTGATGATTTAACAACCTTTCCAGAACCATAATGAAATTGCTAGCGATAGTGGATGCAATTCTAGAACTTTGTCTACATGAAGATCAAGATTTATAAATTTAAGACCACACACAAACACAAAATTTAGCAAAGAATCTGCATCAAGTATTAGGATAGTGAAGTACATAGATAGCACAATGATTTGTGGATTTCTCAAGAAAGGGCGAAGAATAGTATTTTTTTCCCAATCCCTTACTTTCTCTTTCTTTTTCGATTATCTGATCCTCTGTTGAATCGAAGTGTGAGGAATCAAGTCTTGTGAGATTTCATAGGAGAGCAAAGAACATGCATCAAATATTAGGAGAGTGAAGTACACATAAAGCAAAATGATCGCTGGATGTCTTACTTGGATATATAAGTTGGCTGTGATGAGTTAACAACCTTTCCAGAACCCTAATGACATTGCTAGCAATAATGGATGAAATTCTAGAAGTTTTTTCCATATGAAGATGAAGATTTATACATTTAAGACCACACAAACACAACATTTAGCTAAGAACCTGCATCAATTATTAGGAGAGTGAAGTACAACGAAAGTAAAATGATTTGTGTATGTCTCAAGAAATGGCGAAGAATAGTATTTTTTTCCCAATCCCTTACTTTCTCTTTCTTTTTCGGTTATCTGATCCTCCTGTTGAATGGAAGCGTGGGGCATCAAGTGTTGTTGAATTTCTTAGGAGAGCAAATAACATGCATCAAATATTAGAAGAGTGAAGTACACAGAAAGGAAAATGATTTGTGGATGTCTTACTTACTTGGAAACATAAGTTGGTTGTGAGAAGTTAACAACCTTTCCAGAACCCTAATGACATTGCTACTAATAGTGGATGCAATTCTAGAACTTTTGTCCACATGAAGATGAAGATTTATACATTTAAGACCGCACAAACACAACATTTAGCTAACAACCTGCATCAAATATTAGGAGAGTGAAGTACAACGAAAGTAAAATGATTTGTGTATATCTCAAGAAAGGGCGAAGAATAGTATTTTTTTCCCAATCCCTTACTTTCTTTTTCTTGTTCGGTTATCTGATCCTCTGTTGAATCGAAGTGTGAGGAATCATGTCTTGTTAGATTTCATGGGAGAGCAAAGAACATGCATCATATATTAGGAGAGTGAAGTACACATAAAGCAAAATGATCTCTGGATGTCTTACTCGGAAACATAAGTTGGTTGTGATGAGTTAACAACCTTTCCAGAACCCTAATGACATTGCTAGTAATAGTGGATGCAATTCTAGAACTTTTGTCCACATGAATATCAAGATTTATAAATTTAAGATCACACACAAACACAAAATTTAGCAAAGAGTCTGCATCAAATATTAGGAGAGTGAAGTACATAGAAAGCAGAATGATTAATGGATTTCTTAAGAAAGCACGAAGAATAGTATTTTTTTCCCAATCCCTTACTTTCTCTTTCTTTTTCGGTTATCTGATCCTCTGTTGAATCGAAGTGTGAGGAATCAAGTCTTGTTAGATTTCATAGGAGAGCAAAGAACATGCATCAAATATTAGGAGAGTGAAGTACACATAAAGCAAAATGATCTCTGGATGTCTTACTTGGAAATATAAGTTGGCTGTGATGAGTTAACAACCTTTCCAGAACCCTAATGACATTGCTAGCAATAGTGGATGCAATTCTTGAACTTTTTTCCATATGAAGATGAAGATTTATACATTTAAGACCGCACAAACACAACATTTAGCTTAGAACCTGCATCAATTATTAGGAGAGTGAAGTACAACAAAAGTAAAATGATATGTGTATGTCTCAAGAAAGGGCGAAGAATAATATTTTTTTCCCAATCCCTTACTTTCTCTTTCTTTTTCGGTTATCTGATCCTCTGTTGAATCGAAGTGTGAGGAATTAAGTCTTGTTAGATTTCATAGGAGAGCAAAGAACATGCATCAAATATTAGGAGAGTGAAGTACACATAAAGCAAAATGATCTCTGGATGTCTTACTTGGAAATATAAGTTGGCTGTGATGAGTTAACAACCTTTCCAGAACCCTAATGACATTGCTAGCAATAGTGGATGCAATTCTTGAACTTTTTTCCATATGAAGATGAAGATTTATACATTTAAGACCGCACAAACACAACATTTAGCTTAGAACCTGCATCAATTATTAGGAGAGTGAAGTACAACAAAAGTAAAATGATATGTGTATGTCTCAAGAAAGGGCGAAGAATAGTATTTTTTTCCCAATCCCTTACTTTCTCTTTCTTTTTCGGTTATCTGATCCTCTGTTGAATCGAAGTGTGAGGAATCAAGTCTTGTTAGATTTCATAGGAGAGCAAAGAACATGCATCAAATATTAGGAGAGTGAAGTACACATAAAGCAAAATGATCTCTGGATGTCTTACTTGGAAATATAAGTTGGCTGTGATGAGTTAACAACCTTTCCAGAACCCTAATGACATTGCTAGCAATAGTGGATGCAATTCTTGAACTTTTTTCCATATGAAGATGAAGATTTATACATTTAAGACCGCACAAACACAACATTTAGCTTAGAACCTGCATCAATTATTAGGAGAGTGAAGTACAACAAAAGTAAAATGATATGTGTATGTCTCAAGAAAGGGCGAAGAATAATATTTTTTTCCCAATCCCTTACTTTCTCTTTCTTTTTCGGTTATCTGATCCTCTGTTGAATCGAAGTGTGAGGAATTAAGTCTTGTTAGATTTCATAGGAGAGCAAAGAACATGACTCAAATATTAGGAGAGTGAAGTACACATAAAGCAAAATGATCTCTGGATGTCTTACTTGGAAATATACGTTGGTTGTGATGAGTTAACAACCTTTCCAGAAACCTAATGACATTGCTAGCAATAGTGGGTGCAATTCTAGAACTTTTGTCCGTATGAAGATGAAGATTTATACATTTAAGACCGCACAAACACAACATTTAGCTAAGAACCTGCATCAAATATTATGAGAGTGAAGTACAACGAAAGTAAAATGATTTGTGTATATCTCAAGAAAGGGCGAAAAATAGTATTTTTTTCCCAATCCCTTACTTTTTCTTTCTTTTTCGGTTATCTGATCCTCCTGTTGAATCGAAGCGTGAGACATCAAGTGTTGTTGAATTTCTTAGGAGAGCAAAGAACATGCATCAAATATTAGAAGAGTGAAGTACACAGAAAGCAAAATGATTTGTGGGTGTCTTACTTACTTGGACACATGAGTTGGTTGTCTTGCTTATATATTTTGCGTAGAAAGGTCTAGATCCTACTTTTGCTAAATAATTGGCTTGGCGGAACGAGTGATGTGCCTTTAAAATAGTTAATGAGGCAGAGTTGGATATTAGTCGTGCTTCTAGAACTTTAGAAAGCATTAACTCTGTTATAATAAAATTAGCACTAACACTGCACATCATATCAGATTTTCATTAATTTTGGTATTTCACTCGAAAGAAAGAATGTCCATTTAATTTCTTAAATATAGATCATCATGTCACGACTTGAATGTCTAAAGTCATTGCACCAAAATTTGTTTGAGTCAGTGTCTCAAAGTTCATTTTTCGTGACAACATATGAGTCTGTGTCCCAAAGTCCATTGTAGGTAACAATAATTGATCCAACAATCAGAATTATAGTGGAGTACATGCCACTAGATTGACTCATTCATTTTTCTAAGATATGCTTCTTTCCACATCGTTAGTGTTTAATATCTAGCATTCAGTTCCATCCTCACAGTTAGTTGTAAATCATAATCTTTGGCACAAGTATCTTCTAACTTTATAATGTTCAGGTAGATCTAGGTGCATACAGATATTTTATGACTTTAACCCTTATGTCATTAGAATTTTGTAGTTGTTCGCTCTTTTAGTACGTGTGATGCATTTGTGGTCTTATCATTATAGTCATAAACGAATTTAATGATACTTCTCGAACTTTGCAAAGAATGATTTAGTAATTTAGAAACCACAATCCTCCATCCCGATCTCACACCAATGAAGTGAGCCAGTGCTCAAAGGTACCAATCAAAATAATAGAGAAAAATAGTTAATCATCAAAGGTGATCATCCAGATAACAAGAATAAGTGGCCAATAATTACATAAATTTTGATTCATCTTTGAGCAATATGATCAACTTATTGGAAATTTGATACAGTACACATGACATACATAATTATATCTTGGAAATTAACATATGCATCTTGAGCAATTTATACTTGAGTCCAAAATCATAATTATTTAAATGTATAATCTCGATGGCCCATAACCATTAGGATCCACTAAACTACATTCCTTAGTATGATGTGTTGGCGCACAATAAAATCAAGAACAAAATTACCGAATTTTTTGATTGAGTCGCGTACTAGGTCACTCTCTTTAAGATGTTTCGTGGCTCTACCCAAATTGTGCAAGCAGTATCTAGCCCATCGTCCCAAGGATAAAACAACCCACAAATCTCTCTGTCTCGGAACCTTCTACACTGGAAAGGGACCGGAATACTAACTTGCTCTACTACTTGGGATACTGATAAATTTAGAATACGTAAAGAATTTTTTATTCTCTGTGTTCTTTCTCCCCTTCTCGCATCTGCCTTAAATAATAAAAGAAGTAGGTTTTTTTTTTTTTTTTTAACGTTAGAACATGGGAGAAGAAGAGGGGAAGTATGGGCCTATTAGTTAAAAAGGCTGACTGAGTCTTTAATTATCCAAACAAATTTTTAATTAAAAATTAGACCTAAATTTATTTAATAAAAAATTCACTCCAACAATCCCTCACTTGAATTTTTCAAACATTTTTACAAAACATTTTCCCAAAACATTTTCATCAAGCAATATTATAAAGTTGTGCATAAGCAAAGGTGTTGTTCAACTTGAACCTTTACGTAGTGTGGATGGTTTAGATTTTACTAGAGTAGCTCGTAGTTTTGAACACTATCTCTAACAACATCTCACACATAACCCGTGCTATTACGACCATGCACGTGTATCCCGGTATAGTGAATGCTCTAGAAATTTTTGCCCACAATCTCATAGGAAGCTTCCTCACTTCCACATTCACATAGGTGGGTCTATCAAGAGTATTCCTGTAGTTATGTACCCCAATCCAATTGGATATATAGAACCTATTAAGAGTTAAAAAATATAAGCTCAATCTTAATTATATCGCTTCAGGATATCATGCTTCAACACAACAATACTCGAAAAGATTCCAAATTATAAAATTAGCATAATTTACTCACATTACATACGACTTGTTATTACCCATTGAATCTATTTCTTTGGATCTCCAGTCTATGGGTTGGGTTACAACCATATGTAACTCATCAATCATTCCAAGAGCAAAAGTCTCATTCCTTTCGAGGTTCTCCATACTTTCTCTCATTCTCTGACAGTGTTGTGCTTACAACGTATATATCGCCTTTTCCATTATAACTGATCTTTTGTAATAGCCGCAATACTATAGAAATGTATAAATGCAACTGGAATCGGTCTTTTCCATAAGAGAGTATCATATAGCAGATTTCTTAACCATCCTGCTTTTTCACTAGCTATAGCCAGTGCTATCATCTCAGACTCTATAGTAGACTGAGCCAAAATAGTCTATTTCTTCGACTTCCAAGAGACAGCCCCACCAGTTGTATTAAATATATAGCCACTAGTTGCCTTGGAGTCATCTGAAAGATTATTCCAATCAACATCGCTATATCCTTATAGGACAACATGAAACTTCTTATAGTGTAAAACAAAGTTCACAGTTCTTTTCAAATACCCCCTCATAACTCTCTCAATTGCATGCCAATGCTCAATACTCGGTCTACTTGTAAATCTACATAACAATCTCACAACATATGCAATATCTGGTCTAGTGCAATTAGTTACATAGCATAGACTACCAATTATGCTCACATACTCAGATTGTCTTACACTATCACCAATATTTTTAAACAATTTTATACTAGGATCATATGGTGTGCATAATAATTATACTTCAAAACTTTCTCAATGTAATGCGACTGATCTAAGCAAATTCCTTTTCCAGACCTAGTTATCCTAATTTCAAGAATAACGTTTACTTCACCAAGATCATTCATATCAAAATTCGCACGTAGCAAGGATTTTATAATATTGTTAACCACATGAATATTAGAAACAAATATAAGCAAATCATCCACATAAAGATATATAATAGTGCAAAGCTCATTCTTAGATTTATAATAAATGCACTTATCACTTTCATTCACTTTAAAACCATGTGAGATAACAAGATAATCAGATTTCTCATATCACTACATTAGAGTCTGCTTAATTCATAAATGCAGAACATCTTTGAGAATCAAGGTCTTTCCAGAGGTAAACTTCAATTCCACCTCACTTTTCAGAATATGATTTTAGCACAGTTAGTTCATAGCAGACATGGCTAGAAGCACCCTTGTCTACTCACCATCCTTCGAATCCTCTAACTAAATGGATTTCAGTAACCATAACAATAAATGGCTCCTAAGTAAGATTAGCTTGTGGTGCCACATGTTGAGTTTATTTACGACAATTCCTTGCCATATGGTCTGGTTTGTCACAATTCTAATCCCTCATAGGGACTCCTGTATGGACCACATCATTTCTTACTGGGGGTCTATTTCTTTAAGGGGGCGTTGATTGTTCCTATTCTGAAACTGAGGAGCATTCCGGTTCTGAAAATTACACCGATTTTGATTTTGATTCTTCATGTTTTTGGGTTTTGGTTTTACAATAGTGGAGGTGAAATTCTTCTGAGTATTTTTGTTGTTAGAAACAACAAGGATTTCTTCCTTCTGATCTTGTTTACGGGCTTCTTCCTCAATACGAAGGCGGTTAACCAGACTTTCCAATGAAAATTCTTTGGTTTTGTGCCTGAGAATATTTTTGAAATCTTTCCAACTAGGGGGTAATTTATCAATTAAAACACAACTTGAAATTGTTCATCTAAACCTATACCTTATGAGATGATCTCATGTGCAATTTTTTGTAGTTCATGTGATTGTACCTCCACGGATTTATCATCAGTCATTTGGTACTTGAGATACCGGTTCACCGCATATTTTTTTGCTCCAGCCTCCTCAGTGTCATACTTCTTCTGGAGTGCATCACAAACATCTTTGGTAGATTCTTTAGAAGAATAGTAGTCATACAAATCGTCAGCCAAACCATTTAGAATGAAATTCTTGCACAAGAAATTAGTTTTCAACCATGCTTGTTGTTGCTTAATTTGCTCATCAGAAGGCTTACCATATAAAGTGGGTAAAATAGGTTTTTCAGAGGTGAGAACGAACGAAACTTTTCTGGTGGTGAGAAAAAACAACATTTTCTGTCTCTTTTGAAATGAAGACCCTCAAAACGAAAGAACTTGTAGAGATTAACGGTAACGAAAATCAGTTTCTGTGGTCATGGCAAAAAAGAACGTCTAAAAATTGTTGGCGCACAATAAAATCAAGAACAAAATTACTGGATGGAGTCGTGTACTAGGCCGCTCTCTTTAAAACGTTTTGCGACTCTGCCCAAATTGTGCAAACAGTATCCAGCCCGTCGTTCCAAGGATAAAACAACCCATAAATCTCTCTGTCTCGGAACACTTTTGCACTGGAAAGGGACTGGAACTGACTCCCTCTACTACTTGGAATACTAATAAAATTTGGAATTTATAAATAATTTTTTATTCTCTGTGTTCTTTCTCCCCTTCTCGCGTCTGACTTAAATAATAGAAGAAATATGGGGGTTTAACGTTAGAACGTGAGAGAAGAAGATGAGAAGTCCGGGCCTATTAGTTAAAGAGACTGACTAAGTCTTTAATTATCCAAACTTATTTTTAATTAAAAAAATAGACCAAAATTTATTTAATAAGAAACTCACTCCAACATGATGAAATAGACACATAATCAATTCAAAGAAAATAGAGCAGCAGACGGCTCATCAAAGGAGAGAAAGAATATCTTACCATGAGGAATCACATTTGACATACGATGCCGCTATTCTCAATTTTGACTCTGCTACTAGAAAATATATTGGAGCAACAGTACTCACAAACTTCCCAAAATTCTTAGGCTTTGGCCGCTATTCATCCAACCCGGTCATAATTTACGGCAATGATAAAAATAAGTTTGCGATCTATAGATAACTAGGCTTCAATGTCATTTTTAATAATCGGTCGTGAAGTTTTGTTGTTGAAAAATAAATTCGTGCTGATAAAGTGTCATAATTAGAGATTTCTCATTCATCATCCCTATATATAAGATGCCAAAATAAATTTTTTTATAAATACATAAATATAAATAAACATCGAAATTGTCCTTCATCAATTAAAAAGTGTCAAAATACAGAATTTTATAAATATATATATATATATAAGTGAACACAGAAATTTAAACTGAAATCGCATTGACATATTATATGTACATATTCTATATTTTATATTATTGGGGATAGCGACCACTGTAGTCCCTGCCTATAATTTTCCCCCCTTCCTAAATTCTGCAAACAGAGCCCTTTGAATCAAGAAAAGAGAGAAGAACAACTGTTGGTGAAAAATGGTAAATTCACAGGTCGTCAATACATACCCACTTTCAAGCTACACTTTCGGCACTAAAGAGCCCAAAATGGAAAAAGATACCTCCGTTGCCGATCGCCTTGCTCGCATGAAAGTCAAGTGTGTGACGATATCTTTTAATATGTTTTGCTGTGTTTTTTACTCTCGATTTTTTTGTTTATGTTTGATGTTCCATGTTCTTATAGTCGTAAAAACCTTGGATCGAACTTAATGTATCTAGGGTTTATCATTAGACTCTTTGTACTGTTCTATTTTGGCTTTGAAAAATGTATTGGGTTTTCGAGTTGCAGCTACATGAAGGAAGGAATGAGGACTAGCGTCGAGGGGATTTTATTGGTATTATTCTTGTTTTTTTTCTTTCTCCCCCATCCCCTTTTTTATAGTACGATTGGGGATTTTTCTTATTTGTTGTTATGAATTCGATTGTTTTTGCCCTAACTTCTTGAGAACCAATTTGCTTTTGGTGTTATGAGCCTTTCGAACATTTTTTTTTTATTTTTAGAAATGGCTATAATAATATACGGACACTGTATGAAGTATGTTAATTTATGAAAAGTGATGCCTCGCATTGGTACATTTGGGTGAATTCGATCATACTAAGAAAAATGAATGACCAAAAAATGTGCAGTATGATGATCATTTTGCTCATCTGTTACGTTAAAACCAAATTTCCCCAATATTTCCGTTGGTGCTCTTTTCACTAACAATTCTATATTCCAACATAATGATAATCCTCCTCAATATTGTAGTTGCATAGTTATCTACTATTACTATGAAGTTGAGCAGTTTGTATTATGGTAATAAAAATTACATATGATCCCTTGACTTTGGTTATTAATTACAGCCACGATATATATGGTCAAAATCTAGCCTTTTCTTAATAGCTCATTTTTGTGAAATTTTTAAGTTCTTCCTGGATGATGATAATATTCAATGGTTAAACTTACTGGACAAATGGTAGTATGA
This sequence comes from Ajuga chamaepitys, assembly GCA_958295605.1. Taxonomy (NCBI): domain Eukaryota; kingdom Viridiplantae; phylum Streptophyta; class Magnoliopsida; order Lamiales; family Lamiaceae; genus Ajuga; species Ajuga chamaepitys. The sequence goes on along the minus strand of OY282499.1, from coordinate 32,236,903 downwards.
GAGGGGTACAGGGTGTCCCAGTGTAAATTCGACTAGTTTTATACTTCTTGATTGAATGCCTTAATATGCTGTTATCTAATATGATGCAACCATTTTGGTTTGGTCAGACTGCTTTTAAATTAATCAGATTTTTGGGTGTTATTCCTCCTGTGACCATTAAATTCTTTCATTTGTGCAAAGAAAAAATGACTTCATTCATGATTCATCTTAGAGGATGTTTAGCGAAGCTTATTTTAAAGGTCTTATGAACTTTTACATCTCATAAGATGTTCTTACTTTTAAGAGCTTATAAGATGTTTTATCTTACTTTAAAAATAAGATGTCGATAGTTTGGATTAAAAAGGTGGGGCTTATAAGGTTTTAATAATGACAATTGTGTCATTAAAGTGATAATATGTAAAGGTTTTTCTTTTGTTTTGTTTTTTTTCAAAACAAGATCTTATTTCATAAATAAGTTAGACTCCCTTACTTTTCAATCAAGAGCTTATAAGCTCCTAACATTTTTTCTTCGAATTATTTTTAGTACCCTGCCGAACACTTCTAAGGAGCTTTTATATAATGGAAAGACATTGCTGATGCTTATTTATTTTTTCTTTTAAAAAATGATAGTTATGAAATAAATCATCAGACTTACCCCTTCTCTTGGTCATTTCTTCCCTTTGGTTTTATACAAAGATCATTGAAATGTCCAGAGTACAGTGCAATATATTTCTATTATTCTATTCTTTTTTCTAGGGCTGAGTGGCAGAGACCTTGTTACTTTCTGAATCTTGTGCATTCTGTAACAGCATCCACCATTATGTTTATTTGTAGTTGTCTCACTCTCGTATTCCAGTGTGATAGAACTAATAATACATCTGGCCATCTATTTTGAATTAAAGCAAAAAAATAAAATAAATATATATTGTACTTGCAGGTACAAGAGCATAATCATCCCCATATTCTTCTTTTGCAAATTGGAAATACTTTCTGTAAACTTCCAGGCGGCAGGTTGAAGCCGGGAGAGAATGGTAACAGAATAAATTATATCTTTAGATTTCATTCTTGTATAGTTATTTTTATAGATTATACTTGTTAATTGACTTTATCAAAGGACAGAAGGATAGATGCCGAAAACAAACTTCTTTTCACTTGTCTTGTTTTAGCGCGATTGTATCTATGTTAGTTCCTTACTTTCTTTTCCAATTACAACTTTACAGAAATTGAGGGCTTGAAAAGGAAACTATCTAGCAAACTTGCTGCTAATACGCCTGCTCTTCAGCCAGATTGGCAGGTAATGTCTTAAGGAACAGCTGTTTGTTCTTGGTCAAATATTATATCCTTATTTTATTGGAAAATGTAAAGTTGCTCACTTTGAAGGTTGATGTTAGAACCTGGAAGTCGTTTGGATATTTATTTGATTTGTACGAAGTTTAATGCAGATTGGTGATTGCGTTGCGACATGGTGGAGACCGAATTTTGAAACCATCATGTACCCTTACTGCCCCCCGCACATAACAAAGCCTAAGGTAGTATTACTAATGATGCATAAAATGTTTATGTTTTTATTTTCCAAATAATTTTTCTTACAGTTTTTTTTTTTTTTTTTTTTTTTTTTTTGGTTTTTACCCTACAGGAGTGCAAGAAACTTTACGTTGTGCACCTTTCTGAGAGAGAGTATTTTGCTGTTCCAAAGAACTTGAAGCTTCTTGCTGTTCCATTGTTTGAACTCTATGACAATGTTCAGGTGCCACATCTTTAATTGGTCATTCTAGTTAGTAGTGGCTTGTATATTATAGACGTACAAATTTGTAATTTGAAATTGAATCCCACCTAAAGTTCTCTTTCTTCCTTTTTCTGCCCTGTCAGACAGCCCCTTGAGTTTGATTTCAGCATTAATGTTGATATCATAATTCTAATGAAATTCTTTGTTAATGTATGCCAGAGATATGGGCCTGTTATATCTACCATCCCACAGCAGTTATCCAGGTTTCAGTTCAACATGATCCAACCATAGATGCATCGGGTGAACTCGAACAGAAAGATGAAAAATGACTGGTAATCTTCTATTGGATAGTTTGCCTGCATCTAGATTTCGAGGATGGCTTCTCAAACTCTACTAGTATCATGATATGCCTGATGGCCAATTAACTTGTCTTATGTTTTTTTTCTATACTTGATTCATAACAGTAATTTCTACTTTTGTTGAACGACTTGATGCGTTTCTGACGAGCCTTTTTTTCTCATTCTAACTTATGTTACTTATGATTTCATGTATAATATGTTAAATGTATCGAGGAGGCAAATCAAATTCAAATATCATGTGACAATTGAGGGTAATTTTAGGTACAGGGAATTGTTAGAATCTGTAATCCTCTTTTTTCCAAGCGAAATACTACCACTTGTAAGTGTAAATTTATGAACTGCATAGGCCAGTTGATGAACTGCATAAGTGTTATGTTTTTCTTTTACTAGTGGGCTCTTTGTGTCGTAATCTCTTTTAAGTAAATTGGAAAAGATCTTTGCTCCTAGGAAGAATGTTACAAGTACTTGTCATGAGTAAAGCTGTAAATGATCCAAGCCAGCTGAGCCGGGTTTTTAGATGTTCGTGTTTGATTTGTTTATTTCTCATTCGAGCTCAAGCTGATCCTAGTGTTGATTAAGGGAGTGTTTGCATTTGCTATTTTTAAGCAAATATTAGATTCTAACTTAATATAAGTCAATATAAAGTGTTTGGGGAGCCTAGCTTCTACTATAATTAATCAGCTCGAAGCTAAAAGCCACAAGCAGCAAAGTGGTGCTTTTACTTGCTTATTTAATAATTTAAGAGACCATAAGTACGTATTAATCACACTTCAATTATATAAATCTGATCAAAATTACTTTATTCTCAAACACTACTCAGTTTTGATTATATGTAATTTTTGCATAAATTTTAATTTTAATCACTTCTTTAAAAGCAAAAGCAAAGGAAAACACTCCCTAAGAGTGTTTGGTTTTATTTACGAATGTACATGCTGGTGAAAAAGTAATTAACTTTTTGTTTACAAACACCAAATAAATGCATATTATCTTATGTATTATCAAGAGCCCCTTCCTTTTATTATATGCTATGCCTGTTAGGTTCCCCAGGCGCCGATTATTTAACTTATAAGTAGTGAGATAAATTAATCAACATTTTTTACATTCAAACTTGTTTTTCCTGTCGCATTGGGACATGGCCTTAGTAATATTGTATGGGTTTGATGGTGCGAGATTGATTGTTGAACAGTACACATGTTGATCTTGACTACCTTGTGTGAGGGAAACTCCTCAACGCCAAACCTGAAACCAAGTAGGATAAACTGGACAAGGGGCATGTAAAACTCAACTTTGATGCATCCGGGTATTGCATTCCAGTGGACGCTATGGGCTGTTGGGAGGGAACCAACAACATCCTCTATTTCATCCCCTATATCAACTCAACCATTTAATTGTATGTGATGTCATTTGTGTTGATATGGTTGGAATATGAAATGAAAGGAAGGGGATTTTGACTTGCTTGGGGGAAGCCGTTGATTCTTTATTTGATGGTTTTGACTCTGTTTCTGTTAATCTAGTTAGATGTTCCGCGAGCGCATCGTGCTTTTAATTTTTATGTACCTATCCCGGATTCACTTGAGCATATTGTCCTTAATTTACCCTAAAAAATGAAAGTTTTATGCACTTACTAAATTAGTTGGGTTCTGGTTATGCATATCTTTGCAAACTCGATGGTTTTTGTTGCGACAGTGAGACCATTACGTAAGCTTAAGACGTATAGTATTTGGACTAATAATCATGCAATGCAACTCGTACACTCATGTAAAATCACATTTAAGCCCCGGCCATTTTTGTCTACTTAAATTTTTTTATCATTTCATGTTTGACCTGATAAAAAAATTAATTCATGATTTATTTAATATTTATGTGTTTCATTGAATATTAATCCTACTCTGGAGCCGGCAATTTTCGCCGCATGACTTTAAATTTTACCTCTATGTGCAGTTGATTTTTCTGGATATATAATTTATCATTTGAAAGAAATAAAATAAAAAATCAACTAGAAAAAATGTGTTAGTGGTAAATAATTGGAAGACTCACTATTTCTTTAAGATACTATTAGTATTTTTTCCGTGCGCTCTACGGTTTGTAATATTTATGATAATATAGTCGTAAATTATTATTAATTGTAATACAATTACATATTTATATATGGATGAAACAAAGTCAAATCTTTTTTAAATAATATATTATTAATTACTTCACACATTATAATTATAATATTAGCTATACAGTTAAATCATAATTACTCCCTTAAACATGTAGTATATCGTATGTATATTTTATTTTAGTATGGAGGTAAAAATAAGAATGAATTTAATTTGATTTAAAACATATGTTATTGAATTGTGATTATCATATCATGTCTTATCAAGTTATAACATCTATGTGTAGGTCATATTGTATTATAATATCATGTCATGTCAGGGATTAATACACCTATGCCTAAGAAGTTAATAATTTTTTTCAGAATATAGTATAATAAAAAATTGTACACCAATTTTTTTTTTTTAAATATATAATATATAATTTTTCTTAACATAAAATTTTCATATACACAAATCCAAAAATTCCATCTAGGCAAAAGACACAAATTACATATGAAACTAATTTATTTATTTATTTTTTTTGTGTGAGAGGAAAGAGTAATTTTCTGCAGAAGAAGAAGAAGAAAGAGTGGTATCTGGTAGGAAGCGCGTCGTCCGCCTCACCAAATTAATATATATATATATATATATATATATATATATATATATATATATATATATATATTCTTGATCTACTACTCTAATTAGTAGAGTGAAAAATAGGAGTCGATCCCACAAGGAATGGTCGAACAGTTTTGCTTTATGTATTAAGCTATTATGATCAAACAATATAATATAAATAAGCTAGTAAACAATAAAGAAGTGGGGGGAGTTTTGATGGAATCACAACTAACAATTAAATTTATATTAAGCAATTCAAATAAGAATTACTCTAAAGTACTTAGCAAATTAACAATTTAAGTAAACAAAGATAATAGAATGATTTTGGTTTTATAAATGGTAGAAGGATTCAACCCTTGATCGAGTATCCCCTTGACCCGGATAATCTATATAATTGATGTTACTATCCGATTGATTTAGCCTTAGAATCTCTACTCCAAGATTAATAGTAAGCTCTATTAACCTTGTTGTCTCTTAATTATAATTAATCAAAACAAGCTCTTCAATTACTTCTACTCAACTTATCAATTCCTAGAACAAACTCTCTAAGAATCAATAGTCAAATGCATTAAGAATCAAGACAACGGAGTAAATACGACATAAAACTCACAAGCTTGTTTTCAGTGGTCGAACTATATGTTATCCCCAATAGAATAAATTCATTGTTCGCTATATGAGAATCAGATTCATAACAATTACGGATTACAAACTCAATTCTAGCAACATACAAACAAATATCTAAATGGGTGTTCAAACCACAATTCAATTCATAAGTGTGAATCAACAATCCCAAATAAAATAGAACATTCCAAAACATAATCCAATCGGTTAATAATCGTAAAAATTACATAAACATCCTAAATCCAAGGTTGAACTAATGTTCAAGGGCTAAATTAGAGTGCTAGCCACTCATATCAACTATTACAAAGATAAAACAAGTGAAAATCAAATGAGACATTAAAATAAGATAGAATGAACCAAAAGATTGAGATGATGATCTTGATCTTCAACTATTTTTCAATTTCTTGCTTCCAATGGTGAATGGTGGTTGAATATATGTGAGAAATGGGTCTTTGGTTAGGTCATATTCGAAATTGACCTTATATATATAGAGGAGAAAGTATTGGGCTGAAAAATGGTAAAAAACGTGTTTCAGAAAAAAAATGTATCGAATCGTATAGGGAGCAGTTTGGTTCGCGGACTTGGTCGCGGCCGTGACTTGGACTTTTCGCTGGATTGGTCGCGGTCACAACCACAAGTCGCGGGCGCAACTTCTCGCTTGAAACTCTTCCTCCCTTGTTTCATCTTTGGCTCGTTCTTCATTCTGGACTTCTTCGAAACTTGTTTTTTGTCCTATATTACCTGTATTATCCTGAAATGAGCTCAAACACATTAAATGGTCCAATAATACAAATATGAACAATACACGGTCAAATATGCATGCAAATGTCATTAAAACGATACTTAATTCGACCTAAAATGCATGCATGACACGTGAACCAAATCTCTCCAAACTTAAACCTCTGTTCGTCCCGAACATACTGAAGCAAAGAAAAAGGACATATGTTAGGAAAGATTTAAATGGCGAATTCAGTTTCAAACGAAGTTTTCAAAAGCAAGACAATCATGATAAGATGAACATATATGATATAACAACTTCAACTACTTTTGAAAACCCTCAACTAAAGATCCTCACCAGGTGAGTGTATCTCTAGACTCTCAAGTGTGTCAAATGGATAGTGTTTTTTGCTCACATTGAAATGCATGCAACAACTATTATATGCTTGTCAATCTTCTAAATTTGAAATTTGTACTCGATACGTGTGATAAAGAATAAAAAAAGTCTTATTTTTTGTTGTAATGTTTGGTTGATGTAAAGTGGGATAGATATGGGTAAAAGGGATTAATTGAGTTAGTTACTCTCAATCACCCGTAAAACAACATTCACTCTTTCCTCACTCTCTCACTTCCCTAGTAAATCAATCCCTAAATTGATTTCTTCACCCTACTACAAACTCACAACCTAAAAGCTTTTTCAATTCTCCTTTGGATGTGTTTTCCTTGAGATCATTGGTCAAGAAGCATTTATGTTACTAGTCTCTCTCAATCAAAACAGTGAACTAAATATATATACATCCAACTTTTTCTTTCCTTTTTTGATTTTTTTTCCAACTATTTACAAACTAGGGGAGACTAATTTTCTCAATTCTTTGCCTATTGTTTCAATTTTCTTCACCCTTCAATATTTCCAATAATTTTACCCTTTTAATCCAAAATTTACCCGACTACCTTCCAACCTCCTCCCTCGCACTCAAACATTTCAATTATGGTCAAAGGCTAAATCGAAAGGTATTCGGTCTGTAGAGTTGGGCTATCAAACAAAATGCTAAAAGCTCAAGGGGTTAACTAGGGGCAATTTTTCAATTTTTGGTGAAAAGGTATAACATTTTCAAGTTTACAAATAAGCTCAAAATCAAGAATTGCCTAAAATCATTTTCTAAGTCACACAATGTACCGACTTATTCAAAATAGAGAATCAAGACAAATTCTAGAGACAATCACATGCAAACAATGAAATACACACCGAAATAAGGTATAAGTAACTCCAAAAATTGGAGTACAATTGAAGCTAAAAAACTCACAAGGCAAATTTTCTTGATCAGAAGTTTTGAGTACAAGCTCAATTTCACCTCAATTGCCTATCATGCTCTACCATTTGTCATTTTTCAAAAAAATTGCATAAATTCACTTCATCATTAACTATTCGTCAATTATCAATCTCCATCACTATCCACAATCAAGACAAGATCGAGAGCGGTCAATACGTACACCTACCACCCCCTTCCCGAAACTTGGTTGAAAAACCAAAGTTTGTGGGAAATAAAGGGGCATGAATTGGTGCTCTACAAAAGACATCAATTAATCAACACTAAAGACTGGTTCTTGTTGACTCAAATTAACAATGCAAAAGACTAATCCATACAAAGATACTAAATCCAATCCAAGTCTAATCAATCGCAAAGGTAATAGAGTAGTATACGAAAATTAAGCTCGTGGGCGGTCAATACGTACACCTACACCCCCTTCCCCAAACTTGGTTGAAAAACCAAAGTTTGTGGGAAAGGAAGGGTACGAATTTGTGCTCCAACTCACAGTGGCTTTTGGACTTCGTCACCCCCATTTGGTGCTATCTCTTTGAATTTCTTGGCTTGGTCGATTCCTCGTCATCATAGTCCTTGCACACTAAAAGAAAATAATTAGACAATATCTTAATATATAAGTAAACAATCTAAACTACAAAATTGAACACACGAAAATAGTAAACATCGGGTTGCCTCTCGATAAACGCCTTTGTTTAACGTTGTTGGCTCGACGGAAGCTCTTTCTCTTTAGCGTTTGTTCCAAGGTGGTTTCCATATTTGTCCCGACTAGTTCAAGCACTTTACTTCATGTAGCTTTTCACATTCCTCTTTACGATGCCTCAAAGATATGGAAATGTTCGACTTATTCCTGCACCTTATCTCAAATTCTTTCTCAATAGGAGTGTCAACAACATCATGAGAAAAAATAGGATGTATATCTTCGGGAAATTGCTTGGCATAAAAAATGAATTGTACGATTTTTCCATCAAACTCCATCACGAGTGTACCTTCACGAACATTTATCTTAGTTCGGGAGGTGTTTGGAAACGGCCTCCCCAATAAGATAGGCGTGGAGATTAATGAATGGCCTTGCATTTTCGAAACATAGAAATCAGCTGAAAACACTAAGTTATTGATAACACGTTATTTATGCATGTATTTAGGTCGATTTAGGATCATATTTTATAGCATATACGTGTATATTTGACCAGCACTTATTGACATTTATAATATTTGGGCAATTTGACGTGTTTCGACTTGTTTTGAAGATAATTAGGTATTTTTATGCCATTAGGATGAAGTTCGAAGGAGAAACAAGTCAAATAGAGTGAAAACCGGTCCAAAGGAGTGAAAACCGTCCAAGAACCGGTCCAAACCGGTCCGAACCGGCCTGAACCGGTCCAGTAGCAAAACGACGGAAGAACCGACACGGCCGCGTCAGACCTTCAACACGGCCGTGTCAAAAGTGGTCCACAATGTGCTGTTGATTCTGGAATAGAACACGGCCGTGTCACTCAAGCAACACGACCGTGTCAAATTGTTGCTAGAAAAGTGAATTTTGCAAATCAACACGGCCGTGTCACTTAAGCAACACGGCCGTGTCAGAAGTGTTTTCCTGCGATAATTACCTAATTTTAATAGGATTTTGATCCTATCTTCCCCAAGATTCGGCCCCAACTCTATAAAAAGGACCCCAAGTTCTAGAAAAAGGAAGGAATCATCAAGAACATAATTACATCATCTTGGAGGACAAAGAAGACGAAGATCATCGAGACGGAGTCATCCGGGTTTAATTGTTCTTTCTTAGTTTTAATTCTTACAATGTTTTTATTAGAATTTTGTAGTGGATTATTACTAGGCATGAGTAGCTAAGCTATTCGTGTCCTAGGGTTAGAAAGTAGGGATTTTTATGACAATGTTTTGATTTATGATTTAATCTATTAATTCCATTCTTTATGTGTTTTATCTCTATGTTTGCGCTTAAAACTAAATTTAGCTTGATCAGCTAGATTTAGTAATTTAGTTTAACAATTCCGCTTCGAGAGGAGGGAATCGTTATCAGACTTAGAATATAGAGCGCAGTTGTCTATGACTGTGTAGGCTGTGGCTTAGGATCGTTTGGGAGTTATTAGGTTTAATTGACTCGAGAGGGTAATTAGCTTAATTAATCAACGGTTTAATCGCTTCGAGAGAAGGATTAGATTATTGTCGTGCCGCCTAAGAAACATTAGAATTGATAAATTAATAGGTTAATCATATTCAACATTGAATTAATATCCTGAAATCGAAGCCCTAGGATACCTTTTCTCTTTGATTGTTAGTTTTCGTGTTTCCTAAGTTTGAAGTTATATTTAATTGAGTATTTTAATTAGTAAAATTAACCTTTAAAACTTAGTATCTAGTTAGGACATTCCTAGAGTATTAGGGTATCAAACTACCTAAAACTATTCCTTGTGGGATCGACCTTGACAATAGTACTACACCTACATCCGTACACTTGCGGAACACTAGGTTAGAAACCGACGTGTCAGTTATCAACTTCAAGTAGCACGTCTTCAATCACTCCATCGGGGTATGAAGTGCTTCGATCGGCAAGCTGAATGATGACTCGTGTTTCCTTGAGTGGCCCCAAATTCAAAGAACGAAAAATTGAGCGTGGCACAACATTAATTGGAGCTCCTAAGTCGAGCATTGCATGTTCAATCTTACAGTTACCTACTTGCATGGGATTGCAAATATTCCGGGATCTTTACACTTCGGAGGGATCTTCTTTTGGAAGATAGCTGAGACACTCTCTCCCATGATCACTTTTTCATTGGTCTTTGGCTTCCTCTTGTTAGTGCATAAGTTCTTGAGGAACTTTGCATACCTCGAGATTTGCTTAACGACATCAATCAAGGGGATGTTTATCTCCACCTTCCGAAACACTTCTAGCATGTCCTTATCTTTGTTCTTATCCATTGCTCTTGCAACTCGGCTTAGAAACGGGAGTAGTTAAGTGGAAGGTAGTATAGCCGGTGGAATGTTGTATAACCAATCTTTGGCTAGATCTTTCAAAGAAAAGGGGAATGCCCGCTCCTCTGTCACCTTTGTAGGCTTCATACTTGAACATACAATATGAAACTCCTTGAGATATTTATGTGGGTCTTCTCCCAAAAGACCGTGGAAAGATGGTACCAAGCGTATAAGATCCGACTTCAATTTGAAAATCGTCACCTGTTCAAACTCGGGGAAGGTAATACATAGGGGTTGTGTGTGACCCCTGTGTTTGCTAGCTCCTTCATGGTCCTCTCGAGTGCCCTTTCATTCTCCATTTCTTCTCTCGGTTCTTCTTCGGGTTCAAGATTTAATCCTTCAAATTCTCCACAAATTTGTTCAATTTTGCTCTTGCTTGCCTCCTCAAAACTCGTTCTCGAAGAACTATATCGGATTCAAACAATAGTTCCTTGTGCCTCCACTGTATAAAGGCAAAAACAATAGCAAATGATTATCAAAATAACAAACGTAGCAAAAATACTTAACTGGAATAATAAAAACAATGCTTAACACTAAAAACAAAACCATTCTAAAACCGTTCCTTGGCAACGGCGCCAAAATTTGGTAAGAAGCGCCTCGTTTGCCTTACCAAATTAATATATACATATATATACACACACACACACACACACATATATATATACATATATATATATATATATATATATATATATATATATATATATATATATATATATGCGCTGATCCTTGATCTACTACGCTAACTAGTAGAGTTGTTAATAAGAGTCGATCCCACGAGGAACGGTCAAATAGTTTTGCTTTATGTATTAAACTATTATGATCAATCAATAAAATATAAATCAGCTAATAAACAATAAAGAAGTAGAGGGATGTTTTGATGGGATCACAACTAACACCTAAGTTTATATTAAGCAACTCAAATAAAAATTACTCCTCTAAAAGTACTTAGCAAATTAACAATTCAAGTAAACAAAGATAAGATAATGATTTTTGGTTTTATAAATGATAGAAGGTTTCAACCCTTGATCGAGTATCCCCTTGGCCCGGATAATCTATATAATTGATGTTACTACTCGATTGATTTAGTCTTAGAATCCCTACTCCAAGATTAATAACAAGCTTTATTAACCTTGATGTCTCTTAAGTATAATTAATCAAAACAAGTTCTTCAATTAATCCTACTCAACTTATCAATTCCTAGAACAATCTCTCTAAGAATCAATAGTCAAATGCATTAAAAATCAAGACCACGAAGTAAATACGACATAAAACTCACAAGCTCGATTTTAGTGGTCGAACTATATGTTATCCCCAATAGAATAAAACCATTGTTCGCAACATGAGAATTAGATTCATAACAATTACGAATTACAAACCCAATTCTAGCAACACACAAAGTGATCAAACTATAATTCAATTCATAAGTGTGAATCAATAATCCCAAATAACATAGAACATTCCAAAACATAATCCAATCGATTAATAACCGTAAAAATTACATAAACAAACTAAATGCAAGGTTCAACTAATGACCAAGGCCTGAAATTAGAGTGCTAGCCACTCATATCAACCATTACAAAGATAAAAAAAGTGAAAATCAAAGAAGACATTAAAATAAGATAGAATGGATCAAAAAATTGAGTTGATGATCTTCATCTTCAACCCTCTTCCAATTCCTTGCTTCCAATGGTGAATGGTGGCTGAATATATGTGCGAAATGGGTCCTTGGTTAGGTCAAATTCGAAATTGACCTTATATATATAGATGAGAAAGTGTTGGGCTGAAAAATGACAAAAAATGCGTTTCAAGATTAAAATCAGGGTATCGAATCGCGACTGATATTCAGCTTAAGGAGCAGTTTGGTTCACGGACTTGGTCGCGCCCGCGAACAGAGGTCTCGGGCGTGAACCATGAGTTGGAATTTTTGGTTGGTTTTGCCGGAGTGGTCGCGGTCGTGCCCACAAGTCTCGGGCACGACTTCTCGCTCGAAACTCTTCCGCCCTTGTTTCATCCTTGGCTCGTTCTTTGTTCCGGACTTCTTCGAGACTTGTTTTTAGTCCTATATTGCATGTATTATCCTGAAACGAGTTCAAACACATTAAATGGCCCAATAATGCAAATATGAACAATACACGGTCAAATATGCATGCAAATGTCATTAAAACGACACTTAATTCGACCTAAAATGCATGCATGAACACGTGTATCAATATTCGTAAATAACATTGACATGCATTCATATTGAGTAGTACAAAGCCTGCACGTTGATTATTTTCAATTAATGAACAAATCAATACCTTATAGAGTTCACATAATATTAAAAAATTGCAATGTAATTTATTTTATAACAATTTCTCATTGAAATCATATTATATTTAAAATAAAAAATAGTGTTTTGATTAATATGTTTATATTTGTTATCAGTAAAATAATTAGGACAAATTAATAAGTGTTTTCAGCCTATTATTTATTTTATTTAATAACTTTATATCAATAATTGTACAACTGATCTTTTTATAAATTAATGTTTATTTCATTACTAATTTAGTTTAAGCTTTTTAGTTTTCATGGTCAACCAAAAATACCATTTTATTTTACTTCTAATGATTTTTCAAGGCAAACAAATAAATTAATTTTCTATTAGTATCATATGTATTATAATCATAATATTTGGTTTAATAAACTAATTTGTTATTAAAGATCATTTAGACGAACAAATAAGTATAGCCAAGTTTATTTGGATTGTGATTTTCATAAAAAAACTGATTTTTTTTTTTTTTTTTTTTTATCAAACAATCCACTACATCTGTTTTTATTTGAACATCAACATAAACCGAATGAATTGGTCACTTCTACCAATGCATATTTAAATAATTTAAGACAGAAACTTGTATGTGACGATTACACAAATCTCATTCTGTATGACGGGTTAACTCAAGTTTAGTAAAAATGAAAATGGGTAAATAAAGGCTCCACATTTTCCTCCTTGATTTGGGTAAATGAGGCTCCGCTATATGAAATAAGCACAGACCGCCACACACAAGACTCACTCTTAATTTAAACAACCTAAAACTATTAATATATACATGAAATATGTAAACTAAATAATCTTATTTCTTCTAAAATATTCTCCAATAAATTCTTAGTTTTTTGTTTTATATATATTTTAAATATCAAAATATATAAAAATTAACTTAAAGAAAGTCTCACAGCTACTCCTTCGTTCCTCTCGGCTCTCTAAAAATCTATCTCTCAATAATGATGTATGTGAAAGAATATAATTAAAAATAAAAGTATCTAATGGTGAGAGTCGTCCAATATTTTATAGGAGTGCATGACCTAGGTTAAGTCTGGAGAAAATTGGATAAGGACCGAAATACACGTATAAACATGTATAAACTTCATGAACTGTCAGTGGCATTGGGTTAACCTAGCCATTTTAGCTATTCAAGTGATTTAGAGAATACAGACTTTTGCTTGGCCGAGTCATTTTTGGCTCAGCCGAGCGATCTTCTCTCTCTCGCTTGCTTCGCTACTCTGCTTTGGGCCAGTCCGGCTTCATTTTGGGCCGGTCCAATGTCATTCTCAAGCTCAATCACTTCAATTCTTATTGTTGAGCCTTTTCTCTTGGTTCTCCAATGGGACTTCACATTTATCCAAATAAGACTAATTTTGTACCAAAAATGCTACAAAATCAACAGACAAACAAGTGAAATCCACATAATACATAAACTATAATGCCACAAGTGTTATTATACTTTTGTATTATTTTAGCTATGATTTTATGCCCATAAAGTCCGGAACATATCCCATGATCATAATCCCCAAACTTACCCGTTGGACGTCCTGAACAACAAAAAATAAAAATAAGACTAGAACATAAGCAATCTTTATTATGGATTACCAGTTACATATATAGCTTCAGGCTTGATTTTTATAAAGACATACAACATGACAATATGGACATTGGGCGACAGACACATTTCAACTACTCTTAGAATTTAATCCCTTGAGATAGTGATCCTCACGGTTTATGTGTATTGCTCTTCACTCAAGTGTATATGGTAGGTCGTGTTTACTCTCGAGTTACATCATGCATATAACCTAGCATATGATTGCACATTGTTTAGCCCCTTATCGCACTTAAATGTGTGTAAGCTAGGAATCAAATATGACTTTATCATTTAGTTGTAATATAGGCTTTTTGGTTGAGGTGGGATAGAATTTTGGAAAGAGCGACTTTTTAACCTGGACTAATTGAGTTTATTTGCTAATCTTAAATGCCCCTCAACAATTGCTCACACTGCCTCAACTTTAGCTCTCAATAATGCTGAAATTAGCTTCCTTCACAATATTTTTCCAAGTTTAGCACACTGCATCCACTATTATATTCGAGCTTTTTCTAAACTCGCTAGCAAATATTTTGGTAACTTTTTCATGATGATACAACCTCTATGTTTACTAGACTCTCTTGATTGTCTATGAATATTAGATATATTCGTATATATACTGAAATGGGAGAGATATGTCTCCTATTATGGATAGGATCTCCATCCCTTTGGGAAATATATCTGATAAGATATCAAATATCTAGTCAGATATATATCCCAACTATATTAGGATCCATCAAATATGGATGCAACCAACATCTCCCACTCATACAAATCTGATCCGACTTATTCGAATCAAAGACTCCACAATTCTCATAATCACATCTCTTCTTTCATACAGAGACTAAGGCGTGCGACTGAGCGAGAACATAATGGAACAAAGTGAGGAGAGTTATATTAAGTTATCACCCAACTAACATAACTCATCAACTCAGGAGACTCGCTGTGTACCCCAAACTATGTGGTTGCACTAGACCAAACATCTCTGACCCCTCTTATGCATATAGAGCATGTTTGACCCCTTAATTGTATCTATGCTCATGACTATGTCAAAACTATTTCGACTTAGTCGGCCGGCCTATGAGACATAGTACACGAGTGCATTACCAGCTTAGTTTTTCCTTGGCCTCTTATGCCAATCTGCTTGGACTTGACAACTTTCTTAGTTATGCTCTGACATACCATATCAATCATGGTCATTGGACACATGCTAAAGTAGCGTCATCAAGCTTACACTTCATGACAAAGCCCAAAGTCCTAAATGGCACAAAAATCACTATAAGAGCTCACATATTGACGAAGCAGAGATCTATTCGGTTACTCCTCTAACTAAGGCCGTCATTTAGCACATGTAGTATGAATACATGCTATGTTGGAGCTCTCACTCAAATTTGGGCATGTCACGCTCTGAACATCATATGAGTCTTAATCCAGTCGCTCTTCTAGCGTCTGACCTTTGTATCACTAGAAATTGGTCTCCAACACAACTTCCGATGATTCACACACTCGGACATTAAGAGGCTTATATGAAGTTAGGACAATCTTCATAATCGATCAAGTATGATCTCATCCTGGCCTCTTGCCAAGGCGACTATGGGTAACAACCTTTCGTGTTGATCCTTTCACGAAGGTGATCACTTAACTGTTTGATCCACCAGTCTCATCCTGCTCGCTTACCAAAGCGCCAGGGCGATTTCCCATGTGAGTGAGACAATCCAAGCCTTGTGACATATCACATATAATAGACACAGTACTTCTAACATATAATAAGGGCACATTTTATTGATAAATAAAATTGTTCATACAGGTTAAAAGAACTTAAATTCTACGAAGTCCCATACTCCTAACATGCCTTTGAAATACGTCTCTACTCAAAGGTTTGGTGAAAGGATCAACTATCATTTCGCTAGTGGGAACGTGCTTGAGAACTACTTGCCCCTGCGTAATATTATCTCGTATGAAGTGGTATCTAGTGCTAATATGCTTGGTCCTCCTATGATACTTGGGGTCCTTAGCATATGCTAGTGCAGCTGTGTTGTCAGAAAGGATAACTACTGAATCATCTACGTGCGCCGTAACGCGTAAAGTCTGGAGAAATCTTCTCAATCGGATAGCCTCTTGAACTGCAGACGTACATGCGATGTACTCTACTTCCATAGTGGATAGAGATATATAAGGGTGCTTCTTGCTACACCAAGTGATAATATCGCCAACCAACAAGAATGCATATCCCGATGTGGATTTGTGTTCATCTCTATCCGCTGATCCATCAGCATCGTTGTAACCAAGTAGCTTCAGACTACCACCGTGATAACACAAAGCTAAATCACTTGTCCCCTTTAAATATATGAGTATCCTTTTGACTGCTGTCCAGTGAGTGCATTCGGGATTACTTTGATACCTACTCACCATCCCAACTGCAAAGCACAGGTCTGGTCGAGTACACATCATTGCGTACATCAAACTTCCTACTGGGCTGGCATAAGGAGCCTTAGCCATGCTTTCTTTTTCATCATTTGTCTTTGGGCATAAATCTTTGCTAACAACACAATGCTTTTTCATAGGCGTGTCAACGGGTTTAGCATTATGCATACGAAATCGCTCCAGAACCCTCTTAATATAAGTTTCTTAAGACAAAGTTAAGAGTCTCTTTGAGCAATCTTGGTGTATCTTAACACCAAGTATGTATTCTGCCTCTCCCATGTCTTTCATCTCAAAAGTAGATGACAGCCACTGCTGAGTGGCGACAATCATCTCCGTATCATTTCCAGCCAACAGAATGTCATCCACATATAATGAGAGAATTGTGAATTTTTTCTCATCCCTTTTGACATACACACAATGATCTTCCTCAACCATCGTAAAGCCTATCGAGGTGATAGCTCGATGAAATCGAAGGTACCACTGTCTGGATGACTGTTTTAGTCCATAAATGGAACGCTTTAAGCGGCACACTTTGCGGTCTTATCCCTTTAACTGAAAACCCTTAGGTTGATCCATATAGATCTCATCACCCAGTTCTCCATTGAGAATTACTGTCTTTACGTCCATTTGGAACAGTTCCAAATTAAGGTGGGCAACAATTGCTAAAATGAGACGGATAGAGGCAAACCTCACAACTGGGGAGAATGTCTCTTCATAGTCCACACCTTCTTTTTGGGTAAAGCCTTTTGCCACCAGACGAGCTTTGTACTTGTCTATCGAACCATCTGCTTTTCGCTTGACTTTGAGAATCCACTTGTTTCCAATTGTCTTGGGTCTAGACGGTAGATCGACCAGCTCCCAAACTTGGTTCTTAGCCATCGAACTCATTTCTTCCTCCATAGCACTTATCCACTCTTTAGCATTTGGAGAAGTTACAGCCTCTTCATAAGTGGTGGGCTCATCAACATCCATTGTTGCGCACATGAAAGATTTCCCCACGAGTTCAAAATGTCTTCGGGGCACCGTTCCATGCTTGCTCCTACGCAACTCTAGATCTTGAGATTCTTCATGCAATGGATTTCTCCCATTGACTCTAAGATCGCTCTCATTATTCCTGTCGATTGCTGAATTTGGTTGTGAAACTGCATCTTTGCCGGGAATTCCAGCGTTGTCTTCAGGATCTTGTAACTCATAAATTTTAAGATCTCCTTTAACTTCTCCAATTGTTGGAAATTCCTCCTCGAGGAAATTGACATCGTGTGACTCAATTTCTGTCATTCCTCCGTCAGGATGTTCACCATACATCACATAGCCTTTCGAGTGGTCACAGTATCTTATAAAGATATGTTTGACTGCTCTAGGACCAAGTTTCCCATGCTTATGGGAAGTATTATGAACAAACTCAGCTGACCCCCAAGGGCGTAAGCCTTCTAGGTTAGGCTTTTTTTCATGCCACAACTCATACGACGTCGAAGGAACTGACTTAGACGGCACACGGTTCAATATGTAGGCAGCAGTTAAGATTGCATCTCCCCAAAAAGATATTGGTAGATTTTCTTGCGTCATCATTGATCTGGCCATGTCTACAAGTGTCCTATTCCTCCTCTCTGCAGCACCATTTTGTTGCGGAGTGTATGGAATTGATAGTTGTCTAATGATTCCTTTTTCCTCACAGTATTGTCTGAACTGATCAGAAAAGTATTCTCGCCTCCTATCAGTGCGTAAAATTTTAAGTTTCCTATCTCTTTGGTTCTCAACCTCCGCTAAGAATCGCTTAAAGCAATCAAGCGCTTCTGAGCGGTCAGATAGGAGATACACTGAACCGTAGCACGAATAATCATCAATAAATGTGAGAAATAGGATGCATCATGTCGTGCCTTCATATTTACGGGTCCGCATATGTCCGAGTGAACTAACTCTAGAGGTTGAGTAGCTCTCTTTGCCTTTCCAAAAGGCTTCTGGCAGGCTTTTCCTGCCAGACATGGTTCGCACACAGGAAGGTTGACTTTAGCGAGATTGCCTAAAAGTCCTTCTCGAGCTAACCTAGTCATCCTTTCACGTCCTATGTGTCCTAACCTTGCATGCCATTTATTAGAATCATTCAAAACATTAACAGATGAAGAAACAAAAGAAGTGCATGCAATAGATAAATCCAACATGAAAAATCCATTGTTCATATATCCTATGCCATAAAGGTTGTTGTCGAGAAAAATGGATAACATAGTCTTTTCAAACAGGAAAGAAAAATCTTGACTCAAAAGTGCTGAAACTGAAAGTAAATTACACCGAATATTAGGCGTATAAAGCACATCACTAAGGAGCAACTCGCGCCCAGTGCTAAGTTTGAGCTGGTATGACCCAACTCCCACCTCTTCTTGCGCGCCATTTCCCATAGCAATGTAGTGGTTGCCCGCTGGTACTCGATGATAATCTAAAAATCCTACTCTATCTCTTGTCATATGTTTGGTTGCTCCCGAGTCTACAATCCAATCATGGAGAAAATTAGCAACGAACACATGTGAGCAAACAAATGAATCAGAAGAGCTAGGAGCAGGTCTTACCTTCTTTGGCTCCGTACAATTACAAGCAAAGTGACCCGTCTTTCCACAGTTATAGCAAGTGTCTTTCTTCTTTCCGCCCCTTTTACCACGGTGATGTTTTTTAGCCTTTTCACCTTGCGGGCCCAAGTTTTGGTTTTTGGCATTGCTTTGTCCTGCATTCTTTTATTTTTCCAACGGTTGCCTGCGTTAGGCTTGCGTTGCCCAACATGTGCGACGAAAGCAGCTGCTTGTGATCTTTCTGCCTCTCGACGGTCAGCCTCGAGTCTAAGATGACTGGCGACGCTATCAAAGGTCTGGATTTGTTCGTTGTGTGTGAGCTCAAGTTTAACTTGTCCCCAAGTCTGCTCAGGTAACGACCTTAGGACTGCCAAAACTTGTTGTTCATTGGTGAGTTCATTTACAGCGTTTTGGAGCTCTCGAATAATGTCTTTCATGACATCAAGATGCTGGCCCATTGTGTGCTTTGGGTCAAGTACGTACTGATTGAACTTAAGGGTTAAAGCCCTTAGTCTCGTTGCCGAGGTAGTGTCGTACGTGACCTTTAAGCTGTCCCACAACTCTTTAGCTGTAGGAAACGTATCAAACTCACGAATCAGATGATCCTGCATGCAGCTAAGCATTGTATAACGTGCAGACCGATCTTGATTCACCCACTTATTGTACGCGTCCAAATCACGACGATATTGGGCATTTTGACCATTCTCTGGCTCAACTGGCATAGCCATAGTCTCGGTGAGATGGTCAAGGACCTTCATATTGTGTAGCAAAAATTGGATCTTACGGTGCCACATGGATAGTTCTGGCCATCTAATTTGCCAGAACCGTAAAGATCAGAAAAAGCTATTTGGGCATCCATTTCTGTTAATATTATGCGCAATATGTTAGAAGTTTGTCTATTTAATATTTTTATTCGGGTTCAAATAAAATTTTATTATTTCTCACAAGTGAATGAGATCGAAAGTTTGCCACATAGGCTCATAATCATCTCCCACTCAATTGAAGACGATAATAAAAAATTAAATGGTCACGAATAAAAAAAATATGTCCATCTCAAACAAAACATCCATAAATAAAATAATATGGTGAGATGTCAATGACCTATGGTGGTAAATACGAAACAACAAAAAAAATTACATGGCCTAAAAAATGGCCCCTCTAATACATGTGTCCTAGTAAGAAACGAAAAAAAAAAAAAAATTACATATTTCGTTCCTACTATATGAATCTATATAAAAAGGATTACACATCAACATCGTATAACCACCACCGTCATCAACATCTCTTGCATACATCAGTTAATATTACGTAATTAAAAAAACGCAATCAATAAATTAAATCACATAATGCATGTAACTGAATTAAAGCAACCGGCCCAGCCCAAATTTTACTTTTTAAGGTCAGCTCAATTAAAAAATGGGATTGCATATAAAATTTGAAAAAAAAAAGGTTTTAAAAAACCTCAATTTTTTTTTTTTTTTAATATCATAAAAAAGGGCCCAACTAAAGATGGATAGCCCAATTTTATTCAAAAAGAGCAGCTCAGCTGCTTTGCACCAAAAAAATAACTAAGTCAGGCTCAATTACAGCCCAAGACTAAGTCCAACACAGCCCAGCCAAACAAACAAGTCCAAGCCTAGTTAATAAAGGGGCCCAAACAAACCACTCCGGCCCAGCACATTTTAGAAGATCAAGCCCAATATTCAATTCGGCCCAAACATAATAGAACAACCCAAAAACCGGGCCCAGCCCCGCCGCAGCAGAGAAGCGGAGCATAGCAGCGCAGCAGTAGCGGAGCAAATGCTGCGCTACCGCCGCACCGCCGCGTAGCAGCGCAACAGTAACGCAGGGTAAGCGCATAGGCGGAGTAGCGAAGCAGAGCAGGGCAGCGCAGCAGCCGTAGCTGCCGCCGCCGGAGTCGCGCAGACAGGGTCGCCTCGTGGCGGTTGCGTTCTCGGACCGCTTGTTCGCCGTCGTGCCGCCGACTACGGCGCGTGACGGGATTGACAAATGTGGATGGATCGAATTCGAGTTCTACTTTTCAGAATTTTATTTTAATTATTTTATTATTATTTTTTTTATCCCGCATCGTCTTTCATCTGAAATTCCCGTTCTGAAAACTGGTTCTAATTGTGGATGAAAAACTATATTTTCATTTCATTAATTAACCCAAGAAACATGCAATTAATTAATTCAAAAAAATTCCCAATCTTCGAATCAGGAAATTAACAAAAATATTGGGCAAGAACGAATCAATACTCGCTATGATATCACTGTTAGAAATTAATGCATATAAAACACATACTCACGTATATAGGGAATTGATATACCTCAATTATAAATTGTAGCGGAAGTGTATTTGGTCGATTCCTCAAACGATGGATCTCCTTGATTCATCTACAAGCCCGTCCTGACGAACACTACTAGAGCGTCTGCCTTTTGCTACACACCTTAGGCTCTTGGAGGACTTCGTTGATACTCCAAGAAGAAGAATAGAGCGAGAAATCGGGAGAATTGTATTTTGTGGTCTATTATTTCTGTAGTCTACGAATATCAAATATATTTGTATATATACTGATATGGGAGAGATTTGTCTCCTATTATGGATGGGATCTCCATCCCTTTGGAAAATATATCTGATAAGATATCAAATATCTACTCAGATATATATCCCAATTATATTGGTTTCCATCAGATATGGATGCAACCAACATCTCAAAACCTCACTGCTTTTTATGACTGCTAGGCTACCGCTAGGCTGTTTCTTTTCTATTTTATTTTATATTGAAAACGTCGTCGTTTTTTAACTTAGGACAGTTGATTAAATTAAAAAGATAATCTTAAAAGTGTAAACTCTCACTCTCCTCATTCCATCAGCATAAAAATGAAACACAAGTTAAAACCTTTTCCCCCTACACTTCAAGTTCCTCCGTCACCCCTTCTTTTCATTCCATCTTGCATAGTTAATTAACTATATGAACCTTTGTAGTGAAGTTTGACCCACTATAAGTATAAACCTTTAACCTAGACATGTAAAAATTAATTATTTTTTTTATAAAAATAAGGAATTCTCTAGGCACCACCTTAGGCAGCCTAGGCGCTAGGCGTGCCCAAACCGCCTCTGCGCCCGCTTTCAACCTTCTGCAACCATGGTCCTACCATGTGTACTTTTTCAATTTTATTGTTACTAAAATCATTTATTACGCTGATGGAGTTACTATCAACGCTAATTAAATTCTCTATCAAAAATAAAAAAAACGTGCAGAACGAAAAATAAAACCCTAACAATGCAACTATATGTGACAATTTAAAAATAAAAAGTTAACAACAAATATTATACTACCAAATTAAACTAATTACTAAATTTATTGCAGGCCTGAGTCAACAAATATTCTAAATATTAAAAATTTAAACTATCTATTAAAAGTCAACTGAGAATAAAATAAGTCAAATAAGCGAACAAACAAAAAAGAAGAACTATGAAAAAAATACCACCGGTGCACCACTCCATCCCCCTTCCCCAATCTTGTTTTGTAAACATATTTGTAGGGAGAGCGGTACGCTGTGGTTGGACTTACAAAATTATAATTATGGATATAGTGATGGTAAAGGAGGATACTGTCAGTGCCCTTGTACGATCTGCCAAGTGTTGAGCTACTCAAGGATTTTCGTTCGTCGCTCGACACTCGTTGTCAAGCTATACAACTCGCTGGCCATCTCGTCTAAATGAGCACTTGTTATGGCTTGGAACTTTCCAATGCGCGCTCAAGCCTCTAAAAATTTATCTCGTCAACCAGGCTTGAGGATGCTTAACTCGTATTCGGTGATGTTCTCATCTAGAGCGCCGGCTTATCTTCTCTCTACTCTCTACCAATGCCCTCCGACTGTGGTGGTTGCGGCGATCGGAGGATATATACTGTCTGATGCTCTGTGGTGTCCATCAATAAATTTCTCTCGCTCCTTCGAGGTAGTAACAAGGTCAAGGGTGAATATTATAGTCACACCCAATCCTCGTGCGGCTGGGTGAACAAGATACAATGTTCTTGTCCTCTAAGAAATGCATACCACTTAAAATCCTTGATGGTCAAAGGCATGGGTATGGTACAGGTTCCAGTCCCTCGAAGCTAATTAACACCAATTAACACCTGGTCCTTCTGGCATGTGAGGACGCTCTCAAAAGTAGTGGCAAGATATCGCGCTCATCCACCTTGCCTCCTTGGAGTATGTACCGTAGAATATGAATTTCATCCGCACGAATATTGCTCGTTTCTTTTGCACGAATATAGTCATCTCCATTAGCTTTTACAAGTATCGGAGCGGGGTTTCAGATAGATGTTTCCTTTCTTCTATTTGAAGGCATCAGTTTCCAAGGCTGTAGCGCCTCTGAGTGTGTTAACATCTCCCAAATATATTTCGTTAAAAATGGGTCCTTATATCTTCCCACAACTGAAAAACCCAAACACTGTGTCAATTGAACCATTGTCATCTCGTAATGAATATTCCAGAATTAAAAGGATATCTTGACAGGCTTCCTGTATTTATCTCTTTCCTACATGTAGGTGCTCATGAACTCAAGTGTGAGGGATAATTAGGTATCCCATTTTCCTTCCATGACACTACCCCATCCAACTTATGTTAATAGCTCTCACATGTCTTTGTGAATCACAAGTACTCGAGTAGTAAAGATGTTTGAATATCGTGGGGAGAGGGGGAGGGGGCTGACCTTCCTATGGACCAGTGTGGTCCATTTAGCCTTCTCGTCAAGTGAGAGTACTATAATGTAGTATTCTGGTTCCTTTGGATTGTATAAATGTATCAATGTGCTCGCATCATCCACTTCATTCTTCTTGCTTCTATTCCTTTTTGGAGGCATATCTGCAACTCAAAACACAAGAAGTGAATTTGTGATCTAAAGAATGCAAAATAATCTGAATACCCACTTAATCGACTAGCTGAAACGACTATGCACAACTTAAATCAATCATATAACAACCGAAGGTCAAATAATATAATGATCAATATTAAACTACTAGCCAATTAATTGAAAATATTCTAGAAAAATGTCGCTAGATTCTTATTTATATTTTGCCTAACAAGTGCTCGACAAAATGAAAAACCCAACTCTTATATCAAAAACAATAAATTCGTAATCCCCATCTAGCATATAAAGTAATTAAGCACCAAGTAATTAAACTAATGCTGATTTATCCTTCCTTTCCGCAATTTAAAGTTTTCTGTAATATTCATTTATATCTAATTCTAATAAGCTTCGCTTTATGTAATAAATTGCTCGAAGGAAATGTTCTGCATCTATGACTGCTATACATCCTGTATAAATGTGACACCAACGATCTTGCCTTAGATTTATAAATAAAAGGGTTAATTACAGAATGCAGCTTGTACTTTCAACGATTTTTTACTTTGCAATCTAAAATAATTATTTTTTCCGATCACAACCTGTATAATGCGGGATTTTACTTTTGCAACCTCCGTCTATATATTCCGGCATGTATAGGCCATGTGCTCAGCGCATGACAAAAAGGCCCAATAGGAATGCGACACGTGCCTATCTTTAAATTCTAAATAATTTTATATAAAATATAATAAAACATTAAAAATTCAGAAAGTTAAAAAAAATTCTAAATTATTTTGGAAATTTTAAAATTCATTTAAAAAATCTGAAAATTAAAAATATCCGAAAATTATTTTAAAAATTAAAAAAAAACTTCAGAAAATAAATACAAATACAAAAAATTAAAATTTTATTTCTGAAAATTATTTAAAAATTTCAGAAAATTAAAAAGTTATTTTGAAAATTCTAATATTCATTTAAAATAAAAAAAAACTAAAAATATAATTTTTAAAAATTATTTAAAAAATTTCTAGATTTCATTTAAAATTCAGAAAATTAAATAGTTTATTTCATAAAATTATTTTCGAAGCGAAATATATTTTCAGAAAATTTAATTATAAAATAAAAATATATTTTCTACAAAAAATAATAAGATCTCCTACCTCCAAACTCGTCATGATTCTTCCCTCTTTTCAACCAAATTTCTCAATTTTCTCAAAAAAAAAGTGCATAAATTCAACAAATTTCTTCTGAAATAAAAGTGCACAAATTCGACAAACTGCTGAACAATTTGTGGATGAAACACTAGCCGGTCAAAACCAGACTCCGACCACAGAAAACTCCACAAATACAACTCCCTCTCCGCCAGATCCGCTGTTGTGCCGCTGCTAAACCTAGTCCCTCCGCCGCACGATGACACTGCCCTCCTCCCAAACGTTTAAATAATTTTAAAATTGTTTAAATAATTTTCAGAAATAAAATTTTAATTTTTTCGAGTTTATATTTATTTTTTATGAAGTTTTTTTTTTTTTAAAAATTTTTAAAATAATTTTCTGAATTTTTTTTTTAAATCTTCTGAATTTTAGATGAAGTCAGAAGTTTTCAAAATAATTTTTAGAAATAACTTTTTTAATTTTCTGAATTTATATTTATTTTCTAAAGTTTTTTTTTTTTTCGGATTTTTAAATGAATTTTAAAATTTTCAAAATAATTTTAGATTTTTTTTTAACTTTCTGAATTTTATATTTATTTTCTGAAATTTTTAATATTTTATATAAAATTATTTAGAATTTAAATATTTAATAAATTATTTTAATTTTTTTTAATTAAGTTGGTCATGTGTCGCATTCTTATTGGGCCTTTTTGGCATGTATTGAGCACATGACATATACATGCCGGAATATATAGTCGGGGGTTACAAAAGTAAAATCCCGCATTATATAGGTTGTGATCGGAAAAAAAATTACTTTAGGTTGCAAAGTGAAAAATCATTGAAAGTACAGGGTGCATTCTGTAATTAACCCTAAATAAAATATCGGCCGTAAACACGTCCATTATGTTAGTATTAGGAGTAGTGTTGTACTTAGGTATTCTTTAGCTTTAGTATATACTTGTTCCACATTGGTTATGTGTACTTTATGTTTCCCCTTATATTCTGATATATTGTAATCACTACTTTGGAATAAAATAAAGGAAAATATTCTTTATAGTTAGCAAGTGCCACAATCCATATTAACTTATTCTTCTTTTTAATTTAGGCTTGCTATTGATGAAACCTTGAACAAAAACTTGGGTTGATGGAGCTTTGAGAAAGAGATACAAGGTTTGGCTGAAGATGAGCCAGAAGAAGAAAATTCAAAATTTTTAGTTTTGTTTTTTCGAATCTTATGTATTTATTATGTTAACTTATTTAAGTTTTTATAATGAAGAGCGTTCTAGTCATTTTAATTTAATCATAAGAAAATAATAGTATCTTAATTTAATAAATCAGTGGGTTTTTTGAAAATTTATTCACTGCAAATAACTAGTGCAATTTATAAAATTCTTATAGTATTTACCTCCGTAATTTTGACTTTAACTTTGTTACAAGTTTGAAAAGTCCATATAAAATGCCGAATATACCCATTCCAAATTTTAATAACTAGGTTTGGTACAAGGAACGTAATAAACGGAATTTATTTGATACGTTGATATAATTGATGGCGACTTCAATTGAATTTGATAATATAAATATATTTGTGAGAATCTTTTTGGACAGGCCACGAGGATATTTTTGTATTAATTAATTGCGTATCAAAAATTCCAACTAATGAAACTAATAATATTTAAATAACGAGCTAGTCATTTCTTGTTTATTTTATTAACTTGACTAACTGCTGGCTTACTCATATAATTGGATTTTGTCGATATTTTGCACAACAAATGATGACATCGCGAAAACATTCCAATCCATAAACAAA
The DNA here is from genome assembly GCA_958295605.1 of Ajuga chamaepitys. Classification (NCBI taxonomy): domain Eukaryota; kingdom Viridiplantae; phylum Streptophyta; class Magnoliopsida; order Lamiales; family Lamiaceae; genus Ajuga; species Ajuga chamaepitys. The sequence goes on along the minus strand of OY282499.1, from coordinate 32,209,790 downwards.
TGTACGGCTCAGAACCACATGCGTCAAATTTTGCTTTAAGGAAAACAATGAGAACCACCTTTTCCAATTCAACCTACTCATAAAAGATTCGGTCGTTATTTCGCCACTAATCGAATATTAATAATTTTTCTTTTTTTTTTATCACTATTCTATTTTTATTTTGTGACTAATATTATTCGTTACTAATTTTCATCTCTAATATAAATTTTTATTGTATTGAAGATTTAGTCTTCTATTCATATTTCGTCAATCAATTCTTCTTAATCCACATCTTTGTCAAAGAACTTCTATGTAATTCCTTGCATAAGAATCCAGAAAATACTGGAATGATTAATATTTGAATGTTTTCTTCAATGTGAAATTAATTCACAACAATTCTTCCATTTTCCTTTTTTATCTTCTTCTCTACTATTCTTTTTAAAATTCAAATAAAATTTTAATTTCAATTCTCATATTTAGATATAGTATATCAAATTAATTTACTTTTCACGATTTTTTATTTGATCAATAGTATATATATATATATATATATATATATACTAAAATGAAATATTGTACTATCTAAAATATCCAACATAGTTTTTTTGCATTTATTTTTCAATTTTGTAGATAATGGATTTATTTTTATTATTTGTGCTACAATATAAAAAACATTATTATTTCAATGCTTCTAAATTCCTTGTGCAATAAAAATTCACAACACTCTTCTAAAAACCTGACATTTTTCAGAAGTAACATGCACACGGTTTAGAAAATCAATATGTCAACACCAATAAAATTATGGTAATTTTGGGTGTTGCAAAATCGGTTATAAACCACACTCACGTACTCACTCTTCGATGTGGGACGAATCCTTAAACGACTCACTCTTTGATCTGGGACAAAATCCTATTCTTTTTTTACAAGTAACACATACACAAGGTTCAGGGAACCAACAAGCAAATACAACAAAATCAAGATGATTTTCGGTATTGCGCATGGGATCAATTAAACCACGTATATACACACACATGCACTCTTCGATGTGGGACAAAACCCTAATCTTCTATGAGAAGTAAACACGACATTTTGATTTGTTTTATTCGTGTATTTGTGTAAAATTTTGCCTATAAAAGATAGGAAAATAAGAAAACAATACACCACACACCATCAAACACTATAAACATGTGTTTGTCACGCGCATAATTTTTTAGATTTAAAAAATAGTTATTTCATGCATAGTTTATTTAACTTCTTGCGTTGTTATATGATGATAATTTTCTTAGAGAAGCGATTCCTCATATAATGTTACTTATACATTTTATAGTCCTTAATATCAATAATATAAGCTAGTAACATATTATAACAATATTAAAAGAGAAGTTTGTTTTTTTCAAATCTGATATTTAATTTTAAAATATGTAAGATAGATGTTAATGACGATCGTGAAAATGAGATGAATTTAATATATTATGCTTAAAAATCGAATTAGAAAAAATAAAGTTATGTGTATTTTAAAATATTGAAAAATAGAGGTGGCAATGGGTGGGGTGTGGGGGTTGGATTGGGCTTCCCATCCCCATCCCCATCCCAATTCCCATTCCAATTCCTATCCGACCCAAGTTATTCCCATTTTTCAAAAAACCTAATAAATTAACCAATTAAGTACTAATTGTTTGGCAAACAAGAAAAAAAGTAACAAGAGAGACTCAAATGAGATTAAAATATATTCTAGGCTTCAATTTCAATTACAATTTTCTATATATGATTATCCTAAATTCTAGACTTTTAAACCAATCTTATCGTATCTAGACGACACAAATATTGATTAACCCTCCTCTCGAACGATGCTAATTTGTAGATCAATTAGAGATAATCACCCTCTCGGGCTAATTACCACCTAACGACTCCCAAATGTACTTAGACCAATGCTTATGTAAACACCCCACTCCTCTTGGACGAATATTGATATTACGTTGTGTGTTGTAAGTCTATTGACCAGTCTCTCCTGTCGAACGCCGAATTCTTAAACTAGTAGATAATAATAAAGTGATCAATTTGATGATATCATATAAATAAAACGAACACATAGATAAACGATATAAATGGAGTCTAAAATTAAAGCGATAAAATCAAAACATAGTAATCTCGTAATGTACTTTCTAACCCTAGAACACAAGTTGTTTAATTACTCATGTCTAAAGCTAAAAATCTAAAAAATTTACAGTCAAACATGTTTGGTAAATAATAAAAGCAAAAGAAATTAAAAAAACCCGAATTTCGATCTCGATCTTCATCTTGTCGTTCCTAACTCTTTGATTTCGCCTCCAAAGTGTTCTCCGATGATAAAAGTCTGTTAATTTTGGGCTAAAAGGCTTGTATGTATAAGTTGGGGAGGATTAGGGTTGAACATACTCAAAATAAGCAAAAATGCATGTAGAAGAATTTAGCCGACTTAATCGACTCGACTGAGTCAGACAAACACCTCGCTCGAGTCGTCCCATTCTGCCTTTCGTTTAATTGCTTCTTAACTCAGCCCCGACCAAGTTTTAGCTTCACCTCGCTTGAGTTAGGTCATTCTGCCCACCCATTGTAAAACCTCATTCTTCGACTCAACCGAGTTGGCCCTCTCTAGAGAATTCCTCTTTTCCCCTTTATACTTGACTCAACTGAGACCATTTTTGACCTCGATCGAGTCAACTCGTTCTGACTCTACTTCATTCTTTATTTTTTTCCTCATCTTGCTCGTTTCTTATCCAAACTTCATCCAAACGGACTTTTTGGCATATAATTACATGATTAATACTAAAATAAGCACAAATACGTCATCTAGCACAATATAGCAAATTCAAACATATACTATGTGTATCAGATTGCCATCAGTAGAATGAGAATGATACTGCCACATATGAGAAGCCTGATGGGATTACCATCAGTGGAATGAGAATGGTATTGTCGTCATATCAAAAGCCGAGTGTAATTTCCATCGGCGGAGATATGGCTAACTATCCAACGAGCTACCAATCATAAAATTCCAGGCCGACGGAGACGCATCTGGTTACGATACAAGAGGTGCATGGAGCACCTGGATGTGATGGTCTGAATCGTAGATGGGAGCCTGCCACCATGAACCTAAACGAGATAGGACGCATCATATAAAACCAGTAAACTAACCAACACCACATCTCCAAAAAGAGTAGAAAGACCATCCCTCGGTCTTGAATAATGGTGCATGATGAGCCAAAACTAGCAAAGTATGCATATCTTAGGACCGAATAATCCAATCAGATCTTCAGGCGTATCCGAATAAGTTATAGGGGCGAATGAGCAAAGTACATTACAAACTAATGCTGCGAAACCAAAGTTGTACCTGCAGTAGGCGCAACAATCCCTTTCAAACCTTAGATATGTAAAAGGAAAAACCAATATCCAAGTCGCGCATGAACAAATGAGACATGCGCAAAAAAAAAACTCTGTACTAAAACGAAATCCTTGGCTACGAGACGTAGGGTTTGCACACCGTTCCAAAAGGACAATGGTGTGTTAGGGCGGTAACTCTAGAAATCTTGAATAAGGGAACCAGGCGAAGAGATAACACCGTTGCAAAGCGAGAATCACTTCCCGGTTGTGGGGAATAAGGCGTAACAACAGACGTGCTGGTATGTTGTATCTTTGTAACCCTGGTGATGTGTGAATAAAATCAGTGACAATATTCACTCATTGATAGACAAAGAATGAGACAGAATGAAAAATAGGATTTCGCTGAACCCTAATAAGAGTACAACGAATGAAGAAAATAAGACAAAAAAGACAATTAATGCTGCATGCAAAGAGAAAGGTGTAGGAAGGAGGTGTATGGCCGGCGGCATTGACAGCGAGAACTAGGGCGTGACCAAAATAAGAGTATAGCCAAAACTAGGTTTTTTCAAAACATAATACCATGAGTGTGTGTGTGTGAGAGAGAGAGAGAGAGGATTTTTTCAAAACATAATACCATGAGTGTGTGTGTGTGTGAGAGAGAAGGGGAGGGGGGGGGGGGGGGGAAGAGAGATTTGCTTGTTTCAAATTTAACTTTTAACATTTATATATCTAATATGAGCATCAAACTAAGTACTAAGAAAAAAAGATTATTTGTTATCTATTGTAAGTAAAAGAAAAAAATTATAAATAAAAAAAGTTATTTTTTTTTTATGATGTTGGAAACATACTATCAACGAATTTAAGAGAGAGATAGAGCGCTACAAAATAAAACAGATATCTAGATTGTTCTCAGCAAAACATTATCATTCTATTTGAAACTGAAAATGGTTGGTTTTGGTTTTTACTATTTAAAAAATGTTATAATATCATGTTAGTAAATTTATATATAGATTTATTTAATTTATATTTACAGATGAAACCTAATACAAATAATCCAACGACACTTACACAGATATAAACCTAAAGAATCAACAAACAATTAATTTTTTTAATGTAATTTGTTTTATAATATGCAAACATACTGACAAAAAAGACCATGAAAAAATGATTAATTTAATATATAATACTTAAAAAATTGATAAGAAACGAAAAAAATTAGTTGTGTTTCGAATTTTTGGAAAAATATATATATTTTTTAAATTACTAAATCAATCATAATTATCCCACCTATATATATTTTTTAAGGATTAATTGCAGCAAACCCACCAAACTATCAGCGTTTTTGCACATAAACCACTAAACTGAATTTGTGGCATTGATACATACAAACTATACGGATTTGACAGATAAACCACCAAACTTATTTTTCGATTGGCAGAGAAACCACCATACTTATTTTCCGATCATTTTTCGTTGCAATTTTCGCACGTGACTTGTGCGTGATAGAGTTTTGATAGTTTTTTCTTTTTGTACAAACAACCTTTTTAGTATGACAAACGTGTAAAATTCTTTCATATCTTTCTTTTCGACTACAATTTCTTTGAATCATCAGTAATTCTCTTTCTCAATATCTAGAACCTCCATTGTTGATGAGCGGCTCCTCTACCTACTAAAAAACATATTTGAACAAGAAAAACCTTTAAAATTTATAACGCGCAAGTCACATGCAGAATACCGGCTAAAATTGATTGGAAAATAAGTTTGGTGGTTTATCTGCCAAAATCCGTATAATTTATATGTATGGGTGTCACAAAAAAATCTTCAGTGATTTATGTGTAAAAATGCTAATAATTTGATATAGAAATCGTTAAAAAATGGAAAAGTGGAATATAAATTTGACTAAAACTTGTATGTGACGGTCACACGGATCTTATTCCGTCTGACGGAGCCCATTTAACAACTTAACCCGCCCAACACCAACCTACCCGCTACTGACCCGTATATCAGAAAAAAAGGGGAAATCAAGTCCCCAATTCTTATTATTTCCGCCTCAAACAAAGAGAAACAAAGAGACGCACTTCTTCGCAATCCCATCTCCAATTCTTCCTCATTCTTTCCCCAATTCTTCCTTATTCAAACCCCATTTCTTCGCGATTTAGTTAGACAGCTGCTGGTTTTGAGAAACGGAGAGGGGACGTTGGAGAAGAAGGGGGAGTGGTCGTCTGATTTGGAGAGGTATTGTTATCAATTTCGTATTTGCCCTCTAACTGTTCGATTAAATGCCTCAACTGTTCTCAATTTGCCCTCTTGCCGCAAGGAACTCATCCTCTTTTCTCAGTTATTGTTCGAACTCAGCAACTTTTTTGCACAATGACTATTTTGCGCTAAATTGTGATGGAAAAGAGTTTTTGTACATAATTGAAATTATACATTGCATTAGAGGTTGATGGTATGTGGTATTTTGATTTCTTCCATGGACATTGTTATCATTTCCTATCATGATAATTGTGTCATGCAGCATTTTAGAATTTCGTATATGTACATAATGTTTCGCTAAATTTGTGCTTTTGGGAAGAGATGTGATACACAGGGGGAATATGTGAAGCAGCACCATCCAGAATGACTATTGTCTTATTAAGTTGGAATGATTATTGAATAATAAATTATAATAAAAGCTTATCTACCATCCACAATGAAATTATTGCCCGCTCAGTGTCGTCATTTCATTAAAAAATTTAGGAGTAAGACTGATATTTGGTGAAATCTTTGGAAGTTTTGGGAATATGGCTATTTAGGAGTTTTACAACAGTGCATTGAGTTTAAATATTGTTATTATATATAGCTATGTTTAATTGTGGTTGTGCAAGTTTAATAAAGTTACTTTATTTGACCATCTATCTTTTCTTGTGTAAGTATTATTTTTAGGTCATGGCTCGTAAAACTACTGATCAGTCCAAAAAAAGAAAATTAGTTTCAAAAGGATTACACGATGTTGAGAAGAGGACTAAGGCTAGAGAAGATAGGTTACCATCACCTCATTTGAGGAAAAAAGTTAGGGGTGGTGATGATGATGATCTTAGAGCAAGGTATGATTTGTTGCATATAAGTAATACTTTTCTTATTATTAGTAATACTTTTCCTGTTTTTGTTCTTTTTCAATAAAAGTTCTATTTTTCTTTTTGTAGACTTTTTGTTACACAAGATCGGCCTAATGGGTTATGCCAACTTGTGAACGCGTTTAATGAAAAACAGAAGAAAGATATTCAGGCAATTGGCTTTGGGGGTCTTCTCCTCCTTTCCATCAACTCATGTAATACAAACATTCTAAGATGGTTGGTTGAGAATTTTAACGGGTTAGGTCGGATGCTAAGTCTTGATAGTACTAGGCGATTTTTTGTCACAAAAGATGACGTGTTTGATGTTTTTATGTTGCCAAGGGTTGGGGATAATATCGTAAAGATTAAGAAAAAAGAGGAGCTCGATTTTTAGTTCAATTGAAGGGAAAATATGGGATAGATAGATCGACGACACTGACTTTATTGTTTAACTTGCTCTCGAATCAGTTTGGAAATGGAGGTGATGATTTTAAAAGGATCTTTGTCTTGTATAGTCTTTCCTAATTCTTGACTCCGTCATCTAATCGTCTCGTTAGGTTAGGAGTTGTTAAGAGTTTGATAAATGTTGATAAGATCAAGGATTATGATTGGTGTAGCTTTATCTTAAAGAAATTATGTTCGGCTGTAGTGAAGTATAATTTGAACAAGAGCACAAATGTTAGTGGGTGTGTCATGCTACTTCAAATTTTGTACTTTCATCGTTTGGCATTTCGAGGAGTTCCAGAACCTAGCACTATTCCTTTAATTCAACATTGGTCGGATTCTAAGATGAGAAGGAGAAGCATTGAAGAGGCTGCTACTGGTCCTTTTGGGCAGGGCGATTTGGTCATGGGGGTATATCCTGTTAGTTCAAGGCTTTTGAAAGGAAGTGTTGATGATGTTGTTGTTAAAGGAAGCATCGATGATTTTGATACCGATGTTATAAAGTTCAAACTTTGCTATGATGATCTTAGTGATTCAAAGATCCAATCCATTGCTCGAGATGTAAGTATAATGATAAGTTTATTTCTCTAATTTAATTTGTTACTGTTGCAAGTTTGACTTGTTAATTAAATCGTCAATGTTTGTATGTTTCTCTAGCGATGTGTTTATGGTGTTGTTGTCAATAAAAGTAACATTTTTTTCCTTATAAGTATTGTTTATTATTCTAAAAGTATTACATCTTTTTTTTCGAATCTGATTGTTGTTTATAAAAGTAGCAGATTTTTCCTTATAAGTATTTTATTATTCTAAAAGTATTACATCTTTTTTTTTTGAACTAATTGTTGTTTATTATTGCTTGAATGATATGGTAATATGATGCAAATATGTTAGGCCTAACATATCTATTTATAAGGGAATAAGAAAGGTAAGGGTTATTAGACTAAAGTTGTTGGTTGCATGAGTCAGCTTTGTGATTTATTATACATTTCACTAGTAGTTTATTTTTATATTCATGTTTGAATCTCACAATTGGTTTTGCTGGTTTTGTTGATTTGAAATTGGTGGCTAGGGAGTGTGAATATGTGGTACTATTTTCAGTTTATAAGCTGCAAAATAGAATCTTACATTTGGATTTAAATAAAAGTAACAGTTTTCTCGTTATAAGTATTGTTTATTATTCTAAAAGTATTACGTTTTTTCCAATCTGATTTTTATTTATAATTGATTCATTGTAGGATATTCATGAGAGATTTCTATTGTTTAATAGAGATATTACAGTGGTCTCTAATTATCATATGAGAATGTTGTTGGACTTGAAAAAGAAAGTTTCCGCGAAAGATTCAAGCTCTTCTGATCCTCCTTTCATGACTGATTCTCAATTTTTTTTTTTCTGATGAGAAAGTCCTCAAGTGTATTGATGACATTGTTGCAAAGTGCACCGTGATGAAGAATATTGTGAAGGATGTTCCGGATATGCCCTCTTTTGATCTTTTAACACCTGAAGCACCCGAAGCAGTTCATGTAGATGTTTCCGAGAATGTTAATGTTTCTTCCTCACAACATGCAAGTCCAGATGTTACGAGAAAAGAATTGATTGATGCTATGGAATCTGTGGGGCCAAAAAGTAAAGATAAATTTGGACTTGAGTCAGTGGACTCCTTGGAAGAAGTTGGATATTTGTCTGCATTTATGAATGTCAACAAAAGGATCTTATGTGGTATGGATCGTCTGCATCAAGAAGTCGTGGATTACTGCTTATATCTCTCTAATCCTGACAAAAAGAGGTGAATTCTTTCTTATTCTTATTATTTAATGTTACGATGTTTCTTCTTTACCTTAAAAGTATCTGATTAAACTTAAATAGTATTAGTGTTTCTGAAAAAAGTATTATTTGCATGTTTATGCAGTGAGGAGCTGTTTCATGCTTATACATATCATATTGTTAATCGCGACGACATGATGTCATTATATCCAAATACTAAAATCTACACCTCTTTGATAACCGCATGGTGCTATAGCATAAACAATGAAGAGCGAATGCCAAACACTTGTAGCCGCTTCTGTTTTAACACGGAGCATAGTGTAAGCTCTTGTTAGCATATAAATGTTTATTTATTTATTGTTAGAATAAATATGAAGATCTTTTATCTTTTTACATCAGCTTGCTCTTGAAGATTTAGCCCAGGATATTGATGTTGATGATAACACATACAAGATAATGAATTCTTGGAGAGAGTGGTTGAGAAATGGACAAAAGACTAATATGTTATCTGTTGATATGGTAAGTTCTCTTTAATATTGTAATCATTTTAGAATAAATGGCCATTTTTGACCCACCTCTTAAGACATGTTTGTTGGCTACTGTTAAACCACATGGAATCATCCCCATCCAGGTCCTTGCAGATTTACAACATGTTTGAGCAAAATCACTCTTTTTTATAGGGTGGCTGACTCTTTTTCTTTTAAAATTGTAGATATTTGTCCCTTTTTGTATTGGGGAACATTATGCTACTGTTGTCATCAATTTCAAGGATAAGAAAGTGCAGTATCATGATAACATTAAGAGAGAAGATGTTAGTGTCTTCGTCACAGCAGGCATAATCTTGGTAAGGATTTACTCTAAAAGTATTCAGCTTTTTTTAAGAGTGTTAGTTGTCTTAATTGCTAAATACTTTTTTGTTTTGCACCGCGATTTGATGCTTCAATTCTTGAAAGAAAAATATCATGCCGAAGCTGATAAGATCCCGAACTTCGAATTTGAAAATGTTACTCTTAAATGGCAAACAAGGAAAGCCGATCTTGATTGTGGTGTCTACATGATGCACCATTTGAAGTATTTTAATGGTGAAGCATACAACAATCCCAATCTTTCAAAGGTATTTTTCTAGTTATCTTTGTTAAATAAGTATAACTTCATTTTATATATATGCACGCTTTGAACTCATTACTTCATTTTAACTACAGGGTGATATAAGACGCCTTATTTGAGCCCAAATATGTGCAAATATTGTTCTTAGTGATTTGAATGAGATTAGGGATGATATCTTGAAAAAAGTCTTGGAGTTTCACAAGGAAAAACCTGATCTGATTAAAAAGAAGAACGACGCAAAGATGACAGGCCCAATTACAAGGAGGAAGAGATTGAAGGAGTAGTTATGATATTTTGATCTTTTTTTACTTGTGTTCATTGTAGACAAATTGGAGCTTGGTAGTTGTTTGTTAATTTGGAAAAATAGATACAATGTTGATGTGACAGTGCCGAATCTTTTGTGAATATGCAATGTTGACATCTTGGTGATGCTCGGTGGTTCTTTTTTGGCTCGACAATTATATTGCCTATGACGGACCTTCTTATTTTTACTTGTGTTCATTGTAGACAAATTGGAGCTTGGTAGTTGTTTGTTAATTTGGAAAAATAGATACAATGTTGATGTGACAGTGCCGAATCTTTTGTGAATATGCAATGCTGACATCTTGGTGATGCTCAGTGGTTCTTTTTTGGCTCGACAATTATATTGCTTGAAGTTGATACTCTTTTAGAAAGTAGTTTTTAAAATCTAAATATAAATACTTTTACCAGAATTGTTGATACTTTCACCAGAATTATTGATACTTTTTCAGAAAAACTTGATACCCTTGCCAAGGCTCGTCGCGGCCGTGACCGGATTGCGCGGCCGCGCTGACTCACCAGCGAAATACACTTTTGCACGCACAATTGGTCGCGGCCGCGTCCTCCGTCGTGCCCAAATTTTTAAAATTTAAATATAAATACTTTTACCACAATTGTTGATACTTTTTCAAGAATTGTTGATACTTTTTCAGAAAAAGTTGATACCTCAACAATATATTCATTGAACAACAAATGCTTGTTGATACTTTTTCAAGAATTGTTGATACTTTTTACCAGAATTTTTGATACTTTTTCAGAAAAAGTTGATACTTCAACAATATATTCATTGAACAACAAATGCTATCATCTGTCTAATACTCTTAACAACAATATTTTATCAGAAACATGCTTAAAGGAAGTAAAACAAGAAAAAATTAAAAAACATAACCAAAAATTGAGAAATTGAAGATGTAAATATAAAAACCAGTCAAAACACTAAACAATGTGCGCCACGAAGTTTTGCAACAATGTAATTACAAATATGATTAAAATAAACGAGGGTTTGGAGTTTTTGAACCTAGCTTCTTTTCTGTGACGGAACTTTGCATGTTCATTCTTTTCTTCGTTTTCTTTTGTAAATGTCCTTTAATCCGTTTGCTTCTCCCCTTTGTAACAGAACGTGTAGGATCCAAAACCATGTTAGATGAAGTCGAAACCTCAATAGTCTCTGATTGCTCATTAGCATCCAATGAAGACATCAAATCATTAAGCTTATCATCAATAACCTTCCTTGCTTCGTCATTCCTTTCATATTTCAATAAAAAGTTATAAAACTTACGTGCCCTTTCATGACGCCAAGGAATGTAATCTTTAGAGTTCCCATTTGTGTTGTTGAACTTGTCCCATACTTCAGATTTGGCAGATTTAGTCCATCTTTTCAGAATATAGCAGTCTGGAATTTGAACTATAGAATGTACATGTAGAACTCTCAAGCAATGACTGCATAGCCAACCGCACTCCTCGAACTTTTTACAAGAGCAACTAATCAAGTTTCTGAAACTATCAAATATCACACGGAAAGAACAACCTTCACCATCATACGAAACTTCATAGACAAATGTATTTTCTTCAATCAGAAGTATACGAGACGAAGCAGAAATACACTTGTTGAACTCATTGTTGAAATTTTTGAAGAGTGTCAATGTGTATACCTTTGAAGCATGTTGTAACAACCGAGCCATTGGATATTCTGATGTGGGATTTGATCTTGAGCTTTGAAATTCATCAAATTCTTCTTTGGATCTCCAACGTTTCAATGTCTCATTTAAAATGCCATAGAACTCCGTCAAACTTGTTGTTTTCTTTGTATTAAATCCAATAACATTTTTTGTACTCTCACTTCTTTGAGACGATAGTAGACCAGCCAAAAAATAATCCTTGTTTAGTGCTGTACACCATTTTCCCCTTAAATCATATAAACGTTTAAACCAAGAATTATTTTGCAACCCGTATCTTGAAATCATAGTTTCCCAAGAATTTTCAAACTCAGCCTGACCAACACACTCCTTTAAGCATTTATTGAATATATCAGTGAAGGTACTATCAGTCTTCAATTTTCCAAACCGGCTTACAGCATTTTGGTGAAGGTGCCATAAGCATAGCCGATGCCTTGTCCCTACGAAAACCTGCATAACAGCTACTATGAATTTTATTTTGTAAAAGTAGCACTTTTCCAACTAAAAGTACATTTATCGACTTATTCTGAAAAGTAGCAACAATTCTTGAAAAAGTACCAACAATTCTTTGTAAAAGTATTATAAATGATTAGTATGTTAAACTTTATATTTATATTTAAAATTTTAAAAAGGTATCAACTCTTTCTGAAAAAGTATCAACAATTCTTGAAAAAGTATCAATAATTCTTGTAAAAGTATCAACGATTTCCTAAAAAAGTATCAACTTTGGGCAATAAAAATGTAGGCCCGAAGTACCGTCCAGCCAAACAAGAATTACATGTGTTTTCCTAGAGGCCAATAAGCATGTCCAACATGCAACTAACTTCTAAGTCCATGACATGTCGAATTACAACAAAAATAAAATTCATGAAAACAGTGTGAAATTCAGTCATAGTTAAAAAATATACCTTTTCGATTGCATTAGCAATTGCTTGATCTTGATCAGTAAACAAACTCACAGGGCATTTTCCCCTCATTGATTTCTTGAAATTCTCAAATAGCCACTCGAATGACTCAGTTTTCTCATCCGCCAAAAATGCGCATCCAAACATAACGTTCTTCCAATGGTTGTTAATCCCTACAAATGGAGCGCATATCAAATTGTATCTGTTAGTCCTATATGTTGTATCAAATACCACAACATCCCCATATATCTCAAAGTCTTCACTCATCATTGAGTCCCTCCAAAATACATTGCATAATTTACCCTCATCATTTAGTTTAACTTTGAAAAAGAAATCAACATCTTCTGATGCTCGCTGATACAGTATGTCTAACAATGTTTGAGCATCTCCTCCTTCAATGGCATTCATCTTCAAACGATTGACAAAATTCAAGTGGTCTTTCAATGTATGGCCAAGACAGTGTTCCCCCCCAGCATTGTGCGCCATATAACGATAACTATCAGTTGGTTTTAATCCCGAAGATGTCATTTCTACTATCATTTCAGCTTTTTCATTGGTTATCATTCTTTCCGAACGATGAAGATGACCCCACTCTGTCCTAGTCAAAACATGGTTATGATCTAAGCAATGCCTAATAACTTCATAAAGCCCGTCATTGTTAAGTTTCACCCTCAATGATGCTTCACATCCGGTTCGTGTAATTGGAACCTTTCTCTTTTTTGTTACACTCGTTGAAGAAACCTCGTCAACTTCAAGTGAAATCAACCCATTAAAATCACCATTTTCTTTATACCCAGCTGAAGAGCATACATAATTTCTTTTTATTGTCACACCCATATTAGATCTACTCGTTGATTTGCGTATGCTAAATCCTAGGGAACATGCATGACTACGATATAATTGATACACTTCTTCAAGAGTACTTCTTTTCAAACCACGAAGAGAGCCAATTATGTCATTATCATCTTCATTGGGCTGTCTTTGTATGTCGCTATTTTCACCTTCAATATACATGTTTGCCTAGGCAAAAAAACTAACAATTAGCTGCAAGCAAGGATTAATAACAACGAAATAAACAAGCAAAGTCAGATTAGTTTAACAAAAAAGGGATTTGCATTGTAACAACGAATATGCAATGTTGACATCTTGGTGATGCTTGGTGGTTCTTTTTTTGCTCGACGGTACTTTGGGCCTACATTATATTGCTTAAAGTTGATACTCTTTTAGAAAGTAGTTGATACTTTTTCAAGAATTGTTGGTACTTTTTCAAGAATTGTTGATACTTTTTCAAGAATTGTTGATACTTTTTTTTTTCAGAATTGTTATTTTTTTACAATGAATGTAAAACCAACCTTAGACTGATGTTTGATTCTTTTCTCTGCTTAATTATTACAAATGAATAATCACTTTATATAAGTTTTCAGTAGCAATTCAATTGACACATTTCATCGAACATTTAGAAGGCAATCTTGTATTGTTTCATTTTGATAGTAAAAATGTGGCCTAATTCTCACCATTCCAAAGAACAAAACAAAAAACAACAACCAATTCAAGACAGAGCCTATCCGTTAGCATGATTTTCAAATGTACAATGTAAAATTTCAGTCTCACGTCTATCTACAACTTTCGTAAACATATAATTTACCTCTGTTGTTGTTGTCAGTGGTTCCATTGAGCTGTCTATCAATGGTGATGTTGAACTTTTCGTCAATGGAGGTATTGCTTGCCGTCGATGGGTGTTGCTTGCTGTCGGTGGGGGTTGTTTTCCGTCAATGGAGGTGCTTGTTCAGGCGCGTTTTCCGTCAATGGAGGTGCTTGTTCAGGGCGCGCTTCTGTTTCAGTAAATGGAGGTTTGTTTCCGTTGATTTTATTGTTCAAATTGAAGAGAATAACTCCTGGGTTGAATTATTAGATTTGGACGGGTTAAGTTGTTAAATGGGCTCCGTCACACACCGTGTGACCGCCACACAAGAGACCTACTCTATTTTGGCATGATTTTTCTATAGATATAAGTTTGTATTTAAGTAATGATTGGACTTACCTATTTAACACAAGTGGAATAGACGAAAAAATACTGTAATTTTCTTTTATAGAGATTGTCTTTTATTATATATATAGTAAGATTATTTTTTATTTTAAAAAGTTTTAACAGAACTAAATTTCAAATAGTTGCAGTTGTCCGACTTAATAATGAAGATTCAAATGTTTACTCCTTTTGGTCAACTCCTAGTATTTAACATGATGCTGAAGTTACTCTATTTTAATATCTGTTTATCAATATTTTAAATCGTTCAAACTATACCATTATTTTAGCAGAAGTTGTAAAATATATTTGGAAAAATTATCATGACTCCAACCCTCACTAAAATTGAAAATTATACAATAATATTATGTGAATAAAAATTCAAAAGCTAGCAATTAATTTTTATGGTGTTTTGTATGATACTTTTTGATATCATAACTGTGGTTACTAATAATAAATTATTTATGATTATTTATTATTATAAATTTCTCTATAAATTATTTGAGACAATTTTAAGACTACTTTTAAAGACAACTAGTTGTTGCATAAAATATTTGAGATACATTTGAGATCACTTTTGTGGTCATAAATATATTATTTGCATCCGAGTTATTGAGATGACAGTAAATTAAGTTGTTACAAATACTCATAATTGTGGCATATACTCATATTTAAGAAAACTTCACTTATGTTGTGATAAATACTCATTATTTGAGACCGGGTTAATTATAGCAACCTACAAAACTATTAGCGTTTTTGCACATAAACCACTAACCTTTTTTCTTGACACCAATACATACAAACTAAACGAGTTTGACAGATAAACCACCAAACTTATTTTCCGACCATTTTCATCAGAATTCCGCACGCGACTTGCCGTGATACACTTTTAGGGATGTTTTTTGTCCAAACAATAATTTTAGTAGGTAGATGAGCTGCTCATCTACAACAATGTAGGTTCTTGATATTGAGAAAGAGAACCATTGATTCAAATGAATTGTCAAGGAAAAAAAGGATGTGAATGAAATTTACACTTTTGGCCTACTAAAAAATTGTTTGGACAAAAAGAGACCCTTTAAAATTTTATCACGCGCAAGTCACGTGCCGAATCCGGCGAAAAATGGTCGAAAAATAAGGTTGGTGGTTTATCTGTCAACCGAAAAATAAATTTGGTGGTTTATCTGTCAAACCCGTATAGTTTGTATGTATTGATGCAAAAAAAAAAAAAAAAAAAAAAAAAAATTTAATGATTTATATGAAAAAAAGTTGATAGTTTAATTGGGTTGCTGTAAATAACCCTTTAAGACCACTTTTTGTGATCTAAAAAAGAACCTTTCTCTTGTAGTATTAGATTAACATAAAAAAATACTAGTTTTGTTAATCCCAGGCTGTTAATTAGCCTAAGTTATATGGACTTAACCAACTAAGGGCCCACTTGGTTAGGGTTTAGGGGTAAAATGAAAATGAATGATGACTAGTTTCCATTTATGATGCTTGATATATAATAAATAAGTTAATCATTACCCACATTTTATTAACAATTCTCTTCATTTTATTCCATAGTATGATTGACCTTTCATTCATACCCATTACCATTGCTATCGATGATATGCAACCAAGCGGGCCCTAAGATTCATTTGGTTACTGTCTGTCAAATCTATAAACAGATTAAGCGAAACTTGAATGCAAATGATAAAGCATGTTATGTATTATGGAGCTGTGATGCACCCAGCAAATAAGATGTATTAGCAGTATAAATTATAAAGTTGATCAGATGTAGAACGGGTAGAGCAGTAGACAATCAGTCCCAATATTGAAATGATTTTTTCCAAATTTAATTTAATTTCATAAGTTCTGGTTTATATATAAGCTAAAAAGATTACTTGTGTACTGGTTCCTATCAAGTAGGTATAAGCATGCGCAATGACAAAATATAAATAATATGTTGCAATGGACTTTCCATATTTTGGGAAGAGGACACCTGCCCTCTAAAATCAGAGAGGAAAAAAAACACTAGTGTTTGGTAGAATATTATTTTAGCCCCTTGCTTATAGTTGTTGAAGAAAGAATAATGTCAAAACTTTGTTTATAAATAAAAAAAAAAAAACAAGTAATCCTTCCTTTAAATACTATGATCAAAGTCTTCACAAGTAAGTTGGGAAGTATCAATTTATAAAATGCGTGGGAAGGCGTTGGATAAGGCGAAGAAGAAGCACAAGAAGGGGTTGTGGTCACCTGATGAGGATCACAAGCTCAGAAACTACATCTCCAACCATGGTCATCACTGCTGGACCTCTGTTCCCATCAATGCAGGTTACTTTCACTTTCACACATACATAACACTAATTATGGATGCTTACTTTCTACAAATTTCAACCAAACCTTCTGTAGATGATAACCATGGTGGATGTTCAAGAAATTAAGATCTGCTGAGGAATTAATGGAAGAACCAAAAAGTATTATCATGTAACTACTATACCTCCCAACTAAGATAATGCTAAATCATGAGATGCACAGCAACAAATGAACTTAGTGATGCATAACATATGTTACATAACGAAATAAAGATAAAATAGTGAAGGAAAAACCGCACATTTTCTTTCTTATCATTATTGTCCCATGCGTCACAAACTTGCTATAGAGACTTGCACTATCGGTGTCTACTGGTAAAAATTCCGTCTCTAAATTTAGAAACAGAAAAAACAAATATATAAATTTCAACAACCATTATCTTTTAGATGAATTTTCAGTATTTTAGTTTGAATAGAGATAGAGATGATATATTACGAAAGACCAATTATAAAGGGTGAAAACTTACCTTTTGATGATTAGATAGCATTGGAGCAGTTAGAATTGAGGTAATGAATTTAATATATCTCCCAGAAATTTGTTATTTTTCCGGACACTAAGTTAACCAGTAGGATGGCGATTACAAGTCAACCAGAAATAAAAATATATATACATTAATTTGTTGGCAGGTTTACAAAGAACCGGAAAGAGTTGCAGATTGAGGTGGATTAATTACTTGAGGCCTGGACTAAAACGAGGGGCGTTTAGCTTGCAAGAGGAGGATACAATTCTTACTTTCCATCAAATACTAGGAAACAAGTAAGCCAATCATTCCTACACGACATAACTTGAGCTACTAAAATACATTTTAATATATATAATGCAATATCCGTGAAGTTAAACATTTCATATTACCTAAAGCATAGACTTAATTTTATCATTTTTTACTATAGAGTTGACAAATATTAATTCATTCGTTCCTTTTGTTGGTTTCATATCTCTACTAATTCAAACAAGAATCTTAACATTGACTTACACCTTCCACTTATTTTTAATCTCTGTGGAATTAATCAACGAACTAGGAGTATGGAGTTGAGAAAAGTTGGTTAATGTAATAATTAAAAGGCCTAACCACCCTCCTCGATCAGGTGGTCGCAGATAGCACATCATTTACCAGGAAGAACTGACAATGAGATTAAAAACCATTGGCATTCTTATCTAAAGAAACGAGTACCCTCAAATGAAATTCGAGTGAAACATGAAGGTGCGTTCGAAGAATCTTGTGAAACCACAGAAGCATCACTATTGGACACGGAGCAGTCCAAAGGAGCTCAGACGTTGCCAAAAGTTTTGTTTTCTGAATGGTTGTCTCTGGAACAGTTTCATGGTCACATCTCAGGGAATTCTAGCAATGCAGCTGATTCCAGAGATACTTTTCAATGCAATTTTACGAATACTGAAGATTCTGTTAATGGGGCATTTAGCAATGACTCGCATCCTAATAACGACGGTATTTCTATTGATGACATGTTTCTTCAATCACCATTCGGCTTCAACGACCAGATCTCAGCACTCGATTACTTTCCAGGAGAATTCGACATATGCTTTAATGACATAATCTATGAAGGATGTAATTCAACAAGTTCAGGGAACAATAGTTTCTAATTGCTCAGATTAGCATCAATAAAACTGGATCCCAGAAAAAAGAAAAAAATATGTGTTTATTGTACATGAAGTTACTACTTGGGGACCATTTTTTTATCATTATTGTAAACATCACATGGTCATACTCTAAGTTATTTACAAGCTAAAAGATAATTTGTGATTGAATTTTTTTTCCTCAATATGAATGTACACTATGCTTGTGTTTATACTTGGCTTTGAAGAGTAACTAGGTTGTCAACACAAATATCAGAAAGTGGTATTTGGATTGGACTGGAGTAAGATTAACTATCACTCCCGCTCGAAACCGTCCTTAGGACTATGCATGTGGTGCCAGTGCATCGAGCCCAGGCCGGAAAGGCCCCTGGCTTGACCTTTTTTTTTTTTTTTTTTTTCCAGTCTAATATGTATTAGAGTAGATAAAGAATAGCTAAAAGAATGTGCTAACATGAGAGAGAGAGAGAGAGAGAGAGAGAGAGAGAGAAATCTTCCGTTGATTTCAACTAAGAGATACAGAATACACTTTCACCTATAAATAGATTACAAGATGATTTCATAACGAACGCTAATGACATATATCAGATTAACCAACTCCGAGCTCAGTCAATTAACCGAATGGTTGTTGGAAGTCTCTAGAATCCAAGTTGAGCTAAAAGCTTGAGCTTTACTAACAACCCCCTCTCAAACTCAATGTTCTTGAATCGAGGACTTTGAGTTTCCTACCAAAGTACTGAAAATAGAGCTAGAGTTAGCTTTAGTGAACACGTCTGCTAGCTGATCTCTTGAAGGAAGATGTCTGATCTCTTCTAATTTCTCTTGGACTCTCTCTCGAACAATGTACAAGTCAAGCTCAATGTGCTTGGTTCTTGCATGTAATACGGGGTTGGCAGCTAAATGGATTGTACTAAGATTATCTACCCAAATCACTGGTCTCTGTAAAGACTCTATCTGCATCTCTTGTAATAATCCTTGAACCCAAGTAATCTCAGCCACCAAACTTGCTAAACTCTTATACTCAGCTTTAGCGGATAACCTTGACACTGTATATTGTTTCTTGGACTGGCAAGATATCGAATTTCCTACAAAAAAAAAAAAAAAAAAAAAACAGCAGCCACTTATTGATATTCTATCCTCAGTGTCTGAAGCCCAATCAACATTAGAAAACCAATCTGGTGTAGATGACTGGGTTTGACGAGATGTAGACCATGATCAATAGTGTCACTGAGATACCTTAGAATACATTTCATAGCTTTCCAGTGAGCTTCTTAAGGTGATTACATGAACTTACATACTTTGTTTACAACTTAGGTTGGTGATGGTAATGTACTGTAAGGCTCCTACTGTGCTTCTATAGAAGTAAACATCCTGGACAGGATCATTCCCGTAGGAAGTGAGTATAGTACGTGTGGTCATTGGTCAGCCCAATGAAACGGCTCATCCTGGTTAATATTTTAATGAGTTGGACCATAAAAAATATTGTCCAAAGTAACATCAGCCCCAACTAGCTGGACTCGATGAGTTGATAGCGCAACGGGCCTCTAACTAAATCTTAATATATTTTAGGGGATATGCTGGGCTAGATTGGGTTGGGCTCACTAATTTCCAGTGAAATAAAATTTTGGGTGACATCGACTTGACTCTACATGATACTGACTAGATAAACTGGGTCTGGTCGAATTGAGTTATCCAAATTGCTACCTTCATACATAGTTGGGCCACCGACACAAGTTCATTATATTTTCCACTCCGTTACATATATATATATATTATATATATATATATATATATATATATAAAAAATATTTGGAGGAGCAAAACAAAATTAAACATTTGATGGGTCGGGTCGGTGGAGACTTACTCCAGAAAAAATTTGCTTCAAATCGGACTGAAATCAGGTTGCAAGTAAAAAGGCTGATTTTATTTATTAATTTATTTTTTTTAGTAGGAGAAGAGAAGCGAGTTCGAATCCGTCACCTTTACCATAAACTGATGAGACGATGCCACTGGGTTATCAAGGTCTAGGCTAAAAATGCTAGATTTTCTTGACGATCTAAACTTAGGTTACTTTATGTATTTTGTTGTGAAAATTACCTCACATATAATAACCCAGAACACGTTCGGATGAAAAACACACAAGAATGAACGATCGGACGAAAAACACACAAGAATAAACAGACTGATGATGAATGTTCACACACAAACACTCAAGAACGGTCGAACATGTACAAATGCAGAAAAACATACAAGAAGGTTTTATGTGGTTTGATCCAATGTGATCTACATCCATGGAGGTTCTACACACCTCAATTCACTTCACTCAAGCAGAAATTACAAGAATTAATCAAAATCTAGCAAATCCCCAATTCACAAACTGAATTAGGTTTTAGAACCCTAGATCTCTAATTCTCTCTCTACTGTATTGTATACAAAGGGAAAATGTGATAATTGTGTTCTCATTGACAAGAGCTTCAAGCCTATATCAGTAATGTGTCTCGAATCTTCGCGAGGAGTGAGTTACAATTGCTGCAAGTTGCGAGCTGCAAGTTTGTTAACAACGGTTGAGTTACAACGGTTTCTGTTAGCTCAAAACCGTTGTGTTTGTCCTTTTGTACATATGTCACTTTTAGCCAAAAACCTGGTTCAGTTTACACCCTTCTCTTGACTCGATCAAATCCGTTTCTTCTAATCCAGTTCTTAGACTTGTGAATCCGGTTCTAAATTCCCAACACACCATATTCCATATAGGCACCACCTTGATGATATTGAACACATCCCCACAAATCTCCACCTTAATGAAATCAAGTGTGTGTCATCACCTCATCCTGCCCTTCTCTTTTATGTTTCAAACACATTGTTCAAGCCTGATAAGATTCGAGCAATGTCTCAACTTGTTACCTGGTACAACCTTAGTTAATAAATCTGTTGCATTGTCATCTGTATGCACTTTCTTCACCTCCACAGACCTTGAATCAATTACATCCCTCACAAAATGCAGTCTAACATTAATTTGTTTTGACCACTCATGAGATGCTTGATGTTTTACTAAGTGGAGTGCACTTTGATTATCACATAGAACTGTAACACACTTCTGAACAATTCCTAAATCCCTCATAATTCCCCTAAGCCATATAGCTTCCTTGATAACATCAGTAATGGCCATATATTCTGCTTCTGTAGTGGATAGAGCCACTACAGATTGTTGTATGCTTCTCCAACTTATTGCAGTTCCATATAATGTAAACATATATCCAGACATTGATCTTCTTGTATCCACATTTCCTGCAAAATCAGCATCTACAAACCCCAGCAATGGAACAATATCCTGAGCTTGCTTCTCAAACTTTAACCCTAAAGTCACTGATCCCTTTAGGTATCTTAACACTTGCTTCATTGCTTCCCAATGTGCCTTTCCAGGATTTGACATGAATCTGCTTACCAAAGAAACACAGTAGGCTAAGTCAAGTCTACTGCAAATCATACCATACATCAAACTACCAACACCACTTGCATATGGTATCTTTCTCATGTATCTTTCTTCTTCAGTAGTTTTGGGACATTGATCCTTGGATAACTTTGTCTGCTAATTCACTGGAACACTCAAAATCTTGGATTCATGCATGTTGAACCTCTCCACCACCTTCTGAAGATAGTTCCTTTGAGATAAGAACATCATTCCATCTTTCCTGTTTCTGTTGATATCCATTCCAAGAATCTTCCTTGCATCCCCCAGATCTTTCATATCAAACTCTGAACTTAATTTCTTCTTAAGTTGCTGGATCTTATACTTACTCTTACTAGCTATAAGCATATCATCCATATAAAGTAACAGATACACATGATCAACTTTAGAATTCTTATCAAAGTAAACACAACTATCATATAAGCTTCTGGTAAAGCCTGCATTTTACATAAACTCATTGAACTTCTTGTTCCACTGTCTTGGGCTTTGGTTTAACCCATAGAGTGACTTCCTAAGATATCACACCTTCTCTTCACTTCCTGGAACCACAAAGCCTTCAGGTTGCTTCATATATATGTTTTCAATCAGGCCTCCATGTAAAAATGCAGTTTTTACATCCAGTTGTTGCAATTCCATATCCTCTTGAATTACCTTTGATAACAGAAGTCTAATAGAGTAATTTTTCACCATAGGAGAGAATACTTCATTGAAATCAATACCCTCCCTTTGTGTAAAGCCTTTGGAGACCAGCCTTGCCTTGTATCTCACTTTCTCAGTGTCTCCAGCTTCAATCTTCTTCTTATAAATCCACTTGGAACTTACTAGCTTCTGCCCATTTGGCTTATCCACCAACTTCCAGGTGTTATTCCTCTCCAGAGATTCCATTTCCTCCATCATATCACTAATCCAGTGTTCACCTTCATTTCCACTTAATGCTTCTTTGAAACTTTGAGGTTCATGGTGTTCTATGTCCTCTGCAACACTGAGTGCATAGTACACACTTCCTGCTTGTCCATAGAAATCTGGTCTCTGGATTTGTCTCCTTGGTCTATCCCTGGCAATGCTATAGTTTCTAAGATTTGGTGTCTCAGGTTGTATTTCATCTTCTTTTGAAGAACTTTAACTTGAGTGATGATCCAGGTTATCTTCTCTAGGTTGAGTGTTATCATGTGAATACTCCACCTCAACTGAAACTTTTTCAGCTTCCATAGCATCCTGAAACTCTCACACTACCAGCAGAAGTATATCCCATAACACTTTCATTGAACTTCACATCCTTACTCACAATGAGCTTCTGATTTCCAGGCTCCAAGCACCACAATCTGTACCCTTCTATCTGGATAACCCAATAACACACATCTGTGAACCCTTGGATCAAGTTTGTCTTGCTTAACATGAGCAAAAGCAAGATAGCCAAACACCTTCAAATCTGTATAGTCACTAAGCTTTCCATTCCATACTTCATCAGGTGTTTTGAAACCTAATGATGATGATGGTGATTTGTTGATGAGATAACATGCAGTGTTAACTGTTTCACTGATTTGTTGATGAGATAACATGCAGTGTTAACTGTTTCACCCCAAAACACCTTTGGTAAACCAGCATCAAGCAACATACATCTCACCCTTTCAAGAATGGTTCTATTGAACCTTTCAGCAATTCCATTATGTTGTGGATTCATAGGCACAGTTTTGTGTCTTGTGATCCCTTTCCCTTCCCAAACCTCATTGAATTCAGTGGATAAGTATTCAAGGCAATTGTCAGTCCTGAGGTGTTTAAGCTTCTTGCTCTTTAAGTTCTCCATTTGAGTCAACCATGCTTTGAACTTATTGAATGCATCACTTTTGTTTCTCAGCACAAACACCCATACTTTCCTGCTAACATCATCAATGATTGTTATAAAATATCTCTCTCCACCATGTGTCTCTGTCCTAGATGGTCCCCAGATATCAGAATGCACATAATCAAAAGCTTCTTGAGTGGTATGAACACCCTTACCATAAGGCAGTTTTTGAGACTTGCCCAATGCACATTTATCACAAAACTCAAGTGTTTCTGATCCCATGTTACCAATTATGCCTCTTCTTGATAACTCTTTCAGACCTCTCTCCCCAATGTGTCCAAGTCTCTTATGCCACAACATAAGCCCAGTTTTACTCAACACATTATCCAAGCTACCACAAACTGGTTGTCCTTACAAGATAAATAATCCATTATGCTTCCTACCCTTGATCACTAGCTTCTTGTCTTTTGTAATGTGTAAGAAACCATCAACTGATTTGAACTCACATCCAGTTGCATTTAAAGAGCTCAGGGAGAGTAAATTACTTTTAAGACCAGGTACATACCTCACATTTGAGATGGTTCTTGTGGCCCCATCAAACATGGTGATCTTTACTAAACCAGTGCCTAGAACTTTGCAAGAATGGTCATTGCCCAGCAAATCACTTCCTCCACCTTCCTTCTTGAGGTCTTGAAACCAGTGATCATGTGGGCACATGTGGAAAGAACATCCAATTTCCAAGACCCAGTCATTTTCCATCTTTGAATCAGTAATGTTTAGAACTTCTGGAGTATCTGTTTCATGCTCAACTGCTGCAGCTTCTGCACCTTGGCCTTCTTTCTTCTTCTTCTTTAATGGACAATTCTTCTTCAAGTGTCCAACCTGTTTACAGCTGAAACACTTCCTTTTCTCTACCCAATATCCAGCTTTCTTTGAGCCATCATTCCCATCCTTTGAATCTTTGAAACCTTGGCCCTTCTTCCTTTGATTATTTCTCTTGAACTTGATATTCAAACCTTCACCAGACTGGTTGGGTTTCTTTTCACCTTGACTCTATAGACATTTGGTTTTCAAGGCAGTGATAATTGAGTCATAACTCAACTTCTCTTGCCTCCCGAACATGATAGTATCTTTAAAACTCTCCATGGATCTTGGAAGTGCATTTAACACCATCAGAGCTTTATCTTCTTCTTCAATTTTGATGGCCAAATCCCCCAGTTCATCAATCAACTTTGTGAATTCATCTAGCTGGTCAGAAATTACCTTATCATCACTCATCCTGAAGGTAAGCAACTTTTGTTTGAGGAAGAGCTTGTTTGAAACTGACTTTGACTGATAAAGTTCCTCCAGTTTTGCCAGGCTTCTATGACAGTTTTACACCTGGAAATCTCCCTTAATGGCTTATCATCAAGACACAGGATGATCATACTCAAAGCCTTCTGATCTATATCACCTAACTTGGGTTTCTCAGTCTCCAACCACTGATCAATAGGTTTAAGAGCATTTGCAAGCCCCATCTGAATCAAGATGGCATTCATCTTGATCTTCCACAAGGCAAAATCATTCTTGCCGGAGAACTTGTCCTAGTACATCTTCATCTCTACCATTTCTCCTTCTTCTTCGGGTGTGAGAGTGGTTTCCCACAGAGGGCGCTTGTTGTGAAAATTACCTCACATAAAACAACCCAGAACATGTTCTGACAAAACACACACAAGAATGAACGAACTGATGATGAATGTTCGCACACAAACACTCAAGAACGGGCGAACATATGCACAGACGATGAAACAAGAAACAAAAACACACAAGAAGGTTTTATGTGGTTCGATCCAATGTGATCTACATCCACAGAGGTTCTACACACCTCAATTCACTTCACTCAAGCAGAAATTACAAGAATTAATCAAAATGTAGTAAAGCACCAATTCACAAATCGAATTAGGTTTTAGAACCCTAGATCTCTAATTATCTGTAATACCCGCGCCTCTCACAACTCACTGGCCAATATAAATTTCGCATTTCATACATTCCATATTTTTATGTGCTATTTGGTGATAGTTTTATAATAATTAATTTATTATATTTATTACGTTATTTTATATTTTGTGACTAATTTGGAGATGTTCAATTTGGTAGTCAAGAACCCCCTAGTCTAAAATATTGGGACATGCTACAAAATTTAAGACTACGCGTGACAAGTTTAAAATATAGAACATTATGTAGTACGTGGAAGTGTTAGATATGTAAAAGGGTTTTATTGTCGGAACAACAACAACAACAACAACAACAACAACAACAACAACAACAACAACAACAACAATAATAATAATAATAATAATAATAATAATAATAATAATAATAATAATAATAATAATAATAATAATAATAATAATAATAATAATAATAATAATAATAATAATAATAATAATAATAATAATAATAATAATAATAATAATAATAATAATAATAATAATAATAATAATAATAATAATAATAATAATAATAAAAGAAAGAGGTAAGTGACCGGATTAAGTAAAATAAAGGCGGTGGCTTGTTATCCATTTAGATAACTAAGATAAATAAAAGTTTATCTCCTATCTTCTATTCATTACAAGGAATTGGACGGTGCTCTAGTGAAGCCTGGAAATTCAAGAGGAACCTAACCACTTGGTAACAAGTTTGTTCTTCATTTTATTCATGCAAGTAATGATACTAATGGGGTTTATATCAAAGTTCTATTTGTCATAAGTGATTTTTTTCATCAGATCAAAAGTTGAAGTGTCAAGATTACATAGAGTTGATATTAAGATGCAAACTCTTTATTAGAGATTAAATTATGATGAGATGTTTAGAATATATATTAATAATTTGTGGTTTATGATATGATTTTGCAATTTTAATTTGAAATAAAACGCATACTGTATTATTATTATTTTATGGTAATTATGACAACCTTCATATATTTAGTTGATAGTAGTATAAAAATAAAATCATGGAAATTTATATGTATTCATGTTACGTGATATATCTCTAATCAATACTTTAATTAAGAAAAAATAAAAATATCGATTCTAAACTCATCAGTTGGCATGAAACTTGGAGAAAGATAAATAAGATACTAGATAACATGTTACCATTATAATTTGAGAAATAAGGTATGTCATTCCAAAAAATTTTAAGCACACTGGGCATAATACTATTTAAACATTTTAAGGTTTTATTTCTAATAGATATTTAAATCTAAGTAATATCTCACTAATAAACGTACAAAGGGATAGAAAGGAAGTGGTAATACATTTTGTTGTTTAGTTAATTGAGATAATTTTTTAATATATTGTGAATACCCATAAATTGGTGTATTGGTTTGATCATGTATCAGTAGCACGTAAATGGATGCTTCATTTTGTGAGTCTAACTTTATTAAACTTTAATCTTGGTAGTTTTACTATATTTATACTATTATTTTAGATTAACTGGAATACAAGAAGTAGAGAGTTTCAGATAATTTCTTTTGGAGACGAGGTAAGTAGAAATCCATTTTCAACTACAATGCTTGAACATAGTATTTGTGTTTATTATTTGTGATAATTGATTGTTATATGTGTTATTGTATACCTTTGTATTAATTGTTCTGTTCCGTTTCTTAAAATAAAAAAAAAAACGAACTGATGTGCATTAATCATGAGCATTAGCATATGCAAGAATTACATGTGTACATGTAAGAAGTCAAAATAGCATAATTTCTTAAATTGATAATGTTTAGGGGTTGGTCACCACTGGCACATTGAGTGTTATATATATTATACATGGTGTCTCTCGGGATGCTTCCGGTGACAGCGTGCACGCGGAAGAGGTTCCCACTTCAGCACCTTTATGATGATGGGTACGGGAAGAGGTAGACTTCCCGGTGGACTGCGGGGGCATGCAGGAGGCGGACCCCTGGTAGTCTCGGGAGGATAGCCGCTTGGTCGTACCAATCATCACTGATATCTCGGGTGGACTATAAGGGGGGAGGAGGGACCCTTGATAGTCACGAGTCTGGTCAATGAGTGTTATTTTTGGGAGGTTTGTGTCAGTGACGAGAGCCAATTCCCACCAAATATGATTTCTTTTGAGAAAGAGTTGAAAACAATGGCTTTGTGAAATGCATCTCATCATCGCATTGGTCATGCATGATTTCTGCTTACTGAGTTTTAGCTCACGTAGTTCTTGCATTGTAGGTGAGTTTGACTATGCATGAGCTCGTGGACTGATCTGGCATGCTGTTGAAGCTGATGCAAGTTTTGAAGCCTCGTGTATATGAATGACGATCTGTGGGGCTAAACCTTGGACTCACTATGTTTTTGCTAGTGTTCTAATAATCTTTTTGGACACGTTCAAATTAAGGAACTTTAATATGTATATTTCTGTAAATATGGTGTTGTATGGAGTGTGACACATTTTTACTCGATCTGGATCTATGTAAATATATGTAGGTGAGATTTTGGTGTTGAAGCAGTATTCTAAATTTCTAATTTTGGAAAGAAAAAAAAAAAAGAATATATAGGTTTTGTAAGACTAAAAACTAGTATAAAATAAGTTTTTACAAGGATGGGTGTGACAGAGTGGTATCAGGGCCCGGTTTGTGCCCTGTAGACTGTTTGTATACATGAGCTCAGAAATTCTGAAGCGCAGACATGCCAGTAAGTTTTACATTTTCTTAATTTGCATTCATTATTTCATGAATCATATTGGCCTGGAACAGAGGGACAATAAAATTAGAAAGAAGTCATGGAGGTCGTTAGAGGAGAAGGTGTTGAAGGAGATAACGAACAGGAACAAAATGCACCAGCAGTAGGTGTTGGCCTGGAAGCGATTGTGGCTCGGTTGACAGGATTAGTCAAACAACAGTCGCAACAGATTCAGCAACTTATCCAACAAAGGGGTGTGGGTGGACAACCAGGGAATGGTGTAAATCAACAGCAACCTCGAGCTGAATACTTAGAGGTCATCGGAGAGAGGTTTAGAAAGCTTAACCCGCCAACATTTGAGAGTGCAACGGATCCCACCGATGCAAAGGATTGGCTTAGAACTATAGAAAATATGTTTTTGTATAGTAAAGTCCCTGAGGAGGAAAAGGTATTGTGTGCGTCGTTCATGTTACGTGGAAGTGCAGGACACTGGTGGGACACAATGAAAACTATTGAGGATATGGCGACAATGACGTGGGGTAGGTTCAAAGAACTTTTTAGAAACAAGTATTTCACTGCCCCAGTTCGAGTAATGAAGATGAACGAGTTCATACAGTTGAGACAAGGAGCAATGGATGTTACAGACTGCATCGCCATGTTCGAGCAACTCTCTAGGTTTGCGGAGCACATGGTTAGTACGGATGCGTTGAAAGTAGAAAGGTTCCTAGAGGGTCTGAGGCCAGAGCTATATAGGGATGTGTGTATGGCTGGTATACATGGGGTAACCTATTCACAAGTTGCTGAAGGAGCGTTGATTGCCGAACAGGCATAAATGAAAATTAAGCGTGCTCAGGAGGTTAGGCGCCAGTTTATACAATGACAAGGACCTCATTTTGTAGGAGATGGAAAGAAAAGGCCACTACAAGGGCAAGGTCCAAGGCCGGGTTCTCAACCAAAATCAGGACAACAGTCATGGGATCAGAACAAGCGCCAAAAGAGTGAACAAGAAAAATCACCAGTTACACAACCTACATGTCCCACGTGTGGAGGTTCGCATAGTGGAAAGTACTTTGCAGAGTACCGGACTTGTTCTAAATGTGGAAAAGCAGGACACCTTTCAACAGTTTGTCCAGAGAACTCAAACTCTGGTACACAAAAGAAGACGCCAGCTAGAGTCTTTACCATGACCACGGAGGAAGCGGAAGCAAATACATCTGTAGTAACAGGTAAAGTTCCCATTTGTGATACGATTGCATTTGCATTATTTGATTCTGGAGCTACACATTCATTTGCATCCACTGAGTATGTGAAGAGGCTGGGTAGGAAACCTGATGTAGCAGACGTTAGTTATAATGTAGTGATCCCCTCCAGAGAGTCAAAACAAACTAACCAGATTCTGCGAGCATGTGTTATCTCTATTGAAGGAAGAAAACTTTATGCCGATCTGATCATATTAGATATGAATGATTATGATGTGATTTTGGGAATGGACTGGCTATCGAAATATGGTGCTACAATAGATTGTCAGAACAAGATAATCACATTTCAGCCGCCTGGTGACACATCTTTTGTCTTTGTTGGAGTAAGAAAAAGGTTCAAATATCACACGATATCAGCGGTGAAAGCAAAACGGTTATTAGAAAGCGGTTGTGAAGGCTACCTAGTAAGTGTTATGAGTATGGAAGAGAAGCATTGTCCGACTATTGAGGAAGTAGCAGTGGTGCAAGAATACCCTAAAGTATTTCCAGACGAACTCCCAGGATTACCCCCAGACAGAGAGATAGAGTTTGTAATTGATGTATATCCAGGGACTGCTCCTATATCGAAGTCACCATACAGAATGGCGCCAACAGAGTTGAAGGAATTGAAGATTCAACTGCAAGATTTACTGGACAAAGGCTTCATTAGACCTAGCTTTTCGCCATGGGGTGCACCGATTTTGTTTGTCAAGAAGAAAGATGGTACTTTGAGGATGTGCATAGATTACAGAGAACTGAACAAGGTTACGATCAAGAAAAAATACCCCTTACCCAGGATTGATGACTTGTTTGATCAACTCCAAGGAGCTGCTATATTCTCCAAGATTGACCTGCGTTCAGGTTATCATCAACTGAAAATTAAAGAGGAAGATATCCCGAAAACGACATTC
Source organism: Ajuga chamaepitys (assembly GCA_958295605.1). Classification (NCBI taxonomy): domain Eukaryota; kingdom Viridiplantae; phylum Streptophyta; class Magnoliopsida; order Lamiales; family Lamiaceae; genus Ajuga; species Ajuga chamaepitys. The sequence goes on along the minus strand of OY282499.1, from coordinate 32,179,126 downwards.
AGTACAAGATACGGGCACTATGAGTTCTTGGTAATGCCATTCGGTTTGACAAATGCCCCAGCAGCTTTCATGGATATGATGAATCGGGTGTTCAAAGACTTTTTGGATAAGTTCGTTATCGTGTTTATTGATGACATCCTGATCTACTCCAAGAATGAAGCAGAACATGTTGTGCATTTGAGAAAGGTTTTAGACGTTCTAAAGGAGAAACGATTGTATGCCAAGTTCAAGAAATGTGAGTTCTGGTTGGATAGAGTAATATTTCTAGGGCATGTTGTGTCAGGAGAAGGAATTTCAGTTGATCCAAGTAAAGTTGAAGCAATTAACAATTGCCACAACCTACAAACCCTTCAGAGGTACGTAGTTTTCTCGGGTTAGCTGGGTACTACCGCAGGTTCGTAGAAGATTTCCCGAAAATAGCATCTCCCTTAACACAATTGACTAGGAAGAGTGTAACATTCAAATGGACAGAGGCTTGTGAGCAGACTTTTCAGGAACTGAAGAAAAGGTTAACCTTAGCGCCGATCATTTCAATACCAACGGGGACTGGAGGCTTTGTGGTATACAGTGATGCTTCGAAGAACGGTTTAGGGTGTGTGTTAATGCAGAACGACAAAGTAATAGCATATGCATCCAGACAATTAAAGGAGTATGAGAAGAACTACCCTACTCATGACTTGGAGCTTGGAGCAGTGGTATTTGCGCTAAAAATTTGGAGACACTATCTATATGGAGAATGATGTGAGATCTACACTGATCACAAAAGTCTGAAGTACCTTTTCACACAGAAAGAGTTGAATATGAGACAGAGAAGATGGTTAGAACTCGTGAAAGACTATGATTGTGTTATCAACTATCATCCTGGTAAAGCAAATGTCGTAGCTGATGCCTTAAGCAGAAAATCGTCCCAAGGTACTACATTGATGGCTTTGATTCAGAAACCAGAGTTACTAGACTTGCAAAGAATGAATGTTGAGATTGTTCAACTGGGAATAGTGGAGGCAAGACTAGCAGCTCTAACCCTTCAGCCTACCCTTCTTGATAGAATTAAGCAAGGACAAAATGCAGATGAATATTTAGCTAAAGTAAAGAAGGATGTCGCATCAGGGATGCCATCAGACTTTCAGTTGTTATAAAATGATGTCTTAAGATTCAAAAATCGTTTATGTGTGCCAAGTGTTGATAGCATTCGTAGAGATATTATGGTTGAGGCGCATTCGACACCATATTCAGTACATCCAGGAGCTACCAAAATGTATCGAGATTTAAAGGTGCAGTATTGGTGGCCAGGTATGAAGAAAGATATTGCTCAGTGTGTAGAACAGTGTTTGACCTGTCAGCAGGTAAAAGCAGAACATCAAAGACCGGCAGGAACCTTACAGCCCTTACTAATTCCGGAATGGAAATGGGAGAACATTACAATGGATTTTGTTGTGGGATTGGCAAAAACTGCAAAGGGTCACGATGCTATCTGGGTAATTGTGGACAGACTTACGAAATCTGCTCATTTTCTCCCAGTCTGTACTACTTACTCCATGGATCGTTATGCTCAGATATATATACAGGAAATAGTTAGACTTCACGGAGTACCGTTATCCATTATTTCAGATAGAGACTCAAGATTCCTGTCTACCTTCTGGAAGAGTTTACACAAGGCACTGGGAACACAGTTGTCTTTCAGTATTGCATATCATCCACAAACTGACGGACAATCAGAAAGAACGATACAAACTCTAGAAGATATGCTCAGAGCTTGTGTGTTAGATTTCCAGGGTCAATGGAGCGAATTCCTACCTTTGATAGAATTTTCCTACAACAACAGTTATCAATCTACTATAGGAATGGCACCTTATGAAGCACTATATGGCAGGAAGTGTCGATCTCCGATACATTGGGATGAGGTTGGCGAAAGAAGACTTCTAGGTCCAAGTGTAATGCAAGAAACGTCAGAAGCTGTGTCACAGATTCGGGAAAGGATGAAAACAACTCAGAGTCGCCAGAAAAGCTATGCAGATAAGAGAAGGAGAGCACTTGAGTTTGCAGTGGGAGATTTAGTATTCTTGAAAGTTGCACCAATGAAGGGAATAATGCGGTTTGGTAAGAAAGGAAAACTTAGTCCGAGATATATTGGTCCATTTCCTATTATTGAGAGAGTTGGTAATGTTGCCTACAAACTCGATTTGTCAGCATCAATGTCTCAAATACACAATGTGTTCCATGTGTCAGTGTTAAGGAAGTATATTGCAAATCCATCTCATGTCCTGAACAGTGAACCCGTAGAACTACAAGCAGACTTAGGGTATAAGGAAGTACCAGTACAAATTTTATTAAGGGAAGTAAAACGGCTCAGAAACAAAGAAATTCCGTTAGTCAAAGTGCTATGCAGAAATCAATCAGTCGAAGAAGCCACCTGGGAAAGAGAGGATGAAATGAGAGCCAAATATCCTGAACTCTTCAAGTAAGTAAATTTCGGGGACGAAATTTCATAAGGGGGGGAGGATGTAATACCCGCGACTCTCACAACTCACTGGCCAATATAAATTTCACATTTCATGCATTCCATATTTTTATGTGCTATTTGGTGATAGTTTTATAGTAATTAATTTATTATATTTATTACGTTATTTTATATTTTGTGACTAATTTGGAGATGTTTAATTTGGTAGTCAAGAACCCCCTAGTCTAAAATATTGGAACATACTACAAAATTTAAGACTACGCATGACAAGTTTAAAATATAGAACATTATGTAGTACGTGGAAGTGTTAGATATGTAAAAGGGTTTTATTGTCGGAACAACAACAATAACAACAACAACAACAACAACAACAACAACAACAACAATAATAATAATAATAATAATAAAAGAAAGAGGTAAGTGACCGGATTAAGTAAAATAAAGGCGGTGGCTTGTTATCCATTTAGATAACTAAGATAAATAAAAGTTTATCTCCTATCTTCTATTCATTACAAGGAATTGAACGGTGCTCTAGTGAAGCCTGGAAATTCAAGAGGAACCTATCCACTTGGTAACAAGTTTGTTCTTCATTTTATTCATGCAAGTAATGATACTAATGGGGTTTATATCAAAGTTCTATTTGTTATAAGTGATTTTTTTCATCAGATCAAAAGTTGAAGTGTCAAGATTACATATAGTTGATATTAAGATGCAAACTCTTTATTAGAGATTAAATTATGATGAGATGTTTAGAATATATATTAATAAATTGTGGTTTATGATATGATTTTGCAATTTTAATTTGAAATAAAACGCATACTGTATAATTATTATTTTATTGTAATTATGACAACCTTCATATACTTAGTTGATAGTAGTATAAAAATAAAATCATGGAAATTTATATGTATTCATGTTACGTGATATATCTCTAATCAATACTTTAATTAAGAAAAAATAATAATATCGATTCTAAACTCATCATGTTGGCATGAAACTTGGAGAAAGATAAATAAGATACTTGATAACATGTTACCATTATAATTTGAGAAATAAGGTATATCATTCCAAAAAATTTGAAGCACACTGGGCATAATACTATCTAAACATTTTAAAGTTTTATTTCTAATAGATGTTTAAATCTAAGTAATATCTCACTAATAAACGTACAAAGCGATAGAAAGGAAGTGGTAATACATTTTGTTGTTTAGTTAATTGAGATAATTTTTTAATATATTGTAAATACCCATAAATTGGTGTATTGGTTGATCATGTATCAGTAGCACGTAAATGGATGCTTCATTTTGTGAGTCTAACTTTATTAAACTTTAATCTTGGTAGTTTTGCTATATTTATACTATTATTTTAGATTAACTGGAATACAAGAAGTAGAGAGTTTCAGATAATTTCTTTTGGAGACGAGGTAAGTAGAAATCTATCTGCAACTACAATGCTTGAACATAGTATTTGTGTTTATTATTTGTGATAATTGATTGTTATATGCGTTATTGTATACCTTTGTACTAATTGTTCTGTTTCGTTTCTTAAAATAAAAAAAAAAACGAACTGATGTGCATTAATCATGAGCATTAGCATATGCAAGAATTACATGTGTACATGTAAGAAGTCAAAATAGCATAATTTCTTAAATTGATAATGTTTAGGGGTTGGTCACCACTGGCACATTGAGTGTTATATATATTATACATGGTGTCTCTCGGGATGCTTCCGGTGACAGCGTGCACGCGAAAGAGGTTCCCACTTCAGCACCTTTATGATGATGGGTACGGGAAGAGGTAGACTTCCCGATGGACTGCGGGGGTAGGCTGGAGGCGAACCCCTGGTAGTCTCGGGAGGATAGCCGCTTGGTCGTACCAACCATCACTGATATCTCGGGTGGACTATAAGGGGGGAGGAGGGACCCTTGGTAGTCACGAGTATGGCCAATGAGTGTTATTTTTGGGAGGTTTGTGTCAGTGACGAGAGCCAATTCCCACCAAATATGATTTCTTTTGAGAAAGAGTTGAAAACAATGGCTTTGTGAAATGCATCTCATCATTCACGCATTGGTCATGCATGATTTCTGCTTACTGAGTTTTAGCTCACGTAGTTCTTGCATTGTAGGTGAGTTTGACTATGCATGAGCTCGTGGACTGATCTGGCATGCTGTTGGAGCTGATGCAAGTTTTGAAGCCTCGTGTATATGAATGATGATCTGTGGGGCTAAACCTTGGACTCACTATGTTTTTGCTAGTGTTCTAATAATCTTTTTGGACACGTTCAAATTAAGGAACTTTAATATGTATATTTCTGTAAATATGGTGTTGTATGGAGTGTGACACATTTTTACTCGATCTGGATCTATGTAAATATATGTAGGTGAGATTTTGGTGTTGAAGTAGTATTCTAAATTTTTCTAATTTTGGAAAGAAAAAAAAAAGAATATACAGGTTTTGTAAGACTAAAAACTAGTATAAAATAAGTTTTTACAAGGGTGGGTGTGACATTATCTCTCTACTGCATTGTATACAAAGGGAAAATGTGATAATTGTGTTCTCATTGATAAGAGCTTCAAGCCTATATCAGTAATGTATCTCGAATCTTCGTGAGGAGTGAGTTACAACTGCTTTAAGTTGCGAGCTGCAAGTTTGTTAACAACGGTTGAGTTACAACGGTTTCTGTTAGCTCAAAACCGTTGTGTTTGTCCTTTTGTACATATGTCACTTTCAGCCAAAAACCCGGTTCAGTTTACACCCTTCTCTTGACTCGATCAAATCCATTTCTTCTAGTCCGATTCTTAGACGTGTGAATCCAGTTCTGAATTCCCAACGCACCATATTCCATATAGGCACCACCTTGGTGATATTGAACACATCTCCCGAATATTTATATTTAGATTTTTTTAATAGAATTGCCGTAATATTAGACCCTTTTGAACTTGAGTGGTCACTGAAATCAATTAGCAAGAACGAAAAACCTATGCGATTGAGAAACCATACAATTTTTAGGTGTATTTGGTAATTTTAATAATTCCAAAACATTATGCTTTATAGCCTGTATGTACTTGGATTTAATAATATAAGATTCTATCAGAATATTTTTTTTGATGAATTTGTACATCTTGAGTTGTAATTTAATTTTTACGAGACAACAATGATGTAATCAAAATATTAAATCAACTGGGTAGTGCACTAAGAAATAAACTTAAGATTGCGACTATTTACAACCCACTAAAGTTCTTAATGAATTCTATTATTAAAATACTATTATAAAATGACAAAATAACAATTAATAATAACAAAGCTCTAAGAAAGCGTGTTTCTTTCCCGACACTCCATAAACTGTAGTTTTTTCAAGGTTACATCGATGGTTATTTATTTTCGTTTCTTCAAAGTTTCATCAATGATTATTTATTTTCGTCACTACGATTATTATAATTTTTATCGTGTTCTTTGTTTGTATTTTGATTTGAATAATGGACTAGTTGTGGTTTCATTCAACTACATAGGGCTGAAGATCATTCGACTTTCATCCTGTTCGATCGCAAAGTTTGAAAGGCGCTCAATCCGATTCACCCAGTTGTTGGTGTCAAACGATAGTCATCGTATTCAAGTTTTCATATTCGAATGAGTTATACAGATACACAATTTTTTTACAGAACACCAAACATTAAACATATTTTCGCATAACATTTAATTTAACATTTACAAAATGCAATTATACAACAAATTAAAATAAGGAATCATTTAGTTCTTTGTTACGTCGCCGCCGACTAGTTTCAAAGATTGAGTTTTTCTTTTTTGATATTCATATCTCAGAAAGAAAGTAAAATTAATTGTAAGTTGTTGTTAAAGGAAGTGTATTACCTCACTGCAAAAAACAAAACCTTTATTAAACAGGAGGTTTGATTTTTTTCTTTTAATATTTTATTTAAAATAGTTTAATTTAATAAAGAATGGTAAAATTGGTACTAAGTGAGCTATATTAAAAGTTTGTACTATTTTTTAAAATAAGTAGGCTAAATTAAGGAATGAATTACGTTATTTATAATTGAATAATTAAACATGGGTTCTCCTCTTGACTGAAGGAGTCTAGTTTTCTCTCGTGGGAGAATTAGGGTTAGGGTTTCCCTTGGGTTTTCTGCATTTTTTTTATGTCCTCCACTCCGGTGCCGCTGCGCTAGCCTGGGCCGTGGAGTATTACGGGTGAGTGTAGTATTAGGGTTGGTTGTCGCGTCATGTTTTTCATCTAGGGTTAGGATTTTGTAGGTGTTGGGTCCGAATCGCTTCTTGTTCGCAGCGTGTTTCGCTGACGACAACCTGACTATATCCATATTTAGGGCTAGATTAGGAGATGGAAGATCAGACTGATGTAGAGGCTAGGGTTGTGGATTTGGATGATGATGAGAATGAGGAAAGGGTTATCAAATTGACTGATCCATGCTGCATTGTGGGGAAGCTTGTCACAGTAAAGCCTTATAATAAATACTACATGCTTGAGTTCATTACAAAGGCATGGAAGAAGAATCATGTACATTCAGTGAGAGAGTGGGGGTAATGACATGTATTTGTTCACCTTTCATAACAAGGAGGCTAGAGATTGGGTTATGAAGAACCAACCTTGACACTTTGATGGCTTCCTATTCACTGTGACGGAGCTTAACGATACTGACTAAGCTTCATCAGTGACCATAACGGGATCTTCCTTTTGGGTTCGATCAAATGATGTGCCGGTCGTGGGATTCACAGAGAGATTCTTAAAGGCGATTGCAAGTCAGATGGGGTATTGGAAGAATGGGATATAAAGAAAGATGCAACTATCGGCAGATACTTGAGATTTAAAGTCAACATGGACATTACTGTGCCACTGATGTGAAGCCTAAATGTGAAATTCAAAGGGGAAATGATGCATCTACTAGTATATTGCTATTGATGTGGATTATCGGGCATCGGTATAGATCATGTGACTTCTACGACAAAAATGAATGTCCAGAGCCAAATGACACACGATATGGTCCTTTCCTCAAGACGTCTCCTTTAAAGTATATACGTAACCTAATAGTTGTTGATGAAATAAGCCACAATACAACAAAAATGAACCTTAAACCCACACTTAATACCCTCCAACCTACTGAACCGAAAAGCCCCATTACCATACCCCATAAAGTGTACCCAATCCCCTACCCCAAACAACCATAAAAGTACCCCATATTTCCCAAGAAGATACTGAATCTATGACCACGCTGTCGAGTGCAGACAAATTAGATTATTATTTCCTAACTTTATTTCCTAATAATAGAAAGGATAAGTCAAGGTCGATTCCCACAGGGAACATGAACTAATAGAATTATTGTAATTAACAAATTTTATATAAGTAATTATAATAATATAAGTATAACTATAATAAGGGGAGATTTGTTTGATGCAAATTAACTAAACACTAAGTGATTACACTAGCAAATTAAGATGAATTTAAGTATGAATAAACGACATTCCCGCCTTTAACCCAGTATCCCCCTAGTCTGAATATCCATGTAACTAATGCAATTACTTGACTAATTAGTTTTGAAACCCTTACTCAAAGAATTAACAGGTACACTTAGCTAACTCTTGTTACCCCTTAAGTATAATTAACTACAGGTTCACTTAGTAATTAATCCTATCCAATTAAGTAGTCCTAGGATACGATCGCTAGAACACCATTAATAAAATGCATAGGGAACTAAGGTAACAGAGTAGGTACCGTGTTGTACTCACAAGCTCGGTACAAGTGACCACGATTATCCTAGTGAGTAACCACTTTTTGCTACTTTTAGACACAAACGCATAACAATTACAGATTATGAATTTACGACCTAGCGACATTCAAATGCCTATTATCAGGGTGATCAATCCAAATAGCAAACATACAAAAGATAGAGTAAACCGAATAACATAAGTAATTTCAGAACATAATTAAATCAAACAATCACCGGATTATTTACACAAACATCAGTCTAGGGTTCAACTTAGTCAAAGACAGAAAATATAAAACTTAGCCGATCATAGTGATCGCTAAGAACAAATTACAAAAAAAAAAAAAAAAAAAAAACATGAAACTAGAAAACCAGAATTACCGAATCTTGAGTCTTCGTGCTCTTCAGAATTCTCAAGTCCGAGCTCTTCAATCAATGTAAAAGTTCTCCATTGATGTCTAGAGCCTTGGGATATTTATAGGAGTGCATCTCTAGGATAAAGAGGGAGAAACCTAATTGAAATAGGAAAATAAGTCTAAAACTCGTTTTTGAGCTGATGGGCCAAGTAATGAGCAGACACTGCATTGCTTTTCCAACTTCAAAGCTATTTTTGAGGGTCTTCTTGTCATTTTTGGGTTTTTCTTCTTTCACGTAAAGTTGTAGTTCTTTGAATCAGCTTTGGAACGACACCAATTGCACCTCACGTAGAGTTGTAGATCTCATGATATGGCCAAAAGACTAGAGGTATGTCAAGCTGGCGCCTTAAGTCTCGGCCGAGAATCGCTTCTACAACCCAAAAGTCCGAGTTCCCTGGCCTTCTTTCTTTGCCGAGACTCAATTTCTCGGCGAGCACAATCTCCTTAAGCTTTGGCTCGATTTTTCTTTGTTTTTGACTTGTTCTCAACATCCATTCTTAGTCTAGTTCGACTTTTTGGTCTAAATTCACCCAAATAACTTCAAAACAAGTCACAAACATTAAATTGTCCAATAATACAGAATACGAGCAATACACGATCAATTACGCATTTAAATGCCACTAAATAGACACTTAACTTGACATATTACGCATAAACACATGTACTAAATTCCGCCAAACTTAAACCTTTGTTCGTCCCGAACAATGCAAAACACAGAAGAAACACACCAAACACGTGTTAAGGGCGCGTTTTAAGTGGCAAACATAGTTTCAGACCCATTTTTATATAGCAAGACAATATGATAATCCGAGCATATCTGACATAGCAACTTAAACTACTTTCGAGACTCGATACTTTTAACAAATCCTTACCGGTTAAGTGTATCACTCATCTCTCAAGTGTATAAGATAAATTCAATTCACTCGCATTGGACTACATGCAACGCCTACCATATGCTTGCCCATATCTAAATTAGACCTCGTACGTAACATGTGTGACAGAGGATCAAAAAGGTCTATATTTTAGGTTGTAATGTAGGCTTAAGGTAAGGTGGGAAATATTTGGGTAAAAGTGACTAATCTTTGGACTAATCGAGTTTTTCCTACTCAACCATCCCTAAAAAAACTCACTCATTCCTCACTCTTCAATTTCAGCAAACTTCCCTTCAAGAAAGTTTCTTCACCCCTCAAAAGTACTTACAATAACTCAAGTGCTTTTTCACGCTTCATTTTCGGGTACCACAATTTGGGACTACCCAATTTCTATAATCAAATCAAACAATAAAGCACTTTTAGACTCCTAACCTCTCTTTTAAACAAAAATAATAAAACACTTATTTACAATGACTTTTTCAATTCTTTTCTTTTCTTGTTTTTTTTTTTTCAATCATAACTACTAAAACAATAACCAATACGTCACACTTTACACCCCCTCCCCCAAACTTGATTGAAAACCAACATTTGTAGGGAAAAGAGTGGGATGAATTGGTTCTAAAAATATAACACTAAGGAGAGGTTATTCAGTCTCGATTTCTTTCACCTATCATTTGTATTTCCATTTCTTCCTTCAAAACTTCCCATCTTTCACCCATATTAATTCCCAAAGCTTCCCAACTACCTTCCAATCCTCCTCCCTCATACTCACTCTTAGTCCAAATGGGCCAAAGGTTTCATATTGAAAGGATGTGGCTTCTAAAGTAAGGCTATCAAAGAAAAAGCTATGAAGCTCAACTGGGCTAATCAACGGAAAGTTTTATTGGTCACAAGGAAAATATAGTAAGGCTAAATAATAGGTTAAAAATAAAAAAAACCGCTTAAAATCATAACATGTCTGACATATTCACAATAGCGACTCAGGGCAAGTTCTAGAGACGACTACATATAACCACATAATTCACACCGAAAGAATGTAGATATTACTCCAAAGATGGGAGTACAAAATTTGGTTCAGAAACTCACAAGGTTATACATGATCACAGGTCTCAAGTACAAGCTCAATTTTATCTTCATTACATGTCATGCTCTATCATATGTCAATTTTTCTTTTTCAAATTTTAAGCACAATTTATGATCATCGTTAACTTGTTGCACACTTGTCGTTACCCTAATCTCTTGTCCTTAAAACATGCAGTTACAATCAAGGTACAATCTCAGGTTGACTCAATCCTAGACTCAACTAAAATGCAAAGTACATAACAACTAAACATGACCCAACTCGCAAAGACAGTGGCTCACAAGCCAGACGATCAACCAAGTAATTGGCTCATAGGCCATACAACTATGGCTCACAGGCCAACACTCAATAAATAAACAAGAACTCGCAGCTAGCCCAAAGCAAGAAAATATATGAAAATAAAGCTCAAAGCTCAAAAGCTTAAAAGCGGCCAAGTCGTCCCACTTACACCCTTTCCCCCAAACTTGGTTGAAAAGCACAGATTATGGGGAAAAAGAGGGTAGACTTGGTGCTTACTTACAGTGCTACTACTGAGTTGGTGGTTGGAAGCTATGCTTGCGCCATTATTTGGCTATCGCGCCCCACCGTATGTCTTGTTATATCCATCCTGCTCCACTGCTATGCTGATTTCAAGTCATGATATTTCCTACATACTAATAAAAAACGATAATAAAACACATCAAATAGAAAATAACAATAAAATACATAAAGTAAAAATACGATAAACTTCGGGTTGCCTCTCGACAAGCTCCTTTATTTGACGTCGTTGGCTCGACTTAAGACTTCCGTTTTAGAAAATATACCAAGGAGGTTTGCGGGCTAGTCTTGACGATTGTGGCTCCTCCACTGCCGTATGATTTTTCATTCTGACTCGTTTTCTTCTCAGGTATGCACTTGGAGCCATGTTCAAATTGCACCCGCACTTTAATTTTTTTTCACAGACTGTCTGTAACACACTAGGTGACCCAGTGTGTGTCATGAACCCAACATATGGCAGGGTACTGGACAATTCAGTGTGTGTCTTCAAAACAATATCTTTCAACATACTTGATGACCTGGTATGCGTCTAGCACACAATGTCTGATGGCACATAGGATGACCCAATGTGCATCTCGCATCCAATGTACGTCTGTTCAACCCAATTTTCGATGCCCTCTTCATTCTGCAACACTTTACGGGCTTTTCATCCTCTCTAGGTTGATCTTCGCTCCCCAAAATTAAGACATTTTCGTTCATCAGATTTTTCTTGGGCTGGGATACCAATGTCACTCTTTCTTGACTTTCTAACCTACTTACCACGGTAAACAATTGACTAATTTGAGTCTCAAGATTTCTTATTCTCGACCGTGTCTCTTCCTGAAATTGCAGAGTGTTAGAAACAAATATTTTTACCATATCTTCCAATGAAATATTGGAATTTTGTTCCGCCATGACATCAAAAGAAACAGTAACAGTCCTGCAGAAAGTAGCACTTCGACCAGCACATAGGATGACCCAAAGATTACGAAAAGTAATGAAAATAAATAATACTAATTAACAGAAGAAAATGTGTATCTAAAATAATAGAGAATATAGTTAACACAAGAAACACAATTAATTTCAACCGTTCCCCGGCAGCGACGCCTAAATTTGACCGTGCTATCGAGTGTAAGCAAATTAGATTATTATTTTCTAACTTTCTTTCCTAATAATAGATAGGGTAAGTCAGGGTCGATCCCACAGGGAACATGAACTAATCAAATTATTGTAATTAACCAATTTTATATAAGGAATTATAATAATATAAGTATAACTATAATGAGAGGGGATTTGTTTGATGCAAATTAACTAAACACTAAGTGATTACACTAGCAAATTAAGATGAATTTAAGTATGAATAAATGATATTCCCGCCTTTAACCTAGTATCCCCCTAGTCTGAATATCCGTGTAACTAATGCAATTGCTTGACTAATTAGTTCTGAAACCCCTACTCCAAGAATTAACAGGCACGCTTAGCTAACTCTTGTTACCCCTTAAGTATAATTAACTGCAGGTTCGCTTAGTAATTAATCTTATCTAATTAAGTAGTCCTAGGATACAATCGCTAGAAAACCATTAATCAAATGCATAGGGAACTAAGGTAACAGAGTAGGTACGATGTTGTACTCACAAGCTCGGTACAAGTGACCACGACTTATATTATCCTAGTGGGTAACCATTTTTTGCTACTTTTGGACACAAACGCATAACAATTACAGATTATGAATTTATGACCCAGTGTCATTCATATGCCCATTATCAAGGTGATCAATCCAAATAGCAAACATACAAAAGATAGAGTAAACCGAATAACATAAGTAATTTCAGAACATAATTAAATCAAACAATCACCGGATTATTTACACAAACATCAGTCTAGGATTTAACTTAGTCATAGACGGGAAATGTAACTTAGCCGATCATAGTGATTGCTAAGAACAAATTACAAAAAGAAAACATGAAACTAGAAAACCCTAATTGCCAAATCTTGAGTCTTCGTGCTCTTTAGAATTCCCAAGTCCGAGCTCTTCAATCAATGTAAAAGTTCTCCCTTGATGTCTAGAGCTTTGAGATATTTATAGGAGTGCATCTCTAGGATAAAGAGGGAGAAAACCTAATTGAAATAGAAAAACAAGTCTAAAACTCATTTTTGAGCTTGTGGGCCAAGTAATGGGCCGACACTGCAATGCTTTTTCCAACTTCAAAGCTATGTTTGACGGTCTTTTGGTCATTTTTTGGGTTTTTCTTCCTTCCTGCAAAGTTGTAGCTCTTTGAATCAGCTTTCCAACGCCACCAATTTCACCTCAATCGAAATTGTAGATATCAAGATATGGCCAAAAAACTATAGGTGTGTAAAGCAGGCGCCTTAAGTCTTAGCGGAGACTTATGATTCTCGGCCGAGACGCTTCTACAACCCAAAAATCCGAGTTCCCTTACCTTCTGTCTTGGCCGAGAATCTATTTCTCGACTGAGCTCAATATTCTGAAGCTTTGGCTCGATCTTTCTTGGTTTTTGACTTGTAGGACTTGTTCTCAACATCCATTCTTAGTTGAGTTCGATCTTTTGGTCTAAATTCACCCAAATAACTTCAAAACAAGTCACAAACATTAAATTGTCCAATAATACAAAATACGAGCAATACACGATCAATTACGCATGTAAATTCCACTAAATAGACACTTAACTCGACATATTATGCACACATAAACACATGTACCAATCTACTATACCAAACACCGACCTTTTATCCCTTGCAGTGGAACTCAAGAAAAAGCGAATACCCACTCATCTACTAGCTACTATAGTGAACCAGTTTACTGAAGTAAATGGAACCAATAGCCATGAGGAAATTTCAAGCTCAAAACAGCCACCGCCTAAACCTATCCGCTACATGAAACCCACTGACTCCAGCTATAAACCAACACACTGACTGAAACCACACACCATTTACACGAAATTTCTCACACATCCCATAGAAACCCCACCTCAACTGTTTGTATGCCCCACACACATAACATGCATGCAACGTCCACAATAGTGCATGCTACCTACCCCAGCTTGCAAAGTAACCCACATTCACCAACAACCACTGAACTTTTGCCAACCTCAAGTAAAACACCACTCCTATATATCCCTAACCCACAGACACACAAATTAAAACCACCACGTGAGCTTGATACCGATAAACAACCTCTACATCCACACCCAACAACAACCCAAAACACAACCTTTAAGGACACTTGGAAACGAATACCCACTCGAGCGAGAGAATCCAAGAAGAACTGTGTATCCACACATAAAACACAAAAATGCCACATGGAGGTTACAGATGATATGACCATAAATGAGGTTAGTGACTATGGTTTGAAAATGAAAAAGTGTAGGGAAGTTTTGAAGGTTGACAATGGAATGAATTATAATGGCCCGCAACCTCCACCGACAATAATGAGTTATCTCGGATAGTTTGAGTGCTGAAACGGGAAATCAAAACACAAGATCCCAACTTTATTTTGTCTAAAACAAGACTATTTACGTATGAGGTTGAGCTGCTGAGTAGAGAGTTAGGTTTTTGAATTCTTCTTGGCTATTGATTGTGATGATACGGGTGGAGGTAGAGGCGGAGGGTTACGTATTTTTTGGAAGGAGGATGAGGAGGTGGAGGTATTATCTAGTTTGAAACATCATTTAGATCTCCTCATAGGGGATTGGCCAATGAGAGTAGGTTGGAGATTGATTGACTTCTACGGGTAGGCGGTAGAAGAGCATAAGCACTTATTGTGGGAGCTCCTGGAATCTTTGAATTATATGCCTGATGTACATGGATGTGTATAGGGGATTTTAATGAGATCCTCTTTGGATTTGAAAATGCAGGTGGTCGAAGCACGTAACTTTTAAAGATGAAACTTTTTCATGACTCCTTTAATCGATGTCATTTGATGATTTGGGGTATGATGGACATTGTTTCACATGGACTAACGGCCAAATGGGAGATAGAAATATCTAAGAGCAGTTGGATCAATGTGTTGCCTACTTAGAATGGATCAAAAAATTTCCAGGATGTAAGGTTGAACATTTGGTTCCTCAAGAGTCAGACCATTGGCCTGTTTTAATCTTGTGGCAAATAAGGTGATAAACTGTGGTAGGACACTGACCTTGTGGGATTCAACACATTTTGGCAATACCACCAAAGAACTTGCATGTAAAAGAGACCAATTGGAGAAAATGTAGAAGCTCCCACTAACAGAAGCTAATGTACATGCATGCAAATGCCTTGAGGACACTATCAGACAACTTCTAAAACGGGAGGAGGTGATGTGACATCAACGGTCGAGGATTAACTGGATGAGAGATGATGATAAGAATACTTCATTTTTTCATAAAACTGCCACTGGTTGACGAAAGCGGAACACCATCAAATATATTGTGGATGAGGAGGGTATTAAATGGGACAAAGATGAAGATATTGCTAGGGTGTTTCAGGGATACTACGAGCAGATGTTTAGAGAGGGTGATAATCTGGATGTAGAAAGGGTTGTTATGTCGGTTAAACACAAAGTGACAGATGAGATGGCAACCTTGTTGTCCCAACCATTTACGACAGATGAGATCATGGACGCTCTATCCCAAATGCACCCAACTAAAGCTCCTGGACCAGACGGTATGTCAGCTATTTTCTTTCATAAATTTTGGTCTATTATGAAGGATAGTCTTATTCCCCGTTTTCTTAATATCTTGAATCACCAAGGGGACTCTAGCATTTTCAATCATACACATTGTTCTGATTCCGAAGAAAAAAAATCCAGAACATACTAAAGATTTTCTCCCAATTAGTTTATGTAATGTGATTATTAAGATTGTTACTAAGACTATTTCCAACCCGATTAAAGTGTGTTTGGACTCGCTTATAGACCTTGGTCAATCTGCCTTTATTGCTGGTAGGTTAATCATGGAGAACGCCCTTCTAGGTTTTGAGATTTTCCACTCAATGAAACATAACTCTGCCAAGAAACAAGGAACTTTTTCTTTTAAGCTTGATATTTCTAAAGCGTATGATAGGGTTGAACGGAACTTTCTTAGATGAGTTATGTTGAAATTGGCAATTGGTGCTCCCCTAGTACATTTGATGATGATATGTGTATCTACTATTTTGTATTTTATTTTGGTTAATGGTAACTCGGGCATTCTTTTCTCCCCATCGAGGGGTCTTCGACAGGGGGACCCCCTGTCTCCTTATCTATTTGTGTTTTGTCCAGAAGCTTTTTCAACGCTATTACAAAAACAGGAATTAGCACACCGACTCTCAGGTGCACGCATTTGTAGACGGGCTCCAGTTATTCCCATCTATTTTTTGCAGAGGATATATGATTTTTGGAAGGGCAAATGAAGTGGAAGTGGATGTGGTGAAAGCAGTTCTGAAGGAGTATGAAAATACATCGGGGCAATTGATAATTTATGATAAATCTGAGATCGCGTTTAGTAAGGGGGTGGATGGAGGGGTAGTTTTGCATTTGGCGACAAAGATGGGGGTGGCTTTGTCTCGAAACATGAGGTCTATTTCGGGCTACCGGCCTTGGTGGAGAGATCCGAAAGAAATATTTTTCGATTGGTGGAAGAAAAAATAGGTAAGAAGCTTAAGGATTGGAAAAGCAAGGTGTTGTAGAATTCGGGTAAGTTGCTTCTGATTAAGACAGTCGCTCAAGCTAATTTCGTCTTATGTTATGAGTTTTTTTTTAAATGCCGAAGAAGACTTGCAACATTATTAATGCTACTCTTGCGTGATTTGGTGGGGCCAAAAGAATGAAGAATGCCGAATCCATTGGTGTGCATGGTCTAAGTTATATAAATAAAAAATGGACGGCAGATTGGGGTTACGAGATATACACACTTTCACTAGGGCGATGCTAGCGAAGCAAGGTTGGAGATTACTTCAAAACAAGACCTCATCTTAACCTTCTGGACTGTATCCCCTACTCAATCCTCAACGCCGGATGGACGATGAACTTTGAAGAATTCCAAGTGGGAAGGAACACCTACTCAATCCTCAACGCCGGATGGACGACGAACTTTGAAGAATTCCAAGTGGGAAGGAACACCTTAAACCGCCGCCGCCTACTCTCTCTTTCTCTCTATTCAGTGATCTTTTTGAGTGTTAATTCTACTTTTTCACAGAATGAGAGACCATGTATTTATAATACATGGTTGAGTGTGGGCCAAGCCTGGTAGTTTAATTCCTTCTAGGATTAGGAATTTAATTCCTTCTTAGGAATTTAATTCTCTATTCCTAGTTGGACTAGGAGTCTATATGGGCCAGTCCAGGGATCAAATACAAGAAATAAAGATGGGCCTAACTATGAATTAATTCTTCCTTGTTCAGCCCAGAACATAATTAATTCATAAATATTAATTCATTCCACTAGAGAATTAATACTGACTTACCCCTTTATTCCCGAGTTGAGTCGGGGTTTGAATTAAACTTAATTATTCCCCGTATTTAAGATATCGAATATCCATTAATTAATTAAAGCCTCTGACATCTTAAATCAATTAATTTCTTATTTATTCCTTAAGTAGTACCACTCAACCTTTTTATTGTACCTGAACTTAATCAACCTGCAGGGTTTAGTACAATAAACCTTTTGAGCTCCTTAAGGGGATATCATCATCCTAAACGGATACGGTTACTTAAATACAAATTACCAATTATTATATGCAAGTTGCTGTCACCCAAAATACATAGTATAAAAGTTATATCTTAACTCTTGCCTATAGTAAATCAAAGTGACACACAAACAAGCATTCATAACTATAATCTTATTTAGGCTTTAGATTATTATAAGTCACCGAGATCTCTATTTCTTCACTGAGTTCAGGCAGAGGAACATATCTCACTGTGATTCTATCAATACGTAAATACGTATCAGTATAAGTAAATAGTCAAGATAAACTATTTCTACTTAATACTGCAGCCTAAACCAACAACTCGTCCTCAAGTTGTCTAAGCTGTGATTTACATTTTATATCTCTTTAAGTTTAACCAATCATATGATCTTCTGTGATCTTCAACACACCATAGGATCTACTTATTTGCAAGAGATATGGGGACACATACATAGTGAAAATGCAAATATAATCAGATAGGAGATAAATAGTGAATAACTGGAAACATTGTATATAAAAAGTTTTGCTTTCAGTATACAAATCCAACAGAAACAATGTAAGAATCTGGAGAGATCCATGGATACCTAGGGATGGAGACTTTATGGTGTGTACTATGGTACAGGAAGCCAACGTTGAAATGAAAGTCAGTGATCTTCTCGAGCCGAATCTAGAGGAGTAGGATGAAGGACTAGTAGATGAGTGTTTTGAGCCTGAGGAAGCATGGATGGTCAAAGCTATTCTAATTTGAACAACCGTAGGATCGGACAAGTGATGTTAGCATTATACCAAAGATGGGATACATATGGTCCAAACGGGTTATCACCTAGTACATGCGTTAGAAGGGTGGCGAGATGATGAAAGATCTGTGTCGACGATTGATTCGAGAGTGTGAAAGTGGTTGTGGAACATCAATGTGCCACCAAAAATCCAATTTTTTCTTTGGAAATGTACACACAATCTGGTCTTGGTAGCTACGGAGCTCTATCGAAAGAAAGTGGATATCGATCCGATTTGTACATGGTGTGGAGATGGACCGGAAACGTTGACCCATGTGTTGAGGGATTGTAAGTGGGCTTCATTCTTCTAGAAGCAATCACCACTTCGGATAGAGGTGGATGGAGTTAGGGACAGAGAGATATGGAGGACTGGTTTTCGGAGATTGCAAAACATGCTAATAAGGAGTTTCAAGAGTTGTTTGTTGTTCATGGCTTGCCCGAAATCAGTGTATTCTTCATAATAAGATTTATGATCAAGCTCGATGTTTAGGACTAGCGGTGGAGCATTGGATGGATTATAAGAAAGTGAAGTGGCCGGTGGTGGCGGTGAGAAAGGAAGAGGCGATAGAAAGATGGATGAAGCCAACCATGGGACTTATCAAAATCAACTCAGACGCTGCAGTTTCTCTCGATCAATTTTTGGGCCTAGGGGTGGTAGCTCGCGATGCACAAGGACGACTGCAGAGGGTGATGATGAGGAAGCTTGAGGGCAACAGGGAAGTAAGGATAGCAGAAGCTCTTGCATGCAAATTTGGAGTGGAATTGGCTCATGCAATCCATGCACAAGACATCCTCCTTGAGATGGATTCATAGATGTTGTGGATGACATTGACAAAAAACGGAAGATTTTTCTTATTTCGGCAATATTGTTTTTGATATCCTACTGTTTTGTTCTTCTTTTTTTTTTTTTAGTTCTTTCAGTTGAGTTAAACAATCGGCGAATACTTTAGCCGATAGTTTAGCCAAGTATTGTTTTAATTCTTCTTATAGCGAGGGTTTTTCCACTGAAGTCCCTCATTCTCTTGCACAGATTATAGACGATGAAGCCGATTTGGCTAGTTGAATCAGATTTTTTCCCCTAAAAAAAATAAAAATAAAATGAATTACGTTAGGAAATTTAGTGAGCTGTGAATAATGGTCGCATAGAATAAAAAATAAATGAAGAAATACAACGAAAAAAGGATTTTCCCTCGAAAGATTTTTATCTTCACTGAGTTCCCTCACCTCTCCTGACCTACTGGCTAGTGCCTGCACTATCTTTATCTCGACGAACACCCTCGATTTTGCGCTTATCACCGGCCGTCTCAGCGTTCGTCTGTACCTTGGTGGTCCGTCATCAGAAGACAATACCTACATAAATTATTCCCAGTTTCTTATTAGGTTTCATCCCCTAAATAAAAAAATCCCTCATAAAAAACATACATCATAACTCAAGATGCACAATTCGATGTAAGATCAAGGGACAGAGCTTTACAAATATTTTTCCCCAAATGTTCCACCATACAACAACTCAGGTCATCTCCCAGATCCATTTTTTCTGTTTTTTTTTTTTTTATTATTAAATTGCCCATTTCGTTTTCCTCGTTTTAATTTTTGTGGTCTAGATTCGATGTTATATTAGGTTGTATCGAAATATTAATTGATGATTGTTTCTTTCAGTGAGATGAAAAAGGATGAGCATGTCTAGAGGGTGAATGTGAAATCTGTTGATGCATTTATTTAATGACCAATTCGACTTTTTATGCATGTTTAAGGTGATTCTTTAAATTGTACTGAAACTTGGCATATCCGAAAGGAATAAATCAACATATGGGAGGTGACGATGAGAAGAGATTGTACACTGCAGATGTGTTTGCTTATGGTTTCCCTCAGTAGAAAGAGGGGACCAAATCCTGCTAGTAGCATCTGTGTTTCATTTCTTTTCCTATTACTCTATATAGGACATTTTGAATTGAAATTGTGATAATGCTATTAGTTACTTGTTTCTCTTTATTATTATATTAATTTTGTATTGATATTAATTAGTTTGCTAGATTAACTATGAAACATTGGGCTAATTCTGCGGGAAATCAATACCCTTTGTTTAACAAGCCCAAATGCTAAAAATATATTTTACTAAAGCAATAACAACATTTAAGCTTTTAGCTAACTGCCATGTTTTATACTAATTTTTCCCAAGATCAATTTCAGCAGATGTGATTTACCTTTAGATGAATCACCTTTTTTACATTATGATTTTTTGTATTTGATGTTTCTTTATTACAGTCTCAACATGAGCTAAATGGAGAATCTTATGATTGAAGATGGTAACATGAACTAATTATAAGGGTGTACTAGAGTAGATAGAGAAAGACCCATCTCCCGCATCACATTGCCAGTGAAACAACTTTTATTAATTAATTATTTTAATATCCTTGTAAAATTAAGTAAGATTATGTGATATGTAGATTCACATGGATGTTGATATAGATGCACTGGGAGTGAAACAAAGTATGATTGAGTGGTTTAAAAAAGTCTAGGATTATGATGTAGAAATAGTTTGTTACAGACTTGAATGTGCATTAAAAGATGCGAGATAATTTTGGAACTCAGTACTCTCTGTCACATTAGCCAACTAGTTTGATATGTTTATTTTTATAAAAATGGGTTTTCGTTAAAATAATTTATACTTTAATTAAAGAGTTTATTTAGTTTATTCATTTCAATTGTACCGTGGACTAGAAATATTAATATTTTAATTGTTTAGTGAATTTTAATTGTTAAAGAAGGTATCGAATTGAAAAATCTAGGCAGTTAGATTATTTTTGCTAACTCTTTGTGTTATGACTTTTTTCCATTTACTTGTTCTAATCAATCTTTGATTATTTTGCACATATTTTGTGTTATAAGTTTTTTCATTTACTTGTTCTAGTCTAAGAACGAGCTAAATGGAGAACCTTGTGATATAATTGAGCTATATAGACGTACATATTGTTCAGAGAATGGCACATGAAAATATGATGATAAAAAAAAAGTTGGGTAAGTTACATAAGTTTATTTATTTTAATGAAAATTATGTTATATATAACTTTTACAAATCGACATATTAAAAAAGGAATTGATGGTGAAGAAGCACAACCAATACATACAAGAAGGAACTCATAAGACCAACAATGAAATTGTTCTCGAGGTCTTGAGCTATGGATTAGGCTACAAAAAAGGCCTTGGATATGATCAAAAGCCACCGAGCAAACATAACACATCATGAGATTCAACCAGCGAACAGCAGCAGCAGGAACTTCATGAGACACGGGGGAGGTTACAAGATCCTGAAATCCAAGTGGATGAGCTCAAGTCACACGTGACTGGATTCCAAAATAAGATGACCGATTTGAAAAACTTATGGCTTATTTGGAAAGTATTGGAGCACAACTCAAAAAAAGTATAAGGTTAGGTTACTTTCTCTCTGAAATAATGACATTTCTTTTTATATTGAATAATCAATTTTATATATTGATTTTTGTCCATTTTTTGGCCTTTTCAGATTTGATGCATTGGTGAAGAAGCTGAAGGACGAGAAAGGTTTGATTATAAGCATTTCGGAGTTTGAAATGAGAGAAGTTTGATAATAATATTTAGGTTTTTTTGCCTCCTAAGCAGTCATGTTTCTTTCGTTAAGTGATGTGACTACTATCAAGTGGGGATGTATGTTCTAAAAGATTTTATTTATTCTGGATGTTTATATTGGATGTTTTGAACTTCTTAGCATGTTAAATAATATCATTCAACTTAGTATTCTTGCTTATTGATTTATTCCCCCCCCCCCCCCTTTTTGCATTGTTTAGTTTAATGCATTTACAATTTTATAAAGTAAAATAATATTTGCATCAATAAACTTTCACTATGAATCTAGATGTCACTATAAGATCCATTTAGTGATATTTTTTATTTTTTGTCACCAAAATCACAGTTTCATGACAAATTGAATTGTTGCATATAAATTTATTTTACGACGTCAACGAATTTATTAGATCACGGTTTGAAAAAATGTCTCTAAAAACGAACCATCTATGACAACTAGTGTGTCGCTATACATATTTTATGACGAAAAATATCGTGTCACTAGATATCACTTTATAATGAAAAAATATATCAATATATGTATGTCTTTGGTGACGGTTTATATTACCGTTACTTATCCAAATATGATGAACACACTTTACTCATCACCACATGCATGTACCCACTTAGTGACAGTATATTTTTTGTCACTAAAGGTCACTTTTCAATGACAAAATATATCATCGGCATATCCGAGTCTTTAGTTAAAAATACAATTTTCGTCACTCAATGTAATTCTTTTGTGATAAAATACATTGGTACCACTTGTGCGTATATAGTGACGATGAAATTTTGTCACTAATTGTTAGTCTTTGCTGATGTAATGCGTTGTCACTAAAAATATTTATTAAACGATGCTAGGTCTTATAACTATATATAAAGTAACTCTTTTGTGATGAATTATTATAATTATGACAAAATAATGAAGATATTTGTGACGATGAAAACGTCATAAAAGTTTGATGAGTTAGGCAATTCATTGATTTTCGTCACCAAATTTGATGTTTTAATGACAAAAATAGTTTTCGTCATATTATATGTTTACTTTCTATGATGAAATACAATATTAGATGACAAATTTTGGATACAAAAGGTGAGGAATTAGGCGTCGCTATAAATTATAATATATGGTGACAATGCCATTTAACGTCATCAAAAGGCATACGTTTGGTGATGAATTCAAATACTGTCACATACACCTAATACCACGGACATATCATGATAATTGTTGTAACGCTAAAACTTCGTCACCAAATACTTATGGTGTCGAAATAAGACTTTTATATGACAAATTTTATCGTCACGAAAACTTAAGTTTCTTGTAGTGATTATATTTCAGCCTCATCGCTACTTGTGCATAGGATGTCATCTACATACACAAGTATGTATATAGAAGAAGAAGCTGAAAGTTTGAAAAATAGGGAATTATTTGACTTTGTAGAGTGAAAACCCAATGAGATCCATGTCATTTTAAGGTTGTTAAACCATGCTTTGGAAGCCTGCTTAAGGCCATACAAATACCTCTAAGTCAGGATGAGTAGGATTTTTAAAATCAAACGGATGATCTATTTATACTTCTTCAATTAAAGTTCCATTTAAAAAAGCATTGTCGATATCTGTTTGCCTGATTTTCGAGTTGCTATTTAGTGCTACAGTATGCGTAATTCTGATTGTAGTGGGCTTAACCACTAGGGCTAAAGGTTTCTGTCAAATCTATCCCTTTGATGAAACCCTTTAGCCACTATTCTAGCCTTGTACTTATTTACACTGCCATCAGGATTTTCTTTAAGCTTGAAAACCTACTTACACTTAATAGGTTTCTTTCTAACTGGAAGAGGCACAAGTCTCCAAGTTTCATTCCTTAGTAGTGCCAATACGCATCAATTATTACATTCTTCTAGTTGGAATCAAGAAGAGCTGGAGTGGAGTTAGTAGGTTCACAAGAAACAACATAAAATTTAGGTTTGAAAATACCATTCTTACTTCTAGTAGACATAGGATTTATATTAACCTCACTCACTCTATTTGGTGTGAACACTCTTGATGTGCTGTTTACTTTCTCTGGAGAAGATTCTCTCTCTGTAATGGAACATAAAACATTGGTAGAATAAGAGGATCTAGAATGATTAATAGGAATACGTAATGACTGAGTAGAAGGAGCATCGTGAACACGAGAAGGCAGTGAATCAGAGTTGAGTTGTGTAAGATGAGAAGCAAGATTAATATAAGTAGAGAAGACTTGAATAACATTAGGTATGTGAGTAATAGGATCAATACTAGGAAGATGGGTGGCCTGTGTTGTACTAGAATTAACAAATGGTAATGAGTTATCATCAAATACTACATCTCTACATACAAAAAATCTTTCTTAGTGTCCAGATACTTGTACCTTTTGTGATTCAAGCATCAACCAAGGAAAGTGCATGGATGGGATCTAAAGTCAAATTTATGATGATTGTAGGGCTTGAGAAGGGGAAAACACAAACATCCAAATGTCTTTAGCTGTTTATATTGAGGAACAGTCTTGAATAGAATCTTTAGGGATGACTTTTGCCGAGTGTTGGGAGAAGGTAATCTGTTTATCAGAAATATAGTTGTCTTTAAAGACTGCATCCCAATATTTCATAGGAAGAGACCCTTGGGTGATGTAGGGCATATTTGCCGAATTTATCCTAGTTTCGTATTCTAGTCACAACCTTTTCTAGAAAACTTTGATTTATATACCGTTTGCAGCATTGGCCAGAAAAATTGATTATCTTTGTAATTGTATATTATGGACCGTCATATTCACAGTATCCATAGAATTATGGCCATTCAAAGTAACATCCAGAAACCTAGAAGTCTCTTTTTAAGTTTGAAAGTTATTTTCTCTTTATTCATCGAATGACTTTGCTTTTGTATCCTATAACTAAATGAAGTTTTATAGGTTGTGGGTAGATTTGAATATTGTATGAATTATTTATCAAGATTGAGAATAGAGTTCTAATTTTTTTTCCTAACTTCGAAGTCAAATATAGTGTTCCCAATTTGTTTCCTTTCTCTTTCTTTATTTCCGACCCTCATCATTTAGTACTAAAGCCAGCATACGCTCTTGGCATTCCCATATTTTTCCAATGGTAGCAAGAAGAGAAAGAGACAAACTGGTTAGGTCGATTTAGGATTATATTTGATAGGATTTACATGCATATTTTGTCGAGAGTTGCGTAGATTTGTTATATTTGGACCATTTAACGTGCTTGACTTGTTTAGAAGGTTTTTTTTTTTTAGTATTTCCGGGTCAAAAGTCATATTTTATGACTATCGGATGAAAAATAAGTTAAAGGAAAAGAAAAAACCGGGTCTAAATCGGTTTGGAGATGAATCGGTGGTGAACCGTCGCAACCGCGACACGGAAGACGTCCGACCGCGATAAAAGGAGGCCAGAAAGTGAAAGTGAAACTGTGCGAGCATCACGATTATGACTCATATGGACCGCGACCGCAACAAGAAAGGGCACGAATTAAGCCGGTTTTGAGCTCAAAGCATCGCAACCACGAAAGCTATTATGCGTGGTTGCGCAAAAAGCCGTTTCTTATGAGGTTTCCTATTCCAAGTTGGAATCGAAACCTAAACTCCCTAAGATTCATCCCGAAGCCTATAAAATGACATAGAAGCTCGATTTTGATGAGGACATCAGAGACAACATCAACTCATTCTCATACTTTTACATTAGTAGAAGGCGTGAGAGCGAGCAAGATGAAGATCGAATAGCCAAATACTCGTGTTTAATTATTCCTTGTTTACTTTCAATTTCTTAACAATGTTTTCATTGAATTCTTGTTTTGATTTGGTAGTAGGCATGAGTAGCTAAACTACTTGTGTTAGAGAGTAGGGTTTTACAACAATGGTTGAATTATTCTGTTAATTTATTGACTCCAGTTTTTTTATCTATCTATGTGTTTGTTCTTAATTTATGATTAAACATAATTTGATCAATTAGGTTTAGATTAATCGTTTCACAATTCCGCTTCGAGAGGAGAGTTGTTAATAGACGTACATCATATAGTACACAAAGGTTAAGGATCTTTTAGGAGTTGTTAGGATCAATTGACTCAAGAGAGTAATTATTCTAATCAATCCACGACTTAGCGCTTCGAGAGACGGGTTAAGTTAATTAAGTGTCGTCTAATAGATAGTAAAACTAGTCTAAAAGTTTATAAATTAGAGATTAATCATCATTAGTGTAATTCCTGAAATCGAAATCCTAGGATACACTCTCTTTGAATTGGAACTCAACTTTTGTTAATGAATTCGGTTTATTAATTTACATGCAATATTAGTTTAATAATTAATCAATTATTCACACATTCCATTTTCTAGTTAGGATAGTCCTAGATAACTAGGGTATTGATCTACATCGACTCATTCCCTGTGGATCGACCTTGACTTCCACTATATATATCTACACCCGCACACTTGCGGTATTTTAGGGTTATAACTAGAGCTTGTCACAGACGTGGTAGAGGAAACATGGAAAATCTTGGAGATGAAAAAGATTCTGTAATTTAGGCACTTCAGAGGCAAGTTGAGGAGGTAACCATACGTCTCGAGTGTAAAAAACCAGAAGCGAACGTGGTTCAGGCCATGGCTATTCCAGTGATGACTTGAAGTATGCGAACTATTCCAACAACAGAGAAGTTAATAACTTCTTTGAGAGGTTAAAGATGTATATACCGGAGTTTCGTGGTCACCTTTAATCAAATGAGCTTCTTGATAGACTTAGTGCTGTGGAAAAAATATTTGGGTACAAGGATATCTCAAAGAACCAGATAATTAAGCTCGTTGCTACTTAACTTTGAGGTTATGAACTACTTTTTGGATAAAATGTAAAAGATGAGATTGGGTAAAGGAAAACCCAAAATTAATCCTTGGGAGAGAACGAAGATGAAGGCCAAGCTGCGTGAGAATTTCCTTTCGGCAGATTTTGCTCAAAGTACTATTCTGCAAGTCAATACATTGAAACATGGCAACAAGAGTGTGAAGGATTATGTAGAGGAATTTTACAAATTGATGTCAAGAGTTAGCAGCAAGAGTTAGAAGATTAAGTCATTGCAAGATATGTCAATGGGCTCAAAAGTACAATCAAGGATGAAGTTGAAATGCAACAACTTTGGAGACTTAATGATGTTTATCAGCTTGTACTAAAAGTTGAATCCAAATTGTAAAGGCATGGAGCAAAGAGATATGATGATGTACAAAGTCTCTATCATAAAAATGATGAATCAAGAAAGAATATTCCAAGGAAGGGAGCAAACAAAGAGGGTGTTAATTTAGCCTCTAAAGGAAAGTCAAAATCATGTTTCACGTGCAACCAAGTTGGTCATTATATGAGTAGTATCTAAATCATAAGATTGATGCACATGCGGGAATTATAGCCGAGCAAGGTAAAGAACCACAACGTAGAGATGATGACCCAATATATGATGAAGATGATGAGCATGAATGCGAGGAGATTGAACCCGAAGATGGATAGTCTTTGGCAATACGAAGAGTCCTTGCAATCCCTAAACAAGTCAATGTTCAATCTTGGTTAAGGCACAATATCTTTCGGACGAAGTGTAAATCACATGAGAAAATAAGCTCGTTAGTCATTGAAGGAGACAGTTGTGAGAACTTTTCTTCTCAAGAAATGATGGACAAACTCAACCTCACAACGGTTGCCCATGCTAAACCATGTTTGGTCTCATGGATAAAGAAGGATAATGAGGTACGAAT
Source organism: Ajuga chamaepitys (assembly GCA_958295605.1). Lineage (NCBI taxonomy): Eukaryota > Viridiplantae > Streptophyta > Magnoliopsida > Lamiales > Lamiaceae > Ajuga > Ajuga chamaepitys. The sequence goes on along the minus strand of OY282499.1, from coordinate 32,151,257 downwards.
CAATAGGAAATGTCTTGTTTCTTTTTTTATGGGTGAAAATTACCATGATAAAGTTCTGTGTGCTGTGGCGCCTATGGATGTTGGACATACTTTTGGGCCGACTTTGGAAATATGATATAAGTGCTATTCATGATGGTAAACATAATTATACATTTTTATGAGGGAGATTGAAATTGTACTTTTTCCGTGCAAAAATATGTCTCACCCCAAGTCTTCAAGAGAATAGGAGGGAAATGCTTTGCTTACTTTGTCGCAGTTCAAAAAAAAAGGCACAAAATGGTGTCGTGGTGTATCTTCTGGTGGCTAAGGAGTTGGAGGAAACTTTGGCAATACCAAGTGACGTTAAGGATCTTTTGGAAGAATTCAAAGATATTACCACAAGAAGACTTACGTCATGGACTCCCACCTTTGGGAGATGCAACACCAAATTGATTCAAATCCAGGAGTTGTTCTCCAAAACAAGTCACATTACTGAAAGAACCTAAGTGAGCATGAGTTGCTGAATCGGCAGGTGTTGGACTTGCTAAACAAAGGCTTTATAAGAGAGAGCGTGAGTCCTTAGGCCGTTCCTGTACTCCTAACTCCAAAGAAGGATAGTTCGTGGAGGATGTGTGTTGATAGCCGAGCACTGAACCAAATCACCATCAAGTACAGGTTCCCCATACCAAAGATTGATGACATGTTTGACATGTTAGCTGGTGCACAAAATTCTCTAAAATTGACCTTCTTAGTGGCTACCATCAAATTAGAATCAAGATGGGAGATGAATGGAAGATGAATTTTAAAACTCGAGAGGGTTTATATGAATGTCTTGTCAGGCCATTTGGTTTATCCAATGCTAGCACCAAGTACCTTCATGCGGATAATGTATCAAGAACTTCGTAATTTTATTAGTAAATTTGTCGTTGTTTACTTTGATGACATCCTTGCTTATATAAAGAATCCACTTGATCACATTAATCACTTGAGGGAAGTTTTGCTGACTTTTAGGAAAGAGAAACTTTATGTGAACCTCAAGAAATGCTTACTAGTTATCTAGTTTTCCTTGGTTAATTTCTTACTCATACCAGCATCATGTGGATGAGAAAAAGGTCAAGGCGGTACGGGAGTGGCCTACTCCTAAGAGCTTACATGAAGTTCGAGGTTTTCATGGTTTAGCTTCATTTTATTAGAGGTTTATAAGAAATTTTAGAACAATTGCAGCCCCTTTAACAAATTGCATAAAGAAGGGAGAGTTCAATTGGACTCGAGAAACCAAAGAGAGTTTAAAAAATGTCAATAAAACTTTATCTAGTGCACATGTTCTTGCACTCCCTGACTTTGATAAAATCTTTGAACTTGACTTTGATGCATCTCATGTCAGTATTTGTGGTGTGTTTAGTCAAGAAGGCCATTCGCTTGCTTTCTTTAGAGAAAAATTAAATGACACAAGGAAAAACTATTCTGCGTACAACGTGGAGCTCTATCCCATTGTTCAAGCTCTTCGACATTGGTGTCCTTACCTGATCTAGAGGGAGTTCATCCTGAATTCTGATCATGAGTCTCTCAAACACATTAACTCCCAATCAAAGTTGAATAAGAGGCATGCTGGTTGGGTATCCTTTCTACAAGAATACACTATTGTGTTGAGGTATAAGAGTGGGAAGCTTAACAAAGTTCCTGATGCACTTAGCCAGAAGATTACCTTGCTAAATTCTGTGAGTTTCTTTCTTGAAGGATTCGACGGTATAAGAGAGATGTATGAGGATGATCCTGATTTTATTAAAGTTTATAAAAAATGCAAGGAATAATTGTGGAGATTTCCAATTACTTGATGGGAACAAGCTTCTGCGTTCCTAAGTGTTCTCTTAGGGAGAATATCATCAAAGAACTTCATGGTGGTGGTCTTAGTGGGCATTTTGGTAAACAATTGTTGCTAATCAAGGAAAAATATTTTTGGCCTACTCTTTACCAGAATGTTGCAAGATTTGTGAAGAGATGTCGTATTTGAAAAACCTTCAAAGGCCAAAGTCAAAAAACCGTTTTATACACTCCATTGCCTAATCCCGACTCTCATTGGAAAGCGGTTAGTAGAGCAATTAAAATGAGCCCGGCCCGATGCTTTGGCCAACCATTTCTACATATACTAAGTTCCATTAAAACCCAACTCAGAGCCATACCTCTCTACTTTGTTTCTTCGTTAATTTTCATTAATACCAAACAAGCCTTTATTAATAATGTTAAGAATATTAAAACACAAGAGTTTGTACATGTAGGTTGTACGGAGCAAGGATCACGGGCTTAACATTTGCATGACTTTTCATCAACTTTATTCAAGACAACTCAGGTGGGGGTTTACGGTTTATTGTAATTATGTGCTTAATTAATTATGTGGTATATTTGTTATATTTACAAGTTTTAAGTGTATATTCAATTTTATTGGATATAAAAATTCAAGTTCCGTGAGTACATGGATTACAAGTTACAAATTTATTTTCAATTTATTGAATATAATATTCAAGTTTCAAGTTGCAAGTTTCAAGTTATAACTACTTATATTTTATGCTTTTAATTTTATTTATAATTGTATAAATTATGATTCCTCCACGAGCTGAAGGAAGCTCACCCCAACCCAATATTGATCCTTTTAGTTTAGCTTTGACGTGAGAAGGAGGAGCTGAGGCGGAGTTAATGTTAATGAACTATTATATTCTATTAATTGCATTTATTTTTTCTTATGACTCAAGTAGTTGAGTTTTAAAAAAGTTTGCTAGACTAAAGGTTTTTATTTGAGTATTATTTTCTTGGATTTTGCAATTTAGGTAGTTATGTTATTTTTTTCCTTTTTGAACTTAATTGTTGAAGTCATATAGTATTATTTATATTTATATTTATTTTTATAAGTGGTGTGTTAGGTTGTGATTATCTAAATTGAAATTAGGGGCATGTCTAGAGGTAAATTTTACTTATTTGATTTAGTTACAATTTATTTCTCATGATAATGTATTAGCTAATAAATATTTTAATGTGATTAGATGTTTGTTAATTGAGTCCGCTGCTACATATGATATTGTATTATTTAGGGAGTTTTAGTTCTTTTAACGACTTAATTTAAGAATGATTTTATAGAAAATAGATTATTGTTGTTTATTTAGAATAAATTATTTTATGAAAATCGAGTCGTTACATAGAGCTTACTGCATGTTTTTACTTCCTGCTGCATCAGTGTTTGGTGTGCTTTCAGTAGCTGAGACAAGTTTCAAACCTTATACTAACTATTCAATAGCGTGGGGACACGTCACATGACATAAAGCAAAAGAAACACTGGACACTGACACCGATGCAACCACTCTGATCAACTCTATGCAGAAAAAACCAAACGGCTCTTTGTCGTACATGAAGTTTTAAATATCAATGGGATTATTCCTCTCTCTTCAACGAGAAAGAGTCCTAACTGCTATACATAGAAGGAGACGGAGGACGAAGAAAAGCTATGATATACTGAAATATTAAAAGTTGGACTTAGATTTTGGAGTAGCTAAGTTATGTGTATAAACTTCTTAGTGAAATCCAACTATGTGAGATAAGAGTGGACGTAGAAGGATTACCCCCACCTTCGAACCACTATAAATATTGTGTCTAATTTTATATTGCTTTTATTATTCTTGATACGTTCTACATATCTTCTGCATTGGTTTGTGATAACATGTTTAGCATATTCCATTGCACATAAAACTCCCTTGAGCATTGCTTACTACAAGTTACTTAAGCCCACTGTATTTTGTATCTACTGCCTTGAGTAAGCCTATTGTATTAGCTTTGCTGCAAAAACAAGTTTCCTGCAATAAGTAGCAACCTAGCGCTCAAGGTTTTTGGAAAAAGACAAAATTAAGTTAGAGGTTCACCTCACCCCCCTCTAAACCTCTACCACTTGGGACCAACACTATTTTTCCACAACTAATCTTGATCTTATGGAAAGTGTTAGTGCCATGAATTACCTGCAAGAGGCACCAAGAGAAAGCTCTACGAGTGAATATATTAGCAAAGAGCCGGTGCACGAAGAACCAAAAGAGGACGCGCCTAGACCTGAATTAAAGTCGTTACCTGGATCATCTACGGTATGAGTTTCTTGATTATGAGAAGTAAAATCCGTTAATATTTTTGCTTATTTGTTTACTACTTAGAGTGACAAAGTGCTGAGAATTTTGAGGACATATAAGTCTGTTATAGGATGGTCGATTTCTGATTTTAAAGGGACTAACCCAACTGTTTGCATGCATAAGATTCTAATAGAGGATGAGTTTAAGCTTCATGTTCAAAATGAATGTAGACTTAGGCCCATGATGCAAGAAGTAGTTTGGAAAGAAGTACTTAAGTGTTTCAACAATGGTATTGTTTTTCCTATATTTGATAGTAAATGAGTAAGTCCGACCAAAGTGGGCCCTAAGAAGGGGGGATAACTATAGTGAAGAGCGATAATGATGAGATCGTAGTTATTGGGCTAGTTACAAATCGGCGGGTTTGTATAGACTATAGGGAGTTAAATGCGGCCACTCGTAAGGACCACTTTTCGCTTCCGATTTTTAGATTAAATGCTTGATAGGCTAGCAGAGTATGAGTACTATTGTTTCCTTGAAGGTAATTCGAGGTACAACCAAATTATGATTGCCTTGGAAGACCAAGAGAAGACAACCTTTATCTCTCCATATGGTGTTTTTGCTTTCCGTAGATGCCATTCGGCTTATGTAATTCCCCTGCCATCTTTCAGTATTGTATGATGGCCATTTTTAGTGGGTTGATTGAAAACATTATGGAAGTTTTGACAGACGACTTTTCTATGTTTGGTTCATCTTTTGGCCACTGTTTACATAATTTGGCTCAAGTTCTGCAAAGGTGTGAGACACCAATTTAGTTCTTAGTTGGGAAATCGTCATTTCATGGTAACGGATGGCATTGTTCTCGGTCATAGAGTCTCTGCTGTGGGTTTGGAAGTTGATAGAGCCAAGGTAGTTGCCATAGAAAAGCTACCTCCTTTCTCGAACGAAAAGGCAGTATACAACTTCCTTGGACATTCGGGATTTTATAGAAGGTTCATTCATGATTTTCTAAGATTTTTCATCCCGTTTATTGAAAAATGATACTACTTTTGTTTTTGATGATTCGTGTGTGCAAGCATTTGAAACATTGAGGAAGGCATCGGTGTATGCCCCAATTTCGATCACCGGATTGGTCCCAACCGTTCGAACTAATATGTCATGCAAGTGATATGGTTGTAGAGGCAGTCTTGGGCCAAAAGAGGGATAAGCTATTCAGAGTCATATATTATGTAAGCAGGACCCTTGATCCAGCTCAAGTCAACTATACCACCACCGAGAAGAAGATGTTGGCCATTGTTTACGCGTTCGAAAAGTTCAAGTCTTACTTGATCGGGGCTAGAAATATAGTTTACACTGACCATGTTTCTATCTGCTACCTATTTGATAAAGTACTCCAAGCCGAGATTAATCTAATGGATACTATTGTTGCAAGAGTTCCAAGCAGAGATTCGAGACGGAAGGGGTGTGAAAATGTGGTTGCTGACCACTTGTCCAGAATTTTCAATGAAGCCGATAACGAAGGGAAAATGAGGTAATCAAAGAGATATTCTCGGATGAGTATATTATGAAGGTGGAGGATATGCCATAGTATAGTGGCATAGCCAATTTCTTGACTTGTGGTGTTCCACCTTCCGATCTAACGTTGCACCAAAGGAAGAAATTTTTCCATGACATGATATTCTACATACGAGATGACCCATATCTTTAAGAAGGTGTGCCGAGATGATCATCAGACGGTGAGTCTTCCGGCACGAAGTGGATTTTATTGGTCTTCAGTCTTCAAGGATTGCCATAATTTCATACTTCAGTGCCAACGAGTAATGGAATCTCGAAGAAACATGAGATGCCTCTCACAAATATCGTTGAGATCGAATTGTTTGATGTGTAGGGTATTTTTAATGAGGTCATTCCCTTCTTCACAAGGGTTTCAATACATACTTTTGGCGGTGGATTATGTGTCGAGATAGGTGGAATCTGTTCCGACTCAAACTAATGATTCCAAGGTGGTATTGAAGTTCCTTCAAAAGAACATCATCACGAGGTACGGGGTTCTAAGAGCCTTAATTAGCGTGGGGGTTCACACTTTTGTAGTAAGTTAGTGGCATTATTGGCCAAGTATTGGATCAAGCACCGAATGACTACATCATACTATCCTCAAGCCAACGGTCAACTGGAATTGGATAATCGAGAAATAAAGTAGATCATGGAAAAATCATTGAATGAGAGTAGGAAAGATTGGTCGATGAAATTAGATGATGCACTATGGGCTTATAGGAAGGCTTACAAAACTCCGTTCGGGATGTCTGGAAAATCTTGTCATTTGTCGGTTGAATTGGAGCATAGAGCATATTAGGTCGTGAAGAAGTTGAATTTTAACTTTGAAACATGGGGCTAGCACGCATCCTCAAACTCAATGACCTAGACGAGTTTCGGAGTCAAGCCTTCGAGAATTCAAGCTTGTACAAAGAGGTTTCTCGGTAGATTACTCAAGATACGATGTTTTGAAGCCGACGACCAACTCTTATTATTCAACTCCCGATTGAGGCTCTTTCCAGGTAAATTAAAGTTAAAGTGGTTGGGACCATCCATGATCAAGAGTGTTCGATCATATAGCATAGTTGAGCTACTTAACGAAGATGAAAGTTCGTTCCAAGTGAAGGGACAACGAATCAAAATATGCTATAAGCCGGCACAAATGAAGATTGTACACGAAGTCTGGTTTAATGAGCTTAACTAGAACCTAGAAAAGTCATCTAGCTGAAGACGTAAAACTTAGCGTTTTTCGGGAGGTAAGCCGATGATTACTTCTTTATTTTCATATTTTTTATTGATTTATTTTGATTTTATGCTATTTTTATTTTGGATTTTAGGAAACTAACATGACAAGGGTTATTGTGCAGTTTAAACGAGTTGGAAAAGTAGCGAAAGGAGGAGAAAAAGATGGGAAAAAATGACCAAGCCCAAATGGACAACTCGACCGAGTGCAACTACACAACTCGATCGAGTGTGCAAAATATAGAAATTCAGGAATTTCCCCCAAGGTCCAACTTGGTCGAGTACCTATATGGTACTCAGTCGAGTATTGTAGCTGCAAAAACTTGGATTTTTTTACAAAAAAGATTAACTCAACTGAATAACTATCTTCACTTGGTCGAGTACTCGAAGGCAACAAACGGGGAAGTTTTTACGAAGTTTTAATCGACCAAGTGCAATCACGTCACTCGATCGAGTCCATCTCCAAGGCCTAGTTACGAACATGCAACTCGGCCAAGTTGGCTTAAGCTACTCGGTCGAGTCTAAATCTCCAATTTCCGTTTCATTAGCGATTCTCAGCCATTATCTCACATTCTTCAATTTTCAACTCTCCTTCTTTCTAAACCATTCGAATTTGAATTTCCTTATCCTCCTAAATCTTCTATCAACTCTCTCTGTTACACCATAAAAAGACACACAATCACACACCCACAAGATTATATACCTTCTACTCCGGTTAATTTGGTAAAAGACGCACAAATTGGGGATTCCACTCCAACCTAGGGAATACTTTAAATTCACCTTCGACTAAACTCTTCCGGTAAGAATGGCTAAAAATTCCATTAGGATGAAGTTTGATAAGCATACGAGTAAAGAGAGTGGGGAAACCGCGAAATTTGGAAGATATCGCGCCGAGAGACCCACTTTGTAGAGTTCGAATAATCCACTCTATCGAGTTGGAATAACCCACTCGGTCAAGTGGGAAGATGAGCAAAAATAGCAAAAGAAGGGTCGAAGAATGGACTCGATCGAGTTACTTGCTTCAACTCGATCGAGCGGCGAGGAGCATTGACGGACTCGACCGAGTCAATACAAACTACACGGTCTAGTAGGAAGGTCGAATCAAAGGATGGCTTTGGTTCAACGAGTTCACTTGGTTGAACTCGGTCGAGTTGGTTAAGGCAGTTCTCGCGTTTTGGCCTATTTTTGGCCCGTTTCAATCTCAATCCTTTAACTTACAAATAGAGGTTTCTAGGGATGTAAATGGGTCGGGTAGGGTATGGGTATGCTTCCCTCATACCCTACCCTATTTGATTAGGGTATGGGTAATACCCATTGGGTAATCAGGCTAATCGAGGGTAATCAGTTTACCCAATTGATATTTGACGAATATATAAAAAATATGTAATGTGTATATATCATATATAATGGGATATAATAAATCACATATAACATACTCCCTCTGTCCCGGCCTAATGGGCCAACTTGCCATATTTGTTTGTCCCAACCTAATTGTCCTAACCCATAAATGGCAAATTCTCTCACAATCTCCACCCTCAAAATCTCCACTCTTAATCTCCACCTTTGAAAAATTCAAAGATTCCACAAAATCTGATTTTTCTTAGTCTCTGTGCCCGGCCAAGGTTGGCCAATTAGGCCGGGACGGATGGAGTATATAATATGTAAATGTTACATTATATGTTATTTTATATATTAAATCACACATTATAAACATAACATATTATATATAGTGCTTAACATATAATATAACATATAAAATGGTACATATATATGTAATCGGGTAGGGTAAACGAGAATATGCTAAACATGTACCCTACCCTATCCGATCATAAAAATATCGGGTCCGGGCGATACTCGACCCTATTACCCATTTCTTCGTTGGGTAGGGTTGCCCGCGGGTAAAATTGAAATCCCTAGAGGTTCCCAAGTCCAAAAATAGGGATCTCATATCATAAGAAGTACTCTAGAGGCTTGGATTGAAGAGCAAGGAATGAGAAGCTAAAATAATCACGATCAAAGACTTTGGGTTTTTTTGTTTCGTCTTTGTTTTTATATTTTGAGAATGTTTTTTCATAAATATTCTTGGGTGTTAATTGAAAACATGAAAGTAGATTACGATCGACTATGTTTTGATTTCGTTTTATTTATTCTAGACTTCATTCTATTGTTTATCTATATGCTTGTTCTTATTTTATGAATCTATCAACTTGATCACTTGATTTTATTCTACTTGCTTAAGATCTTAATGTCCGGGAGCAGAGGATTGTTAATAGGTATACAAAATATAGCACATGTATTAACAATCATCTGAGAAGAGTAAGATATCTATGTTGGCATAGGTTTAGGGTCTTTCTGGAGTCGCATATGTGATAGTTAGTGACAGGCTCTAATTCTAACCCTAAAATACCGCAAGTATACGGGTGTAGATGTATATAGTGGAAGTCAAGGTCGATCCACAGTGAATAACCTAACGTAGTTCGATACCCTAATTATCTAGGATTACCCTAACTAGACACTGGAATTGGTGGATGATTGATTAATTATCAAACTAATATTGCATATAAACTATTAAACTGAATTAAGTAACACAAGTGATTCCAATCAACGAGAATGTATCCTAGGGTGTCGATTTCAGGAATTATACTAGTGGTGATTAATCTATAATTTATAAACTCTTAAGCCAATTTTACTATCTATAAGATGATACTTAAATAACTTAGTCCTTCTCTCGAAACGACTAAGTCATGAATTGAATAGAACAACTACTCTCTCGAGTCAATTGATCCTAACAACTCCCAAAAGATTCTTAACCTTTGCCTACGCAGTCAAAGACAACTACGCGATATCTTGTACGTCTATTAAAAACTCCCTTCTCTCGAAGCGGAATTGTTAAACGATTAGAGTAAACCTAATTGATCAAATTATGTTTTATCATGAATTAAGAACAAACACATAAAGAACAATTAACTCATTATTGTAAAACCTTACTTTCTAACCCTAGGGCACGAGTAGTTTAGTTACTCATGCCTAGTATGAAGTCAATAAAATAATTCAATGAATACATTGTAAGGAAAATAAAAACTAAGCAAAAAATAATTAAACTCTGTTGTTCAGCTCATCCATCTTCGTCTTGTCTTGATCGTCAATCCTCGCTCTCATTCTTCTACTCCAAGTGCGTAAAAGTATGAGAAACAATCATGTGATCCTTGAAAACTTGAGCTTAGGCCTCTATTTGTAAGTTGGGGCGAAATCCCCAAGAAATTAGGACAAAAATCCAACCAAAGTCCGGATTCACTTTAGGGAATGATTTTGGCTCGACCGCGCCCTAACAGTTTCAAACGCTGATCCAGCCTACTTTTGGCACGATCGCGCCTCTTGGCAATCTCACTTGGACGACATTTTTTACGCAGCCGCGTCCAATCCTGGCATGGTCGCGTCGTTTCTTCAATGCATTGGGCCTGACTTTGGCCCAATGTGGCCCATCTTGTCCCTTCTTTGACTTGTGTCTTCATGTAACCTCATAAAATATTCTTTTAAGCCTGAAAATCAATAAAACTCCACAAAAAAGTCAATACACGTCCAATGGTCCAATATGTCAAATATGAACAATTCTCGACCAATTATACATGCAAATGCTACAAAATACACACTTAAATCAATCTAAATGCATGCATACACAACTTGTATCAAAATCCCCCAAACTTAAAATGTTGTTCGATACAGAATAAATAGAACAAGACCACGTGTATTTATGGCGATTAGACGATGAATCTGGTTTCAGATTGATTTTCTCAAAAAGCCATGCAACACATGTAACTGAGCATATATGATAATGCAAAAATCAACTAATTTTGAGACTTTAAACTTTCGAATTATTCAATCCTCACCGGGTAAGTGTTTCGCTCATCTCTCAAGTGTTTAGGTTCAGACATATTTTCACTCAATATTGAACTATATGCATAGCCTACCATATGCTTGTCAATCATCTAAACTAGACCTCGTATTCAATATGTGTGACAAATGATCAAAAAGGTCTTTCTTCATTGTTGTAATGTGGGCTTAAGGTCAGGAGGGATATATTTGGATAAGAGTGACTACTTGTGGACTAATCAAGTTACTCCTAACCCGGCTACCCCTCAATACATCACTCAACCTCACTCTGAAATTTCAGTAAATTACCTTGCAAAGTGACTTCTTCACCATCACAAGTCTTTAGAACTTATGTGTTTTTCATTTATATGGGTACCACATCGTGGGACTATCCGAATTTTCTATTCAATTCAGCAAACTAAGCATATTTTTTCCTAGCCTCTCCTCAAAATTATGAATAAATTATAAACACAAATTCTTTCTTTTCTTTTTCAATTTTTTCTTTTCTTTTTCTTTTCTTTTTCTTTTCTTTTTTTCCTTTTTCCTTTTCCTTTTTGTTTTCTTTTCAAACTAGGAGAGATTATTCTTCTCATCTTTTCACCTATCATTCTGTTCTTCCCATCACCTTTTTTACTATCCACTAATTTTCCTTTTTCTTCTCAAATTTTTTACCCAACTACCTTCCAACCCTCCTCCCTCTTACTTTATTAATCCAGTTAAGGTCAATGGTTTAAATCGAAAGGATTCCAGCTTGTAATGTCAGGCTTATGAAATAATAGGCTATTCATCTGAAATGGGCTAACTAGGGATAAATTATGAACTTTTGGTACAAAGGGCAACTTTTCAAGGCTAAAAAATAGGCTGAAAACAAGAATTTCCTAAGATCATTTCCTAAGTCACAACACATACTCGACACATTCATAGTAAATACTCAAGGCAAGTTCTAGAGACTAATACATATATCCTATCAAAATCAACACCGAAAGAAATCATATTACTCCAAAATTAGGAGTACAATTAGGCTCAAATTCTCACAAGGTTAATTTTGATCAAATATTCTAAGTTCAAGCTCAATTTCGTCTAAAATTACCTCTCATGCTCTATTGTGTGCTAATTTATCAATGTTTTACTCAAAATCACTTCATCATTAAGACATCATCGTCTATCGTTTCCCTAAATTCCTTTTTTTTTTCACAACTCAAACAACTACTCGGGTTCATTACTTCTAGACGCCAATAACCAAATAAACAACTTAAAAAATAAAGACTACTATGATAAACATTACTAATAATGCAAAGAACACACATGAGCTCACAGACCTAATGACTTCACTACAAAAATACCAACACACACAAGCACACAGGCTCATCAAAGCACAAATCAAATACATAAACGAGCAAAAAGATACATAGCGAAAAATAAGCAGAAAATGTAAATAGTTGCCAAGTCGTCGCACAATTCACCCCCTCCTCCAAACTTCGTCGAATGCCAAGTTTGTGGGAAAATAGTGGTACGTCTTCGTGCTCAACTCACAATTCATTGCAGAGATGGTGGTGGTTGGAGCTCTTGTTGGCTCTAAAATTGAGCCAGTGTATCCCAATGAGCATGGTAGGGACGCGCATTGTTACACGTTACCAAATTATTATCCGAACTCTCAACTCTACTAAGTAGAGTGGTAAGTCGGATCGAATCCAAAGGGAACGGAGGAATAGTATTGTTTTAATTAATCAAACAACTAGGAATTTGAAATAAATATAGTAACAAACAAGCAAAAGCAGTAAAGGTTGTGGGGGGGGGGGAGGGGTTTGTGATTACCAACTAATCAACTACTAATAATTAACAAAACCAAGAAATAAATTAGAAAGCGATTAATAATAAGATTCAAGTAACAAGCGATCAAAGGATAAATAAATTGATTTTTCGATTTGACAAATATATAAAGGATCCATCCTTGATCTCGTTTCCCTTCGGTCTAATTGATTTATGCGACTATTTTTTATGCCCAGTTAATTGCAATTCAAGTCCCTATCTCAAGACTATTTACAAGCTCTAATAGTCTTGTTGTCTCTTATCCTAGCTAGCCAAACAAGCTCTTCGACTAACCTATTTGATTTAATCCAACCTTCGAACAAACTCTCTCCAGCTCGATAACCAAACGATAGAAGCACCAAGACAACGAGATAGATAAGAAATAAAACTCACAAGCTCGGTTTTAGAGGTCAAACTTTATACTATCACCAATGAATTAATCATTGTTTGCTACACATGAATCGAAGACCCTAAAATTACGGATAGTGATCCCGATTTCTAGCAATACACTTATAAGTTTCCTAAAGGGTGATCAATCCTCAAATTAACTCATAAATGTAAGTCAATAACAGCAAATAGTATAAAATACTTGAATACGCAATTAAAAGGTAACATGAACTGTAATAATCACATAAATAATGCCGACTCGAAGTTCCACATTCAATCAAGGGTAGATATTAGGGTGCTACTCCACATTCCACATTCAAAGAAACATAATACTAAGATAAAAGAACCAAAAACTGGTGATTGGAGAAGATGATCTTCAATCCTCTTGCCCAATCCTTCTTCTTGGTGGAATGGAGGCTGGAAATGGATGATAAAATGGCCCAAGATAGGTTAGAATTTGAATGGGAGGTTATATATATAGAGAAAAAGTTGCTAGTGGGTTTTCAAGCAAAAACCCGTTTGCAATTTTAAAACATGGGTTCAGATCTCGGACGAGACACATGACATAGGTTGGTCTCGACCGAGATGAAGCAGATAGGGTTCCTTCTTAAAGGCTGGCCTCGGCCGAGGTATGTACTCGTCTCGGAAGAGGCAGTAACAAGGGGATTTTCAGGGTTTGGGGTTTATGGATCACTTCGGGCGAGACGAACAGTCGAGATCAGTGCTCGTCTCGACCGAGGCCTTGAAAACTTGAGAATCTTCATTTTCCCCTGGAAGATTGTCTCGGCCGAGATCTGTGCTTGTCTCAGCCGAGATTCTTAAACTTTGATTTCTTCCCAATTCCTCTGGATGGATTTCTCAGCCGACATCTATGTTTGTCTCGGCCGAGATGCTTCTTTAGCCTTGTCCTCTGTTTGCTTTGTTCGATCTGTCAATTTTGTGATCTCTGATGCTCGTTTTTTGTCTAGTTGTACCTGTTTTGACACAAAAACAAACTGAACGCGTTAATCTGCTCAATAAGAAATAAATGCCCAAAATACTCGTGAATATGCACACAATTATAACTAAAATAACACTTAAATCAACCTAAAGTGCGTGCACGATCACGTGTACCAAGTTCCCCAAACTTAAACTTTTATTAGTCCCGGAAAAATAAAGAAAAAGAAGAAAAGACACGTGTTAGGGCAAATTTAAGTGGCAAATTGGTTTCATAAGATTTTCTCCAAAGCTAGGCAATCATGGTAATAATGAGCATATATGATAGACTAATTCGACTACTTTCAAGACTTGACATTCGCGACTTGAGATGCTCACCGGGTGAGTGTATCTCTCAAATCTTGAGTGTATCAAGTGGGTAGCGTATGCTCTCACATTGAGATGCATAAATCGCCTACCATAGGCTTGCCAATCATCAAAATTCGAACGTGTACTCCACATGTGTGACAAAGAATCAAAAAGGTCTTTACAAGGGTTTTAATGTTTGCTTGGGTTATTTACCTGAACCCAACCTAGAACTCCATTGTTCTAAATTCTCACTTGAAGTGTGCTTTTTATGGCTTTTGAAACTTTGAGAATGTTGATCAAAGATCATTGTGGTCTTCACTAGCCTCTCCAAACCTAAACACTAGACATATACAAACAACTCTTTCTCTTGTTTTTCTGATTTTTCAACTTTTTTTTCCTTTTTTTTTTTAGTAATAAATATTTACAAACATTGAGGAGGCTAATGTTCTCGACTCTTGCCTATTTTTGTGTAAATTTTTCTTCACCCTTCAATGATTCCTCTATTCTACCCAATTTGATCCCAATCTCCCAACCCGACTACCTTCCAACCACCTCTCTCATACTCAATTAGTCCATTTAGGTTCAAAGGCTAATGGAAAGAGATTCGGCTTGTGGAGTTGGCTATCAAACAAAAAGGCTAAAAGCTCAACGGGCTATAATTGGAGGCAATTTTTTTTTTTTTTAAAAAAAATATTTGGTGAAAATGAAGCATTTTCAAGTTTTTGAAATAGGCTCGAATCAAGAAACGCCTAAGATCACTCTCAAGCTCACACGATGTACCGACTTATTCAATATAAAGATTCAGGACAACTTCTGGAGGCGAATACATGCATTCAATGAATTTCACAACGAAAGAAGATTAGAATTACTCCAAAAATGGGAGTATCTTAATATGGCTCAAAAGCTCACTTTGGAAAAATTTTGATCACAAGATTTGAATGCAAGCTTATTCTTTCTTTAAAAGCCTACCATGCTCTACCATGGCCTATTTTCAAAAATTTTTGACAAAAGAATTTTCATCACTAACCATTCCCACATTTCTCGTTCCAATTTGGTCCAATCAACTTTTTTTTCAAGCGGCCAAATCCGTACACCTACCACCCCCTCCCCAAATTTGGTTGAAAACCAAGGCTTATGGAAAGAAGGGGTACGGATTGGTGCTTAATGAACTCAACCAATTATTCAAAACCATCCATCCCAATACTACTAAAAACTATAAAAATTCCTGCTCCTAAATGTGCAATACCAAAACCAAAATATCAATAATACAATGCAACCAAACCAACAAATAAATAGTCAACAGCTCACAGGCCCACCAATTTATCCATAACTCTAACAATCCATCCAAAATAGTCACCACAAGCAATCATCAGATATAATCAGCACACAGGCCGTCAAACCAATCTAACAAAGATAAAGGCAAACTGTCTAGGCTAACATGCCACAATCAAATAAATCCAAGCAAGTGCAAGTTAAATAGAAATGGGGCACACATGCCATTGAAATCATTACCAATCAGCCAAGGTAAAGAGATAGTAAGGGAGATACGAGACATGAGGAATTGAGCGGCCAATAATGTCCCACTAAGTTTGTAAAGAGGAGGCGAGACACACTTGGTGCTCCACTCACAGCAACTGAGGGTCGGGCATGTTGGGGGCTTGAGCCACTGAAGCATCCTCAAATGTTGTTGAACAAGGCCAAAAGCTTGTTCTGGCTCTCCTTCATCTCCGTCAATTCGGCCCCCATTTTACTGACATTCCCCTTAATTTCGTTGATATCAGCTCTCGTTTCTCGAATCTCTCCCGCCATTGCAGCTAGTTGGTTGTCTTGGTGCTCTTAAATCTCGGACTAAGACTGCACGGTAGATGTCGGTCTCTTCTTAGATGGTTTATTCGCCTGACTGCTTCTTTCTGCATCCCTCATGCTCTGCTCCCTCGCCATAGTCCTTGGCTTCTTGCCCCTCTCATACCTTGTTAACTCGTCACTGGTCCGATCTCTTGACTCTTTTATGTGATCCGCCGAGCTCAACACCAAGTTTGTTGTACTATCTAGGTTCTAAATGTAAGTCAGAGTGGGATTCGGGAGTTGAAGGTATGACCAGATATTCTGTAAACCATACGGTACTGTTGTCCTAGAAGTCCCCTCGTGATATCCCAGCATCTCTATCTTCAGGTTTTCCATGTCCTCCCAGTCCATAAAATAATAATCCATGGTAGGAGTGAAATTTATCAAGGGAACACCGAAGTGCTCAAGGATAGGAGTGATGAGGGCTCCACAGTAGATTGGGTCGGGAAGCTTCGTTTCTTTCTTTTAATCTGCTTTCAGTTCTTTCACAATTTTCTTGAAGCTTTTGACCAAGACTTCTTCGTAGCTCATGTCTTACCCTTTGAGAATCGACCACAAGACCTCTAACTCGAACATCCGGACGGCACTCATCTCCTTTCGCCCAAAAATTGTTAAGCTCAACAGCTTCTGAATATACTTAACTACCGGATTCCTAATCCAAATCGTTTTTTACTTCTTGGAGTCGAAAACCTGAGCTTCGCTTATTCCGGGGGCAGCTGTCATTTGCCCCCAGAAGGTCTGCACCTCAAATTTTTCGTTCAAGTAAAAATTGTAGGTAGAGAGTTTATCCTTGAACCCGTAAATGCGTATCAAGTCTAATTTGTTGAGAGTCTTCGTCTCATTCATCATTTGGAAGATGATGGTGTAGACTGGATTCTCGCATTTACTCGAGTTTGCCCGAACTTCGAAGATGCTGAAGAACTCCAAAACGAATCTCTCATATGTGGGTCGAGGGGCTAGGCATTTGGCAAGGCCCGCTCTCTTCAATATTTCATAAACATTTGCCTTGATCCCCATGGCCTCGAGGATCTTGGGATCGGCAAATCGGGTCTGTGTCACCTCCCCGTCTCATCAGTCGTCTGAGTCTGTCTTTATATTCGTCGTTCTTGAACACGATGTCAAAGGACTGGATGTCTGTGGTCTGATCTATCGCTGTCGGGATTCTCGTGGTTTCAGTTCCAGGAGCCTCGGGATTGGGCTCATTCACTTTTTCTTTGCCCATGCCTCAGACCTTCTGGGTTACTCGTCTGATTATGGTGGCATCTTTCTTGGAGGTGCCGGTATTCTTTGGTGGTGCCATTATTTTCTTATAAACAATCAAAAGCACACACATTAAATTTGAGTTTAGCACAAAATTTCAACCTTATGCATCTATTATCACTTATCCGAAGGAAACCAAATTCACACTCATCATTCTTCAACATGAATCAAGCATATAGCCTAAATGAATTTTTTGCAAATTAAATCGATAATCAAATCAACAAAAATAGGCCCAAATCGGTTTAATGTGCTCTAACATACATCAAGTCATCTCAAACGATTACACATAAACCACTCTAGCCCAAACATTGAAATGATGACCATATTAACAAGCAAAGATGGACTATACAATCCAATACACATGTTTGAAGAATGTCCACAATCCAAATTCACAAGTTTATCACTCAATCCATTCTCCTAGTCCACAAGTACTCAAATATCACATATCATCATCAACTGATATTCCTAATTTGGCAAACAAATCAATTCGGCTAACAATTTACGCAACATTGCAATTAATCAATCAAATTCAATAAAACCAAACAAAAAATATGAAATTGACGTCCTATTATGCATCCAATTCAATAATAAACAGTACATAAGCAATAGGAAATGAAAGCAATACAAACCAGACGAGTTTAGATGAAGATGATTTGAAAATTTCTTTTCGCGCCCTTTTGTCGACTCGAACTCAAAATCGCTCCAAATCCAAAAATAATTTAATGAAGGTGCGTAATGTCATGTGGGTGAGTATGTGTGAGAGTTTGAGTGAATTTAATCAAGCGAAAATGGTGGAATTTGAGAGTGGGTGTGTGTTGTGCGCTTATTCGCGAAATGGGGATGGGGGGAGGGGGGGAAGAAATGATCTAACCTGTTCGCACAGGCCCTCTTTATACCTAAGGTACGCCTCGGCCGAGGCACGTTGTTCTCAGGTTGGCCTCTGCCGAGATGAGTCATTCGTCATGGCCCTTTGAAATTCAGCAGCAGGCCTCAGCCGAGACGGGTTGTGTTCTCGGCCGAGAAAACTTTACAGGGAATTCGCCCGTTTTTTCACAAAGTTGGCCTCGATTGAGACATAGATGGAACTCGGCCGAGGTGACTTCACAGGGAATTTGGCTATTTTTACTCTAGATTGGCCTCGGCCAAGACATGGATGGACCTTGGCCGAGGTGACTTTACAAGGACTTTGGCCATTTTCATTCAATGTGCCTCGGCCGAGATCAGTGTGTGCCTCGGCCGAGGTGAAGTCCCCTGCGAATTTTCCTCTAATGTTGTCTCCTTTACCCCCATTGTACATTATCTTTTGTTTATCTTGGTTGGTATCAGCACACATCTAAAATTCGGAAATTAAATTTACCGCCGGGTTGCCTCCCGACAAGCGCCTTTGTTTTACATCGTTGGCTCGACGGAGGTTTGGTTAGTTCACCGGTGGGTTCTCCACTCGTTCCTTCTCTCCATAATCTCCTTGGAAACTTTCGAAGTATGACTTGAGAAAATGTTCGTTCACCTTGAAGCACTTGCCCCTTTTTTTGCTTTCTATTTCAACGGCGCCATGCGAAGATAATCCTTTAACAACGAAAGACCCAAGCCACCTCGACCGAAGTTTTCTCGGAAACAGTTTCAGTCTCGAATGATATAGCAACACCTTGTCCCCAACATTGAAGGTTTTCCGGGCAATTCTCGAATCATGAAATGCCTTGGCTTTCTCCTTGTAGATCATGGAATTCTCGAAAGCTTCGTTTATCATTTCCTTAATTTCATGAAGTTGAAGCTTCTGGTGTGTTCCGGCCTCATCCAAATTCACATTACATCACTGAATCGCCCACTAGGCCTTGTGCTCGATCTAACCTAGCAATCAACATGGCTTTCCATAGACAAGCAGATATGGTGACATCCCGATCGGAGTCTTGTAGGTAGTTCGATATGCCCACAATGCATCGTCTAGCGTTATACTCCAATCCTTTCTGTTTGGCTGGATTGTCTTCTCCAAAATCAACTTGATCTCCCGGTTTGATGTTTCAGCCATCTCATTCGTCTGTGGGTGATATGGTGTTGAAACTTTGTGCAGAACACCATACTTTTTAAGGAGTGCCTCTATTGTTTGGTGCAGAAATGGGTACCTCGATCACTTATTATGGCCCTTGGAATTCCAAACCGAGCGAAGACATTTGATTTGACAAAATCTGCTACCACTTTAGAATCATTCGTCCGGGTGGCCTTGGCTTCCACCCATTTAGACATATAATACACCGTGAGTAATATGTACAAGTTTTCATAGGAAGAGGGGAAAGACCCCATGAAATCCATGCCCCAAACATCGAAAATCTCTCGCACTACTATGGGCTTTTGAGGCATTTCATTCCTTTGGGAAACATTCTCCGTCTTTTGACAGCTTTAACACAACTTACAAAAGGCATAAGCATCTTTGAATAAGGTGGGCCAGAAGAATCCGCTTTCCAGAACCTTATGTGTTGTTCTCTTCGATCCAAAGTGTCCTCCACACGCGTAGGAGTGACAGAATGTGAGGACAGACTGAACCTCGGTCTCCGGGATACATCTTCTTATCATTTGATCGGACCCATATCTCCACAAGTAAGGATCATCCCAGATATAGTACTTTGCTTCACTTTTCAATCTGTCCTTCTGGGCTTTGCTCATTCCATCAGGAAACTTCCTTGCTACCAAGTAGTTCACTAAATTGGCATACCATGGGGCACTTGAGTCGGATGCTAGGAACAATTTTTCATCCAGAATGCTTTCTCGAAGAGGCAATTCAATTTCTTCTTGGTTCACTCGGCTCAAATGATCAACCACAGCATTTTCTCCACCTTTCTTGTCTTTAATCTCCAAATCGAACTCTTGGAGCTACAAGACCCACCGTATTAGCCTTGGCTTGGCTTCTTTCTTTGACATCAGAAACCTAAGATCTACATGATCAGTGAAAACAACAATTTTAGTTCAAATTAAATACCACCTTAATTTTTCAAGTGCAAAGACCACAACTAGAAGCTCCTTTTCGGTTGTGGTGTAGTTGGCCTGGCAGGATTCAAAGTGCACAAAGCATAATAGATCGCATGCGAAACCTTCCCCTTCCTTTGTCCTAGCTAAGGGTGAGACGAGTCTCGGAGATTATCCGGTCCGCATCGAAATCCGAACCGAAAGCACTCCGGACCGAAAAGAACCGTTGACTTTTTGATTTTATCCGAATCGAACCAATCCGACATTTTTTTTGACAAAACCGAACCGTTCCGAACCGAGGAACCGAAATCAGAACCGAGTAGAACCGAAATCTGTATATAAATAAACATATTTAATATTTTTTCATTATAATTATATAATTGAATTATATAAAATATATATATATATATATATATATATTATAAGTTTTGTTTTAATAACTTCAAGAAACCCTAATCGACTAATCCCGCATCACTCTCTTGCCCCGCTCACTCTCTCGCTCTATCATCCACACTCGCGCCTCACTCTTTCGCCTCACTGTGATAATATTTTTCTATGTTGATACACGTTTGCTTTGTTTCTATATATTGGAGAGTGAAACTGATCCACTAGAGGTAATTTTGGTTTAATTGCTTTGTTATTTAATAGTTTAAATATATGTTTACATGATTACTTTGTTTCTGTTGTCATACTAGCAAGTTGTAAATGTAACTTATTAAACTTATTTAATAGTTTGGTTTGATTGCTAGTTCTATGTTGATACAGTTGGATTGATTGCTTTGTTGCAAATAATTAAACTTATTTAATAGTTTTTTGAATTTATGTAAATGTAAGTTTGACTTTGAAAAGTGTGCATTGGGTTTATCTCACTAATAGTTGATGTAAACTTAGAGAGGTATATGAAATAATATTTGTGTATTTTTTTGTCATACTAGCATTATTTATGGGATCACGTAATTTCTGTGCATATTTATTTCCGTAGCATAATGACTTAAACAATTATTCCTCTTGCTTTTGTTAGGTGTCAATGGGATCACGTACTGGAAGAATAAGTTGAGGATGAAAGTTGAAGACGAAAGTTGAAGATGAAAGTTAATGTAAAGCTTTTGATTAAGAAGTGAAAATATTGAGACGTTAATGGTTATTGTTTTTGAGCTATTATGTAATATGTGAAGTTTATTTTGCTTAATTTGACTCCTGGACTTATATTCACCTATGAACTATGTTATGTTGGTCAATTTTAATGTCTTTTATTGAACTATATGTTGTTTTATGGATATAGTCATGTTTTAGGGAAATACTATTATTTTGAGTGAAAAACTCCGAATCTCTGAAATCTCCGAACCGAACTGATCTGCTCCATTAGACCCGAACCTCCGAACCAAACCGACCCGATTTTCGATTTGGTTCGGTCCCGGATATTTATTTTTTCGGTTCGGTTCCGGAGCCAGAAATTCGAAGATCTCCGAATTTCGGATCGGTTACGGAGCAACCCAGATCTCCGGTCCGCTCCGACCCGTACTCACCCATAGTCCTAGCACAGCACCAACCGCTTGACCGCTTGCATCGCACATGAGTTCAAAAGGAAGGCTCCAATCCGGTGGTTGGATGATTGGTGGTGTAAAAAGCCTCTCCTTTAGCACATCAAATGCAACCTTATATTCATATGTCAGCTTAAAATCAAAATATTTTTGCAACAATCGACAGAAGGGGCAACGATCTTCGAGAAGTCTTTTATGAAATGGCGATAAAAACCTACATGACCAAGGAACGAACGAACCTCCCGCACATTTGCGGGGTAAGGCAGAGAAGCAATTGTATCAACCTTTACTTATCTACTTCTATACCCTTCTCAGAAATGACATGCCCTAAAACAATCCCCTGTTCCACCATAAAATGGCATTTTTCCCAGTTTAAAATGAGGTTTTTATCAACGCATCTTTTCAAAATTTTCACAAGAATTTCAAGATAATTTTCAAATGACTGGCCATATACATTAAAATCAACCATGAATACCTCAATTATATGTCCAATGAATTCTGAGAAAATGCTTACCATGCATCTTTGAATGTGGTCGGCGCATTGCAGAGCCCGAAGGGCATCCTCCTCCAAGCAAACGTACAAAGGACACGTGAATGTTGTTTTCTCTTGGTCTTTGGGTGCGATTGGTACTTGGAAATATCCGGAGAATCCATCTAGAAAACAGTAGTATGGGTGGCCCACCAATATTTCCAACATTTGATCAATGAACAGCAAGGGAAAATGATCCTTGCGTGTCATGGCATTAAGTTTTCGATAATCAATGAAGACCCTCCACTCGGTTTACAAGCGGGTGGGTACCATCCCTCCATCTTTCCCTTCCACAACTATTATGCCCAACTTCTTAGGAACAGCTTGTGTTGGGCTCACGAACTTGCTATCCGATATGGGATAAATAATGCCCACAATCAATAGCTTGATGAACTCCTTTTTTACCACCTCCATCATAGGTGGATTGAGCCTTCTTTGTGGCTCCCGACTGGGCTTCGTGCCATCCTCAGGAAGGATTCGGTGCATGCAAAGGGGGGGGCATATGCCCCTGATGTCAGCAATAGTCCACCCGATTGCACATTTATTCTCCTTGAGAACTTCAATCAATGCATCTTCTTGCCTTGGAGTTAACTTCGATAATATGATTACCGGTAGTGTCTCTCCATCTCCAAGGTATGCATATCTAAGATGGGTCAGGAGAGCTTTGAGCTCGAGGCTCGGGGCCTTGATTGTGGAGGGAATGGCCTTCGTGCGTCTCCGGAAGTGGAATGAACTTTTGATCGAACTTCTGTCGGAGTTGTTTAGGGGACTGCAATTGGGCCACTGTTTCCACTAATTCTCTCTTAGCTTCCCAAGGTTCCATCTTCTCCAAAGGATTTGCCAGTTCTATAGAATCCTGATCCCTGCAATAACACTCAAACACTTCTTCCACCATAGGGTTAATGATATCGACAGAAAATACACTGTGTAAATCTTCAGGATATTTCATGGACTCGAATGTATTAAACTTTACAACTTGACCATCGAACTCCATAGTGAGAGTTCCCTCACGCACATCAATTTTAGTTTAGGGAGTGTTCAGAAATGATCTTCCCAACAAAATTGGTGTGGAGTTTGATGTGTCTCCTTGCATGTCTAATACATAGAAGTCAGCTGGGAATAAAAGATTGTCTACCTCAACTAGCACATCCTCAACCACCCCATCCGGACTTGTATCTTTCAAGGGTCCCAGATTCAGGCTGTGAAATATAGAACGGGGCATCATATTGATCGATGTCCCAAAGTCGTGCATAAACCGCTTAACCCTACAGTTACTTATCTTACAAGGGATCACGAACATCCCCGGGTCCTTGCACTTTTGTGGAAGTTTCTTTTGAAAGATTGCAGATACACTCTCCCCCGTGAGTACCTTTTCATTCCCTTGAAGCTTCCTCTTATTGGTACATAGATCTTTCAAGAATTTGGCGTACTGTGGGATCTGCTTCACGGCTTCAATCAGAGGAATGTTGATTTCTATTTTTCTGAACACCTCAAGAATCTCCCGGTCTTTACTTATATCTGCACCTTCTTGATTTGACAAGGGAAGGGGAGTGGCGGAGTAGAAGTGTAAGTTTTTGGATCTTGAAGCTCCCCGGCCAAAATTGGAGTGGCCTCGGCCGAGATGATCTTACAATGTGAATTGCCTTCAATAGGGTGCAGTTGATCTCGGCCAAGATCCTCAACCGTCTCGGCCGAGGTAATTTTATAGGGTATTTTCTTTTCCAAATGATGCAGGGCATCTCGGCCGAATTCAGTGTGTGTCTCGTCGAGGCCTCCTCTTCAACACTAACTTCTTTACTTTCAGTTTTTCTTTCACACCTAGAGTGATGCTCGGGCTTTTCAGGCTCTCCAAGCATCACCCCGCTTCTCAAGGTGATCGCACTGACGTTCTTCGGATTTATCTCTAGCTGTGCGGGCAAATTCCCACTCTAAGCACTTTCCAAACGAGATACTACTGATGCAATTTGGCTGACTTGGGTTATAACTAAAATAGCACTTTCCTCAATATGTGCATCTTGAGCGTCACGATCCGGTCTCACAGATTCTCGACAACCAATTTTTTTAGTATTTGCTGCCATTTTCGAAATTTTCGGGCTTCAGTAGGGGTCTTGTCAACCAAAGCTCCACCACTGGCTGAATCAATCATGTTTTTGTCAGTCAGACAAAGCCCCTCTTAGAAATATTGGATCAAAAGCTGCTCGGTGATTTGATGTTGTGGGCAGCTTGCCACAAGTTTCTTAAACCTTTCCCAATATTCGTATAAGGTTTCTCCTTGCATTTGCCTAATGCCACTGATCTCCTTTCTGATGTTGGTGGCCCGGGATGCAGGGAAGTACTTCTCAAGGAATTTTGTCTTCATTTACTTCCAGGTGGTAATGGTACCTGGTGGCAAATAATATAGCCAATCTCTTGCAAGGTCCTTGAGCAAGAAAGGGAACGCCCTCAATATAATCTGCTCCTCAGTTACTCTTGTCGGTTGCATACTTGAGCATACCACATGGAACTCTTTTCTATTCAATTCAGCAACGAAGCATTTTATTTTCTAGCCTCTCCTCAAAATTATGAACAAATTATAAACACAAATTCTTTCTTTTCTTTACCGATTTTTTCTTTTCATTTTCTTTTCTTTTTTTTCCTTTTACCTTTACCTTTTTGTTTTCTTTTCGAACTAGGAGAGACTATTCTTCTCATCTTTTCACCTATAATTCTGTTCTTCCCTTCATCTTTTGTACTATCCACTAATTTTCCTTTTTCTTCCCAAATTTTTTACCCAACTATCTTTCAATCGTCCTCCCTCTTACTTAACTAATCCAGTTAAGGCCAATGGTTTAAATCGAAAGTTTTCCTGACGGGCTTATGAAATAATAGGATATTCAGCTCAAATGGGCTGACTAGGGATAAATTATGAACTTTTAGCACAAAGGGCAACTTTTCAAGGCGCAAAAATAGGCTGAAAACAAGAACTGCCTAAGATCGTTTCCCAAGTCACAACACATATTCGACATACTCATAGTAAAGACTCAAGGAAAGTTCTAGAGACTAATGCACATATCCAATCAAAATCGACACCGAAAGGAATCATATTACTCCAAAAATAGGAGTACAATTAGGCTCAAATTCTCACAAGGTTAAATTTGATCAAATATTCTTAGTTCAAGCTCAATTTTGTCTCAAATTACCTCTCATGATCTATGTGCTAATTTATCAATGTTTTACTTAAAATCACTTCATCATTAAGACATCAGCGCCAATCATTTCCCTAAATTCCTCTTTTTTCACAACTCAAACAACTATTCGAGTTCATTACTTCTAGACTCGAATAACCAACTAAATAACTTAAAACATAAAGACTACTACGATCAACATGACTAGTAATGCAAAGAACACACATGAGCTCACAGACCCAATGACTTCACAACAAAAATACCAACACACACGAGCACACAGGCTCATGAAAGCACAAATCAAATACATAAACAAGAAAAAGATACATAGCAGATAATAAGCAGAAAATGTAAACAGCTGCCAAGCCGTCCCACTATTCATCCCCTCCCCCAAACTTCGTCGAATGCCAAGTTTGTGGGGAAAGAGTCAACGTCTTGGTTCTTAACTCACAATTCATTGCGGAGGTGCTGGTGGTTCGAACCCGTGTTAGCTCTAAAATTGAGCCAATGTATCTGAACGAGCATGGTAGGGACGCGCGTCATTACACGTTACCAAATTAATATCTGAGCTCTCAACTCGACTAAGTAGAGTGGCAAGTCGGATCGAATCCAAAGGGAACGGAGGAATAGTATTGTTTTAATTAATCAAACAACTAGGAATTTGAAATAGAAATAGTAACAAACAAGCAAAAGCAATAAAGGTTGTGGGGGGGTCGTGATTACTAACTAATCGACTACTAACAATTACCAAAACCAAAAAATAAATTAGAAAGAAATTGATCATAAGATTCAAGTAACAAGCATTAAAGGATAAATAAATTGATTTTTCGGTTTGTCAAATATATAAAAGGATTCACCCTTGATCTCGTTTCCCTTTGGTCTAATTGATTTTTGTGACTATTGTTGATGCCCAATCAATTGCAATTCAAGTCCCTATCTCAAGACTATTAACAAGCTCTAATAGCCTTGTTTTCTCTTAATCCTAACTAGTCAAAACAAGCTCTTCGACTAACCCTATTTGATTTAATCCAACCTTCGAACAAGCCCTCTCCAGCTCGATAACCAAACGATAGAAGCACCAAGACAATGAGATAGATAAGACATAAAACTTAGAAGCTCGGTTTTAGAGGTCAAACTTTATACTATCACTAATGAATCATTGTTTGCTACACATGAATCGAATACCCTACAACGGATAGTGATCTCAATTTCTAGCAATACACTTATAAGCTTCCTAAAGGGTGATCAAACCTCAAATTAACTCATAAATGTAAGTCAATAACAGCAAATAGTATAAAACACTTGAATACACAATCAAAAGGTAACATCAGCCGTAATAATCACATAAATAATGTCGACTCGAAGTTCCACATCCGATCAAGGGTAGATATTAGGGTGCTACTCACCCATATTATCTATTACAAGCAGAAAATTGATTGAAATGCAAAGAAACATAATACTAAGATAAAAGGATCCAATAATGGTGATTGGAGAAGATGATCTTAAATCCTCTTGTCCAATCCTTCTTCTTGGTGGAATGGAGACTGGAAATGAATGATAAAATGGCCCAAGATAGGTTAGAATTTGAATGGGAGGTGATATATATAGGTAGGAAGTTTCTAGTGGGTTTTCAAGCAAAAACGCATTTGCAATTTTACAATAGGGGTTCAGATCTCGGCCGACGCACAAGACACAAGTTGGTCTCAGCCGAAATGAAGCAGATAGTGTTTCTTCTCAAAGGCTGGCCTCGACCAAGGTGTGTACTCGTCTCGGCCGAGGCGGTAAGAAGGTGATTTTTAGGATTTGGGGTTTATGGATCACCTCGGCCGAGATCAGTGCTCGTCTTGGCCGAGGCCTTGAAAACTTGAGAATCTTCATTTTCCCCTGGAAGGTTATCTCGGCCGAGACATGTGCTTGTCTCGGCCAAGATTCTTAAGCTTTGATTTCTTCCCAATTCCTCTGGATGGATGTCTCGGCTGAGATCTGTGTTTGTCTCGGTCAAGATGCTTCTTCAGCCTTGTCCTCTATTTTCTTCGTTCGATCTGTCAACTTTGCAATCTCTAATGCTCGTTTTTTGTCTAATTGTACCTGTTTTGACACAAAAACAAACTGAACGCGTTAATCTGCTCAATAAGAAATAAATGCCCAAAATACACGTGAATATGCACATAATTATAACTAAAATAGCACTTAAATCAACCTAAAGTGCGTACACGATCACATGTACCAGAGCATCTTGCTGTTGTCTCTGAACTCGGGCCTCATCTCCTTGTGCAATGATCGTGCGTAACATGGGATTAATTTCTTGCAACGCTCCTTTATTCTCTTTATGATGCCTCTCGAACGAGTACTAAGTGCAGCAACCTCAGCTTGAAAGGACGTGATCATCCCCTCAATGTCTTTATATCTCTCCGCAGATGATGCAACGGAGGTGGCTGCTCTCTTTTTCCTTAATGGACGAGGATCGTGACTTCTTCCTTCAGCTCTTTGGCCCGGTTGAAATACTGGGGCATCTGGTCTCGGGAGTTCGCCAAATGCTCGCCAGATGACATGGCAAGGTTATAGGTATCGGAAAGGCTCATAACTGAAGTGAGCTTGGGATTAGAGAGTCGGAAATAGACATTTTGGAACACGTATGGGACCTTTCGATCCTCTCCCAAAACAACAACCTGCATACTCTCTAGTAGCTCCCATGTAAAATGAATGTATTCCTTTATCAGCTCTAGATCGACAAGTGGAACGCCACAAGAATCAGCGATCGTCGTGATAATACCTCCAATGGTGATGTTGTCCTTTTGCTTTTTGATGACTTTTACGAATTGCTCTGCCAATAGTACCGCATTATCAAGTTTGCAGTCTTGGAGTGTATTCCACATCAGGTTGAGTTCCTTCTGTCTTATAGAACCCGTCTCCATTCTAGCAAAGAGTGTATGTACCAACATCTTCTGGAAGTACCTTATCGCTGGGTTCCGAATCCATGATGTTTTTGCAGTATTTGAAGTATAAGCTTGAGGAGGCAGTAATAGCGGAGCTGCTGTCAACTACCCCCAAAACTCTTTTGGGTTAAAAGCTTCGGGCAGGTCACACTCAGTTAGTGCCGAGAAGTCGAATATTTCGTCAAGCTCAGCAAATGTGAACTCCTCCTATTTACCCATCAATTGAAGAGTGATCTTGTCCAGTCGTTTCTGCTCGGGCTAGCCGGCTACTATGATTTCAAAAGTACTTAAAAATTCAAGTGTAAGCCTTTCATATATACTCTCAGCTTTCATGAACTCCTGCAGTCATGTAACTATGAGCAATGCTTGTACATTCTCATGTATGCCCGTGGCTCTTGTCAGCTCATTACTTGAGAAACGGGTGGGTATGACTATGTGTTGATGAAGCAGTTCAAATCTTCTCCAGTGCTCGTCTCTCTCTAATGCAAACCCAAATATGATTTGGCTATCAATTGGTGGTATCACCACCCTCTCTAGATCCAGAACAGTGGCCTTTTCAACCACCTTTTGCTTCCCTTTGCTCTTGCTAGTGCTAGATTTTCGTGCAGCCATCTTCGTAAGCCTGACACACACCAAACACAACCCAACTTCAATGACCAATGATGATCTATAAAATAAAAGCTAACTTAAACAACTAAATCTCGTTCTTTGAACACAATTTTCAATTAAAGCTCAATTTAAAGTTCTGCTCTAAAACAAATTTAGTGTTGGAAGATTAGTTCAATTATCTTTATATAACATGTGTATCACTTAAGCAACACCTAACAACTTGTAACTCAACGTTCACCCCCTATATAGTCTAATTAGATCAAAATATTGTGTAATTCGACTCTTATGAACATCTAACAATTAATATGTAAGCAATTCATCATCTTATTAAACCTATTAAGCCTAAGAGGATCATAGAATCAAGTTAAAGTTATTTAATCGATGCACATAACATGTTCGGTGAAATTCCTCAATGAAGAAAACATGTTAATCATAATAATGGTGTTATTCACTCATTCCCAACATCACCAATTACCTAATTTCGTGCTCAATTTACACCAATTTCATCTAAATTAAAGAACCCAAGCAAGAATTCAATATACATGGCACTACAAGTGCCCAAATTAATGAACTCCTAACTAGAACAATCCACAATCTCAAATACAACCAATATCAATATACATGGCATAATTATGAAGTATTAAGCATAAAAGTTTGAGTTAGCGAGTCTTACCAGAGAGCTTTACTCAAAATAGAAGATTTTTAGGATGTGCCCTAACTTCGCTAAGATTTGGGTCATCTATTCCAAAGAGGATCGGTGGAATGGAGAAGAGAGGTGTGTGAATGTGTTGATGGGTGGTGGTGTGTGATTATTTGCTAATAATTATTGAAGAATGGTGCTAGTGTGTGTTTTGTGTGAGTTTCGCGTAAAGAAAGTGAAGAGAAGAAGAGGGCAAGAATGAACCTGACGCGGCCGTTTTAACTTGAAATTTTAAACGAACGCGACCGCATCACGAATTGGACGTGATCGCGTCGAATGGTTCTGGGTTGAGTTTTTCTAGTCTGAAATTGACGCGGCCGCGTCGTGCTATAGCACGATTGCGTTGCCCAGACCAGAAAAAGCTTTCCTGGCTAGTTTCAGTCCCAATGTGGCGCGGCCGCGTTGAATTCCTTTGTCAACTAGGCCCTTTGTCCGACTTTTCGACCCCTACTTCTTGCTATCATGTTCTTTTACTCGTGGTTCGTCAATGTTGGTTCCCAAATTCGCAAAAACACTATAAAAAACACAAGTAATATATAGAATAAATAAACATAAGAAAAATTAAAAAAATTAAAGAAAACAGTAAACATCGAGTTGCCTCCCGACAAGCACTTCATTTTACATCCCAAGCTGGACGACCTTCTTGGTTCAGTTGAGCTCTTTCACTTCATGCACGGTTTGAATTTGATCCGGTTTGTAGTATTTCTTGATTTTTTGTCCATTGACGAGAAAAGTGCTCCCATCTACATTCATCAACTCTACTACGCCGGATGCTCGAACGGTCTTGATAGTGAATGGGCCCGACCATCTTGACTCTTGACTTCAACTTTCCAAGGAATAATCTTAGTCAAGAGTTAAACAATAAAACTTGTTCACCGGCTTCAAATCTTTGATTCTTTATCATACGCTCGTGAAACCGTTTGACTCGCTCTTTGTACAAACTGGAGTTCTCAAATGCTTGATTTCTGAATTCATCCAATTCGTTGAGCTTAAGAGTGAGCTCTTTCCCGGCTGCCTCAAAATCGAAATTCAATTTTTTTACTGCCCAATAAGCTCTATTCTCTAATTCCACCGGCAAATGACATGCTTTCCCAAAAACGAGCTGACACGATGAAAGTCCCAATGAGGTCTTATATGCCATCCTATATGCCCATAGTGCATCATCCAACTTCATCGACCAATCCTTCCTATTCCCATTCACTGATTTCTCAAGGATTTGCTTGATTTCTCGATTGGCCAGCTCCACTTGACCATTGGCTTGCGGATAATACAGAGTTATGACTCAGTGCTTCACCTCATATTTGGCTATTAATGTAGATAGCCACTTGTTGCAAAAGTGTGACCCCACCATCGTTTATCAAGGCTTTCGGAGTCTCGTACCTAGTAAGAATGTTCTTTTGAAGGAACAAGAGATCTTTCCGCTGCTCGATTCTAACCCCTAACAATGTCGTTAGTAGCAAACGAAGAGTTTCAGCATATTCTGCGTATGCAGAACACTAACGTTGATGGCAAGCAAAAAATCATGTTTGCTATGACGTCGATCAAGGGTATCGGTCGTCGCTTCGCAAACATCGTCTATAAGAAAGCTGATATCGACATGAACAAAAGAGCTGGTGAACTCTCACAGGCCAAAATTGACAGCTTGATGACCATTGTTGCAAATCCCCGGCAGTTCAAGATTCCAGACTGGTTTCTTAACAGGAAGAAATATTATAAAGATGGAAAGTTTTCTCAAGTCACATCCAATGCTCTTGATATGAAGTTGAGGGATGATCTTGAGCGTTTGAAGAAGATCTGCAACCATCGTGGACTTCGTCACTACTGGGGCCTTCGTGTGCGTGGACAGCACACCAAGACCACTGGTCGTAGGGGAAAGACTGTTGGTGTCTCCAACAAGAGATACGCCTACTGCTGCCCTTTTTCTGCTATATTGCTCTCCTGGATATTATGTTTGGTTATAGGTCACCTCGTATCTGAGAGGTTTACATGCACTGAGTTGCTTTATTTTGGAGTTGAATTTAGACACCAGTATTATCTTTAAATCTCTTGGATTTGTAGACTCGAATGTCATTTTGGAAGGGGATGAGTAGGTTTGTTTCTGTCCGAAAAACAAAAGAAAAAAAAACATATAACCTCTAATTCGAAAATGACCTACTTTTGGAACACAATTCCAGCCACTTTTGAGTCTCCATCCCATCAAAGACAACATTGGGAAGAAGCTTGAAGGCCTTTCATTCCTCAAGCCAAGTTCTTGGTTTATTCTATAATTTTATCATGACTTATTGTACTTCTTTTGATTTGCTGATTGTATTAGGTGTAATGGGTGGCTAGCACACTTATTTCAGCCCTTGATCATTAGTTGAACCTTGGATTGAGAATGTTTATGTAATTTCTACGGTTGTTAACCGATTGGATTATGTTTTTGGAATGTTCTATGTTATTTGGGATTGTTGATTCACACTTATGAATTGAATTGTGATTTGATCGCCCATTTGGATATTTGTTAGTGTTTTGCTAGCATTGGGTTTATAATCCGTAATTGTTATAAATTTGATTCCCGGGTAGCAAACAATAGATTTATTTTATTGGGGATAACATAGATTTCGACCACTAGAACCAAACTTACGAGTTTTATGTCGAATCTACTCCGTTGTCTTAATTCTTAATGCACTCAACTATTGATACTTAAAGAGCTTGTTTTAGGATTTGATAAGTTGAGTAGGATTTATTAAAGAGCTTATTTTGTTTAATCATACTTAAGAGACAACAAGATTGATAGAGCTTGTTATCAATCTTGGAGTAGGAGTTCTAAGGCTAACCAATTGAGTAATGACATTAATTACATAGATTGTTTAAAACAAGGGGACACTTGATCAAGGGTTGAATACTTTAATCATACTTTAAAAACCTGAAAATCAATCTACTTATCTTGTCATCTTTTGTTAATTGAATCTTAAGTTTAGTTGATCATAGTTTAAATAGTTGTTCTGGGTAGTTATTGGTAGTTTTTAGTTTGACAAACAAAACCCCCCACCTTTATTGGCTTTCGTTATTCGTTTATGTTCTTATTTGAATTTTACAATTGCTTAACCTATCGGAACAACACTAGACTGCCAATTCTCGTGGGACCGACCCTTACTTATCGCTCTACTAGTTAGAGTTGTAGGATGAGGATTAACGTATATATTTCTATATTCATATACATTAATTTGGTACGGTCCGACGACTTCGTACCAAATTTTGGCGCCGGTGCCAGGTAACGGTGTTGATTAGTGTTGTTTTTAGTATCCAAGCATTATTTTTACTATTCTAGTTAGTTGCTTAGTTTACTTAGTTAATTTTTTTATTCACTACACATTGTTTATTGCCTTGAAACAGTGGATGTTCACACGTGCTCAAGGGCACAAGGAGCTATTGTTTGAACCCGATATAGTGCTTCGTGAACGAGTTTTGAGGAGGCAAGCAAAAGCAATCAATCAATTTCTTGAGAAGTACTTTCCGGCCTCTTGGGCCACAATATTCGGAAGCAAATCAGCGGTATTCGACAATGCCAAGGAGAGACATTATATGAGTATTGGGAGAGGTTCAATAAGTTAGTTGCTAGTTGCCCACAACACCAGATCACTGAGCAACTTCTTTTACAGTACTTCTATTAAGGCCTGTCCTTGACCGACCGGAACATGATAGACTCAGCAAGTGGAGGAGCATTGGATGATAAGACTCCAACAGCCGCACGTACATTAATCTCCAAGATGGCTGCAAATACGCAACAATTTGGTTGTCGTAAGCCAACACAGACGATTAGGCAGGTACATGATTCGACTATCGATGATAAATTAGAGCATCTTACTAACTTGGTCAAGAAGGTGGCCTCGGGCAACACTCAAGTCCCTAGGCCATGTAGGATTTGTAAAACCACCGATCACAATACCGACGAATGCCGGATCTTGAATGAAGAACTCGAAGCTCATGCAAACGTCGTTGGTAACTTCAACGGTGGAAGAAGGTATCACCCGTATTCTCTAAGCTACAATTTCGGGTGGAGAGATCACCAAAACTTTCGGTATGGTAACCAAGGTGGCCAACAAAGTAACCAAGGCCAAGGTCGAGCACCTCAATCGAGAGGGATGTACCAACAAAAATAGCCGACTGAATCATCATCTGGCCCATTATTATAAGACAATATGAAGAGCCTAGCAACCAACATAGTCCAGTTTCAGAAGGAGACCCAATCGAGCATAAAAAACATTGAAACGCAAGTTAGCCAACTTGCTACCACAATGTCTCGACTTGAAAGGGTAAATAGTGGCAAACTGCCGGCTCAACCGGAAATCAACCCTAAAAATATCAGTGCAATCACCCTAAGAAGTGGGGTGGTGCTTGGAGAGCCTAACAAGCTCGGGCATCACTTTGGGGGTGATGAGGAAGATGAAAAAGAGGGAAAATTTACTGAAGAACACGCCACGCCCGAGGTGATTGGTGCCTCGCCCGTGGTGGACACCTCGACTACGGCCACTGAATGTCATGGCCGCAGCCTCCTGCAACCACAAATAGGGCACAAATCTGGAACTCTCACCACGGTCGCGGCCACTGATGGCTCGGCCGCGGCCCCTGACCAGCCTATTCCTTCTCCGCTACATCCCTTCCCAAGTCAAATCAAGAGGGTGGTAGATAGAAATAAGGATCGGGAAATTCTAGAAATGTTTTGGAAGGTGGAGATAAACATCCCTTTGATTGATGCCGTTAAACAAATTCCGAGGTATGCTAAGTTTCTCAAGGACTTGTGCACCAACAAGAGGAAGCTCAAAGGGAATGAAAAAGTGATAATGGGAGAGAATGTATCCGCAATCTTCCAAAAGAGACTCCCACCGAAATGTAAAGATCCTGGAATGTTCATGATCCTGTGCAAGATAGGTAACTGTAAAATTGAACGTGCAATGCTCGACTTAGGAGCTTCAATTAATGTTATGCCACGTTCAATTTTTTATTCTTTAAATTTGGTACCACTCAAGGAAACAAGAATCGTCATTCAACTAGCCGACCGAAGCACTTTGTATCCCGATGGGGTGATCGAGGACGTGCTAGTTGAAGTTGACGAACTCGTGTTCCCCGCTGATTTTTATGTGTTGGACATGCAAGGCGATCCATCAATGTCCACATCGATCTTGTTGGGAAGACCATTTCTAAATACTTCCCAAACCAAGATCGATGTTCGTGAGGGCACCCTCACGATGGAATTTGATGGTCGAATTGTCAATTTCAATATCTTTGATGCAATACAGTTCTCGGAGGATGTTCATTCCATATTTTCCATTGATGTTATTGATCCACTTGTGGAAGAGTTGTTTGAGTTGTCATGCAGGGACCCAATGGAAGTTGCGCTTACCACTCATTTAGAGAAGGGAAAAGAAGAGGTTTGGGAGACTAATGAGGCATTTGTGGAAACAGTGGCATAAATGCATGCGCCTAAGTCAGCACTACCAAGATCTGCACAAAAGTTCATTCCGTTGCCGGATACACACAAGAAGATGTTACCTTCTACGGTGGTGGCCCCAACCCTTAAGCTCAAGTCTCTTCCTGACCATTTGAAGTATGTTTACCTAGGAGCGAATGAGACATTACCGGTGATTGTCTCATCCAAGTTGTCTCCAAGCCAAGAAGCATCCTTGATAGAAGTCCTTAGAGAATACAAGGGAGCGATTGGATGGACCATTGCCGACATCAAAGGCATTAGTCCATCTCTTTGTATGCACCACATTCTACTTGAGGAGGATTCAAAACCAAGTCGGGAACCACAAAGGAGACTTAACCCACCTATGATGGAGGTGGGGAAGAAGGAAGTAATCAAGCTACTCGATGTTGGGATCATCTACCCTATATCGGATAGCAACTATGTTAGCCCAACACAAGTCGTGCCCAAAAAGTCGGGAGTGACGGTAGTGGAGAATAATGATGAGGAATCGGTTCCCACCCGTTTGCAAACCGGGTGAAGGGTGTGCATAAATTACCGCAAGTTGAACGCCATGACCCGCCAAGATCATTTCCCCTTGCCATTCATCGACCAAATGCTAGAAAGATTAGCCGGACATTCATTTTATTGCTTCTTGGATGGATACTCCGGGTATTTCCAAATAGTCATTGCACCCGAAGATCAAGAGAAGACCACTTTTACATGTCCCTTTGGTACTTTTGCATGGAGAAGAATGCCATTTGGGCTATGCAATGCCCTGGCCACCTTTCAACGGTGCATGGTAAGTATCTTTTCCGAATATGTTAGGCATATTATCGAGGTTTTCATGGATGATTTCAGCGTGTATGGTGAGTCTTTTGAAAAATATCTTGATAATCTTGTTAAGATCTTAAAAAGGTGCATGGAAACAAATCTTGTGTTAAATTGGGAAAAATACCATTTCATGGTTGAGCAAGGCATAGTTCTTTGGCATATTATTTCATCTAAGGGCATTGAAGTCGATAAATCTAAAGTTGATCTTATTACTGCCTTGCCTTACACCGCAATTGTGCAAGAAGTGCGATCGTTTCTTGGCCATGCAAGTTTCTACAGGCGATTCATTCAGGATTTCTCGAAGTTTTCGGCCCCTCTTTGTAGGCTGTTGCAAAAGGATGTCGAATTTGAGATGTTGAATGATTGCAAGATCGCCTTTTTGATCAGCTTAAAGAGGCCCTTACTTCACCTCCCATTATCCAACCACCGGATTGGACACTGCGGTTTGAGATAATGTGTGACGCTAGCGACTATGCAGTGGGAGCTGTCTTAGGGCAACGGAAGGGAAAAGCAGCTCATGTGATCTACTATGCCTCAAGGACCCTAAATCCGGCACACGCAAACTATACTACCACAGAAAAAGAACTTTTGGCTATAGTTTTTGCTTAAGAGAAGTTTAGATCATATTTGCTTGGTACTAAGATTATCGTTTTTTCTGGCCATACAGCTCTTCGATTTCTATTATCAAAGAAAGAAGCTAAACCAAGACTCATTAGATGGATTCTGCTACTTCAAGAATTTGATTTGGAAATCAAAGATAAGAAAGGGAAGGAGAATTCAGTGGCTGATCACCAAAGCCGATTGACACAAGAGGAAACTGAAATACCCTTGAGGGAGAGCTTCCCCGATGAACAGTTGTTTGTAGCCTCTGATATTGTTACACTGTGGTATGCGGATTTGGTAAACTACCTTGTTGCTAAGGTATGTCCTGCCGGGATGACTAAGGCTCAAAGAGACAAGTTAAGGAGTGATGCCAAACATTACGTGTGGGATGATCCATACTTGTGGAAGCACGGATCCGACCAAGTTATCCGGAGGTGTGTCCCGGAGTCTGAATTCCATTCCATACTTGCTTTTTGCCACTCTTATGCTTGTGGCGGGCATTTCGGTTCAAAGACGACTACACACAAGGTCCTAGAGAGTGGTTTATTTTCGCCATCACTGTTCAAGGATGCATACACCTTTTGCAAGTCATGCCTCAATTGCCAAAAGACGGGTAATATCTCTCAAAGAAACCAAATGCCCCAAAACCCGATTATAGTTTGTGAATTTTTTTATGTTTGGGGTATGGACTTCATGGGACCATTCCCTTCATCTTATGGAAATTTGTACATTTTGCTCGCCGTTGACTATGTGTCCAAGTGGGTAGAGGCAAAGGCTACCCGAACCAATGACTCCAAGGTTGTGGCCGAGTTTGTTCAATCCAACATCTTTGCTCAGTTTGAGGTTCCAAAAATCATTATAAGTGATAGAGGCACACATTTTTGCAACCGAACAATCGATGCATTGCTAAAGAAATATGTTGTTTTGCACAAGGTTTCGACGCCCTATCACCCACAAACCAACGGGCAAGCCGAAATTTCAAATCGGGAAATAAATTCGATATTGGAGAAGACTGTTCAACTAAATCGCAAGGATTGGAGTTTGAGGCTCAATGATGCGTTATGGGCATATAGGACCGCCTACAAAACTCCAATTGGTATGTCTCCCTTTTAACTTATTTATGGAAAGCCATGCCACCTCCCGGTCGAACTTGAACACAAAGCCTATTGGGCTATCCGGAGATGCAATATGAACCTCGATGAGGCCGGTGTACACCGAAAGCTCCAATTGCAAGAGCTTGAGGAAATCCAAAATGAAGCCTTTGAAAATGCCATGATTTACAAAGAGAAAACGAAGGTTTTTCATGACTCGAGGATCACCCGGAAAACGTTTGTGGCTGGGGAGAAAGTGCTATTATATCACTCCCAGTTGAAGTTATTTCCGGGCAAACTCCATTCAAGGTGGATAGGACCCTTTGTTGTCTCTAAGGTATTCGATCATGGCGCCATCGAGATTGAAAGTGGCAAAACCAGCAAAATCTTCAAAGTCAATGGGCATCTTCTCAAGCCATATCTAGAGCATTTTCAAGGCACATCCGGAGAAGAGGAGCGCGTGGAGGACCCACCACTGAACTAACGAGGTCCGTCGAGCCAACGACGTTAAACAAAGGCGCTAGTCGGGAGGCAACCCGGCGGTTACTTGTTTTCTTGCATTTTGAATTTGTAGTTTAGTAATAGTTTTACTATTATTGTAGTGTTTTAAGTTGTTTTGTTTAAATGTGCATAGGTACCGAACAAGCCATTCAAAGAGATAGTGTGAAATGGGGGTGAAGGAGTCCAAAATAGAGGTATTACACTGGAGAAACACCACGGCCATGGTAACACATGCCTCGCCCGCGGTCCTCCTACCAAGAAAAATGTGAAACAATTCTGGAGAACCTAACTCGGCCGTGGTGCTATCCTGACACGACCGAGGCGACGCCTGCCTCGCCCGAGGCCTTTCCGTGAAATGGTCGTGGCACAATGAGCTGAAAATCTTCAAACCCACTGGAAGAAATGCTACAGCCGCGGCATATTAGTACCACGACCGAGTTGAAGACAAGGCTCGCCCGTGGTGTTCCCAAACCACGCCCGAGGCCATTCATGCTCAAAATTCCTGAAAACCACTGGAAGATTTACCACGGCCGCGGCATATCAGCGCCACGCCCGTGGTGAGTGAGATCATGTACCACGAACGCGACATACTTTGAGCCTC
Organism: Ajuga chamaepitys; assembly: GCA_958295605.1. Lineage (NCBI taxonomy): Eukaryota > Viridiplantae > Streptophyta > Magnoliopsida > Lamiales > Lamiaceae > Ajuga > Ajuga chamaepitys. The sequence continues at coordinate 32,112,435 of OY282499.1, read as the reverse complement.
GGCCACGGCGATTTGCTAGGTATAAATATCAGACGCGGCCGAGGTAGGGCATTTCTTCCCCTCCTCCTCGCGAAATTGCGACACACATACAAAATCCACCATTTTCACTCAATCAAAATCACTCAAACTCATACAATCGCTCACCCACATCACCACACATATTTCTATCCGAAAATTTTTAGATTTGGAACGGATTTGGAGTCGGGTCGAAAAGGACGCGAAAAATCAAACTTCAAATTTTTTCGATTAAATCCGACCGGTAAGTACGGCTATCCCTTTCCCTTAGTCTTTTATTACTTATTATGGACGTTTTTGTTATATTAAGGGCGAATTTTGTACTAGAATAGCTTTTGTGTTGATGTTGGTTATACACGAACCTTTTGTTGTGATTTTTTTGCCAATGCTGACTTGTTTTGAGCATTCTAGGACTCAATTTGTTGTGATAGCTCTAGAATTTACATGATTGTTAATGTGGGATGATGATTAGGTTGAGAAGCATTAAATTTTGGAGGTGAAATTGGTTGTGGCATATCACCGAACACATGCCATGCATTCTTTATTGTTATCCTTTTGTAGTTTGCTTTGATTGACATGCTCAATTATTAGGTCGATTAGTTGAAATTGTGGTGAAACTAGGCAATTTTAGACTCTTGTTGCGCAATGAAGAAATTTGATCTATTTTTGTTGAGTATTGATATATTTTAGTTGCAATAGGATAGTAATTGGAAATGTTTGACATATTTGCAAATTGTGTCAAGTCGATTGAATTGTCCATTTTGTAAGTTCATTTGTGAGTTACTTGTTGATTGAATGCGAGTAATTGATATAATGAACTTGTTTTTTTATTGGAATCATTTTTTTCGATTGAACTTGATGTGTAGTTGGTGATTCGAGAATTTAAATTTGTGTGTTTGTTCTTTGTAGGCCAAATGGGACCATCAAAGATGACATCTTAGAAATCCATCGGCAAAAGTGCCACCACAAGCAAAGGCACAACGAGTATAAGCAAGGGCAAGGGAAAATTGGTGATTCGGGACCCCTTCCCAGAAGAACCTGAGATTGAAACCCCGGAGGTCCCAACGTCCACAGGGCCAGATAGCCGGCTTTTCTACATAGTATTGGAAGACCCGGTTCACCAAAATAGATTTGCCAGATTATTGAAGCGCCAGATAGCTGCAACCCGCTATTTCAAAGCTGAGTGCTTAACTGCCATGGGGATCAAGGACGATGTATACAAATTTCTAACAGCGTCCAGCCTCATTGGACTATTCACTCCAAGGCCCACCTATCAACTATTTGTCCTTGAGTTCTTCAGCACGCTCTCGGTCCGAGCCAACTCCGAAAAATATGGAAACAGAATCCACAGTATTTCATTCCATCTGTTGAACGAAAAGAAGACACTCACAGTATCGGAGTTCAGGAGGATTTATGGGTTTAAGGAAGACCCCTCCACCACAGACTTAGAAAAGATAGATGAGTTCGACGTCGGGCAGTTTTGGGGGCAAATAACTGTTGCTCCCGGCTTGGTTGAACCGCAAGCTTTTGATTCGAAGAGCTCCATAACGAGCTGGATTAAAAGTCAAGTCGTAAAGGTTGTGCAAAGGCTTCTGGCGTTGACACTTTTTGGAAGGAAAGAGACGAGGGCAGCAAGGATGTCTGAGCTTAGTATCCTATGGTCCATCCTCAAAAGGACCGATATGAGATATAAGGAGGTTCTGATCGAGTCTTTTGAGAGGACGGTGAAGGAGCTGATAGCGACAAGAAAGAAAGAGCCAAAACAGTACGATCCAATCTTCAACGAAGCTCTTATCACACGGATTTTAGAGCACTATGGCGTTCCGTTGATCGACTTCAAGGCTATATCAGACTCGTTCCTTCTGGGTTTGGAGGATTTAGCCAACATGAGGATTGTTGCTTTGGGGCAGGAAGACGGAGTCTCCGTCCCCTACGTGATCCAAAATGTAGGGCCAATGCTGCGCCTTCCCAACCCAGACCTCATCCACATCAGAGACCTCAAATCCACAGCCAACTTAGCCTTGAGCTCAGCTGCACACCGGGTAGCCTCGAGGGTACCAAGTGACCTTGAGTTCCGGAAATATCAAAGAGGCCAAGTGTCAGAACCTGCTGCAGAAGGGACTGACCCCACAGGCGAGGGTGCGAGCAGCCGTCACTCAAGAAAAAAGACCAGTATCCGATGTTCAGTCCCACACCAAGTTCCAACAACAGGTGGATGAGAGATTGAGCACAATGGAGGAGGACATCAGGGAGATAAAGTCGGATATCAAGGAGATCAAGGGGAATCAGAGCAAGATCCTCGAGGCACTCAACAGCATTCGAGCATGTTTTGGTAGCCAATCTTCACGACCGTCCAAATCTTTGGGAGTAGGAGCACCAAGAATATCCTTCCTCTTTTTCAAAAACTTAGTTTTCAACTAAGTTTGGGGAGAGAGTAGGAGGTAGGATGTTCTTGGCCGCCCCGGTGTTCAAATCTCTCGTGTTTCCTTTCCATATTTTACTGTCTGTTGAATATTTAGGCCTTTTCTGATTTGCCTGTACTTGGGATTCGCGGCGTGTGTGCCGTTTGATTGTCGCTTTTGCCTTTGTGACTTTTGTTTGCATTGTTTTATTGGATAATCTGTAGGATGTTGTTTATTGATTGGCCTGTGTGCCATTTTATACTATCGTATTTGCTTGGTTAAGTTAATTTGAGCTTTACCATTTATATATGTTGAAGTTTTGGTACCTACACGCATAGGATTAATAATTTTGGTATTTTAAGTAGAATTGAGATAGATGGTGTTGAATAAATGGTTGAGTTCATTAAGCACCAATCTGTACCCCTTCTTTCCATAAACTTTGATTTTCAATCAAGTTTGGGGAGGGGGTGATAGGTGTACGGATTTGGCCGCTTGAAAAAGTTGATTAGACCAAATTGGAACAAGAAATGTGGCAAACGGTTAATGATGACAAAATTTGTGATCAAAATTTAAAAATTTGGCTCATGGTAGAGCATGATAGGCTATGAGACGAAATTGAGCTTACATTCAAAACTTTTGATCAAATTGTTGCCTAGTGAGTTTTTGAGTCTTAAAAGATACTCCCATCTTTGGAGTAATTTAAACTTTCTTTCGGTGTGAAATTCATTGAGTGCATCTAGTTGTCTCTAGACCTTGCCTTGATTCTCTATTTCGAATGAGTCGATGCATTATGTGACATTGAAAATGATCTTAGGCAATTCTTGACATCAGCCTATTTCCAAATTTGAAAATACACCCCTTTGCACACACTTTTAGGTAAATTTTAAGTGTCTTTTTACGGACTTTTGTGTGCATATTCAAGTGTGTTTTGTGCATTTATGTCTCATTGGGCAATTTGACCTTTTTAATTCATTTCCATGTCAAAACAAGTGAATTAAGGCCGAAAAACAGGTTCGAAGATCTCAAATTGACAATTCGAGCTCAAAGGAGAAAGAAAACAAGAAAAAACAGGGGACCATGCCCGAGTTGCTGATGCCATGCCCGTGGCATAAGCCACAGCCGTGGTAAATCCTCCTGAAGATGGCCAGTTTTCTGCCTTACCTGCCTCGGCCGAGGCATTCTTACGCCACGCCCGTGGCGGACCACGGCCCACGGCGGCGGTCTGTTTTAGCCGTCGTGGCTAAAGATCCAGAATAAGGGGCAAATCCAGCCTAACCAAGACCACAGCCGAGGCGATGATTGGACCACAGCCGCAGCCCCAAATTGGGGCCAAACCCTTGTTTCCACCACGCCCGCGGCCCGTTGTGTGCCACGGCCGCGGCGCGACTCCCTGTTTTAAAAACCCAAACACGTTTTTGCCCAAATTTGAGCTAACACTTTCTCCCATAAATATATAACCTCCAATTCAACAATTACCTACTTTTGGAACACAATTCCAGCCACTTTTGAGTCTCCATCCTCATCAAGTACAACATTGGGAAGAAGCTTGAAGGCCTTTCATTCCTCAACTCAAGTTCTTGGTTTATTCTATAATTTTATCATGTGTTATTGTATTTCTTTTGATTTGCTAATTGTATTAGGTGTAATGGGTGGCTAGCACCCTTATTTCAACCCTTGATCATTAGTTGAACCTTGGATTGAGAATGTTTATGTAATTTCTACGGTTATTAACCGATTGGATTATATTTTTGGAATGCTCTATGTTATTTAGGATTGTTGATTCACACTTATGAATTGAATTGTGGTTTGATCGCCCATTTGGATATTTGTTAATGTGTTGCTAGAATTGGGTTTATAATCCGTAATTGTTATGAATTCGATTTCCGGGTAGCAAACAATAGATTTATTTTATTGGGGATAACATAGATTTCGACCATTAGAACCGAACTTACGAGTTTTATGTCGAATCTACTCCGTTGTCTTAACTCTTAATGCACTCGACTATTGATTCTTAAAGAGCTTATTTTAGGATTTGATAAGTTGAGTAGGATTAATTGAAGAGCTTATTTTGATTAATCATACTTAAGAGACAACAAGATTGATAGAGCTTGCTACCAATCTTGAAGTAGGAGTTCTAAGTCTAACTAATTGGGTAATGACATTAATTACATAGATTGTTTGAAACAAGGGGACACTTGATCAAGGGTTGAATACTTTAATCATACTTTAAAAACCCAAAAATCAATCTACTTATCTTGTCATTTTTTGTTAATTGAATCTTAAGTTTAGTTGATCATAGTTTAAATAGTTGTTCTTGGTAGTTATTGGTAGTTTTTAGTTTGACAAACAAAACCCCTACCTTTATTGTTTTCGTTATCTGTTTATGTTCTTATTTGAATTTTACAATTGCTTGACCTATCGAAACAACACTTGACTGTCGTTCCTCGTGGGATCGACCCTTACTTATCGCTCTACTAGTTAGAGTTGTAGGATAAGGATAAACTTATATATTTCTATATTCATATACATTAATTTGGTACGGTCCGACGACTTCTTACCAACGAGCAAAGACTACCAGTTTATTAGGCAATTGAAATTACTTTGCACCAAGCACTCAACAATTCTTATTCAAAGCTTTAACGCATACAATGCTCTGATATTCTTGCAAGTGTTTGTGCAAAGTATGCAGGAGTGCATAACAGGCAAACATCAAAGTATTAAAGTGAAGATTCAAGTTGCATCAAGATTCACAAGTCAAACTAGCTCTCAAGTTTTGTCTCGGTCATAATCATTCCCAAACAAGGAAACTCGTCCACATCTTAACTAATGTTCAAGTTTAGAGACAACTATCAGAAGTTGAAGAGAAACTTGACAATCTAACGAGCGATTTTGAGTGAGGAGTCTATGTTTGAATCCGGGATTCAAAGTATACAAGGTGTTCTGAGGAGCGTGTGTATAGTAGAGAAGTAGCCTTCCGAGGATAAATTTTTTTCCAATATGAAAGTGAATTACCAATATTGTGGTAACAAAATCAAATCATATCAAATATCCCTATTAAAGGAATGAGGAATACCAAATCAAATTAAATCTTCAAATCAAAGGCAAAGAAGATCACCAAATAAAGAATCGTCAATCAAATCGTGTCATTCCATCACGTAGATACGGAAAGAACTCATTTCCTACAACTACAAAGGGGCGTCTCTTCATAATTCATAACACAACTCAAGAAGGGAATTCATAAGTTAAGAGCTTAAGAAGTTGGAAGAGCTCCATGAAGTTGTCCCTAAAATATACTCAACGTGTTCTTCAAGATTCGAAGGTGCTCTTGAATATTTGAAGACATTTTCCATCAAAAGGATTAGGAAGTAGCGTTCAATCCGGAATCAGGCCATTCGGTCTTCGGACTAAAGTTATTGAAGAACAATGTAAGGAACGTAGATTTTTCTCCAAAGTTTCAAAATCAAATACATCAACTGACGAGAAGAATCAGAGGGTTAAAAATTAGAGATATTAACCGCATTTTTTCCATTCGATCCAATTGAAGTTTATTCATACATTTTTTTTTTTTTTTGTTTGTATATTCAATACAAAAAAATTATTGCTACAATTTTGTTAAATTATATTAGCTTAAATACTTGAGAGATGAGTGAAACACTTACCCGGTGAGGGTTGAATAATTCAAAAGTTCAAAGTCTCGAGATTAGTTGATTTTCGCGTTGTCAGATATGCTCAAGTGACTTGTGTTGCCTAGTTGTTTTAAGAAAAATCGGTCTGAAACTGAATTCATAATCTAATCACCCTAAACAAATGCATAATCACTTGTATTCTTTGTGTCTTTTGTTATGCTGTTCGGGACGGGCAACAGTTTAAGTTTGGAGAATTTTGATACACGTTATTTATGCATGTATTTACGAAGATTTAGGATCATATTTTATATCATTTACGTGCATAATTGGCCGGCGTTCATTTATATTTATCAAATTGGGTCATTTGACATGTTTTGACTTGTTTTGAAGTTAATTAGGTAATCTTATTCCATTTGGATGAAGTTCGAAGATTAAACAAGTCAAATAGGGTCAAAACGGACAAAAAGAGGACAAACTAGAGCAGAAATGACACGGCCGTGTCACATACACAACACGGCCGCATCAAAAGTGGCCTAGAACATGCAAAATACACTGCCTAACCAACACGGCCGCGTCAAATATGGAACACGGCCGCATCAAAAAGTGTCCCGAAAGTGAAGTTTTCTGTCAGCTTGACACACCTCTAATATTTTGCCCATATATTGATATATACCACTCCGATTGAGGTGCAATTGTTGGCGTTAGAAAGCTGATTCAAAGGGCTACAACTTTTCCTAAAGAAGAAAAATCCCAAAAATGACCGAAAGACCCTAAAAATGGCTTGGAAGTCAGACCTAAAAACTCGCCTACGCAAACGGGGCGCGGCCGCGTCAAAAGGCCAACACGGGCGCGTCAAAATCACCTGTTTTGAGGTATTTTGGGTACAAATGGATGCGGTCACGTCATATCTTGTACGCGGCCGTGTCAGAAGTCCAATTCTACAAAAATTCCCTAATTTTAGTAGGATTTTGATCCTATCTTCCCAAAGATTCGTCCCCAACTATATAAAAAGGACCCCAAGCTTGAGTTTTAAGGAGAATCAGTACATCATCATCGACGTTACCTATAACAAGAGTCGGAAGACAACGAAGATGAAGATCATTGAGACGGATTCATCCGGATTTAGTCGTTCTTTTCTGGTTTAATCTTTTACAATATTTTCCGTAGAATCTTGTATTGGGTTATTACTAGGCATGAGTAGATAAGCTATTAGTGTCCTAGGGTTAGAGAGTAGGGATTATTATGACAATGTTTTGATTATGATTTAATTTATTAATTCTGTTCTTTATGTGTTTATCTCTATGTTTGTGCTTATAACTAAATTTAGCTTGATCACCTAGATTTAGTAATTTAGTTTAACAATTCCGCTTTAAGAGGAGGGAATCGGTATCAGACTTATGACATAGAGCACAGTTGTCTATGACTGTGTAGGCCGTGCCTTAGGATCGTTTGGGAGTTATTAGGTTTAATTGACTCGAGAGGGTAATTAGCGTAATTAATCAATGGTCTAATCGCTTTGAGAGAAGGGTTAGATTATTGTCTTGCCGCCTAATAAACACTAGAATTCGTAAATCTATAGGTTAACCATATTCAACATTGAAGTAATATCCTGAAATCGAAGTCCTAGGATACCTTTTCTCACTGATTGTTAATCCTCTTTGTTTGCCAAGTGTTAAGTCATAGTTACTTGAGTAATTTAGTTAATTAGTTAAATTATTTAGTTTTGGTAAAAACAAACTCTTGTAATTTAGTATCTTGTTAGGACAACCCTAGAGTATCGAGGTATCGACTTACTAAAATCTATTCCTTGTGGGATCGACCTTGACTGCCGCTACTACACCTACAACCGTACACTTGCGGAACACTAGGTTAGGAAACTGACGTGTCAAGTTTTTGGCGTCGTTGCCGGGGAATAAGATTTAGCGCTTAGTTTCCGTCTTGAAAAATAGGAGGAAACTATACTAGATTTTAATTTTTCGTATTTTTATTTAATTTTCGTTTTTAATTTTTTGTTTAATTTTAGTTTTACATGGTATTCGTTGTTTTTGGTGTTTTCAGGCTTCGCATGCACACCAGATCAAAAGGGAAAGAAACCCTTCTTCCTTTCGATCCAGAAATTGAAGCGACAGCCCGCAGGAACCGCACTAGAAGAAACCTCTCATCTGAGATGGAGAACATACCACAGCAGCAAGTAAACCAGGATGAAGCCATAAACAGAGTACTGACAGCTCTGGCGCGCCTGGATGACAGAGTCACTATTATTTCTCAACAGCTACCTCTACAGCAGCCACAGCTGCAACAGCAGCACGAACCAATTCAGATAAAACCAGATGCAGGAGATGAAGATGATACTCCCATCAGTGACTGCCTGAAGCCTAATCCAAATCAGCAGGCAGAAGGAGTACAACCTCCACCACTCAATGCCAATAGTTTCTAGCTGAAGCCTGCGCTAATCAACATAGTGCAGCAAAACCAGTATGGGGGAAGTGCTTTAGAGGACCCGAATGTGCATCTGATAAAGTTTCATAGACTGGCGAACACCATCAAGATAAACCATGTGCTGCACAAGCAGGTCAAATTGAGACTGTTTCCCTTTTCCCTGAATGATAGAGCCCTATAATGGTTCAATTCATTGGAGGACATTACAAGTTGGGAGGACTTGAGTACGTCATTTCTGTTGAAGTATTTTCCACCGAGCAAGATGCTCGACCAGCAGAATCAGATCAAGCAATTCAAGCAGTTAGACCAAGAACCATTCGGAGAAGCTTGGGAGCGATTCCGGGATCTTATCCGAAGTTTCCCTTAATATGGGTTTACCAAGAAGCAGCAAGTGTGCAAGTTCTACTATGGGCTACTTGCTCCGACTAGAAACCAGGTAGATGCAGCTGCAGGTGGGAGTTTGATGGAGAAGTCGGTGAGGATGGCATTCTCGATCTTAGACGCTATGGCCAGAACAAGCTACCAATGGTCGAATGAGAGGAACCTGCCAAGGAAAGTGGCGAATGTAATGGAAGTGTTAGCAGTCAGCACTGAGCCAAATGAAAAGCTGATGTCGCAGCTGACAGCCTTGACGAGTCAGGTAAATTTGCTAACTAGTCTGACGTTAGCACAGCAGCCAGGGGGTCAGAAAGAAGTTGAAGACGTAAACTTTGTGAACTAACGAAACTTCAACAACTTCCGGAACAATCAGACCAGATATAATCAGCACCCCTAGAATCGGAACCATCAGAACTTTTCGTATTGGTAACTCACAGAACACACTTAATCCGCCACCTGGATTTACAGTTACGAATGGGATGATTCATGATGGCACGAAGCCCACCCAAGAGGAGATTGTGCAGTCCCAGTTTGCTAAATACAATGAGAAACTAGCTCAGTTGGAAAAGAAAGTAGATGGAAAGTTTATTGAGCTAAATAAGAACATAACTGGACAGGGGGCTGACATCAAAAGGCTCGAGAACAAATTAGTTCAGACTCAAGCAAGCATTGGTGAATTTTCATCAAACATGAGCCAATTGATAAAGATTGTAGGGGCTCAACACAAGCAGGGCCAATATCCGAGTGACACAGTGGTTAATCTAAGGGAGCACTGTAATATTCTGAAGTCAGAGGAGCACTTGGTGAAAAAGAAGCAGCCAGAGGAGCAAAAAGATATTGTGAACTTAAGTAAGGTTCAAGAAACCGGAGCAGACGAACCAGCATATTTGCCTCCACCGACATATGTACCTCCTCCCCCATTTCCTCAAGCACTGAATAGAAGGAAGATAGCATCTAGTGACCACAATGGTACTATGAGCACGAAGGACCATGAAGCGAAGAAATCAATTGAGAAAGTCAAAAACATTGAGAAGAAGGAGGAAGTCAATACCATTATAGATAAGAAAATTTCATCTCCTATTCTTGATGAGTCTTTTGATTTTTATTTTAAAAATTCATTCTTTGCTAACCTTGAGCCTTTAGAGCACTCTAGCACTGTTGTTGTGAAACAGGAACTATTACAGGAGAGAGTCCAAGATAGGGGGGTAACTAAGAAAGAAGGGCTTCAATCCAGCCAAGAGGAAACCAAGAAGAGCAAGGATGGAAAAGAGACAACGAAGAAGAAACCTAGCAGTCCCAAAAAGAGCGCAAACACAAACATGAAACCAAAAGAGCAACAAAAGCAAAAGATCCAGGGAGTTTTACTATTTCTTGCTCAATTGGTAGTCATGATTTTCACAATGTCATGTGTGATTTGGGGTCTAGCATAAATCTGATGTCTCTTAAGATGTAGAGACAATTAGGATTAAGGGAGATTAAACAATCCTTTACTACTATCCAATTGGCTGATGGATCTTCATTAACGCCATTGGGAGTAGCGGAGGATGTATTGGTAAGAGTGTTGAATTTTGAATTCCCTAGTGATTTCTTAGTTGTCGACATGAAAGGGAATGGCGAATTTCCTTTTATCTTAGGACGACCTTTCTTGGCAACTAGCCAAGCACTTATAGATGTGCCCAAAGGGGAGTTGATTTTTCGTGTTCAAAACGAAACCATCACACTCCCAATACATAAGTCGGGTCTAAGGGGTAGGCATAATTGTAGCATTATTTATACTACCCAAGCTGCTGTAAGAAATCCACACGCGCCGCATAGCTTGTTAATTGCTCATAAATTACCAAACTCGGGGTGGCTGGAAAATGGTTGATAGAAAAAAGGACGTCTGGCTGATGACGTAAAAATAAGCACTTTTCTAGAGGCAACCCGATGTTTACTGTTTTATTTCAATTAATTCTTTAAGTTTTAAGTTTTTACTTGTGTTTTTAGCGTTTGATGTTATAGGAACCAACATGGTCGATGCCTAACTCGGTTAAAAATGGGAAAACACCAGGTTCACTAAAATGGCACCAAAGAAGAGCAGTTCCAGCCATAGCAAAGGCAAACAGCCCATGGTTGAAGAACCAGCAGCACAGAAGGTCGAGGAGCGCATTTGGAGACAGTAGCAAGATATTCGGTGGGACGCATTGGCCCAATTTTGGAGCTAACATGGTTTCCAACCACCTCCATTGCCACAATGACTGTGATTTAGCACCAAGGCGTACCACTCTTTTCCTCCAAACATTGGCTTTACGCCAAGTTTGGGGGAGGGGGTGAACCGTGGGACGTCTTGGCCGCTATGTATCTTTTGTTGTTTCTAAATTTTTGTTTCTTATTGCTTGTTCAATTTGCTACTGTTTGATTCGTATTTGGTTTAATCATTGGGTCTGTGTGCCCAGTCGTTATCATTTAGTTGCCATGTTGGGTTGTAGGAGCCTTTAAAGTTTAATTATTTTAGTTTTTAGAGTCAGTAAGAATGAGATAAACCCGAGAAGTTAAATAGGTAACAAGTGAAAAGAAAAAGAAAAAGAAACAATAGGGAAAGATGGATGATGAATAGTTAATGATGAGATTATTTTGAGAAGTAGATGAAAAAATGGCACATAATAGAGCATGAGAGGTGATTTGAGACGAAATTGAGCTTGAACATAGAATATTCAATCAAAATTAACCTTGTGAGAATTTGAGCCCAACCGTACTCCTATTTTCGGAGTAATATACCTTCTTTCGGTGTGAATTTGATTGGATACATGCATTAGTCTCTAGAACTTGCCTTGAGTCTCTGCTAAGAATGTGTTAAATTTGTGGTGTGATTGAGGAAATGATCTTAGGCAAATTTTTGTTTAAGCCTATTTATTTGAACCATGAAAATTGCCTTTGGACCATAATGTTAAAAAAAATTGTCCCTAGTTACCCCACTTAAGCCTTATAGCCTTATTTATTCATAACCTAACAATGTCAGCCGAAACCTTTTGATTTAACTCTTTTGGCCCTAATTGGATTAATCAAGTTAGAGGGAGGAGAATTGCAAGGAAATTTGGGTGAACAATTTGTGGGAAGGAATGGGAAGTAGGGATATTTTCAAAAGATGAAGGGAACAAGAGAAAAGTGATAGGTGAAAAATGAAAAACAACCTCTCGAAAAAAAAAGAGAGAAAAGAAAAAGTCAACTGGCAATAAATTGCTAAGTAGTTTGAGGAGAGGCAAAGAAATCATAAAGGTGCTAAATCAGTGGTTGAATTGATTAAGAACAGTCGGGTAGTCCCAAAAAGGTGGTATCCCTATAGTTGATTGTAATATGAAAAGCACTCAAGTTGTAAGGTTTATCGAAGGTGAAGAAGTCACTTTGCGGGGGTGATTTGCTGAGATTTGAAGAGTGAGGTTGAGTGATTATATTAAGGGGTAGTCAGATTAGATGTAACTTGATTAGTCTAATAAATAGTCACTTTTATCCAAATGTATCCCACCTTACCTTAAGCCCACATTACAACCAAAAGAAAGACCTTTTTTATCCTTTTACACACACATCAAGTACGAGGTCTAGTTTAGACGATTGGCAAGCATATGGTAGCTTTGCATGTAATTCAATATGAGCGGAAATTATATTAGCTTAAATACTTGAGAGATGAGTCAAACACTTACCCGGTGAGGGTTGAATAATTCGAAAGTTCAAAGTCTCGAGATTAGTTGATTTTCGCGTTGTCACATATGCTCAAGTGAATTGTGTTGCCTAGTTGTTTTAAGAAAAATCGGTCTGAAACTGAATTCATCATCTCATCGCCCTAAACAAATGTATAATCACTTGTATTCTTTGTGTCTTTTGTTGTGTTGTTCGGGACGGACAACAGTTTAAGTTTGGAGGATTTTGATACACGTTAATTATGCATGTATTAAGGTCGATTTATGATCATATTTTATATCATTTACGTGCATATTTGGTCGGCGTTCATTTATATTTATCACATTGGGCCATTTGACGTGTTTTGACTTGTTTTGAAGTTAATTAGATGATTTTATTCCATTTGGATGAAGTTCGAAGAAGAAACAAGTCAAATAGGGTCAAAACGGACGAGAAGAGGACAAACCAGAGCAGAAATGACATGGCCGTGTCACATACACAACACGGCCGCGTCAAAAGTGTCCTAGAACGTGGAAAATACACTGCCTAACCAAAACGGCCGCGTCAAATATGGAACACGGCCGCGTCAAAAAGTGTCCCGAAAGTGAAGTTTTCTGTCAGCTTGACACACCTCTAGTATTTGCCCATATATTGAGATCTAAAACTTTGATTAAGGTGAAATTGGTGGCGTTAGAAAGGTGATTCAAAGGGCTACAACTTTACCTGAAAGAGATAAATTCCAAAAATGACCGGAAGACCCTCAAAAGTGGCTTGGAAGTCAGACCTGAAAACTCGCCTACGCAAACGGGACGCGGCCGCATCAAAAGGCCAACACGGGCACGTCAAAATCACCTGTTTTGAGGTACTTTGGGTAAAAATGGATGCGGCTGCATCATAGCTTGTATGCGGCCATGTCAGAAGTTCTATTCTACGAAAATTTCATAATTTTAGTAGGATTTTGATCCTATCTTCCCAAAGATTCGTCCCCAACTCTATAAAAAGGACCCCAAGCTTAAATCTTAAGGAGAATCAGTACATCATCATCGACGTTACCTATAAAACAAGTTGGAAGACGAAAAAGACGAAGATCATTGAGACGGATTCTTCCGGGTTTAGTCGTTCTTTTACGGTTTAATCTTTTACAATGTTTTCCGTAGAATCTTGTATTGGGCTATTGCTAGGCATGAGTAGCTAAGCTATTCGTGTCCTAGGGTTAGAGAGTAGGGATTATTATGATAATGTTTTTATTATAATTTAATTTATTAATTCCGTTCTTTACGTGTTTATCTTTATGTTTGTGCTTATAACTAAATTTAGCTTGATTAACTAGATTTAGTAATTTAGTTTAACAATTCCGCTTCGAGAGGAGGGAATCGTTATTAGACTTATGACATAGAGTGCAGTTGTCTATGACTGTGTAGGCCGTGGCTTAGGATCGTTTGGGAGTTATTAGGTTTAATTGACTCGAGAGGGTAATTAGTGTAATTAATTAACGGTCTAATCACTTCGAGAGAAGGGTTAAGTTATTGTCGTGCGGCCTAATAAACACTGGAATTGGTAAATCTATAGGTTAATCATATTCAACATTGAAGTAATATTCTGAAATCGAAGCCCTATGATACCTTTTCTCACTGATTGTTAATCCTCTTTGTTTGCCAAGTGTTAATTATAGTTAATTGAGTAATTTAGTTAATTAGTTAAATTATTTAGTTTTGGTAAAAACAAACTCTTGCAATTTAGTATCTAGTTAGGACAACCCTAGAGTATCGAGGTATCGACTTACCTAAAATTTATTCCTTGTGGGATCGACCTTGACTGCCGCTACTACACCTACAACCGTACACTTGCGGAACACTAGGTTAGGAAACCGACGTGTCATTCCACCGCCGTCTCCGCCACATTAGTTCAGTCTGGGACCATGGCTCTGATACCACTTGTTGGGCCCTGACTGGGCCCTTATCTCCACATTGGGATGATATTGTCCCCTTTGGTCCAAGCCCGCTCGGTTTTGCTCTTGGGCTAACTCCCAAAAGGCCTCATATCAATAGAGGTACTTCAATTCTTATAAACCCCATGATCTTTCCATGTATATCTTATGTGAGACTTTGTTGGAAAATCCTAACATCATTCACTCCAAGAAATGTTGTCCGTGAACAAGTCTCAAGGGCGCATTTGTAAGAATATAAAATCTGTGTTTAATCAAATGGTCAAACGGATATTCTCAAGTGTCAAAATCTTTGTTTTCTTCGGAATCGAAATAACATATTGCCCAATATGGAAGTGAATTACCAATGTTATGGTAATAAAATCAAATAAATAATATCTTCCAATCAATGGGAATGATAATCATCATATCAAAACATATTTTCCTATTGAAGGAATGAGGTAACATCGTATCATGATTGATCAATCAAATCGTGTCATTCTATGACAATAGATTCCATCCTACACTTATATAAAAGGTATCTTCTTCATTCCAAGACACAGCACTACAGAAGTTGAAAAATCCAATGTAAAGACGAAGTTATCTCCATCATTCAAGGTGTCCTTCGAAGACATTCATAGGTGTTCTTTGAAGAAATCTATCAGAAACGGCGTTCGATCTAGATCAAGAGGTCAAACCCCTTCAATTGGCCTTTTTCAAGTCATAAACCATCAAATTGCACGATGTTCTTTATTGCCTCAACGACGTTCTTTCCAACATGGAAGTCTCCAAAATCAACTTTTAATATGAAATGAAATTATCAAGTCTTTGGATTAACGTTGTTGAAGTCAAATCAGTGTGGATATCTGGATGTCAACTCCTAACTCCTATATCAAATTCCAAAATCAACTGAAAAGAAAAGTCGAAGTATTACTAGAGATTGGACACAAATTCTCAAATCCATCATTAAATTTAATTTTATACATTTTTTTTTTTTTATTTAGATACAAGCTATTATCACACCTACTATTTACTACTATTACAATAATATATATCATATATTGTTTAATAATTAACCATATTTATTTAAATATCAATTATATGATATAATTATACTAAATAATGCCCCCTCCGTTCCGGCTAACTTTTCACAGTTGACTAGGCACGGAGGTTAAGAAAAAGTAGAAGATGCCTTATTGACTTTTGAACTAGTTTTTTTTCTAGTTTTTTTTTAAGTAATTAATTAGAGAGTTAATCTTAATTAATTTTCGGAGTGAGCAGTAACTAGTACTATAGATATAGTAACAAAAACATAATAAACACTGCAAAACTTAAAAAATTCAAAAATTTCAGATCCAAAAAATTTAGGAGAAAATTCCCACCCAAAACCAATACTTTTCCTGGATTACAACAGGCAAAACACCAAATTCCAATACAAATTCCCTCCTAAATGAAAATTCTAACACAATAAAAACCTTCTATAAAAAACTGTTACAGCATTATTACAGCAAAAAAATTATAGCAGATTTCTCACATAACAACTCTCACAATTTCAGAAATTCAATGTGTTAGTACATTTATTACAGTCGAATCTACAATGGATGAAGATCGTAATTGAAGGAAGGGCTTGACTCCATTAGATCGACTCCTAATTGCTCAATTTATTTTTTGTAACAACACTGATGGAGTTGTTAACCGTGGTAAGCTGCAGGAAGTCGCAACATCATTTGGAGTTTCGACAAGGACGATTCAGTTTATCTGGAGCGGCAAAAAAGATGATTAGTGAAGGCAAACCTGTTACATTTCCAGAAATTAAATATAGGTCAGCATCTAAAGTTCAGATTCCTCTAGACAAAGAAGCTTTGAAAGCCATACCATTTTCGAAGAGGGTGATGATCCGAAGACATGTCAAAGAGTTGCAAGTGAGCAAAAGCATAGTTAGCAAATTCGTGAAAGCATGAGCAATAAAAGCACATTCAAATGCAATTAAGCCATTACTCACAGATCCAAATAGGCTGCAAAGCTCAATTACAGCCTTAGCTTCTTACATCACTGTTCATATTGACGAAAAGTGGTTTTATATGAAACGTACATGTGAACGGGCATATAAATTAGCTGAAGAGGATGATCCATATAGGGTGTGTAAAAGCAAGAGGTTTATCCCCAAAGTTATGTTTATGTGCCCCGTAGCAAGACCACATTACGCAGCAGACGAGACTCTATTGTTTGATGGGAAAATTGGAATTTTTCCCCTTCACTATAATGGAGTCTGCCCTCAGAAATTCAGTTAATCGAGCAAGAGGGACGTTGGTCACCAAACCAAAACGCAGAAGTAATCAAAAACTGCATCTTGGACAAGGTGACTCTACATACTATCAGAAAATTATCATCATCTAGTATTTCTTGTGTTAATAAGTCTCCTAAATTATGTCCTAGCACATTTAATTTAGCTCAATGGACAGAACGGTTACATTATTCACACACATAATTTTTGCAAAAAATATTATTTCATCATTGGGCAATAACAAATTTTACCAGCAATCAAGGCAAAATGGCTGGAAGGAGCAAGTAAAACCATAATCATACAACAGGACAATGCAAGACCTCATCTCAGCAATCATGACATAGATTTCAGAAGTGTAGCCTCAGCAGATGGTTTTAACATTCAGATTATGTGTCAACCCCCAAATTCACTAGACACAAACGTGCTGGACTTGGGGTATTTCAGAGCCATACAAAGTTTGCAAGTTGAGATAGCAAGCTACACAATACAGGAGCTGGTAGATAATGTCCTCCAATCTTTTGACATAATGGAAGTAAACAATCTCAACTCCGTATTTCTAAGCTTGCAGTCATATATGATAGAGATAATGAAGGTAAAGGGGGGAAACTATAGGCAACCACACATGGGAAATAGATCACAAGCAAGACAAGGGACTCTTCCTACAACATTAGAAGTAACAGAAGACATTGTGAGGGATAGAATAGATCATTTAATTGCAAATGAACATGCAACAGGTACGTATGACATAGGTGGCTTAGTGACGGATTTGGGATACATGTGATCTAGTTTAGGTATCTAAGAAAGTATTTTTTGTACAAGTGTTTACAGCATAATGGTACATGTGGTAGTGCACACACTTTTAGGGCAATTTAAGTATCTTTTTACGGACTTTTGTGTGCATATTCACGTGTGTTTGTGCGTTTATTTCTCATTGGGCAATTTTGACGTGTTTGGTTCATTTCCATGTCAAGACAGGTGAATTAAGGCCGAAAAACAGGTTCGAAGATCTCAAATTGACAAATCGAGCTCAAAGGAAGAAGAAAACAAGGAAAAAGAGGGAACCATGCCCGAGGTGATGATGCCACACCCATGGCTCGGGCCACGGCAGAGGCAGTCCAATGCCACGGCCGTGGTAAATCCTCCAGAGAGGGCCAAATTGTAGCATCAACTGCCACGACCGAGGCAGTCAACGCCATGACCGTGGCGAGCCAAGCCCCACGACCACGGTCAGAATAAGCCGCGGCCGTGGCCAACCCTCCAGAAGAAGGGCAAATCTAGCCCAACCAAGACCACGGCCGAGGCGGTCACTGGACCACGGCCGCGACCCCAAATTGGGCTCAAAACTGTTGTTTTCACCACGCCCGCGACCAACTTTGTACCACGGCCGCAGCGGGGTTCCCTGTTTTAAAAACTCAAACACGTTTTTGCCTAAATTTGAGCTAACACTTTCTCCCCTATATATATATCCTCTAATTCGAAATTGACCTACTTTAGAACACAATTCCAGCCATTTTTGGAGCCTCCATCCTCATCAAGAACACATTGGGAAGAAGATTGAAGGTCAATTCATCCTCAACCCAAAGTTCTTGGTTTAATCTTCAAATTTATCATGTTTTCTTATGTTTCAAGTTATTTTCTGATTGTATTAGTTAATATGGGTGGCTAGCACCCTTTAGTTCATCCTTGATCATTGTGGAACCTTGAGTTGAAGACATTGATGTGATTATTGCGGTTAATATTATCGAGATTATTGTGTATTCAAGTATTTTGTGTTATTTGCTGTTATTGAGTCACATTTATGAATTGATTATTGAATTGGTCACCCTCTAAGGGATTTGTGAATGTGTTGCTAGAATAGGAAATTACTATCCGTAATTGTACGATTTCCGATTTCCGTGTAGCAAACAATAGATTTATTTATTGGTGATAACACAAAGTTCAACCACTAAACCCGAGCTTGAGAGTTTTATGTTGAATTTATCTCGTTTTCCTAGTGTTTAATGCATTTGGTTATTGAATCTAAGAGAGCTTGTTCGAGGATTCGATTAAATTGAATAGGGTTAGTCGAAGAGCTTATTTTGATTAAATAAGATTAAGGGACAACAAGGCTATTAGAGCTTGTTAATAGCCTTGAGATAAAGGCTAGAATCACAATTTAATCGGGCATTAACATAGTTGCATCAATCGTCTAAGACCAAGGGGAAGCATGATCAAGGGTGGATCGTTTTATTACTTGAAAACCAAAACCAAAAAAGATCTCTTCTATTATCTTTGATTATTTGTCTCTTTGAATTCGAATATTAAATGCTTTTAATTGTATTTAGTGCCTTTATTAGTTACTAGTGGATTGTTAGCCAATTATCAAGTCCCCCCAACCTTTATTGCTTTCTTAAGTATTTATTTCTTGCATATTAAATTATAATTTGCTTGACATCGGAATCAAAATTGTTCGGTCGTTCCCTGTGGGATCGACCCTTATTTATCATTCTAATAGTAGGATAGTTGATAAGGATTAGTGTATTCTTTATACACAATTAATTTGGTACGGTCCAACAACTCGTACCACATAAACACTAAAATGATGTTTGGTTTTGCTTAGGCTGTAAACATTTGGTAAATATTTATTTTCAGTTTATAAAAATGCTAATGTTCTAATTTAAATTTTTTTTAAAAAAACTAATGTTAAGTTCTAAAAAATAATTTGTCCAATTTTGAAAAAAAATTGTCCAGCTTTGAAAAGGTTTTGTTCAGTTTCAGTGGAGAACAACAGAATGGACAGCAATAAGGCACAATTGATAGAGCAGATGTCTTTGTAAACCGAACCATCTAACAAAGGTTCATCACTAGGTCACTAACAAGCACAGAAACGGAGCAGCTTTAATTTTTTCCAAACCATCACAAAAAATTCATCATAACTTTACAAAAAGGGTTCAGAAAGCACTAAACTACCAACAAAACTGAAGATATACAGATTGGGCAGCAATACGGCCACAGAAACATAGCAGCTTTCATTTTTGTTCAAACCCTCACAAAAAATTCATCATAAGGTCACAAACAAGCCATCAGACAGCACAAAACTACCATCAATCATGAAGATAACAAGATTGGGCAGCAATCATGCATAATTTACCAAATGTCATTTTTTTCCCACAAACCCTCAGAAAAAATTCATCATAAGGTCAGAAACAATGCCTAGCAAGCACAACAGCAGCAACAAAGCCCAAAATAATCAGATTGGGAAGCACACAAGCAACATCAACATGACATAAACTGTTTTTTTCCAAACCCTAAGCATTAGTTCATCAAAGGGTCACAAACAAGCCATCAGACAGCAGAAAACTACCATCAATCATGAACATAACCAGATTGGGCATCAATCATGCATAATTTACAGAATGTCATTTTTTCCACAAACCCTCAGAAAAAATTCATCATAGGGTCACTAACAATGCCCAGCAAGCACAACAACAACAACAAAACCCAAAATAATCAGATTGGGCAGCATATAAGCAATATCAACATGGCATAAACCATTTTTTCCAAACCCTAAGCATTAGTTCATCAAAGAGTCACAAACAAGACATCAGACAGCACAAAAGTACCATCAATTATGAACATAATCAGATTGGGCAGCAAACATGGTTTAATTTACAGAATGTCATCTTTTTCCACAAACCCTCAGAAAAAAATCATCATAGGGTCACAACCAAAACTCAACATAATCAGAGTGGGCAGCATACATGCAACATTGACAGAGCATAAACCTTTTTTTCCAAACCCTAAACATAAGTTCATCATAGAGTCACAAACAAGCCCAGAAAGCATAAAACCACCAACAAAACTGAAGATATTGAGATTGGGCAGCAATCATGCATCAATTACAGATTGTTATCTTTTTCCCCACACTCGCAGAAAAAATTCATCTTAGGGTCAGAAATAATGCCCAGCAACCACATAATCCGAGTCAAAGTCAACATAATCAATCTGGGTAGCACACATGCAACAATAACATAACAAGCCTCTTTTTTTTTTTTTTTTTTTTTGTCTAAACCCTCAATAAAAAGTCATCATAGGGTTAAGCCCAGAAACACAAAATAGTCATCATAGATAACAAATCGAGTTAGGGTTACATACCCAAATTAGGGTTTTTTTAAACCTGTTTGACGAAGGGGCACCAAATCGCCAAGCAAGCTAATGCCTTCGGAGTTCCTCTGATTGAAACTGTACAACAGGTTGGGGCCCTACACTTTCCGAGGCGAAAACGCAACTTACCGGAGCAGAACTGATCTCCAATTCCTCGGAATCGATAATCTCATCATCGTCGAAGACCGTTTCAGCCACGAACGAATCTTCGGAATCACAAACAAATATCTCGTCAGAACTCGATTCGTCTTCCATGGGGAAGATTTGAGTTACAAACACAAATGAAGGAGAGATATCTGAGACAAATGTGATTTACAAGTGTAGTTCAGTGAAAATCCTTTCACCTGATCTGGAGTGGCTGCGCAAGAATAGGAAGGGGCGAGTTTATAAAAAGAGAGAGAGAGAGAGAGAGAGAGAGAGGAAATTAGGGTTTGATATAAAGAGAGAGAGATGATTAGGGAATATAAATGGTGGGTAGGATAATTGAAAGGGTGGGGAGGGGTAATGAAAGGGTGGCTGTTTTAATGTTTAGGGTTATGTGTTTAAGGATTTCATTAAAAAATCTGTTTTTTTTTAATTTTAATTAATGGCATTTTTATAATATTGCTTAATTTTTTATGATGTAAATTGTTGACTTAATTTGTCATTTTTTGTACAAAAAGTTAGCTGAGACGAATGAAAAAAAAAAGTAAAAAAAATTAATTGAAACAGAAGGAGTATATCACAAACAACCTAGAAAGCGTTAAAAATAAAAAAATGGCCCAGAAAATATTACCAAACATCCTGTAAGTTCCTTTATTTTGAAACAAAATATTCGCATCCAATCTGAATGACTCGTCCATCATGACTAATTTGACTTAAATCAGGTAACTCGCTTCCGTTTTCTTTTTTTTTTTTTTTTTTTTTTTTTCTTCTTCCCTTCTAGAAAAGCCCTCTCTCATTATCATTATTTAGTAAAGAAAAGAAAAAGTAAAATCACAGAAAATAGCTGCGTGGAAAACGAGGGAGATATCAGTAATCCTGTCAAAGTAACATATGTATAATATATATATTTATATTTATATATTAAAATACGTAAGCAGAAATTCACAATCTTTTGTCATGGTTTGAGGGAAACTACAAAAAAAAGAAGCCATGGAATCAGCTTAAAACGGAACATCAAAAGAACACACAAAATGAAGGCAAAAAAAGCTGATCAGTTACACACCTCTCTCGCTCTTGATTTTTTGGTAAGCACCATTTTCTCTCTCTATTCTCTCTGTATTTCTATTGATCTCTTCCTGCATTTAAAACAGGAACTTCTGCTCTCCACTTCAAAAGCGATTTGTGCTTTATTTTCCTTGTGTTATTAGAGAGTAATTTTGTGCATTTGAACAAGTGTATTTGGTGGTACTCAAAGATGGAAACCTTCTCACTTTATATTGTCAGAGATGAAAGCAGAGAGAAGTAATTAAATAAAATATGTAGGGAGAGTACAAAAAGTTAATGCTTAGGGTGCAGAGTTGAAAGCAAATGAAAATTTCGGGTAGCTTTGGATGTCTGTGATGATCCCCATGCATTTATACCAAACCCAAACAGTATTAAGTAAAGTTAAATAAAGTATAAACATATCTAAGTGAGGCTGAACAAGGTATAAATGTAATTAGACGGTACATAAGAACCTAGCGTCTGACCATGAATTTATCAGCTCTCCCCGCATCTACATACATACATAGGCAATGTACGCACCTCTCTTCCAAGAAACCTGAAGTCCACTTACTTTTTCCTTAAATATTTTCTCTCTCTCTGTCTCTCTCCTCATATACATATATACAAGTACAACATTTCACTTTGGTTGTTTCAGCTCTTTTTGTGGTTGGAATGGGGAAAGAGAGAGAGGAAAAGGAGAGGAAAAAGAAGGGAAGAAAAGCATGCTGTTCAAGAGAGGGAGTGAGAAAGGGAGCGTGGACTCCTCAAGAAGACAACATTCTTGTTGACTTTATTACAAAAAATGGGCATGGGACTTGGCGAAATCTTCCTAAACTTGCTGGTTTGTCCTAATTTCTTTTTATTTTTCTTCATATTTCGTAAAGCTAATCAGTTCCCACCAAGTGCTTTGGCAACCGTAACTTAATTTCTTTAGACCTTCTTAAGCAATGGATGTAGCAGCTATGATCATACCTGCAAAAAACATTAAAAAAAGAATAATTTTATGAATCTTGTTTTTATCTGTTTCTGACACAGTTTTGTGTATTTGCCTAAGCAAAAGGCAGAAAATAGTGGTTTATTTTATTTTACAACTTATCATAAGAAAGCTGCTGTTTTAGTTTATTTATTTTTTGTTGTCGACAGATTACCCCTAAAAAATAATCCCCCTGATTTCTTTTGAATCTGCTTGCATTATTTTAGTATTGAAACCATAGATCAATTCTCGTCAATTCAAGCTCAAGACATTGGTTCCCCACTTTTTTTGCTTGTTAGTTTAGAGAAAAAACAAAATATTGAATTGACACTATATTTTTAAGCCAAATGCATTACAATATCAGTTCCTGAAAAAGAAGTTGTGATTATTTTTTACAAATCTTTCCAAATATTTTGGTGCCAGAATTATTTATAGGCAATGTTCTCTGTAAGGAGACTAAGAGTGACGCTTCTTAAAAATTAACAATTATGGTCACAGGTCTCCTTCGGTGTGGAAAGAGCTGTCGGCTTCGCTGGACAAACTATCTTCGGCCGGACATAAAACGGGGCCCATTTAGCCCCGATGAAGAGACTACAATTATTAATTTGCAAAGGATGCTTGGTAACAAGTAATTATCAACTGCTTCCAATCCTAGTACAGACTCCATCTCATGAATTATATATATTCTTGATCATATTAATTCATTCTCATATAGTCATATATATATTCTCCATTTGTATTTTGTGAGAGAGTCTTGACTTATGGTGAAATGCAAATAAACTGTAGATATATTGAAAACAACATTAGTAATGTCACATAAAGCCCAAATAAGAGCAAGAGTAGATTTGTGTACAAGTTAGGAGACGTTAGTTTGTGTTGATTTTAGTAACTCGGTTTGTTCAGATGGGCTGCCATAGCTTCCCATTTACCAGGAAGAACAGATAATGATGTCAAGAACTTCTGGAACTCCCATCTGAGGAAGCGCTTTGCCCTCGACCAGCGTGCACCCTCCGACACTCCAAAGTCCAGAGGCGATTACTTTCTAAGCCTGTGGAACTCCAGTGTTGGAGAATCATTTCGCAACAGTGCACCTGCGTCCCACAGTACAACTTCGTCCTCATTGACAAAGCCCGAATCCAGCATAACCGAGCAGAAAGCCGAGGCTGTCAAGTGCAAGAAGGAAGTGGAAGATTCATACGATGTGGATGATTCGTCGGATGATGCGATGATGAAACTGCTGCTACTAGATTTCCCTGTTGGTGACAATGACATGGGGTTTCTTGGACCAACCACAGAGTGATCATGTCTCTACATAGTACATATGAGGTTAACTTAACTAACCTGGGTTATTAGATGAGATCTTCTGATATTCCAATGCTTCTAACATATTCTGTTAATCTATGATGTCACTAAACACATGTGGCATGTGCTCGTTATTTTGAGATACCAAACAGAAGGTCCTTTGTGGTGAGGTATTGCTGCCATGTTCTAAGTTGTTGGAATCATGCTTTTAGAACCTTCTCTCTCACTCTCATTTTTTATAGTCTACAGAGTAAATTTTCTTAATTTTCATCTCACAGTTGCTTACTTTGTGTAAATGAAGTTACAACGTTTTGTTTTCTTTTCCATTTTAACTAATTTTTCATTTTATAGTTTAGTAAAATTTCTCCATTTCAATGCAATTTGAAGCTATGTGTAGAATTGATGTAACCTTCACCTATTATATATAATTCGAGTTTTGATGTGCAAAAATATTGTTATATTGTATTATTACCTAGGCATTTCCTTTTCCAGAGCCTTTGTGGTTAAATGAGTAAATATTGACCAATAATATCTAATCGTTGCTATGCAATGCATCGGTTTTATTTACCGTTAAATCTTCCATAGTTAAGAAATTGATCATATATTTGGGCAACTCCAGCACATCTTTATTTTAAAGATAGAGCAAGAATTTTCAGTCCAGCAGTGCTGGAAAATTCTGCTGTACTTTGAGGGAATGAGAAATTTGCTGCACTAGTGGCGCAAGCCTTGCGCTGCGCCACTTCTTCCCTTTTCTTTTTTTTTTTTTCTTTTTTTTGTTTTTTGTTTTTTAATCTTTTATGGTTATTTTAAAATGATGTATATTTTTGTTTTATTTTCCTATTAATAATTTATCTAATAAAATTAATTTAAGATTGTTTCTAATTATATAAATATATGTATATATATACAATTTCAATAAATAAAATATATGCATTGAAACACATCAAATAAAATTAAACACCCTAAAATTACAACGATAAGAAAAAGTAAATCAAAATGCAAAACTTAAACAAATACAAATTACAAAAATAAGAAATACACTATTTTTTCTAGCAATTTCCGGTTCCACCCCCAGACCCTCCTCCAATATTGTTAAGAATTTTAATTTATTTTGAATGTTCAATTAACATTGATCGTCCAAGAAACTCTAAAAGTGAAAATATAAATATAACATTTTATATGTAATAATATTGCATGCATAATATAATTTATAAGTAAAGTAATATAATTAATTGTGAAAAAATGAATTTTAAGGAATATTCTTTTTTAGTGCTAAAAGTAGTGCATACTGCTAGAGAATGGGTGCAACTTTTGCTGTAAAGTAGAGCAAAAGCTGCTGGAAAGTAGTGCAAACTGCTGGAGATGTCCTTAGTCTGCACAAACTTAAACGTCCACCACTTATGTGAATTGCTATATACGCAGGGCACCATCATCATTTGATTGATTTCTTTAATTTCATTTTGTATTTATCCTAATTTTATTAATTAAGTCAAATACTTTTTAACCATATTTCTTTCTATACTAAAAACAAGTAAGTGCATCTCACGCGGTCAATTTTTTTATTATAATTGTTCCTTTTATACTAAAAACAAGTAAGTGCACCTCACGCGGTCAATTTTTTTTATTATAATTGTTGCAAAAAAAAAAAAAAAATAGAACGAAGTAATATTGTATATGTTTCTACTAAGAACAACGTGTAGTCGTTTATCATGACGGTTTATTAATTTCAAAGACTTGATACTATTTGTAATTTATGACCATCCTAATTTTCCTTGTTCTTACCAATTCTAATATTACACATTGAGAAGCATGATAAAAAGTAATAGAGTAGGTCTTGGGTGCACTCAACACACAATAAGCTTATTGTGCACTCTCCAATTTAATTTTGAAATTAGATATATATATTAAGGGTTGTGTTTGGCTTACCATTAAAGGCTGGTGGCGCAGTGGTATATGTTTGTTGTGCCCTCGTTGAACTCTCGAGTTCGAGCCTCACGCAGCGCGCAACTTGCGATTTCATTTTTCTTTTCATTATTTAAAATAAATAATATATATATATATATATATATATATATATATATATATATATATATACTAGCAATACGCATGTGCGTTGCACGTGATTACTATTTGTTTACTATTATCTAATCAAAAAAATTAACGTGAACATAAAATAATTGTACTTTGTGTGGTGATATTGGTTTATCATTCTAATAAAACTCAATGTAGTAATTAATCATGGTAATATGTTTACATAACTTCTTAGATTATTTAGTGCAAGAAAAAAATATAAAAGATTTAATCGATTAAGCAAACACAATCCAAAATCAAATAAAAATAAAAAATAATCATAAAAGAGGAAAAAGGATATCAAATAATTTTAGTTTAGCAAAACACGTTATAATAATGTTAAAAGATTCATAAAAACGACATACCATGATATAATGTATTATTCTTACAAAATTTATATATATAAAGTTTGATATATTCTAATTATTGTTTACTTCTCAATATAGATAGACTCCGGCGTCATTAATATATTAGAAATAAAGTTATACAATTACTGAAAAACTTTATAATGATGAAGATATAGATTTTCACTGAACAAAAGATACAAAGTCATTTGTCTTATTATATCATCAACTGACATTCATAAGTTCAAAATTTATTAGATACACACACGAATATTAGGCCTAACATATTTTCTCTATAATTTCTTAATTGATAATTCTGATCTGAACATACATTTTCAAATAAAATCATTTGTATATTTTAATGTGAGGAAAAACTTCCAACAACTTGTATCATAATCTAACATTCAGCTTCTGTTATGAAACTTTTTTTTTTATATTTTGATATTATTAGGAAGTATAAATTCTTTTAGTATAATTTACTTATTAATTTACGATTGCTTATTTCAATTTCGTTTAATTATTTCTTCAATTCTACATTGAAGTTTGAAAATTATGTGCGATTTAAAATGAAAATCCTACTATAGTTTATTTATAAGATAAACAACGTTTTTTTTTTTTAATAGAGGGTTGACTATATACATAGTGTCTTATAAACTTCAATCGAGATACATGCTACAATCTATATGTTAATATAATATATTTTTTTCAACGTTTCCACTATTTTTATGAATTTACTTCCCTGTTTAGTTTTAGTGATATACTCCCAATTTTTCACACATTGCACATTCATTTAAAAATCTTATATATACATGTACTTAAATCATTCTGATTTTGTTTCTCCCATTTTATTTTTTACTTTGACTATGCCACACTTTATTCCAGTATAGTTATTATTTATTTTTATCTAATCTATGCTTGTAAGCTAATATTAACATTCACATTTTACTATCTTTATTTTTATGCAGGTTTTAATTTAATCATTTGATATTGATTCACATAGTACAAATTTTTTAAGCATTCACATAGTACAACTTAGTTTATTATTTCTTTATAGTTCTTATTTGTTTCTCTATTGTATCTTATAATTTTATATAGCGTAATAAATACATTTCACCAGTTATTATATATGCTTAAAATATAATTATGATATTTCTATCGATTTAATGATTTTCTTGAATGTTAGATTTTAAATATCTAAAATAATTAGGTGTAATTATTCATGTTCACTAATTTTCACGTTTGCCCTTTAACTACTTCTATTATTATTACAATAAAACTTTAATATAAAACAAATTTCATTTTAGAAAATTCTTAAATCTAGAAGATTAAGAAAACTATTGAAGTCTATGCAACATTCTTGACTTTCACAAATGTGTGAGTGTAAATTTTAGCTCCCTCACGCTGCAGCGGAACATTTTTCAGGGTGACCCCCTATTCCTTATTTATGCTGAAGTTTTTCTTGCATTTTACAATATTTACATATTTGTTGGCGCATCCATGGGTTTAAAATCTCCCAAATTGCACCCGTTTTCTCTCATCTCTTTTTGTGCAGATGACACACTTCTATTTGGTGTTGCAATTATAGAGGGTCCAACATCTTAAGTTCGCTATCAATCTCTACAAGTGTGTTTCAGGGAAAATGTATTAAGTTTGAGAAATCAGATATTCTTTTTAGGCCTAATATACAAGCTCAGATTTCTCATTTAATCTTCCAATTGTTTGGAGTTGCTGAAGTGGCTTCGCATGGTAAATTTCTCAGACTCTGTTCTATTGTTGGCGGGAATAAACAATTTTTTTTTTGCAGGAATTAAAGAATGGGTTAGTAAGCGCATCAATGGTTGGCAAGAAATGCAATTAAGCAAAGCGGGTAGAGAAGTGCTCAATAAATCTATTATATAAGCAATATCCACGTACACAATGTCTTGCTTCCAGTTGCCAGACCATGTTCTTATTAATTAGAAGAATTAGGTAAAATCTTATTGGTGGGGGTAGGGGAGATAGCTCGTCCGCGAGAAGAATTCTTTGGAAGTCATGGGGCGTCCTCAAGCAATGAAAATCTCAAGGTGGCCTAGGCTTTTGCAATTTGAAAGCATTTAACCTTGCCATGTTGTCTAAGCAAGCATATGACCCTTTAGTTTCTCCATCCAACCTCTTTCCTCAAATCATGCAGTCCAAGTACTACCCTTCCACGTATGTGTTACATGTTATTCTTGGTTCTCATCCCAGGTTTACATGACACCGTATTATGGTTGGTCATTGTGCTATTCTTCTTGGTTGTCGAAGGCTCATGGGCAATGACCAGACAACAACCCTCTTTCATGTCAGATGTGTCCTTTGCCTCCCCATTTTTCCATCAGATCAGCTACATCAGGCCTCCCGCAAGATGCCTGAGTCAGCTCCATCATTGATTCAGATATTGGACTCTGCAATGGGCTATTAATTCAGGCAAATTTTGACATATTGAATGCTGATGTCATTCTCGCTATTCCTTTGAAAAATCACCATTCTTCGAACCGATGGATGTGACATTATTTTCATTTTGGTGACTTTTCGGTCCGATCGCATATTATTTTATTATGGGTTCTTTCGAAGATTTTATTGGCACCTACTCCTTCCAGTTAGTAGCTATGGCCCGAACCTCAGTTGGAGGAGAATTTGGAAGCTTAAATTATCAGTCCGTATCTTGCATTTTATTTGGAGATGCTGCTCTAATTCTTGCCATCATCCAATGACTTAGCTCGCTGTCATCTTCATCATGAACCCCGTTGTTCTTTATGTTCACCACCTGATCACTCTTTAGTGCATCTCTTGTTCATGGGCCCCTTGCCCTCATCAATTTAGCAAGCATCTGGAATTTATGAAACCATCTTCCGATTCTGACATCATATACGCGACATGTAGTTCCAAGAGATTTTACTCCTCGATGACTTAAATATAGCATAATACTTTGTTTTCCTTGCCCACTTAATCTGGTTTCAACAAAATAAATTTATTTTCTCTAATGTCCGTACATACTCGCGAGTATTGCTTGCAACAACAACCCAGACCTTGCAAGATTTTCGGGATGTTAATTCCTTCCCTTAAACGTCATAACCCCGCTCTTTTATCCCTTGCTTGTTCTTCCCCGGAAGGCCATTATTCATATATTTTTTTATGGCGTACATCATCTGCTCGTAATTCAATGAAAGATGTTATGAGGCCTGTATTTTTTTTTTTAAAAAAATGGCATATTGTTGGCAAAGATGTTATTAATTTTATTTGCATATGCGTGCTCATAATTCTTAGAGTCCTTCTGTTAGTAACACTTACATTGTGCTTATTTCGAAAATTAGAAAACCAAAGCTTATTACCCAATTCAACCCGATTAGTTTGTGGAATGTCATTTATAAGTTAGCTTCTAAAGTGCTCTCTAATTGGGTACAACCCTGCATCCCTTTTATAATCTTTTAATCTCAGTCAGCCTTCATCCTAGGTCGGTTAATTATGGATAATATTCTTATCGCTTATGAATTACCCCATTGTATGAAGCTTAGGAAATTCGGTAAAGAGGGACTAATGTCTATTAAGTTAGATATGAGTAAAGGCTTTCACTGAGTTGAATGGTCTTTCGTCTACCGTATGCTTCTTGCTTGAGGCTTTCCTAAGAGTTTTTATGACATTGTTTTACCTTGCTTGTCATTTGTGCAATTTATCATTCTTCATTAAGGTATTAATTTTGGCACACTCATGCTACATTGGGAATTCTTCAAGGGGATCTCCTCCCCCCTATTTGTGCTAAAGTTTTTTCTTGATTTTACTAAGTTATCTATCAATCTCTACAATAGTGTTTCAGGGCAATGTATTAATTTTGAGAAATCAGGGAGTCTTTTTAGGCCTAATACACAAGCTCAGATTCGTCACTCAATCTGCTAATTGTTTGGAACTGCTGAAGTGGCTTCACATGGTAGATATCTCAGCTCCTTTCTATTATTGGCCGGAATAAAGAATAGAGTTTTGCAGGCATTAAAGAAAATATTAAGTGCATTAATGGTTGGTAGAGAAGCAATTAAGAAAAATGGGTAAAGTAGTGCACATTATATCTATTATATAAGCAATATCAACGTACACAATGTATTGTTTCCAGTTGTCGAACCATGTTCTTAGTAATCTGGAGAATTTGGAAAAATCTTATTAATGGGATGTGAGGGGGGGGGGGGGGATAGCTCGTCCATGAGGAAAATTCGGGAGAAGTCTTGAGACGTCCTCAAGCAACGAAAATCTGAAGGTGTCCTAGGTTTTTGCAATTTAAAAATATTTAACCTTGCCATGTTTCTTAAGCTAGCATGACGCCCTTTAGTTTCTACATCTAGCCTCTTTTCACGAATCATGCAGTCCTAGTACAATGTCAGTGTTACATGCTGCTCTTGGTTCTCGGCCCAACTTTACATGGCACAGTATTATGGCGATTATCATGTTATTCTTCTCGGTTGTCGCAGACTCATGGGCAATGACGAGACAACAACACTCTTCCATGACTGATGAGTTCCTTTGACTCCACATTTTGCCATCAGATTAGCTAGGCGTCCTGCAAGACGCCCGAGTCAGCTCCATCATTAATTAAGATCTTGGACTCTGGAATGAGCTGTTAGTTCGGGTCAATTTTGACCTATTGAAGGCTGATGTGATTCTCGCTATTCCTCTGAAAATCACCATTCTCCGGACCGTTGGATATTAGATTATTTTCATTGTAGTAACTTTTCGGTCCGATCAGCTTAGCATTTTATTATGGATTCTTCCGAAGATCTTACTGGCACCCACTCCTTCCCGGTTAATAGCTATGGCCCGAACCCCATCTAGAGAAGAATTCGAAAGCTTATCAGCATGTATCTTGCATTTTCTTTGGAGATGCTGCTCTAATTCCTGCCATTGTCCAACAATTTAGCTCGTCGTCATCTTCATTATGAGCCCCGATGTTCTTTATGCTCACTACTTGATCATTCTATAATGCATCTCTTCTTCACGTGCCTTGTTTCCTCATTAATTTGGCAAGCAAATGAAATTTATGAAATTATCTTTTGATTCTGACAACATTTACGCGACTTGTAGTTCAAGAGATTGTGCTCCTCGATGACTTAAATATAGCAGAATACTTTGTTGTCCTTGCCCACTTAATCTGGTTTCAACGAAATAAAATTGTCTTCTGCGATGTTCGTAGATACTCACAAGTATTGCTTGCAACAGCAACCCAGACCTTCCAAGATTTTCGGGATGCTAATTCCTTCCCTTAAACATCACAACCACACCCTTGAGTCATTGCTTGTTCTTCCCCAAAATGCCATTATTCATATATACTTTGATGGGGGTACATCATTTGCTCGTAACTCCT
Source organism: Ajuga chamaepitys (assembly GCA_958295605.1). Taxonomy (NCBI): domain Eukaryota; kingdom Viridiplantae; phylum Streptophyta; class Magnoliopsida; order Lamiales; family Lamiaceae; genus Ajuga; species Ajuga chamaepitys. Next base: position 32,080,328 of record OY282499.1, on the reverse strand, counting down.
CATTTGCTGGTATTTATGCTTGCTCCAAGGATGCCCAATTTATAAATATCAATGATCTAAAGTATGCTAAAATTCTTATTCTTCGTGAGGCGGTTTGACTTACCATTGATACTGGAGTTCCCAAGTTTTGTATTCTTGGGGATTCTAGCACTACTATATTCGCGTCGATAGGTGATGCGGATTGTGCCTCTGCATGTATGTCTTTGTTATCTGATATTAGACATCTACTATATTCCTTCCATAGACGAAAATTGTATTGGATATGACGCAAAATAAACTTTATAGCGCCAACGAATTGTTTGTCCCATGCACCACCCTTTTTATGTCAATCAGTTTTGACCGATTCAAGCAACTATTAATAAAATTACTTTATGTTTAAAAAAACTACAATGACATGATATTTACAAATTATAGTGAAGTAGCATGAGTATTCAGATATATATTTTTTTTATTTATATTTAATGTTTATGCATGATAAGATTTATCACAATAAATTTCACTATTTCCTTTTTTTATTCAAATATTTTAGACTTTGCATTTCTTTAATATGGCCTTATTACTTAAATTAATAGTGTTAAAAAAAGACAATATTTTTATTTATCTATCTATATAACTTTTTCCTCTTTTTATTCTATAAAAATAATTTTAATATGTAATTACATTATAGGCAAGTATAAGAGCTTAAAATTGTGTTAGTTGTTAAACTCAATTACATGAATTTGACATGCAAAAAAACCATAGTTTATATTAAACATGAATAATAAAAATTAAAAGTATGTATTATAAAAGTTTTAAGATTATTCCATAAAATTTATTATTTATAAAAAAATTGACAGTATGAATAGTAAAAATATGATAGTTATAGATAAGTTTGAAAAAAATCAATAAATTTCAATTTTTTCTTTATTCCATACCTTTAATAACTATATAATTTAGTACAATTGTTTAAAATATATGCAAATAACATATCACTGGAAGACTCTTTAAATCTACTTTAATACGAAATTGATTTCATTTCAAAATTCAAAGTATTGAAATTTCAAAATTCAAAGTATTGAAAGTTTAGAAGAAGGATAATTTAAGCATGTAGTTTTTAGGAGGAGTTTTTAATATAAAAGAATTCTTACTTTTTATAATCAAGTAAGGAAAACATAAACTATTTTAAATTACTAACTATCCTTAAATTTAATTCTAGTATTTTATTTTTTATAATCAAGTAAGGAAAACATAATTTATTTTAAATTACTTAACTACCCTTAAATTCAATATTTAGTAAGGATATTATAGGCATCACATGAAAAGACGAAACCAAAAATAGGACGAAACAATTCATACTTTTATATTAGTATAGATATATGTGGTAAAGGTGTATCTTGTTCTCCTTTAGGGCTTGAGTTTGAAACCTGCTATATATGTGCGTGTATTATTATTAACTAGTGTCGTACCCGTGCGATGCACGGGAAGAGGTTTCACACATTGTTAAATGTTCGTGTCTTAATACGTATTTTTTTAATCTCACCAAAATAAGACGCGATTGTTAAAATGTATAATCTGATAACCTAATAAAAAAACTTATGTTTGTTGATGTAAAATATAATACGCTAATCATAATAGCAACACGAAACAACAAATATTAATATTTCAACTACCTATATTATCATGAAATATCTAACGTAAAAAACAAAAAAGCATAACGATTACAAACTTTGAAACACTTCCTTGTACACAACATTTGTCGTAGTCCTTCTTTCTGGATCTTCGTCATCACATATTAAAATTTTTAAGCCCTTCCGATTCGTAACTCGAGAGACAGCAACATACAACTGCCCATGACCAAAAACAGGCTTCTTCAAGAACAAACCAACATGGTTCAGTGATTGTCCTTGACTTTTGTTTATCGTCATCGCATAAGAAATGATAAACGGAAATTGTCTACGCTGAAATTTAAAGGGCATCCTCTTATCTGAAGGAGTCACAGACAACCGAGGTATGAGAACCTTTATACCAGCATTATCCCCCGATATAACATTTGCCTCAACCACGCACTACAACATAAATGAGCTAATGTAACACCCAAAAAGTGTTACCTATATACCAAAATATGTTACTATAGACTTTATGTAACACTTTATTGGTGTTACATTTGTCGGTGCTACCTAAAGTCTAATGTAACACTTTTGATGATCTTTAGTAACACTTTTAATAAGTGTTACATTAGATTTTAAATTGTAACACTTTATGATAATACTAAAAAAATGTTACACATAACCCCCTTTATGTAACACTTTTAATTGAAAGAAAAAATAAAAAAGTTGTCATTGCTGGGTTTCGAACCCAGGTTGCTAGATTGCAGGAACTTAAGTGCAAAGTCTTAACCACTAGGCTACAATAACTTTTTTAGTTTTTTTTGTAAGAAAAACAATATATACACAAGATTTTATTGTAACATCAATAAAATACACTCAAAATTAAGTTTTCATCAAACTACAATCTAACTTAATTTTATTTAGGTTACTCATATCAATTTGACACAATGTTTCCATTATTTTTTGTCATTTTCATCCACTTATATATATATATATATATATATATATATTTAAAACTTATTTTATATCACATTAATTTTATACATCTAGTTATTGTATATAAATCTTAAGACATTATCATTAATTTTAATTACCATAATTTTATGTATTAAGACACGTTAATTATTGTTTTTTTATAGATTTTAAATAAAAAAATAAACTTACAAACATGAAGATACATGACCAAATGTCCCAAGTCTAGGTTCTCACACTTAAGAAATGTATTCAAATTCTTAAAGCTACAAGTCTATTTTGTAATTGTTTAGTAAAATCACAAATAAGTCACAAATAAAATATAATTTATTCTTAACGAATAAATAAATCTTTAGGTGCTCTAATAAATTGTTATTTTTGTAGGTCTGAGTCGATCATTTTCACTACTTATGTTACAGGCATTTTGTTGTAATAATTAAGATATAACACATGAGACAAATAAAAATAAAAGTCACATAAGAAAAATAATCCACAAATATTTAATTAGTTTAAAATAAAATAAATAATTTTATTATTTACAAGTGTTACTTATTTATAAGTGTTACATAAAAGCGTTACTTATTCAAAAGTGTTGTGTAAAAAGTGGTACTTATTTAAAAGTGTTACCTAAATGTGTTACAATTTAAATGTGTTACGTTCAAAGCGTTACATATTCTAAAAGTGTTGCACGAAAGTGTTACATATTCGCAGATGTTACAAAAGTGTTACATATTCATAAGTGTTACAAAAGTGTTACATAAAAGTCAAAATTTTAAAAGTGTTACAAACGAAATGTTACATAAAGCCATTTATGTTGTAGTGACGTGATCACCAAGCTTTGTAATAACCAATCGGGTACCATTGCATAATCCAAGAGAGTGATCGATGTTTCGTAACAGCATAACTGGTGTACCGATTTTTAACTCTATCTTATGATTAGGCACTCCAGAATATTTGATTGTATTCAGAAATTCCGGAGTGTGAAGATCATTCAGAAGATCTACATTTGCATCAGATTTGCACGGAGTGTCCGAACTCAAGTAAGTCCTACCCTGGGAAGTATTTTTTGAAGTCATATACTCATTAATAGAATCCACAACATTTAACGTTGGAGCTAAAATAGCTCTACCATGTAGATATGCAGTGTCATCTCCAATTGTACCAAAACCAGGATACGTACTCTCAACAATCGTTTTTATTGCATTGTCACCACCATTTAGCAATATGTCTTTAGGGATGTTGATCTCCACTTCTCCATCATTGGGTCCACCGATAACACCATCACCGATACTTGCTATCCATTCTGAAAATAATCTTAGTTCATGGCCTACTGCATCATTAGCAACGTTCTGCAATCGCATGTTCTTTGTCAATCGTAGCACCTTGAAATGAGGCCACAAATAAGAAGAATTAATTGTTGCATGCACAATATCTTGGCGTGTTCCCTTTGGGACTACAGGTAAAATTTGTCTGAAATCTCCACCTAACACAACGCTCTTGCCGCCAAAAGGAATTTCCTTCTTTGTTATATCACGAAGTAACCTGTCCAAAGTTTCGAAGCAGTTTTTGTGCATCATTGGTGCTTCATCCCAAATGATCAGTTTAGATTTTCCAATCATATCAGCCAAAGGACTCCCGAGCGTTATACTGTATCCTGAATCCTCATGAACATTAAGTGAAATTTTGAAACGTGAATGCGCTGTCCTCCCACCCGGTAGTAATAGTGAAGCAATACCACTAGATGCAACATTTAAGACTATTTCACCTCTGGATCGTAGTGCCGCTGACAATGTCCTCCAAATAAAGGTCTTCCCAGTTCCTCCGTATCCATATACAAAGAATGCCCCTCCATCAAAAGATTCCAATGAGTTCATGACAGTGGAATAAACAACCCTTTGTTCATCATTCATATCGGCCACCAGTTTAGCATGCTCAATAGCTAAAGCTTCCCGATCATACGACAATTCATCAGCAATGAAACGATTTCCAAAACTTGCATCAGTAGTGAAGTCTGCAATTGGCATGGGATCATAATCGGAAAGACTTTTCCCAGGACTCCTTAATATTTTCTCGATCTCCACAAGAGTGAGATTCTTTATCTCTTCTTCTTTCAAAGTCAAGTCTACAATACGTTTAAGGTTTTAGTTAGAGAATAACTAATAATAAGATCAAGTTTAATATAATTTTAATATTTTTACATATAATTTAACAAATACTATACCTGGTTTCTTTCTCAGAATACGTTGTTTGTACAAAATGTCATCAGATAAGTATGTCCAACATTGTTCCCACACGTGCTCAGGACGTTCAATAGAATTGGAGAATAATAACGTAACAAACAACCCTCTCAAGTGTTGAGCAGATGCCCAGTGGCTAGCCTCTTCAATGCCATCAATGTATTCTTTGTCATCCTCGAGTAACCCTCTAGCATAGCAAGCATCGCGATAGGTATCGTATTGTACAATACCTACCTTTCTAATGTCAGCATAGCATTTGCATCCTTTTACAACACTCAAAAGACATCTAGCATAGTACGGATCACCACATCCAGGTGGAACATAATGTAGCCTACCTATTGCTTTGCCCTTTTCCCTTTTCACCCACTCTCTTGTTTTCTGCTTCCACACGAATTTTTGAGGAAACTCAGCATAAGTCAAGTTATTTGCCTTAGGATATTTCTTATTTACCTCAAACCATCCCAAAAACATACTTTGGCTGACACTCTGACGTTCTAAAATATTCTCCAGGGGCTCATTTTCCGAGAAAACTACTGATTGTTGATTCTCAAGATGAAAGCTCAAACGCTCCACAGGAGGAAACTTATATTGTATTTCAAAACCAAAAATCCTCCAAGCAGCTTCACACGGAGATATGTATCGACAATCATAATACATACTTATCTCATCTACCGTATTACCGGACGTATTGTCAACACTTGCTTTGTAAAAACCAGCCGTAACACGATCGTGACCTTTGTTTATGTACTTAAATAGATACTTTATAGATCGAGACTGATTGCACCATTCAACGTTTATGTGAGCTCCATATTTGAGAAGGAGATATCTATTGTGAGGGACTACATAAGCATTGTTTAACGGAATCCCACTTTTCATTACTGTCCTTCCATCATCTCTCCGCCTGTAGACTGGATATCCATCATCATCTATATTAGTACAGTCAACAAATCTTTTCGGAAAATGCTTCGTACATTTACCATCATCGTCCATACATGGAGAATTTGGACGGGCTAACCCACATGGTCCATGTATCATGAACTCCTGCACTGTTGAGTAATACTTCGGATCAGAGGACTCGTCCGGAAATTCAGCAGAGATAATACGATCAATGTCAGGACCGGTTGGATATTTATCTTCCTTTGCAAGAAAAAGGAGAATGTGCGCATGAGGCAGCCCACGTTTTTTAAATTCAATTGTATACACGACTGCATATCATTAACAATAATTAACACAATTGATGAAATATGAAGTAAACAAAATATTGTTTACTAAAATTGAATTAATAAAACTATTAAATATAGTACCTGCCATAACATTTCCAAAGATTTTCTTACAGCGGACATCATTAATAAGTGCATCCAGTTTAAGCTTGAACATTCTAACAACGATATCAGGACGATCTTCAGGTTTCAGGTTCCGCGGTTCTAGAAATCGTACAATCTCTAGCCACTTCGGGTTGCAAGTAAATGTAATAAAAAGATCAGGGTAATCCGCCCATCTACAAATAGCCATTGCATCTTGATAGCTCTGTATCATGTAACGTGGTCCACCGGTGTAGGAGGATGGTAGCACAATCCTCAAACCCATAAAACTAATGTCCGTTTCGCCGCGTAACAGAGCATCGCTTAGACCACTGTAAAGCTCTACGCGCAACACTTTTTGGTTCAATCTAATAAATAACAGTCTGATTGACTCAATAATCGTATAAATGTCAACAACAACTTGCTGAGTCAACCGTCTACTGTTTAAAATAGTCGATCTCTCCGAGGTCCTTTCTTGTAAACGGAATGCAGCGAATTCTCGCATGCTCACCTTTTTTATGCCTCCAGCAATAGATTCTCTGCCGCTAGCAAAAGGAATGTTTTCATTGTACCCATCCTCACCATATGGAAACAACAGGGGATACTGAAGACCTAAGTAGGACGAATGAAGTTCATTTATCTGCTTCAATGTTCCACTCTGTGTTTCAACAATAATATCTCGATCTCCAAGAGCCCGATCAAGATCACCCACTACCAATGCTGCAACTTCGGACACAGAAGGTAAATTGTACCTTCTACGATCAGTTGTCCTTTCGCTCACCAATTTAATTCTGACATCAGCACGACCTTCTTCTGCTATCTTTTGGGCAGCCATTCTGAATGTTTTGACCAGGACGTTATGCTCATCTAACATGTTCTTTAGATCTCTTACCAAGTCAGAATGCAAAGTATCTTTCTCTCTGTTTTTTCTGAACACAATTAAAATAATTACATAACTAAGAACCCATACAATGAGATATCAATCCTCCATAAATAAAGATAGTTATAATAAACCAAAATGTGTATTTGAAAAATTACCTGACAGCGTTGATTCTATTATTAATCTCATTATTAGTGTCGTATATATACAACTGAGCAAATTTTGGCGTTGACCCTTCCGTAGGAAGTAAACTTCCAATAAGATGATAATTCTGACCGTGCAATTGAAAGACAGGTGGTCCACCACCTATGTTCATTGACGAATCAATCTTCCCACCCATCGATGTGAAAGAAAACATATTATTATAAGACCTTATATTCTCCAAATAATGTTTACTCCTTGCAGTTTGACCTCCTAGCAGTTCTTGGAGTAATGGAGGAGGTGGTGTGAGTAATGGTAGTTCAATTTTCCCTTTCATACAGCATAAGCTGTAGATTGGATATTGATTTTTCGGATAAGAAGTCAATCTCTCCTCGTACCAAAACATCACAGAACAGTGTTTGCAAAAGTATGTTGTGTCACCGAAATCAAAATACTCTGATGAAGAACCAAAACGAATAAAACAAAAAGGCTGTTAAAACATGTATATATATAATTGCACATCAAATTAATTAAATACATGTTACGGAAAATTATTATACCTATTGGAGAGGGATGATTGTTGTGCGCCTTTTTTATACTTGTTAAATATTGCCCAAAAAACACATTTAAAACAAAATCAGAAAACAAAATATATTTATAAAATAATTATTATTAATTGAAATAAAAAATAATATAAAAACAACTAATAAATCGTCTTACACTTCCTTGAAACCCTTTTAGGCTTAGGTTGCTGATGATTTAATGAGGGTATACGAAGTTCATCATCTGTCAGATCAATAATAGAATATGCATTTCTTGAAGATTCATTAATGGTACCAAGATCGTTCAAGCATCCTGCATATTAAATATAAATATAAATACAATTTTACATAACAATAAGAATAATATTTAAATATAGGTACATCTATAACAAAATCATAATACCCAAAAAACTGAACTTTCATTCGTAACTGAAAATTCATACATACCTGCATCATCATTTGTAACTGGGATTCCATCCACTCTTTCAATATCAATAACTTCACTACTTGTTGGATTTGTCGAAGTGTGACTCCGTTGCACGACAGAAATATTAGGAACAACAGTAACCGTACTAACCGAATGCAATTTATTGCTTCTTGATACTTTAAAAATAAAATTTTATTATTAGAATATATATTTAAGTAAACTACATTGTTTCACATAAAATCAATATAAAAATATAAATAATTATTATTATAATAATAACAACAATAACAATAATAATAAAATAAGTGCTAATAATAACAATAATAATAATAACAATAATAATAAGAAGAAGAATAATAAGAATAATAACAACAACAATAATAATAATAATAATAATAATACATGAATTTTGATGTAAGTACCATTGGTGATATCACTGAAAGGTGTCCTTGAGAATGGATAAGTAACAGTACTCAGTTCAACCTCGTCTCCAAATGTAGTGTTCTTACTATTTTTGGAAGATGTTCCATTACGGCTGTGCATTACCAAAGGAGAATTCTCTAAAAAGAAAAAAAACAAATTAATGTCCATACATTTAAAAAAAAAACGATAATTATAAAAAATATTCCTAGTTATTTCCCGTAAAATAAATATAATATTTGCTTATATCAATATTTATTTAGATAGAAATAAATTAATTGTTGGTTATTAGTAGTTGTTTTTGTTTATTACACATAATGACATTTTTTTCCCAAATCTTCTAATGAAATAAACAAAAGCTACAATAATTAGTAACTATCAAGCATCTATTTACGTACATTTGAAATACTTAAAAATTAAATTAATTCATAGTGTTAACATAATTTAGTACATAACAACAAAATAAATTTCAAATAATTTACATATCTTAATCAAACATAATATAAATGAGTTTAATATATTATGCATGATTTAATGTTGGTACCAACTGTCAGCCCAAATTTGCTTCAATTAATCCAGTCCAATATGAATCCAATCCATCAAATCTAGCCGAAATAAACACATTAAGGTAAGGGCCCAAATCTGAAACTGAAGAATTAAAAAAAAAAAAAAAAAAAAAAAAGAGAATGAAAACGCAACAGCGTTTTTTCCATCACTATTACATACTAAAATAAATGTGTCTACATTTCTGGAAGAAGTCTCCAGAATCTCAAGAGCCCCTCTTAACACACTATCTCTCTCTCTATCTCTCTCTAGAACACTCTTCGCCGACCTCCCTCCCTCCCTCCTTCACTCTTACTCCCAATCTATTTTTCTTCCGATTCATTTACATTCTTCCCCTGACCCAACACATTTCATAACCTTATCTGTAGTGATTATGTCTTTTAAGTTGCCTGTAAACCACGGTTGACAAGAAGAACATTATAAAACCCTAATCTTATAGTTTCTCCTGTTTTAGCTAAAAAAATAATTTATGTTGCCGATTCTTTCATATGTATAGCCAATCATCAATTTTGTAGCTATTCGTCGGGGAAAATAAAAGGTATGACCTGAAATCCATGTTTCTTTACTTTGATTTTGAACAGATTTTGCAAGAACTCATATTATTTATAACTTTTACTTTGTATTGAAAATACACTGCATGTGCTTACATTGCTAGAGATTTCAAAATAAATTGTTTGCATTTATTTTAGTTTTTGGACAGATCTGACTCTAATCTTCAGATAATGTCTACTTTTCATTATTTAAGAAGAAATATATGTTTACAGTTTCAGATCTGCTATTTTTTGGAGCTTTGTCACTATTGCATGTTTGTTTTTTGACATTGTTGGTTAGTTTAGGTTGTAATTGTATGCAACAGAGTGAATATTTTATGATTTAAGTAAAAATAACAAAACGTCCTTTCAGATCTGATATTAATTTTGAATATTCCGGCATTTGCATGTGAATTATTACGATTTTTTTTTCTGATTTTGGTAAAATGTTTAGTAATCCAGCTTTATAACATTGCATTACATACCCGATTCTGTTTATATATAACCAGACACTGCATAGAAATTTCAGATCTTTTTGATTCATTGAATATTATAAATAATTGTATTTCTATCATATTGTTATGTCATCAAGCATCTATAAAAATGTTTTATATTAAGAGGGGTTTTATGATTTTTTTAGTAAGTATTATTAGTATACAGTGTTTTAATTGTTAAATGTATATATTGATTATTTTGAGTACGGTTTACTGAATGGTTCCTGATTGTTTCTATTGCTTTTTGCAGGAAAATTACCATATCACATAAAGTGTAAAGCTGCATAAAATTTTGGTGAGTATGTATGTTAACATTATAGTATATTTTTAACATGTTTTGCTATTTATATTATTTACCACCCAATATGTTAACTTAATCTTTTCTGTGTACAGGGCTACATAATCAGTTTTTAGGATATACAGCTTTATTGCAAGTGAAGTATTAACTTTCGGGTGGGATAAGCAAAATCAATGCCGACGATATAAGGACAGTAATGTTTTTTTTTTTTTTTTTCATAAACTTAATATATTTACTGCAAATATTTAATATTAGTAAATTAGTGTCTGCAAATGGTTTTTAAACTTAGTGCTACTATTAATCTAATTGGTTATGCTCATATTAGATCTACTGCCATGATATAATTTATAAGCTATTAATATTTCTATTTAAGCAATTTAAATGTTGAATATGTCTAAAAGTGTAGTAATCTACTTATCTGTATTTTAAATATACTGTCTTCAGAGTTTAAACATTGCTGTATCGAAAACATACCCATTCAATTTAAGTAAATAACTGATTAGTTCAAAGTCAGTATGATATAACCTCATTCACATCATATGTTTTTTTATCATAATGTACATTTTTGGTGATACTTGTATAACTTTAATACCAGAGTAGGATTTATTGTTGTTTTTTTTATACTTATCCAAATGATATAATATTTGCAGGCTTTTGCATACTATTCCAAAATGTCAGAACATTTTATGGTGCAGTAGAGAGAAATGGCGATAAAGGAATGCTCAAATAACACAGATAAGTTTCTATCTACTAAGATTTACATTTAAAAGCATTACTTATCATATGTAAATTGAAACATTTATAAACTTACCATCTCTTGGATGTTTGGTACCGATCGTGGTTGATCCAGTCAGTTTCACCATAATCTTGTCACTTGATCTTGAAATGGTTGTGTTATAATGATGGTTTGCTCCTTTCGTGTGAGGATAATATGTTGCGCACTAATTTATGTAACTTTATACTATTGCTGATGTTATTAGGAATTAATACATCTATTTTTTTTTTAGACCTTTTATAGTTATTTACTGGGCCTAGGGTTTTGTCTTAGTAGGGTTTTGTTGTTAAGATGTAGATAATGTTATTTTCCTGAATTGTTTCTGAGGATTTATATTTTGTCATTTTTTTAAGGGATTTCTATGTACATAATGATATCTAGAAGATATACTTGTATATATTCTGAATAATGAGATACCAAATCATATTATTCTCTGAATTCAATAATATACATTACCATTCACTGTTAATAAAAGCGAAATATCTGTGTATATTAGGAAAACATTTTTTAAATTACATAATTTCAGACATTATGTTATGCAAACCACTCAAATATTTATATGCACATACAAAATTATAGATTTGTACAATATATACACAACTTTCTCAAAATACATAGACAATGAATTCTCGATCATTGGATGACTACTACAAATATTTATTCATAAACTTGCATGATTCTGACTCCTGTGAATTGTTTAGTATAAACCGTGAAAAGTTGAAGAAATATGTGTTCTTTGGGAAACTTTGTCATAGAAACTTTTGTATCTGTTACTTTTTGGTAAATCCTATAATATAATATTGACCTGATAGTCATTTCGAAACTATTTACTTTGGATCTTTCGAAAGCAAATTAGTGATTCTTAAAGCAGGTTGTTGGTAATTTGTGTTGGTCTTTAGCCAATAATTGATGATGACTTCTTGTCAGATATATGAATTTTGTTGTCCAACATTTGTTTTTAGAATACTTTTATTGATATAGAGTATATATGTAATTTTCTTATTTACATATGTTCATTCACACATCATAAACAAATAACAAAATATTTTCCGTAATGCTAAAAATATGATTAATAAAACTGAATAATGTTGTAAATTTCCAAATTTTTATATAATAAAATACTGTTCAATATTTTTAGTGTTAATTTACTTTTACGAATAACGGTCTGCTGAAATCTTATAAACTTTTAATGCGTAGGTCCCTCTTTCTCATTGCCATATTTTTTGTTTTACAATATTTGTGTTATTATTTTTTTATAGAAATACATCATCCATACATTTCGCAACCCAGAAACAAAATAATTAGAAAAAATTAAAATATATATATCTTAGGAAAGCGGCCACAAAACAATTCATTGCTAGGAAAAATAACCAAAACCATAAATTGATCAATCAGAAAGCGACTAAGTAAATATTAGACCAAATATTATGAAAATAATTGAAATAAACAAACTCAGTAGACATAGACTCGAAAAGTTAGCTTCTCATCAGGGTCCATCTCCAACTCAAAAGTTCTTCCAACCGTTAGATTGTTATCACGTAGAAATTTATAACAATCAGTTAGCTCAGCCGCGTACCCACCATCTCTAGCAACACCGACTGGCCAATATTGAATACCCCGAAAAATATATGCAGTTTCTCCATTAGAATCACCCCACTTGTTAAATTCAGTTTTGAAATCATCTGGTATGACCTGCAACAAATTAGTAAAAATATGTCAAATCCCATGTTTATTCTGTATTTTTCGAGTATATGCATTCTAAATAGATAACCCATACCAGTTTGTTCGTTGCAACATGTTCTTTAGTCACTTCCACAGTAAATGACGGGTTTTCATCATCAGTTATTACTATAACCGAATCGGGTGAACTATGTAAATAGGAAAAAAAACATTAAAGTATATGTTACAACAGTAAATTTGAAAACATCAACTATAAACTGACAATACTTACTCTCCTTCCATATTCTCGAGTCAATATGCACGCTGTTCAAAGTAATCTTTTTCAGTTTATCATGTGTTTTCTCCTTCTCATGTGTCAATTTGTAGTCCCGAAGCGTGTATAAATAGTGAGAGTTGAAGTAGGGTATTTAGGAAACGAATCTATGTGAAATTATAAATTCTGAAATATCTCTAATGATTTATATCTAAAACCAATAATGATTTACTCAAATATTGGCAATATCAATATAAATATCTATATATAGATATATAGATACCTATATATCTATATATATGTATATATCCCATTTTTAAAGGGTTGTGTAAAGTTATTATTTTGAAAATTATTTTGTTATTTGTTTTTTCAAATATTTATGTGAATCAGTTTTTATGTGTACGTTTTTTTCTGTCAATACATCATGCTTGCTTTAATATATATCCCATACTGATAATGATTAACTTAAAAATCTTTGACATATCAATATATATATATACACACACATACATAAACATATATATTTATGTATATACAAATAATGTTATTAAACACTAAACATATGTTGAAATAAAAGTAAATCATTTTAATTATTCTGAAAATTATAATTCATTTTTACTAATTAGGGTTTTAAACACGTTTGTTTTAAGAGATTTTTTTTTTCCTTTATAAATCTTTTTATAACTACGTTTTTATTCTAAGTTCAAAATGGAATAATGACAAATATTATCAAAAATTCTTTCACTAATCTATCTTTTTATACCTTGAAACTAATATATAATCATTGTTATTCCAAATATGCTTGATGTAAGGTTTAGCAATATTTTGGTATCTTAAAAATTATTTCTTTGTAGATTGTTTAGTTTGTGAACCATGATATTGTATTAGGTTCTGAATTTTATGCGTGATTTTAATAGTTGTTTGTTGTTATTGATACTTTTAAACTCTACAGCTTGGTAAGATTCTTTACTATATGTCATATGTTGCAATAAGTATATACACATGTTATGTGCTAAACAAAATAGTCCACATGATTTTATTAATATGGATTTTAAAAATACTAACTAAAAATTTCCACGTTAGGGAACAACAATTTTCGGAACTGATTATGAAATCCACATTTTATGTGGAAAAAAGTGACATGTTTCAGCATAGTGCCTTTAAACATATACATTACTCAGTATCAATAGTTCAATTATTTTGTTTATAATTCTATTAAGGTTAGTGTAATTAGTGCAGAAAAATATATTATTAGAAAACCAATATGTATATATAAAAAAAACACTTAATTCATTTAACAATAGTAAATTCAGACCCATATGGTAATCAAATATAATTCAAAAAAGTTCAACAAAAACTCAAAATGTACCAAAATAAAATTGAAACATAAAATACTTAGGAATCATAAAGATGATTGTCTAGAATATTAAACTAAGTAGAATGCATAAGATACTTCATTTCTTCTCATGTTTTATCGCCTTGCGATTGCTTGAGCTCTTATCAAGATCGTCTATGAGTTTGCGCTTAACCTTCACATCTGCACCATAATCTAGCTCATCAGTAAGGCAGTTATCCACCATAGACTTTCCACTCGACCCTTCATTAGTGTCACCTTCCTTCAGCTTTTCATCAGGCGTCTTAATCTTCTTGTCAACCGTATCAGTGCAGGACACTTTATTCTCCTGTTTTATGGCCTTGCGATTGCTTGAACTCTTATCAAGATCGTCTATGAGCTTGCGCTTAACCTTCAAATCTGCACCATAATCTAGCTCTTCAGCAATGCAGTTATCCACCAGTGATTTTCCACTCGAACCTTCATCAGTCTCACTTCCATTCAGCTTTGTACCAAGCGTCTTAATCTCCTTGTCAATCACATCAATGCATTTCACTTTCTTCTCCGGGGTAGTGACTTCGTCTTCTGATGAAGCATCATCTTTCTCATTGACTTTACGTCCCAATTTGGATATAAGATCAGATTCCTGTTGTGAAGTGTTAAAACATCATGCTTAATATTGTTTGTAATATATGTAAACTGAGTGGATATCATGTATTTATATGTTTGATACCTGAATCGCAACATATGACCTACAGAACCTTGCTAATACTTCAGGATCGTCAGTGATTTTGGTTACACAGTAAGTCACCCTTGCACCCCTAGAGTGATCGGTCTTTCTAGAAACCTTAAATAGGACGGTGCAATCAACCAATCTCCCAACGTAATAGTCAAGTACGCCTGGTTCAGCCTCCTACAATGCGACAGTTTAAAATATAATAATCCGATTATGAAATATGGAACAAAATGAATGTAGTATATTTTTATAAATATATACTCACATTCGCAGTTTTTAGCTCATAAGCTGTCTTCCCAAATATAACTTGACCTTCAGGATCCCACACTATGAATAGTGCGTTATAAGTTTCATCAATGACTCTTACTTCAAGTTTGTACCTACATGATAAAAAGTTATTATTTTACACAAGCTTAATAAATGTTGTAACTGGGCTTTTTTTATTATAATCATTATCTTGCCTGAAATTAGTGTTAGCTTCAACATTGCCGCACTATCTGCAGTTCCACTTTTCATCAACATAATGTAGTTTTCTATTGCACGACACACATGCCATATACCATACATTTGTTGGGTTTTCAAGTTCTGGAATGGTGCAATAAACCCAAAATGCTCCATCCTAAATAAATGCACAAACATGATAAATCAGAATTATATCTTGTATAATTTCAGAAGTTGTTGCTAGAAAATTAATATACTATGGTCTATTCCAAAAGTTTACATATTGCTAATATATACCTCCCCTTCACATAATTCTTGAAGATTCCGTACGACAGCTCGGCCTGTAGCAAACTCACTTTCAGCTGATGCTCCAGATCCCGACGACTGAGTGATAGCAATCAGCCTCGGCCCTTGCGACGACGCAGCAATCCTTAAAATAAGGTAATATGTGCAAGATTAGAATCAGAATTTGTTTCATATAATATTTTAGGGTAAATAAACTAAATTATAAAAAAACACTCATCATAAATCAGTTTACTTACAGCTTCTGAAACTCTTGAATTTCCCAAACATTTTCATTGACAAACATCTGTGTGCAGTTGTAGGTATTCGAAACCTTCACATTGTCTGTTTGCAAAAAAACAACAAAATAATAAATTTAATGTAGTTTGGATTTTTTAAATTATATATATGTTGTCATGAAAACTGAAACATAAATGTACCTCCGAAAACCTTAGGTCTACAAAACTGCATCACTACTACAACTGTTTCGGTTGTCGGCCGATTGTAGAAAGGCAATACCTTATCTACAAATTCTTCCCATAGAGTTATAGTTAACCTACGTCCACTTTCACCAAATATAAAAAAAAACTTTTATCAGATCTTATATAATTTTTGAATGGAATTCATTATTATTGCGGTATTATTAAATTTCATGCTTACCTCATGTCTTCAATTTCGATCTCCATTAGCAGTTTATTGCCCGAGCCTGTAGGCATGTTTCTAGGAGCGTGCATCTCTACCAATCTTCCAATCACGTCTTCATTTTAAAAAATAAATTCATAAATATATATCACAAATAAATGTATTTTTTTAAAGAAAAAATAAAAAAAAGGAAACATATTTACCGAAAAGAAGACTCTCATCTTCTTTTTTCAATAGAGCAATCTGTTCAAACGGCTTAAAAATAAACCTATTATTTGGAAATATTGGATCACGGATCTGCCGTATCACGGTCTTCCCGTAAAAAGAGAATTTCTGAGTATGCGTAGCTATCTTATAGCGTAATTCATCCTTTGAAACCATGAAATTATGTATAATGTATAGATTACCCTCACGGAGTTAGCACGGACAGTTTCCATATGGGGTGCTCGAGCTGAACCTCGTATGGTTGAACCCTAATCATTACATCAGTAGTTATGTACATATAATAATTCATGAGGTGTAAATATTTTACTTTTCTAGAACTCATATGCAGTGTTTATTTAAATGTTGACAAACACATATAATGACAACTGTTTGAAAAAATATGAATGACAGAATTATGTTAGGATTAAAAGTATTAGAACATGTTGCATTTCACTTTGTATGAGTCAGTTAAATGATTACCTCAACATCTCTGAACATACATTCAAAACTTTGAATTTGTTCAGGATTCTTAAACACTGGTACATTGTACGCCCGCACTAATCTCAGTTTAAGTGCCCAATCAGATCTGGTTGCATTGACCTCGCTGATTTTGGCGAAAACGGGAGCCATCTGAAGAAAACATAAAAAATTACGAATAACATTTGTAAGTATAACAAAATCACGCTTGTTTAATATGTCAAATAATATTAACTGAAATAAATGTATACTAATCAAACAATGGTACATGTGCAGGTACACTTCAACAATTGCAGTGCAGATTTTAATAGTACTACTCCAACTAAGTCTTTGATTCGAAAAAAGAGGTTATACAATGAAAAGGTAAATACATTTGAGTACAATAAAAACTTTCACCACACGTGTTTTTGCATTTTAATAGAATATCACAATTCCATATACAACTTTTGGACCACTCAAAAGATATAAACATGTTTCCAATAAAATGCAGCATATATAAGGCACAACAATGGTACTTTTCGAAATCAATAAAACTCTTCCATGTTTTTTTTTTTTTTTTTTTATAACCAATATCAGGTTTACTCATCATTTTAATGAATGTTTTAAATGTTTTGAATTTTGCAGTTGTAAGGATATTCATCATGAATAATCTACCGGCATTCTGATCCTAGAAGATATACATTGCTATATGAAATGCTGGTATTTCCAGTCACAGGCGTAATTGGCAGTAAAGAAACAAAAATATTTTATGGATGGATGACGTAACATTCAAATGAGCACCATGAATGCATTCAATCAATGATATGTAAACAAAAAATATTATGATTCCATTGAACTGTAAAAAAAAAAAAAAAAATTGAACTCACAATGCTGAGAGTTTGTAGAGAAGTATGCTGACTGAATCGCTGAAATGAGTGGTTTGATGCATGCGTGATATAATACTTATATAGCAGATTTTAGGGTTTAACTATGCTATCAGTATCCCTATTTTACTGGAAACCAAATGTACTCTGATTCTATCCATGATCATTTTTGCTAAAAAATATGTGTTATTGTTGTAAAATTAATTAATCTGATATTTTATTTTTTCTGAGAAATATTAAAAAGAAAGTAGATATGGAAATTAATTAATGAAAATTCTTAACAGGTTGCAGATTATTTTTCTTAACACGTTTTACATATTAACAGTTTTCCTAAAATTCAGATTCTCCACGATTTTCTCAACGATTTTATACAACAAAAAAAAAAACGCAGAATGTATTTCCCAGTTTAGTATGTAGTTTGGGCGGGAAAATGCATTGTTTTCCAATTGTGGGAACAATACATTTTGTTATTATATATATATAGATATTAATATATTGCGCCACATTAATCTAACAATATGAGATGGTGGCTTAGTGGATAAACACCTACTTGTTCTTGTGGCCTGAGTTCAAGCTCTATTAAACACTTATAATTTTTTAAACAACATAATATATTTATTAAAAATTTATACATGTAACTATAGTATATACTATTACACAACATTACACATGTTATTCTTATAATTTTTTAAACAACATAATATATTTAAGAGTCTTACTTGTGTGCAATGGTTGTATGGGTGCCACCATAACATTTTAGCCATCAGATCACTGTCCATTCAATCTTCACCTTCAATTATTAGTTTCTATTAAAATAATTATAAAGGGTATAATTGTAATTGTACTATTTTCAACTTTAATTTCTTGTAGAATAATAATTATGTTTCACACCTTTGTACAACATTTAAAATCCTCGTTATCAATCAAAACCCTCTCTCTTCTCTTCTCTTCTCCCCCATTCTTTAGGTCTACTTTATCTGTTAGAGCTTCTTCCGCACTGTTATTCCTCACGACGCCCACCCATCGTTGTTCTGACGCCCCTCGCTGCCCAACAATGCCCAAAGCCATCGCTCGTCTCCAACTCTTTGTTGTATACTCTCCTCGAAGAAGATTCTCGCGACGGCCGCTGTGCACCGCGCCCCTCGCCGCTTCTTGTTGCCTGACGTCGCTCCGCCTCCTATGCTCGTACATTCCGCCATTACTAGGTTAGAGTTTTACTAATTTTTCTGTAAAATAATTTAATTAAGAAAAAAATAATATATCTTGATTCATTCTCCTATCCTTTGTTTGCATCAGTTCTGGATTAGATCAGATGGATTCTTGTTTAGATTTAATTTAATTTGAGTTTCTGATTTTTTTAAGCTTTAAGTTCAAGTTATTTGCTAGTTTCTGTAAAAATCTGGATATATAGGTGAACTTGCACCTTGTAAATTGAAACAAATAAAGAAATTGATGATAGGGAACATAAAAATAAATCAAATTCAGAATATATCACGAAACAGAAGGGTTATATCATCTCCGAAACAAAAATAAATCCAGGAGCATGTTGTAGGTGCAGAATATGTTAACTACTAGACGGATATATATATATATATATATATATATATATAGATTTATCTAGATTCAATTACTTACTGCAATGGCATAGGCATGGCTCATGATCAAGGTAACGACTCTCAAACAGCAAAAAAAAAAAAAAAAGAATGGAGTAATAAATAAATGTGGATATACATATATATATGTATTAGTTTCCTCAAGTCTCCATATTTTGGTTGTAATTGTATGGTATTGGAAATTCCAAGGTGAAGACGACTTGGAGTCGTCCAATTTCCAGAGGTTATCTATTAGATCAAACGAATTGTGGTTTTGGTTTAGTTTGATTCGAGTTTCTGGTTTTTTATGCTTTGTGTTCAAGTCATTTGCTAGTTGAGTTGAATGTGCACCTTATAAAGACGATACCTTTCAATTAAGAAAATCTAATTATAGGTCACCAAGTGCTTGGCCTTGCAATGCTTTTCGACTTCTTCCTTGATGATGGGAATTTGTCTTATGAGCTGAGGTGCACTTCTCTATTTGATGTTGGTTTATGCAAGCCTGTAAAGAATGAGCTTCTTACTCGATCCTTTAGAGGTAGAGATCGAAGAAAATGATTTCTTGGAAAGAGAATAATTGTACTTCAAGGTTGGAGGCTAAATTGTAAATAGAGTTTCCTTTTTTCCTCCCCCATCCAAAAATTTGAAAGAAAAAAAAAATATATGTACAAAATTATGATTGGTCATGATTGAATTGCATTTGCTTAATTTATTTTATTATCAAGTTTCCAGTTTCAAGATTTCCCTAGTTCTCAGTTGTTTTAAATATGTCAGCAACTAGGCTGAATTTGAGCCTCATGCTAATCTCGGTCGGATTTTGCCAAGTATGCTCCTCCTTTACATCTATGCACTTGCTCTACATAGTTTTTCGAAATGTTGCTCTGAAGTCTTAACTGCCCATATATTATGGAATATTTTTCTTCTGTTTTTTTCAAACTTTGCTATCTGTTTCAGCTTTATATATAACTAGATGAAAGTGAACCTATCTTCATTCTTCATTGCTCTTATGTTCCCTCTGTATGTGTTATTGAAGACTGTTCAATGAAGTTATCAAAGGTAGATTTCGTATAGTATTTCTTTAGAATTTTTATTTTTTTGGCTCAGACTCTCAACTTTCCCAATGTTTCATGGAGGACATTATCAGAGCACCTGCTGTTGAATCTTGAATTCTTGATAGATTAGCTTATGAGCAATCTTGAGTTATTTCAATCTTGTAACAAATTAAAAGAAAAAAAAAATTCCTTGTTTCATTCATACAGTTTCAACACTTTTTACCTGATTTCTGGATTCCAAAATGTAATACCCGCGCCTCTCACAACTCACTGGCCAATATAATTTTTGCATTTCATGCATTCCATATTTTTATGTGCTATTTGCGTGATAGTTTTATAGTAATTAATTTATTATATTTATTGCGTTATTTTATATTTTGCGACTAATTGCGACTAATATGGAGATGTTTACTTTGGTAGTCAAGAACCCCCTAGTCTAAAATATTGGGACAGACAAAATTTAAGACTACGCTTGACAAGTTTAAAATGTAGAACATTATTTAGTAAGTAGAAGTGTTAGATATGTAAGGAATTTTATTGTCGGAATAATAATAACAACAACAACAACAACAACAATAATAATAATAATAACTTACCGGATTAAGGAAAAGAAATAAAACTTTACCACCGCCTTACGAAATGAAATAGGCGGTGATAAAGATTATAATGGTTATCCTCTTCATTTATTTGGAATAAGAGGGGATGGTGCCAGGTTTGTGAGGATAAATGAAGAGCAGGTAAGAAATTTCATTTTCTTTCTAGGCATTGATTAATTTGATGTTCATATAATAAATCTCTACAATTATTACTTATTAGGATAAGTCTATTAGAATAAACAATAATTATTGATGTATATTGGGACAAGATGGATGGTTTGTCAATATGTTTTCTTTTACCACTATGAATATATAATTGTTAACTATAGTAATGAATGAATAATTGATAAGAACACTGTTATTCTTGTTTAGTCAGGATTAATTAAGAAAAAGGAAAGAAAGTTACTGCTTTAAATTTTCACTAAGTGTTCACTTCTGATTTCGACCTCTTTTAGATCAGAATTTGAAAGTGTAAAACATGAAAGTTGTAGTCTTATGTGTTAGCTTTATAACCCAACTTGAATCATATAAATATAAATTTTGTAGAAACATTTAGAGCCTTATTACTAAAATGCGACGAAACTGGAAATTTCGAACTAAAAATACTTAATAACCTGGAATTTGATAAATTGTGTATTAATTCGATTTAAAACTGTAGTAGATTGATTACCACTGTGGAATAGGAAATCTCAAAAGCTACTCCGGAGGAGAGGTAAGTGGAAATCCATCTACAACTACAATGCTTGAACATAGTATTTGTGTTTATTATTTGTGATAATTGATTGTTATATGTGTTGTTGCATAACTTTGTATAAAGTGTTTTATTCCGTTGCTAGAAATAAATGGATGTGCATCAATCATGAACATTAGCATCTACAAGAATTACAGGTGTACATATAAGAAGTCAAAATACCGTAATTTCATAAGTTGATCATATTTTGGGGTTGGTCACCACTGGCACATTGAGAGATATATAATATATATGGTGTCTCTCGGGATGCTTCCGGTGACAGACGTGCACGCGGAAGAGGTTCCCACTTCAGTACCTTTATGATGAGGGGTACGGAAAGAGGTAGACTTTCCGGTGGACTGCAGGGGCAGGCAGGAGGCGGACCCCTGGTAGTCTCGGAAGGATAGCCACTTGGTCGTACCAATCATCACAAATATCTCGGATGGACTATAAGGGGGGAGGAGGGACCCTTGATAGTCACGAGTATGGAGGGATATTCTGGTGAGGTTGTGCCAGTGAAGGGAGTCATTTCCCCCACACAAAAGGGTTTCCTTTTTGAGAAAATAGTTGAAAGAAATGGTTCTATAACTTGCAACCCTCATATATGCATTTCTCATGCATGATTTCTGCTTACTGAGTTTTAGCTCACGTAGTTCTTGCATTGTAGGTGAGTTTGACTACGCATGAGCTTGTGGACTGACTTGGCATGCTGTTGGAGTTTCTGCAAGTTCTGAAGCCCCGTGTATATGAATGACGACCTGTGGGGCTAAACCTTGGACTCACTATGTTTTTGCTAGTGTTTTTAATAATCTTTTCAGACATGTTTAAATTAAGGAACTTTAATATGTATATTTCTGTAAATATGGTGTTGAATGGAGTGTGACACCTTTGTACTCGATCTGGATCTTTGTAAATATATGTAGGTAAGATTGTGGTCTTAAAGGAGTATTCTAAATGGTTAATTCTGGAAAAAAAAATATACAGGTTTTGGTAAGGCTAAACATTAGTATAAAATAAGTGTTTTTTTACAAGGGTGGGTGTGACAGAGTGGTATCAGAGCCTGGTTTGTGCCCTGTAGACTGTTCGTATACATGAGCTCAGAACTTCTGAAGCACAGACATGCCAGTAAGTTTTACGTTTTCTTAATTTGCATTCATTATTTCATGAATCATATTGGCTTGTGATAGAGGGACAATAAAAATTAGAAAGAAATCATGGAGATCGTTAGTGGAGAAGGTGTTGAAGGAGATAATGAACAGGAACAAAATGCACCAGCAGTAGGTGTTGGCCTGGAAGCGATTGTGGCTCGGTTGACAGGGTTAGTCGAACAACAGTCGCAACAGATTCAGCAACTTATCCAACAAAGGGGTGTGGGTGGACAACCAGGGAATGGTGTAAATCAACAGCAACCTCGAGCTGAATACTTAGAGGTCATCGGAGAGAGGTTTAGAAAGCTTAACCCGCCAACATTTGAGAGTGCAACGGATCCCACTGATGCAGAGGATTGGCTTAGAACTATAGAGAACATGTTTTTGTATAGTAAAGTCCCTGAGGAGGAAAAGGTATTGTGTGCGTCGTTCATGTTACGTGGAAGTGCAGGACACTGGTGGGACACAATGAAAACTATTGAGGATGTGGCGACAATGACGTGGGGTAGGTTCAAAGAACTTTTTAAAAACAAGTATTTCACTGCCCCAGTACGAGTAATGAAGATGAACGAGTTCATACAGTTGAGACAAGGAGCAATGGATATTACAGACTACATCGCCAAGTTCGAGCAACTCTCTAGGTTTGCAGAGCACATGGTCAGTACGGATGTGCTGAAAGTAGAGAGATTCCTAGAAGGTCTGAGGCCAGAGTTATATAGAGATGTGTGTATGGCTGGAATACATGGAGTAACTTATTCACAAGTTGCTGAACGAGCGTTGATTGCCGAACAAGCAGAAATGAAAATTAAGCGTGCTCAGGAGGTTAGGCGCCAGTTTATACAAAGACAAGGACCTCGTTTTGGAGGAGATGGAAAGAAAAGGCCACCACAAGTGCAAGGTCCAAGGACGGGTTCTCAACCAAAACCAGGACAACAATCATGGGATCAGAACAAGCGCCAAAAGGGTAAACAAGTAAAACCACCAGTTACACAACCTACATGTCCGACGTGTGGAGGTTCGCATAGTGGAAAGTGCTTTGCAGAGTACCGGACTTGTTTTAATGTGGAAAAGCAGGACACATTTCCACGGTTTGTCCAGAGATCTCAAACCCTGCTACACAAAAGAAGACGCCAGCTAGAGTCTTTACCATGACCACGGAGGAAGCGGAAGCAAATACATCTGTAGTAACAGGTAAAGTTCCCATTTGTGATACGATTGCATTTGCATTATTTGATTCTGGAGCTACGCATTCATTTGCATCCACTGAGTATGTGAAGAGGCTGGGTAGAAAACCTGATGTAGCAGACGTTAGTTACAATGTAGTGATCCCCTCCGGAGAGTCAAAACAAACTAACCAGATTCTGCGAGCATGTGTTATCTCTATTGAAGGAAGAGAACTTTATGCCGATCTGATCATATTAGATATGAATGATTATGATGTGATTTTGGGAATGGACTGGCTATCGAAATATGGTGCTACAATAGATTGTCAGAACAAGATAATCACATTTCAGCCGCCTGGTGACACATCTTTTATCTTTATTGGAGTAAGAAAAATGTTCAAATATCACACTATATCAGCGGTGAAAGCAAAACGGTTATTGGAAAGCGGTTGTGAAGGCTACCTAGTAAGTGTTATGAGTATGGAAGAGAAGCAATATCCGACTATTGAGGAGGTAGCAGTGGTGCAAGAATACCCTGAAGTATTTCCAGACGAACTCCCAGGATTACCCCCAGATAGAGAGGTAGAGTTTGTAATTGACGTATATCCAGGGACTGCTCCTATATCAAAGTCACCATACAGAATGGCGCCAACAGAGCTGAAAGAATTAAAGATTCAATTGCAAGATTTATTGGACAAAGGTTTCATTAGACCTAGCTTTTCGCCATGGGGTGCACCAGTTTTGTTTGTCAAGAAGAAAGATGGTACTATGAGGATGTGTATAGATTACAGAGAACCGAACAAGGTTACGATCAAGAACAAATACCCCTTACCCAGGATTGATGACTTGTTTGATCAACTCCAAGGAGCTGCTATATTCTCCAAGATTGACTTACGTTCAGGTTATCATCAACTGAAAATTAAAGAGGAAGATATCCCGAAATCGGCATTCAGTACAAGATACGGGCACTATGAGTTTTTGGTAATGCCATTCGGTTTGACAAATGCCCCAGCAGCTTTCATGGATATGATGAATCGGGTATTCAAAGACTTTTTGGATAAGTTCGTTATCGTGTTTATTGATGACATTCTGATCTACTCCAAGAATGAAGCAGAGCATGCTGTGCATTTGAGAAAGGTTTTAGACGTTCTAAAGGAGAAACGGTTGTACGCTAAGTTCAAGAAATGTGAGTTCTGGTTGGATCGAGTAATATTTCTAGGGCATGTTGTGTCAGGAGAAGGAATTTCAGTTGATCCAAGCAAAGTTGAAGCAATTAACAATTGGCCACAACTTACAAACCCTTCAGAGGTACGTAGTTTTCTCGGGTTAGCTGGGTACTATCGGAGATTTGTAAAAGGATTCTCGAAAATTGCATCTCCCTTAACACAGTTGACTAGAAAGAGTGTAACATTCAAGTGGACAGAGGCTTGTGAGCAGAGTTTTCGGGAACTGAAGAAAAGGTTAACCTCAGCGCCGATCCTTTCAATACCAACGGGGACTGGAGGCTTTGTAGTATACAGTGATGCTTCGAAGAATGGTTTAGGGTGTGTGTTAATGCAGAATGGCAAAGTAATAGCATATGCATCCAGACAGTTGAAGGAGTATGGGAAGAACTACCCTACTCATGACTTGGAGCTTGCAGCAGTAGTATTTGCGCTAAAAATTTGGAGACACTATCTATATGGAGAATGATGTGAGATCTACACAGATCACAAAAGTCTAAAGTACTTTTTCACACAAAAAGAGCTGAATATGAGACAGAGAAGGTGGTTAGAACTCGTGAAAGACTATGATTGTGTTATCAACTATCATCCTGGTCAAGCAAATGTCGTAGCTGATGCCTTAAGCAGAAAATCATCTCAAGATACTACGCTGATGGCTTTGATTCAAAGATCAGAGTTACTAGACTTGCAAAGAACGAATGTTGAGATTGTTCAACTTGGAATAGTGGAGGCAAGACTAGCAACTCTAACCCTTCAACTTACGCTACTTGATAGAATTAAGCAGGGACAAAATGCAGATGAATATTTAGCTAAAGTAAAGAAGGATGTCGCATCAGGGATGCCATCAGATTTTCACTTGTCAGAGAATGATGTCTTAAGATTCAAAAATCGTCTGTGTGTGCCAAGTGTTGATAGCGTTCGTAGAGATATTATGGTTGAGGCGCATTCGACACCATATTCAGTACATCCAGGAGCTACCAAAATGTATCGAGATTTAAAAGTGCAGTATTGGTGGCCAGGTATGAAGAAAGATATTGCTCAGTGTGTAGAACAGTGTTTGACTTGTCAACAGGTAAAAGCAGAACATCAAAGACCGGCAGGAACTTTATAGCCCTTACTGATTCCGGAATGGAAATGGGAGAACATCACAATGGATTTTGTGGTGGGATTACCGAAAACTGTAAAGGGTCACGACGCTATCTGGGTAATTGTGGACAGACTCACAAAATCTGCTCATTTTCTCCCAGTCTGTACTACTTACTCCATGGATCGTTATGCTCAGATATATATACAAGAAATAGTTAGACTTCACGGAGTACCATTATCCATTGTTTCAGATAGAGACTCAAGATTCCTGTCTACCTTCTGGAAGAGTTTACACAAGGCACTAGGAACACAGTTGTCTTTCAGTACTGTATATCATCCACAAACTGACGGACAATCGGAAAGGACGATACAGACGTTAGAGGATATGCTCAGAGCTTGCGTGTTAGACTTCCAGGGTCAATGGAGTAAATTTCTACCTTTGATAGAATTTTCCTACAACAACAGTTATCAATCCACTATAGAAATGGCCCCTTATGAAGCACTATATGGTAGGAAGTGTCGATCACCGATACATTGGGATGAGGTTGGTGAAAGAAGACTTCTAGGTCCAAGTGTAATACAGGAAATGTCAGAAGCTGTGTCACAGATTCGGGAAAGGATGAAAACGGCTCAGAGTCGCCAGAAAAGCTATGCAGATAAGAGAAGGAGGGCACTTGAGTTTGCAGTGGGAGATCTAGTATTCTTGAAAGTTGCACCAATGAAGGGAATAATGCGGTTTGGTAAGAAAGGAAAACTTAGTCCGAGATACATTGGTCCATTTCCTATAATCGAGAGGATTGGTGATGTTGCCTACAGACTCGATTTGCCAGCATCAATGTCTCAAATACACAATGTGTTCCATGTGTCAGTATTGAGGAAGTATATTGCAAATCCGTCTCATGTCCTGAACAGTGAACCCGTAGATTTTATTAAGAGAAGTAAAACGGCTGAGAAACAAAGAAATCCCCTTAGTCAAAGTCCTATGGAGAAATAAATTAGTCGAAGAAGCCACTTGGGAAAGAGAGGAAGAAATGAGAGCCAAATATCCGGAGCTCTTCAAGTAAGTAAATTTCAGGGACGAAATTTTTATAAGGGGGGGAGGATGTAATACCCGCGCCTCTCACAACTCACTGGCCAATATAATTTTTGCATTTCATGCATTCCATATTTTTATGTGCTATTTGCGTGATAGTTTTATAGTAATTAATTTATTATATTTATTGCGTTATTTTATATTTTGCGACTAATTGCGACTAATATAGAGATGTTTACTTTGGTAGTCAAGAACCCCCTATTCTAAAATATTGGGACAGACAAAATTTAAGACTACGCTTGACAAGTTTAAAATGTAGAACATTATTTAGTAAGTAGAAGTGTTAGATATGTAAGGAATTTTATTGTCGGAATAATAATAACAACAACAGCAACAACAACAATAATAATAATAATAACTTACCGGATTAAGGAAAAGAAATAAAACTTTACCACCGCCTTACGAAATGAAATAGGCGGTGATAAAGATTATAATGGTTATCCTCTTCATTTATTTGGAATAAGAGGGGATGGTGCCAGGTTTGTGAGGATAAATGAAGAGCAGGTAAGAAATTTCATTTTCTTTCTAGGCATTGATTAATTTGATGTTCATATAATAAATCTCTACAATTATTACTTATTAGGATAAGTCTATTAGAATAAACAATAATTATTGATGTATATTGGGACAAGATGGATGGTTTGTCAATATGTTTTCTTTTACCACTATGAATATATAATTGTTAACTATAGTAATGAATGAATAATTGATAAGAACACTGTTATTCTTGTTTAGTCAGGATTAATTAAGAAAAAGGAAAGAAAGTTACTGCTTTAAATTTTCACTAAGTGTTCACTTCTGATTTCGACCTCTTTTAGTTCAGAATTTGAAAAAGTGTAAAACATGAAAGTTGTAGTCTTATGTGTTAGCTTTATAACCCAACTTGAATCATATAAATATCAATTTTGTAGAAACAGTTAGAGCCTTATTACTAAAATGCGACGAAATTGGAAATTCCGAACTAAAAATACTTAATAACCTGGAATTTGATAAATTGTGTATTAATTCGATTTAAAACTGTCGTAGATTGATTACCACTGTGGAATAGGAAATCTCAAAAGCTACTCCGGAGGAGAGGTAAGTGGAAATCCATCTACAACTACAATGATTGAACATAGTATTTGTGTTTATTATTTGTGATAATTGATTGTTATATGTGTTGTTGCATAACTTTGTATAAAGTGTTTTATTCCGTTGCTAGAAATAAATGGATGTGCATCAATCATGAACATTAGCATCTACAAGAATTACAGGTATACATATAAGAAGTCAAAATACCATAATTTCATAAGTTGATAATATTTTGGGGTTGGTCACCACTGGCACATTGAGAGATATATATTATATATGGTGTCTCTCGGGATGCTTCCGGTGACAGACGTGCACGCGGAAGAGGTTCCCACTTCAGCACCTTTATGATGAGAGGTACGGGAAGAGGTAGACTTTCCGGTGGACTGCAGGGGCAGGCAGGAGGCGGACCCCTGGTAGTCTCGGAAGGATAGCCACTTGGTCGTACCAATCATCACAAATATCTCCGATGGACTATAAGGGGGGAGGAGGGACCCTTGATAGTCACGAGTATGGAGGGATATTCTGGTGAGGTTGTGCCAGTGAAGGGAGCCATTTCCCCCACACAAAAGGGTTTCCTTTTTGAGAAAATAGTTGAAAGAAATGGTTCTATAACTTGCAACCCTCATATATGCATTTCTCATGCATGATTTCTGCTTACTGAGTTTTAGCTCACGTAGTTCTTGCATTGTAGGTGAGTTTGACTACGCATGAGCTTGTGGACTGACTTGGCATGCTGTTGGAGTTTCTGCAAGTTCTGAAGCCCCGTGTATATGAATGACGACCTGTGGGGCTAAACCTTGGACTCACTATGTTTTTGCTAGTGTTTTTAATAATCTTTTTGGACATGTTTAAATTAAGGAACTTTAATATGTATATTTCTGTAAATATGGTGTTGAATGGAGTGTGACACCTTTGTACTCGATCTGGATCTATGTAAATATATGTAGGTAAGATTGTGGTCTTAAAGGAGTATTCTAAATTTAACAAGCTCAGAACTGCTCAAGACCATATCAACACTCCCAACAACAGGTGAACCAATCAAGATAAACAACCCATTATGTTGTCTACCTTTAATCATCACTTTACCATGTTTAGTGATATGCAAGAAACCATCCACTGAGCTAAACTGACATCCACTAGTTACCAAAGAACCAAGAGATAGAAGATTTCTTTTGAGGCCAGGAACATATCTTACATTAGAGATGATTCTGACCACACCATCAAACATCCTTATGCTCACTGATCCAATTCCTTTGACCTTGCATGATTGGTCATTGCCCAGGAGAACATTTCCACCATCTTCTCTCTTCAGTTCATCAAACCATGACTGGTGTGGACACATATGAAAGGAGCAGCCTGTGTCCAAGACCCATTCCTTCACCATTTTTGATTCAGTAACATTTAATACCTCTGGAGGATCTTCTTGAAGGTCAATGGAAGCAGCTTCTGCCCCTTGGTTTCCTCCTTTCTTGTTTCTTTTAGGGCAATCCTTCTTCAAGTGACCAGGCTGCTTGCACTTGAAGCATTTCCTCTTCTCAACCCATTCACTTCCCTTCTTTGGATTAGAATCTCCTGCTTTGAAGTCCTTAGAATTCTGTCCCTTCTTCCCTTGCCAAGGTTTCTTGAATTTCACATTCAAACCTTCTCCAGACTGCACCATGCCTTTATCACCTTGAGTCTGGAAGCATTTAGACCTCAGAGCCTTCACTATCCCATCATAAGATAGCTGCTCATCTCTCCCATACATCAAGGCATCCTTAAAGCTTTCCATGGATTTTGGAAGAATGTTTAACACCATTAATGCTTTATCATCCTCCTCCAATTTCACATCCAGGTCTTCCAATTCCTCAACCATCTTAATAAACTCATCAAGTTGATCAGAAATTACCTTATCTTCAGTGATCTTGAAGGCCAACATCTTCTGCTTTAAGAACAGCTTGTTGGAAACTGACTTAGATTAATACAGATCTTCCAATCTCTTCCATGCTTCTGAGGAACTCTTGCATCTTGAGACCTCTCTTAGTGGTTTATCACCCAAACACAGAAAGATAAGACTAAGGGCTTTCTTATCCACTGATACAAACTTGGGTTTCTCAATTTCTTCCCACGAATCAAGAGGTATCAAAGCAAGATCAAGGCCATTTTGAACTAGAACTGCATTCATCTTGATCTTCCATAATGTGAAGTCAATTCTCCCTGTAAACTTCTCAAAGTCCATCTTCATACAAGCCATTCCTTCCCTTCTTCAAGCTGTGAGAGTTGGTTTCCCACAGACGGCGCCACTTGTTAGTGAAATCAACTCTTGAACACACAACACCAAAGAATCTGAAATTGTACAAAGAAAACAATTCGAAATCACACACACAATTCGGCCAGAGTTGTGACCGAACTGAGCTCGCGCAGAACAGGAAATAGAAATGGATCAAACACAGTTTTAACGTGGTTCGTTCAAGATGAACTACATCCACGGAGGCAAGGCACACCTCAATCCACTAAGAACTTCAACCAATTACAGAGAATAAGCTCAAGAAATGAAATGCCCAATTCTGGATACAAATTAGGGCACGAACACTCAATCTCTAAATACTCTCTCTTATCTAAAGAACAAGGAAATTATGCGACGTAGTGATCTTCTTCTCAATGAGAGCTTTACAGTGATATATGGATTGAAGCTCGAATGCAACTGCACAGGAAGTTCTAACTGCAAGAAGTTAAGCTGAGCTACCGGACAAATGTGACGGTTTTCTTCGTCACTGATCTGCAACTGCCTCTCAGCAACCCCATTCTGTTGAGGATTCATTGGGGCAGTCCTATGTCTCTTGATTCCTCTTTCTTCACAGAAGTTTGTGAACTCAGTCGAGAGGTATTCCAATCCATTATCAGTCCTAAGGTGCTTCAGCTTCTTCCCTTTGACATTTTCCAGTTGAATCAACCATGTTTTGAACTTATGAAAAGCGTCACTCTTATTCTTCATCAACATGATCCACACCTTTCTACTGTAATCATCAATCAAAGACATGAAATACCTTGCTCCACCATGAGTCTCAGTCCTTGCAGGACCCCATATGTCAGAGTGGACATAATCTAATGGCTCTTGAGTTGTGTGAACACCCTTTCCATAGGGCAGCTTCTTGGACTTGCCCAAAGCACACTGATCACAGAACTCCAGGTTTTGATTTCCCATGTTTCCAATTACTCCACTTCTTGACAGTTCCTTCAACCCTTTATCTCCTATGTGTCCAAGCCTCTTGTGCCATTTAACAAGCTCAGAACTGCTCAAGACCATATCAACACTCCCAACAACAGGTGAACCAATCAAGATAAACAACCCATTATGCTGTCTACCTTTAATCATCACTTTACCATGTTTAGTGATATGCAAGAAACCATCCACTGAGCTAAACTGACATCCACTAGTTACCAAAGAACCAAGAGATAGAAGATTTCTTTTGAGGCCAGGAACATATCTTACATTAGAGATGATTCTGACCACACCATCAAACATCCTTATGCTCACTGATCCAATTCCTTTGACCTTGCATGATTGGTCATTGCCCAGGAGAACATTTCCACCATCTTCTCTCTTCAGTTCATCAAACCATGACTGGTGTGGACACATATGAAAGGAGCAGCTTGTGTCCAAGACCCATTCCTTCACCATTTTTGATTCAGTAACATTTAATACCTCTGGAGGATCTTCTTGAAGGTCAATGGAAGCAGCTTCTGCCCCTTGGTTTCCTCCTTTCTTGTTTCTTTTAGGGCAATCCTTCTTCAAGTGACCAGGCTGCTTGCACTTGAAGCATTTCCTCTTCTCAACCCATTCACTTCCCTTCTTTGGATTAGAATCTCCTGCTTTGAAGTCCTTAGAATTCTGTCCCTTCTTCCCTTGCCAAGGTTTCTTGAATTTCACATTCAAACCTTCTCCAGACTGCACCATGCCTTTATCACCTTGAGTCTGGAAGCATTTAGACCTCAGAGCCTTCACTATCCCATCATAAGATAGCTGCTCATCTCTCCCATGAAAATAGAATTTTATTTGTTGGAACTCAGTAAGATGCCTTAAGAATATGCTATCTCAGCAGGCTTCTGTAATCTTATTATGCAAAGTTTTTTCTTGATTTTGCTAATTAGTTGTTGTAGTTTTGGCGCAGATTTCAAAATTGAGCATGATAACAGTGGTCTGTGTAAGAGAGTGGATCCTACATAGTAAGCAATGCACAAATCAAGTTAAAACAGCCGTTGTGATTGTTGCTACAGATGTGGGTGTTTGTACAATGTCAGACATCAAAGCGAATGCATAAGGTTTTCTATGTGCTTGTGTAGCAGTTTTTTCAACCTCTTTGCAGCAAATTGTTAGTAAATTACATTATTTTCCTACCAATACAAATAACCATCATTAGCTTTTCTTATGTGTATTAACAAATAAATTACACTTCTAACATTACACATTGGTTTGAAACTCCTGGGTAGACTGGGATGAGTCAAGACGTTCTCCTACGTCTTATCAGATGAACCTTGACTTTTGGATTTGTTCCTTCTTAGTAGACTGGATGAGTCTAGAGGTTCTTCTACAATATAAGTGGTTGCTGAAATTTTTAGATTGTTCAGAGAAATCTGCAGAATGTTATAAATAATTCCTTACTTATTGAAATAGAGTACTGAGTTCTGATTTAGCTTTGCTCACCTCTAAGATGCATTGTGTAGCAGATCCATACTTTTTACTTGTTACCATGTGGCTTCCACGGTCTCTACGGGTTTCGTTCTGCTAAAGCTCTAGGATAGTTTTTTTATGGAGATGCAGTAGTAGTTCTTATAAATCTGGCCTGCAGAGGTTGTTTTATGCTGAATTATACTTGCTGGAAAAATAGAAAATATAAGGAACAAAAATAATGTAGCCTTCCTTTCATGATTTCTTTTTTAATCTTGAAATTTTGTGCTTCAGACAAATGATTTATTAATATTCATTTCGGTGCAATCAATAGGGCCCTTGCAGAAGTATTCTATTGGATCGTTTGAATTTCTGAGTAAGAGAGCACCAATCCAAGTTGGCTTTCTCCTCCAGGTTGGTCCTATAATCGATTATAATCTTACAGGAAACTTAATTTCAGACTACAAGTGTACATCTGGAGCCATGGTTAGCATTAATGTATTTGTCTCTAATCACCAATCAATCAATCAATATTATCCCCTTTAACAAGGATAATCATCAGTTATCTCTATTGCATGTATAGTGTACCTAACTTGTACTTCCTCCGTCCCGCTCAAATTTGCATACTTTTCTTTTCGGTTCGTCCCGCTCAGATTTGCACATTCTTAAAAAGGAAATTTTCCAAATAATCTCCACCCTCAAAATCTCCATCTTCAATCTCCACCATTGAAAAAGTCAACAAAAAAGCAAAAAACAGCTTTTTATTAACCTTCGTGCCAGTTCCTACGTGCAAATTTGAGTAGGACGGAGGTAGTAGTTTGTTTGCAACGTTATGGCAGTTATTCATACTCCTTTCATGTTGTCTAGCCATGTTCGACTCACATATCGGGCGGTATTGAAGAATATTCATATTAAAATTATGGTATTGAAGAATATATTATGTGCTGTAACGCCCCAATCCCGTTAATTCGGGATTGAAGTGCTACTAAATTTTTATTTTCTTTTGATTAAGTAATAAATCAGAAAAAGTGCGAAAGCGTGACATGAAATATTTATCGGATAAAAGTAGAAATTTTATTGACAATAATACACTGCCAAAACATATTTACACTAGAGGTTCCAAAGTTTCTCAGAAAATGAAAACACCCGGATTCAGTGTCATGTAAACTTATTTATATACATTGAAGAGGCAAAAACATCTTAAAGTTGCGGGTAGGAAAAGGAACCCGGTGACCTTTGCCGCAACAGCCCCGCCACCTCGCTCAACTAACCTGAAGATTTGTAATTATGGGCATGAGTATAAACTCAGTGGGAACTTTGTAAGCAGTTATACTAACGAAGGTGCACAATAATAAACACATCCTTGACTTAGGAGCCCATCTTACGACTCAATAGCCATATTGCTAGACTAGGGGGCCAATCTTACGACTCCCAAGTCCTACTCAAAAGCCAATCTTACGACTTAAGAGGTATCATATCAATAAGCCCGAAGGCAAACATATTTATCAAAGTACAAGTTCAGTAGCATAATATACTTACAAATAGCCCAGTCACCCACCTTGTTTTGCTTGCTTTAAAATAGTTGAGTCGTGTATGTCCTAGGTCCGACTTGCACTACACCTAGCACATGTTGTTTAATTAATTAGTATTACTTATCGGGTTTAGTATTTTCAAAGTGATTAAGTGTGGTACAATATTCTTGAATTATGTCTATCTTTTACAGTTTCTAATACATAAGCCAAGTTATTATAAATTATAGTCCTAGATTAAAAGGCCTAATATGTTATTAAATTTAAATTATTAACTACATTGATAAATATTTTAAACTAACTACCATGCATCTTAAACAACAACTATTTAATACAAACTTAAGAAAATAGCTAAATTTATAAATCTACTTAAATCAAGAAAATAATCAAATTCTTAAATTTATATAAACTATAAATGACAATGACAATAAAAATAAAAAAAAAAAAAAAGACTATTAAAGAAAACATACCTCAAAAGATTTTAATACTATTCGACAACTTCTCAAAACACCAGCCCGAGCGTTGTCGAAAATAAACTGATAAGGACCTCCTAGTTAAAGGAAATCCAATATATTCAATGAAATGTTTACTTATTAATTCTAATACATTACCTACTATCTATTTATATAGGAATTTTCTTAAATTTTCCAAATTTATTTTCGATGTGGGATAACTTTGGATGTGAACAATGCAAATCTTATATGCAAATCTTGTTAAGCATACAATTATGACATACTTGCCGGTTGTCTTTTTTTTCTAAATATAGTATACTTAACTTTCTTACTAAGAATAGTTTGCTATTATATTATTATTTTATTATATTCTTTACTTTAGTTGTGTGTGTGTATATATATAGTATATTATTATTACGTATTTTTATTATATAATTTAGTTAGTTAGGTTAATATATAATATAATATGTTATAAATTAAATATGTTTCTTATTTCTTATACCCGATGTTAATTTTAGGTTTCTATTATATATTTTTAATTTTCATCCTTTCGGTGCTAGGAGTGCAGTTGACCTGGTACACCGCGGTCACACTTATTTGCCAAAATAAAATCATAAAATCAAATAACTTTGCAATTTAAAATAAAATAAAATTGGTAACAATATTTTAAAATGCAATCAATGTATTTTATTGCGTTTCCAAGATTCGGGGTATCACATGTGCTCTTATGTCTAGCTACTAACAGAGGCGTAAGTGAAATTATTCATAATTTTCTTCAGTAGACCATGCTTATAGTGTTGATTGAAACTCAAGTAATAATGATTCTTTGCTAAAAAATTTGATCATGCATGTCTTTTGGCCAGCAAAATTTCACTTATGTTGGAGTTCATGCATCATCATCCTTAGAGTACTTCAGCAACGACGTATCCAGGAATTTACAATTGGTGGTACGATATATACTCTGCAAAAACATTAATAACTATATAAAATCGTCCAATCTAAAATATAAGTTAAGGGTGGTTCTACTGTACCTCTGGGGTTACTGGTACCCCTAAATGTTATTTTTGGTATTCTCTATTATTATGTGGGCCCCTGTTAGGTCCTTTACAATAAAATAAGATTTAAATATTTCTTTTTAATAAAGTATTTATTTTTTATTTACACTTCAGGAACTTTGTTCAGATCTGATATTTTCAGCTCCTCTACCTCTCCATTGCTCCCGTCCGTCCTGTACCTCTCGTATTCTCAGCCGACAATGGACGCCTGCTGGAAACTCTCTTACCCATCGGTATTCTAGATCCAGATGTCCTGAATTTGTTTCCTTCAGTGGTTGGTTCCGTTTTAACTATGTACGGGAATCTAATTGGAGCGTCGATTTCGATGGGTGTCAGCAGCAATACTTGTTTAGCTATTTGGTACTTAATACTTTTGGAAAATGTGCAAAAGTATTAGTTTTGTTCCAAAAGAAAAAAATAAAAAATGTCTTATTCATGCATCTTTTGTTGTATATTATGTTGCTAAATTTTCCAGTAAATGTGCAATATCTATAAATCTATATCAACTTTTTATTCACTTTTTTAAGAAAAAATATATTAAACTAGCTCATGAATTAATAAAGACGACTTTTTAAATGAGCCGAATTAACCTTTGAGCTTCTATATGACAAATAGTCATAGGACCCGCTCACATAATTAAATAATTAACCAAATATTAAAATATTTAATAAGATTTTATCTTAAGTTTGATTTTACCTAGTAGGATATCAAAGTAGAAAGTAACAAAGATTCTATAACTATTGCTAAAATCCTAAAGTGTCAAAAGACCTCATAATATTAAAATTATTATCTCGATTAATATTTAACTAAATAGATATGTTAAAATATCTAATTTTCAATATATTTTATTAATAAAATAATTACATTTATTTTAATTTTTTTTATTTTCCTTTAGATTTTATCATAAGTTTAATTTTACCTTTTTTTATATCGAAATAGAAAGTAATTGACAACCTATAGCTATTGTTAGTCCTAAGGTATAAAGAGACCTTATAATTTTGAAACTAATCACTCGATTAATATTTTATTATATGGATATCTTAAAGTATCTAATATTCTATATATTTTATAAATAAAATATTTACATTTTTTTAATTTTCCTTTAGATTTATCATAAGTTTAATTTTACTTTTAGGATATCGAAATAGAAAATAACTGACAACCTATAGCTATTGCTAGTCCTAAAGTGTCAAAAGATCTTATAATTTTGAAATTATTATCTCGATTAATTTTTTTAATATGGATATCTCAAAATATTTAATTTATATATATGTTTATAAATAAAACAATTACATTATTCTATTATTTTTTTAAATTTCTTTTGGATTTGATCATAAGTTGAAGTTTATCTATTTAGAATATCGAAATTAAAAGTAATCGAAATATTATAGCTATTGTTGGAGTCCAAAGATTTCAAAAGACCTTATAATTTGAAATCATTATCTCAATTAACATTATACTAAATGAATATCTTAAAAAATCTAGTTTTCCATATACTTTTTTTAAAATTACATTTTTTTTAATCTTCCTTTAGATTTTACAGAAATTTAATTTTACCTCTTAGGATATCAAAATAGAAA
This sequence comes from Ajuga chamaepitys, assembly GCA_958295605.1. NCBI lineage: Eukaryota > Viridiplantae > Streptophyta > Magnoliopsida > Lamiales > Lamiaceae > Ajuga > Ajuga chamaepitys. The sequence continues at coordinate 32,042,232 of OY282499.1, read as the reverse complement.
GTAATGGACAAGCTATAACTATTGTTGGAGTCCAATGGTGTTAAAAGACCTTATAATTTGGAAATTATTATCTCGATTAACATTTTACTATATGGATATCTTGAATCCTAAGTTGTCAAAAGATCTTATAATTTTGCAATTATTATCTCGACTAACATTTTACTATATGGATATCTTAAAATAACTATTTTTCTACATATTTTTATAAATAAAATAATTATATGTTTTTATTTTTTAATTTTCTATTATATTTTATCATAAGGTTAATTTTACTTTTCAGGATATCGAAATAAGAATTAACCGACACCCTATAGCTATTGCTAGAGTGCTAAGGTGTGAAACGGCCTTATAATTTTGAAATTGTTATCTCATTCAACATTATACTAAATGGATATCTTAATACATCTAATTTTCTATATGTTTTTATAAAAAAATTACATTTTTTTTATAAATATTTTCATTTAGATTTTATCATAAGTTTAATTTTTACTATTTAGAATATTGAAAGAGAAAGTCACTGACAACCTATAGCTATTGCAAGGGACATAAGGTGTCAAAAGACCTTCTAGTTTTAATTTATTATCTCGATTAACATTATACTAAATGAATATCTTAAAATATCTAATTTTCTATATATTTTTATAAAAAATAATTACATATTTTAAATTTGTTATTTTTCTATTAGATTTTGCTATAAGTTTAATTTTTACTAGTTAGAATATTGAAATAGAAAGTAATCGACAACCCATAGCTATTCCTAGAGTCCTAAGGTTTCAAAAGACTTTGTAATTTTGAAATTATTACCTCGATTAAAATTTTATTATATGGATATCTTAAATATCTAATTTTCTCTCTCTCTCTCTCTCTATATATATATATATATATATTTAAATTATATATTTCAATTCTTTTGTAATTTTTCTTTAGATTTTATCATACATTTGATTTTAGCTTGTACAATATCGAAATAGAAAGTAACTGACAATCTATAGCTATTGACAGTCATAAGTTGTCAAATGACCTTATACTTTTGAAATTATTGTCACGATTAATATTTTATAATGGATATCCTTAAATATCTAATTTCTGTATAAATTTTATAAATAAGATAATTATATTATTCCAATTTTTTAAAATTTTCATTTAAATTGTATCATAAGTTTAATTTTACCTTTTAGAATATCGAAGTAGAAAGTAACGGACACCTGAGATATCAAAAGACCTAATAATTTTGATTTTGTTATCCCGATTAATATTTTATTATAAGAATATCTTAAAATATCTATTTTCTATATATTTTTAAAAATAAAATAATTATATTATTCTAATTTTTTAAATTTTCCTTTACATTTTATCTTATGTTTAATTTTACCATTTTTAATATCAAAATAGAAAGTAACCGACACCTTATAGCTATTGTTGAAGACGAGTACTAAGTAACTGACAATGACAACCTATAGTTATTGCTAGAGTACTAAGCTGTCAAAAAATCTTATAATATTGAAATTATTATCTCGACTAACATTTTACTATATGGATATCTTAAAATATCTATTTTTCTATATATTTTTATAAATAAAATAATTATATGTTTTTAATTTTTTTAATTTTCTTTTATATTTTATCATAAGTTTAATCTCACCTTTCAGGATATCGAAATAAGAAGTAACCAACACCCTATAGCTATTGTTAGAGCGCTAAGGTGTCAAACGACCTTATAATTTTAAAATTATTATCTCGTTTGACGTTATACCAAACGTATATCTTAATATAGCTATTTTTCTATATGTTTTTATAAAATAATTACATTCAAAAGAAATTCCTTTAGATTTTATCATAAATATATTTTTTACTGTTTAGAATATCGAAATAGGAAGTCAGTGACAACCTATAGCTATTGCCAGGGGCATAAGGTATCAAAAGACCTTCTAGGCTTAAATTATTATCTCGATTAATATTATACTAAATGGATATCTTAAAATATCTAATTTTCTATATATTTTTATAAAAAAATAATTACATCTTTTTAAATTTGTTATTTTTGTATTAAATTTTGCTATAAGTTTAATTTTACCTTTTAGAATATCAAAGTATAAAGTAACCGACAATCTATAGCTATTGTTAGAGTCCTAAGGGTCAAAAGACCTTATAATTTTGAAATTATTATCTCTATTAATATTTTAATATATAGATATGCTAAAATATCTAATTTTCTATATATTTTTTATAAATAAAATAACTACATTTTTCTAAAAAAAATTAATATTCCTTTAAATTTTAACGTAAGTTTAATTTTAACTTTAAGGATATCGAAGTAGAAAGTAATCGACAACCTACACCTATTGTCCGAGTGCTCAGGCGTTAAAAGACCTTATAATTTTGAAATAATTAAAATTCGCGCGCTTGTTCTGCCAAAATATCGTGAATCCCTCAGCAAAAATTTTTAAATTTTGCCCAGACTTGAATTTGAACTTGAGACCTCTTGAATGAGGCTCCAAGCTTTAACCACTAGACCAAGTCAACAACTTATTATTATATCTACATAGCATTTATATAACCTATTTAGTAAAATATACTTACAATAATATGTACCATAATTAGTTATTTAAATGAAAATTAGAAAAATAAAAACTAAGTATAAAATAATAATTGGGCGTTTTTGTAAATATAACATTTTCTTTATAATTTTATGACGAAAAAATGTTGTAATATTTAAATTTGTTATAACAATTTTAAAAATATTATGTTAAATTAGAGTTAAAAATTGTTATATTTCCTAATTTATTTGTGTTTAATTTTTAATTAGTGTTGCCTTTGTATAAAAAATGTTATAGGTCAATCAAGAAAAGTTTTATATATTATAAATATTCTCAATGCTTTTAACTTACATAATGTTGAAATAATTTTAATAAAGACTTTAATTTTCTTTCATAAATAGATAATATTTTTTAAATCAAAAACGAAAACAATAAATCAAACTTTGTTTACAATACATTTTAGATAATCACTAAAAATTCGTGTTAAATATTCTAAGAGAAAAGGATAAATCGAACGTATGTATTATTTTTTATTTACCAATTAGTTGTATATGCGTGAATTGGGCTCAATTTTTAGATTAAATATTTGGATTTAAGTAAGTTTATAACAATCTATAAAATATCGTAATAAATTAAGTATTTTAATACATTTTTCGGCATTTTTAAAAACATTTCACCGATATTCCGATATTAATCGATATCTCACCGATATCTCCGTAAATTGAAAGACCGATATCTCCGCGAATCTTAACGTGTCAAAATATCTTATAATTTTGAAATTGCTTGAATCTTAACGTGTCAAAATATCTTAACATGTCAAAATATCTTATAATTTTGAAATTATTTTCTCGTTTAACATTATACTAAATGAATATCTTAATATATCTAATTTTCTATATATTTTTATTAAAAAAAAAAAGCATTGTTATAAATTTTTTAATTTTCCTTTAGATTTTTTCATAAGTTTAAATTTTATTATGTGAGATATTGAAATAGAAAATAACTGACAACCTATAGCTATTCCATGGGACATAGGTGTCAAAAGACTTTCTAGCTTTAAATTATTATTATCTCGATTAACATTATATTAAATGGATATCTTAAAATATCTAATTTTCAGTATATTTTTATAAAAAAATAATTACATCTTTTTTAATTTGTAGATTTATTATGTTGATTTTGTTAATAAGTTTAATTTTACCTTTTAGAATATATCGAAATAAAAAGTAATGGACAACCTATGGCTATTGCTAGAGTCCTAAGTGTCAAATTACTTTATAATTTTGAAATTATTATCTCGATTAATATTTTATTATGTGGGTATCTTTAAATATCTAATTTTCTATATATATTTATAAATAAAATAATTACATGTTTCTAAGAAAATTAATTTTCCTTCAGATTTACATAAATTTAATTTTACATTTTAGATATCGAAGTAGGAAGTAACCAACAACCCACAACTATTGTCAAAGTCTATCAAAAAACAATATAATTTTTAAATTATTATCTCGATTAACAACTATATGCATATCTTAAGATTTTGAAAGTTGCCATGAAATAAGTTTCTCTTATTCCAGGTGATGCATTTCATCCCTACAGTATTATAAGTATTCTACATTTACGCTTACAGATTGGCAATTTGGCCTCGGGTATAACCGACCCGCCCCGCCAGATTTTAATTTAGAGTAGGTTTTGTTTTAGTTCTTCAGGTATCGGCTTAATATCGGGTCGATTTAGAGGTCGGGTTTTGTAGGGTTGGGTTTTCTCGGGTACCCTATTTTAACAAAATCAATAATAAGTCTACACATCCTTCAATAACTTTACAGAAATAAGAGATGAGTTAATCATAGAAAAACAACTTGAAAAAACCCCAATGTGTACCCGCATAATCAATTTTCTTATTGGGTACTAGGGATGTAAACGAATCAAATCGAACTGAATATTAAGAAATTCGATTCGAATTCGAAAATATAAACTCGAATTCGAATCGAATATTGATCGAATTTAAATTGGTGATTCGAATTTGATTCATGAGAAATATTCGAACTATTTGATTCGATTTTTTAGATTCGAAAAGTTCTTTTTTATTTTTATATATAGATATTTTATTTCTTCAAATATTCCAATATTGTTATTTTCTTTATTTTTTTTCAATTACAAATTTTCATGATATATATTATATTTAAATTTATTTAAATATATAGCTATATAAATATATTATATACATATATTTAGTATTATATGTATTATTTAATTTTTAAAATATATTATATATAAACGAATCGAATATTCGAATTATTCGAATGGAATACAACTATATTCGAATTCGAATATTATTCGAATCTTATAATTAATTCCTATTCGAATTCGAATTCAATTTTTTCGAATCTGAATCATCTTAATCGAGTTCGAATCACGAATCGAATAAAAAATATTTGATTTGTTTACAACCCTATCGAGTACTAGACCGGAAAAAATTGATACCCGAAAAAGCGGACCCGAGCCCACCCCTATACGTGGTAGTTACGCTAGTCTCCAGCCATAGTTATCTAATATACAATTTGCGGGTACCCTAAACATACACATCTTAAACCAAAAATAAATTCTGTAGCTGATTGGTTATGTCAATACTGCAAAAAATCAGACAACATAGTACACGAAATAAGCAGCACTTCATGCCATCAGTGTGTGATGATACATATAATAAAATAGAATTTAACTTGCTGAAATGTCGCCAGCAAGAAAATAAGCTTTGTAAAGCCCTCCCATTCAGTGTAATCCTGACAAGACTCAAGGCAGAAGCCCATCTTACTCTATCACAGCAGCTGCAGGTGAGAGAGGATGTCGCAAACTAAAGAACAAATGGAGAGGCCAAATGTATATGACAACATAATATCCAATGGTGTGCAGAAAACCATATCAAGTATTGCAAACAACAAATTGCCAGAAGATACAAAGTAAAACGGTCAATAAACTATATTAAAGAAGAAAGTTCCTCAATAGTTCAATATTCGAGCCATATGGGATGAAGGCATGTTAACCTTACCTAGTAGAGGTCTTTTGCTTCAACAATTGCTCAAGTTCAAGGACCACATTGCTGCTAGACTTATTTATGGGGTAGTCTACTTTCACCATATCAAGGTTCTTGTGCCCTATCCTGACCCTTCAACAAATCAAGTGAAAATATTAATACATTCTTTCTATTGTAGTGACCATGTATTTTCAAAGACACAACAAAAAACACCAGCTCATAGTTTAGTGTCCTCTTTAAGCACACCTTACATACAGTACCAACTCTAGAGTCTGGCCAAAAAAATACATCCACATAATATTACATGTTCGATCAATCTGATTCCTTTGAAGAGATTTTTCATTATCAGTTGATGGTGAAAGTGAAAACTAAACAAGTTTGTGCAACCTCATCTACCTAAATTGAAAATATTAATCCATTCCTGCAATTTTAGAGTCGGCAACATACAATCTCATAGATGCAACACTATGATTTTGGCAATTCTTGAAAGAATTTAAGACGTTATTGTCTGAAGCAAGAAAGAAAGAAAACCCAAGATTCTACCATAAACTCATCACTCCAGAAAAAAGGGAGAGATGAAAAGAGACAAAAAGATTATTCATGTGATAACAATGTAAACCCTAATAATTAAATTGAAATGAAATACATAAACTATATAGGATTGCATACAGAAAAGTTTCAGATCAAACTATTCAGAATTAGTCTAATGGTGACTGGTAGCAGTCAGAGAGAAAAAGCAATCCTACCAAGATTTTCCAATTTAAACAATAAAAAGTGCAAGAATCTTTTAAACAACTAGAATACCAAGAAAGACATAACACCATGTTTAAAATTAAATCACAAAAATATCACAATAAAAAAAGCCACTTTCTAAAGTTTATCAAAGAACCATCTATATCAAAGAAAAAGTGCAAAAAGAAAAGGCTCAGAGAAAAAAAAATGATTACATTTTTCCAAGAAAAAAACAATCTCCAAGCAAAATACTTGTAAATCAAACATTAAAGATAATTTAATAGAGTGCACATATGTCTTCTTTTTTCAATTTCTGAACAAAAAAAGTTGGCAGAAATGCAAAAACAAAGCAAGGATTCAAGCAGAGGACAAAAGTGAAAGAGAAAGAGCAAAAGAAGAAAAGGAAGTTGCAAAAGAGATGAAGACAGAGAGGTAAAGAGGAGAGGAGAGCTGTTAAATGTGATCAGTAGTGACGTTGTTGGGATAGTAGGCTGCCATTATGGGCTGCATCTGCATCAAGTGTTGCTGCATGCTTCTCTCTTTTATATCCTCCCCCACCTCCAACACACACACAAAGTATGCCCCTCTCTCTCTCCACCGCCCCATCGGTTCTCTCTCTTCCACGATGATATTGACGAGAACTAATGGTAGGGGAGGAACAATTTTTCAAATTCAAAAGTAAAACCATAAAATTGTAATTATTGCCCCGTTAAACTACACAGTGTTATTAATATAGTTGCAGATGAAGCTAATTTAGTGCTTCGCTTTTGGCTTCTTCACAATCATCACAGAACAGTGAGCATGAAGAGAGCACTAACCGCCCACGCTCATTAAAACAACTTTGGAAGAGCAATTTCGCACGAAAAATCTAGCTTATAAACTAATCAAACTATATAAGAAAACAGATTAAACATAAAGTGCTTCAATGAAGGAGATTATCGAGCTACTGGAGTTTGAGAACTGAGTGAATGAAAAGAGGAAATCTATACCTCTCGATAGCTACATAACCATGGGTACCGACAACCAACACAGTGGCAGGGTGCTGTTCTGATGCGTCAGAAAGAACATTCCTAGGATCACCTTCCACACTCTCAAATATTGCATCCTTAATCTGCATAAAATCTAAAGCTTAAAAGAAATCTAGATGAAGGGGAGGCCCCCACAAATTTAGGGAATGGAAAATGCTAATGTTGTCTGCTGCTGGTACTGCAGCCATCGTGATGTGGGCTCTCTTCCCACTCCCATCGTCCATCATCCCACCCAGAGCTGGCTGCAATCACATGCATCACAACAAAGAATTAGAGGTGGGTGGGGGAGAAATATTTTACCCAAAGTGTTTTTATACTTCCAATGCAGGAATCGAAAATATGAACTAGACAAATTACATTAAACTATAGTTGTCTATATGATAAACATTTTCCATTCTCAAGGGTCAGTCAATGGATAAGACATTTAAGGCAATTAGAACACTGATAACCAAGTAGACATACCAGGTGACCTCATAGACCTACCATATCTACATCTTTTTCGTCCATACTCTGCGCCCTAACGAAAATTGCTAGGAGTTGCACCACTTATCCAATCAAGAGGAGGAGGAAAAAAGCAAATAAGGAATACACAAACCAACTTGTGTTCTATACGAAATTGAGTACCCACTTCAGAAACTCACGGCAATTTGTAATTAATTAAGCACGAAACATAATACTAATTTGAAAAAAAACGAATTCTGGGTTCAAATTAGGTCGAATTGACAAAATCAGTTAAAAATATATCAAAATTACTCTAAGCTCACCAAGAATTGGCTCAAATTGCTAGCGAGGGCGAGAATTAGGAGAAGAGAAGGGACACTGTGATGCCGATTGGAACGACGCTCAATTTAGGAAACCCCACAACTGCGCTGGAGTCAGAAAATTATGACTTCTTCATCATCCCTCGTTGATTTGAAACCGCAGCAGTAGATTCACAGCCCAGCCTTTCAAATTAGCATCTCCACCATCACTTCTATACCTACTCCAACTGGATTTATGGGGATTCATCGCCAAAATTGCAAGAACAAAAGAGGCTTTTTCCGTTGCCCCTCTGCCGCTCACTGACCTTCAGTTTTCCACCGCCCCTTGATTCTCTCTCTTAAACTCTGATTCCCATTGATAATTAATGGCAAGGGAAGAAAAGTGGTTCGACTCCAAAAACTAAACGACGACACAGTAATTATTGGCGAATAAAAATAACAAGTTAAAATAAGCATTAAAAAATAAAGCAGGTCCCACTATATATGTGAAAAGACATAAATACCCAATGGTTGCATTGATGCAACTATTGCATAGTAGAATGACCCTATATTTAATAAAAATTTATTCATGTAACTATAGTATATACTATTACGCGTTATTACATATACTATTACATAATATACATATACTATTGAACAACATAAAAATAGGTAAAAAATAACGCGAGAGCAGGGTTCGAACCCCTAACCTCTCCGCACCTCAACCGCTGACTCTGCACACCTAACCACTGGACCACATGTTGTTATTGTAAATTCATCCAAACAAGGCACTTATATGTATCCTTAATTCCAAATTAAATAAGGGAGTGTACAATAAACCTATAGTGTGTTGGGTGCACACAAGTTTTTGCCAAAGTAATAATAGTTGGTCATATAAATTATCGATACCTATGTAACCTCAATCAATCAAGTGAAAGATATATTTGCAACATGCTAGAATTAATCAAATTATAATCCTAAAAGAAATATCAAATAGTTAAAATTAGAGTGATAATATATTTCAGGGAAAAAAATAGGAAAGATGATTTTAAGGTTTTCTTTTGTTTGATATCAATATAGAATTATTCTATAAATCCTTGATGTGTCGGGAGTATCATAATAAATTAACTAAAACAAGCTAAATTATTTTATCATTTTTTTATGTATTTTCAATATTATATATTATCTCGTATCTATTGCAAATAAAGAATAGTAGGAATAAAATAAAATAAAAAAATAGGAACATTCCTTTATTGCATCTTATTTTTCTACTCATAGTTTATGTACGGTAAATTTGTTGCAATATGATTGTGTTTTAGTACTGTTGTCTATAATAAATTTTAACAACAAATAATTTTACTTACTCTATCAAAAACTTGTTGCGAGCCTCTATCAAAGAGCAATTCGTCAATTATTCCATTATAATACGAGCTAGAGCAATACACCTTAAAAAAAAAAAGATTGGCCTTATGCTAAATTTCGCTAAAAACCCAACATTTTTTTGCTTTTTTAGTCCATTTCTCTATATACCTATTTGGTAGCATCATGACTTGCATAACCTTCATCAAACAAAGCATGTGACAACATGAATATCACTAAAACTCAAAAAAATGATAACTGCATGATATTCAATAAAAGAAGATGTGGTATGTCAACTTGCATTACCGATTGAATGGTTTTCTCAGACTCAAATGACTTCACCATATATACCTTACTTTCATCTGTGTCCGAGCTCAATGGAAAAATATATGCATACTATCCTGCAAATGGCCATTCTATATTTTACATGATTTTTAGATAGATATTTCTAGCTAAAGTGTGCAAATTATGTTAAAACGTGCTTCTCCACCCTCGTTTTCGTATGTTAGGCATATTTCACTTGTTTGTTGATTTAAAGTGTTTTTAGTGTAAAACAGTGTTTAGTTGGAGTAATGGTGAAACCTCCGATGCCAAACAAGTAAAATGAAAGCTTGGATAGAAGAAGTAAGGAATCAGCTTAAAAGAGACAATAAATCGGCCAAGATGGAGTTAGATATGCTTAGAAGGAAGAGCTAACACATGCAGTTGTTGCTCGACCGAAACACCCAATAACCCTACTGAATTTGCAACTCCTTTTGCTACAGAATCAGTTCAAACTACTGATGGAGTAACAAACACAGAAGAAACTCCAAACTCTAAATCAATTGAATAAGCTAGAGATGTGCAACTTGTAACAAAAGCAGAAGAAAAAAATGTGGTCATGGTTTAATGAAACTTTTTCTTCAACCACTAGAAGTTGCCTCTAAACTAGAATAGTAGTTTTGAGATGTAGGCAAACTTTCTTGATGAGAAGGATTGAAACCGAGACAAAGCTTACTGAGAGCTTGCTGGATTTTACTTGAGACAATTGTTGCAACTTTGAATCTAAACTTGTCTAGAATGATGTTGGATGCTGCTTTTTCTCTTAGTTACTAAACACACACTTTAGAAAAATGATCTCGAGTGATGAGTGCTTGGAAGCTTTAAATTGATACTCGAAGGTGATAGTGCACAGTAGTTCAGTTTTCAGTAGTCTTTGTTCGTCCTCCATCTCCTTCTATTTATAGCATTTAGGATTCCTTCTTGTTGAAGAGTAATAAGTTTTTCATTGATAGTTTAATGCTCTTTGTACGACTTTATAGCGGTTGTTATCTTTTAGCAGAACGTAGGTTAGAGTTGGTCAACATTGAGTTGTTTTTCTTTTCATTAGAACACGTATCTTCCCGCGATTGAATAATCAGTACAAGAATTACTTTTTGTTCTCCACTAGCTATATTTTTTAATCTTTGAACATCTAACTTTGACTTGACTTATCCTGTGCTAAAATGGTTGGTGCATGCATGCTGCAAGATCCTGACTTGTGAATAATTGGATATTCTTTACAACAGACATTGTTTTACGCTACAAAAACATAAGCTCCTTTTTGCATGCTCCATGCAGCCTCAGTTCCTTACTTCTTACTGCAGACTCCTCGCTGTATGCGTTCTTGATGATCTTGTTGTAACTCTTGCTATGACTTTTGTCTGAGTAGTGTTAGTCCTATCTATTATAAAGATTACAGAGTATATGTGGACAATAGTTACTACCTTATAACATGATTTTGTCATCATCAAACTATACATAAATTTTCTAATATTATCCGAAATTGACTTATTAAACACATTAATGCAAAAAAAAAAAAAAAAAAAAAAATCACTTGATTAGATAGATAAGCATATTATAATAAAAGTATAAACCAATATTAATTACTATAAATTTGTTTGAAATTGAATATTTTAGCATAAATAATATAAAAAATATTAATATTTAAGTAAATAATATAACAAAACAATTAACAAAATCAGATAATCAAATTAAGAAAAAAAAATAGAATTAATAATTATATAAATGGTAAAATCGAATAAAATTTTAGTTTTCAAACTTAAAAAATGATTTCTTTTTGTATTTGAAGAAATATTTTGCAAATATCTATAAATATTTAAATATAAATATTATTTAATTAAAATATCACACGAACAACCCAAAAACATTCATTAACAATAATATACATGATCATGCATCACAATTCTCAATACCTACTTTAGTTATTAACCGATTATTTCATAACTAGCTCTTACACACATCTCATCACTTTTTTCAATTAAATATTATACACAAAATCCCAACTGATTTTTCAACCAATACAATCAAACACTACATTTTGACCTCAATCTACTTTTCCGATCTTATTTACTTCAACCTAATTCCACTGCACCACCCAACGATAAACATACCATCTAGTACTTATAATTTATACTCCTTTCGTTTTAAAATAAGTGTCGTTTTAACTTTTTTTTGTAAAAATTAAGGATTCATAAAAATGATAAATATATCCATAATTATTTAATTTGGTGTATTTTGTGGAATAAGGATATAATCAATTAAATTAAGTAGGTCTTTTATTGTGAAATTAAAAGAATTATGATTTTTTTGTTATTATGAAATTTTTTTAACTACCTATTTTAAAATGGAAGAAGTATATTTTAGTGTGAAAATGGATAATACGTGGGAATGGCATACCGTGGCAACTCATAATAGGCGAAGCCATATATGATATACGAGCATTATCTGTAGCAATCATCCAGCTCCGCCTTTTCTGTTGAATTCCAGCCGACACATACCTTCTAACCAACCCCACCTTTCTCTCTCACGCACCACACACACTCAAATATCTTGCCATTCATCCCTCTCTGTATAATCTTTCACTCTTCATTCCCTGCTTTTCTTTCTATTTCTACCGTTTCTTTCCTTGCAAACCAAACATAGCAGATAACAAGTGATGGCAGATCAGGAGCCAGCCAAGAAGATCGAGGCTGAGCCGGCGGCGTCTGAGCCTCCCAAAGATGTGGCTGAGGAGAAAACCGTCATTCCACCTCCTCCCGCTGAAGACAAACCTGATGACGCCAAAGCTCTTGTGTTAGTTGAAAGTAATTTCCTCTCTCTCACTCACTCTAACATGGTTTGTCTTCAACTCAGATAGACTTGTTTCGTTTTATGGTTTAGATTATTAATATAGATATTCATCGATTATGGTTGCTTTTTGATGATTTTTTTGGGCAAAAGTGGCTTCTTTTTGTTTTCAACTGTTTCTAAAAAAAGTAAAAAATTGAGAAATTCGGTTTTACATATATATCAGGACTTTCTTTTAGTTTTGAACTGTTTCTAAAAAAAGAAAAATAGAGAAATTCGGTTGATAATTTCACGCTTCTACGTTTTAGTGTTAATTAATTATTTTAGTTGGAAGGTAAAAGAATCTCACTGAATTTGTTTTGGTAAAAAGTAGAATCATCTATTTGTTTCTTGTGTTTGTTAGTTTCTAAACAAATAAAAACGGAAAAAGTAGGAGTCTTGTTTTTAATCTTTGGCTTTACTGAGGAAAGCATTTGCTGGTGTTGGTGAATTATAGTCCTGATTTATTATTATGTTCTAAAATTGAATTGCACCTACACACAAATCATAATCTATACCCCCTAAAGAAAATGCTTCGTTTGAAATTGGAAGTTATTGAGTACTAAGTTTGTGTGTAATGCAAAAGAAGCAGAAGTTGCGGATGAGGAAAAGAAACCTGAGGGCTCAATAAACAGAGGTATCAAGATTATAGTTATTGTTTTCAATAATGCTGGATTATATATTATATTAATTAAGATATGATTTTGTAGATGCGGTGCTTGCCCGGGTAGCAACAGAGAAGAGGTTGTCTTTGATTAGAGCATGGGAAGAAAGTGAGAAGTCCAAAGCCGAAAACAAGTATGGACTTCCCTTTGAATTTAATCTTAAACATTTATGTAAAAAAAACCAAGTATAATTAACAATTTTACAGGGCTGAGAAGAAAATATCTGCCATTGGAGCTTGGGAGAACAGCAAGAAAGCGAATCTAGACGCCGAGCTTAAGAAAATAGAGGTCCGTCTTGCTTTGCTTATTGGCACATCGATACCTGATCTTGTTTTTGAAGTTTTTGGTTGAATTAGACCCATGGGAAGTAAGCTTACACATTTATGACATTGCTAACCAATTCAATCTCTGCATTAAAAGAAAGATGTATTATTTGTCAATTCTCTTATGGCCCCCATCTAAAGTTAGTAGATGTAGAACCTTTATGCCTAATTCATGTCCATTCTCATTATAGGTTACTGCTCCATATGAACTACCACATGCATGTTTTGCATAGATTCATTTCTTGTAAGTTTGATTATGAGGTTATTATATAAATTAGGAGCACCTGGAGAAAAAGAAAGCTGAATATATAGAGAAGACAAAGAACAAGATTGCTCTGATCCACAAAGCAGCAGAAGAGAAAAGAGCAATGGTTGAAGCAAAACGTGGCGAAGATCTTCTCAAAGCAGAGGAAGTAGCAGCAAAATATCGTGCCACCGGAACTGGCCCCAAGAAATTGCTTGGCTGTTTCTGAAAGATCAAATCAAGGACTCATTTGTAAATTTATTATTATAGATTTACTTTTCTTCTCATTTGGGTTTTCTGTCTACTTATTGTCAAATATATTGTGTGCTATTTCTTGCTCGTCTGTAATGTGTGCATAGTGAAACTGGAAAACAATAGAAATCAAATCTCCCATGTTTTGCAACTCTATGGCCATGTTTAGTTGCGGCAATTCATTGGACCAACCACCTTCTGTTTCCCTACACGTTGCCAACAATATATTTAGGGAAATGACAATTTTAACAAAATACAGCAATGTTCACCAAGAGATTAATAAAATATGTGAGTTTGGTCATGTTAATTTTTTGTGTTAAGTCATCCATTCCATCGATGGCTTTCTATTTTTTTCGAAGACACCCCTCGCAGAGATGACATTCATTAAAATTAACTTTTTTTTATTTTATTAAAGACGTATGTCGCATAGGCGACTTTCCAAATTTTTTTAACAAAGTCGCTCATACAAGAAGCGACATAGATAGCCAACAAATTTTTTTAAAGGCTATCGAGAGAGGTAAGAGAGAAGGCAGTGTGTTGTCTCATCATTTTGAAAACTTTTTTTGTTCTCTTTTATTTATTACTTTTGACCATGTCGGATGCGGTTTGTTTATATAGCACATATATCTTCTTCTGCTAACTCACAAAAATTTCCCTCCAAAATTTATACAGAATGGAAGCTCACAAAATTCTCTCCACTAGCATACATTACTTGATTCAACTAGGAGTACTTCAAGTAGCATATAGATGACTCCCATGAATTTGACGATATTTTATTAAGGTACAAATTTTGTTATTTAAATTTTTTCCATAATGTATATTATAATTTTCGATAGATTTTACCGGACTTAATATTTTCGGTAATTAATTTATAGATGACATAATTTAAATAGAACTAATGCTATATTTTTCTAATTATTATGAAGTTTGTAACAGTCCGTTCGGCCAAAAATTATTGGACACTGTGATGCCTCTCATTCTGCGCTGCAGTAGGCTTTTTGATACAACTACAACGTACCGTCATTAAAGTATCAAAATTCTACATGTGATTCTAATTTTTTTTTTTCCAATGAATGTGGATTGTAAAGGACCCATTAGAAATAACTGCATTATTTTTTTGTGAACAATTGTGTATAAATAGATTCAATGCATGAACAGTAGATTATCGTCCAATGTGGTGTGGAACATAAATATTTTTTGTTATGCCTGTTAGTAATGTAGTTTTTGTTTTTTCTCGGTGCACTAATATTTAGTCATTGAAACTTAAATGCTACATAAAAGTG
Source organism: Ajuga chamaepitys (assembly GCA_958295605.1). Taxonomy (NCBI): domain Eukaryota; kingdom Viridiplantae; phylum Streptophyta; class Magnoliopsida; order Lamiales; family Lamiaceae; genus Ajuga; species Ajuga chamaepitys. The sequence continues at coordinate 32,026,888 of OY282499.1, read as the reverse complement.
ATATGTGTTTATAAGTCAATTTAATAGTATTGTGGTTACTTTAGTTGTGTCTTTTAGTTACATTTTTATTATGCCTATTAGTTGCATTTTTTTCCAGCTCGTATTTTTACCGGTTTAGTTATGATATCATCCCTATTTTTTATTATTATTATTACTATCATTATTGTTACTAGTATTAATATTGTTATGTTTAGACTTCATCATTGTTACTATCATTTTTCCGCAAAATTATTATTTTTAGAATTATTGTTTTTATTATTATTATCGTTACTATTGTTTTTATTGTTACTATTAACCAGAGTATTGTTATTTTTTTATTATTACTATTGATTATTTATTTTTTTTATTTTTATTATTGTTATTATTATTATTATAATTATTATAATTATTATTATTGTTACGAGTATTATTATTGCTATATTTATTATGATTATATTTGCTATCGTTATTTTTGTAGAAATATTGTTTTTTAATATTTGTTATTTTCACTATGACATATTGTTACTATTATTATTGTTATTTTTTTAATTATTATTGTTATATGATTCACACTATCGTAGCTTAATGTACGCTAAAAATCTTACATTTGAAGATAATGGCGCCTTAGGGAAACGTTGGACTTGTCGTGCACCATGGATGTGGTACGGATCAGCCACCTATTGGTGGTCGAAGGGTCTCTCGTATCATTGGCTACTCGAGACTGCTTTCGTTATTATACCAAATGTTGGAATCGATAGTAATGGATATATGTTAAAGATATCTGCAGCTCCATGTAAACATAATATTATTACAACTAATATCGATCGACAATGACGAAGATTTATGGTTCTTCTTTGATCCTGATGCTGTAAATCGTTATGTGCACCTTCACGTTGATAGTGTAGTACTCCAAACCACCACGACACAAGATGTTCCACTTACGGATGACTACTACTAATACGCAGCATATCATAGTGGTGACGGCCCAAGTAGTCATGTATTCAGCACACATGGCCATTCTAGTGTTGTTGTCGATGACTTCTCCGACCGCCCTTCAAATCCCATTCACCATGATTCCTAGACAGAGGGTACAAGTTTCAATGAGGTGGACTTATCAGAGGATCAGACATACGACCCTTTGGTAGACAGTTTTGGTCTAAATGTAATTGAAGATTCTGAATCGGGTGATAGCAAATCAGACAGTGAAGACGATGGGGATGATGTTAACATAGAGGATCTCCATGGTTTGCATAATCATTAGGCTCATGATTTATCAATTGGGCAGCAAAATCCGGCTCCAGCCAGCTAGTCAGAATATGCAATGCATCATGTAGTTCCATTTTTCAACTCATCTTGCCCTGAATTTTTTGTAGATTCGCACGAGAGGCCAAAGAAACTTAGACTTTATGATGCTAATGCGGGAATATTGTCTAAAGGCACAGTATTCACTGATAAAAAGAATCTCCAATCAGCTGTCAAAGATTTTTCCGTCCAAGTTGCAAGGTGTGAATATTTGGTGGTCGAAAGCAGACTTTAGTTGTGGAAGGTCAAGTGTAAGAATAGTAAGGGGAACATAAACTTGGAATGGGGATTACGTGCTATCTTGAAGAACAAGTTTGATATGTGGCAAATCATAAAGTACGAACGCCCTCATACATGTCTTATGAACGTTGTATATGTTGACCGAATGGGGATTACGTGCTGTCTTGAAGAACAAGTTTGATATGTGGCAAATCATAAAGTACGAACGCCCTCATACATGTCTTATGAACATTGTATCTGTTGACCATCAGAACTTGAGTAAAAACATGATCGCTCTATTGCTCACATACATGGTTCATATCGATCCAGGATATGAGGTTAAGTTGGTACAACAACAAGTTAAGGATAAATACTAGTACGAAATCTCGTATCACAAGGCGTGTCACAATTTGAAATGGGCAAGAGAAAAATGTGTATGACACAGATCGATGAGGACGCTGCAATCAAAACGGGGCTGAAACACGCGTTCAATTTGTGGAGCAATGGAATTCCAGAAATCAACATATAGTTACCTCCCCTCAACACGGAGGACAAGGTCATGAAATAGACATTGGATACATGGGAGGGTATCAAGAGATTACACGTCGATTGATAACTCCTGGATTAGGTGTGCGAGATGGATCTCAATCGACAACTAATGCATCTATAAAAAATTGGTAACAACTTCGTATTGACTTTATATATATATATATATATATATATATATATATATATATATATATATATAAATCCAAAATGTTTACCTTTCATACTCACATATGTTTATTACCTGCATCATTTTAGGAAAGGATCGTTAAGAGAATGCATGAACTAGCAGTTGGGGAGAACGACTATATGAGGGAGCCGACCAGAAGATCTTTTGAGGAATTATATCAAGAAGTGAAACTTCATTTTAATGATCGTCCTCCATCATACCATCAGTCGCAGCCACACGCACAACACCAAGCTGATCCACTGCCCATGCCATACGACACAGACCAACAGGGGAGGAGGCATAGTACGTCTACACGTACTAACTTCAGACAGAGACTTGATGCGACCACTTCACATAACCCCCGTCCATTTAGGTCTGTGACGATCGATCTACCTGGGCTTTCACAACCTACCGTTCATGAGCACCCTGGTGTGGATATGCAGTCAGGATACTATGTGCCTTCAATGGTACATGAACAAGATTTTGTCACTCCTCATCATGTTTCAATGCAATTTGATCAGTCATTCACTTCACTCTTAGAGTCCAGCCACTATACAACAGACAAACCAATTTTTACTCATCAACCAAACTTGGTAGGTCATCGAGGACATTTTAAAACGTCTTCGATCCCATATTTAGGTTAATCATCATCTTCATCTGATCGGGCAACATTCAGTTTGAATATCAGCACACCAGATGATGGTCAAATACAATACGCCCAAGACAGTGAATCAAATGCCAATATAGAGGAACGAAGAGGGAGAGCTAAACGAAATAGGAAAAAAACTAATTATGGAACTAGCCATGAGTATTAAGATTTCTCTTTCAAGTTAGATGTTATATTTTGGTACTGACTACTTTATTTTTTAAGTATTTGTGCTTAATTAAAATATTGTATTTTTCAAATCCTAGATGTTATATTTTGACACTGACTACTTTATTTTTTAAGTATTTCTAATTAATTAAATATTGTATTTTTAATTTGAAATGATCGCTTATTCTCGAGCCGTGTTAAACCAAAAAAAAAATTAGTGCGACTCTAATTAAAGACAACAAAAAAAATATATCTAAAGAAAAAAATATATATCAATAGTCGCCTTTCATATGAGCAACTTTGATTTTAAAAAAAAAAATATTAAATGAATGTAACCCCTGCCAGCGGCGACTTTGTTAAAAAGAAAATTGGAAAATCGCCTCTGCGACAGGTATCTTTAATATAAAAAAAAAATAATGAATGTTGCTCCTACAAGGGGCGACTTTGATAAAAAAAAAAAAAAAAAAAAAAAGGGAAAGTCGCCCATGGCATGGACGAATTAACACAAAAAGTTAACACGCCGCCAAACACTTATTTTATTAATCTCTTCATGAACAGTGCCGTAGTTTATTAAATTTGCCTAAGGAAATAGGGTTGGGAATGGTCTTGTCATAAATGTGCAATTCGAGTGAAAGAGACTCCTCTCTCCTGAAAACAATTCGCCTTTCTCTCTAAATTCAACTCTCAATATTCTGCAACTCTCTTTCTTTGTTGACTTTAATTTTATGCTTTTTTTTATCCTTCTTTTACTTTAATGCTAGCACCTAGATTTTGTAGAAACAAGCCTTCAGGTTAAGGCTTATGAAATATATTTTGTCGGATTTGGCTGGCTTATGATGCTGATGATGGAGGAGCCCATTTAGTCAGAGTCTAACCGCCCAACATCGTCATCGGAGTTTGTAGGGCCCACTTGTTGGGTGTTTGACTTGGTGAACAACTCTCCATAGTCTGTAATTTTTATTTATTACAAGAAATAGTATCTTTTCTTTTTCCCTCAAACACCCAAATCAGCAATAACATTTTGGTGTTTAAGAAACTGGAAAATCAAGAATATTCATGGAGATGAATCTTCTTCCAGGAGAGACATTGCAATTTGGTATTCAAGAATGTGCATTCATCTCCATTGAAGTCCATGCAAATATAAACATCAAAGTTTCATTATTTTTTGCAACCATGCTAAACATTTTATTTGAGATTCTTTCACCATTGTTTCTTCAATCAAATAGCACCGATTCTGATACATAATATCCTGCAAAAAAAACATTTATTTAACCCAACCCCCTCTTTCCCTAACTAACTCTTACACACATTACATCAACTTTTTCAACTTTAATTATATAAACAAACTCCAACCCAAACACCTACTACTACAAAAAAATGTCAATCACAATGGCCAAACGACAACGGTTTTACGCAACAACCGTAGTCTTTTAGCGCTCAGCCGTGGTCTTTGTATAAACCATAGTGTTTTACATTTTTTTTCTGCTAAAAAACTACGGTTTCGCAAAACCGTTGTCGTTTAATCTAAGTCGAATACTTATTTTCCTCTTAAACAACGGTCAGTACGCCCGTTGTTGAAAGGGCGTTGTCAATATATTTTTTAATGGATAATGCAAAAGAATAATTTTTCAAAATATATTTTCTATAGGTTATGGAATGAAAAACCTTTTATTATTATTATTATTATTATTATTATTATTATTATTATTATTATTATTATGTTGTTGTTGTTGTTATTAATAATATTAATTAATTAAGAAGCATTTGTATCGTTTATTTTCCATTACTTTAAATTTTATTCTTATCAGATTTTTCTCTCTATCACCTCTCCTCCCTCTCGATCTCTCTCGAACAGAAGCATCAAATTTCCGGTTGAATGATTGCAACGCCTCCTGATTCGTCTTAATTCATGATGGTCAAATCAACGATGATTTGTTCCACATTATTAATTAACTAATTTGATTGCAATATCAGTTTCCCCAAATAATCCCTCGGTCAATCGTTCTAGCGAAAATCAACCGACTCCATCTCTGCCTTCAAACGACTTCGCAAACCTTCGGCAACCTTGATTGTCGAGCAGCGTTCTTGTATCTGCTTTCCCTCCCGCTCCTTCATCACAAGGTAGTTTTCTCTTTTAATTGATTGACTTGATTCTATTTACTAAATTTTATTTTCAATTGTGTGTATGTGTGTGTGTGTTGGGGGATTACTAATTTACTTTATTTTGTGCGTGTCTGCGGATTGATTTGAATTTGATTTTGATTTTTTGTCTATATTCAGAAATGGAGACAGGTGAGAGCTCCACTGACCCAGAAGACGAGTAATGAGTTTACATACTATCAACAACAATGACGAAGTTAGTGCTATATTAGCATGATAACATGTAGTGCATATATTGAAATTCAATCCTACTAGTCACTTCAATTTCAGATGGCTTGAACATGATGTCAAGTATTCTGATTGGACTTCACTTGCTGTGAATTTTTACTTTCAATCGATTGCTTATTGTCTCCTTTTCACCTTCCTGTTTTCAATTAGCGAGAGATGCTAGTAAGATTTATCTTTATGTTTATTTATTTCTATCACTTCTTAGCTTATAACTTAGCACATACTTTTATTGTCTAAAGAAAGTGAAGACATGTTTGATATGAAGGTGAGGGTGTGTAGTTCTTCTGCTGTTCATTTGTTCTTTGTACATATCATCTTCAAGATTTCTAACCTAGAGGTCTCTAATATGTAACCCCTTGATTGTAAAAGTTAATTTAACAGTCAACCATTTGATCCAATTTCTTAAATGTGTGCATGCTATTGCAACCCATAGTAGAGGCAAGAGCCACAATAGTTTGTCTTGATAGAAACTATCGCGCTGTTAGAATAACTACAGATGTGAGATCTTAGTTTCAATTTATTGGGAATGAAGAGGTTATATATAACCTCTTTTACCTAGTTGTTGTATATGCTGGTTTCGACTTTCGAAGGTTCTCTTGTACTCTGTCTCTCTAATCTTTTTGTCTTTATCTCTCTCTGTATACATATCTTCTAATTTGCCTAACTAAATATTGATTATTTTTCATGAACAAATAGTGGCCAATTAGTTTCCTAAGAAGGTCATAGGATACCCTTGAAACCATAAGTAAGAATGTCAAATTTTACTTTCTAGAATTGCTAGATGGTTTATTTGAGAAGTAGCCACCAAAATCTGCAAATATGTGTTTCCAATATGTATCTCTAAACATTTTTTGCAGGGTGGAATACATGTTGCATTAGGAAATATGATAGAAGCTGATTGGAGGTGGCACATGTACGACACAATAAAGGGAAGCGATTGGCTAGGTATAGTAGCTCTTCATATTAACTCTAGCTGCAAGTTTCCTGAGACAAAAACTCTAGTTTAAGTTATTGTCTTCTTGAAAGATCTCTCTCCCTCTCTCTCATGCACGCACACACAAAGTCACTCTCTCTTCTACAACCATATGACACTTCTCGGATTAATTGATTTTTGCTTCCATAGATGATCTAGCTATTGTCTATAGGCATGCTTCTTCATATATGTGTATATTCTTTCTTTTGCAATGATATTTGTTCTGTTTTTGCTCCGAACTCCTCTACACTTGGTCTAATTGTACTTTTTGTTCTTTGGTTATTTAAAAAAGTCTATAAGCTTCATTTTTCATTTAAAGTTCAAAGGGATGTTGTTCACTTTCCTCCCATTTCTATTGTTTTGCCTTACTGAATAATGAGTAACGATTCAATAATGCAGTGTTCAACTATCATTATGCCATTTTCTGGAATTTGATTTCTTTTGGGGAGAAAAAATCTACCAAAAAGGAGTTCAATTCTAGTTAGCAACACCTAATTATATAATAATTCAATCATTGAAACGTAGAAGCAATTCTGATTCTTCATTAACCCGAAGAATTATACTTTTGCCATTATTGTATTTGGTATTTTTTTGTTATCTGAGCTTCGTATTTTATCTTTTGGTGTAAATATGTTGGTGGATTTTGTATGTTAGGCTAGATATAGTGATATACGTTTCTAGATATTTTTATTTTATTTATTAAAGATAGAACTCAAAACCAAAATTAAGTTGGCAATGGGAAATTGCTTATGTTTCTAGGATATCTTATTTATATTTTGATCCAATTGAAAAAATGGATGACAAATTTCTATATAACTTGATCGCTTTTGCCAGATTATGCACTACGTAGTCATAAACAACTACGCTATATGTCGCACGTCTATTAGCAATTCCTTTCTCTTGAAGCGGAATTGTTAAACGATTAAACTAAACCTAATTGATCAAATTATGCTCAGTTATAAAATAAGAACAAACACATAGATAAATAATAAAAAACTGGAGTCTATAAATTAAAAAGATTAAATCAACATTGTTGTAAAATCCTACTCTCTAATCCTAGGACACGAGTATTTTAGCTACTCATTCCTAGTATCAAGTCAATACAAAAATTCAAAGGAAATATTATAATGAAACTAAAGACTAGACAAGAAATAATTAAACCCTGAGTAGTCGGTTCTTCGATCTTCGTCTCGTCTTGCTCGTCAATCTTTGCTCACGCCTTCTACTCCAAGTACGTAAAAGTATGAGAATATGATGTGATTCCTCAAACTCGAGCTTAGGCCTCTATTTATAAGTTTGGATTGAAAACCTCAAGATATTAAGATAAAAATCCCATTAAAATCCGGCTTCATTTAGAAACACAATTTGGCGCGGTCGCGTCAGCTTTGCATGTTTTAGCTCCTTTTTACTCTTGGCCCAATATGACCCATTTATCCCTTCTTCGACTTGTTTCTTCATGTAACCTCGTAAAATCTTCTTTTTAGCCTGAAAATTATTAAAATTCTACAAAACAAGTCAGTACACGTCAAATGGCCCTAATATCAAATATGAACAATTCTCGACCAATTATGCATCCAAATGCTACAAAATACACACTTAAATCGATACAAATGCATGCATACACAATGTGTATCATTCATGCAGCAGTACAACTTACGCCGTTGTCACCCTAGTCATTTTTCTGTGAGTGCCACCAAGGCGTACCATTTTTCCCACAAACCTTGGTCATAGACCAAGTTTGAGGAGGGTGAGTAGTATGGTACGTCTTGGCAGCTGTGACAGCTCTCCTTTTTCTTTTGTTTTTTTTTTTTTTTTTTATTCTGAACTCGTTTGATTGGTAGTTGCATTGTGTTGGGTAGAATAGGTTTTATATTTATGCATTTGTTTGTTATGTTCAGTAGTGAGTCAAACCAAGAATTTGTATTGAACTTTGTAGTAAAAGGCTAAATGGGTTGATGGACAATGTGTCCATGAGGAGTCAAATTTTAAAATTTTTACGGCACATATAAGAGCATGATAGGCATATTGTTTGTATTTATTTGTTATGTTGAGTCAGTAGTGAGTCAAACCCAGAATTTGTATTGAACTTTGTACTAAAAGGCTAAATGGGTTGATGGACGATGTGTCAATGAGGAGTCAAACTTTAAAATTTTTACAACACATATAAGAGCATGATAGGCATATTGAGATAAAATTGGGCTTGAACTTTGAATGATGATAAAATTAGCCTGTGATACTTTGAGCCTTAATTGAACTCCTATTTTTGGAGTTATATTGCTTTCTTCTTGAGTGAGATATTAGTAATTGTGTAAGAGTGTCTCTAGAACTTGCCTTGCACCTGCTTAACATGTTGTAGGCTTAAAAAAGTGATTTTATGCAATTCTTTTCTTTTAGCATAATCTATGGGCCAAATTGAACCTTTTTACTAAATTTAGTTTTGGTTTGTTTTTCATAGTCATACATTACAAGCTTATACCATTCCTTTAGCCTTTGTCCCTTGAATTGGACTACTTGAGTGTGAGGGAGGTGGATTGAGAGGTACTAGTGTGGAAAGGATGTGTGGGAAAGTTTGGTGAAGAAAATGGATAGATTATGGACAAGAGAATGGAAAAATTAGCCTCCTCTAGTTGATAATGTTTTATTTTCGTGCTTGTCCAAAAAAAAAAAAAAAAAAAAAAAACTCGAAAAAATAAAAAAGGAAAAAAAGTTACATTTACTATTTTATTTTCAGTTTATGTTTATGTTATTTAGGAGGGGTTAATTAGACAAAAGTGCTTAAATATGCCCAATGTGGTACTCAAGTATTGTTGGCATTGAGAGCAATTGGTTGATGTAATTCCTTGATTTCACAATGGGGTGCAGAAGCCATCTTTTTGGCCTTCTGAGATTTGAAAAGTGAGGAAAAGACTAAACATCAATTGGGGATGGTTGAGTTAGGAATGACTTGATTAGTCCAAGAATGAGTTACTTTTACCCAAAAATTTAGGTTAATTACCAAAATCAGCTTGTACTTTATGAATTTTTACTCTTTGCAACCTAATTTTTTTTTTTTAACAGATTGCAACCGAAAGTCCATGTTTATACACAATACAACCTCCGACGATATTTTTCAGTGAACAGAGCAACACGTGGCCTGCACATGCAAAAGTGGGATCTATTTGTTATTCCACTTTCTCCAGATGTCAAATTAGAACTAATAAAATAACACTAATAGATAATCTAATGGCAATTGCCCAGCAAGTTATCAAGCAGCAGCCGCAACTGTCCCCCGCCGCCACCACCACTCTCCCACCTCCACATTTCTTTGCTATGACCCATTTCAGGTCGCCAAATCTGATTTCGGGCTTTAGTTACCTGATATAGACCACCACCCTACTGGGTTCTGATTCTCCAATTTCGACTAAAATGAGTGGATAGAGAGCTTAATGGGTGACGGAAAGAACTCCAAAGGTTGTGACGCAAGCAGGCCTGTGTTTTCTATATGTTCCCTAGTCCAACACTAACTTACCCCCGCCTTGGGGGATCTTATCTTTTCCGAGCCTCCCTCCACCTGGGTGAATCTATCTCCCCTGCCCACAAGCAGAGTAGTAGTGGATGACTACAGCGGCGGAGTAACGGCTACAAGGGCTGGGTCGTTCAAGACGTGAAGCACTCCAAGCTCACTCTTGTGAATGCTGGATTATGGGTATTAGATTTTCAGTTTTACTTTGGTTGATAATGATTTAGGGTTTTAAGATCTACGAAGTTCACTTTTGTGGCTGCATAAAGAAAGGGATTCGAAATGAGCTATCTATTAGTGTTATTTTATAAGATTTTTTATTAATAATTTTTTTTATTTGGCATCTGAAGAAAGTGGAAATAACTAAAAGACCCTACTTTTGACATGTGCAGGTTGCATGTTTGTCTTTTCGTCGAAAAATATCGTCGGATGTTGTATTGTGTAAAGAAAACGTGGACTTCCGATTGCAACTGTAAAAAATTAAGTTTAGGTTGCAAAGCTTATAAAGTAGTAAAGTATATGCTTATTTTGGTAACTAACCCAAAAATTTAACCCACCTTATCTTAAGCCTACATTACAACCAAAATAAAGACATTTCTGATTCTTCGTTCACACATGTCAAGTAGAGTATGCATGTATTTAGACCGATTTAACCTAGTGCTTGAGGCTAGATTCGTCGTCTAATCTCCCTAATGCTTTAGTTCTTGATTTTCTCTACTTTTCTTGTTTGGAGATGAACAACAGTATAAGTTTTGGGAATTATCGTGCACGTAGTGTATGCATGCATTTAGGCCGATTTAACCTAGTATTTTAGTAGCATTTGCATACAAATTTTGTGATTATATGCTTATGTTGACTATCGAGCCGGACAACATGTTTGCTCGTATTTGTAGTAAAAGGTACTATTTTAGGCTTAAAAGTCCATTGGATGAAGTCCATAGAAGAAACGAGCAACGAAAGGGTAAAAGTCGTACGAATTGGAAGAATTGGTTAGAAGGTTCAATCCTGCCGGATGGTTTTGACCAATCCGGCTAGATCATGTTTTGAGAAGAAAAGAGGTTGCAGTGGAGAGGACTCAATCCGGCCGGATCCTTCAAAACTAGGCAATCTATCCAGATCTCTACTTGCAATCCGGTCGGATTGATTAAGGCGATTTACGCGTTTTTCACCCTTTGGGCCGTTCTTCGGCCCCTTTCAACCCCAATCCTTCCCAACTTATAAATATGGGGTTTTCAAGTCCGAAACACATATCATAAAATTCACCTTGGAGGCTTGAATTGAAGAGTAAGAAGAGCGATGCGAAGAAGATCAAGATTCAAGACGATTTCGAGTTTAGTCGTTTTTGTTTATTTACTACTTTTAGAATGTTTGTTGGTAGCGTCGTTTCTTACTACTAAATTAATGTATAGAAATATACACTTAACCTTATCCTACTACGCTAACTAGTAGAGTGGCAAGTAAGGGTCGATCCCACGAGGAACGGCCGAATAGTTTTGATCCCGATGTCAAGTAAATTATGATTAAATATGCAAGATGTGAAGTCTTAAGAAGCAGTAAAGAGGGGGGAATTGATTAAGGACTAACAATCTACTAGTAGCGAATGGAAGTAACTAAACGAAATTAAAAGCCTTTAACGTTCAAAATTAAAGAAACAAATAATCAAAGACAATAGAAGAGATCTTTTTCGGTTTTGGTTTTCAAATAGTAAAACAAGCCACCCTTGATCATGCTTTCCCTTGGTCTTAGACAATTGATGCAACTATTGTTAATGCCCGATTAAATTGTGATTCAAGCCCTTATCTCAAGGCTATTAACAAGCTCTAATAGCCTTGTTGTCCCTTAATCTTAGTTAATCAAAATAAGATCTTCGACTAACCCTATTCAATTTAATCGAATCCTCGAACAAGCTCTCTTAGATCCAATAACCAAATGCATTAAACACTAGGACAACGAGATAAATTCAACATAAAACTCGAAAGCTCGGTTTTAGTGGTTGAACTTTGTGTTATCCCCAATAAATAAATCTATTGTTTGCTACACGGGAATCGGAAATCCTATAATTATGGATAGTAATTTCCTATTCTTGTAACACATTCACAAATCCCTTAAAGGGTGATCAATCCAATAATCAATTCATAAATGTGAGTCAATAAGAGCAAATAACAAAAAACACTTGAATATACAATAATCTCGGTAACATTAACAACAATAATCACATCAATGTCTCGACTCAAGGTTCCACAATGATCAAGGATGAACTAAAGGGTGATAGCCACCCATATTAACTAATACAATCAGAAAATAAATAGAAAAATAAAGAAACATGATACTGATATTGATGAATCCAAAGATGTCAATTGGAGAAGATGATCCTTCAATCTCTAGTCCAATCTCCTTCCTTGGTGGCTTTTGTGGCTGAATAGTGCTCTCCAAGTATCAAAAAGTAATAAAAAATTAGGTTAAATTCGAATGGTATGATATATATATAAGGAGAGAAAGTGCTAGTAAAAAATAGGAAAAACGTATTCAGGATTTCAAAACAGGGTAGTGAATCTCGACCGAGACGGAAGTGTGTCTCGGCCGAGACGTGAAAAAGGGTTTTCAAGATTTGTGGGTCGAAAGGTGATATTCCAATTAGGGTATTAAATTAGCATAGGAATACAATCTCTATAGGATCGACCTTACTCACTTTTACCTCCACTAGCACCGTTCACTTGTGATAATACCAGGGGCTTGAAATAGTGTATCAATTTCTCAATGGTGACATTGATGAGACAGTTTAATCAGAAAACTTTGCATTTGGAGACCCAAAGACCACGGTTTGCAAATTAAGAAATCCATCTATGAGCTCAAGCATGCTTCTTGTCAGTGGAATCACAAAATTCATCAAGTTTTTGTCTCGCAAGGTTTTAAGACAAATCTTGTTGATGATTGTGTGTATTACAAGTTCAGCGCGTGTAAAGTTTTGCCAACAGACACTCATATGGCTAAAGAAGGCAAATTAGTCTCATTAAGTATCCTAAAACAGATATTGAGGTTCAAGATATGGTTAAAAAAAAAAATCCATATGCTCTGGTTGTTGGGAGTTTAGTGTATGCTCAGGTCTGTATGCGACCTATAATAGTTTTTGTTGTTGGTATTTTGTGCAGATACTTAAGTAACCTCGATATGGATAACATCAAAGCAGCCAAGAAGGTTATGAGGTACCTACAGAGAACTAAAGATTACATTCTAACATATAGGAGATAATTTCAGTAGGAGATCATTAGGTATTGTAATCCTGAACTCGTCGCATGCCAAAATAGTAAGGGATCCCCTTGGGGGCTACAATTTTATGTTAGTTAGGAAGCTATTTCATGGAGAAATGCTAAGCAGATACTAGTAGCACATTCTACCATGGCAACAAAATTTGTAGCATATTATGAGGCATCTAATCATGGGATATGACTGCAAAATTATGTTACTCAGCTGCGAATTGTGGGAAGTATTGAAAGACTACTAAAGTTGCACTACTCAACAGTGTTATATTCCAAAAATTATAGGAGTTCTACTCGGTCAAAGTTTATTGGCTTAAAGCTCCTATTTGTAAAAGAAAATGTACCGAATGGACAGGTTGATATTGCGCATATTGGAACAGACTCAATAATTATGGATCCGATAACTAAGGGATTACCACCCAAGGTCTTTCACTGCTCAATAATTGTTGGGTTTAATTATGCTTAAAGTGATCAATGCCTCTTTAATTTCGTATCAATATTATATTTGAAAAGGTTATTTAAGGAATACCTAAAAGGAACAACAAGGTTTTGAGCTCATTTAGGTAATACACATTTTTTGGTGACTTGTGTAGCCCAAGTGGGAGATTGTTGGAAATATCCAACATACTGGGGGAGATTGTTGGAAATATCCAACATATTTGGTCAACACATGTCAAGTTTAATGTGTATAGTTGTCTTATGGTGGCCTAATTAAAGTGGTCTACTAAGGTTTTAAGTTATGAGTCTTAATGGGTATTAAATAATCATGGGCTTTTAGTGTAGATACCATAAGGGGTTTTCAATTTGTTGAGGGACCAAATTAAAAATAAAGAAAACTGATTATTATAAGTTAAGGTTATGGACCTCAAACGTCAGTTGTTTTATCCTACGTTATGTATTCTCTCTGCAAACGGTAATAGAGGGTGAAACTGATCGTTTGGAAGACCATACCAGTTCTCGCACAAGATCATATTTGGATTCAAGTAAGCTTTCAATTTCTAGATTATTGTCCTTCTCATCTCGAATTATCATCGTAGAGGGTAGTTAATTTAGGTATTGATGGGCATGATGCTCTGGTCTGATTAATGGTGTATTAATTGATATAAAGCATGTCATTCATGATTAATAAATTCAATATTATAATCTGTGTTACTCAAAATTTTATTGTCATGATCAAATATTTTTTTTATACATGTTTTTGTGGTTTTCTTTTATAATAAATACTAATAAGCCTAACCTCGAGGTCGGTTCAACATTATATGTTGGGTCGGATCAGTTGAAAATTTTATTATATCGAAAATTATTGATGCCAACCCAACCCCCTAAAATATTCAAAGATTTTTTCGTCGGCCCGCGGTTGGCCCGTCATTGGACCACTAGGTTAGTCTTGTTGGACTTGATGATACTTCGAGTCAAGATTCTTATGGTATAACCCGTGTTAAGTGTCAAACGGTTGGACCGATTCTCCCATCATAACCATTGATCATTGTCCAAAGTGATATTCTTCTCACCAACAAAATTTATTCCATATGCATGAAGAAGGCATGTTAGTGTGAAACGCTACAAAGGATTCTTGTGTTTGATATCCTACAAAAATGTTCACTTTCTTGGTACTTAGTAACTATTTAATTGTTTATGAATAAATAATTTTTCAATCAAGGAATCATAGAGGTATAGTACAATTGCATGCCATATAAAATTAAATTTTAAGAAAAATGTCATGAATCAACAAAAAAAGGAAATAATAAAATGGGAAAAACAATATTTGATGTTTTACAATTTAGAATCCAGATAGCTAATTGTTACCTGTATCACTCGGGTATCATAATGAAGCGGATACTACTAACATAATGTAATGGTTTGTGCCGATTAATATACTTTTTTCCACTTTCTTGGTAGTTGACCCTTACAAACAGGACATTGTTCAAATTCTAATAATATCACTAATTAGTATGTATACTTTGTATTGAGTACTTTTTAATAATCATTGTTGGTCATTTTATCATAATATTGAATATTTCCCAAATTGTAATTAAAAAAAAAAAAAAGACGAATTTCGTTGTGAATTTGGAAGATGAGATTCGATGAATTTCTTTGGAACTTTTGAAAGAAACCCTAAATATAGGTAGTACTTGAATTATTATATTTTTTCTTCACCATAACTTTTAATCAAATGTTCTCTCCATATTTTTCGTTAAAGTTAGTGAAACAATGATTTTTGTGAATCTAGTATCTTCCTACTGATTGTTACTTTCAACTTCTTCATGATTGGTTTCAGCGATTTATTCGCATGCCAATCTTCTGATGTATTTGCTATTGTGGTGATGATACATAATTAAAAATTGTAAATATTATTTGTATTTAATTGATCATTATTTGTTATGAAGAGTTTGAAAGTCGGTATCATTGACATAATTAGTTGATGACAAGTGGTCATTTTGGTAACTACAAATTTAGCTATTACTTCGTATTGGTTTTTAAATTGAATTACATTTATTATGATTCATTAATTAATTAGGATTTATTATTACTATTATTAAATTGTATTTATTATTAACAATTACTTATGATTTTCAGAACTAATAATGCATTTAGGCGGAATTCAGCCCCATATATTTTGGGGCTCACTTCTCTCTACATATATATATATTCCCTCACCACACTTATAAAAGTTATTATATTTTTTAATTTGACTAATTCTGTAAAACTAAAATTTTCAAATTCTTTTGAAGTAATAAAATAAGGCATTTATTTTTAAAACAATTATCTTATTTCGGAACAAACATGACTTCTTATGAAAAGTGAGTATAATTTTTGTTTGGTGGCAAGCAATCTGGTGATTCGTAACTTGGGATCATGTATGTGATTGGCTCCATAAATGCAGGCCTTATGGGCCAATGGCACAAATTTACACTATTTGATCCTAAGTATACGTCATTCCTTTTAAAAAATAGCGTGGCTTTAGTGAAAATAAAATTATTTTTAAAAAGAGTGACACTTAGTGTTATTGTACACCTTGTGGGGTCCACTTATAATTTTTGCGCACGTGATATATATATATATATATATATATATATTCAGGTGTGTTTGGAATCACAAAATAGACGTTGGCTTAGTTGGTAAAGGCACGGCATTGTACCCTTCAGTGTGCGGTAACAACACCTTTTTATTTTTCACCAACAGTATTTCGAGCATAATATATGTTATGTTGCATGTATACGTTGTTCCTTTTTATTTTTCACCAGCAGTATATTCAAATTTCAAGCATAGTATATGTTATGATGCCTAACAGTATATTTAATATTCCGATGTAGTTATAATACTCACAGTATATTTAAAGGGCAAAAAAAAAAAAAAAAAAGAAGGACACCAGCAGTATATTCAAATTTCGAGCATAGTATATGTTATGATGTCTAACAGTATATTTAATATTTCGATGTAGTTACAATACTCACAGTATATTTGAAGGGCAAAAAAAAAAGAAGAAGAAGGAAAAGGAAAAAAAATGAAGGAAGAAGGAGAAAAAATGCAAACAGAATTAAACTCTTGACCTCAAGGTTGAGATATTTAAGACTACATTAAATACCATCAGACCACTTGCTTTTAGTGTTCAACAAACAGACCATTAAATATATAACATGTGCGCACAAAAAATATTAATATAATAATAATTGGTCGGTTCAGACCGGTCTGAACGCCGCGATTTTTTTTTAGCTGAAGCGGTGGGGCCCACAAAGTGTACAATAACACTATGGTGCATCTTATGCACCCAAATTTTTGCCTTTTAAAAAATGTCATTTAGCTAAAAAAGAATAAATTATAAAAATTCAGTCTTACCCTAAACAACCTACTTAATTTAGTTGACTATATTCTATTATTACACAAAACATATCCCAATTAAATGAATTGTACAAAAAAGTCTAATGTGACATTTTTTTAAGAGAAGGCAGTATCTTAGTAGGTTCTATTATAAATGAAAAAGAAAAAAGAAACAAGCAAATAAAAAAATTGTGAAGACCACAAACCAACCTCTCACAAATCAGCAAAAAGCAAGTAAATAAAATCATTCCATGTCACAGACTAACAAATAAGGAAAGCAGATAAAAAACTGGAACATATCACTATATAAGTCAAACTTGTCATGAGAATCAAGTATGGTGATATGACGTCCAGCAGTAGCCAAAGAAAGATTCGGAGACCACCAATAATCGTAGAAGCCAGGAGTTGTGCCAAGCGAGAATGGTACTGCCGTCAATTCAAAAGTCGTATGGGATCGCATCGGCGGAAGGAGAACGGTATTGCTGTCATATGAGAATCCGGATGAGATTGTCATATCGTTAATTTAGAATTCATATGGGATTATCATCGGTAGAACTAGAACATTACCGTCATCAGAAGTCGGATGAGATTGTCATTGACGGAACAAGAATGGTTCTACCGTCTTGAAGCCGGATGGATTGGCATGGGCAGTAACGGGATGCTCACAACACCTTGGGGCCATAGACTGAATCATAGTCAAGAACAAAGAGGTTGGGGTTGGACCGTGCAAGAGGATCGAGTGCCTGCACGTTAAGGTCAATCAGAATTTGAATTGCTGCACCAGACATATTTGTCATGGCACCGTGACCGCAACAAACATCGAAAGGGTGCTGCGAAATTATCAGATGACGACGGGGAGAAGTTCTGTGCTAAAGGTCCGGGAAAGATGGATAATAGAAACAATAATTACAAGGACAATAATAGCCAGTGTTGAAAAACTTGTGCGGGTGTGAAAGGAAAAGGGGCCACCGGCCATGGATCTGGTAACCTAGCTGAATAGCTCGACTACCACCAACAAACCTACCCACATTTTGTTTAATCAGTGATCTATTTTGAACTCAAACCTCAAACTTGAGCATGTGTTTTTGGCAATAGTACGCAACCCGCACATTGTATGAATCAAAAGAACAGTTTTACCAAACGAGTCTTCCAAGCATATTTGACAAGGGAAAAGGTCGCGTCATTGTCCTGCTATTTTCAATACAAATAATAACATCACTCCTTCGTCCTTAATCTTTATGTCATCAAATACAATTCAAGTTGTGTCTAATTTATGACCAAAAACAGAGCAATTATTGATCATATACAACCCCAAAGACAATATAAAGTGTACTACATACAAGCAACATATATATCATATGGCCGAGTAACTATATTCATCTTCTGGAGGGGCCTGACAAAGAATAGTTAAGATGACGAAGGTCCCATACAAGATCGTGACTATGGCTGTAAAATTGACGAGGAAGGCCTCCGACCCGTATTTGTCGAGGCCGGAGTTCTCAAGGAATGTCAGCTTCTCAAGGTACCCCAGAGTCGCAGTCACAATAGCCAATATGTACACAAAGATGCCGAGAAGCACGTGCCATGGAACTGACTCACTTCGGATTGTTGTTGTCCCTCCAGGATAAAAGAAGACCAAGAATCCATAAACCCACTGCAAATAATATCAGAGAGAGAGTATGTGTGTTAACAAAGCCATTCTCTTCCCCTCTCTCTCTCTCTCTCTACCTACTTTACAGAATAAGTACTTAACTGCATTTTAACTATCAACCCCATTGCAAGTAAAAGAGAGCATAATGTGAAACAAGAAAGACCAGTAAAGGGCTGTTTTCCCTCTTTTTTTAGTTGTTTTTCAAGTATAATAACTTCCACCTTTAAAAATCAACTTTAAGCAAAAGCTTAAGTTTCAGTTTTAAGATAAAGCTACTTAATCCAAACACACAATAACTTTTGATTATTAGCAATTTTACCACAATTTCTACTTTTATCCACTTCTTCAACAGTCCTTTCTTATGCATTTGTTCCACCGTGGAATTTATTACCCCAGCGGAGCTATCTAGCCTTACCTGCTCTGTAATATCACCACCAATTGGTTAGGCCCACCCTGGCATACTAAAAAGATGCATACTCAGTTGCGATGATCTAAGGATAAGCAAGGGAAAAAAGCCTTTGAATAAAGTCCCAACGAGATCATTTACAGCAGCACAAGTTTGAATTAAAGCATTACCTGAATACCGTAGAGAGAGATAACACCAATTCCAAGCCAGGAGTGCAAACTGTATAAATTGGCAATATTGCTTTCATTGTGAAACTTGAATGCTGTATATATTCCAATTATGCCAAGTATCAGAGCAATAGCATGTAATACGAGATGTATGAGTTTCTTCTCTGGCTTCTTTAGCGGTAGGCTTTTGTAACTCACTATGGCTGCAAACAAACATAGTCAAAGATCATCAGTTAAACCCCAAGTGATGATAACATCATCTTCTAATGACAATCAATTACCTTCACCTCCCATTATTATAAATCCGATGAGCATCAGAACAGGATGAAGCTGGACCAACACAAAACAAAAAAAATTATCAGAACAATTATCACATAACAATTTGCCTTTTCAGTCCCATGTAGATTATGTAACCATGTTAATTTACTTTTGTCCTGTTTTTTGGGGAATCTGGTTGGGAATTGACATGTCAGCCATTTCCCCTCCCAATTAATCTTTCGGTTAGCACCTTTCTTAAGGCTAAACTTTGTGATTTTTGCAGACTCGTAACTCAAGCGACACACGTGAGTGAACATGTCAATTTTGGCCCAATTCCCAGTTTTCCTCAAAATTTACGGGATCACTTTTGCAAATTTCTACAATGTATCGCCACATTATAAGTGCAGATTAAGCTACTTTCTACTCCTACATAAGGATAAGGGCACTAAGCTGTATCCAAGTCCTCTGATTAACTACTAAATCCAAGCAGAACTCTTGTTTTTTTCCCCAACAACAACCTTATCTGTTAGGGCAGAGCATAGCAAAGTTGACTTTCCTGGGTACTTAATTCTATGTGCAGATCAAAATAGTAGCGATTGATTTGGTGGATGAATGAAAATTAGTTGAAATTCAGCCATGGTGGATGAAAATAGGAGGAAACAGAAAAAGGAAGGAGGTGTTACATTAAAGATAAGAGCCTTGTTGGTAGATTCCCATGCCAAGCCTCCCCGAAAGCTGATGTTCCAAATTAACACCAAAATGGCCGCCACAACAGCCAGAAAATGTACAACAAAAGAAACCGGCAAAGCTTTCATCCCTATCGCCATATCTTCTGCCTGCAAAACCTTCTCTCTATCTCCCAGTATTTAGATTGACTGATTCTGAGCCGTTGGGCACGTGTTGATCACTCATAGGGTTATCATGTATCCCACGTGTTCCAGCCACCATTAAAACTCGTGTCCCTTCTTGCACCCGTTGTTTGAACTTAATCCTGGTTGGTAGCGTCGCGTGCTGCCTCTTTTCTTTTTTCTTTTTAGTTTTCGACCCCTTTTATCAAACACATCATAATTTGCGATTTCATCTCTCAATCGGTCTAACAAAACAAGAATATATCAAAGAGTTTAGGATGATTTCATTCAGATTGAGAATGCTGCGATCCAATTTTATGTCATTTTATATGTGCTCATTTTCTTTCACTTTCTATTATTTACGTCATTATTTATCATTTTTTATAATTTTCAATTCATATTTTGATCATTAGCTAATGCCCCCACATCATCTTTTACAATTTACAATACCTTATTACTCAATCAATCAATTATTACTTACTTTACATTTACCAATATAAAAATACTACTACATCATTTTAAAACACATTGATGTGACATATATCGTACACATCGTACCCTACTACATCCTTATACAAATTTGTTTATTTACTATTCAAATGGATGTACCAATCATTTAAGTGCCCTAACGGACGGGGCACACTCCACTGCATCTCAATCCAAATATCCCCTTAAAGTATTTAGTAATAATATTTAGGGAAAATTGTATAAATGCCTTGTATGTTTCTAAATATGTATAAAAATACCCTTAAATTTTGGATTATTAAAAATGTCAGTATATTACAGAAAACTGATAAAAATACCCGTCACCTCGGTATCATCTGTAACTTAACCAGTGACAGGTGTTGCGTCCATTCAACACTAAGTTGGATGGTTTTTCCGCCTTTTTTTCTTTTTTTTACCTTAGTTGGATTTTTTTCCTTGAAGATTATCAAAGATATGACATGGCAACAGTATTTTTTAGGGAAAATCAACAACTTCCCTCCAAGAGCTACCCACATTAAAAACTACAAAAATCTTCAAAGTCCATTCCCTTCCTGTATTTCAATCATAAATTGCGAATATTGGCATAATCTTCGGAAGAAGAAGAGATGTCTTACTCCAACTCATCTCCACTAAGATTTATGCAATGTGATTGTGGATTAAGAGTCATTCTTCAAATATCAAAATAAGAAGATAGTGCGGGAAGAAGATTTTACGGATGTCGATATTTGAATGTAAGGTTCTCTCTTTCAGATTTTGTCCCTTTCTTTTTATCAAAATAAGTGTATAATATGTCTTGTATTTTGTTTGTTTTTTGGAGAGGTAGATGTGAGTTCTTTGAAATTGATTGATTCTCCATCGTGGTCTACTTCCAATTCGATTGTGCCGGAGCTGCAAGCACAAATCTGGGAACTTTCCGAGAAGATTGATATTATGCAGAAATTATTGAAGAGTAATCACACGAAGATAAAGGTTTTAGTGATTATGTCATGGATCTTGGCTTTTGCAGCCTTGTTCATTTTGGCAAAATAACGATAATGTAATAATGGTTAACTGATTGTTTTGGTCAATTTTTGTCAATTTTCCTTTTATACTGTGTATTTTTAACAACCAAAACTTAAAGGGAGTTTTTATAAATAGAAAACATATAGGTAGACATGGGCAGACGGTTCCCGGTTCCGGTTCCGAACCGCCGGTTCGGTTTTAACCGCCGGTTCCAGACGGTTTTTTTAAAAAAAAAAAATTATTTTTATTGTGTTTTTTGTTTTTGTATATTTTTTATTGTTTGAAATAAAATAGTGGGAAAAATTGTAAAATAAGAATTGATATAGAAAAATGAAAAAAATTCTATTAATATAAATCTAAAATTAATAAGACAAATTTAACTTACAACTTAAATGTTACAATAAAATATACAACTTATAATTTCTTAAATTACAAAGTGAACAACTAATCTACAATTAAAAAGTACAAATATAAATGACAACTTAAATGTTATAATACCACTTATAATTTCTTAAATTACAAAGTAAAATTTAATACAATAACACTAATTAAAAAAACAATCAACTTACAAAATTCAATACTAGTTTAACTAATAATATTGGGAAGGAAAAGGGAAAAAGATTAAAGGGCTTGTGTTTGATTCTAAGTTAAAAATTAGTAACTTAGTACTAAATTACCTACGTATCCTCGATCTTCCGACTTAAGGAATCTGAGCCGTCCGTTTCTAACGGACACTCCACCAGATCTTGACACGCGGCATTTTTTAATATTTTTTTTTAACAAAAAAATAAATCTAATAAACCGCCGGTTACAACCGCTATGGGAATCGGCGGTTCACGGTTCCAGAAATGGCAGAATCGTAACCGAACCGTGGGTTCACCGGTTACGGTCCCGGTTCGGAACCAGACCCGAGTGAACGATTTTGGAACCGTTGACCGCCGGTTCGAACCGGCCGGTTCCCCGGTTCCAGAAACCGTCCGCCCACCTCTACATATAGGGCATTTATACCAATTTTTCGTATTCTTTAAATGAGAATTTATTTCATCTCAAAATAAGTTCTCAGCAACTTATAAACTATTTTCAAACATCCTCTAAATTATAATAAACGCAGTCTCAACTTCTTAGTAGCTACCCTATTGTGGGATGTTCTTTTTCCTTTTCTGAATCCTAGATTTACAACATTGCTATTATTGTGCGCAATAAAAGTCATTCTCGACATCTTAGTAACTACCCCATAGTAAATTGTGGTATGTGTATTTTTTTCTCCTGAATCCTAGGTTTTTTCCAATGCTCAAACTATTATGAACAAGAGCTGCCCCCAAGTGATATGTCGTTGAACTATCTTATGTAATGCTCTATGTCTTCATTTGTAGCTTTACCATTTCCCACCGAGATATGAACCTGCACTTGGCCACAGGTATGTTTCCGCCATAGTTCTCCACTACCCACCAAAATTTGAAACCTCCACTCTACTTTTACTGTGCACCTACTTTCATGTCGATTGCTCTAAATTTCTCACCTTTTTCTTATTATGCATCTACTTTCATGTTGATTATTTTACCATTTGAGATGTGATTCAAGTGATGAGAGTTCATGACCTGGAAGACATGATCTCTCTAAGGCTTCATTTTTACCATTTTAGATTTAATAATACGTAATTTAATTCTAATATTCTAATATTCAAGTGATGAGAGTTCATGGGACATAATATTCTATTACATTAATAATACGCAATTTAATTCTAATATTGCTACCACTCATTATAAAACATATATAAGTCATTATATATTGGTGTATATACTTACCATATTTAATTATACTTCCAGCTGAAACCCATAAAAATAATTTAATTATGTACATATTACAAAACTAAGCAAATTATTCAATACTATGAAAAAATTATAGTTCAAACTTGAGGTAAAATATTTTGTTATTAAGTAATCAAATTTTATATATTTTATATGACTGTCAAACTAAAGATCCTAGAAAGAACATTAGTTTCATATATTTTTTGTTGAATATGGATTAGGAACAAAAGAATTGTGCAATTTAAGATGGAAATAAAAATATCAAAGAGGGAAAATAGATTGAAACCACCGCTATGTTGGTTAGATAATTTTTTCCTTTTAATATATATATATATATATATATATATATATATATATATATATATATATATCAATATTAAGGTTTTTAAGATAAATCACCCTAAACTATCCTACTTTCATATTAAGTAGAGATAACTATAAATTTAATGTACTAACTTTTGATATTATTCTATATTGAGTTACTTTTACATTAAGGTTATGGATAACGAACAAGCAATGGACGCAAGGACTTTCCGAAAAAATAGAATGAAACAAAAAAGATCGTCCGAATTCAAAAGTAAGTGAATTTGTTATATTATGGATATTGTTATACATGTAACACAAACACACATACACATATGTCATTCACTGTAAATGAACAAAAACATAATTTTTAATTTTTTCCAGGTTTGTCAAATCCGGCAAAAACAAAGCAACGCAAACTGAATGATTGTACTTCATCAAATTCTTCAACATCTAAACCATGTCAACCATTACCATTTAATTATGATACACGTAAGCTATTTTATTCGATTACTCTGAACTATCAATTAATTTTAATTTCCATTTTTTTATATTTCTTTATATGCTAATATATCTAAATTCATTAATATAAATTAATTTTTTATTTTTCTCCTTAATAAATACAGTTAGGTTGAATGCACCAAGGTTGAAGAGAGGTCGGCCACCAACTAATAATTCAAATGGTACAATATGGCACTGATATTATACATTTTATTTATTTTATTTTCAGAGAATATGATTGATAGTTTCATTATATATTGTAGATTGTAGATTAAAATTTTATAATATCTTTGTATACAGTTGCTACTGGTGGCTCCATTAGAAGTGGACAAACCAATTTTCACTCATCCGTCCAAACACCACTTCACAATAACATTGGTAACTCATACAAACCTATGCTATAAAAAAATAAATTCACGGTTATTATATTTTAAATTATTAACTATTTGTTGCAGTAAATCTAAAACAATTTTACTATATGGATTTCTATTGCAGATGAGGCAATAGGGGTACCATCTATAACATATTCATCATCTTCAGAAACCACTGGTAATGATTTAATTTTCATGTTTTCGTATGTTCTTTGTCACCATAACAATTATGTTAAATTTGTATTACTAATTTTATTTCGAAAATTTGCAATGTTGTTTCCAGAAAACGACATGCGTTCTGTGAACTTCAGGTATTTTTCCTTCTATTATGTTATTTATTATTAATGCACATAACTTAACTCCGCTTCTTGCATCTTTGATCTTCTCATTATTTGTTTTTCATTTTTTTTTTCAATTTGCAGTCAATTACGTAGTACACCTATTCAACCTCTACAAAATCATACTTTGAAAAGAACAATTAAGAAGAAGACAATCAATGACAACATTAACTTGATAGGTTTGCATACATTATTCCTTTCAATTTCGTATTTTAATTTAAAAGTAAAAATTCCCCCGCAAAAAAAAAAAAAAAAACATGTGAAAATAAATATTATCTAATAATTATTACACAACTATATTATAGTTTTTTTTTTATTATTAACATTTTTAAAATTCCAGAGTATTGGGATCTTGGGAATGCCGATCATAAATGTGAATTTTGTGGAGCTTTCTTTTGGTTTGGTGAAAGATTGAGAGCTACATACGGATCTAAAAATCCAAAGTATTCTACATGCTGCTTACAAGGAAAAGTGCAATTGCCTAAGATGAAAAAACCTCCTCAACTATTTGAAGACCTCCTCCATAACAAATCTCCTAAGAGTAATCATTTTATCAAAAACATTAGGTCATACAACAGTATGTTTGCATTTACTTCTATGGGAGGAAAGGTGGACAACACGCAAAACACTGGAAACTCTCCACCTATATTCAAACTGCATGGACAGAATTATCATATGATTGGGAGTTTAATACCAAACAACAAACGTACTCCAAAGTTTGCTCAGCTATACATATACGACACTGAAAATGAAGTAGCAAACCGAATAAAGTCTGTTAGGTAAATTTATTTATATTATTCTTCCATAAGATTATTTCATATATGAAATCAATTTTTATCTACATTTTGAATAAATACTAACAGTGAAAGGTTCTCCACAGATCTCGCAACAATTCAAATCCTCTTGACAGTGAAATTGTAAAAGATTTGAAAGAAGTCCTTGATCAGAACAACATATTAGTTCAATCTTTTAGAATGGCTAAGGACAAAATTGAACAAGCTGGTGATGCCAATGTTAAGCTAAAGCTTTTAGGAAGAAGAGAGAAGGATGGAAGAATGTATAATCTTCCAACTGTTTCTAAAGTAGCAGCTTTAATTGTTGGTGATTTCGACGAAGCACTTGGAGATAGAGATATTATTGTGCAGACAACGAATGGTTGCTTGCAACGTATAATAGAGCTTCATGCTTCTTATCTTGGATTACAATATCCTCTCATATTCCCATATGGTGAAGATGGCTATAGAGAGGATATACCATTAGCTATCACTTCAAGTACATCTAACAAAAAGAGGAAGAGAGTCAGTGTTAGAGAGTTCTTCGCTTATAGATTTCATGATAGAGACGGAGAAGAATGTCTTATCCTATGTTGCCGGAGATTGACGCAACAAGTAATTGTTGATGCATACACCATAATTGAATCTGGAAGACTAACATGGGTCAAGAACAATAAAAAAACTCTTCGATGTGAGATGTACAAGGGTCTTACTAATGCATTGTTCCGAGGTCATACAGATCTATCTACACAAGGTCAACCAATTGTCTTACCTTCGTCTTACACTGGAGGCCCACGCTACATGATACAGAATTTTCAAGATGCAATGACCATATGTGGATGGGCTGGTTACCCTGATTTATTTATTACACTTACATGTAATCCCAAATGGCCTGAAATCACCAGATATTTGGATGGAAGAGGATTAAATCCAGAAGATAGACCAGATATTGTATGTAGAGTCTTTAAAATGAAGCTTGATGGTTTGATCAAAGATCTACGAAAGAATCGTGTTTTTGGTCGTGTAAAAGCAGGTATTTAATTGAATTATTAATTTGTATCAATAATTAATTAAATTTTACATATTTATGAATCACATAATTACACACACACACACACAAACATACATATATATATATATATATATATATATATATATATTATACGTTATTTTTTTTATTTTTTTTGTTTTGCAGTTGTCTATACTGTTGAATTCCAAAAACGTGGTCTTCCCCATGCACATATTTTGTTGTTTCTAGCTGCAGAAGATCGATATCCCACTGGAGTTGATATAGACAAAATAATATCAGCTGAAATTCCAGATGTAAATATTGCGCCGAGATATTATGAAGCTGTCTCCACATTCATGATACACGGACCATGTGGAGATGCAAACAAGAAGTCTCCATGTATGTCAGAAAAAGGTTGTACCAAGTATTTCCCAAAGGAGTTTGTAGATAACACATCTTTTAGTGATGACGGATTCCCTATCTACAAGAGACGTGATACTGGAAGAACAATTGTGAGGAATGGAATTCCAATTGACAACCGGTTCGTTGTCCCTCACAACCCTTATCTTTTGGTTAAATATGGAGCACATATGAACATGGAATGGTGCAACCAATCAAGATCAATTAAGTATTTATTCAAATACATAAATAAGGGATGCGATCGTGCGACTGCACAATTTCTAAAAAGCAAAATAGATGCAGAAACTGGAAAAGTTGTTGATGAGGTGCAAATGTACTACGATTGTCTGTATCTTTCACCATGTGAATCTATGTGGAGAATATTTGGATACGAAATAGCATATCGAGATCCGCCGGTTGAAAGATTAAGCTTCCACCTTCCGGGAGAGCAAAATGTCATTTTTTCTGAGGATGATAATATAGAAAATGTTGTTGATAGGCAACCTTTTATCACAAGCAAATTTGAGGCTTGGTTCAGAGCCAAAATAGAATACCCTGAAGGAAACAAACTCACCTATCCAGAATACCCTCAACATTTTGTTTGGAAAGCAGATGTAAAGAAATGGACACCTAGGTTACAAGGTTTTGCTCTAGGAAGGCCATACTATGTACCACCTGGTGCAGGAGACTCCTACTACTTGAGACTACTAATTAATGTCATTCGTGGAGCAACATGTCACGCTGATATGAAGGTAGCACATCATGTACAATACGATTCATATAGAGATGCATGTTACGCATTTGGGCTTTTAGAGGATGACAGTGCGTACATCGACGGAATAGCTGACGCAAGTTTTTGGGCTTCTGCACATTCTTTGCGTACTATGTTTGCCACTCTTCTAACAGAAAATTGTATGAGTCGACCTGAATTTGTTTGGGATAAATTCTGGGAGTACTTATCTGACGATATCCTGTATTGCCAAAGAAAGTTTTACCACCATCCTGGTATGTAAAAATAGTCGTGTTATTTTTTATTTTTTTTATTGTATTTGTTTACAAGTCATTATGAAATTATGAATTTTTACTCTCTACTGTTATTTATATTAAATTATTCATATTACACAGACATGAAATTATCTGAAGCACAAATAAAGAATCTTGCTCTCATTGAAATTGAGAATATACTTCGACGGTGTGGACGCAGCCTTAAGAACTTCGACACCATGCCAGTTCCTAACTTGGATGAATTTTCAACCTGCTATAATAGATTATTGCATGATGAATTGCAATATGACAAGTCTCTACTAGCAGCTGAGCTGGATCAGTTACTTCCAAAGCTAACCGATGAGCAACGTGTTGTATTTGATAAAGTTATTGATTCGTCAGAAGCAAATAAGGGAAAAGTGTTCTTCCTTTACGGCTATGGAGGTACTGGAAAAACATTTATTTGGAAAACTTTATCTGCAGCTCTAAGATCGAAGGGC
The DNA here is from genome assembly GCA_958295605.1 of Ajuga chamaepitys. NCBI lineage: Eukaryota > Viridiplantae > Streptophyta > Magnoliopsida > Lamiales > Lamiaceae > Ajuga > Ajuga chamaepitys. The sequence continues at coordinate 31,998,119 of OY282499.1, read as the reverse complement.
GAAATTGTACTCAATGTTGCTTCATGTGGGATTGCATCCTTACTTCTACCGGGAGGACGAACAGCACACTCAAGATTCAAGATTCCTCTGACTCTACATGAAAATTCAATGTGCAGTATCAAGCTAGGAAGTGAGTTAGACGAGTTAATTGTTAAAGTAAAGCTCATTATATGGGATGAAGCTCCAATGATGCATAAGTTTTGCTTCCAAGCTTTGGATAAGAGCTTGAAGGATGTAATGAAATGTGTTAATATAGGAAATGCTGCTAAACCTTTTGGTGGAAAAACAGTAGTGTTCGGAGGTGACTTTCGTCAAATTCTACCAGTTATTCCAAAAGGCCGAAGGCAAGACATTGTCAACGCAATAATTAATGCATCTTACATATGGAATTCGTGCGAAGTTCTCCATTTAACTAAGAATATGAGGTTGCAAAGTGTTGGGTCGGAAACTGAAGGAACTTCACTAGCTGAATTTTCTGAATGGTTACAAAATATTGGAGATGGAACAATCGGCGAAGGTATGATGGATCATCTGTAATCGAAATTCCAGAAGATATGTTGCTTCAAAGTGGTACTGATCCAATTGCAACCATTGTTGAAAGCACATATCCAAATCTCATTGAAAGAATCCATGATCCTCAGTATCTACAAGAACGAGCTATTTTAGCACCAACTTTGGATGTTGTGGATTCCATAAACCAGTATATGATTTCAAAAAATACTGGTGATAGTCGTCCATATTTTAGCTCAGACAGTACAAGCAAATCTGATCAGAATGTTGATTCGGCAACAAATGTTCATACACCTGAATTTCTGAACTCCATTAAATGCTCTGGGGTTCCAAATCATGAGTTACATTTGAAAGTTGGAACTCCTGTTATGTTACTAAGGAACATTGACGCAAGTCAAGGTCTCTGTAATGGAACAAGGTTACTTCTTACTAGACTTGCAGACCATGTATTGGAAGCGAAGATAATGACCGGATCAAGTGCAGGACAGATGGTTTTGATACCAAGATTGTCTATGACACCATCAGATTCAAAAGTGTCATTCAAGTTTCAGCGTCGGCAGTTTCCTATTATTGTTTCCTATGCCATGACTATCAACAAAAGTCAAGGCCAATCTTTAACAAATGTTGGCCTTTTCTTGCGTACACCAGTTTTCAGCCATGGCCAACTTTATGTTGCTTTTTCAAGAGTCACAAATCGAAGAGGATTGAAAGTTCTTATATGTGATGATGAAAAAAAACATACAAATACAACACTAAATGTTGTATATAGGGAAGTATTTAGAAATCTTTAAATTTCATTTGGCTTTGTATTAGATAAGGATGTGTATAGTGTTTATTTCTTTTATTATTCTGTTTATTCCATAAATAATATGTAGTAATTGTTAGTACATAAATTTATATTTTACTGTTACACAGTTATTTATATACATATACATGTATATTGGACATATTATCAATAATATTCGCCATAATAATTAACTATGCATAAAAATAAGTTAATATATCTAAAATCTTCACGTACACTATAAGATTTCTACTAATTAATGGAGATATGTAATGTTGTTGTTGAGAAAAAAAATGTATATATAACACCACGCACTTCCATCTATTAATATTTTATGTTAATTATTTTTAAAAAAATTTAAAAATTATTATTACACACAACTTGATACAGTTACGCGCTAATATAAGATTTGTTTATGTGAATAAGGAGAGATGGCTTCCACATATTCTCTATAAAAGTTTAATCTCGAAAAAAAAAAAAATATTTAAACATTTATTTATACATAGTAAATAGTAAAATTAGAAAAATAAATAGAAAAATAAATATTTGTCCACGTTCGCAACCAATATGCCTCAATCTCTTGCCCACTAATACACGTTTCAGCAATTGTAACTGATATCTTCATCTTCATTATAAATACAATCATAATCATTACATTTCAGCCCGCAAAACAAACATTTACTCAGCATATCAATACTTTGCCAGAAACATCATATATCTTTTTATAGGATTTGTTAAGAAACTTAGGGAAAAAAAAAAAAAAAAAAAAAAAAAAAAAAAAAACAGAATATGGACTCATTCTGCTATGTCGTCCGTGATGTAACACCTCAGAACACGCCACCCATCCTATTTGTTCGTCTTGCTCGATGCTACCATGTACCTGTGAGGGGAAACGCATTACGCATAAAAAGCATAGAATGTGTTTTTGAAGATGCAGAAGTATTACTTCAATATCCTTTTGTACTTTAATTATAATTCATCTTTACTTAAATAATCATCAGTATGTTATTTTTTCAGGGAGATAAGATCCATGCCACAATTCAGGGGCCTCCAATGTATACACTCCAAGGTCTTCCTAAAGTAGGGTTTGTGTATGCGATAAAGGATTTTTCAGTGGTTCATGATCAGAATCATTTCAAAACTACAACAAACGAATTTATGATCATGTTCAAAGACAACACAAAAATGGCTGAACTTTTCGAAACAGATTATGTTCCTCCCGTCCAACAAGTCAGTCTTAGTAAATTCAAAATTACTATAATTCAGTTATTTGTATATTATTATATGTAATGTCTATTTTTGTCAAATGTAACAGGAAGAAAGATTTGAGATACAAGTACATATGAATAGTATTCACAGCCTCAGACGATATTTACGCGTTGTATGCCAACTTTGTTCCCAAAGACTAACAAATGAAGGTCTTTTTTTTGTTTGCAACAAGTGTGGACCAACATACCATGTCGACACTTTCAGGTACAATAAAGAATAATTAACGTTTCTTTATGATTCAATTAACATATTTTATGAAATTAATACTTGCTTTATTAGAGCAAAGGCTGAGGTTCTCTTACAGGATGAAATGGGAGACATATATCAAACATTTTGGGAGAAAGAATGTGCAAGGCTCATTGGATACTGAAAGACACCATATTTGTTTTAATGTTTTACATTATGGTTTCACAGAAGGAAGGTTTTCGATAGTATTTACATTATATGTCTACTGCTTTCAAAGTTTATTTGAATTAAATAGGGTTTCCTTTAGACACTGAATTTGCGATAGCTACTAAGTTTAAATTTATTACTTTCATGTAAATTTGATTTCAATCTAACTGCTTGCAAAATTATATGATTCGTGTAGCACTTTTAAAAATATATTTGCATAAATAATAACATATTACAACAGGAAATATGAAAATTACAGTAGAATCAATTACAAGAATCAAATTTAACAAATTTATACACTAACATATTCTGTAATAAAAAATCATGGGGCACAGACACTTATCTGTATATTACTCTGTCCTCAATTTATGCATGTTCCCAACTTCAAAGGCCTTAATTTATGCATGTAACAAATCTTCTGATGTGGATTTGGCTCAATTCAACATGATCAACTGTAATATTAAAAAGCAAACAATATAGCAAACAATATAACAGTCATTTTTAAAATTTTCCACTGATTCATAGACAACTCTACATATACTTTCTGAATCTAAAGGTTTTACCTTACTTCGTAAAAATTACAATTGGACGTGCATTTTCGACTCTCTTTAAAAAAACCTAACAACACTCTTAAATATCTACTACATGCTGTAAGAATCAAATCTATTTCAAGATTTACACTTTAAATATCAAAGAAAATAATGCATGAAGATCTGTGATTACTTTTCTATATATTACTTAAAATAACAATTCGGATCTAGAAAAAAAAAAAACAGTTTTGGATCCATCTTATAAATTGTTAAAATCATTTTTCAATAGTAATATTATCTTATCTATTATAAACCAAAGATGATTGAAGTTAATAACATGAAAAATGAAATTAAAAAAACAAAATCTGCAAACAATAAAATTAAAAATAAAATAATTAAATAAAACATATATTAGAACTCGATCTATACTGAGGTTAGTCATTATTAAAGACTGCCTCATATAAACGAGTTCTCTTTCTATTTACCACAATAATTTATCAAGATCCAAACATTGTTTTCATCGATCCGGAATTCTTCAACCAAAGAATCAAACGGTTAAATTTTTCATAAGAATCATTCATGATGCAACAACATTACATGTCTACATCTCCATTATATATAACAATCAACTAACAAACGGAAATCAGGACAAAATAAGCTAACATACGCTATCGGAAAGATCCGACATATAAGAAAGTATGGATTTGATAAACTATTCAAAAAGTAGTGGACTTACATCAACAATTCGGAATAAGATACGAACATTAAAACCACATCTGTAGACATTCAGCTTCTAAGAAATTAGACGGCGAAGCTTAATCGCCTCGAATACATCGCGTTGGAGAGAAGAATAGCAAATATTGACGCGTATGTTACAGGTGTCTTAACCTAATTTTGCCCACAAAATATATATCCAATAGGTACTCATCGGCTGTAGCCTTTTAATTCAATTTTTTAAGGCCCAACCTGCACACTAAGTAATGGAAAGTGAATGGCCCATTCACATATACATATTAATTTACCTGGACATAAGGCCCATTTACCCTTTATTTGTGTAACAGTTTTATTATCTTTTTGAAATGGAAAAAAAAAAAACCAAAAAGTGTTACGTAAATTAAATAAAAGTTGAAAATAAGAAAACCAATTTGCACCAAAACTAATATATCCTTTTCAATATTTTTTTTCTCTACATCCAACATCATTTTCCTGCATTAGTACAAATTTTTTAATATCCACTTTTATTTTATTTAACCATATGCATCATTTATAATTATAACATATTATCAATTTATACAATTTATACTTAAAACGACTATAACCCGTGCATCGCACGGGTGAACAACTAGTTTAATACAATAACACTAATTAGAAAAACAATCAACTTACAAAATTCAATACTAGTTTAACTAATAATATTGGGAAGGAAAAGGGAAAAAGATTAAAGGGCTTGAGTTTGATTCTAAGTTAAAAATTAGTAACTTAGTACCAAATTACCTACGTATCCTCGATCTTCCGACTTAAGGAATCTGAGCCGTCCGTTTCTAACGGACACTCCACCAGATCTTGACACGCGGCATTTTTTAATATTTTTTTTTAACAAAAAAATAAATCTAATAAACCGCCGGTTACAACCGCTATGGGAATCGGCGGTTCACGGTTCCAGAAATGGCAGAATCGTAACCGAACCGTGGGTTCACCGGTTACGGTCCCGGTTCGGAACCAGACCCGAGTGAACGATTTTGGAACCGTTGACCGTCGGTTCGAACCGGCCGGTTCCCCGGTTCCAGAAACCGTCCGCCCACCTCTATATATAGGGCATTTATACCAATTTTTCGTATTCTTTAAATGAGAATTTATTTCATCTCAAAATAAGTTCTCAGCAACTTATAAACTATTTTCAAACATCCTCTAAATTATAATAAACGCAGTCTCAACTTCTTAGTAGCTACCCTATTGTAAATTGTGGGATGTTCTTTTTCCTTTTCTGAATCCTAGATTTACAACATTGCTATTATTGTGCGCAATAAAAGTCATTCTCTACATCTTAGTAACTACCCCATAGTAAATTGTGGTATGTGTATTTTTTTCTCCTGAATCCTAGGTTTTTTCCAATGCTCAAACTATTATGAACAAGAGCTGCCCCCAAGTGATATGTCATTGAACTATCTTATGTAATGCTCTATGTCTTCATTTGTAGCTTTACCATTTCCCACCGAGATATGAACCTGCACTTGGCCACAGGTATGTTTCCGCCATAGTTCTCCACTACCCACCAAAATTTGAAACCTCCACTCTACTTTTACTGTGCACCTACTTTCATGTCGATTGCTCTAAATTTCTCACCTTTTTCTTATTATGCATCTACTTTCATGTTGATTATTTTACCATTTGAGATGTGATTCAAGTGATGAGAGTTCATGACCTGGAAGATATGATCTCTCTAAGGCTTCATTTTTACCATTTTAGATTTAATAATAATAATAATAATAATAATAATAATAATAATAATAATAATAATAATAATAATAATAATAATAATAATAATAATAATAATAATAATAATAATAATAATAATAATAATAATAATAATAATAATAAATGAACTTCTCACTACAAACTAATTTTTTTTAACCAGAATTTGTGTGTTCAAAGATGGTTGCAATCTACAGGGTGAAGCAAACCCGAATAGATCATAAAATTATTTAAGAGGATACAAACATTGGGCCATATGTCAATTAACACAAGAGACTACTAGACAAAGAAAAACTAACCCGCGTCTCATTTCTGGCCTGCTCATGCTCATGGACCCAACTTTGGAACCTAGAATCACAACAAAAACAAGGATGCCCATCGTTATACTTTTTAAATAATAATAATAATAATAATAACAATAATAATAACAATAATAATAATAATAACAACAATAATAATTGTGAAGATTAATTGTCAATATCATCAAATTGCTGAGAATTGGTATAAAATGAAGAGATAATTCTAGAACCGGTTTATTCCTGATGAGAGCTGGGCTGGAAAATCAAGTTACAAGTCAAACCGGTGTCATAACCAACTCAAACCAGCAGTTACAACTAACAGGATGCTTGCAACAGTTTCTTGGGTCTTCGACAACGGTTTTCTATAACTGTTTTGCAGCTTGACTTGTAGCTTACGCATTTCCAGTTTTAAGTCTTTGTTTTGTATATATATCATGTCAGTGAGATGTAAGGAGGATAATCATTAAATTTTCCCCTTGTATTACAAACAGATTACGGAGAATTCAGGGTTAGGGTTCTTAGAAACAGTTTGAGGGTTTCGAATTGGGATTTCTTTGAACAGCTGTAATTCTTGTAATTGTTTGTTCTTATTAGTGAATTGAGGTGAGTAGATCCTCCGTGGATGTAGAACGAAAGTTCGAACCACGTTAAATCTCTTGTTCTTCATGTTTTAGTTTGGTTGTTGTGTTGTTTCTTGTTCGCTCGGTTTTAAGGTGATTCAGCCGAACAAGTCTTGCCTGTTCGTTCAGTTTGTGGCCGAGTCTGGTTTTTGTGATTTCATGTGATCAGGATTGTAACAAGTGGCGCCATCTATGGGAAACACCAACTCGTTTACAAAACTAAGTTATGGTTGGAATGAAGATTGAGGTTGAGAGATTTATAGGCAAGAACGACTTCGGGTTATGGAAGGTGAAAATGAGAGCAATTCTGATTCAAAATGGTTTGGCCATGGCTTTGAAACCTGAAGAAGACTGGCCTGTTGCAGAAAAACCAAAATATACAGAGATGGATCAGAAAGCTCTCAGTTCTATCATTTTATGTCTGGGAGATAGATAAACCACTAAGAGAAATCTCCAAAGCCAAGACAGCTATTGAAGCCTGGGGTAAATTGGAAAGTTTGTATCAGTCAAAAACTGTCACCAACAAGCTATTCCTAAAACAGAAGCCGTTGGCCTTCAAAATGACTGATGATAAAGGCTTGTTTGATCAACTGGATGAATTCAATCGATTAATTGATGATCTTGAAGATTTGGAAGTGAAAATGGATGAGGATGATAAATCTCTCATGTTACTCAATTCTTTGCCAAAATCTCTGGAAATTTTCAAAGATACGCTGATGTTTGGGAGACAGGACAAGTTGAGTTATGACTCAATTGTCACATCTTTGAAGACCAAAGGAATACAACTTCAAGGGGAGAAGAAGACAACACCTAGTGCTGAGGGTTTGAATATTAAATTCAAGAAACAGAACCAGAAGAAGAAATTTCAAGATCAAACTTAGAAAGATAAAAATCTTGAAAATTCTGGTACCAAGAAATCATCAGAATGGGTGGAGAAAAGAAGGTGATATGACTGCAAACAAACTGGGCACTTGAAGAAAGATTGTCCTCAAAAGAAGAAGAAAGTTATGCAAGAGAGGCAGATGCAACAGTTGTTGAAGAAGGATATGAAACAGCTGAAGTCCTGAATATTTCAGATGCAAGAATGTCTAATGAATGGGTCCTAGACACTGGATGCTCATTCCATATATGTCCAGATGAAAAATGGTTCCAAGAGTTAGACAAATCTGATGGTGGGTCAGTTCTATTGGGAAATGACCACTCCTGCAGAGTTCAAGGGATTGGATCTGTTAAAATGCAGATGTTTGATGGTGTCTCAAGAGTTATCTCTCAAGTAAGGTATGTTCCTGCTCTTAAAAGAAACCTGATATCATTAGGATCACTAAATGCATCAGGATGTGAATTCAGCACAGTAGATGGGTTTATTCATATAAGTAAGAATAACAAGATTGTGATGAAAGGAAAGAAACAAAATGGGTTGTTTATCTTGATTAGAAAATCAGTGCTTGGTCCTGTGAATGTTACTTTGAGCAAATCTGAACTGATATTATGGCACAAAAGAATGGGCCATATTGGAGAAAAGGGCATGATAGAATTATCCAAGAAAGGAGTGTTTGGGAGTTTGGGGTATAACAAATTAGATTTTTGTGACCAATGTGCACTTGGCAAATCCAAGAAACTAGCTTATGGAAAAGGAACTCACAGCACACAAGAGCCACTGGATTATGTGCACTCTGATATCTGGGGACCTGCTAGAACTGAAACACATGGTGGAGGTAGATGTTTCATGACAATCATAGATGATGTTAGTAGGAAGGTGTGGGTGTTCATTCTCAAACAAAAGAGTGATGCATTCACTAAGGTTAAGGACTGGCTTGTACAGATTGAGAATCAGAAAGGCAAGAAGCTTAAACACATAAGGACTGACAATGGTTTGGAGTATCTATCAGCTGAATTCAATTATTTATGTAGGGATAAAGGCATCACAAGACACAGAATTGTCCCATTGAACCCTCAGCAAAATGGTATAGCTGAGAGAATGAACAAAACAATTCTAGAAAGGGTTAGGTGCATGCTGGTGGATGCTAAACTTCCAGAATCCTTCTGGGGAGAGGCTGCTAATACAGCATGTTACCTGATCAACAAAACTCCTTCATCAGCTCTGAAATGAAGTCTGGTATGGAAAATTATCATCTTATACTAATCTTAAAGTGTTTGGATGCTTGGCATTTGCACATGCCAGACAAGACAAGTTGGATCCTAGAGCTTTGAGGTGTGTGTACATTAGCTATCCTGAAGGAACCAAGGGATATAAACTGTGGTGTCTTGAAAAGGGACGCCAGAAAGTGATAATCAGCAGGGATGTAAAGTTCAATGAACAAGTAATGGGGTATGTCTCAACAAGAGATAATAGTGAAGTTGATGGATTATTATCAACTGAAAATACATATGTTGAGGTGGAGATACCTGATACAAGAAATCATCAGAATAATGATGATTCCAGTGAAAGTTTATCTGATGATGATGGTCAAACTAAGGGTCATGGTCTGAGAAATTATAATTTAGCCAGAGAAAGAACTAGAAGGCAAATTCATCCTCCAAACAGATATGTTCAAAAACTGGTGAGTTCAAAGTGGATCTTCAAGAAGAAACTAGAAATTGGTGATGGTGAGAAAATCAGATACAAGGCAAGGCTTGTAGCAAGAGGATTTACCCAAAGAGAAAGAATAGACTTCAATGAAGATTTCTCACCTATTGTTAAGCACTGTTCCATCAGATTTTTACTTGCTAAAGTGACACAAGAAGACTTGGAATTACAATAGCTTGATGTCAAACATGCATTTCTGCATGGGGATCTAGTAGAAGACATTTATATGAAGCAACCAAAAAGATTTATACTTCCTGAAACTGAAGACAAAGTATGTCACCTCAGGAAATCTCTATATGGCTTGAAACAGAGTCCTAGGCAGTGGAATAAAAAATTTAATGATTTCATGATCAAGGCTGGATTCACAAGAAGTTTGTATGATAGTTGTGTTTCCGTTGAAAAGGGTACAAAGGAGGATCAAGTTTACTTACTTCTATATGTGGATGACATGCTCATTGCTAGCAAGAGTGAGGTGAAGATACAGAGGTTAAAACAAAAATTAAGCTCAGAGTTTGAGATGAAGGACTTAGGAGATGCAAAGAAGATCCTGGGAATGGATATTATCAGGGACAGAATTGCTGGAAAAATGTACTTATCTCAAAGAAACTACTTACAGAAAGTGTTAGAGAGGTTCAATATGCATGAATCAAAGTCAGTAATCACTCCAGTGTGTCAGCAGTTCAAACTATCAAAGGAGCAGTGTCCAAAGACTTCAGCAGATACAAAGTTTATGAGTTTTGTTCTATATGCAAGTGGGGTTGGCAGTCTAATGTATGAGATGATATGCAGCAGACCAGATCTTGCTTATGGGGTATCCTTGGTTAGTAGGTTCATGTCTAATCCTGGAAAGGATCATTGGGAAGCCTTAAAGTATATTCTCAGATACTTGAAAGGAGCTATCAATCTAGGGTTAAAATTTGAGCAAGAAGACAGGATAACAGATCCTTTAATGGGATATGTAGATTTTGCTATGAATTTGGATTCTAGAAAATCAATATCAGGACATGTGTTTGTTCTTTATGGTACTGATGTAAGCTGGAGGTCAATACACCAGTCTCAGGTGGCCCTTTCAACCACAGAAGCAGAATATATAGCAGTGACAGATGTTGTGAAAGAAATTGTCTGGTTAAAGGGCATTCTGAAAGACTTTGGGATTGTACAGAAGTGTGTTACTGTTTTGTGTGATAATCAGAGCACTTTACACTTAGTTAAGAACCAAGTTTTCCACGAGAGATCAAAGCATATAGATGTTAAACTTCATTTTGTGAGAGATATAGAATCTGGATCTGTTATGGTTAAAAAGGTGCATACAGATGAAAATGCTGCTGACTTTCTTACAAAGTATTTGCCTGGATCGAAGTTTGGTCATTGCACACGCTTGATGAAGCTTGTGCCTTGTGTTTGAAGTCATAAACTGAAGATGGAAGAGGAGATGAAGCAATCTTGATTCATTGAGGTGAAGATTTGTGAAGATTAATTGTCGACATCATCAAATTGTTGAGAATTGGTATAAAATGAAGAGATAATTCTAGAACCGGTTTATTCCTGATGAGAACTGGGCTGGAAAATCAAGTTACAAGTCAAACCGGTGTCATAACCAACTCAAACCAGCAGTTACAACTAACAGGATGCTTGCAACAGTTTCTTGGGTCTTCGACAACGGTTTTCTGTAACTGTTTTGCAGCTTGACTTGTAGCTTACGCATTTCCAGTTTTAAGTCTTTGTTTTGTATATATATCATGTCAGTGAGATGTAAGGAGGATAATCATTAAATTTTCCCCTTGTATTACAAACAGATTACGGAGAATTCAGGGTTAGGGTTCTTAGAAACAGTTTGAGGGTTTCGAATTGGGGATTTCTTTGAACAGTTGTAATTCTTGTAATTGTTTGTTCTTATTAGTGAATTGAGGTGAGTAGATCCTCCGTGGATGTAGAACGAAAGTTCGAACCACGTTAAATCTCTTGTTCTTCATGTTTTAGTTTGGTTGTTGTGTTGTTTCTTGTTCGCTCGGTTTTAAGGTGATTCAACCGAACAAGTCTTGCATGTTCGTTCAGTTTGTGGCCGAGTCTGGTTTTTTTGATTTCATGTGATCAGGATTGTAACAATAATAATAATAATAATAATAATAATAATAATAATAATAATAATAATAATAATAATAATAATAATAATAATAATAATAATAATAATAATAATAATAATAAAAATTATTATGTAGTTATTTATTTTTAAATAGAGGAAGCTTTGCTAATAAAAGTTGGGACTATAATAAGATGTTTGTACGTTGCTTGCAAAGCAACAACAAGAATCAAAAGTTAAAGAAACGTGTAAATTATGAGTGGGACTTGGGTGCATAAGATGCACAATAGAATGTATTGCACATTTTCTCTAAAAGTCTCCTAAAAAGCACTGAACTCTAAAAGCCTAAATTCTAAAAAAACCCTAAAACTCCCCAAAAATCTTAAATCATAAACCCTAAAAACTCCTAAAAAAAAAAAAAAAAAAACCTTAAAACTCCCTAAAAAATTTCAATGCGCATAAATTTTTGCCATAAATTATAGGTGCGTGCTTCGAATATATCACTTAGTTATCTATCAATTATATATAAAAAATGTTTCTCAAAAAAAATTATATATAAAAAATGATGAAAGGAACAAAAAGAAAAGGCACAACCAAACAATAAAGGATTTGACTAATGGGGAGGCGATATTCATACTGAGTTGGCATTTGGCAATAATTGCTACCTTATCTTATTGATGTCGTCATATTATGGCTATCTCATGCAGTGCACCGAAGTACACTGATAAAGTAATATTTAAATTAAATATTATACTACCTCCGTCCCGCTCAGATTTGCACGTAGGGATGAGCACGGAGGTTAAGAAAAACCTATTTTTTGTTTTTTTGTTGACTTTCTGAAAGGTGTAGATTGAAAATGGAAATTTTGAGGGTGGAGATTATTTGAAAATTTTCTTTTTTAAGAGTGTGCAAATCTGAGTGGGACGGACCGAAAATGAAAGTGTGCAAATCTGAGCGGTACGGAGGGAGTATAATTTTATTATTTAAAATATATATATTTTATATTTAATATAATAAATATTTTGAAATATATATAATAAAACTTTAAATAGTGTAAATATTATATCTCCTATGCAATATTCGGATTTGAATATATACTTATTTATTGATAAATAAATTATTATATAGAATAAAATAAAATTAATTATTAAATAAAACAAATTGAAAAAACCAAATTTGATGGCTTTTTCAAATTTAAACATAGCTTTAGTCATTCACTATTCTTCTTAACCTATGCAAATAAACCTAAATAGTTCAATTAATTATATATGTTAAGACAAATACAAATATAATAACACACAACTTACTAAAAATAAGATAATATAATATAAAATAAAATAATGATTAGTTTTTCTATTTAAATAATAATCCCGTACTTTTATTGTTAAAAATTGTCAATTTGTTATTTTTGTATAATTTTTTTTTTTTTACTTATATTAGTGCATGTGTGTGTATACTTGTATACATATGTAAAAATTTAAGATATAAAAATAAAAAAGTTGATTAAGCTCATAAAAAAAGTCTAATTCACACAAAAGAATTAAAATCTAATTCAACTCAAAGATGGTGAAAAGATGATTGATTTGATGTATTATATGTAAAAATCGAAGAGAAACCACTTAAGCATGTGGCATTCTCTTAATTAAACTGATTTTATAGAATTTTTAGAAAGAAAAAAAATTAAATTATGATGATACTCATAATTTAAAATCTATAATTTTAGATCTCTTCCCCATTCTTAGTTGATTTTGTTTAGGAATATTTAAATAGTCTAATTATATTATTTCATTAATACATCTCATTTTCCATGATTTTACTCTTGCATTAAATTATAAAAGTTTAAAGTATACGTGTTTATCCATTGGATTTTTTTGTTTTTTATTGTGAGATATTATTCCTTCATAAACTCTTCTTTATATTTGAATTAATTTTTTACAGAATATCATAAAGTATAAAATATGAGATTTTATTTCACTGAGTTTATATAAAATTATGTTTCTTGCAATATTTCTGTGTAGGGTAATGTAAATATGCAATTATTATTATTATTATTATTAATTTTTTTTTTTTTTTTTTCTTTCAACATTTTTTTTTTTTTTTTTTTTTTGCTTTTGATGTTTCGTTCTTTCAACCGATGTATTATTTGATAAATAGATATTGATTCTAAAACCACCCTTCTTTAATAGACATTAATTTTTGAACGGGAAAATTCAGTTTTAGTCCTGTATATTAGGTCTTGTCTAGTAAAAATCCTGCATGTTAGAAAATTTCAATTTTAGTCTCGTATGTTTCAAAACTTGTCCAATTTAAGGACACTGGCCATTACAAATGGCCAATTTGGCTGCAATTAATCACGTGCGACGCGTGTGACTAATAACATTTAGAAAGATGAAGAAAGAAAGAAAAATAAAATGAAATGCACCTCATACGAGATTTGGGGTTTAACTTTTACTTTTCTTTTGGCGAGCTATTAAAGTAATTTAATGATTTGACATGTTATCTGGACAAATACTTGACGTGTAAGCATTAGCACTGGAAAGCCCTAAATTTATTAGTCTAATTCCGGCTAAATTGGTCTCGGTGATGGCCAGTGTCCTTAAATTGGACAACTTTTGGAACATACAGAACTAAAATAAAAAATTTATAATATACAAAACTTTTACTAGACAAGGCCTAACATACAGGTCTAAAAATGAAATTTTCCCATTTTTGAACCACATTTATCCAATCAATATTTTTCCAATTATCAAAAGTAGAGTTTCCTCATTGTGTGGACCATTTAAAATAAATTCATTTATCAGAAAATCATACTTAAATAATCACATAAAATAAATTGAATAATTTATTTTTTAAATGGGGAATTTAAACTATCTAGTAGCTTTTTATTTCATGAAAAATTTGTTTGATTTATTTTTAATTCCAATCAAGATCAAATGCAAAAAATTGAATTAGAAGTGGGTATTCAAATCTAAGCCTAATAATTAACAATCAAACAATTGCATATTTTATATAAATATAATTCATATAGTATCAAATTAAATATTGGAAAAAGAGGAATAAATTTTATCTATTGTTAGTAAAAAAATAAAATAATAAAGGTTATTCGTGTCAATAGTTTCGAAAAGTATTTTTGAAAAAATTTGAGAGAGAGAGAGAGATAAAAAAAAATAACAAAACATATCTCTAAAGAAGAACTAAAGGAAGCATGTTGTTCATTCGGCATGGTCTTTTTCCTTTAAGACAATCCAAGATTTACCTCAGAATTAAGAAATTGAAAAATGCATATTTAACTATTTCTGAATCATTATGATATTATATTAGTAAAAATTAGAATTTCCCCATCGTTCGATGCACAATTCAAAATATATTTATTTTTATTTATAAGTCAAATTTAATAGAAATTGTTCAACTCACAATAGATATTCAATTATAAACTCAATAACGAACCAACACAGATGTTGTTTATTTTAAACTTAATATTTTATATTAAGATATTTAATATTAGTATTAATACTGAGAAATGATTATTGATTTTTATCTATTATAGATAAAAAACAATTAACAATAAAAAAAATTATCCATGCCTTTAAGATGTTGGAGAAATACTATTAAAAAGTTAAAATGGGATAAGCGAGAGAACTATATAAAAAAAAAATTGAACAAATCATTAAATTTTGTAATCCCTTGCACAGGTGCATCTTGTTCATTCACTATTTTTTTGTCTTACATGAAATATTGTTAGCTCTTACTGTTTTTCTAAAATATTATATTAGTAAGATAAAATTATATAGATTTCTTTGCACGATCAAATTAACGTTTTCAAAAATAAATTAAATTGAGTGTTTTAGAAAAAGTTATGTATTGAATACTAATAAAAATAAATATTTTTAAAATACTTAATTAATTTTTATCTCCATCTTATACCCAATACAAATAATCGAGCTCACACTATATACGCAAATTTATCCTGAAAATCAATGAATACTTGTGTTTTTTTTATGTAACTTATTTTGAAATATATTATATAAATGTAAATTAAAGACCATAAAAAATTATTTTAATCTATTATACATAAAATGAAAATATTATTGGAGAAGTATTCTTGTATTACGTTTTGGGGAAAAAAAAATTGTATATATAATAAATCAATCATGAGCTACTTGCTAAAATTATATGTATATATATACATATAGATATACACACATATCGACACACAAACACATATATCTTACTACATTAGTTAATATTAGACTTTGTATTTTTAACAGGTAAAATAGGCAGAAAAATGTCTTTGCAATCCTTAAAGGTTCTATTTTATTATATAGTAAGATAAATATATTATACTTAATACTAACATGATTCTCACAAAATAATAAATAAATATATTAATAACTTATTCCCTTATTCTATTAAAAGGAAAATTTAATTTAACACTCCCATGAAAAGATTTAATGATATTGTACTAGTTCCCATTTGTAACCTAAATGTGGTACCTATAAGCATCCATAATAAGTACTCATATATTACCAAATAATTAACCAGTGAACAATTGCTTTTTCTTTAATATATTATACTTTTATATACATGATATGAATGTCAAATTAAAGATCATGAAAATATGATTACTTTGAGACATAATACGTAAAAAAAATTGTTAGAATACAATTTATTATTTGTATTTAAAAAATTAAGAAAATATTTTTTTATAAGAAGCAATGGTGGGGAAGGAACAAACAAATCAAAAGTTAGCACTTGTATAAAAAACGCAAAATATTTTTGAGGAGAAATTCAATTTACAATTTTAACTCTCTTGTGTAGTTATTTTAATATCACTCATAATTTTTAAAGCTCTGACGTTAAATATTTAATTTTTTCTTTCTAAAATTAGATTCTCATTTGCAACTTTTAACTTTTTATGTAGTGTTATTCTAGATATTAGTATGTCCCCCGTTGCGATGCATGGGAAAGACCTTAATAATTTTTATTTTATATAAAACAATGTCATTTTGTTTAATGTTAAGAAATTCGAGGTGGAAAACTCGGCACGACCGATTACCACGACACGAACTCATATAATAATTTTGAGTTCGGGTGGATGTCTATTAGACCTGGGTCGTTATAGGGTCAACCTGATAAGAAATGATAAAATCTGGATCAACGATAAAATTTTGGTCGGCCAAATCAAATAATTGCCCTATAACTTTAATATTCTAATTATAACCTATGAGTAATAATTTAATATTCTAATTATAACTTATGAGTAATAACACAGATGTCACTCTAAGAAGAGAACCTACTGAATCAGAAACAAATGCCCTAAAATAACCAATAGTAACAACATCTGTCTCGCTACTTGTAAGTTATTTATCAAGAATCACACTGATTTAATTAATCCTATTTCAAAAAAAATAAAGCAAAGGCACAAAAACATATTCAGAGATGAACAGTTAAGACAGGAACAAATGCCCTCAACAAGTTGAAATACCGATAACAAAAACTCACCCCTTGGCAGTGCCAAACAAAATCTTCATACGCCCCTCCCACAGGAGGTGCCCAAGATGTGCCATAGCTCCATGGAACCATTCCTCAAGATTTCCATTGATGTAAGGCTGTCAAGTCAACCTTGGATAATGAGAATGATAAATTCAAGAGAGTTATGAATATACCTTGGCAAATAAGTGAGAGGATGCTTTTGTTGAATGGTGATTTTTTTATGAAATGCAGTGTGAAGATGTGATATTTATAATATATTAGGTCAAAAGTCCCATAACATAATAATCCAAAATATAGGAGTTTTAAAATCTGTCAATTTTTATCGATTTCAAATTTCTTTGTTGTTAAATTTGAATAATTTATAAATGATTTTACAATCAAATTTATAAAAAAATAGATTAATGGTGGATGTCGTATTATTAAGTAAGATAAGATAAGATTGATATATTTCAGTTTTCGAAATGAAGTGAATATATTAACAGATTCATCAATTAATTAAAATGGATTATGTATTCAGTCAAATACTGTCAGTTGCTAAAGTTAAGGGATTTTATTTTGTAAATTAAATCTATATGCTTATTTATTCTTTATTTTTAGGGAGGGATATCATACCTTCCACAAAAAATGTGATTCGATTTAATTTTTACCAAATTAGTTAGTTAAGGAAACCGTTTTCCTAATTTATCGGAGTAAAAAATGGTAGGTCAGTGGGCCCCATAAATTAAAATTTACAGCCAAATAATAAAATAAAATAATTTTTCAAATAAGTATATAAATTGGGGGGGTGGAGGGGGATGAAATGTTTTATTTCCAGATGAAAAAATAATACATTGTTTAGATAGTTGGAATTTAGGGTTTGTAATTAGTATTTTTTATCCTAATTTTCTGTGATAAAATAAATTTGTAGATTTGTTTGCATAGTAATTTCGAAAAAAAAAATAGCTAATTTATTTGGGTATTGTAACATAAAAAATATCGATAAAGATTCATTCTAAAAATTTATGGTTAAAGATTGATTTGTATCTTACGATTTGATAATTTTTTAAAGTAAATCTGGATACAACTAATTATTACTTATATTTAGGGACAAAAAACTGAGTCCAATAAATTCAGCAACAACTTCCCTAATTTTGCGAAAACATTACCATTACATATATATGTACCAGATTCAGAGATATTTTAGGCATATATTGTGTTTTTTTTTAATTAAAAAAATATTTTTTATTACCAAATATAGTAAGCAGTTTGGGCGGGAAAAATCAGCTTTTTTCAAAAGTGGTAACAATACATTTTGTTACTATATATACTAGTATCGCTCCTGTGCGATGCACATAAATTTATTTAAAAAGTAATTATTTTATTAAATTAAATATAATATTATCTAATATAAAAAAAATAGAATTATTATATTCTAACTAAATGAATATTTGAATAATCATTTTTTAT
Organism: Ajuga chamaepitys; assembly: GCA_958295605.1. NCBI lineage: Eukaryota > Viridiplantae > Streptophyta > Magnoliopsida > Lamiales > Lamiaceae > Ajuga > Ajuga chamaepitys. The sequence continues at coordinate 31,979,636 of OY282499.1, read as the reverse complement.
TTTTTACGATCAACTGAACTTTGCGGTTTCCCACCTTTGTAATCTTTGGTAGCAATTTTCGAAGAGAAGAGAAACTATTGAAAAATAATAAAAATGTTTAGAAAATACAATATTAATTTTTAAATTCTAAACAATTATTTAAAATATCATAAACTTAACTGAAAAAATGTAGAAATTATTTTAATAAAAAATAAATTTTCGTAAAAAAAGATCGAATAATTTTGATATTACTTCAAATAATTTTAAATATTTTTAAAAGAATTTATTTTTTCAAAAAAATAATTAAAAAGATACTTATATCATAAAATTAGACTTTTCATAGATACTTCCACATGTCTTAAACGAAATTTTAGAAATTTTAAAATAATTTTTCAAGATAACATTCAAATAGTTTAAATAAAATTTTAGAGTTTAAAAGAATTTTCAGAAATTTATAGTAGTTTTATGATTTAAAAAAAAGTAATAACTTTTTATTTTGGCGGCGACTATTTGCAGCCCACTAATTTTATTAATTAAAATATTATTATAAATTAACTATATTACCCTTAATGATAACAAAATATAAATAATTTAAAACATTAAATATATTTAATTTATAAAATTTAAAAAAAAAAAAAATCTCCTTCTCTGTCATCATCACCAGATTCATTCTATCACAATCTATAAACCCTAATTTTTTCAAGGTTTCTTTAATAGAGGATCTAATTAACAATGATAAAATCAGTTAATACGGACAAAGTAAACGGCCTTATTGTGGTCACCGTTCGATTACACGGGGCTAAATATAGTGTATTGTGTTCGATTTTAACGACACGACACATATTCAACCAACAAAATTGAAAAAAATTACAGATACGAGTTACGACTTTTATGGTGGACTTTTCAGTCGACTTTGCATTCACAAATTTCTTTTTTAACGAAATTGATGTGCCGATAATCAATTCCACAGAAAAATTGCTTGCGAGATGGTGATGAGAACGTTCTGTATTTATTTAAGTAATCTTTTCTTTTTTCCTTTTTCATATTTTAATTAATATTTTTAATATTGATTTTAAATGATATAATTTAATAAAAAAAGGGTATAATTGATAATCAGTGGGTTGTATTAAGAATTTATTTATTTATTTTTAAAATATAAGTGGGCTACATTGAGAAGTGGGCTACGAATAGCCGCCGCCTTTTATTTTTCTTGCTTAAAATTATTTGATTTGAACTTTTTTTTACAAAAAAAACCTCCAATTTTTAATATATTTTCAACATGTTTAAGTTAATTTTCTGGTATTTTAAATGAACTTTAGAATTTAAAAAAAAAATAGATTTTTTAACAATTTATGTTATTTAAATATTTTCTAATATTCTTTTATTGTTCGCACTTAAATTGCTGACAGAGGTTGCAAGCGTGAAACAATGTGTAGTTCACGTTGTGATTGAAAAACAAAAAAGAAACTGAAAAACGCGCATACTACATGTTGCAAAATAATATAAATCCAAAATATAAATAATGTAAATATCAATATCTCCCAAGTGATGTATGGATTTAATATAACTTACATTTTATAAATATAATATTTTATAAATTTACATTAAGATATATTATTAAATGTTAAAAAAAAAATTATATCTACTTGTAAGAATGAATATCTCCTAATATTGAAACCCAAATATATATTTAGTGCGTGTGTATGTATGTGTATCCACCTTAACCTATGCGAACACCGCAATAGCCTAATTGAAAATGAATATTAAAACAAATACAAATAAAATATATCAAATAAAATAAATTGAATTGTATTATAAGAAAATTAGTGTTTTCTTTTATTTTTTTAAATGTTTTGATTTATCCAAATAATTTTTCAAATTTTAACTATAACTATTTACTTTATTTTAAGAAAAAATAATTTTTCAAGTTTTAATATTTTACATGGTGGTTTAATCTACTCAAATACTTTTTAGATTTTAAATAAATCTTTATATTAATAAAATAAAATTCAATGATTATTCTATAGTTGGACTAACAAAATAAAGCATATGAATTCTTCATTATATCTGAGTAATATATGTATATGTTGAAATTTATTTAAATATACAATTAATATATATATATATATATATGTCTGTATATTTTGCTTGGGTTGCAAAATATGAAAAAATGCGACAAAGTATTGTTTATATTGAAGTCAACTATGTGCTTGTATAAATGAAATGAAAACAAAGAGTATACAAAAGATAACATCAAAACCCAAAACGCTTTACGAGAAGGCTAAAACAATAGCCAAGAAACACGGCGCAGCGCGTGTATCTAAAACAAATGTCGAAACTACCACAAGCCGATAGGAGACTAGAAAGTCTTACAGATCTAAGACGCTAAATGTGGGGGAGCAACCACAGAGGGGGACCAAACGTCATGAGTGCGAGGCCAAACACTCATCAAAGGGAGTGAGATCTGTGTTCCGGGAGCAGCATCCGAAACGCAAGTGGTATGTAGAGCAGGGAATGTTGTGCTGGTACAAGCAAATCCAGCTGAAGACGACAGAGCAATGGTTGCCGTGGAGGTCCCATTCAATATTGTTTATATTGAAGACTCTAAAAAATCTAGTTAGCTCAAGCATGTTAATTTTATTTTTTAAATAGAAATATAGATTGTAGTACATATAAAATCTCATAGTTTAGATTGCAAAGTGTAATTATTATTTATAAAGAAATAATATTAATAAATAGAAAATATGAATATGTAATAAAAAATACAATAACTTAATTAGTCAATCATTAAATTGTACATTAACTTTTACTTTTAATTTAATAAAGTATATATTCATTTATTAAGGAAGGTAACACTTAATATTGTATTAATTTGAAGAAAAAATATAATTATTGTTTTTAGAAGAAATTAAGAATGCATTAAAGATATATTTTAGGCGGGAAAAGGTAATTTACAATAATAACCCTCATTTTACTTATATATATATATAGATATAGATATAGATACTCAAATACTACCTCCGTCCCACTTAAACTTTCCTACTTTTCTTTTTGATTTGTCTCAACTTAACTTGTAAGCCCATAAATGACAAATTTATCTCACAATCTTCACCCTCAAAATCTCCGCCTTCAATCTTCACCTTTAATTAAGTCAAAGATTCCACAAAATCTATTTTTTCTTAATCTCCATGCCCGGTCAAAGTAGGAAAGTTAGGCCGAGACGGAGGGAGTACTTCTATTTTCAAATAAATTATAACATTAACAATATGAATTCCAAAAGTTATTCAACAATTTGAATGATAATTTAAAATATATGAGTTCTTCAAAATATTTTAATATTCATATTATATTTGGTATTGTAATTTATCAAAAAAAAAATTATTACAAATATTATATTTACATTAAGATAAAAATTGATTAATTGAAATAAAATTGCTTAGGTTGCAACGAGTAAAAAAAAGTACAATTGAAGTTAGCGCAACAAAGTATTTTTAAATTGCAAAGTATAAAAATACATGTTGAAGTTGATTTGCTTAAAAAAGAAACATATAAAGATAGAAAAGTTCAACAAATATCATTATAGGTTGTGAAGTGTAAACTTACTTAATAAAATAGTTTTAACAAAATATGCATTCTATAAATTGTGAATTATGAATAAGTAATAAAAAATAATCTAAAAAATAATTATGATAGATAAATATATGTATGCTCAATGCTATTGTACTTCCGTGACTAATCAAATAAAAATTGTTATTATAAATATAAATATAAATATATATATATATATATATTAGAAAATTTAATGATTTAGAAAATTGATTATAAAATTAAATATTAACTTTTTTTTCTTTGATTTAATAAAGTAGGAGTTTCACTAATCTTTCTTCCAGGCATAATTTAAATAAAGAAAATATTTGAAAATTATGTCAAATAAAACAAATTGATTTGTTATACCTTAAAAAATTCAACTAATATGTTTATAAGAAAATTGTTTTAATTTTAAGTTGTAGCGTAGACCCAATATTATAGTCCAATTCGCAATAAACACTCAAATATAATCCAAATAATTAACCAATAAATAATTTATTTTTTTATATTATATATCTCAATAAAATATATGGGATATTGATGTTAAATTAAAGATCATGAAGAGATGAATAATTTGATATATTATACATAAAAATAAATTAAAATAAAAAAAATTATTTGTAATTTAAAAACTGAAAGAAAATAATGAATGTATCAAAACTGATAATTTTTTTTTTTTATAAAATTACTATCTAAAATTTTAGGAGGAAAGGCTAAACTAATATAAATGACCTCTATTTGATATATATATATTACAGTACTTGCAAAACTTTTTCCGCAGATCCATTAAATTTCTTTTGGAAAAGGTTTTAAATGTATGATTTTACTTCTAATAGATTTTTGCTACTTTTAAATATATTATAGTGATATTTTTATATTTTAGAATTATAATCATGAATAATTACATTTATGTTGTTTCTAATTATATTTTAAAAATATTCTATAACAGTAATTAGGGTTACTCGATATCCAAAAACAAAATCAACTATAAAATGGAAGAGATCAACCAAAAGAAGGACGAGGATTTTATATAGGCAATTTTCTCAATATTAAAATTTCCCGTCGTGCAATGCAAAGTATATTTATTATAAGAAAATTAAAGTTAAATAATTGAACAGTATAATTAGATAACTTACTTTTTTAAATAATAGAATATTAAATTATTTACTCTATCCGTTTCTTTTTAATTGATCTTTTAGCTTCAAAATGATTTTTCGAATTAATTGATCTTTTAGATTTTTTCACCATTTCTCTCAATTTTACCCATATGCCAAACCTAAAATATCTCTTACTTTTCAACTTAAATTTGAGATAGATGTGAGAAAAGGAGATTAACCGGGTATATTTGGAATTTGAATTCTTAATTCTTTTACTTTTTTCTAAAAAATCAATTAAAAAGAAATGGAGAGAGTAATAATTTTAACTTGATTAATAAAAATTATTTAATTTATTTTTATTTGAAATTCATATCTAATGTAAATAATTTAACTCACAATAAATATTCAAATTTAAGCACAATAATCAACTAACAAATAATTGTTTATTTTATACTTAATATATTACTCCCTCCGTCCCGCAATTTCTTTTTTCGGCCGTCCCACCCTATTTTACGCACTCCCAAAATGGAAAGAAATCTTACAATCTCCACCTTTGAAAAAGTCAACTAAAAAGAAAAAAAAATTTAATTTACGCATCGAAATAGGTGTGCAAATTAGGTCGGGACGGAGGGAGTACATCATAATATTCAATATTGGTATCAGATTAAATACTACAAAAAAAAAATGTTTGTTTTTTATCTATTGCAAATAAAATAAATGGATTTAGAAATTAATAAAAAAAAAAGTGCAAGTAGGATGTAGGAAAAATTAAAACATTTCAGAAAGAGGGAGAGAGAGAGAGTTACAAAAAATAAAGTAGGACTCTAAGTTAGGGGTGTGCATGCAGTGGGGGGGGGGGGGGGGGGTGGGGGGGGGGGCGCAGTGGCAATTTTTTTTATATATTTTTTTCTATATATAATATTATGAATATATATGTATATATCTACATATATATGTACTGATATTTAAAATCCCCCGCAATTTTTTTTGATAATTTTTTTTATATATATTTATTATGTACGCGACATATCTAAATATGTCGGTTTTGATACTGAAATAGTTTAAATATATCAAAATGTAGGGTATAAAAGTAGTAAAAATGTATCATTTTAAAAAAAAAAATTATCGTTGTTACTTATACTTGTATTTGTACACCACCCCCCTAAAGTAAAAATCCTACGTCCGCCACTGTGTGCATGGAACTCGGGATTTATCCAACTGTATCGAAAATCGAACTGAAAAAGAACTGTTGACTTTTGACTTTCTCCGAACCGAACTGTACCGAAAGATATTATGGTACGGTTCTGGATATTCAGTAATATCCTTACCGAGAACCGTATCAAACTGTACCGAACTGACCTGAGCCGTCCCATATCGAAAATCGAGATTACAAAAATATATTAATAATTTCAGACATCGAGTAGTTTACTAGTTTTGTGCATAATTTTCATATATTACTACTTTTTTATGACCTTACTTGAAAAATTTACTTATAACTTGATGTTTATGTCAATATAAATTTTAATTAATTGCAACTCAGATGTGAGTATCTTGATTTTGTTTCTAGCTTAAATTTTGATATTAAAAGTCTTGAAAAATCTCTAGATTACCGAGTATCTCGTACTCAAAAAAATCGTCTCAGGAGATCCATTAGATCTGAAATATTGTACCGAATTTTTGGATGGTTCGGTACGGATCTTTATAAGTTTCGATTCGGTTCCGGTCCTTAGATATTGAAAAAATCGAACTTTGAGACGGTATTGAATTTTCAAATCCCCGAATCATACTGTCCCGTGCACACCCTTACTCTAAGTTTTATCCATCCTTAACATGGAAACATGTGTTCCTCCGCTATTTTTTTCTTTTTTTGTTCTTTATAAATAAATAAATATTATCTGTGAATTTAGAAATAAATGTTTAAAAGATATAAGAAAATAACTAATAGTTTAAAAAGATTAGTTAATAAATATTTATAAAAAAACTCAATTTTTATTTGTATCTCAGACCCAATCAAATAATTCAATTCATATTACATAAACAAATTAAACCCAAATAATCGGCAAACAAATTTATTTTTTTAATAGAACTTAATTTAAAATATACAATATAGATGTCAAATTAAAGGCCACAAAAAAGATTAATTTGCTATATTTTACAATAAAAAGAGATTATTTGTTTTTAGTTTATTTTATTTTTATTATAAAACGAATCAATCAAAAGCTATAACCTATAATTTTTTTATATACCAAATTGCAAACAAAATTTGAATTAATTTTGAGAAGATTTTGCAATATATATACAAATCTCTACCATATTTATGTAATTTCTTATTATGTTAGTTGTGATATAAACCTACTATTTTTAGAAGGTGAAATGCTCGAGAAAATATAGTTTATTTTCTTTTATAGAGGGTTCCCTTTTAGGCAAAAACTTGGGTGCATATGATACACAATAGTGCTTAATGTACAAACAGATTCAAATTTACGCGCGGGTCGCGCGTGACCCGCATGATTTTTTTTTTTTTTTTTTCTTATAGTAGACTTATATGTTCTTGTAGTATAGTAATTTTGTATTTAGAGTGGACTTATTGTGTTCTTCAGTAGACTTATCGTGTTCTTGTAGAATAATTATTTTTGGTTCAGAGTAGACTTATTGTGTTCTTACAATAGACTTATTGTGTTCTTGTAGTATAATAATTTTGTGTTTAGAGTCTTGTAGTATAGTAATTTTGTGTTTAGAGTCTTGTAGTATAGTAATTTTGTGTTTAGAGTAGACTTATTATGTTCTTCAATAGACTTATCGTGTTCTTGCAGTATAATTATTTTGTGTTTAGAGTAAACTTATTATGTTCTTGCAGTAGATTTTTTTTATTTTAAAAAAGGCGCGACCCACGCTGACCCAGTTTGCGAACGCAAATTTTTTATAAATTATATTTCAGCGAATTTTTGGAGTCCATGTATTAAATTGTAGTGATGTACAATAAGCTATAGTACATCACATGCACACAAGTGTTACTCTCTTTTATTATATACTAAAGTAAGATCAAGAATTCAAATTGATTAATATTTTAAACTTTTAAAATGAATTTATTGAAATTCTATATGTTTATAAAAAGTGAGAGGACGTCCAATGTCTAAAGGATATATATGTACACACACATATTGTAATTTAACTTGGAAACTATATGTTTCTTGTCATTGTAATCATGTTATTTTATCTATATAATACCCCTCCATCCCCAAAAAAATTATTATATTCTTTTCAATTAAATGATAGGTGACTTATTTATTTATGGTTGGATTTATTCAACTCAGATGACTTATTTATGAAATTAAAACTTTAATTTAAAATTAAAATGTAGACCAATAAACGAGATCAACTTTGAATAACTATTTTCATAGAAATATATATACTTCTGAAACATATCTATGTTTTATAAAAAGGAGAGTACATAATCGTGTTTTGGCAGACATTGCGAAGCACCATTCATACGTAATATTAGAAATTTAAGTGAGAAATTGCGGGAACTAGAAAATACTGGTGGACTAAAAATCAAAAGTAAAGGAGAGCACATGTATTCACATGGAAACCCTAATTTCCAGATCACTCTTGTAGGCATTTAGCAAACCAACTGGTACTCACATTAATTAAAATATGTAAATAAGTACAGATGGCCCGGGCCACTAGTTGTTTATTTATAATAATTGCATATCCATACTCATACAATACAATATACCTAATACCTTCCTACTGGTTAATTCTACCTTTACTCTGTAGACTGTAGGTATTATGACAATCTCATTCAAGATACCACTACGCTGCTTATTTATTTCTGAGGGGTCCTACTGTATATCTGCCACGCATTTAAATAGTAAGACACTGTCAAATTCAACCAAGATGCATAATGGTGATCTTCAAGGTATAATATTATGTTGGAACCAATATAATTTCAAACATTTGGGTTGGGGATGGGCGAGGAACTTAATGCTTCAACCATGATTGTACTATTGGACACCCACAATCAATGCCTTCATTAATTTTCCAGAAGAGGACAACGTGCTCAGGAAAAAAGTGTGTTCTTCATTAAGTCGCCAAAGGGAAACACAAGTAAAAGCATTCAGGAATGGATCAACAAAAGTAACCGACAGTAGCATTACGTAAAGCTGCAGGTTACTGGGATCCCCCAACCCTAAATAATTTTCTTTCTTAAATCTGACAGATCCAATATAATTTCATCATGTTCTTTATATAAAACAAAACATAAATTGATACTTCAATAACGATTCAGAATGCAGAGCTATAAGATTATTACTTTAAACCTCTTGATATGGAATTACATTTAGGAGATTTACGGAAGAATCAAATCTGTAAATAGCCTACTTCTACTTAACATTATCTTTTCGAAATAATTGACCAATAAATTCCACTGCTATTTACTCTCTCTCTCCGATACATTGACTAAGAACCTATAAAGTCGCATCATCAGTTTTAACATTCTATCTGTGATACCATTAACTAAAACCCTAGATCCACTTCATCAGTCATAAAATTACGAGTCATGAGTGAGTTTATTCATGGCAGCCACTACTTGAACGAAACTTGCGCATATTTGACTTATTTTATTTGTTTATTTATTATTTTATTCCACTGCAATTACAGCTTCTTACCAGGTAGCACATGCAATCAAGCAAACAAATCTCCAATTATCTTACCTCAAAAGTCAAAACAAAAAATTATCCGTTTGTAACCTTGTATCAACTTTCCACACATCTTTGCAGCATATAAAAATATTAGGGGTCCTGATAATTTAGTTTTGGCTCTTTATCCAACCACCAAATCATTTTTAGACTACTTGGCATCTATTCACTTACAGCTAGACAAACACACAGACTGCCGCTCTTTGCTCTACCAGCTAGAAGAACACAAGGATCCAGTTCTCTTTTCATGCATAATATCCAGCGAAAATGTTCAAGCGGAACGAGAAAAAGATTAAAGCCATTTTCAAGATGCAATTTCAAGCAACTCAGGTATGTTACGTCAACATTGAGGAAGAAAATATGCTGCCTATGAAATTCAAGACACTATATGGGTCAGAAATTAGCTCTGCTTGCTCCCTAGTAGTAAATGGCCATATTTCTAATATACATAATGATAAATGTTTTCTCGATTTCTTGAACATATAGATCAATCAAATTCAAGATTTGGATGGATATCTTACCGGTAATTCAATTTCATGTATGGGAATGATTCCAGGTGCCACAGCTTAAAGCAAAAAGCCTCATGATTTCTCTGGTTCCGGTAGATGTAGGAAAGCCAACGGTGAGATTAGCAAAAGCACCAATTCTTGAAGGAACCTGCACCTGGGAAAATCCTGTATATGAAACTGTGAAATTAGTCAAGGAGAAGAAAACAGGCCGAATCAGAGAAAAGTTCTACTATGTGGTTGTATCAACAGTAAGTGATACACTTCTCTTTACTTCACCACAGATCGGGATAAAAAATAACAGCCTATTTTGGTACTCACAGGGGTCATCCAAATCAGGCTTCGTAGGAGAGGTATCAATTGATTTTGCGGATCTAGCAGAGGCTTTCAAGCCAGTGAAGTTGACTCTCCCTCTACAGACTTCAAAATCGGGTGCAATTTTACATGTTAGCCTTTCTCGTCATCTCTTTAAATCTAGTGAAGTTATCACATGCACACACAATCATATGTGCAGATAAACAGCTAGTACCTGGCAGGATTAATCTAGTCCGACTTTTAACCCACCAATAGCCCTAAATTTATTTACAATTGACAGGTCACAGTACAGAACATGCAAGGAGGTGCTGATTCAAGGTGAAGTAGATTAACAGCTATAGTAATAGTTTTTCTCTGTTATAACTTAGCTGGATATGAAAGTAGAAATAATACAAGAGTTTTCTCTTGAAAAATCTCAGATGCAATGACGAAACTGAATCCCTTGAGGCTGAATCATATGATCAAAATTTGGATAAAGATGTAAGATTCTTATACCTTTGGAAAGAGAAACCCCAAATCTCCTGAAGTAAGGTTTCGAATTAAACTTCCTTAACTTAGTTTGTGCAAAATGAAAGAGGGAGAACTAATTTATATTTAGATTCATCATTGATTAAATTAACCAGATCCCCTTGTTTTTTTAATATATATAGAGTGATGACTTGAGTGAGTTAGCATCTCCCCACAACGGACATAATGGAAGTTTAGAAGATACAGAATCAGATACTAATGACACTGACAGAAAAGACTCATTTGGAAGGTTGACAAATGAGATGAAAGTGTTAGAAAGGAGGACAGAGCTCTCAGAGTTAGAAGTGCAGTCACTCCGCAAACAAATTATGAAGGAAACCAAGAGAGGACAGCAATTGTCAGAGCAAATTGTTTGCCTAAAAGAGGAAAGAGACGCGCTGAAGGCAGAGTGTGAACAACTCAAGTCCTCACTTGCATCCAAGAATACGGAGAGAGTTTCAAGTCAGACGATAAAGGAGAGTGAGAATTCGAGTGTTTCCCTTGTAATGATCAAGCAAGAACTTCAACATGAAAAACAGCTAAATAAAAAGTTGAAGTTACAAGTACAGAAGACAGAAGATTCAAATTCCGAATTTGTTCTTGCAATGAGAGACCTTACCAAAAAACTGGAACAGAAGAATACAGAAATATCTCGACTTTCCAGCAAAATTAAGGCCTTCCACAGTGGATCAGAGAGCCTCACAGCGTCACCCAGAACACAGATCGATCCGGATGCTGATGACGCAGAAATGTTGAAGCAGAAAATTGGAAGTCTCTATTCTGAAATAGAAACTCACAAGAACGAAAAAGCGGAGGTACAAATGCAAGTTGATAGGCTCAATCTGGATAATGAACGATTAAACGCAGAAATTAAGGACATGTGCTCCAAATTGGAGCAAACAGAAACAGAAAAGATGGAACTTCAGCATGATTATACAGAATCCATGGCTACAGAGAAGAAGCTCAAAAACCAGATAGCAAGCTTGGAGACTGAAAACAAAAGGCACTCACTTCAATACTGTGAGTCCTTGAATATGATTGATGAGCTCGAGTTCCAGGTTGAGAGCTTGCGGAAAGAACTGGAAAATCAGGCACAACTTTTCGAGGATGATCTGGAAGGAGTGACAATGTTGAAAGATGAGCAGGAGCAGAGGGCCATACGAGCTGAGGAGGCTTTAAGGAAAGCAAGGCGGAGCAATGCAAATGCAGCTGAGGAATTCAAAGAGATCTCTGCTGAGATGTCCCTAAAAATTGACGAGAATGAGAAGTTACGTCAGAAAGCAGTTGAAGAATCAAATGAACTGCACCAGAAAAATGATGTTCTGGAAAAACTGCTTCAGGAAGCCCAAGAAGAAGTGCAGATAATAAGAGACAAATACGAAAGACTACTTACAGAGTCTTCAGAACAGAAGAATATTTCCGGAGATGAATCCAAGCAGAAAACAACCACCAAAGAATCAGAAGCACTCCAAAGATGGAAATCAGAAAAGGAGAATCTAGAAAGACAACTAGATTCAGTAAGGAAGGAAGCAGAAAAACTAATGCTTGAGAATGCTTCCATGAAGTCTCAAGTAGATCAGAAGAAAACAAAAGAAGACAACTTGCATTTACAAGTGAGAAAGCTGAGACTAAAAAATAATGAAGTAAAAAATCACCTGGTTGAAGCAGAACTGGAGAAAGAAGGTCTGAAGAAAGAGATGTCCAAGTTACAAGAGGACTTAAGCAAGAAGGACCAGGTAAATAACATTCCAAAGATACCAGATTACCAGAATAATAAAACTGTATCTAATATGAGCAAACTGATACCAAGTGTATTTGTTGTTCATACTATCACATTAGTTTACCATATCTGTCATTAGCTTGCTCAACCTATATGAATTTGAAGCTCTTGCACGTTATTTTCTAAAAATATTCATTAATGACTTAAAATTGACAAACTGTTTAGTCATATTCAGGTTGTTTAGAATGTAAAAAGTGCATTTTCTATTGCATTCATTATTACTGTCTAACATAACCATGAAATCCTAGTCAATTGCAACTTTAACAAACGATGGATAATATTTAATAAGGAATCATTACAATTATCATTCATTAGGATGTCATATATATGTTCAAAGATTAAATGAATAGAATGAGACAAACATTCATTGAAGGCATTGATGTATATATATACATTTCAAACAATCGACATCTGGTGTAGATAATTAATTAAATATTTGAAGGCACTAATGTACAATTTTCTAAAGGTGTGTAAGAGCTTCTGTGATCCATTTACAATACTCTCACCCCAAATCCTTCCTGTGAAACAAGATATACTATCATTTCACTTATTTTTTAAGCAGACTAAGTGGTTAATTTGACAGGAATTGAAGAAAGCTGCAACACAAAATTCTGTCACATTTGCAGTGAAGGAAAAGAATGTTATATATAACAACAAAGAAGTGGGGAGAAATCTGGAAAAGAATCGCAAAGGGGTTGTCCTTACACAACAGTTAGAAGAGGTTAGTATGATCACCCGAACAACATGAAAAATTAATGTGTAGAGAAACAAAATGACTTCTACCTTAATTATCCTTAGAATAGCGTCTCAAGACAGCAAACTTCAAATCTAAAAGTAATAAAAGACATAAGAAGAAAACCAGTCTTCTGCTAGTGGAAATGAAATACAAAGTCCAGCCTATGTTCTACTAAAAGACAGATAAGAAAAATCCCATGTTTGATGAAACATCATGAGTACACTACCCAAGTTTGAAAAGCAACAAATCATCACATCACTCAGTATATTTCGGTTGCATCTATTTAACGTATTATAATAAAATTAGTATTTGCATTGACTACAGGAAACTATGGTAGCAAAGGACATAAATGATGTGGCATTTGGTGGAAGAACAGACACGGTTAAAAATGTAAATGGCGTAGAAGTGAGAGTCTTAGAGAACCTTCCAGTGCAAAAGGGTGGACAATCTGTGGATAGATGTGATGTTTCCAGCTTGTTAAGTGAAGTAGCATCATTGAAGGAGAAAAACAAAAGCATGGGAGAAGAATTAAAAGAAATGCATGATAGATATTCAGAAATAAGCCTCAGATTCGCTGAGGTAGAAGGTGAACGACAACAGCTTGTAATGGCCCTTCGTAATATGAAAAATGGAAGGAAAAACTAGCTAATTCAAACAATGGTGAAAGCCAACCATAGGGCATTTAGGGCGAGCAAATATGATATGCATATGAACAATCCATTTCACAATCCATTTCCCGAGGCATGTGTCTCCATATTGTGGCTTCATTTTTATCATTCAAAGCCTAAAGCAATAAAACGCAATTCTTCTGTGTTCTGCTCTCTTACTTCAAACAACTGCATTCCTCACTTTTTGGATATTGCGATGGTCTTAGTAACAGACTTAGTCACACTTGAAGTTCAATTGAAACACGTATAGGCCATTATCAAGGAAAAGCAATCGACTATTGCATCCAACCAAATAATAAGGAAGAAAGCCATTAACGGGGACACTTGAAACTAGAAGAAACCATTTTGGTACAAAGGAAAGTTCAAAAGATGTGCAAGAGAAGATGACGTCAAGCCGTAACAATATTACTTGAACAGAAGCAGTCTTCCTTATCCAAACATAAAGACCGCCTAGTACAATACTCCGTTCACCTTTGTCTAAGGCAATAATATTGGCAAGGTACCAGAAAACGTTTTTCTATTTTTGCATTTTTTTGTTACTATACTCGCACAACGTCACACTTATGCTTCTGCTTTCATAACTATAATATCCATTTCATTAGCAATACACAATTTGGATCCCAACTTAACTTTCTGCAAAAATACATGAAGATTTTTATTTATTTTTTTGACCTGGTTGCGCTCTTATCTGGACCTTTTTGAACGTGTGCCCAGGGAAGGAAGGTGCAAGGTTGAAGCTAGCAAGTATACTCATAGTTATCTATTGCTGCAACAACACCAGGATCAACAATAACTTCATCTTTTGGCTGCACCAGAACCACACTTTTAGTAATTAATAGTGATAAATATCCAAATGTCAAAATTTAACAGCCTGCAAAGCCATATAGTTTTTGGACTCTAACAAAATGCATACTTGATGCTACAATCTTCTTTGGGATGTCTGATGATTCGTATCCCTCCAAACCAGCTTACTTTGCCCCCCACTTCCGTTTGTTGAAAAAGATAGTGTCTGCAGTTACCAAACAAATGTTAAGATTCAGTAAAGAAATCTCCAAACTAGCACAGAGGGATTTCATCGGCATACCCATCCCGCTCTCTTATCAATTGGAGTCAGTGAAGGACATGAAGCAGAAGCCTTCTTAGACTTTAACGAGTTGTGTGGTTGTGAAAATCTCTTAAGTCTCTTTTCTTCAACGACTTTCTGTGGGGTGTTACCTCCTTCATACTTATAGAACTCAAGAATTGAGGGACTCTTTCTTTTAATAACCTTTGGAGTGTTCCCAGAAGAACCAAAAGAAGGGGAAGATAAATCATATGAAACAGACTGCTTGCGCAATCTACTCTTTTCCCTTATTCTGTTAAGAAATTCAATTGTCCATGGTGATCCTTGAGGCTGAGTAGAGTGAAGAGCATTTGTCAGTTGCGTGCCACCAAACCTTCGGGTACCCTTTTCTTGGAAAGACCGACTGTGGAAATTATGTGGAACTTTTGCCACTATATCCTCTTCCATGAACCCTTTTCGTTTCATGGACATATTATTCCTATTAATGGTATCAACAGATGGTGTAATTTCATCCCCCAATAATTGTCTCTTACCATTTTTAGAAACCCAAGCACCGGAGGCAGCATAGATCTCAGTAGGATTGGTAAATATGGGAAGATTAGATGCACCTGAAGGATGTTGATTCATTACGGGAAGATTAGCTGCTCCTGAAGGGCGCTTATTCATTCTAGACTTTGCTGCAGCAAAATCTTTCTCATCATCAAGCAGAATCGGTGCAAAGCTACTGGAGTTTGCAACAAATAAGTTTTCCTTAAATGCTGGAGCCTCCTCTAAGTCAATAATTTCACCAGTAGAACTACCCTGCAGAATGTCGGTCGCCTTGATTTGTCTGCTAAGGTAGTTCTTCAATTTCATAGACGATTTCCATGTTGGACTACATTGTATGTCGATCTGCGGCATCCAGGGCTTCTCTCTCTCATCAGATATCTGAAGACTTGTGGCCAACGGAAAATCGTGAAGGCTCGACTTAGACTTCATAATTTCAGCATCATAAGCCTTCATCATGTCATCATCGGTATCCTGAGTGTGACAGGGTCTCTTGTCTTTGAAAGATAAACTGAACTGCTCTGATTTAGATAGCTCAGTGCTTCCTCGCAGCCAAGGATTGCATGGAGCAGACAGTTCGGGAAGATCATGTTGATCATCTGGAACAAACTTATGCGAATCCATATGAAACAAGTCATCTGTAGGCTTACCAACACTATAAAGCTGGTGTCTGTATTTAGGTTTCTTCCTCTCAGTTGCTATTTTAAATTGGAAATTTTCTGAGTCTGGAACTGATAGTGACGAGGAGCAATCTGTCAATACAGATTTAGAATCCTCCAGCTCTCCGTATCTGCTTAGTACACTTAGCAAAGCAATGCTTTCATCAGGAACCTGATATTTTAGAAGAGCACAAGATTTACCCCCATTTGACAATTCCAGAAACTTGCCCAGTATGGCATCTGAAGACAATATTGCATGAGCAGAGAGAGAATTAGTTGAGGGAAATGCAGTTAGAAAAGATTCTGCTAGGCTTTCTGAGTCCGACATTTTGGGATAGACACCCTTAGTCAACTTCGCTGCAACATTGATGCAGGATAATAGAATTTCTTCAGTCATCTCATGTGAATATGAGCAAAAGAGCTGTATTTCAATTCCTAAGCTAGCTGCTGCTGCATAGAGTTCATCTGATGATTCCATAATGCTACATAGGAAGTTGCATTCTCCCTCAAATATCTGGAAGTAAACATACGAAGTACACAATCATCGACATGCATAAAGAATACTGACAATCATAGTTAAGGTTTAGCACAATTAGGTGAGAACAGTGTACAGTATACCAAAAAGCTGCAACCAGAATATTGTGATCCTTCTATAAACCCTTTGCGTTCAAAATCACGTTAGTTGTGAGTTCAAAACAAAATTAATTTTATAATTCAATTGGAAAAGTAAGGGTGCGATTAATGTTTATATTTTATCATTAAAGTGCGATTAATGTTTTTAATTTAATCATATCACTATGGAGACGATCAAGATGGCCTTGTATGAGAACAAAGAATTGAAAATATTAAGTATTAAATTATTTTTTTAAGCTTTTAACAAAGATGGTCATTCAACATGATATCGATTCAGGCCAGACAAAAAGGTCCTGTATACCAATCCTACCGACAACTCCACATGCAAGGCTTCAGCATAAAATAATTTGCCTGCATGTGAGGAGGCATCGGAGATATCAATATTAGGAACGCTTCGCTATAACAGCTTAAGCTTTTAGATGAAAAGCCACGCAGTACCCTACAATTATATGACTTGCTAACTTGTGAATGGGCATCTCAAAACTGTTAAATGATTTTCCGAACTGTTGAGTTTCTAAATGAGGTGGTCATTCAGCAAAAAA
Organism: Ajuga chamaepitys; assembly: GCA_958295605.1. Classification (NCBI taxonomy): domain Eukaryota; kingdom Viridiplantae; phylum Streptophyta; class Magnoliopsida; order Lamiales; family Lamiaceae; genus Ajuga; species Ajuga chamaepitys. The sequence goes on along the minus strand of OY282499.1, from coordinate 31,962,320 downwards.
GGATCCTAAGAGAATGTGACTTCTGCAATAAACCGCCTTTTGCACCACATTCCAAGCACTAAAGAGATGCATATAAAGGTAGAAGAATCTCTCATATGAAAAGCAGGAAGGTATAATTCCTATAATATGTAGCCTTCAGTGGTAAATTACCAGGATGCAGCAACTGAAAGCAAAACTCAAGGAAGTCAAAGTACTTGCTGCAACACTTTCAACACATAAAGGCAAGCATGAAAAGGCCTCGTCTGGAGCTGAAGCTTTCTTTCCAATATTTCTGCAGTCATACCAAGTGAGACACACTGAAGAACTTACAATTACATCAACAGATAAACCTATGTCGCGTTCTACTACTTGAGCTCCATCTTGCTCCATTTCAAGAATCCTTTGGTATGTGCTTCTTCTTGAAATTACCATTTCATCATTGAAATTTCGGGTATTCACTATTATGACAGTGGTGGGGCCAAAAGGCTTACATGAGAGATTTTGCTCTGATTCCAATCTCTCTGGCATGGATTCAGTAGGCATCGTATTGCAGTCTTCATCTTCTTTTACAGTTTCAACAGATTCATTTGTATAGGTTTCCATGACAGGTATAGTATTCAACAGCTCTTCCAAGTCCAACCATGTTTTGCTTTCCTTTTGGGCTGATGCAGAATCTGAATCTCTTTTCTGGCATATTGATTGAATGATGTCAAAAGCAAGACAACAATTTAACCATAGTTAGCAATCAAAAGATGAAACCAAAGCTGCGACAGTAATAAAACTCATTATATCAAGTTTTTCCCAAATAAAAATTGCAGCAATATCGGCAAAAATTGACATGCGTGTCATAGAAGATTGACATCTGCAAAATAACAGTTTCAAATATCCAAAAAATATTAGAACACCAAAAGAGACCCTAGATCCTCTCTGTATTAGTCGAGTGATCACCTTTTATGAACCAGTTGAAACTCACGAGATAAAACATCCTAGTGATCACTTGATCTAGAGAATTAGATGACACGGTATGATAAACAAATGATTGGGGATTCTACCAGGCAGAGTGAAGATTTTCTAAATATCCTGATTACTATTATTGGCCCAGAAAGGAGAAGAGGGTAATTCCGCATCATCAGTAAGTATCATGCACACGATTGATCATCCAGCAACCCACTTTTCAGAATTTGACACAGCAATCAATATCTAGTTCAGTTAGTTTACATTATGAATCTCTATTCCAGAGTATTATCCATGCAATTTATACTGGGAAATCCAGTGATATTCCATTTAACTGTCATTATATGCCAATAGACACATGTTCTGAAAAGGCTTGAATAAGATCAACCACTAGCTGGTTCAAAGTCACGATATTAATTAATCATTTGACAAAAACATAGACTGACCATTTCAAGATTGGGGCTTTTGGGCAGGTCGACACCATGAGAAAGAGCTTTGGCGATGTTGGCTTCCTCCACTTCCACCTTGAGGAAATAGAGAGTTGGTAGCCCATCTAACTTTGGGCATATAGAGGATATTCTGGATGATACATTTGATCCTCCATATTCCAAGATGAAGCTGAATTTGCTAAACGGAAATGAGGGAGAGACACATCTAGGAAATCAAAAGTACAAAACAAATAATCATCAGCCAACTATTTTAGGACTAGCTGGCATGAAGTACTAAACAGTGACTTGCAAAGCACAGCAGAAACCATATACAGACAAAAGTAGAACTCAATACAGTGACATCCTTTATGTCTTCTTGCAGTAGCAAGGCCGATTCTGAAGAGCAGAATGACAAATTCTACCAGGTCAAATATTCCGTTTGTGATAGGTTTATGACGCAGAGCTTTGTTTAATGTAAAATTTGTACAGTAAGAAAGGAGAAAGATCATAGAGTGTCAAATAAATTACCTTAGTGTCATAACAAGTACTGAGAAGTTTAACAACTACTTTAGTAAATGCATAAGGTTTTGAAAATAATTCTGTAGTTTATGAGCAGACCTTTAAAAATCTTTCGTTGCAATTTCACTTCACAAGCACCGTAAAATAAATTTCTGCATCTAGTTCGAAGGTAATTGTCTAGTGTCATATATGCTTCATGAAGGTGAAATAGAAGACAGATCAATTATGAACTTCCACGACCTGCAGCATCAATCTAAGTTACGACCATTAATCTGCTCAACCATCAACCTCCAGAATGCTTGTTGAAAGCAGGATAACTATAGTTTACTCAATAATGTCACACTTATTATCAAGCACCATCACAAGGATAAGGTAATTATAAATAAAAATATTAAAAAAAATAATAAATAAATAATATAATTATTATTAGTACTATTATTAAAATTAAAATTAAAAAATATATAATCGCCTACTATGACAAGGAATGCCAGTACAAGCGATTCTCCAAAACTTTTTTAGAAAGAACAAAGTAGATAGAATGTTCATCAAAATTCAATTTTCGTATCTTACAATATTAATAAAAATATTGTTATGTATATCACTACAAACCTGATGTTAAAAAATTGACAAGTCAAAAAATTCAACTCAGCCAACCTTCTCAACGGTATGAATTCTATCTGAAATTTATGACGAAACTTATAATATGCTACAATATAAGGTGCATTAGTACCAAAATCAGGTCCTTCATCTTAAGGCCATGCCCCTTCTTGAAACCCAAGTGCAATCAAAATGTTGATTACGTTTACGCCAGGCCTTATCAATAACTTTAGCTGATGTTTACCATGGAACCAATACATAAAATTTATGCACCAATAAATAAGCCAATGGCCAATTTGGCATGTCAAGATCTTTGTATAGTAGCAGGGTTGGTTTGAAATGGAGATTATAGGAAGTTATCAATCAAAGGATCCATTTTAGTAGTGTGCTATTATAGCATACCTCAGTGCCGAGCTGAAAAGGTAACAGCTATTCCTAGTTATTACATAAAAGAATAGGACATAGACAGCTAGTATAGAAAGACAGATGAAAACATAACTCATCATAATAAAAAAGTTATCAGGTTCAGTCTGTTGATACTTACTCATGAGATACCAAACAGCAGTCTGAGTAAAGCAGGATATCAGTTATGCAATCCACGATCTGACAATATTGATGCTTGTGATATGGAGGGTTGAACAAGTATTCTATCTCTTTACATGATATCTTCAAAGAATCTAGCAGTCTTTTCAACGGCCACCAGAAAACTTGGTCAGAAACAACTAAAATTTTAGAATTACTGTGGCTAAATATAGTCTGCAGAATCTCTTTCACAACAGAGATGGATGGATGGTTGCCAAGCAATTCTTTATCAGCTTTCTCGTTCTCATCTCGGATCTGGTTAAAGAGAACACTTAATCTCGATTTCAAGCACTCCAGACTTGTACTCAACTTATCCAAGTATAGGTAAGCTGCTTTAATCCCATAATAGCAAAGGTAGAAAGCCATCTGTTTGATTGCACATAGCATGGCAATCGCCATAATATCGTCATTCATATAAGTACTTGTTGTAATCCTTTCCTCAAGATAATGTCTGAGCCTTTCAATAGGAAGGTTGAGTAATGTCAAGTCATTCGATGCTTTATATTGATTTACCATTTGTAACAACTCTTTGTCATCCTCCAATATGTCCACGAAGTTCTTCCACAAAAAACAAATAAGCTGCAGAATATTATCAGACAACGGTACCTTACGCATCTTCACATTCCACTTATGCTGGACCACAGTGGTTGCTTTAGAAGCAGCAGCACTAGCATCTTGGGATATATGCAGTTGACACACGATATTGGTATCAGCGGACTTATCGACAGTTATGTTTTCTCTTCCTATAATATGGGAACGGGGATTAAGAAAAAACTCAAGATCGCTAGACATCGATTCGCCAAGCACTGGAACATTCTTGGCACCGGCTTTCAGTAAGGCATCATCGTTTATCCTTTCGCGGACTCCATTATGCTTCAAGACACTTGAATCTGCTTTATCAGAAGAATCGAATATAGAGATCCCACTACGAGATAACTTCAAAATTTCATCGTAGTTTTCCGCATTTGATTTACTGTTGTGGCCTTCTGAGAGAATGAAATGAAAGATCTGTTTTCCACTGTCACTCGAGTTTATGTTTACATCAATAGTGCAAGTATCTAGCTCCCACAACAATTTCCAACTAGATGAATATTTAGCTGATTCACAATCATCTCCTCCAAGAAAATTCCAGTCAAGATATAGACCATCAGATGCTGAAGAAGACTGCCAATCCAACTGGGCCAATAATTCCACAACAAATGCCTGTAGTGAACTAGTATTTCCTTGATCAGAAAAGATGGGTACAGGCAGTGATTTAAAAGAGTCATCCATAAGGGTAAGCTCATGACAAACTATCAGTTGGCTGAAACTTCTAAAGTTCATGGCTTCTCCAAAGATATACTCACATGTTTCAGCTTCAATTTTCTTTGATGAATCAAAATATACCTCACAGAAATTATATGGATCCAAATCAACAAACAAAAATTCATCAAATAGAATTTGATCTGCTGACCAAATTGAGCAATCATCTGAATTCCGATGGTGTGTTGAGTACTCCTGGCAATGTGATATCGCTACAATGCTAATAATATCTGATGAAAAACTAATGTCTTGTAGGCAAAGAACTGCTACTGAATGATGAAATAGATACTTGATCCAGTCAAACTCCATGGAACCCAAAAGCTCCTTGTTGCTATCAATTATTCCATCTGGTGGCAGCATCTGCTTCTTTTCAATATTTTCAAAACTCAGAAGTTCATCCATCATATACATCCTTCCAGGAACACCCAGGCTTTCCATATCCACCTCAAAAAAAGGAAATTTGATAGTTTCACCTCGAAAGGAATCAGCATCTTCCAACAAATCATCCTTTTGCTCCATCAAGTATTCCACACTTATGTCAGCAACTGAATAAAGTAAATGTTGAATCTCAGCCAGGTCATGTAGCGTAAGCTCTGAATTAAGCAGATTCTGCAAATTTCAGTCACGAAAATATCAAAGAACACAATAATTAGGATTATGAATGTTAGAAATCAATTATTTGAAATTAAAAGCAAGAAAGGTAATTCCTATTGTTCATCAATGCATGTTAAACAGTCTCCATAAGAAAGAGGACTGTACAGAACTATACGAGATTACGTATTGCACCATAACATAAAGACTAACCAGCAAAAGGAATAAGACCTCTGAAAACCTTAGTGATCATTGGAGATAATGAATGCGCAAGGTTAAGAAAAATTCAGAGGCTGGTAGAATGATAATTCCTTTTTATAAGTTTTTACAGGTCATAGTGTAAAGATGAGTAAATTAGAATAACTATCAGGAACAGCACCAAATATGTATGCCATACATACGCGACGGTGAAGAAGAGGAAGTTTACCGTTGTAAATTCAGCCGCTGGAACTTCAGAAAGATGATCAAAGAACTCAATTTGGGAACCAATGCCACTTTTCTGCTAATACAGAGAAGAATAAATGAGACTGCAAGTTGACACCATAGTTTAATCAGGTATGAACAAGACACAAAATTATTAGCATATATATGTGCACAATTGATAAAAAAATCTGTAGACATATAGGTACAAGTACGAGAAAGAGTGTCAAATCAATCATAATGTCAAATGTACGTTAATTAGTATGTGAACTATGATGCAGCTTATAAAAGCGATTCTAACCTTAATAGAGAGAGAGAGTTAACGCTTATTTCCCAAATAATTTTAGGGATTTTTTTATTTTTTGTTAAAATTCATTGCCCCTAAATTTATAATATGAAACAAAAACATTTGCATCTGAAATGTTCTGAACAGTCTATCAGCCATTCTGGTGCCACATCTATGCAGTGCAAGAATTATTTATTTATTATTGATAAATTTATTTATTCATTTGTAACTTCTTTGTTACACGGTTAGTGACATGCCCAACATGTGCTGCAGCCATGTCAGTGCTATGTTCATCTGCAATATGTGTTCAATAACTCCACATGGTTTCCACAATCTCGACATATAATAGAAATACATATATGATATAACAGAAAGTTAATCACTAACTGCAAACTTGGAACGGAAATTTACCGATGGAAGCAAGGATATATCCATTTCTGGAATTTCAAATTGGACAGATGTAAGCCCATCTCCACCCTTATTACTAGATGTCATTCGATCTCTTTCCTGAAATACAATGAATAGTATGTGATTAATATCCCAACAGCAGAATGGAGTAGTCAAAGAGAAAAATCACAAAGAGAACTTATTCTGATACCCCACTCTCCATTTTGTCAAAATCCAACCGGTCCAGTTCTTTCTCGCCATTATAAACCTCAGCTCTCCTCTGCAAGCGGATGACATAATATTTTATACTTTACACGTTGAAAAAAAAAACCTCAGAATGAAACTGTATCATAGTCAGTTTGTAGGGGACAGTAGACTAACAGCTTCCACATCTAATATCTTGCTATACTATTGAAACAAACTGACTCATCACAGGGGTTGATCTGAAAATTATATTAAACAATATGAAAGTAGTGAACCTCAAGCAGAAGAAGGCAGGGGGCTCTGAATAAAAAGATAGAGGATAAAATAAACAAGTTAAAAAGAGCACACTAAGGTGCAGCTAAAGATAAGACAGCTTGTTTAAAAGAATTTGATCAAACAATAAAGTTAAGTAGCATGTCAACAAGGCTCTAAGTCGTAAAAGGGAGTTGTGGTGAAATTATACTTTTGACAACGGTTTTTGCACTCGTTACTTGTTAGGTGTAACTGTATGAATAGTCGATCCACTCAATAAAAGTCCTGCATCAGATCTCACTACGCCAATGATTGAAACAGAGTAATATAATTTCATCAAGCGAAGTAAAGCAGCACAAGATATAAGAAATTGCTCAAACCTCTACAGTATACAACACCTAACTCTGTAAACCTTACATAAAAAATCAGACTCCTAGAAATGTAAGCTTCATCAATCACTACTAGATGTTTCAGTAATGTTTTGCACGTCGAATCACCACCGGTTTCAAAACAAACTTGAAAAGCACACGAGAAGAAGAGAAGTTCCCCATAGAAATGGAAAATAAGAAAGTATGTAACAAAAAATTATAACCTCCTGTTTTTCCTTATTGCTGTCAATTATCGGTTCCTCAAAGCCGGCACAATTAATGAAGTGAGGAAGGACATCGGACAAGAATATTGAGATAGAGTCGTCGATTGGTAACCTCTCAATTTCGAGAGAGATGTCAACAACTGGAATTTCATCGAAGGACAGGAAAAAATTTGCAGAAAATGGGGGATAGATCGGAGGAGGAAGGTGAGGAAGAGGCAGACAGACGAAGTCTAGGGTTTTTACAGGAGCACCACCACCGACGGTGGAGGTGGTGGTGGAGCAATCGGTTGCGAGGAAGCGAGTGCGCATCGCGTGTGATAGTTTAGCAACACAGAAGAGAGTTGAAATATTTGAAAGTTTTAACGGGTAGATTTGCATCTCAGTTTTGGCGGTAACTATGAAATGGCTTCTCGTTCGCGGAGTGAGTTTTATCTAGTCGATTTACTACGGTTATGTACGGTGTGAGTTTAGACAAAAAGGGGTATGTGATGTGATAGTCATAGAACTAGGACAAAAACTTGCATTTGTAACGGATCAACTTAAGCATGATAAAAAAAAAAAAATACGTAAATGAGGTTTCATTTTTTTCTATTGATTTTAGTAAATAAAACTTCATCACACAACATAAGACTCATGTGATCACACATAAGTTCTTAACACAATTCACTCATTTTAGACTTCCGTACAAAAAAAAGACAAAAACTTATATTTGGCGGTCACACGGATCTCATTCCATGTGACGGAGCTCCAATTTCTCAGATTCGTAACCCACATATATTGCCCCATTAACCCGTAAATCAAATCAGAAAAAAGAACGGGAGATGGGAAACCCATTTCTCTCACTCTCTCTCTGCTATTTTCCCCTCCAATTCGTTCTTTGATTCTCGATCTAGTGAAATTCTTTGTGTTACTCTACAATTTCCAGGGATATCATATGAGAAAGAGAGGGAATGTGGAGCCCCTCTGTAGTGGAACCCTTCCTCTCTCTCTGCGATTTCTTCTTTAATCGAAGCGCTCCATCCCTCTTCCCTACGATTTCTTTATGATCGAAGCCTTCACCACTCATTTCAATTGGAATTGTGCTCTAGTTCGTTATCATAAGTACTTTCTTATTCCTGTACTCTGCGATTCGGACCCTCCCACTGTCTCTGCTCTCTTCCAATGATCGTCATACCACCATTGATTCCGATTTATACCAGCTTCTACAATTGTTGTTTTTAGGGGCAAGTATAAATTCTCGGTAAAACCGAATCTCATTCTCAGGTTTTCTAGGCATTCTTGACAATGCCACCCATGAGCTGCACATCCTCTTAGTATAGGAAGAAATTAGAGATCCTAGTTTTCTAATTGAAAGATAATATGTTTTACTATTCTTGCATTTTTGGGTTGCTCGGGAGTTGATCGTGGATTGTCATTTGAATTTGGTATCATTGCCTTAGATACATTATTTTACACAGTTATTTTGGTGGCTATTGACTTACTCAATGATTCACAGTGCTAAACTAACTGTATGTTTCTCTTTGTTTTGGTATGCTGAAAATAGGAAACCATACACATCTGTATAAGAATTGAGGTTGAAATTATTGTTTGTGGATGTAACTCATGGAAACTTATATGTCGAATTTCAATTGTATTTATCATGTCTCTGAAGTAATTTGGTAGACTGTAGCTTAGTTTAGTAACTTTTTGTATATTTATTATCAGTGAATTGTTCATTTCAATAAGTAAAGTAACCTCTTTACTAGAATAGTTGGATTTGAAGTGATGAAACATTTTTTTCTTTTAGATAAATAGAATGAGAGTATTGAAGATGGTTAACGCAGGTGGAACATGAACTAGTAGTGCAGCTCAATTTTGAGGCGACTCACCAAGGGTTGAAACTTGTTTCCGCAGTTCTTTTATTGTATAGGGAGCAAGTGAAAAAGTGTTGTATATAAATGCAATGGATTTGAGTTATTATGTGTTACTTAGATTTTTGGGTGGAAGTAATCTATGAATTTTGATGAATTTATTGTAAAAGTATCAACTTTTTCAAAGAAAACATCAATAATTCTTGTAAAAATATTACAAATTTTCAGTATGTTAATTTTTATATTTATATTTTCATTTCAAAATTTGCAAAGGTGACAACTTTTTGTAAGAAAGTATCAATAATTCTTGTAAAAGTATTACAAGATTTGAGTAGATTAGACTTTATATCTATTTTTTAATTTCGAAATCTGAAAAGGTATCAACTTTTTTTAAAAGGGTATCTATAATTCTTGTAAAAGTATTACAAGTTTTCAATAGGTTAAACATTATATTTATTTGTTAAATTTCAAATTTTAAAAAGGTATAAACTCTTTCTAAGAAAGTACCAATTGTTCTTGTGAAGATATTACAAACTTTTAGTATGTTAAACATTATATTTATTTTTTAATTTTGAAATTTGAAAAAGTATCAACTTTGTCTAAGAAGGTATCAATAATTCTTATAAAGGTATTACGCTGTACAAGTTTTCAATAGATTAAACTTTATAGTTAATTTTTAATTTCAAAATTTGAAAATGTATCAACTTCTTAAAGAAAGTATCAATAATCAATAATTCTTGTTAAACGGACAAATTTTCAATAGGTTAAACTTTATATTTACATTTTAATTTCTAAATTTGAAAAGGTAACAATTTTTTCCAAAAAAGTATCAATAATTCTGGTAAAAGTATTACAAGTTTTCATTATATTAAACTTTATATTTATTTTTTAATTTAAGATCTTGAAAATGTATCAACTTTTTCCAAGAAGGTATCAATAATTCTTGTAAAAGTATATTAATTTTAATAATTGTATTTTTATTTCAAATTTGAAAAGGTGTCAACTTTTTCTAAGAAATGATCAATTGATCTTGTAAAAGTATTACAATTTTTCAGTATGTTAAACTTCATATTTATTTTTTAATTTTAAATTTTGAAAAGGTACACTTTTTCTGAAAAAGTATCAATATTTCTTGTAAAACTATTACAAGTTTCAGTAGATTAAATTTTATATTTATATTTAAATTTAAAAATATAAAAATCTATTAACTTTTCCTAAAAAAATATCTATAATTCTTGATAAAAGTATTGTAGGTTTTTGTAAGTTAAACTTTACATTTATTTTTTGTGTCGTTCAAATGTCCCGATAACAAAATTATCCCGACCTTAGTGTGAGAATAATTGGCACGGAAGTGCTGGATATAAGGGACATGTTTGTCATTTCTTTGGAAGTGGATAAACCACATTGAAGTTGTAGATTGCATTTGTAAAGCGCGGCACTATTGGTCTCCGCACCGACTAATGCAACTTGAGTTAATTAAAACTCAAATAGTAATTACAAATTAGGGCGCGGGTACTAATTGAAAACGGGACTCCGTCACACGAAATAAGATTCGTGTAACCGCCACACATAAGACTTGCTCCAAAAAAAATAAGCATTGCGTGTTTTATATGCACGGATCTAATTATATAGAACGAGTTGGTCAACGCACTCGGCTAAACCACAAAAGCCGGCGTATCAAATATCAACAATACAAGTTTGATATTGATATGTCATAAAAAGGGCCTCTGAGCTCACTCCATATATTATGTACAGAGAATTATTCCATACAGAAAAGTTTGAATACTTAGAAACTCGTAAGCATCATCAATTATTTTATACCTTTTCTTTTATGGATATAAAGTAATATTTTTGGTTGAAAAAGTGTCATTTATTATCGAAAAATATCAATATTTTTAGATAAAAGTATCATTTTATTAAAGTATTAAAAATTTGATTCTTTTATTCGATAAATGTGATACTTTTTTGTTAAAAAAGTGATCCTTCTTAAATCAATAAATGAACACTAAAGATATCAAGAAACTTTTCGCTTTATGCATTAAAGTGATACTAATAAACTATCCTAAAAAAAAAAAATCAATTTACTGCGTAAAAATATCATTTTCTTGTACAAAAGTATTACTTTATCGAAATATTAAAATATTGATACTTTGTATCTAAAACATTGATAATTTATGCATTTTAATTATTCTATTTCAAAAAGTATCACTTTATTACCGGAAATTTTGGACAAAAGTATCATTTTAAAGTGATACTTTTACCTAATAAAGGTAATTCATTTTTTTAGAAAAGTGATGTTTCTCCAATAAAGTGATATTTTAGCTTATTGCAGAAACATCGATGATTTATGCATTTGAATTGTTCTATTTCAAGAAGTATCAATTTGTTGCCAAAAAAAATCGCTTTATCGAAATATTAAAAAGGGTTAAATACTTAAATCAACGTGTACTTTACGAGTTTTTACACTTCGATACCTAAACTTTATTTTTTTATCGATTGCAACTTGAAGTCCATGAACTAGAAAAGTTGCAACCTCTATCGAATTGTTCCGGCCAAATATCAAGCACGTAATAATCACATGCCAAATTGGAGAGGTTTCTATTTCCATGATTTATTATGGCAGATTAACAATTCCATGGAGGTTGCAACTTGACAATAACAAGTGATTGTCACGTGTATGACATGTGAATTTGCATCAACAAATTATAAAAATAGAAAAAACTCTCTCAATTTAGTATGTGATTGATACACATTAATTATGCATGTATTTAGGTCGAGATAGGATAGTATTTTATAACATTTACATACGTAGTTGGTCAAGAATTGTATGAATTTATGTAATTTGGATCATTTGACATGTATTGGTTCAGTGTTTTCATAGTTTTCAGGTCAAAATGAAGAGTTTATGAGATAACACGAAGAACTGGTCGAAGAAAGGATGAAATGGGCCATAAAATGAGCTGAAAACAAGGCCCAATGACAGACGCAACCGACGCGGTCGCGTCAAGGACGTGACTCAGTCGCGTCGAATGGCTGAAACAGGCGAGTCCAGTAGCAACTGACGCAGTCGCGTCAGAGTGTAACTCGGTCTCGTCCGAAAGTGCAATTTTAGAGATTTTCCTGTCTCAAATAGGAATTGATTCCTAAGCCCTCCAGGACTATTCTGAATTTAATAAAAGACAAGTGTTGCTCGTTTTTCAAGTATTATCACATACATTACATCATATCCGCATTGAAGAGTACTTAAAGAGTGATTTGAAGAACGAGAAGACGAAGATTTACGAGTCGACATAGCCGGATTTTATTATTTCATATCTAGTATATTTCTTTACGATGTATTCTATGAATTCTTGTATTGATTTAATACTAGGCATGAGTAGCTAAACTACTCGTGTCCTAAGGTTAGAGAACAGTGTTTATGACAATGTTTGATTTAAGATTTTGATTTATAGACTCCAATTTTAAAGTATTTATCTATGTGTTTGTTTTCTTCTATAACTGAGCATAATTTGATCACTTAGGCTTAGTTTACCCGTTTAACAATTCCGCTTCGAGAGGAGGGAATCGTTAATAGACGTACGACATTGACAAATGGGGTGTTTAGGGTGAAAAACAAGCTTAGAGTATGTGTTTTTAACATACATTTGTAGATTCTAAGCACCCATTTGTTATATTCTTCGCATTTCCTTTCTCTTGTCGAAAAATCTCATTTTCAAGCATTTTATAGGTAAAAAAGTGTACAAAGAGGCGACAAGTGAAAGAGAGTCGAAGAAAACGAGAAAAAAACCGAAGAATGAATAAACGGGCCAAAATTGGGCCGTGCACGGTCATAGCCGTGCAAACCTTCACAAACCGTGCAGGCCCCGTGCGCGCAAAAGGCAGGGGCAGCCCATACACAGGCGCACGGTCATGACCGTGCGACCATGCACGGACCGTGCATGGTCTTCCAGAGAATAGGCGTTTTCAGGGGTTGTGCACGGTCCGTGCAGCCTTGCACGGTCATGACCGTGTACGAACTCCGGAAATTGAGTAATTTCAGCTCATTTATGTAATTTTTGAGCCCAATACTTTAAAAAAATCCCCAAATAGGGTGTATAGTCTCCAATTTTAAGTTTTGGCTTGAGAGAACACTTTCATTATTTCACTTTTTAGAGAGAGAAAGCTTAGGAGAGCAATTGTGGGAGATTTACTTGGGGATCAAGGATTGCCTTCTCAATAGGTTTTATCCTTCCATTTTCATTTAAATTTTGTATGAACATGATTATGTCTATATATTTGTGTTTATTTCTTATTATGATCATGGTTGACTAATTTCCTTAATCTAGGTTTAGAAAGTAGATTATGAGTGTTAGTGATTTTTACTCGATTAATTTAATCCCGTGTTATGCTATTAGTTGATTAATGATTTATTATGCTTGTTGAATGATTTGATCACTTATTTAATATTATTGAGGATTAAATTGAAACCGAGAGGGGAGATTTGATCCGAGATCATATTAATCGACATGATTAAGCAATAAAACCGAGAGGTTTGAGCTAATTGTGGGAACTTTGATCTTAGGATCGATTGGGAGTTGTATTTGATTAAGCGACCGGAGACGGCGATTAATCCTATACAATCAACACGTAATTCGCTCCGAGAGGGGGTCTTGCATATAATTGTGATCGTTTCGTAATACATAACATTCGGTTTAAAGGTTGAATTGATCGGGATAATAATTGTTAACTACCCTTAATTGAAATCTAATCCTAGATTATCTTTATTAATCGGTTAATTCCTATAATTTGTTCTCTAGCCTATCTTATTAGTTTTAATTGCTTGTTGATTTAAATTAGTTCTTAAAATATCAAAACCATCCACTCGATCGTCTAGTTAGGCATCTAAATGTTTATGTTCCTTCATTTTTCCGATATCGAGCCGATTCCTTGTGGGATCGACCTTGTGCTCACTTAGTGCTATTATTGACGCCGTATAATTGCGGTTGTTTAATTTTAGTTGTAAAAACCAAGAGTGTGTCAGACATATAGCGTAGTTGTCTATGACTGCATAGGCAAATGTTAAGGGTCTTTTAGGAGTTGTTGGGATTAATTGACTCGAGAGGGTAGTTGTCCTATTCAATCCACGACTTAGTCGCTTCGAGAGAAGAACTAAGTTAATTAAGTGTTGCCTAATAAATACTAAAACTTGGTTTAAAAGTCTATAAAACAAACTTAATCAACATTGAAGTAATTCACGAAATCGAAGTCCTAGGATACACTCTCGTTAATTGGAATTTATTCGTTTGACAAGTTAAGTTAATTAGTATAAGTAATTTAGTTTATTAAAATCAACCTTGCAATTCGAGTGTCTAGTTAGGGTAATCCTATAAAATTGGGATATCAAACTGCGTTAGCCTGTTCTCTGAGGATCGACCTTGACTTATCCTATACACATCTACACCCGTATACTTGAGGTATTAAGGGTTAGAAACTAGGCCTATTAAGTTTTTGGCGTCGTTGCTGGGGAACAGGTATAGCGTCCTAGTTTTTATCCTGAAAGATAGGAGGATACTAAACTATAATTTATTTTTTGTATTTTTAATTTTGTATTTAATTTTCATTTTTATTTATTTATTATATTTTAGTATTACGTGGTATTTCTTGTTGGAGGTGTTTGCAGGTTTCGCATGCAAACCAGATCAAAAGGGAAGGAACATCATGTCCCTTTAGATCCTGAGATTGAGGCAAATTGCCTGTAGATACTGTACGAGAAGAAATTCCATATTCGAGATGGAAAACATACCGCAAAATCTGACCCAAGAGGAAGCATTGACTCAGATACTAGGGGCACTTGCTAATCTAGATGATCGAGTCACCAACTTGCAGCAGTAGCAACCACCGCAGCAACAGAGACGATTTCATGTTGCACAAGATGATGCAGATGAAGATATCACTCCTACCGGTGATTGTCTTCGGCCTACACCAAATCAGCAGTACGGAGGAGTACAACCCCCACCATTGAACGCAAACAGTTTTGAATTAAAGCCAGCACTAATTAATATAGTGCAGCAGGACTAGTTTGGGGGTAGTACTCTTGATGATCAAAATGTGCACTTGAACAAATTTCGCAGGTTGGCAGACACTATCAAGATCAATATGTGCCACATGACCAAGTCAAGATGAGGCTGTTTCCATTCTCTTTAAAAGATAGAGCCTTACAGTGGTACAACTCACTGGAAGATGTCACAGAGTGGGAGGACCTGAGCACAAGATTCCTTCTGAAATACTTTCCACCAAGCAAGATGCTAGATCTACAGAACAAAATAAAACCAATTCAAGAAGATGGATCAAGAGCCGTTTGGTGAAGCTTGGGAACGATTCCGAGATCTTATCCGGAGTTGCCCTCAACATGGGTTCTCAAAGAAGCAACAAGTTTGCAAATTTTATAATGGGTTACTTGCTCCAACACAGGATCATGTAGATGCAGCTGTAGGTGGAAGTCTAATGGAGAAGACTGTAAAGAATGCATTCTCGATTATGGATGCCATAGCCAGAACAAGTTACCAGTGGCCTAATGAAAGAAATCAGCCGAGACGAGTAGCTATTGTCAAAGAAGTAGAGCCAGTAAAAAATGAGCCAATTGAAAACCTTATGTCTCAATTAACAGCTTTGACAAGCAAAGTATGTTTGCTAACTAGTCTGACGTTAGCACAACATAATGACACTTCATCACAGCAGATCGTGGGCCAGGAAGAAGTTGAAGATGTGAATTTTGTAAATCAAATGAATTTCAATAACTTCCAAAATAATCAGCCCAGGTACAATCAGTACCCTCCTAATCGGAATCACCAAAACTTTTCTTATGGCAACACGAAGAATTCACTTAATCCGCCACCCGGATTTGCTGTCACGAATGGCATGATTCATGATGGTAAGAAGTCAACACAAAAAGAGGTCGTGTAGTCTCAGTTTGCTAAATATGATGAAAAGTTAGCTCAATTGGAAAGAAAGATGGATGGCAAGTTTATTGAGTTAAATAAGAGCATGACTGGACAGGGAGCAGACATAAAGCGACTCGAGAACAACATAACTGAAATGTCTACTAATATGAGTCAGCTAATAAAGATTGTCGGAGCCCAACATAAACAGGGGCAGTTCCCCGAGCGATATAGTGGTGAATCCGAGAGAGCAGTGCCAATCCATTCAACTGAGAAGTGGTACTGAGTATGAGGGACCAAAATTGCCAGTTGATAAAGAAAATGTAGTGGAAAAAGAGCAGTTGGAAGAGAAAAAAGGAACTCAAGCAAAGACAAAGAAGCCAAGAGAAGCCTTGAAATCAAGTGGGGGCAAGAAATCAAAGCAGATATACCAGCATATGTCCCTCCTGTTCCGTTTCCACAAGTCCTAAGAAAGAAGAAAATAGATGAGCAATTTGCAAAGTTTTTGGATGTGCTGAAGAAGATTCAAAATAATATATCTTTTGTTGAGGCCCTACAACAGATGCCTAACTATGCAAAGTTCTTACAGGAGGCGATCGCAAAGAAGAGGAAGTGGGAAAAATACGAGATAGTGAACCTAACTGAAGAATACAGTGCAGTCATACAGAGAAAGCTACCATTAAAACGCAAAGATCTAGGTAGTTTTACTCTTGAATGCAAAATAGGTAATGTAACTTTTGATAAAGCACTGTGTGATCTAGGGGCTAGTATCATCTTTATGGCACTATCTATATATAAAAAATTAGGCATAGGCACAATGAAACCCACTACAGTTGCCCTACAAATGGCAGATCGTTCTATGAGTTGGCCAAGGGGGATTGTAGAGAATGTTCTATGAAAAGTTGGTAAATTCATCATTTCTGCTAATTTTGTAGTCCTAGATATGATAGAGGATAAGGAGGTTCCTTTAATTTTAGGTCGCCCGTTTCTAGCAACGGGTGAAGCACTAATTGATGTAAAAAAGAAGGAATTAACTCTAAGGGTAGATGAAGAGAAGGTTACATTTTCTATATAGAAGGCTCTTCAGCAACATGATATTGAGGAAGGAAATCAATTTGAAACATGTAGCTCTATTCAATCGGTAGATGCCACATTATATAAAAATCGGTCTCACCTAGTGATTGCGATGCCCTAGAAACTTGTCTTGCTAATTCTGTTTTTCGTATTGATCACCATGACTCTACTAACCTTGATCTTGTAGAAAGTGTTAGTGTTCTTAATTCTTTGTAGGAAGCTCCCAAAGGAAGCTCAATACAGGAGAACATAAGCAAGAAAGTAGTAGAGGAAGTACCAAAAGGGGGCGAAAGATGCCCAGACCTTAAACCATTACCAGATCATCTACGGTATGAATTTCTCGATAGCGAACAAAGATATCCGGTAATAATTTCTTCCTCTTTAACTGGTTCTAAAACTGAAAAATTGTTGAGAGTGCTGAGAAAATACAAATCTGCAATAGGGTGGTCTATAGCTTATTTAAAGGGAATTAGTCCCACAGTTTGCATGCATAAGATACTAATGGGGGATGAGTATAAACCCTCAGTTCAAAATCAACATAGACTTAATCCCATGATGCAGGGGGTAGTTCAGAAAGAAGTTCTTAAATGATTAGATGTGGGAATAATCTTTCTCATTTCAGACAGTAAATAGGTGAGTCCGACCCAAGTAGTGCCTAAAAAAGAGGGGGGAGGGGGGAGGATGACAATAGTGAAAGGTGATCTAGATGAGGTCATAGCCACTAGGATAATTACGGGATGACGAGTGTGCATAAATTATAGAAAACTTAATGCAGCTACCCGTAAGGACCATTTCCCTCTCCCATTCTTAGATCAAATGCTTGATAGGTTAGCGGGGTATGAATATTATTATTTCCTTGATGGTTATTCAGGTTACAATCAGATTATGATTGCCCCAAAGTATCAAGAGAAAACATCTTTTGTGTGTCCTTATGGTGTTTTTGCATTTCGTAGGATGTCGTTTGGGCTTTGTAATGGCCCTGCTACTTTTCAGCGTTGCATGATGGCAATATTTGGGGGCTTGATAGAGAACATAATGGAGGTGTTTATGGACGACTTTTCTGTTTTTGGGTCGTCTTTTGATCACTGCTTAGATAACTTAGTTCAAGTATTGAAAATGTGTGAAGACACCAATCTAGTCCTAAATTGGGAGAAATGTCACTTCATGGTTAGGGATGGTATAGTCCTTGGTCATAGGATCTCGTTTGTAGGGCTAGAAGTTGATAGAGCTGAAGTAGTGGCCATAGAAAAATTACCACCTCCTAAGAATGTAAAAGGAGTTAGAAGTTTTCTAGGACATGTGGGATTCTATAGAGGTTCATTAAAGACTTTTCAAAAATTTCTAAACCTTTATCCTGTTTACTAGAGAAAGATACTGCTTTTGTGTTCGATGATTTGTGTATGCAGGCGTTCGAAACATTGGAGAAAGCATTGATCACAACTCCAATACTAATCACACCGGGTTGGTCTCAACCATTTGAGATAATATGTGATGCAAGTGACATGGCTGTGGGAGCTGTGTTGGGCCAAAAGAGAGAAAAGTTTTTTCGAGTCATCTACTATGCGAGCAAAACTCTTGACTCAGCCTTGTCGAATTACATGACCACAGAAAAGAAATTCTTACTTGTTGTTTATGCATGTGATAAATTTCGTTCATATCTAATACATGCAAACACAATAGTTTATATTGACCATGCTGCTCTTAAGTATTTGTTTGCTAAACAGGATTCGAAGCCAAGGCTGATAAGATGGATATTGTTGTTACAAGAGTTTGACTTGGAAATCCGAGATAGACGAGGATCTGAGAATGCAGTTGCTGACCATTTGTCAAGAATTGAGAATGAGATAGATGCAAAGGGTCAGCAGAAAGCCATAATGACATATTCCCGGATGAGCGTGTGATGGTTGTAGAAATGGCCCGTGGTATAGCGATATAGCAAACTACATAGTGAGTGGCATTTCATGGGACCTATCACCTCATAAGAAGAGGAAGTTCTTTCACGACGTCAAGTTTTACATATGGGATGATCCCTGCCTCTATAGAAGATGTGTAGACACGATAATCCGAAGGCGTGTCCCCTATTTCGAAGTATGGGACATAATTACGCAGTGTCACTCTTCCCAAGTGGGGGACATTTTGCATCAGCAAGAACAACCGCGAAAGTGCTCCAAAGAGGATTTTATTGGCCGACAATCCACAAAGATTGTCATGACTTCATTCTACAGTGTGACCGATGCCAAAGAACGAGAGGAATATCACGGAAGCACGAGATGCCCCTCACCACGATCGTTGAAGTTGAGTTGTTTGATGTGTGGGGTATTGATTTCATGGGACCCTTTCCATCTTCGAATAAGTTCCAATATATTTTGGTAGCTGTAGAATATGTGTCTAGATAGGTGGAAGCTATTCTGACCCAAATGAATGACGCCAAGGTGATGCTGAAATTCCTTCAAAAGAATATTCTTACAAGGTATGGTACTTCGAGAGCTTTGATAAGTGACGAGGGGTCACACTTTTGCAATAAATGGTTGTCTGCACCGTTAGTCAAATATAGGGTGAAGCACCGAGTTACAACGCCATATCATCCTCAAGCCAATGGTAAAGTGGAGCTCGTTAATCGAGAGATTAAGCAAATCTTAGAGAAATCGTGAATGGAAATCGGAAAGATTGATCGATGAGGTTAGATGACGCACTATGGGCGTATAGGACGGCTTATAAGACTCCTTTGGTACTTTCGTCGTATCAGCTAGTTTTTGGGAAAACATGTCATCTACCGGTGGAATTAGAGCATCAGACTTATTGGGCAGTAAAAAAGTTAAACTTTGACTTTGAGGCTGCTGGAAAAGAACGAATTCTTAAGTTCAACGAATTGGAGGAGTTCAGAAATCAAGCTTTCGAGACTTCCAGTTTATATAAGGAGCGCGTCAAACGGTTTCACGACCGGATGATAAAGAATTGAACCTTTGAAGCTGGTGAACAAGTCTTATTGTTCAACTCTCTACTAAGGCTTATTCCAGGAAATCAAGATGGTCGGGTCCATTCACTATAAAGACTGTTTGAGCTTCCGGCATAGTAGAACTGCTAAATCAAGATGGGAGCACATTTCTTGTCAATGGACAACAGATCAAGAAATACTACAAGTCGGACCAACTTCAAACCATGCATGATGTTCGGTTGAAAGAACTCGATTAAGCCAAACAGGTCATCCAGCTTGAGACGTAAAACGAAGTGCTTGTCGGGAGGCAACCCGATGTTTACATTTGTTTCGTCATTGTTGTTATTTTTATTTCAGTTTATGTTTTTAAGAGTGTTTTACTCTTTTTATGATATTAGAAGCCAACAATGACAAATCAAGATACAAAAATGGAATGCGATAACAAGATGCAGGGGACGAACAGAGGACGAGGGGCAGTACGACGCGATGCGGTCGAGTCACCTAATGACTCGGTCGCGTCCAAAATTTAACCCTGGACAAGTTGCAGGATAGTGAGCATTGACGCGGTCGCGTTAAGAAATGACGTGGTCACGTCAATCCTTTCCACATCGCAGGTCAGTATGCCATGACGTGGTCACGTCAAGCGACGACGCGGTCGCGTTAGTTTGCAAGACCAGGTTTTTAAATCGCGACCAAGTCAGTTTTTCATTCTTTCCCTCTCCTCTCCCATACACGAAACACACAACCTCACACACAATTCACCATTCTTGCACACTCACCACTCAAAATCACACACACTCAATCACAAACACAAGCACAAGCACATATTCACTCATTGCACCTGCAAATTTGAATTTATCGACCCAAATTGACGGAACTAGGGCACACTCCAATTCTCAAACTTTTCGACTAAACTTCTCTGGTAAGTGAAGCTAACCTGAACTTTTATTCTTTCCCATCTATTGTTTATGCTTGATTTGCATTGAAGAGTGTTTAATTTCGAATTTTGAGAACAATGTTGAGCATTTTTGCTATATCTTGACACTTGTAGTATGAAATTGCTAGAACATCGATTGGGTCTTGCTTTATGAATGAGAGTTGTGCTAATTGTAGTTAAAATTGCAACGAAAATTGTGGTTGGAGTGGAACAATAACAACAAGATTGAATTTCACATAGTTTAGTCACTGGGGACTTTTATCGAACATGTTGTATGCATGACTTGGACTGAGCTTTTGCCTAGTTTATGCCTCTTGTTGTGCTTTCTTATATGATACAATGATGAATTGAGTTTAAGATGCATGTCTTCAGTTTGTATGCTTCAACGTTTCACCATCTAATGACTTCAATTGATCAAATTTTGGAGTTAACTATATAATAGGGGGTACACAATATGCAATTTGTTCGGTTGTTGCTAAGCATATGAATATCTTGTTGATTAACTAGA
Organism: Ajuga chamaepitys; assembly: GCA_958295605.1. NCBI lineage: Eukaryota > Viridiplantae > Streptophyta > Magnoliopsida > Lamiales > Lamiaceae > Ajuga > Ajuga chamaepitys. Next base: position 31,941,006 of record OY282499.1, on the reverse strand, counting down.
ATTATTGAGTTCTGGAAGCTAGTTGTGATGAATTGAAGTTGTGTGACTTTTGATTGTGTGATGTTGGGTTGTGTTAGGTTGATTAAAATGCCGCCAAGAAAAGCAACCACAAGCAAGAGCAAGGGCAAGAAGAAAGTGGGTGAAAGATCTTCGACTCCGGCTCCGGAAATGGTGGAAATTTTACCAAGTGACAGCATAATTATATATGGTTTTGCACTAGAAAGAACTGAGCACAAACGACGATTTGAGTCACTTCATCAGCGCACAGTTGTGCCTACCCGTTTCGGAAATTCAGAGTTGGCATAAGCTATGGGGATACATGAGAATGTCAAAGCATTTCTCACAATTGCAGGATTGACAGAACTCATGAGATATGACCGCACATACGAGCGGTTGACAATTGAATTCCTCAGCACTTTTGAGATAGTAGTAGCCAGTAAGCCTGAGCAGAGACGTCCGGATAAAATCACCTTTCAGTTGATGGGCGCGCAGCACGAGATGACATTTGATGAACTTGATGAGCTCTTTGAGTTTTCTGCTCCAATTGAAGGAGAGCCACCAGAGCCATTCAATCCGAATGAATTCTGGGGACAATTGACAGCAGATCCTCTGCTCCTACCTCCGCAGGCTTATGTCTCGAAAAATGCTAAAGCCTCGTGGATCCGAAATCCAGCCATTAGATATTTTCAAATTTATTGGCCCATACACTATTTTCCAGAAAAGAAATGGGCGCAACCCGACAGAAGGAGCTCTGCTACATATGGAATGTCCTTCATAATCGCCGACTAGATAATGCGGTTCTTTTGGTCGAGCAATTTGTTAATGTGGTCACAAAGAAAAAAGTTAACATCGCCATTGGGGGTCTAATCACTACGATTGCTACGTATGTTGGAGCCACTTTTGATAATATGATTCCGGTAAAAGGAGACATCCATTTCACATGGGAATTCTTGGTGAATATGCAGGTGGTTGTCATGGGAGATGACAGATGGGTTCCCTATGTGTTCCAAAATGTGGGACCTTATTTTCGTCGTCCCTATCTAGCACTTATAGTTGTATTGAGTCTTGAGGATACACTTATTCTCACCATGTCTTCTGAGGCGCACTTGGCCAAGTCCCAAAGCCCAGATTCTCCGATCTTTTAATCGGGCCACACAGAGGAAGGAAGCTGTCAGGGCCCTGGTCCATCGAGAAAAAAGAGAGCCGCTTCTGGTGTAGCATCATCTTCAGAGAGAGCCGAAGACTTTGAGGGGATGTTTACTTCCCTTCAGGCTGACATGACAGCTCTTAGTACTCGATTTGAAAGGCATCGGTCCAAAACCCGAGGCACTTTTCAAGAACTCAACCTAATGTTGCGTACGATCATAGCAAAAGGCGATGAGGCCCGAACCTGAAGACAAGAGAAAGATCATCGTTGGGATGCGTTGGCTTAATTTTGGAGTCAACACAGATTCCAGCCACCACCGCCGCAATGATCTATAAGTTCAACACCAAGTTGTACCACTCTTTTCCCACAACCTTGACCTTTGACCAAGTTTAGGGGAGGGGGTGAACAGTGGAACGAACTTAGCCTCTAATTACTTTTTTGCTTTATTCGCCTTGCTGCTTTTGCTGAATTAGTGGTGTGATGATTTGAGGAGCCTGTGAGCTTAATTTGTGATGATATTTTTTGTGATCTAGACATGGGGCCTGTGAGCCCACTTGCTTATTTTATTGCTTTGAGTATTGGGCATGTGTGCCCATTTGCCTATTTTACTTGCTTTGATTTAGCTTGGATATTTGGAGAACCGGGTCTGTGAGCCCGGTTTGATCTGTCTTGTTGGTACTGTCGGGTCTGTGAACCCAATTTGATCATTTAGTTGTTATAATTGAGTCATAGGAGTCTAAAGTCTTATTGTTTTCGTCTTTAGAGTCAAAAGAAGAATTAAACCCAAGAAAATGAAAAAAATAACAAGTGAAAATAAAAGAAAAAAGAGGGAAAGATGGATGGTAAATAGTTAATGATGAGATGATTTTGAGAAGTAGATGAAAAAAGGCACATAATAGAGCATGAAAAATGAGTTGAGAGAAAATTGAGCTTGAACCTACAATATTCGATCAAAATATACCCTGGTGAGAATTTAAACTTAATTGTACTCCTATTTTCAGAGTAATATACATTCTTTCGGTATGAATTAAATTGAATATGTGCACTAGTTTCTAGAACTTGCCTTGAGTCTTTACTACGAATGTGTCAAATATGTGGTGTGATTTAGGAAGTGATCTTAGGCATTTTTATTTTGAAGCCTATTTATTTAAACTGTGAAAAATTTTCTTTGGACCATAACGTCAATAATTATCCCTAGTCAGCCCACTTGAGCCTTAAAACCTTAATTTTTCATAGTCTAAACATGTCAGCCAAAAACCTTTCGATTTAACTCTTTTGACCTTAATTGGAATAATTAAGTTAGGGGGAAAAGAATTGGAAGGTAGTTTGGGTGAAGAATTTGTGGGAAGAAATGGGCAAATTAGAGGATAAATTCAAAGATGAAGGAGATAAGAGAAGAATGATAGTAGAAAAAACAAAGAGAAAATAGCCTTTCCTAGCTGAAAAAAAAAAAAAAACAATTGAGAAAAGGAAAAGAAAAAGTTGATTGTTAAAGTGCCAAGAGGAGAGACTAGGAAATCATAAAAGTGCTTAGAATTGTTTGAATTAATTAGAACCGTCGGGTAGTCCCAATAATTATCTAGCTTCGATTTGACTAATTAGGATCTCTTCCTTTATTAATTAAAAATGTACTACGTATTGATTATGTCCTTCTGGTCAGAGTACGTGACTAAGCTGTAATTGCACAACATTCACGTATTGAACAGAAAAGGTGGGGTTTTCTTTTAATGTTTGCTTTAATTAAATATTATGCTTGTTATGTTTAATATGTTATTATGGTGAATCCATTTATGTGAATGGCCTACGGGCATATGGTGACATGATGTTTTGGTGATATGATGTTATGGTGATACATGTTATGGTGATACATGCTATGGTGATATGATGTTATGGTGATACTTTGCACATATTTGAAACTGCTTGCTTGTATTTAATTTTGGCAAACTAAAACCCCACGAGCTGGATGTAGCTCACCCCTTTATAAAAACTCCTTTCAGGTTGATGGAGCTGTGTGTGAAGCCAGGAGAGGGATGTGATGGCATATAAATAGGTAGTACATATCTATTATTACACACACGTGAAAACACTATTCTAGTAGTTGAGGTTTTATTTTTTTAAAAGAAAAAAAAATACTTATGATTAATTCAGAATAATAGGAATAACAACTCACTTCCGACAATATATATATATATATATATATATATATATATATGTATTAAGATCTTATCTATGAGGTTATTTTAAACAATTACCATGACATTATATACATGGTTTCTATCTAATGAGCGGTCATGATTTATCAAAGTAGTCGTTGGATGTTACTACTGAAAAATTGTTTAGAATACTATATTGAATGTATTTCTAGTAAAAATATTTTATTTATAATTTATGTTGACTCTTAAGTTAAATTAATTAAATTGCTTCCGCACAATTATGAAAGTATTGTTCGTATAAATTTTAAAAAGTTTTGGAATGACTTTATTCTTTGAAGCATATCAATGACTATATTTTTATTTAAAATTATAATAGTCTTAATCTTAACTTATGTGCATTTTTTTCCTAAACGTAAATGTTCTTATTATTTTTTTTTAGTAAAGTTTTATTTGTTATTTATAAAAAAAAAATATTTTGCCTATGAAAATCCGGGCTGTTACAGTTGGTATCAAAGCAGGTTTGCGTTTCTGTAGACTTGCTTGAAAGATATATATATTTAAGTCAATTAGCGGTGAATGTGCATTTTTAAGTATTCAAATTCAAAGACCACATGATAATTTAAGAATGAATGCCTCATTGTCCTTCTTAGCTTCACGCCAGCTCCAAGGTACGGTCTAAGTTATCGTTAGTTCATTTTTTTTTATGCAAAAACATGATACTTATGATCTTAAAGTATGATGTGTAGACATTATACACATGTTCAAGTATGTATACATATATTCCACGACATTATGATGTGCATAATATGCCACACAAGTTAGGAATTTCCATGCATAGACCGCAAAGAAACATGAAGAGCAACTGTATGACATCCCATTGTTTTGGAAAAATACATGCATGCATGATACATTTGAACAAAATAAAATTTCACATTTACATATAGTTGTCCTCTTCAATTTTTAGCTTGAACATTAAGTATGACACATTTGCATGCTTGAATTATTTCTACTACCAGGATTTTAAAATCAAATTTTCATAGTTAATTCATTCCAGCCTTGATATTAGTTTCAAGTTGACATATGGTTTTTACTGGAATTTATATATAATTTCTACCCAGATTCAAAATTTTAAATTGAAAAAAAAACATGAGATCCTCATATTTCAAACACATTTATGAAAAACGAGTTGTTTATCAATTCTCTATTCTATTATTAATCTAGGAAAAAAAAAAAAAAATCAAGTGTTCCAAATCCCACTCTCCAATCATTTCAACCCATGAACAAATGATTTAAATCTTTCAATTAGTACTTGCATTTAGCCTTAGTTGAAAGGTAATCCCGGTTTCTTCTTTTTACTTGCATTAAATTATGATAAGATCCGAAAATTGCATTTTGCTAATTTAATGATTTCTATCTACTTTCGTTTTATGTTTCAAAGAGGTTTTGATGACCAACTCTTAAGCATGGACCAAACGTTTCAAGCCACTTTTGAATTAGTTCAGCTATTAAAATTTCAAAATTTGATTCTTCTAGTTAAAATATTCAAATACGACCCTAATATTAATTTCAAGTTAACATGTAGTTTTTCCTATATTTTATGTATGGCTTACTTATGTCCAACTGCAAAATTTTAATTTGAAAAATAAAAATAAAAAATGGAGCTTGTGGTATCCAAAACCAAATTTTTTAAAGTAAGTCTTTTTATCAATTCTCAAATTTATAGGAATCATCATAGTTAAAAAAAAAAAATGTTTTAGCGTTTGAGAGTTATTTAAGACCTCAAACTCTACTTACATTCTCTTTCATTTCTATCAAACATAGCCCATAAGATTTCAAAGATACATAAAGTTATCTTCAAAGAAAATAATCCAGTTTTATTTCATTTCAACTCTGATTGTTAGCCAAAGTATGGTTGCTTCCTAATACTTTTATTCAAAGATTTTTCACATTATAAAAAAGGCCTACAATCTCTTTCCAAGTGACCATAAATTTAATTTTAGCTCAAATTCAAACCCTCTATTAAATTTCATCAAATGCATCTCAGTTTTTGCTAACTCACAAAAGTTCTTTCAGGTCATATTCAAAAGGGTAAAATTTTCCAAAACTACCTCCCTGCCTTTGTACTATGAGGAAAAGAAAAATCTCAATGTATTGGTTACTTTAATGTACCCCAAAATCTCATTATCTTTAATGAGACTACAAATTTTCATTTTATCAACTAGAAAAAAAAAAAAAAAATTTAAACTCTTATGGAAATTGTACATCTCACTTGAGTTTGTCAAGTAACTGTTTCTTATGATTCAATCTCATTTCAAAAGTTTTTAGTACAATTAAATCAACGCTGGACTTGAACTATCCATACTTTCTTTAATCTAATTCCAAGCCTCTAAGATTTTTATAATTTGTGGATTCACATATTCAACTTGAATTTGAGGACATACTCTCATATTTTTTATTTCAGTAGATTCACACCAAACTTTTCATATTATGTTCTCTTTCTAACTTCAAATTAAGAAAAAAAAAAAAAATTCAATCAACACTAGGCTATGTACGTTTTTGGAACGACACTTAAGTATCATTTAATAGGGCCCAGACCTATGATGATCCTGCCACTTATTTACCATATTATTCAAATAACTGCATTATTTTAAAAGTTCCTATATGTATACATATAAAAGGAAACTAACTTGAATATGTACTTCCGTATGGCTTTTCAGCATTTTTATTTTAAATTAGGCAATTTGAAATTCAATTAAACATCAAGAGATTATCATTTCCATCAAATATTTACTCCAAAGATTTTTAATGTATCTTTAAAATTCAGTTTTGCCTTCAAATTCGATATTATATTAGCCCCAAAGATATCTTTCGAATTCTTAATAAAGGTTTGAATTTTTACTTGAGAGAATAAATGATATTTTACCCTGTAGGTCAGACTATATTTTGAATACCAAATATTTGGTTACGAACTCCAAAAGTTTTATTTACATTTAAACTCAATTAGTTTTTCTTTTTCCATTTGATTTTATTTGTAAAGAGAAAAAAAAAATATATATTCTATGGTGAATTAGTCAATTTGATTCCGTTTCTAATTTTAGGTTATTCAATTCTCAAATGGTTTGAAATGTTTATTTCCAAAAGAGCCTAAAAAAAAAAAGGTCTTATTTCTTTCCCAAATCTATAAATTTTTTTATTCAAGTCAATTTACAATAAAATTTCCAAATGCATTGTGTGTGCTTCTCTCAATTTATTTTGAATTGAAATTATAGCATTATTCAGAGGTTACTCCTTAACAAAAAAAAAAAAAAAGAAGAATCACGAGTCTATTTTCTAATCTATGCTAACTTCAAAGTGTGTTCAAGGTGTTTTAAAATCAAATTCTACATTCATATAGAATTTAGCTTATGTTTTCATTTAGCCTATTAGCCTAGGTTGTCTTCCAAACTTCTCATAAGGTTCTAAACTCTTATATGAGCCACAAATATTATTGCTTACCATTGAGCCCGATCATGTTTTAATTTCTAAATTATTGAGCACCGACTCCAAAAAGTTCTATTTACAAACAAATATAAACTCCTTTCTCATCTAATTTAAAGGGCTATGGGCAACTAGCCGCAAGTTTGATTCCGCATTTAGTTTTCAATTTGTTTATTTTTCAAACATATGAAAATTTTATCTTAATTTCAAAGGATGCTCAATTCTCTATTTACCAAAGTCCAATGAAGACAAATTTGTTTTTGATTTTTTTTCTTACACAAAATTTTTCATCTTCATCATAAGAACTCCCCTCAATTCCTTTTCAATCTAAACCTTTTCAATCTAAATCTAGCATTGTAGGAGATATTGATTATTTAAATAAGTTTTACAAAACTAGATAAACCTGAATTTTTCAGTTTGAACTCAAATCTCAAAATTTTAGTCCAATTTGTGCTTCATTCCAAAGTCAGAGTACTCAGGTCATAATTCATAATTTAGTTCTGTTTTTTTTTTTTTCATTTGAATTCCTTTTGACAAAAAAATTATTGGAGCGTAGTTGCTACCATCCAAAAAAAAAAAAAAAATTATTTTAGTAAAATCAAAGTCTACTTTCAACTAGTTTGCATTACTCAAAGTTACATTAGGAAGTTATTAGTGGACTCTGACAAAAATATCCATGTTCTGTTATGGTCAAATTTGGAATAAACACACACAATGACAAAAATATCCAGGTTCTGTTATGGTCAAATTTGGAATAAACACACACAATCGATACTTTCGATAAATACATATTACATTTGTCATGTCATGAATTTTCGAGGACGAAAATTTTCTAACGGGGGTAGGATGTAACACCCCGAATTTTTATTTTACGCGTATTATTAATATTATTGATATTTCTATTATTTATTAGGCCCAACATGCATCATACGCATTTATGTGGGTCAAATCAAGTTATTTGGGCCCAGTTGAGCCCAAATCATATTTTATGTTTATCCATAAATGCTGTCAGTTAATTACGTATCTTGACCAGATTAATGCCTATCTATTAAATACTTTTCTACCGAATATCTATTAGAAAAATACTTTCTACCGAATATCTATTAGAAAATCACTTTTTCTATGGGGCTTCTGATTAATACCCAGTAGGAATTAACCTAGTATAAGTACTGGGCATACTAGGCAGCAATAGAATAGGAAACCACTTCCATAATATGCTCACCGCTGAAAAAGAAAAACCTTTCCCTTTCACATACAGCCGCCTGTTCAAATCCACCTTCAGTAGACAGTTGATTCTTTCGGAGGTAAATCCAAAATTCCTCTTCTTCATTTGATTTAACGGAATTGTTCGTTGATTTATTCAATTCCCTTCTTCGTTTTAATTTACTAAATCAATAGGTAATTAGGGTTTAATTGATTTGAGTCAGGGTGATTGAGGGATTAATTGGTTGTGTATTGTTGTGTGCGCGTACGACTCATATATATATATAAAGGGTCATGTGTGTGTGTATATATATATATATATATATATATATATATATATATATGTATGGGTCAGTAGTGGGGGTGTGTGTTTGTGGCATAATGAATGTATATATATAAATATTGGTGTGCAGAGTGTTTGGTAGTAGTATGTATATAGGCTGTGTGCTACGTATGTATATATATATATATATATATATATATATATATATAGTGATTTCGTGTGTGTGTGTGAAAGATGATGATGTGTGTTAGAGTGATTTACATAGTATATATATATATATTAAAATGTGTGTGTGCTATATATATTTATGTGTATGCAGTAGAGTGTGTCAGTGAGGTGTGTGTTGTGCTATTGTGTATGTAATTAAGGGGGACCACATGTAGGGTAGTAAATGTAGAAAAAATTGATTTATTTTTCCCTTGTCTAATTCTCTTTTTTGGCAGAACCTTTACACCTTTTACCAAACTTAGAAAATTTCAAATATACAAGCTTATACCCTTTCCTACCAATAATTATCTAGCTTCGATTTGACTAATTAGGATCTCTTCCTTTATTAATTAAAAATGTACTACGTATTGATTATGTTCTTCTGGTCAGGAGTACGTGACTAAGCTGTAATTGCACAACATTCACGTATTTAACAGAAAAGGTGGGGTTTTCTTTTTATGTTTGCTTTAATTAAATATTATGCTTGTTATGTTTAATATGTTATTATGGTGAATCCATTTATGTGAATGGCCTACGGGCATATGGTGACATGATGTTTTGGTGATATGATGTTATGGTGATACATGTTATGGTGATACATGCTATGGTGATATGATGTTATGGTGATACTTTGCACATATTTGAAACTGCTTGCTTGTATTTAATTTTGGCAAACTAAAACCCCACGAGCTGGATGTAGCTCACCCCTTTATAAAAACTCCTTTCAGGTTGATGGAGCTGTGTGTGAAGCCAGGAGAGGGATGTGATGGCATATAAATAGGTAGTACATATCTATTATTACACACACGTGAAAACACTATTCTAGTAGTTGAGGTTTTATTTTTTTAAAAGAAAAAAAAATACTTATGATTAATTCAGAATAATAGGAATAACAACTCGCTTCCGACAATATATATATATATATATATATATATGTATGTATGTATTAAGATCTTATCTATGAGGTTATTTTAAATAATTACCATGACATTATATACATGGTTTCTATCTAATGAGCGGTCATGATTTATCAAAGTAGTCGTTGGATGTTACTACTGAAAAATTGTTTAGAATACTATATTGAATGTATTTCTAGTAAAAATATTTTATTTATAATTTATGTTGACTCTTAAGTTAAATTAATTAAATTGCTTCCGCACAATTATGAAAGTATTGTTCGTATAAATTTTAAAAAGTTTTGGAATGACTTTATTCTTTGAAGCATATCAATGACTATATTTTTATTTAAAATTATAATAGTCTTAATCTTAACTTATGTGCATTTTTTTCCTAAACGTAAATGTTCTTATTATTTTTTTTTAGTAAAGTTTTATTTGTTATTTATAAAAAAAAATATTTTGCCTATGAAAATCCGGGCTGTTACAAAAACCAGTCTGAAACTGAATCATCATCCAATCGCCCTAAATCATTGCATAAATCACTTGTATTGAACGAACAACAATTTAAGTTTGGGTGTTTTTTATACACGTTAATTATGCATGTATTTAGGTCGAGATAGGATAGTATTTTATAACATTTAAATGTGTAGTTGGTCAAGACTTGTATGAATTTATGTAATTTGGATCATTTGACGTGTATTGGTTCGTTTTGTAGTGTTTTCATAGTTTTCAGGTCAAAATGAAGACTTTATGAGATAACACGAAGAACTGGTCGAAGAAAGGATGAGATGGGCCATGAAATGGGCTGAAAACAAGGCCGAATGACAGACGCCACCTACGCGGTCGCGTCGAATGGCTGAAATAGGCGAGTCCAGTAGTAACTGATGCGGTCGCATCAACTATTAACTCGGTCATGTCGGAGTTGTAACTCGGTCACATCCGAAAGTGCGATTTTAGAGATTTTTCTGTCTCAAATAGGAATTGATTCCTAAGCTCCCTAGTACTATTATGAAGTTTATAAAAGACAATTGTTGCTCGTTTTTCAAGCATTATCACATACATTACATCATATCCGCATTGAAGAGTTCTTAGAGAGTGATTTGAAGAACGAGAAGACGAAGATTTACGAGCCGACATAGCCGGGTTTACTTGTTTCTTATCTAGTCTATTTCTTTACAATGCATTCTATGAATTCTTGTATTAATTTAATACTAGACATGAGTAGCTAAACTACTCGTGTCCTAGGATTAGAGTGTAGTGTTTGTGACAATGTTTGATTTAAGGTTTTGATTTATAGACTCAAGTTTTAAAATATTTATCTGTATGTTTGTTTTCTTTCATAATTGAGCATAATTTGATCACTTAGGCTTAGTTTATATGTTTAACAATTCCGCTTCGAGAGGAGGGAATCGTTAATAGATGTACGACATATAGCGTAGTTGTCTGTGACTGCGTAGGCAAAGGTTAAGGGTCTTTTGGGAGTTATTAGGATTAATTGACTCGAGAGGGTAGTTGTCTTATTCAATCCACGACTTGGTCGCTTCGAGAGAAGGACTAAGCTAATTAAGTGCCGCCTAATAAATACTAAAACTTGGTTTAAAAGTCTATAAGTTAAACTTAATCAACATTGAAGTAATTCACGAAATCGAAGCCTAGGATATACTCTCGTTAATTGAAATATATTCGTTTGACAAGTTAAGTTAATTAGTATAAGTAATTTAGTTTATTAAAATCAACCTTGCAATTCGAGTGTCTAGTTAGGGTAATCCTATAAAATTGGGGTATCGAATTGCGTTATCCTGTTCTCTGAGGATCGACCTTGACTTATCCTATAGAAATCTACACCCGTATACTTGCGGTATTTAGGGTTAGAAATTAGGTCTGTCAATGATTGTCACGTGTTTGGTATTTGACCGGAAAATTTTGACGGAGGTTGCAACTTGTACAATTCATGGACTTCAGGTTCCAAACGGTCAAAAAATAAAGTTTAGTTACTGAAGTGTAAAAGCTCGCAAAGTACATGTTGATTTATATATTTAACCCTATTAAAAATTGATACTACGTTTTGCCAGAAAATTGGTACTTCCTAATAAAGTAATAATTATAGCTAAAACATTGATAATTTATGAATTTCAATTGTTACATTTTAACAAGTGTCATTTTATTGTCGGGAAGTATCACTTTTTAGACAAAAGTATCACTTTATCGAAATATTCAAAAAGTACACTTTTACCTAATAAAAGTAATATTTTTTGTCAAAAAAGTGATAGTTGCCAAATTAAGTAATAATTTAACTAAAACATCGATGGTTTATGCATTTCAATTGTTTTATTTCCAGAAGTATCACTTTGTTGTCGAAAAGTATCACTTTTTAGACTAAAGTATCGCTTTATCGAAATATTCAAAAAATGATACTTCCCCGGTAAAGTAATAACTTTAGTTAAAATATTGATGATTTATAAATTTCAATTGTTATATTTTGAGAAGTATCACTTTATTTACGAGAAGTATTTCTTTTTTTAACAACAGTATCACTTTATTTCACTGTTTGAAAATGGTTATTTTTACCTAATAAAAGTGATACTTTCCCAGTTAAATAATAATTTTTGAACATTGATGATTTATGCATTTCAATTGTCCTGTTTTATGAAGCATCATTGGATTGCCGAAAAGTAACACTTTTTTCAACAAAAGTATCACTTTATCGAAATATTAAACAAGTGATATTTTTACCTAATAAATGTGATATTTTTCGCCAGATCAATGATACTTCCCGAATAAAGTACTTATTTTAGCTCAAACATCGATGGTTTATGCATTTCAATTGTTATGTTTTAAGAAGTATCGGTTTATTGCAAAAAATATCACTTTTTTATGCAAAAGTGTAACTTTAACAAAATATACGAAAAGTGATACTTTTACGCAATAAAGATGATACTTTTTGCCAGAAAAATGATATTTCTTGAATAAAGTAATATTTTTAGGTTGAATTTCAATTGTTCTTATTAAACTATTATCACTTTATCGCCGAAAATACCACTTTTTGGACAAAATGTCATTTTATCGAAATACTCAAAAAGTGATAATCTATACCTATATCTATATAATAACAAAATCCACCAAAAATAGTAACCCAATATTTTTCCTGCCCAAATCCCCTTTATTTATGAAAAATATTATTTTTTGTATAAAGCATTTTATTTGGGGATAAATCTACATATATTTGCCTAAAATATATTTAGGCACCATTATCTCATATTAATAGTAAGTTCCCCCACAATCAACTTAATTTGTCCAAGTCTATAAAAAAGATATACTCACGTAACCTTCCAAAAAAAGTCCGAACCCATATCTCACAGAATCTATCACGCGCAATCAATTTATTTTTAAATTGAAATCAACATTAATTTTATTCTTTTTTACATAATTTTATTTGTTCTTTAAATAATTTATTTGTTGTGAAGATTAAGTGATCCAAAGTAGCTGAGGGAGAAGTGAGGCGACATCACCACCCACCAGAGTAAAAAAGAGAGTCCGACATTGTGAGAGAGTGTGAGAGAAAGAGCGTGAACGAAATTGTGTGAGAGAAATCAACATAATTATCTAGAATCTAAAATAGGGGAGGGGCTAAAATATGGGAAAGAGAGTGAGATGGGAGTAAGTTTGTCAATAAAAGAAAAATAACTAGTTTTTTTGTTTCTAATCATATGTATTATGTTTACCGTACCCATTCTTCTTCTTCTATTTAATTTTATTTTCACTCAATGTGTTATTTAAGTTGTGTAGTATCAATTATGTGTATAAAAAATTATAGTATAGTCATACCTAGAAAGGGAAAATAAATAAATAAAGAAAAAATTAAAACAAAAAAAATAGATTTAGTATGATTTTAAATAAATCCTAATCGTATTGTTTATATTTAATGTTAATTTGATTTTTTTCAATTTTTTTATTAATTATTTTTTAATCATATAAAAATATAAATTTGAATTATTTAACAAATATTTATAATTTCAATATATAATTTCAATATTTTATTTTTTTCAAAAACAAAATTATTTTTTTTATTAAAAAGTAACTTTTTTCATTTTTAACTGTGATTTTTCGGTAAAATAAATTAAATTTGTCATCTATTATCGATTTATAGTTTGACACCGCATTATATAAATAAATTAAATTGCATTAATTGAAATTGTTTGTTGGTTGATTATGTGGATTAATTATTAGTGTGCTTGTGCTACAAATGAAAATTAATAAAATTAGAATGTAGTGTTATTGGTACTCACTAAAAGCTTTTGAACTTTTTTGAACATTATAATTTGAAAAAATAAAAAAATAAGATACTTTAGATAATCTATACGTTTATCATAAAATTATAAATATACATATGATTGACTCTTCTTTCATTAAGATATAATTACTTTCCATCTCTTGTTATATATTGATTGTAATATTTTATTACATTAAAATTATATAAACATAAAAAATTCTTGTTTTTTATTCATTTATATTTATGTACGAGAATACTACTAATTTTATCTAACAAATGTGATACTTTTGATGAGAATACTACTAATTTTATCTAATAAATGTGATACTTTTGATGAAAAATAAGAAAATATCAATGAGCAAATAACTAATTTCCTTCCCACCCGCACCCACACACTCACACACTGACTGCGTGAATTCTACTTCACAATAATAAACTCTCATTTGGGGAAATTTTCCAGTGCCTCATCATTATTTGGTGGTGATGATCAAAAGCACTTCAGATCATGTTCCAACAATGTCCACACTTAATTCACCACAATATAAATGACTTTATGTAACATTTTATTTGTAATATTTTTAAATTTTTAATTTTTATGTAACACTTTTCTAATACTTATGAATATGTAACACTTTCATGTAACATTTTTGTAACATCTACGAGTATGTAATACTTTCGTGTAACACTTTTGGAATACGTAACGCTTTGAGCATAACACTTTTAAATTGTAACACTTTTAGGTAACACTTTTAAATAAATAACACTTTTTACGTAACACTTTTAAATAAATAACACTTTTATCTAACATCTATAAATAAGTAATACTTGTAACTAATAAAATAATATATTTATTTTATTTTAAACTAATTAAATAGCTGTGAATTTATTTTTCTCATGTGACTTATCTTTATTTTTCTCGTGTGTTACATCTTAATTATTGCAATAGAACATTCGTAACATAAGCAGTGAAATGATCGACTCAAACCTAAAAAAGTAACAATTTAATTTTTAGAGCACCTAAAGATTTACTTATTCGTTATCAAGAATCAATTTTATTTGTGACTTATGTGTGTGTATGTATATAAATATAAACACATTATATTTTTACTAAAAAAGTAATAAAATGGACTTGTAACTTTAAGAATTTGAATACATTAGATAAGTGTGAGAATTTAGACTTGGGACATTTGGTCATGTCTCTTTATGTTTGTAAGTTTATTTTTTTATTTAAAATCGATAAGACACAACAAAAGTACTTTTAAAGGTGACTTTAAGATGTCTCAAAAATATCTACAACAATTAATACATAAAATTACTATAATTAAAATTAATGATAGTGTCTTTAGATTTATATATAATAATTAGATGTATAAAATAAATGTGATATAAAATAAGTTATATATATGAGCCGATGGAAATGGGAAAATAATTAATGAAAACTTTGTGTCAAATTGATATGGATAACCTAAAATATAAAATTAAGTTAGATTGTAGTTTGATGGGAACTTAATTTTGAGAGTATTTTACAACAAAATCTTGTTTATATATAGTACTCCCTTGGTCCTGACCTAATTGGCCAACCTTGGCCGAGCACGGAGACTAAGGAAAAACAGATTTTGTAGAATCTTTGACTTTTTCAAAAGTGGAGATTTTGAGGGTGCAGATTGTGAGATAATTTGTCATTTATGGGCTAGGACAATTAGGTTAGGACAAACAAATATGACAAGTTGGCCAATTAGGCCGGGACGGAGGGAGTATTTCTTAAAAAACAAACTAAAAAGTTATTGTAGTCTAGTGCTTAAGTCATTGTGCTTAAACTCTTGCAATCTAGAAACCTGGGTTCGAAACCTAGCAATAATAATTCTTTAACTTTTTTTTTCAATTAATAGTGGTGTTATATAAGAGGGTTATATGTAACATTTTTTTAGTGTTACAATTTAAAATTTAATGTATCACTTATTGAAAGTGCTACTGAATATTATCAAAAGTGTTACATTAGACTTTAAGTAGCACCTGCAAATGTAATATAAAAAAAGTGTTAGTTAAAATCTATACTAACATATTTTAGCATATATATAACACTTTTTGTTTGTTACATAAGCTCATTTATGTTGTAGTGATCCTACGTGTTTTGAATTTCCACGGTACTTCTGTTTCAAGGTTGTCACCTTTTCAATTTCTCCAACACATCATATCAAAAACTACAGCAAAACCAATAATGAACAATAGAAAATATCGCAACATTTTAATCCTGCCATTTTATGTAAAATGACCGGCATGCTCTTAAGATGGAAAAGCATTTTAGTTTCACAAACTTATATACTTCCTACACAACTATTGTAGTAAAAGGGTCTTGCAGCTACTCGTCTATTGTTTTACGTGTGTGGGGGGATGCAAGCATAGTTTTTCATTTGGGTTAATTAACTTAATTTATATTACTAGAGAGACCCTTGCATTCATGAAATCATGCCATCTAATATTTCAAGATAGTCCTAATCACTAGAAATTGAATGATAAATTATTAAATGTCACAAGAGTTAAAAGTTGATCATTCCTCTCAAACTAAATTAAGCAAGTAAAAAATGAAAATGAGATCACAATCTTCGCTCTATCAGAGGAAATTTGATGTACAACTTCACCAAGCTAAATAACTAGAAAAGTAATAATGGAACATAAACAAATACAAGCAATAACTTTCTTAAACAGGACACTAGGGTTACACTGCCCCTGGAATTATGTTAAATGCACCTTGTCAATTTCAAAAGCCACATGAATGTCGTGCTCTCGATTCCGGTTACCCTTCTCCGCTGCCTTCTGCTCCCTTTCTTTGCAATAGGAATCTAAGACGGAGAAGAGACAAATTACTGATAATATAAAGCAATCTCTTATGTTTCCTCGAACAAAAAAAGTACTCTAGAGAGAGAAATCGAAGAACTCACACAAAATTAGATACATAATAAATTGTCCATATACAAGAAGACTAGAAGAGATAATGAATCTTGAATTGGTGCGAAGAATAGACCGAAAATTAATGAAAATATTTTTAAAGGATCCGATTAGATAGGCAACTATCGGATAATTCGACCCGTTGCACATAAAGGGATCCATGCAATTGATGTTTATAAGTTTTGTGTACAAAAAATGTAGTTATCAAAAGACAAAAATACCTTTAATGATAATAAAACATAAATTATTAAAAAAATATATTAAAAAATATTAAAAACAAAAATAAAAATCTATCTTTCTTCTCTGCCATCTTCGATAAAACTCTACATTTCTCTTTTTAGTTTTCTTCCAAAATATCATAAACCCTAATTTTTTATGGGATGAATAATGATTCTCGGAATATTGAATATGCAATTTTAAAGAAGTTATAGTTCATTACAGCAAATACAAATAAATATCAATCGACATGAGCTAAGCTACTCGAAAAAATCTTAAAAATCCCTAACAAGTAACTTTTTATTTTAGGTAATCCCATGCATTCATAAAACTTAAAAAAGTTAGTCGGGCAAAACCCTACATCCCGAAGCCAAAAAACAAAAACATCCGGGGGTAGATCATCCACCCAGATCCAGCAAGATCCAACAACTAACTCAACATTAGTTAAAGCATGAGCCACCGAATTGGCAATACATGGAATAAAAGAAAACTCAACAACGTTCAAAACAGCAGCCAATTCATCCATGATGAGGCCACCATAATTAAGGTGCTCTCTGTTGCCCGCCAAACTTCGCATCAACGTTCGATTATCTCCTTCAACCAACAAGTTTGAAAGGCCTTTCTCTCATGTGCATGAAAGCGCAAATCTCATGCCAACGCTTCAATCACCATATTCTCACACTTACATCGTTGTCACGTGGCTCTTAGCAAACGAACTCCTCCATCCATACTTTGAGTCACAAAGCAGTAGCCAACAGTCCCATCAGGCCAAATCACAACATCAAAATTCAGTTTGATCTTATTGGCTGGTGGCGGAGACCATGCAGTAGGACACGATTACGGCAACAGGTCTGAATTAGGAGGAACGACTCTCAAGGCCTCGTTGAATTCATCGAGCTTTCGCATTGTGGAGGTAATAATCCTTGTGCAATGGATTTGTGTTCCTTAAAAAATGAAGCCATTTCACGTCTTCCATAGTTGCCATAGGAAGCACACCAATAGTTGTTGGCTGACACGTCGGTTTCTAACCTAGTGTTCCGCAAGTGTACGGATGTAGGTGTAGTAGCGATAATCAAGGTCGATCCCACAAGGAATAGTTTTTGGTAGTTTGATACCTCAATACTCTAGCAATGTCCTAACTAGATACTAGTTTGTAAAAGGTTGATTTTAACAAAAACTGAGGAATTTAACGAATAACTATGGTACTTATGACTTGGCAAACAAAAAGAACTAACAATCAATGAGAAAGGGTATCCTAGGGCCTCGATTTTAGGATATTACTTCAATGTTGAATATGATTAACCTATAGATTTACCAATTCTAGTGTTTATTAGGCGGCACGACAATAGTCTAACCCTTCTCTCGAAGCGATTAAACCGTTGATTAATTAAGCTAATTACCCTCTCGAGTCAATTAAACCTAATAACTCCCAAACGATCCTAAGCCACAGCCTACACAGTCATAGACAACTGCGCTCTATGTCATAAGTCTGATAACGATTCCCTCCTTTCGAAGCGGAATTGCTAAACTAAATTACTAAATCTAGGTTTTTAAGCTAAATCTAGTTATAAGCACAAACATAGAGATAAACACATAAAGAAGGGAATTAATAAATTAATTTATAATCAAAATATTGTCATAATAATCCCTACTCTCTAACCTTAGGACACGAATAGCTTAGCTACTCATGCATAACAATAATCCAATACAAAAGTCTATGGAAAACATTGTAAAAGATTAAACTAGGAAAGAACGACTAAACCCGGATGAATCGTCTCGATGATCTTCGTCTTCTTTGTCCTCCAAGACTTCTTCTAGGTAGAATGATGATGTAACTAATGTTCTTGATGTTTTTCTATCTTTTTTTTTTAAATCTCGAGCTTGGGGGTCCTATATATAGAGTTGGGGATGAATCTTTGGGAAGATAGGATCAAATCCTACTAAAACAAGGAAACTTTCGTAGAAAAGGCTTTCTGACACGGCCGTGTTGGCATTGTGACGTGGCCGCTTCCGTTTTGCTTAGGCAGGTTTTCAGGTCTGACTTCCAAGCCATTTTTGAGTGTCTTCCGGTCATTTTTGGGATTTCTCCCTTTCAGGAAAAGTTGTAGCTCTTTGAATCAGATTTCTATCGCCACCAATTTCACCTCAATCGGAGTTGTAGATCTCAAGATATGGCCAAAATACTAGAGGTATGTCAAACTGACAGAAAACTTCACTTTCGGGACACATTTTGACGCGGCCGTGTTGGTTAGGCCGTGTCTTTTTTCATGTTCTAGGCCACTTTTGACGTGGCCGTGTTCATATTTGACACAGCCGTGTTGTCCCTTTTGCTCCTTTAACTCCCTTTTCATCCGTTTTAACCCTATTTGACTTGTTTCTTCTTCGAACTTCATCCAAATGGAATAAAATTACCTAATTAACTTCAAAACAAGTCGAAACACGTCAAATGACCTAAATATGATAAATATAAATGAATTCCGGTCAAATATGCATGTAAATGATATAAAATATGATCATAAATCGACCTAAATACATGCATAATTAATGTGTATCATTGACCTTATATGGGAAGTTAGGACATTAAGTCCCAAAATCTAGTACGAAAGTTTCTAGGCTCGCTCCACGGTCTAAGCGGGCTTATCAACCAAGCTTCACGAAGAGCATAACAAGTGAAAAATAAGTGCTCCGCTATCTCTATGTCTTCGCCACACATTAAGCAATGAGATTCCATCCCCATATGTCTTCGTACTAGATTTGCTCAATTCGGAAGAGCATTAGAACACGCCATCCATATAAAATATTTGAGCTTCAGGAGAATTTGCAAGTTCCAAATCTCAGCTAATTTTGAATGGGATTACTAGAGCTAGGCAAACAGTGAGCTAGTTCAGAAAACGTATTCACGGTTAAATAAGCCGATTTAACACTAAAGTATCCCTTTGCCGTCAATTTCCAAAAAGGTTTATCACTAGGACACCATTTACTCAATGGTGTAGCCACAATGTTTGCAGCATCATCTAGATTGAAAACCTCCCTGATTTTGGCTCGTCCCATATCTTTAACCTGTAAGAATGAAATCAGAGACAAGGGTATCGTCAGTTAAAGCGTCTAAAAAGCCACAAGGTGGTTTCAGATCAGATGACCCGGTCAAATTTGCTGATTTGGCCTTAATATTTCTCCAATTTCCCACACGCCATGCCTGGCCAATCTCGATAAGGCTTCTAGCTTGTAAAATGCTATGCCACGCGTAGCTTGGATTATGCCCTACCTATACCGGCTCAAAAGATTGGTTAGGAAAATATCTATCCCTAAGTAAGCGAAATATAAGAGAATCTTGAAAATTTAAAAGACGTTCTGCTTTGCGATCATAGTGAGATTAAAAAAGAAAATTTCTCTGAATCCCAGGCCCCCGTCTCTCTTGGATCTCGCCACTTGCTCCCAGCTTACCCAGTGGTGTTTCCTGTCACCTTCCGACGAAGCCCAGTAGAACCGTGCGATTGCTTTTTCTATTTTTTTGTAGAGTCCCAATAGGAATAGAAAGCAACTGATGGAAAAAATGGGGATGGCCTGGAGGACCATTCTTATCAGAACTTCATGACCGACCTTTGTAAGTGCTTTCTCTTTCCATGATTTCATGCGACAAATCACCCTATCCACAAAATTTTCTCTCCTGTGGTGAAGCATTACTCAATCAGAACTGTTAGCAATGGTTGCTCAAATGAACCTGGAGTTAGAACGAACAATTGGATATGAAAACAACATTTTTTGCATGGAGAATTAAAAGAAACAATATTCATGTCACAACTAGAAGCATTCATACTACCAGGAAATGAAAATAAAGCATGTTTGCTGAAGAAAAAATCACTGTATGGGCTGAAGCAAAGCTCAAGACAGTGGTACATTAAATTTGACAGGTGCATGAGGAAGATTGGATATGTTAAATCTAAATATGATAACTGTGTGTTCATGAAATGAGCAGGAAATCAGATATTGAGTTTTCTATTGTTATATGTGGACGATATGCTTGTGGCAAGCAAGGATCAAGCTGAAATAGAAAGACTCAAGTCAGATTTGCACGAAGAATTTGAGATGAAACAGCTGGGAGAAGATAGAAGAATTTTGGGCGTGGATATTGCTAGGGATAGAAAGAAGGGTCTGCTGTGGTTGGAACAAAAGAATTATATACAGAAGGTACTGAGAAAGTTCAACATGAGTGAGTCTAAGCAGTGTCAGTGAACATTTTAGGCTTTCGGAGTAACAAAAGCCTAAAACAGATGAAGAGGAAAGGGAAATGTGCAAGGTGCCTTATTCAAATCTTGTAGGTAACATTATGTATGTGATGGTATGCACAAGGCCTGACATATCTTATGTTGTAAGTGTAGTAAACATGTATATGTCAAATCTTAGAATACAGAACTGTGAAGCACTTAAATGGTTGATGAGGTACTTGAAAGGTGCTGAGAATTATGGGATTGTGTTTAGAAGAAGTGATGAATCTGTTGATTTTCTGAGGGGTTATATGGACTCAGATTATGCAGCTAACTTGGATAACAGGAGATCTCAGTCAGGATATGTATTCACTCTGTTTGATGTAGCTATTAGCTGGAGATTAATGCTACAATCAGTAGTAGCATTGTCAACTACAGAAGCTGAATACATGGCAATGACAGAGGCAATTAAGGAGGCTATGTGGCTTAAAGGAATTTTGTCAGCGTTTAGTTTGAAGCAGCAGTCAGTAAAGATCTTGTGTGATTCTCAAAGTACCCTTCACTTAGTCAAACACCAAGTTTTTCATGAAAGGTCCAAACATATCGATGTGAGACATTATTATGTTAGGGATGTAATTGAGAAAGAAGATGTTGAAGTGAAGAAGGTAAGCGCAAAAAAAAAAAAAAAAAAAAAAAATGCGACTTACGTGCTTACCGAAGCTCTTCCATCAGAAAAGTTTGGATTTGATCCAAGTCACTACAACAAAAAATGTATATTGGGACACTTAAATTTAAAGCACTTATTTTAAGAGTCTCAAAAATTAAATTTCGGGACACTTTCGTAAAGTTCCTTTTCTAAATACTAGGAAATACAGTCAATATAAATATAATATTAATTACAAATACTTCTCTTATTTTCAATCACCTTTACCGATTCACCTTCCCAATTCCCAGCCATTCTCGTCTCTGCACACTCTCTCTCTCTCATGCTCGCACGATCGAAATCTCCGACATCTCACTTCTCTCTCACACGAAATCCATCTCTGGAAATTTCACACACACGAGAATCGATCTCAAATTCCTATTCAATCTCTGAAAATCTCTACCTAATATTATCCTCTCATTAGTATATTAAGCTAATTCAGATCTAAACTACCAAAATCGATCTCAAATTCCTATTCGATCTCTGAAAATCTCCACCATTATCCTCTCGCCATCAGTATATTGAGCTAATTCAAATCCAAATTATCTGAATGTACATCAATTGGATGCCGATTGAAGGAGAAATCAAAGAGGCCTGGCCTTTGGAGGTCATCTGAAAGCTAAGCCAGCGGAAGTACTTTGTTCTATAAAAGAAGATTCATATAACAAGGTTAATATTGCTGCATTTTGAATGTTTATTTTTATTTTATTGTACTTTGAAGATATGGTGCAATGGAAACTAAAAGAAACTCTTATGAATCTACATTAGGGCTATTAGTTAGATTATCATGGGTAGATGGAATATATGTAGAAGAAATGGTCATTTATCGTTATTGTTTTTTCTTATTTCATTTCACTAAGGAATAAACTGGAACGAATATAATTGTTGGATTTATTTGATTTTCTGTCAGTGGCGCTCAGATTCTGATTAATTTTACTTTTAGTAATTTCAGCTTATACTTGAAGTTTTCTGTAATTTGAGCTTACATTGGATTGAGTTATGACTCCAATTTCTGATGAATAAGCTTATTCTGAATAGCTGCATCGATACTTTTTGTCTGTGTGCTCTAGAATCTGATGCATCCGCTAGTAGTTGCTGCTGAATTTCTTTATTGCCCTTTGCTCTCAGTTTCATTTTCTGTATTTAAGCTGCCTTTTTCGCCCGTTTGATCCACAAAGCATATCCAATTGTTCTGTGGCATAAATATCCCATAATAGGACTTTATTGCTTGATTTCACTTTATTTTACCATATTAGGCTATTCGAGATGCAAATTTGTAAATTTGAGCTTACATTGGATTTTGACCCTTTGGACCACTTCATAGTGGGATAGGGAGTACTATATATAGCTAATTTAGATTTATATATGTATATATATCTATTTGAATCTGATTTTCAAATCTTACAATCACATGGTTTTCTTTTACTAAGGCAACTTTATCTTGCTGGTATCAGATCACACCCTTGAAGAGCCTCCCTGAGCAACCCAACTTAGAGGTGAATCTCTAGAAATTGTTCCACTTTGTTGCATTCTCTTAGTTTCTATACATGATGATAAAACATAAAAACATATTCCTCTATGATTTGCAGTTTCTCCCTGTTGCTCAGAATAGGGAGAGGAATCAGCAAGTGAAAATCAGCACACAAAGTTAGTTAGCTCATGCATACGGCTATATAAATGTGTTTGTATCTTCATCTTCAACACATTTTATCTTTATATGAAATTCAATCTCTGAATCTTTAAGATATACAATTAGGATGAGAAACTATGCTCCCTTCATTATTGGATATATTGTTGTTCAAAGTAAATTATATATACAGAAGTAATCTAATATCTGAGGATTGAGGAGTGTGGAATTGAGAAACAGTTATCCTGTGTTGATGCAAATCCAGATTTCCTTATAATCCATGTAGTTATTGTAGTCTTCCTGCGATAAGGCTTCAGCCTATCGTGGTGATGAGCCATTATTGGTGGTATGAGGAATATAACATAGATAGGCACCAGTGATTTGTCAATTCAAATGCATATATACATAATTATTTGTCCCTTTCTTCTCAAGCTGCTTCAAGTCTATTCTAATAGGATCTGGTAAATGAAACTCATGCTTCCTTTTGTAATAATCTGTGAATTTCAGAAAGACAAGGCTGCAAAAATTTCAGAAAATATACTCTGACTTATGGGGAGAAGAATAAGATTAGTGCTGCAAAATTTGAGTATGCGAGAGGATAGACTGACCTATGTAAACATCATTGTATTTGCTGATTTGATTAGAGTATTTGACGGTAATTTGTAGGATTTTTGCAAATAGATAATCTACAACACGATATTGTAGGTTTCTGTGAACAAAAACTATGCGCAGGTTATGTGGAGTGTAGCAAAAACTTAGTATTTATTGTTTGTCTGAATGCAGAGAGATTCAATTGGATTGAAGAACAAGGAACTCAAACTAATGCTATAGGCTATGGAGCAGCAGGCACACCTTAGAGACGGTATTTTAACATGATTTGAGAAGTGTGCCTAGGACATTTCAAAGAATTATGACAATTGTACAAGATAGATGGGAGAGGTGGAAACTAATACATGAATTTTGTTGCAAAGAATTAAGAGAGGCTCCTCCAATGAGACCCTCTACCAAGAAGAACAATATCATGATAGTTGAGCGACATCGAGTAAACAATTCTACACATAGTACAAGCCAGCCACAACAACAACCAGGTTGTATTTATCACTATTTTTCTCTTAAATATTTATGCATCTTGTTTCTTTTTTTAAATACCTTATATGCGTATTTTGTGTTGCAAAGAATCAAGAGAGGCTCCTCCAATGAGACCCCGGGGCAAGCAGAAAGGAATCACTGTAGTTGTTCAGCCTCATCAAGTATATAATTCCACCACACATGGTACAAGTCATTCGCAAGAACCACCAGGTTGTATTAATCACTGTTTTTCTTTGTATATTTATGCAAAACTTTTTCTTTTCTCTAAATATCTTATATGTATATATTTTTTTGCAAAGAATCAAGATATGCTCCTCCAACAAGACCTCGTAACAAGCAAGACAAAACTACTGTAGTTGAGCAACCTCATCAAGTGATCGATTCTACCATATCTGGGACACGTTTGTCACAGTCATGTTGTACTTTTTAATAGTTGCTATAGCTTTTCTATAGATAATTGCCATTATCTTTCTCTCATACATATTTTTGTTGTTAATTTGAAGGGGAGGATGTTGGGAATTTACCTTCTACTGATATCCCACTAAGATCGGTAAGTAGTTTATGAGGTTTGGGTTTTTCGTTTTTGGTGAGTTATGTACTTTTGGTTTTATTCATTTGTATGTATGTTTACTTGATAGATAAACTGTATATTTAATTGATTTTTTTTTTTAGCTTAGGATGGGAAAACTTGGATTATATTTCCTGTCAAAAGTAGTCCATTGATGGGTTTATTCAGATTTTGTTATCCAGTCAAAATGAATTGAATCTGAAAATTGTGCAACAAGTGTTTTTCCTTTTTTTTTTCTTTTGGTTCTAGATTGATTATAGTGAATCTTCTTTATGTCTTTATAGTTTTATTCGTTTTGTGTGGTTATTTAATTGAACTAAATATATATTTACTTGATGTTATGTTTGCCTAGGATGGAGGAGACTTAGTTTGATTCTTTACAATATGATTCATAGATGGGGTAATAAGGCTTTGTTATCCAGTAAAAAATGAGCTTATACCACTGCGTGTAACATCACCTATTTGCAAATATTTTCAAGGAGCTGACTGAAAGTTGTGAAAGAAATGATGCACATGGAAGTTCCATTGAAAACATACTGGTCGGCGCTATTTGACACCCATTTACTTGTAGATTATGCTCTCTAGAACGAGCAAGCGCAAGAGAACCAAAGTAATTAATCATCATTCCCGGGCGTTTGAGTCTACTCGTGGTACAAGTCAGCCACAACCACAACCACAACCACAACCACAACCGCATCCACAACCCCAACCCCAACCCCAACCCCAACTAGGTTATATCTTTTGCTACTTTGTTTTAGTTTTGCTATTTAGTATATTTTATCTTTCTCATACATATTTTTTGTTTGCAAAGCTTCAAGTGAGCCTCATGTACATTTATATGATGATTCAGATGACATTGCAATTGAACTTGTTACAAGCAAACCAGGTATAGTTGCATTTTTCTAATGAATTGATATTGATATTGATACTAATATAATACAAGAAGAGCTTCACTTATTTGTTCTTGTTATGTAGTTAGAAGAAAAAGAAAAAGAGGGCCTACTTGCATGCCAAAAGTTTGGGGACAGCCAATGGATCAACGTGTACCCGTTAAATTCAACCACCTCGGCCAACCAAACGATGAAAGGACTTGTACTCTAGCTCACTTTTTAGGGACAATTGCCAGAAACGGAAGATTTTGCCCTCTTCATTACAAAGATTGGAGATTGATGCCTTATACTTACAAAGAAGAAATGTTAAAGATTGTCAAGGTTATTTAGTAATTTATTTTCATCCTTTTATGTGAACTTACATGTTAATTATTGTTTGAGATTAATATATATTGTGATGCCTTACCATGGAGGTTTCTTTTTGTCACTTTTAGGCTAAATTTGAGTTACCGCTGGGAAATGAGTCTTACATTTTGAAGTCGATTAATAAAAAGTGGAAGAGTTGGAAGAATTTTGTGAAGAACATGAAGTTTGACCCGCTGCTACCTATTCATCAGCAAATAGAAGACATACCTGAAAGGGTGGAAGATGAACAATATCAGAGTTTGATTGAACATTGGATGTCTGCTAAAACTAAGGTATAAAAATATAAGCTAGATTAATGTTTTTTCAGCTTTCCTTTATTAATATTTTTATTAACTTAGGCAACAAGTGAAAAGAAGAAACAGGCTCGTGCTCAATTGCAATTGCGTCATCGCATGGGGAAGAGAAGTTATGCACTAGTAAAAGAGATCTTCGTAAGTTTTCTTTGGGGTTTTAACAATATATATGCATACATATTTTTATTATTTTAACAAATTGTATACTTTCTTGTCTTCTATATGTCCAGAAGAAGAAGTATGGCCGATATCCTACCAGATATGAATTGTTTAAAATATGTTATTATAGAGCAGATTGTCCACGTACAAGTGTTGTAATAACTGAAGCAATAGTGAGTAACTTCATTTATGCTTTCAAAAACAGTTCAATGTTAGTTATTGTTTGAAAAGTATAATTCAATAATTTATCCTAATATGTTATAATATCATTAAACTTGTTGTAGGAACAAATGAATAGACTTGAAGAAGAAGAACCAACGAGCTTGAGCGAAAATGATTGCACTCATAAATTAGGTGACACGTTTGAAAAGGTAATGGGACCAGATAAACATGGATATGTGCGCATGTATGGTACAGGAGTTGGACCAACTGATGTTTATGGAAAAAAACCAAGTCGTGATGCAAGTTATAGACTTGCCATGGAGTACAAAGAAAAATATGAAGTTCTCTCAGCAACTATAGCGAATGGCCAAACATTTTCGAACAACAACCGGTCATCTACATCGACGTTACAATCAAAGCGGATTGAGGTATGAAAGTAGTTTTAGTATATATAAAGTAAACATAATTTCATTTATTAAATCGTAACACCCTGTAAAATACAGGTTCATTCTAGAGTTGTCCTAAAAAGTTTGGAGGATATAAATGAGATAGTTGCGATTGGGTATGTTAGTAATATGAATTCTATAAGAGTAAATGGTGAGGAGTTAGGGCCGGGATGGTGTGAGCTGATCATTCAATCTCAAATGAGAAAAGATGTGCGCCTCTTTAAACCTTACGATCATATACAAACAATTGGAGACTCCCTTGGAGCGCCTATTGCTTGGCCTTTATCTTTGGTATGCAGAAAACTAGTTAGTTGTGATTCATAATCTTTATTGTATTAGCTTCTTAAATTTATGTCATTTTGTGTACAGGTTGCGTCGGAGGAAATCAATGATTGATATGAGTGATTGATCCACTTTGCTGAAGGTATAATTGCTTAAAACATTTCACTCAAATTCAATAACAACAAACAAATGTTTTTTAGTGAGATCAGTTTTTGAAAGATAAAAAATCAACTCATTGTGGTTGTTGAAGCAAATTGATGTCACACTGAATTTTCTTACCAGAGTAGCCGTAAATAGGCCATTTCAAGGGATGATGGCAGTATCTAGAAGTGGTGCTATGTGCTATAGGAAATAAGGTGAATTAGTTCTCCTCTTTCTTCCTATTGGCTTTTCTTATATGGCCTTATTACTGGAATAACACAAGATTGGTTCAGTTTATGTGCATCTGCTGTATACTCGGTCAACGTGACGTATGCCTAATTATTTTTGTAATCGACCTGTGTACTTGGTCAGGGACTTCTTATCCTTGTTTGTTTCATTAATAAATTCTTTGTTTCTTATATACAAAAAAAAAAAAATGAATTTAGTTGAAGATTTGATATACCATAATTCATTTCTTTTACTTTTGCAGGTGTCCGTCATTGTGTTTGATTACATGGTTGATTCCATATAAGAGTTGTATTGATTTTTCATAGCTATAGTGTTACATTTTGTAATCAGTGGGATAGTTTTTGTTGTAGTGAACATATTGTAACTCTCGTATCTCAATGAGAATTTTTTGTTTGTCGAATTCGTAATTTTTATGTGATATATATATACACACACAAGAATTACAAAAACAGAATCATGAAAACTGTTGTCATAGAAGGAGTCTACGACAACGGTCACAAAACTCCTTTAACAACGGTTGAGAACCGTTGTCTTTTGCTTTTATGTAGTAGTGTAGGAAAGCAATTAGGGACACTTTTATGTGTCTCGTTAATCCACTTTAAAGACACATGTATGTGTCTCAATATGGTTACCTATTAGGACACTAAAATATTTCGGGACTCCTATATACGCGACACTTATATTAAGTGTCTCGAGAATATAAGTGTCCCAATATGTATCCTATTGGGACACTTTTTAGTGTCTCAATAGCTAATTTTTGTTGTAGTGAGTGATGCGGTGTTAAAAGTTCATTACAGTTACAAGAACATGTCCTGTGTTGGGACATGGTCGAGGGATTTAGTATATGGATTTTGAGTATCAAGATGTTGTTACAGGGTAGTTCTGACTTCGTGTATAAGTCAGGTGGAGATTTGTAACGATTTGGGACTTATAACACTCAGTATAAAGCTGGAAGGATCAAAGAACCAGATTGGAATAAGCTGGAAGGATCAAAAAATTCAGCTGAGATCAAAGACAACGGTGTTCCAAACCATTGCATAAGCGGTTATAACTTCCCAAGAACCATTGTCTTATGCTCCCCACTTTTTCTACTTTGTAATGTGTTTCGAGATAAATTTTTCTTCAGTCACATTCCATTCATTATGTATGTTCTATGGAGTCATTTTACACATCTCATCTTATGATTAGAGAGAAAAATAAAGAGCTCTAGAGTGAGAAACACATTAGAATTAGGATTCAAGAATATAACTCTAAATTGTGTTGTAATTTGTGTGCTTTGATGGCGCATTCTTTGTGCTCTGTACTCTTAATTCGATTGACGACGGACACTGAATCACTCCGTAAACGTAGATCACATGGATCGAACCGCGTCAATTTGACGTTCTTGGTTTTGTTTCTTGTCTTTCATATTTCATGTTTGGTGAGGTTTGATTTTCTGTTCTTGATTCCCACAACATTTAAGTAGGCTAGGTGTAAGACGCAGGAACATCCCAACGGGTGAAATAAAAAATACAAGAGCAGAGATTCATATAAACCAGGCCAATTCTTTGGTCCAGCTAGTGTCAATCAAAAACATATCAACATCGTTACAGCAGGCAGTTTCGTAGTACCCACATACACAACAAATTAATACAGAAAGAAAGTGACGATAACATACTACCACTACTTCACCATCTCCATCAGCCCGATCCCTGCCTGCTAACCTCCTCCGAACCTACAAAGCTCATATAGATAAGACATTGCAAGAAACTCCCCTCGTCTTTCTTCATCACAACATATCATATAAAAAAACAAAACTGACCTTGAGAGTGTGGGGCCATGCCAAGCCACGAACCAACCGCATCCTTCACCCGATCAACAACTCCGGCACCCTGCCCTTGTTTTCTCTTGTGAATGGCATCCGTGATCGCCTCAGACAGTGCCTTATCCTCTTCCCCGGGGCTCAATCTCTCGGCCAAGTAATCCCTCACTGATACAACTCCTTTGTCTGTCTCCTTAACCACCGTATCATCTTCATTACCTCCACTCCCACCACCCGCCACTTTCTCTATTACAGTTTCAGATGCAGATCTTCCGGAAGGCTCCTGGCTGCCGTATCCCAGTTTTGATGCAAAACTTTTAGGCATCGTCGAGGTCGGTGCAAACTGTTCATGGCTTCCTGTGTAAGATTCAGATTGGAGATGATCAAGACGGTCGATGAGTGAAGCAACCTCTGCTTCTTTACCCCCTGTAATAATGCTAGCTAGCTCCATCAGATATAATCAATTTACCAAACAAACACATACATTATGATTATCTACCTTGGCCTGTAGGATCAACTTCTTTGGTTTCATAATTTGACAGAGGAAGACTATCCCCAGGGGAATGTGGATCTTCTACCAGCGGCCCAATCTTAGGCGCCGTCGAAGTAGTCAGGTCGCGCTCGACACCAGCTCTGTCCATTTCATCATCACTTCTCTCCAGTCCAGTTACTGCACTATCTCCTCTTACTGTGATAGTATTAGGATTAACCACATCATTCTCCAAACTTGGGGTATTCATTCTCCCTTCAAAACTAGCATTTTGTCTATCCTCCGGCAGACCAGGTGGCTTTTCGCCGGTTTGTTTAGGCAGATTTGTACCGCTTATGAAACCCGATTCATGCGCTACAAACACACATACAACAGAATTACTGACTGGACAAGCTGCAGTCAAGTCGGGCAAAATCAAAATAATGAAACTCACGTGGTGCGCCATGGACATTCACCGTTTCATCATTTTCTTCCTCAGAAACGCGGTACTCGTGGGCGCCATGCTTCGTCATCGTCTCCTTTACCTTCTTCTCGCCCTGCTCTTCCCTTTCCCTTTCACTTTCACCGCCAATCACTTCAACAGTATAGTTAGATAGCCTGTAGAGATTATATATGCATACCAAAATTAAATAATACTCCATGTAAGATTACCAGAGTGCACAGCATTATTATGAGGATCATCATGCGTGATAGGTCGCTGCAATTGCGCTTCCATTTCTTCAATTGGTATTTTGGTAGTAGATAATTTTCACTCTGATTTATAAGGAAGGAGGAGATGATAGATTATATAGTTAGTTGATCGTGGGGGAAGGAGATGGATAAGAACAAGAGCAGTTTGAATAAGAGGAGAGGAGAGATGATTCGGCCAGCTTTGCATGCAGATGGTGGCTTCCCTGGTGAACACGTGGTACACATCTTTAGTCCAGGGCGCGTGTCACTCTATCACTAGCTGACGTGGCCTCAAGATGGGTCGGGATAGGTCAATTCTTATTATTATCAACTATAATTAATAATTAATTATTGATTATTGATTATTGATTATTATGCAAACGTCACTTTTAAAAAAAAAATTAAAGATCGTTAAAATAAATAAATGGTACTGCTTAAGACTGGAGGGGGCTGAATTATTGTAGGTTGAGGGAAAATAAAGTGGAAGGGAAAGGGAGTTAAATAAACGAATGTTTGATTTTGTTGGTTGGAGAGTGAGTTGATGTTTAGTTTTAGTGTAAAAAGTAGAAAAAATGTGACGTGATGTGTGAAAATATATTGCCAGCCACCCAAGAAAAACACGATTTGACTGATCCAATCCTCAATAGATTGGGCTAAGTATATACCAATGTATCCCCACAGTATATCTTTCATCCCAACTCTTCCCTCTTGGGGAGAGAATTTTTAATTAATGATTTTTCTATTTATAAAAGGGTTAATTACCAAAAAAATTACGATCTTTGGTCCAATTTTCAATTGCAACATGACTTTTAAAACTTATTAATGTTGGTAACCAACTATAACTTTTTTTCAATTACAACATCGGCTAATTTTTTTAACACTTGATTGTGTCGACATCACCACCATTAGATGCACCTGGACAATACCGTCATTTACCCTAGATCAATTTCACAATCCGTAATTTTCATTGTCGTTAATTGATGATTGAAGTTATTATGTCACTTCTTCGACTCTCAATTATCGACCAGAGAATTGACGGATTGTGAAATTGATCGAGGGCAAATGAAGGTCGTGTACAAGCGCATCTAATGGTGGTGATGGAGACACAATCAAGTGTTAAATTTTTTAGCCGATGTTGTAATTGAAAAAGAATTATAATTGATGACCAACATTGATAAGTTTTAAAAGTCATGTTGCAATTGAAAATTGGGTCAAATGTCGTGATTTTTTTGATAATTAACCCTTTATAAAATATTCTCTAAAATAACATTCATTTTGAATTATAGAGAATATTAATTATATACATCGTGCGATGCATATTACAACAATAATAATAATAACAATATATGATTAAATTCTAAAATTGCTGCATTATAAAACATACATTAGACATATACATATACACATTATATTTTACGATTTAAAATTAAGTAGTTATCAGTATTTAGTTTATATGTAGTCAATATGAGTGTTAAATCTAATAACATTATTTTATTAGTAAATAAATTTATTTTTATAATACATCAATTAGTTAAAAACATATACCACTAATATAGATATTTTATGTGATTGGATATTAATGTAAATTCAATAAATTTGAGTCTAACTACAATATTTTATCCAAATAAAATAATTATGAAAACCCAAAATATATGAAAATTAAAAATTCCTAACATTAATCTGAAAAATATATTGTTCTTAAATGCCCTCACATTTTTATATAAAAATATTTGAAGTATCTAAATATATAACAAAAAGTATTTTATATTTATAAATTATTATTTTATTTGTACATGCAATATGGATGTCTAATTAAAGATCATGAAATTAGGATTAATTCGATATATATTTTCAAAAATGAAGTTGATACGAAAAAGTTACAAACGTTTAAATTTTGGGTAGTAAAGAAAAAGAGTGAAGACAGAGCAATATTTCCTTTTTTCTTTTTCTTTTTCTGAATGTGGAGAGGAAGATTATAATTGGTAGAGACGAGTATGTAATGAACGTCCATGCTTTATTATAGGCAAAGTCTCATTTACATCAGGTGCACGTACAATCCGGATTGGGTATTACGATATATGCTTACGTATATTACTTGTTCTAGATAAATGTATTAGCATAAACATTAAGGTTTATTACCAAAAGCGGTATACCCGTTTTTACAGCTTGCATCCTTTTTTAGAATTCGTCGCCGATTACAACCCGACTTACTCCCGTTTTACCGATTACAACCTAAGTGTGTTTTTTTTAATAAATTCTGGCCAAAATCAAGAGCGTGCCACACAAGGGCAATTTTGAGCAAATGGTAAAAATGGGTATACCCCGGCAAAAATGTGTTTTTTTACTTCCTCTTTTTTTCCTTCTTCACTCCATCACTTTCTGAGTCTCCCTCATCCAAACACACTAGTTTGTCTCCTCTCTCCACTAATCCTCTTAAGTTTCTTCAATGCGAATCCTCTTCTTCGTTGCTGATTTAGAAACTGACTCTGTCGATGACACCGGCTAATATAGGAGGACAATTCGACGACATGACGTACACGAAGGTGTTCTGCGGAGGACTAGCATGGGAGACGTAGAAGGACACCATGAAGAAGTACTTTGAACAGTTCGTTGAACTTTTGGAAGCTAAGGTTATCACTGATAAAGCTACTGAAAGATTCTATGCTACTGTTGGATAATAGTTTAATTCTCTTCGACTTATTTCTTAGTATAAGATCTAGCTAGGAGTTGTTCTAATTTGTATGTATCTGTATCCATACTCATTAATTTCTTCAAATTCTCCTGTTGAGGATAGTTCAATTTTCTTCAGTTTATTTCTCAGACGAAGATCTAGCTAGGAATTGTTCTAATTTGTATGTATCTAAATTTATACTCGTTCATTTCTTTAAATTCTCCTGTTGAAAGTGATGGAAGGAAGAAAAGAAAAATAAAAAAGAAAATGGTTTATTACCAAAAGCAACCTGAGTATACCTGTTTTTACCACTTGCAACCAAAATTGCGCGTGTTGCACGCTCTTGATTTTGGCCGAAGTTTATTAAAAAAACACACTTAGATTGTAATTGATAAAACGCGAGTAAGTCAGGTGCAATCAACAATGAATTTTAAAATATGTTGCAAATGGTAAAACCGGGTATACCTCAAGTTACTTTTGGTAATAAACCCTCCATATTAATATCTTTCATCATGATAGCTTTACCCAGAATAAACATGAAGGTATAAATACTAATTCATTTTTGTCCACATACCCAAATTATACGAATTTAAGATCTACACAACTGATGTACGAGAGTCCTCTTTTTATTATATACTTAGATGTCCACTCGTGCTATGCACGGGTAAGACTCTTTTTTACATACATAAAAAAACATATAATTTTAAGATATCCACTATGTATAATATGTAAATTTGTGCATTTTTATATAACATAATTAAGTAACACAAAATATTATAAAATGTAAAGGGATCGACAATCAACGTAAATTCAATGTATTACATATAAAGTGTTTAGACACTTGAACCAGTAAGTAACTATACATTTCTAAACACTTCCCTATAGACAACGTTTACGGTTGTGTTGACATGTGTTTTTTCGTCATCACAAATTATAACTTTCAAACATTTCTTATTAGTGACTCGTGAAAAAGTAACATATAGCTGGCTGATAGGTATGGGCCAATAACTCCGGGTCGAGCTAACCCGCCAGCCGGGTCCACTGGGCCCAGAAGCGCGAGCCCAACACAGCCAAGCCGGCCTAGTCATGCGAGCCCGGGGGCCCAACACAGCTGAGCCCAGTCACCGCACATTTGGATATTGAGATCCCCATGATCTCCTCCCAACTTCCATGCAGATTTGGTGGGCGCAATAATAGGGATTCAGTTAGGGTTTTGTTTGTGATAGCATAAATAGTAGAATTGTAGACGGATTTAGGGTTCACACTTTGTACTCTAAAACTACAACGTGTAAGATTGAAAGAAATATAGTGAAAAACACCTCGGTAGGTGGTTGCCTCCACCCGTGGACGTAGATCTCCGGACTGAACCACGTATATCTTGTGTTCTTTATTTTTCTTGCGTTGGATAGTGTCATTAATCAGGTTTTACTCCGAATTCTTTTGATAAACGGATTGCGCTTTATCACTAGCCATGACTAAAAACAGGCTTTCACAAGTAAAGACCAACATTATTTAATGATGGGCCTTGACTTTTGTTTATTGTCATGGCATAGGAAATTGTGATCGAAAACTGACGTTACTGCAATATGAAAGGTACTTTTGAATTCGAAGGAGTCATCGATAACCTAGGGATCAACATCAGTTGACCTGCACTTGATCCAGTCTTTATCTTCGCTGCAAGCACGTGATCTCCTAGTCTGGTAAGAAGCAATCTTGTACCATTACACAAACTACGACTTGAGTCAATGTTCCTTAGCAACATCACAGGAGTATACACCTTCAAATGTAATTCATGATTAGGAACTCCAGAACACTTGATTCCTTTTATGAATTCAGGAGTATGAACATTCGATCTGACATCTACGATCATATCTGACTTGCTTGCACTGTCGGAGCTAAAATACAGATGACTATCACCAGTATTTTTCTCAATCATGTAATTGTTTATTGAGTCCACAACATCTACATTTGGTGCCAGTATAGCTCTTTGTTTTAGATATTCAGGGTCATGAATTCTTTCAGATAGGTTAGGATACGTACTTTCAACAATTGTTGCAATTGGATCAGGACCATTCTGTAGCAATATATCATTAGGAATTTGTATTACAGATGGACCATCTTTTCCTTCTCCAATAGTTCCATTTCCAATATCTTGTAACCAGTCTGAAAATTTAGATAAAGTCGAAGCCTCACTTTCTGATCCCACACTTTGCAACCTCATATTGTTCGTCAGACGTAGAACTTTGCAAGAGTCTCATATGTAAGATGGATTTATCGTTGCGTTAACAATATCTTGTCTTCGACCTTTTAGTATAACTGCTAGTATTTGACGAAAATCTCCTACGAATACAACAGTCTTACCACCAAAGGGCTTTGTTGTGTTACCTATGTCAAGGCACTTCACAACATCCTTTTGACTTTTATCCAAAGTTTGAAAGCAAATTTATGCATCATGGGAGCCTCGTCCATATAATGAGCTTCACTTTGACAATAAGTTGACCCAACTCGCTTCCTAAATTGATAACATTGACTTTTCATGGGGCTTCAAAGGTATCTTAAAGAGACAGTGTGTAGTCCGGCCTCCGGGAAGAAGTAAAGATGTTATTCCACATGAGGCAACTTTTGTAACAGCCCGAAATTTTCGATATAATTTTAAGGGAAACCTTTCTTTCTAAAAAAAAAAAAAAACTTTTCTTTTAAAGTAAAGAAGGTGAGACATTTACAATTAGAAAACCTACACATAATTAAATAAGGTTGTTATAATTTTTAGAAAAAAGAAACATAAATAATGGTAAGCTTTAAGTGATAAGATAATAATATTTCTAATATAACTAATATTGTATAAATATGCGGAAGCAATTTTAACTAATTTAGCTTAAGGGTTAACATGAATTCTAAATAAAATATTGAAATAAAATGGAACCATTTTTCTTTGGAGAATTCCTTGATCAAGTTTCAGAAGTGAAAAGACATTTCAGACTAGAAATATATTCCTATCTCCTGGACAATTAAGCTTAACTATAAAATTATAAGCCATTAGACAAATACGAAATAAGATATTTTTACTAAAGAAAAAATATCAATATAGTTTTCCAAATAATATTCCTCTAACAATATCTGACAAATACTCTCTCCGTCCCAGCCTAATTGGGCAACTTGGCATATTTGTTTATCCGAACCTAATTGTCATAGCCCATAAATGACAAATTCTCTCACGATCTCCACCCTCAAAATCTCCACTCTAAATCTTCACATTTGAAAAAGTAAAAAATTCCACAAAATCTGCTTTTGCTTAGTCTCCGTGCCCGACCAAGGTTGTCCAATTAGGCCGGAACGAAGGGATTACTTTATATAAGTTATGAAAGCTAATCAAATTGAAATCATGTACAAAATGCCACAGTAATTTTAAAAAATATTTATAAATAAGATCTTAATATATATACGTGAAAGTAAGTTATTATACACATTGCATCTGAAATCATAAGCATTTTAAAAAATATAACTTAAACTACTTTATTGTTGCTTTCATGTGTGTGTCACAATCAATATGTATTACCGTCTGATATGCCATCACTACCCTGTCTCGCATTCATACACAACTCCAAAACCTGAAAGGGTGGTTTTTATAGAAGGGGGTGAGCTAATTTGTGGTACTACAGGGGTACACATAAATAATAATAATAATAATTGTTGTATAAACAATGAAGCAAATGTGCTTTAAGTTCATCAACAAGGTCCTTTTATGTTTATGTCAAATGAAAAGGAAAAAGAAGGGTCTTTAGCATTCAGTTTGATGGTTGTATTACTAAGAAACATCATTGATAGGTGAAAAAGTCAACAAGGAAAGTTGGCGTATCTTCGAAGGTTTATATCAAACTTGGCTTGACAATGTCAGTCGTTTAGTAGGCTCATGAAGAAAGGTGTTCCATTTGAATGGGAAGAATCCTGCTCCAATGCTTTCAAAAGCATAAAGAACTACTTGACGAAGCCGCCAGTGTTAGTTGCACCAGTGTCTGGACATCCGTTGATTCTGTACAAGAACGATCTGTTGAAGCCTTGTTGGTGCAAGAAAATGACAACGGCAAGGAAAATGTTTTATATTATCTAAGTAGGACGATGACGCTAAATGAACTGAACTACTCAGGAATAGAGAAGATATGTGTAGCTCTAATCTTTGCAATTCAAAAGTTGAAGCACTACTTCCAAGCTCACACCATTCGCCTTGTCTCAAAGGCAAATCCTTTAAAGTACGTTATGTCAAAACCAGTGTTGTCCGATATACTTGCAAGATGGTATCTCTGGTTACAATAATTTGAGATAGTTTATGTTCCCCAAAAGGAAGTAAAGGGACAAGAGTTGGCCGACTTCTTAGCTGATCATGCTATCCCAGCTGAATGGGAGTTATCAGACAATTTGCCAGATGAAGATGCTTTAGCTGTTGAAATTTTCTCCTCCTTGGAAGATGTACCTTAATGGAGCATCTCATAGAGAATAATTTGGTGCTAGGGTTGTCTTCATGACACCAGATGGTGAAGTACTTCCATACTCATTCACTTTAACTCAGAATTTTTCGAACAATGTCGCTAAGTATCAAGCACTCATACTTGGGCTTGAAATGGCGGTGGACACAAAACGACTATGAAGTTAAGAAGCCTGAATTGCAACCATACGTCATCTATGCTCGAAAACTTATTGGGTGGCTTGGAGATGCAGAATTTGATCACGTTCCAAGAAAGCACAATAAACAAGCAGATGCACTTGCTAAGCTTGCTTCAACAATTGCTATGTCTGATGTCGAGGTGTGTGTGCCAGTATGTAAAAATTGGATCATTCCACCAATCTTTGAAGATGAAGATGATGATAAGGAGGAAAATCTCTCCGTCGAAGTATTTGAGATTGAAGAAGAAGACCGACGTCAAGCCTTTGTGGAGCTTCATTTACTTTAAAGGAACACTCTATAGATGATCATTCGATGGAGTTTTTCTGTGATGCTTGAGTAATGAAGAAGCCAGCCAAGCTATGGAAGAAGCCCACTCAGGAATTTGTGGAGCTCATCAATCCGGCTCAAAACTACACTTCCAGATCAAGAGGATGGGTTACTACTGGCCGACTATGGTGAAGGATTGCATAGACTATGGGCAAAGGTGTCAAGAATGCCAGTTTCATGCAAATCTCATTCATCAACCACCCGAGCCCCTACATCCTACGGTTGCTTCATGGCCCTTCGATGCTTGGAGTTTAGATGTGGTCGGACCGATGATGAAATCTTCAGGTGGACACTTATATATCTTGGCGGTGATGAATTATTTCTCCAAATGGGCTGAAGTTGTGCCCCTGAAAGAAGTAAAGAAAGAAACAGTGGCTGATTTCATCTATTGTAACATAATCTACCGCTATAGGGTACCAAGATACATCAGCACCGATTATGGAATTCCGTTCATCAATAATTTGATAGATAATCTCTGTCAAAAGTTTGGATTCAAGCAAAAAAAAAATCGTCCATGTATTATGCTGCTGCCAATGATCTTGCTGAGGCATTCAACAAAACTTTATGTAACTTGTTGAAGAAAGTTGTAATACCCGTGCCTCTCACAACTCACTGGCCAATATAATTTCTGCATTTCATACATTCCATCTTTTTTTTATATATGCTATTTGAGTGATAGTTTTATGGTAATTAATTTGTTATATTTATTACATCATTTTATATTTTGCGACTAATTTCAAAATGTTTACTTTGGTGGTCGGGAATCTCGTAGTCTAAAATGTCGGGATAGTCTAAATAATCTAAGCCTAGACGTGACAAGTTTAAAATATAGAACATTATGTAGTACGTGGAAGTGTTACATATGTAAAGGATTTTATTGTCGGAATAACAACAACAACAACAACAACAACAGCAACAATAATAATAATAATAATAATATGAATATCACCACTGCCGAACTAAGTCGGCACAAGTGGATGGGGACAAATATATTTCCTATACACTATAACTAAAAGATAAGATTGCCCAAAATATTAAAAAAAAAAAGAAAAGGAGACGAGAGGGGAGGGGAGCAAGAATATCAAAGGACAACCACAAGATAGAAGATCAGGTATGTATGTTTGCTAAAGCTAATCTAATTTAGCTTATAGTGAAATTATGTATGTTAACTAGACTTTGTGGACTTGTTTACTTACATGAGATATCCATGTAATAGTTACTATATTTGTGAATGTGTTTAGTAATGAGTAATGAATGCAGAAATAGAATATAAGTTAAGTAGAGTAGTTTTGATGTTTGTTAGAATTCAATTTGTATCCTTAATGTAATAATTATTATTATTATGACTATTAGATCAAAACATCTTAGTTTGAAGACATCAGATCTTATTTCGAAATGAAGAAGCTAATTAAAGTACTCATGTAATTAATTATATGATATACTAATAATCTATTCCATCTAATATGTCGAGGTGATTAATTAATGAGAAGTGTGTTGTACTTTGTCATATTTTACGTAGAGTTGTTTATACACCAATTAATTTTGTGAAAAGGAAATGTTCTTCTTTACACTTGTGTTTCACTGAGTAATGTATTATTTCTTCTAATCAGATTATGGATTTGATGATGTCGTATGAAAGAATATGCACGAATATTATGCGCATGTGTAGAGATTAATTATCACAGCCGCGTAAGAGATAGAGTTTCAAATATTTAGAATCGAAGAGGAGGTAAGTAGAAATTCATCTTCAACTACAATGCTTGAACATAGTATTTGTGCATATTATTTGTGATGACTGATTGTAATACGTGCACTTGTATCTTTTTATCTAAAGCATTTTATTCTTTTATTAATAGTAAACTGGTGAGCATATCAGTCATGAGCATTAGCATTTGCAAGAATTTGTGTGTGTACTTGAGAGAAGTTAAAATAGCATAATTTCATAAATTGAAAATATTTTGGGGTTGGTCACCACTGGCACATTGAGAGTTATATATTATATATGGTGTCTCTCGGGATGCTTTCGGTGACAGGCGTGCACGCGGAAGAGGTTCCCACTTCAGCACCTTTATGATGATGGGTACGGGAAGAGGTAGACTTTCCGGTGGACTGCAGGGGCAGGCAGGAGGCGGACCCCTGGTAGTCTCGGAAGGATAGCCACTTGGTCGTACCAACCATCAATGATGTCTCGGGTGGACTATAAGGGGGGAGGAGGGACCCTTGGTAGTCACGAGTATGGCCAATGAGTGATATTTTGGGGAGGTTTGTGACAGTGACGAGAGTCAATTCCCACCAAATATGATTTCTTTTGAGAAAGAGTTGAAAGAAATGGTTTTGTGAATTGCATCTCATCATTCACGCATTTGTCATGCATGATTTCTACTTACTGAGTTTTAGCTCACATAGTTCTTGCATTGTAGGTGAGTTTGACTATGCATGAGCTCATGGACTGATCTGGCATGCTGTTGGAGCTTCTGCAAGTTTTGAAGCCCCGAGTATATGAATGACGACCTGTGAGGATAAACCTTGGACTCACAATGTTTTTGCTAATGTTTTAATAATCTTTTTTGGACATGTTCAAATTAAGGAACTTTAAGATGTATGTTTCTGTAAATATGGTGTTGAATGGAGTGTGACACCTTTGTACTCGATCTGAATCTATGTAAATATATATGTAGGTGAGATTTTGGTCTTGAAGGAGTATTCTAAATTGTGATTTTGGAAAAAAAAAATATATATATAGGTTTTGTAAGGCAAAAAATTAGTATAAAATAAGTTTTTACAAGGGTGGGTGTGACAAAAGTGATTGCGAAATCAAAACATGATTGGCACAAAAAAATGGGAGAAGCTTTATGGACACATCGAACTACGCACAGGACGGCTACGAAAGCAACTCCTTACTCGTTGGTCTATGGTGTGGAAATTGTTCTTCCTCTTGAGCAGCATATTCCATCGTTGAGGATAACAATGCAAGAGGGGTTAACTGAAGAAGAGAATGTGCGGTCACATCTCGAGGAGTTGGAGGCTCTTGATGAAAAGCGGTTGGAAGCAAAACAAAGACTCGTATGTTACAAAACTCGCATGTCAAAGGCGTTCAACAAAAAGGTACGAATGTGTTCATTTCATGTAGGTGACTTGGTGCTTGCTATTCGAAGGCCGATCATCACTACTCACCGAGTTGGAAACAAGTTTACATCAAGGTGGGATGGTCCTTATGTTGTGAAGGACGTCTACACGAATGGTGCTTACAAGTTGCTCTCTGCAGATGGTGTACGGGTGGGTCCTATAAACGAGAAATTCTTGAAGCGCTACGCTTGATCCTGCTACAAAAAAAATAAAATAATAATAATAATTTCTGGCCCGCATGAGGATAAATTGTGCAAGGCAACCACCAAAGGTAAAGTCTGTGGTTAAAATGCTTACTTACACCACTTTGGCTAAAATGAATAAATAATAGTCACTCTTGGGTCGCATGAGCATAAACTGTGTACGGCATCCCCCTCCCCCCCCTCCCGCGAAAAAGAAAATAAAACACAAAGTGAAAATTTGAACTACTTTATGACTTGATCCCTCTCACCAAGGTATGTAGGTAGCTTAGAAATATTCTAAATTCAGTGTAAATTGTGTTTCTCTCTCCGAAGTTGCTCCAAGTCTGTCAAGTTATTTGATTTTGTCAAATTGGGTCGTCAAACACGATCGCCTTTCGAAGCCAAATATGTCAAATTCGTCCAAATCCACTATGTTGAAGATTCAACTTCCAAATTCAAGAACTCTGGTATGAGTATAAACTACCAATAAATTTCAAATTCAAGTTCAAGTTCAAGACTCCTTGACACGAGCTTAAAAGGTTTTCAAATCAAATTCAAGTCCAAATTCAAGAACTCCTTGATACTACTATAAAAATGTCAATATTCTGGAAGTCAGTTCAAGACTCATCCACTCCAGGACGCATCGTCCGTGAACAAGTCTCGAAAGGGCATTTGTTGATACGCAAATTTTGTATCCACTTGAAATGCGCCATGTAATACAGTATATATTGAAAATCAATTTTATATTTATTATTCTAATGATAGAAATTAATTAAATAAAATTTATAAGATAAATAGTCGATTTAATTGATGATTTAATATATATTTTATTGACCTATTGGAAGTCGTCATGTGTCAAAGTGTTGCAGATACTACTAAATGTCATTAATTTAATATTATCTAAAAGATGATGGTAGATATCAAATTATGATGGATAGAAGACTCCATGTATCAGAATATTCTATAAAATACAAAGTCCAAATCAATGTAATTTAGACGGCTTCACATGGATTTGATCATTGGAGATGTATTAAGTGAAATCATGATATCTAGCAAATTATGATTGTGTGGCTTTGCAAATATGTATATAGGTGATTTGTTAGATCATGATCTACCCACATGTTATCAGCTTCGAAACTTTGGAGGACCAATCAAATTGTTCTGTTTGGATTCTAGTTTCATTAGGATTTTCTATCATATCACTATAAATAGAGCCTCATTGTTCCAAAAAAAAAAAAACAAACACAACATCACAAGCTCAAGAAAGGTGGTACAAAATCAATCTTGAGATTAAGGCGGTACAAAGCTAAAATCTGGCGTTATAAAGCTAACGCCGATCCGGCATTACAAAATCAAAATTCGGCATTACAAAGTCAATTCAGGATAACGTTTGATTCAGAATTTTTGCTCCAATCCTTGAATTTAACGTTATAAATTGAAGAACTCATATTCGATGCGGATGGAAAGTGCAAAGTTCATCGAATAATCAAGAATCAAGTGACGAATTCCAGTACAAAGGAATTTCGACATTCTTCGAGAAATTCGGCAAGAAACGGCGTTTAATCTAAAATTAAGCTTACAAGTTTTAGATTTGTAGATATCAGTTCAATTTCTTCAAGTGGTCATGGTTTGTAGTAGAGGTTGTGAAAATTAGGAACCGGATTTAGGTTGGGGAGAACCGGGCTGGAGAATCGGTTTTAAAGCAGATCAGTTTTAAAGGTTAGTGAAGAACCGGAGTCAAAGCGGTTATAACAGAATTATGCAACGGTTTGGAACCGTTGCATGTAAAACCGTTGTGGAAGGCCTATCTACCAGTTTTTTTAGCAGTTGAAACAGAATTGGTTACAACTCTTGGTGCATCTTGATTCGAGCTTAGACCTTTATATACATTTGTTCCACTTGTAGAGACGAGTTGATACACGTTATTTTCCCTCTGTAAACACTACACAATCATTAGAATTAGAAAGCTAGGGTTCTTGAGCTCAATTCGGTTTGTGAATTGGGGCTTCTAGTTTTCTGGGTTGTTTCTTGTAATGGATTGTTCAGTGGAGTGAATTGAGGTGTATAGAGCCTCCATGGATGTAGATCATATTGATCGAACCACGTAAATTGTAGCGCCCCAATCCCATTAGCTCGGGATTAAAGTGCTACTAAATTTTCTTCTCTTTTGATTAA
The DNA here is from genome assembly GCA_958295605.1 of Ajuga chamaepitys. Taxonomy (NCBI): domain Eukaryota; kingdom Viridiplantae; phylum Streptophyta; class Magnoliopsida; order Lamiales; family Lamiaceae; genus Ajuga; species Ajuga chamaepitys. Next base: position 31,896,924 of record OY282499.1, on the reverse strand, counting down.
GTAATAAAACAGAAAATGTGCGAAAGCGTGACGTAAAATGTTTATCGGATAAAAGTAGAAATTTTATTGACAATAATATACTGCCAAAACAAATTTACACTGGAGGTTTCAAAGTTCCTCAGAAAATGAAAACACCCAGACTCAGTGTCATGTAAACTTATTTTTATACATTGAAGAGGCAAAAACATCTTAAAGTTGCGGGTAGGAAAAGGAACCCGGTGACCTTTGCCGCAACAGCCCCGCCACCTTGCTCAACTAACCTGAAGATTTGTAATAAATTACGGGCATGAGTATAAACTCAGTGGGAACTTTGTAAGCAGTTATACTTAACGAAGGTGCACAATAATAAACATATCCTTGACTTAGGAGCCCATCTTATGACTCAAAAGCCATATTGCTGGACTAGGGAGCCAATCTTACGACTCCCAAGTCCCACTCAAAAGCCAATCTTACGACTTAAGAGGTATCATATCATTAGCCCGAAGGCAAACATATTTATCAAGTACAAGTTCAGTAGCATAATATACTTACAAATAGCCCAGTCACCCACCTTGTTTTGCTTTAAAATGGTTGAGTCGTGTTTGTCCTAGGCCCAACCTGCACTACACCTAGCACATGTTGTTTAATTAATTAGTATTACTTATTGGGTTTAGTATTTTCAAAGTGATTAAGTGTGGTACAATGTTCTTGAATTATGTCTATCTTTTACAAGTTTTAATACATAAGTCAAGTCGTAATAAGTTATAATCCTAAATTAAAAGGCCTAACTATTTTATTAAATTTAAATTATTAACTACATTAATAAATATTTTAAACTAACTAACATGTATCCTAAACAACAACTATTTAATACAAATTTAAGAAAATAGCTAAATTTATAAATCTACTTAAATCAAGAAAATAATTAAATTCCTAAATCTATATAAATTATAAATGACAATAAGAAAATGAAACTATTAAAAAGACATACCTCAAAAGATTTTAACACTATACGACAACTTCCCAAAACACCGACCCGAGCGTTGTCGAAAATAAACTAGTAAGGACCTCCTAGTTAAAGAAATTCCTTTTTTTTTACAGGTATATATGTTTACGAATTGAAGGTATACTATATATAGCATTAATCACTAGTTTATTTTTATTTTTTCTTCGATGTGGGATCAACTAAGTTTCATGAAAATATTTGTATATACTGCAACCTTAGTTTCCTAAATATAGCATATATATGTTGTATCTTACTTATTATTATATTATTATTTAGCTAATGTTATATATGTAGGTATAGGTATGTAATAACCATTATTATATTATTATTTTGGTAACGTTATATATATATATGTATGTAATTATTATTATTATTTTATTAGTATCATATACTTATTTATATCATGTATGTATATTGTTATATTTTCATTATTATCATTATATTATTATTGTAACTTTAGTTGGTATTTAGGTAGGTACAATATATAAATAAATTTTATTTCTTACTTCTTAAGCCCGATGTTAACTTTAAGCTTCTATATTGTAAGCTTTTAATTCTTACCTTTTAAGTGCTAAGAGTGCAGTCGACTTGGTACATACTTATTTTCTAAAGATAAAATCATAAGTCAAATAGCTTCACAATTTAGACTAAAATAAAATTGGTAAAAATATTTAAGATGCAAAGAATGTATTTTTTTGCATTTCAAAGGTTCGGGGTATCACAGTCTCCCCTACTTTTAAAAATTTCGTCCTCGAAATTGTACTTACCTGGTTTAAAAAAATTCGGATATTTTGCTAAGATCTCATCTTCTCGTTCCCAAGTAGCTTCTTCCTTCCCATGTCTACTCCACTGCACTAGTAGTAAGGGAATCTCTTTATTCCTCAAAGTGTGAACTTTTCTTCCTAGGATGGCAATGGGGTTCTCTTCATAAGTGAGGTTTTTATTGACTTCCAGATTCTCATGATGAATAACGTGATTTGAATCTGGGACATACTTTCTAAGTACAGATACATGGAAGACGTTATGGATATTGGTAAGTCCCGGCGGTAGAGCTAACTTATAGGCGACGTCTCCGATTCTATCTAGAATCTCGAATGGGCCAATATATCTTGGTTTTAACTTCCCTCTCTTCCCGAAACGTATTACTCCCTTCATTGGTGCCATTTTGAGAAAAACCTTATCGCCTGTATTGAATTGTAGATCCTTCCTTCGTGTGTCAGCGTATGATTTCTGTCGATCCTGGGCGGCCTTAATTCTTTCTCGAATCTTAGTTACCACTCCAATGGTTCTTTCGATGATTTCAGGCCCTAAAATCTTTCGTTCTCCAACTTCATCCCAGTAAATCGGCGATCTACACCTTCTCCTGTAGAGTGCTTCATATGGTGCCATCTTTATTGTCGCCTGGTAACTGTTGTTATAGGAAAACTCTATCAGCGGTAAATATGTTTCCCAGTTTCCTCCAAAGTCTAGTACACAGGCTCTAAGCATATCCTCGAGTGTCTGTATTGTTCTTTCTGACTGTCCATCAGTTTGTGGATGATATGATGTGCTGAAGTTGAGCTTTGTCCCAAGGGCCGTTTGTAGGCTTCTCCAGAATTTAGAGGTGAAACGAGTATCTCTGTCCGAAATGATGGTCACTGGTACTCCGTGTAATCTAACAATCTCGTCTATGTACCGTTGAGCAAGTTGATCCATGTTAAGCGTCATTCTTACCGGTATAAAGTGTGCTGTCTTTGTAAGTCTGTCGATGATCACCCAAATAGCTTCATTCCTTCTTGCTGTTCGTGGCAATCCAGTAACAAAGTCCATTGCTATGTGTTCCCACTTCCATTCGGGAATCTCTAAAGGGTGTAAGAGTCCTGAAGGCCGTTGGTGTTCTGCTTTAACTTGTTGGCATGTTAAACATCTTTCAACAAATTGCCCTATTGATCGTTTCATATTTCTCCACCAATAGATCTCTTTTAGGTCCTTGAACATTTTCGTCCCTCCTGGGTGAGCTGTGTACGGGGTATTGTGAGCTTCTTCAAGAATTTCCTTCCTTATGTCATCATCCCTAGGTACACATAATCTTCCTTCGTATGTTAAAGTCCCATCTGGTGTTACAAAGAATCCCCTGATGGTTCCTGCAATTGCCCGGTCTTTCATCCTGAGGAGGAATTGGTCAGTCCTTTGTGCTACCTTTATTCGATCTCTTAAAGTAGGTTGTATGGTTAATGCTGCGATCATAGCTGTAGTATGGCCTGACCTCACAAAATCTAGACTCAACTTAGCAAATTCTATTAATAATAGCTCTTGTTGTGTTGGGAGACTGGCCATATGACTTTCATTTTTTCTACTAAGTGCATCAGCTACGACATTTGCCTTGCCCGGGTGATAAAGGATGGTGCAATCATAATCCTTTACTAGCTCCAGCCATCTTCTTTGGCGCATGTTGAGTTCTTTTTGTGTGAAGAAGTACTTTAAACTCTTATGGTCTGTGTAAATTTCACATTTCCCACCATAGAGGTAATGACGCCATATCTTTAATGCGTGAACAACAGCAGCTAATTCTAGGTCATGTGTAGGGTAGTTTAACTCATGGGGTTTCAATTGTCTTGAGGCATAAGCGACGACTTTTCCATGCTGCATCAAAACACATCCTAGTCCTAACTTTGAGGCATCGGTGTAAATGACAAACCCTTCTGATCCGTCAGGGATAGTTAGAACTGGCGCGGTTACGAGTCTCTGCTTAAGCTCTTGAAAGTTATTTTCGCATTCGTCAGTCCAGTGGAACTGGTTGCTCTTCTTTGTCAATTGAGTCAAAGGCCTAGCGATCTTCGAGAAATCTTGAATGAATCTTCTGTAGTAACCAGCCAGACCCAGAAAACTTCGAACCTCATTCACATTCTTCGGAGCTTTCCAATTCATTACTGCTTCAACCTTTGCGGGATCCACTTCGATTCCACTAGCCGTGATAATATGGCCTAGAAAAACAACTCGATCTAACCAAAATTCACATTTGCTAAATTTAGCATAAAGCTTCTCCTGTCGTAAGGTACCTAGTATAGTTCTAAGATGTTTCTCGTGTTGTTCTTTATCTCTTGAGTATACTAGGATATCATCAATGAAGACTATGACAAACTGGTCTAGATAAGGATGGAATACCCTATTCATCAAATCCATGAATAATGCGGGTGCATTTGTCAATCCAAAAGGCATTACTATGAACTCATAATGACCATATCGTGTTCTAAAGGCTGTCTTAGAAATATCACATTCTTTGACCTTGAGTTGGTGGTAGCCCGATCTAAGATCGATTTTTGAGAACACGCTAGCTCCCTTTAGTTGGTCAAAAAGATCTTCTATTCTAGGCAAGGGATACTTATTCTTGATTGTTAGGCGGTTGAGTTCCCGAAAATCAATGCACATTCTAAGTGATCCGTCTTTCTTCTTTACAAACAACACAGGGGCTCCCCATGGAGAAACACTTGGCCTGATGAACTTCTTGTCCAGCAACTCTTGAAGCTGTATTTTTAATTCTTGTAATTCCTTAGGCGCCATCCGATAAGGTGCTTTAGATATAGGTGCAGCCCCAGGCATCAAGTCTATTGTGAATTCAACCTGTCGATCAGGAGGTATTCCAGGCAACTCGTCTGGAAATACGTCCACATAATCTCTTACCGTTGGTATATCAGCAGGTGTAACCTTAACATTATTATTTTCCATGACATTCACAAGGTAGCCTTCACTTCCCTTTTTCCGTAACATTCTTACAGCCTTCATTGCTAACACAATACGCGGTCTGGTATTGGTTTTGGCCCCATAAAAGGTGAATTTGGATCCTATTGGTCTTTCAAAATCTATTTCACGCTCAAAACATCGGATTGTTGCTTTATTCTTGGTCAACCAATCTATACCCAAAATAACATCGAAACATTTCATCTCTAATACATACAGATCAGTTTCCATTTCTTGATCACCTATTAAAAACTTAACACCAGTCACAATATCCTTAGTCCTAATAGTTTCTCCTGAGGGAATACTTACCGTCAATTCTTCTCCATTTGTATTACTTTTCAAACCCAGTTTTCTTTTAAAATCTTCTGACATAAAAGAATGTGATGCACCAGTATCAAACAAAATATATGCTGGAAGATCGTAGACAAATAGTATACCTGCCATGGTTTCATTCTCCTCAGTCACTTTGTCTTGTCCTAGTGCAAAAACGCGTGCCTTCCTTGTCTTCTTGTCTGGTGTATTAACATTTTGTGGTGTCTTAGTCTGTGTGGCAGTGCATTCCCAATACCTATGTCCTGGTTGACGACACTTATAACAAACATTCTTTCCCATCAAACACTCCCCATAGTGGTGCTTATTGCAATTAGGACATATCGGAACTGCATTTGGTCCTGGTCCCCCCCTTGGGGTTGCCTTCTTCACAAAGTGGTTAGTCTTATTCTTATCTCTAAAATCCCATTTCCTTTTCCCGGGTTGCTCTTGAGGTTTCTGGTTGTATTCTAAATTCTGACTAAGGGATACAATATGTGCTCGTTCAAACGTTTCATGGTACGTAGGTAGTTTCAAACCCGACACGATACCTCCGATCTCTGGACGCAAACCTCTTTCAAAACGTCTTGCTTTTCTTTCATCTGTATCAACCAAGTGTGGGGTATATTTAGATAATTGATTAAAACGTCTTTCATACTCCATCACTGGAAGGGTTCCCTGCTTCAGATTAACAAACTCAATCTCCTTTTGGTCACGGATAGACTGTGGAAAGTAACGGTCCATCATCATGTTCTTAAAATCATTCCAGGTCATGTTTTGCTTTTGTTCATTTATCATAGTTCGCTCGTGTGATTTCCACCAGTGTCTAGCATCTTCCACAAGTTGGAATATTGCGCACGAAACTTTCTGATTTTCAGTTGATTCCATATGGTCAAAGATTCTTTCAAGCTCAAGAATCCATTCTTCAGCGACCATAGGTCCTTCGCTACCTCTGAATCTTGGTGGTGAAAAACGACGAAATTGCTTATAATGACATTAGTATTGATACCCTGGTTCTGTGGATTTGGTATATTTTGGTTAGCTGGCATTTGTTGTATGAGTCCCTGCAGAGAGTTCAAGAACTCCCGTGCAAAATCCGCTCCTTGTACTTCAACAGCAGGTGGAGGTTGCCTCTCAGCAGCTGGCCCGACAAATGGCTCATTTTCATTTTGCACATGCTTACGTGGCCTTCCTCGCGCTGCCATACTTTTGGAAAAAGGAGAAACAACACTTAATTACATGCATATATACCCTTGTTTAACATACCGAATAATTTGTAAACAAATCATATACATAGAAGATATTAGATTTACAAATCCTTATATATATAAAAAGTACATTGGTTTTTAATACCCCAACCCGTACAAAATGTCTATTAGTTAATCATGCTTATACGAGCAAAAAGATAGCATGATCAAAGGATGACTTATATACATTCCTATTAGCAAAAGGATATTTACGGTTTAGTTATGTACCTAGACATCATTATACAAAAACTACCTACTATTACTATATGTACATCCTCTAGGTTTCCAACTATATCAGAACCAATTACTGGGACCCGCCTGGTTCTCTGCTGGTGGGGTACGTATACGTCGACCCCTAGATGGTACGCTCTCATCATGGACTGATCCTATGGACTCGTTGGGTTCGGTATCTTCTGAGGGGTCCTCCTCCTCCTCGTCCTCTTCTGCTACACCTGCTTCCTCCCTTTGCAATCTTGCGAATTCGAGACAGTATTCCGCCCGATCCCTAGCGCGTTCGGCAAGACGTTCATCAGCAATAGCTTCTAAGCGCTTGTTGGCGGCCACCTTGTCATAATGATTTGCCCTTTGCCTCTGTTCCTCTGCCTCCGTTTCCATCTGGTCTGCAATTGCGAGGCACCTTTGACGTTCTCTAATAACCATAGCGAGGCGGACACTAAAACGTTCATAATTAATTGTCAGTCCAGCCGTAGAGTCTATCGTAAGCATTTCGTCCAATAGACGATGGGCAACATCTCTATAATTTGGGAGGACAGTGTCTGCTAAGCGCATAGAAGCCTCATACTCAGTAATGTGATGTCCTTCTTGTATGGCGTTGTTCCGTCGTCTCCGTAATATATTTATATACTCGCCTATATTCTGATACTCACCCTGTCTGGTCCTCCGGTAGACTGACATCGCGGGTGGTAGATCTCTGTCAGCGAGTATTCTTCGTCTATATACTACTGTTTTTCTAGCAGTTTGTTTTGTTCGAACCATCCTATCATAAAGAGGAAATATGGGTCAGTTTCTAATCCGGCTTCTTAATTGGTAGTAAAAGTTTCGAGGACAAAACATTTTTTTGAATTTATATAAAACTCATAATAAAATATACATACCTTGGAGCGAGTGTCGGTCTGTTAGCAAAGTCACGGTTCCCCTCGATTTTATTTTATGAATAGAGTATACAGAAAAGTAGACCCGCTCTGATACCACTCTGTAGCGCCCCAATCCCATTAGCTCGGGATTAAAGTGCTACTAAATTTTCTTCTCTTTTGATTAAGTAATAAAACAGAAAATGTGCGAAAGCGTGACGTAAAATGTTTATCGGATAAAAGTAGAAATTTTATTGACAATAATATACTGCCAAAACAAATTTACACTGGAGGTTTCAAAGTTCCTCAGAAAATGAAAACACCCAGACTCAGTGTCATGTAAACTTATTTTTATACATTGAAGAGGCAAAAACATCTTAAAGTTGCGGGTAGGAAAAGGAACCCGGTGACCTTTGCCGCAACAGCCCCGCCACCTTGCTCAACTAACCTGAAGATTTGTAATAAATTACGGGCATGAGTATAAACTCAGTGGGAACTTTGTAAGCAGTTATACTTAACGAAGGTGCACAATAATAAACATATCCTTGACTTAGGAGCCCATCTTATGACTCAAAAGCCATATTGCTGGACTAGGGAGCCAATCTTACGACTCCCAAGTCCCACTCAAAAGCCAATCTTACGACTTAAGAGGTATCATATCATTAGCCCGAAGGCAAACATATTTATCAAGTACAAGTTCAGTAGCATAATATACTTACAAATAGCCCAGTCACCCACCTTGTTTTGCTTTAAAATGGTTGAGTCGTGTTTGTCCTAGGCCCAACCTGCACTACACCTAGCACATGTTGTTTAATTAATTAGTATTACTTATTGGGTTTAGTATTTTCAAAGTGATTAAGTGTGGTACAATGTTCTTGAATTATGTCTATCTTTTACAAGTTTTAATACATAAGTCAAGTCGTAATAAGTTATAATCCTAAATTAAAAGGCCTAACTATTTTATTAAATTTAAATTATTAACTACATTAATAAATATTTTAAACTAACTAACATGTATCCTAAACAACAACTATTTAATACAAATTTAAGAAAATAGCTAAATTTATAAATCTACTTAAATCAAGAAAATAATTAAATTCCTAAATATATATAAATTATAAATGACAATAAGAAAATGAAACTATTAAAAAGACATACCTCAAAAGATTTTAACACTATACGACAACTTCCCAAAACACCGACCCGAGCGTTGTCGAAAATAAACTAGTAAGGACCTCCTAGTTAAAGAAATTCCTTTTTTTTTACAGGTATATATGTTTACGAATTGAAGGTATACTATATATAGCATTAATCACTAGTTTATTTTTATGTTTTCTTCGATGTGGGATCAACTAAGTTTCATGAAAATATTTGTATATACTGCAACCTTAGTTTCCTAAATATAGCATATATATGTTGTATCTTACTTATTATTATATTATTATTTAGCTAATGTTATATATGTAGGTATAGGTATGTAATAACCATTATTACATTATTATTTTGGTAACGTTATATATATATATATGTATGTAATTATTATTATTATTTTATTAGTATCATATACTTATTTATATCATGTATGTATATTGTTATATTTTCATTATTATCATTATATTATTATTGTAACTTTAGTTGGTATTTAGGTAGGTACAATATATAAATAAATTTTATTTCTTACTTCTTAAGCCCGATGTTAACTTTAAGCTTCTATATTGTAAGCTTTTAATTCTTACCTTTTAAGTGCTAAGAGTGCAGTCGACTTGGTACATACTTATTTTCTAAAGATAAAATCATAAGTCAAATAGCTTCACAATTTAGACTAAAATAAAATTGGTAAAATATTTAAGAGGAAAAGAATGTATTTTTTTGCATTTCAAAGGTTCGGGGTATCACATAAATGCTTTGTGTTCTTCATTTTGTTTCTGTTTTTGCGTTCGGTTCTTGTTTAGCCGAATTCCAGTTTATTTTTCATTCTTTTCTGGTTTGAACTTGTTTGTGGGTGTTGTAAGTGATTCATTTCTTAACAAGTGGCGCCGTCTGTGGGAAGTTTACATACACATTCGAAGAGGAAGAGAGAATGGCTGGAATGAAGATGGATGGGGAGAAGTTTTCAGGTAAAAACGACATCTCACTTTGTAAAATCAAAATGAATGCTGTATTGATTTAAAATGGACTAGACCCTGCACTTCTTCCTGTTGATCAATGACCTGATGCTGAGTAAACTAAGTTTCCAGAGCTGGATAAAAAGGCTTTGAGTCTTATATTCCTCTGTTTGGGTGATAAACCTTTGAGGGAGGTATCAAGGTGCAAGAATGCAGTGGAGGCATGGGGAAAACTGGAGGAACTCTACCAATCAAAGTCTATATCAAACAAACTATTTCTGAAGCAGAAATTGATGTCTTTCAAAATCACTGATGATAAGGTCATTTCTGATCAACTTGATGAGTTTGTCAACATGATTGAAGAATTAGAAGATCTGAGGGTAAACTTGGAGGATGATGATAAGGCTCTGATGGTGTTGAATGTTCTTCCAAAATCCATGGAAAGCTTCAAGGATGCATTAATGTTTGGAAGGGATGGAAAAATCAGTTATGACTATCAGCTTTGAAGACAAAGTGTTTTCAAAATCAGGGGGAAAAGGGCTCAACACAGGCTGGAGAAGGTTTGAACATTAAGTTCAAGAAGAATTTTCAAAAGAAGAAGTTCCAGGGATTCAAAGACAACAAATCTGGAACTCAGAATGCAACAAGGAGATTGGGTTGAAACCAGAAAATGTTTCAAATGCAAGCAAGTTGGACATTTAAAGAAGGACTGTCCACAAAAGAAGAAGAAGCAGGAAAATCAGAGGGCAGAAGTGGCTGTGACTGAGCATCAAGAAGACACCCCAGAAGTTTTAAACATCACAGACACAAAGATGGAAAAGGAATGTGTTCTTGATACTGGGTGTTTATTCCACATGTGTCCCAATGAGTCCTGGTTCAAGGATTTACAGAAAGAAGATGGTGGATGTGTATTACTGGGAAATGATCACTCCTGCAGAGTTAAACGCACAGGATCAGTTCAAATAAAAATGTATGATGGAGTCATCAGAACCATTTCTCAAGTAAGGTATGTTCCTGGACTGAAAACAAATCTCCTATCCCTTGGTTCTCTTGTGGCAAATGGCTGTCAGTTCAACTCACTAGATGGTTATCTTCATATCACTAAACATAACAAACTGGTAATCAAAGGAAGGCAACACAATGGCCTGTTTATTTTGATTGGATCCCCTGTGTTAGGATGTGCTGAATCTGTGATAGGTAAAGAAGATGTCATGAAGTGGCATAGAAGATTGGGTCATATTGGAGAAAGAGGATTGAAGGAGTTATCAAAGAGGGGCATCATTGGTGAAATGGGAAACAGAACACTGGATTTCTGTGACAAATGTGCTCTGGGAAAGGCCAAGAAGCTGCCTTATGTTAAAGGGATACATTCTACTCAAGAACCACTTGATTATGTACACTCTGATATATGGGGGCCTTCAAGAACAGAGACACATGGAGGAGGAAGGTATTTCATGTCCATCATTGATGATTACAGTAGAAAGATATGGGTATGTGTCTTAAGGAATAAGAGTGATGCTTTCCTGAAGTTTAAAACATGGTTGAGCCAGGTGGAGAATCTAAGAGGGAAGAAATTGAAACATCTTAGGACAGATAATAGCTTGGAATATCTATCCACTGAATTCACAAGTTTTTGTAAAGATAAGGGCATCACAAGGCACATAACTGTTCCATTAAACCCTCAACAAAATGGGGTTGCTGAAAGATTTAACAGGACTGTGCTGGAGAGAGTTAGATGTATGCTGATTGATGCTGGATTACTTAAATCCTTGTGGGGAGAAACACTAAATACTGCATGCTATTTGATAAACAGATCACCATCATCAATTCTAGGATTTAAAACTCCAGAAGAAGTTTGGAGTGGAAAGGTACCAAACTACTATGATTTGAGAGTGTTTGGGTGTCTGGCCTATGCTCACATTAGGCAAGACAAACTTGATGCAAGAGCACAGAGGTGTGTTTTCTTAGGATATCCTGAGGGCATAAAAGGCTACAGGTTATGGTGCTTGGAACAGGGAAACCAGAAGCTCTTGATAAGTAGAGATGTAAGATTCAAGGAGGATGTTATGGGATATAACTCTACTGGAAGTCAAGAGGAAGCTGATGGTGCTGTGGAACCTGAAAGAATTTCAATTCAGGTGGAGCCTACTGAGGAGCAGATATCACCAGAGAATGATACTCAAGCTCAACAAGAAGATGACAGTTCATCAGAAGCTGAAGAAGGTCAACCTGAGATTACAAATCTCAGAACTTATAGCATTGGTAGAGACAGACCAAGGAGACAAATCCACAAGCCTGATTTTTATGGACAAGCTGGAAGTGTCTATTATGCATTAACTGTAGCAGAAGACTTGGAGTTTCAAGAGCCTAGTAGTTTCAAGGAAGCAATAAGTTGCAGTGAAAGTGAACACTGGATAGGAGCCATGATGGAAGAAATGGAATCTCTGGAGAGAAACCAAACCTGGAAGCTTGTAGACAAACCAAAGGGGCAGAAGCTAGTCAGCTCAAAGTGGATCTACAAGAAGAAGGTGGAGGCTGGAAGGGCTGATAAAATCAGATACAAGGCAAGGCTGGTGGCAAGGGGGTTTACCCAGAGAGAAGGTATTGATTATATTGAGGTATTTTCTCCAGTGGTGAAGCATTGCTCTATTAGGTTACTTCTATCAAAGGTTACTCAAGAAAACATGGAACTACAACAGTTAGATGTCAAGACAACATTTCTGCATGGTGATCTAATTGAAAGGATATACATGAAGCAACCTGAGGGCTTTGTGATTCCAGGAAATGAAGAGAAAGTCTATTTTCTCAGGAAATCACTTTATGGATTGAAGCAGAGTCCAAGGCAGTGGAATAAGAAGTTCAATGAGTTCATGATTAATGCAGGATTCACAAGAAGCTTATATGACAGCTGTGTATACTTTAATAGAGGTTCAAGAGTTGAACAAGTATTTCTATTGTTATATGTGGATGATATGCTCATTACCAGTAAGAGTATGGATAAGATACAACAACTAAAGGGAAGATTGAGTTCAGAATTTGACATGAAGGATCTTGGGGAAGCAAGGAAGATTCTGGGAATGGACATCATTAGAAGAAGGAAGACTGGAACACTATGGCTCTCACAGAAACAGTATTTGCAGAAGGTTGTAGAGAGGTTTCATATGCATGAATCGAGGCCAGTAAGTATTCCAGTTTATCTACAGGCTAAGCTGTCCAAGGATCAGTGTCCTAAAACAGAAGCTGAGGAGATTCACATGAAGAATGTTCCATATGCCAGTGGTGTTGGCAGTTTGATGTATGGAATGATATGCAACTGGCCAGACCTGGCCTATAGTGTATCTCTGGTGAGCAGGTACATGTCAAATCCTGGAGAGACACATTGGGAAGCTTTGAAACAAGTCTTGAGGTATCTGAAAGGATCAGTCAGTATGGGCTTAAAGTTTCAGAAACTAGAAGCTGGTGCAATACCTCTTGTTGGATATGCAGATGCAGACTTTGCTGGAAACTTGGATACTAGGAAATCTATTACAGGGTATGTCTTTACTCTATATGGAACGGCTGTGAGCTGGAAGAGTGTGCAACAGTCTGTGGTTGCTTTATCCACAACTGAGGCAGAATACATTGCCTTAACTGAGGCAATCAAGGAAGCTCAGTGGCTCAAAGGAATTCTCAAAGACTTAGGAATTAGACAGAAGTGTGTGACCGTTCAGTGTGATAATCAGAGTGCTCTTCACTTGGTGAAACATCAAGCTTTTCATGAGAGGTCTAATTATTTTGATGTTAGACTTCATTTTGCCAGAGATTTGATTGAAGCAGGTTCTGTTGAAGTGAAGAAGGTGCATACTTTGGACAATGCAGCTGATTTCTTAACTAAGGCATTTCCAGGGAGTAAGATGGTTCATTGCTCAAGCCTAATAAGGCTTGAACAATGTAGTTAAGCAGGGTGAGATGATGAAGTGCACTTGAATTCATTGAGGTGGAGATTTGTAGATATCAGTTCAATTTCTTCAAGTGGTCATGGTTTGTAGTAGAGGTTGTGAGGAATCAGGAACCGGGTTTAGGTTGGGGAGAAACGGGCTGGAGAATCGGTTTTAAAGCAGATCAGTTTTGAAGGTTAGTGAAGAACCGGAGTCAAAGCGGTTATAACAGAATTATGCAACGGTTTGGAACCGTTGCATGTAAAATCGTTGTGAAAGGCCTGTCTACCAGTTTTTTGAACAGTTGAAACAGAATTGGTTACAACTCTTGGTGCATCTTGATTCGAGCTTAGACCTTTATATACATTTGTTCCACTTGTAGAGATGAGTTGATACACGTTATTTTCCCTCTGTAAACACTACACAATCATTAGAATTATAAAGTTAGGGTTCTTGAGCTCAATTCGGTTTGTGAATTGGGGCTTCTAGTTTTCTGGGTTGTTTCTTGTAATTGATTATTCAGTGGAGTGAATTGAGGTGTATAGAGCCTCCGTGGATGTAGATCATATTGATCGAACCACGTAAATGCTTTGTGTTCTTCATTTTGTTTCTGTTTTGAGTTCGGTTCTTGTTTAGCCGAATTCCAGTTTATTTTTCATTCTTTTCTGGTTTGAACTTGTTTGTGAGTGTTGTAAGTGATTCATTTCTTAACAAGATTAGCGTTACTCAAATCAACAAGTTAGAAGATATATACAATTGAAGAGAAGAATCATAAGAGAACTAGAGATATGATCCATAAAGCTGTAAATTTTACTCTTTTCATCCGAACAATCGATTTTGTACATCTTTTTCGTGTTTTACATACACGAAATTTGTTGTTACACCCGGGCAGAAGAAAAAAATTGTGTTTTTTTTTTTTTTAAAAAAAAAGAAAAAAACTATCATCTTCTAATTAAAATTACAAATATAATTGATAACTATCACAAGATGAAATTTTTATGTTAATTATATTTTTGAAGTGATCTAAAAATTGACCGATTTTTAATTCAATTTTTTGGGTTCTTAATGTTAAAATTTAAATTACTGCGTTCACAAATAAATGTTCATTAATACTTCTTAAATACTTATAAAAAAAATGAATTTTAAGGAAAAAAAAATTGCTCGGACAGATTCTATCCGAGTATATGTTTTCTTTGTAAAATAACATACGTGTTTAATTACATTATTCAATTTTGTGTTAATTTCAGAATTTTAATTTATTTTGTATTCTAGTTTTATATTTGTATTATGCTATTCTTATTAGGACATAAACAAATAATTGTATGATCTTATATTCAATTTAAAATTTCAGTCTTTAAATATTATGCTGATTTTAGATCTTCCTAAATTTAATTTAATTTATTTTGTGTTTTTCTTTGTCCTGAATAGATTGGTGTGTCAACGTTTTTATAAACTTTAATTTAATTTATTCTATAACTAGTATCGTACCCGTGCGATGCACGGGAAGATCTTTAACATGGTATCATTAATATATTTTGTACGACGATTTATGTTTTTATCGTTCTTAATTGTGATGTAAGCATTTAATAAAAGTATGAAATAACTAAATGTAAACTACATTGATGATCCGACAAAATATCAAAATATTAAAAATAACAAATGAAATACTCATCAACCTAAAAAAATATTAAAATGTAACATATATAAACAAAATCACGCTTGCATCTACAAATTTTGAAAGACTTCCTTATACACAACATTGGTGGTAGTTTTTCTTTCTGGATCTTCGTCATCACAAATCAAAATCTTCAAACCTTTTCTATTCGTCACGCGAGATACGGCAACATATAACTGACCATGACTGAAAACAGGTTTTTTTAAGAATAAACCAACATGGTTAAGTGATTGTCCTTGACTCTTATTTATTGTCATCGCATAAGAAATAATAAATGGAAACTGGCGCCTCTGAAATCGAAAAGGCATTCTCTTGTCCGAAGGAGTCACAGAAAGTCGAGGGATTAGAACAGTTACACCAGCATTATCCCCTGATATGACCTTTGCCTCGACCACGTGATCACCAAGTTTTGTAATCACTAATCGAGTACCATTGCACAATCCTTGTGAGTGATCTATATTTCGCAACAACATCACTGGAGTACCAATTTTAATCTTTAGCTCGTGATTAGGTACTCCAGAACATTTTATCGAATTCAAAAACTCCGGAGTGTGAAGATCATTCAAAAGGTCAACATTAGCATCGGATTTACACGGCGTACCTGAGCTCAAGTATGTTCTACCCTCCGAAGTGTTCAAAGAAGTCATATACTCGTTAATAGAATCAACAACACTTAGAATAGGTGCCAGTATGGCTCTGCCATGTAGATAAGAGGTGTCATCACCTACTTTTCCAAAATTTGGATACGTACTCTCAACAATCGTTGCAATTGGATTTTCACCTCTTTCTAGAAAAATGTCTTCATGAATATCAATCTCCACTTCTCCATCATTCGGTCCACCAATAACACCGTCTCCAATACTTGCTATCCAATCCAAAAACTTTCTCAACTCTTGATGCTCAGCATCATCAGGAAGATTTTGCAAACGCATGTTCTTTGTCAAACGTAATACCTTAAAATGACGCCACAAATATGAAGAATTAATGGTCGCGTACACTATGTCCTGTCTAGTTCCTTTAGGTACTACAGGTAGGATCTGTCTAAAATCTCCTCCCAACACAACACTCTTTCCACCGAATGGGGCATCTTTTTTAGTGATATCACGAAGCAACTTATCAAGAGTTTCAAAACAATTCTTGTGCATCATTGGAGCCTCGTCCCAAATAATGAGCTTAGACATCCCTATCATCTCAGCCAATGGACTCCCTAATGTTATGCTAGACGAAGAATCCTCATGAACATTGAGTGGAATTTTAAATCGGGAGTGTGCAGTCCTTCCACCGGGCAACAGTAATGATGCTATGCCACTCGATGCAACATTTAGAACTATATCACCTCTACTCCTCAAAGCAGCAGACAATGTCCTCCAAACAAATGTTTTACCCATCCCACCATAACCATATACAAAGAAAGCCCCACCATTACCATTGTTCAAAGAGTCCATGATTGACGAATACACAAACTCCTGTTCATCAGTCATATCTGCCAATAGTTTATCGCGTTCAACACCTAAAGCCTCGCGATCGTACAAAAGTTCATCAGCAACGAACCGATTTCCAAATCCTGGTTGGTTCATGAAATCCGCAACAGGCATCTGATCATAATCTGAAAGACTCTTTCCACGACTCCGTAACATTTTCTCTATCTCCACCAGAGTAAAATTCTTTATTTCTTCATCGGTCATCGTCAAGGCTACAAATAAAGAAACAATTTTTTTTAGGAATTAATAATTGAAATATATATTTAATTAAAATAATAAAATCAATTTGTACCTTGATTCTTTCTCTGAATACGCTGTCTGTACAAAATGTCATCAGACAAATGCGTCCAACATTGTTCCCAAACATGCTCAGGTCGTCCAATTGAGTTAGAAAACAAAAGTGTGACAAACAACACTCTCAAGTGCTGTGCAGAGGCCCAATGGCTGGCCTCCTCAATAGCATCTATGTATTCTCTATCATCCTCCAATAACCCCCTAGCATAGCAAGCATCTCGATATGTTTCATACTGAACAACACCAACTTTTCTAATATCAGCGTAACATTTGCAACCCTTCACAATGTTCAAAAGACATCTAACGTAATACGGGTCACCACATCCAGGTGGTACATAATGAAGTCTACCAATCGCTTTACCCTTTTCTCTTTTGACCCACTCCCTACCCTTCTGCTTCCACACAAATTTTTGAGGAAACTCAGCGTACGTAAGATTATTTGCCTCGGGATATTTCTTATTTGCCTCAAACCATCCCAAAAACATGCTTTGACTAACACTTTGACGATCTAGAATATTTTCCAAGTGATCGCCTTCAGAAAAGACCACAGATTGTTGATTTTCAAGATGAAAACTCAGGCGCTCAACAGGGGGGTACCGATATTGAATTTCAAAACCAAATATCCTCCAAGCAGCTTCACAGGGGGATATGTAACGACAATCATAGTACATACGAATCTCGTCTACATTGTCTCCATTATTATTGTCAGCACTCGCCTTATAAAACCCAGCTGTAACACGATCATGACCTTTGTTTATATACTTAAATAAATACTTTATACTCCGAGACTGATTACACCACTCAACATTTATATGTGCTCCATACTTTAGAAGAAGATATCTATTGTGGGGCACTACATATCCATTATTCAAAGGGACACCACTTTTCATAATTGTCCTACCATCATTTCTGCGTCTATAAACCGGATAACCATCATCATCAATAACAGTCGTTTCAACAAACCTCTTCGGAAAGTGCTTCGTACATTTGCCATCCTCATCCATACACGGAGAATTGGGACGTGCTAATCCGCAAGGACCATGAATCATAAACTCCTGGACAGCTGAATAGTACTTCGGGTCATCTTTTTCTTCTGGTATTTCAGCAGATATTATTCGATCAATGTCTGACCCATTTGGATACTTATCTTCTTTTGCAAGGAACAGAAGGATATGAGCATGCGGAAGGCCTCGTTTCTGAAATTCAATGGTATATACAACTGCAAATAATTTGTAAAAAAATTAAGCTTAAATAATTTTTTTTAATAATACATTTGCAATAAGAATCATCAATTATATGAAAAATACCTGCAATAACATTGCCAAAAATCTTCTTGCACCTTAGCTCATTTATTAGAGCATCGAGTTTAATCTTGAATACCCTAACAACAATGTCAGGCCGATCTTCCGGTCTAAGATTTCTTGGTGCCATAAATCTTACAATTTCTGGCCACTTTGGATTACACGTGAATGTAATAAACAAATCCGGATAATCAGCCCATCTGCAAATAGCCATCGCGTCCTGATAACTCTGAATCATATACCGTGGTCCACCAGTGTAAGATGATGGTAAGACAATCCTCATACCCATATAAGTAATATCAGTCTCTCCTCGTAATAGAGCATCACTGAGACCACTATACAACTCTACCCTCAAGGCTTTTTGATTAAGCCTTATGAACAAAAGTCGTATAGATTCAATTATTGTATAAAGATCCACCACAATTTGTTGCGTTAGTCTTCGGCTATACAGAACAGTTGCCCTTTCGTTCGGCCTCTCTTGCAAACGAAAAGCAGCAAACTCACGCATGCTAACCTTTTTTCGACCACCGCCGGTTGACTCACGACCAGAAGCGAATGGTATGTTATCACTATATCCATCTTCACCATAAGGGAACAAAAGGGGATATTGCAAACTAAGATAAGAAGAATGCATCTCATTAATGCGTTTCAATGATCCACTACGTGTTTCGACAATTATGTCACGGTCTCCTAGTGCACGATCTAGATCACCAACTACCAAATCTGCTACTTCTGAAACAGCTGGCAAATTATACCTCCTACGATCGGTTGTCCTATCATTCACCAGCTTAATTTTGACATCAACACGTCCTTCGGCTGCTATCTTCTAAGCGGCCATCCTAAACGATTTTACCAGTACATTATGTTGGTCAAGCATTGATTTCAATTCCGCAACTAACTCAGTATGAAGAGCTTCCCTTCCCGTATTTTTTCTATCAAAGTAAAAATGCGATGGGCTTTAGTGAACGATAAAATCATAATATAAACATTGATTAAAGAAATTATTGTTATATAAATTTAATTAAAAATATAAAAAGTGTAATGCATTATATTGTTACCTCACTGCATCTAGTCTGTTTGTGATCTCGTTATCAGTATCGTAAATATACAGCTGCGCAAATTTGGGATTTGATCCCTCGGATGGAAGGAGACTTCCAATTAGATGATAATTCTGACCATGTAACTGAAACACAGGTGGTCCACCGCCTGTGTTCATGCTTGAATCTATTCTTCCTCCCATGAGGTGAATGAGAACATGTTATTGTAAGTCCTTACATTTTCTAAATACTGCTTGCTTTTTGCACTGTCGCCAGCAAGAAGTTCAACTAAAAGTTGTGGAGGTTGTGGAAGTAATGGAAGTTGAATCTTTCCTTTCATACAGCAAAGACTATAGACGGGATAAACAGACTTTGGGAAAGACGCCAAACGCTCTTCGTACCAAAAACTTGCACCGCAGTGACTACAACTATAAGTAGTGTCGCCAAAGTCCATGTAGTCTAATCACATAGAATAAAAAATCTATATTAACTCCAAAATACGTATCACATATAATATTTTTAATATTTTAATACAAATAGTTTAACAAATGAAAAAAATCGTTATTTCAAATTATTACCTACAACAGAAGTATTATTGATATGTGCCTTCCTTGTTCCAGCCGCTTCTATAATAAATCAATAATAAAAATAATGAATAATTTTTATTGACCTTTGTGTACATTTCAATAATATTTAACAAACGACACAATCAATAATAAAAAATTCAAAATTCTTACGTCTCCGTGGTGGTTTCCTGATTATGACTGGATGACTATTAGACGACGATGGAATAGATGAAACAACAGTAGGATTATTGACAGTTGATCCAGTCCTCATGCTTGTAATGATATCATTATTCTTTATGATACCTAATTTCATCAATTTAGAAAAGATTATAAATAGATATATGTCAATATATATATTAATCTATATGGTTTTTTAAAAATATAACTAATGATGTGTTTAGATAGATATGTACCCGTAGACGAATACGATGTTGCATTTTGAGAATTGAGAGACTCTCGTTCATTCGACTCATTGCAACTTCTTAAATAGACCTGATTATTTGCAGTACAATTCGTAATAATATCCGAAACACTCTCGTCTTCGATAGAGGATGACCGTTTTACACCTTGTTGAATACACCCTGTGACTTCAAAATGTAGATACATATCCAATTACAACGCAATGTCACGCAAATGAAAATATCTAAAAACATTAATATATTATATTATAGTACATATATATACTCATATCTATATATACATGTGTATATTTACATTAAAAAAAAAAAAATTGCTCGATTACCATTAGTGATATTTGAAAGTGGACTTCTCTGGAAAGGATATGTAACATTGCTAGAACCGACAACTTCGCCAGATACATTAACCTTGGTGAATTTTGAAGAATGTCTGCTAGTATTCGTGTTGCACGGAGTTGAATTATCTAATAATGTCCTCGGAATATTATTCAAATTATCAATTAATCGAGAAAAATAAAAGACAAGTTAAAGAGACATAAACGATTATATTCCTAAAAAATTAATCCAACATGTATTCACGGCTAAACAAATATTACTATTTAATTATTACGTGAACAAATGTTTATAGATATATTATGCCGTAAAAAAATGAAAATTTTAGTATGTCAAATAATAATTGTCCTTAAATATTAATAAATTATTTATAAAGCCCAACATATATTAATATTTTACTATTTTCTCAACTTCAAACTAAAACAAACAGATTCTTAACAATTTTAAAAAATTAGAATTTGATTAAAAATAATCCAACTAAAGAACTATAATTAATTTAAATGTATATATATAAACAAAAATATCAAATAAATATATACCAATGTATTACACAAATGCTAGCCCACGAATAAATTATAAAAATTATTATTACTATAATTTAACTACAAAACAATCCTGAATTTTGCAACCCAAATAACAAATTTTTGAAAACAAAAAACAAAAAATCGAGAAGCCCAAAATTTTGGGCTGGATTATATAGCAGATCATATATATACAAATGAATTGGGCTCAGACAATTAAGCTGAGCCCATTATAATAATAAATCACAACAGCCCACGATTTGGGCCATTGTGCCATTATTTTTAATGTGCAGCAAATATATCCACTCCCCATTGTGGAAGTCTATCTAGAGTATTCCACACTCTTCTTTCCCACTATGTCTGCATCCAACGTTTCGTTTTCACCGTTTAGTTTCCCCTCTCTACTTTCTCTCTCTACTCAACTGAAACCCTACCCAGATTCCTCTCTACTTTCTGTAAATCAGGATGATCAAACCCCATATCCCGTCTAAATCTCTTATTCTTACCAATCTTAGATTCAGAACAGGTTGGTGAACACTGCTGAAATCGTTTGAAATGACGATTTTTCTTATTTTTATTTGATTTTCCTGGGTTTGGAAACAAAGTTCAACTGTGCATCATATTTTTTCTTATATGCTGAAACATCTTCTGATTCAAATGAAGCATGCAGTGTATTTACCGTTGTTTATCTAGATTTTGGATTTGAGATTTAGCCGGGAACATTACCGATGACGAAGGGGTTTTCTTGTTCTTTTGATGAACAAATGAAAAAAGCTCTTTTCCGAGGTCAAAATGAGTAAATGTTTCTCTGTTCACCCATTCAAACCCTGGAATTTTCTTTATGTTTTGGATTTGAGTCAAAGTCCGAACAAATATGCGATGAGGAAGGAATTTTGATAAAAAAATTCGAAAAAATGAAAGAAACTACACTTTTTTTCTGTTGAGTGAGGAAATCTGACCCTGTTTAACATTCTAAATGACAGAAATGCTCTCTTTTCTATCATTCAAGGTCCAGATGAAAAATCATTTACATATCTGGATTTTTTAAGAACATCCGTACCCTATTTTTTAGTAATCTGGACCATGCAGTGTTTTGGTTGTGTATTTTCCCAGATTTTGCATTTTTTCCAGATTTGGTTGATAAAAAATTTCGAAAAAAATGAAAGAAACTACACTTTTTTCTGTTGAGTGAGGAAATCTGACCTTGTTTAACATTCTAAATGACAAATGCTCTCTTTTCTGTCATTCAAGGGTCCAGATGAAAAATCACTTACAGATCTGGAATTTTTAAGAACATCCGTACCTTATTTTTTAGTAATCTGGTCCATGCAGTGTTTTGGTTGTGTATTTTTCCAGATTTAAACACTCTTTTTAAAGAAGGATGTGAGTTTTCCTTTAAATATCCTTTTCTTAAGGATTAAAAACTTTGCATACTTAATTTTTTACAGATCTGCTAAAATGATACTCTTACTGCAAAACAATGAGGAAATCTGAATATATTGACCATTCGAAAAAGATTTTACTTTTCTGTATATTTTGGCTTTGACATCTATTAGAGAAAAAAGATACGATGATGAAGGGTTTTTATTAAAAAATTTCGTGAATTTAGGGAAAATAAACATAGTCAGTATTTGAATGAGGAAAACTGACCATGTTTAACCTTCATCATTTTCTAATATTCTTTTTCTGGTATAATAAGCCTAACCTAAAAAGAAAAAAAACTTGAAAGTCTGAAAAGTTTAACAACATCCGAATTCTATTTTATAGTGATTTGTATCATGCAGTGTATTGGTGGTGTATTTTTTCAAATGCTAACACTATTTGTTTACCCTCAGAATCAAGATTTTACTTTGTAGGTTTTAGAATTGAGATTTACAGGAGAATTTGGATGAGATGATGAAGGAGTTCTTTCAAAATATCAAAAATTAATGAAAAATACACTTTTCTGTAATGATGAATTAGGAAATCTTACTATTTTTATCATTCAAAATATATTACTATTATACATCTCTATTATTTCAAAGATTTTTAACAACACCCTCAGTCCAAATTACTGAAATGTATCATGCAGAACTTTGTGATGTATTTTATACGATATCATGTTAAATAATCGGGAAGGAAAGACATGTCTTCTTAATAATTTATTTTTGAATGGATTAAAATCTATTCTGAGTTATTTTTTTGCAGATATGATGTACTCTAACACAAATTAAAGGTGAGACTAATGTTTTGCGTCATTCTATATTTTACATCAGAATTATGATATATATATTTACACATTGACTATTCATGATAGTTTTATATAGATTTTATTGTTCTGAATATATATTTTATATAGATCCTTACATGCAATTAGATACTATAGATTTTTTACTGATTTATTCACAATTTTGAGGTGTGCAATTATTATTCTCTACTTTCTCATCGCAGTAAACGCAACACAAAATGTATTTTCGGATTGTTTAAACCATTAAGATTGACTTCCAACTTATGCAAACTCTTTTGAATTTCAATAGTGAGAGTTTGATCATCAGTTGACACCTGTTCTTATATATATTCCATTAATACTTTTTTGATGCATCTCATATGTATTCCATACTTTTAATTGTTTTAACCAATTATGCAGATATGAAGTCAATCCATTCTAAGACCAAATCTAAATGCAGCTTGTTGAGTTGGATGAAGAACAAAGTTCCAAATTACACGCAAAGATAAGTTTATAACATAATTTCCTCATTAGTACTAATTTAAATCTATTGCATCCAACAGTAAAACATTGTCCCATCTGAAACCACATACAAACAAAGCAAAAGTTCATGTGATTAACATAATAAAGCAAACATACCATTTCTAGAATGCTTTTTTTTTTTATTGTTGTTGAAACATTGATCTTTAATTATTAAATAATCAATCAGCCTATATATTTAGTCCCTACACTTAGACATGCAAGAATAAATAGAATTTTTTTTACTTCTAAAGTAATAACTATACCAGAACAAAGAATCAACACATGTGACAAAATGAGTTATATCCCTAAGTTGAACAAATTTGAGGCATGCAATTAAGTAACTTAAGTTAAAATGTATTTTCGAATTATTTAAACCATCTAGATAGACATTCAACTTATGCAAATTATTTTAATGTTCAATAGTCAGAGTTTGATCATCACTTGACATGTGTTCTCATATGTATTCCAGTAATACTTTTTTGATTCATTTCATATATATTTCACTCTATTGATTGTTTTAACCAATTATGCAGATATGAAGTCAATCAATTCTAAGTAGAAATCTAAATGCAGATTGTTGAGTTGGATGAAGAACAAAGATCCAAATTATACATAAAGATAAGTATATAACTTAATATCCCCATTACTACTAACTTGAATCTATTGCATTTAACAATAAAACATTGTCCCATCTGAATCCACATACAAAACATGAATGTTCATGGGATTAACATAATAAAACGAACATACCATTTCTAGCATGCTTTTTTCCTATGGTTGTTGATACCTTGATCTTCACCATATGTATAGACCAGACTGATTTTGTATATAATTGTTTATTTTGTGTTGACACATATACGAATCTGCAAAAAGAACAAAAGAAAGTTCGATTTGATTAGAACATATATTTAAACTGTATTGAAATTACATTCAAAGATGAAAATTTATGAAAAACTTGCTTACGGTTTACTGCAAATATATACCTTACTGTAAATATTGAACACCAATGCATTTATGAAAATGACATAATCCATTGCACACTTTCAAATAAGATGCATACTCTGTTTTTTGGCTATCAAAAAATGCTGATTCTATTGCAATTTAAAAACATTATTTTGATAAATAACAATAATAACATACCTTCTGCTACCTGACCTGGTGAAGATTGAGTTTACAGGTTGCACAAGCATATATGCGTGCGTCTAAATTTTTATATAGATAGTAGTAAACTCCAGGACCATAAACTGCATAATTTATAGGTATTAGTTGTCACGTATAGTAATTTAGTTTAGTTTAGTTGTCCAGTATATTTTCCAGTATATTATCATATATTTGCAAAGATATGGATATATATTTCACATATCTAATAAGATTTTAATAATATATTATCATATATTTGCAAAGATATGGATATATATTTTACATATTTAATAAGAATTTGAAAATAAGATATTTCCTGTATATGTGTATATATCTTTGATTGTATATTATCATATACTTGCAAAGCTTTGGATATATATTTTACATATTTAATAAGAATCTGATAATATTATATTTCCTGTATATGTGTATATATCTTTGATTGTATATTATCATATACTTGCAAAGCTTTGGATATATATTTTACATATTTAATAAGAATCTGATAATATTATATTTCCTGTAGTATTCATTATTTTATCACAGTAAGTATATTCGACAAAATTAAAGATATAAGTAAAAAATTTATTCTTCCATAAGAATCAGTATTAAAATATTACATCCTTGAATTCTTTGATTACTATAATATCTTTCATATAATAAACAACCATTACATATCACTTTAATATATCACATCATTTATAAGTATAGTAGTAAAGTCTACGTCCATAAAGTTTAAAATTTTTAGATATTGGTTGTCACGTATAATAATATAAAGATTATTTAGCAGTTCGGTTATAGTAATACATCACAATACATGAAATATATAAGCATATATATTATCCAAATCATTAAAGTTCAATTAAAAATTTATGGATATATATAAATATCACCTCATCTTATATAAACTTAATTATATCATGCAATTTCATATGGACGAAATAAAGTTACCAATTTTTTTAAATATAATAAAAACATTTCATGTAAAATTTATGTTCTAAATATATATAAATTCGATACAATATAGTTATATTTTAAACATTTTTTCAAAACATTACTATGCTTATCAAACATGTTTATATTAACTTTAGTTTATCATTTTAATGTTTTTAAATTTTTCATTAAATCCTCGAATTTCGTACAATTGTAGTATAAAGGAACAACTAACAAAAAACTCAAACTTAATTTTTATTAATGACAAACAGAAAGTTGAAACAAAAATATGAAATTATAATACCATAGAACAGAAACACACTATTAGATTAGAAAATGGAAACCACTAATGAATAAAAACCCTAAAGGAAAGGTCCATGAAGTTATCACCCCTAGGAGGTTATTTTTCCAATGTTATAACATCACCACGACGAATCATACAGTCGTCCATAAAATCCTTGCACCCAGTTATGTAGCAGATTTCCTCTCTCTCTTCTTCATCTGGTTCTATTCCCACATTCCACTCCTTCTTGCCCCTTATAAGTGTCACTCTGTCGTTGATAATGTGGCCCCATTTAAGAAAATGGTGCCTAAACTGTTCAGAAACTTTCTGAAATTCAAAATAGATTAAAAAGTGAGAAATAAAAAAGATTTATCGAAAAAATATGAAGAACATAAATTAACTACCAATCTTTCACGTCGAACATCTCTGTGTTTCACTTCGATTGTAAAGCTCGGATACTGCACATTGTTGTTGATCAAAACAGAAACATTTGAACTCATCATCGTACTTTGACCTCGTATAATACGTTCTAATCAAATGATTTTGGACTCAACTCAGATAATAAGAAGTGATAAGCTAAAGAGCCTTTATATAGAGCAATACCATGGATATGTTCAATAACCTAAAATATATTTTGAGATATGCAGGATATGTTATCCTTTTTTACTCACATTTTTTAATTCTTTTTATTTGGTTTAAAATTATTATCTATATACTACCAGTTTGAATTTAATCAAATCAATAAACATGTATCAGTATTTTTATACAATACTTTATAATTTTAAGTTAATAATATTAATGAGTACGTTGTGTAATTATATTATATGTAAATCAATTATTATAAGGGAAATATTTATACTTTGTTTTGATCATAGTTTTTCTGTTTTTTTTTTTCCATTTTTTTGTTTATTTCACATCTCTTATATTCCAATAAATTTTCAGATCTTAGTATTTAATAGGAAAAACTTTGTTGAATGCGAAAAATTATAAATTGCACATAATATAATCATAACCATGGTTTATTATTAAAATAGAACACATGCAGAGGTGAAAATATGCTGGTCTAAGCCATACACATAGAATTCATAGGAAAAAAAAAAAAGTAGAAACAGAATAATACGCATTAGTAATACTAATCAATCAGTAAACGTAGACACGAAAACTTAGAAATTCTTCCGGTTCCAACTCGAGTGTAAACTTCCTTCCAACACATATTTCATTATCTCTAAAAAACCAGTATAAGTCAGTCAATTGTGCGTTGTCCCAGCCGTCACCAACAATAGGGACTTTCCAGTATTGAATCCCACGAAATATTATGGCTTCGCCTTTTAGAAGGTGTCCCCACTTGATGAACTTGATTCTGAACTCTTCAGGAATAACCTATAACATAATTGGTTTTTATGTTAGTAAAATTTAAGCTACGAACAAATTCACCATGTTTTCCTGAGACTTTAATTTGTACACGTACCAGTTTTTTATTTTTCGTTATTTCTTCATCCACTTCTACATCAAACGAAGGATTATCAACATCATCTATAGTTATGATTTCATCATCTTCCGACCTGCAATTCAAATAAACAGTTAAACAAAACAGTAAAATCTGAAAACAATGTAGACTATACTCCATAAGTTGAAATCGTTAACTCACACTACTCCCATTTTTTTCCTGAGAATAGTATTATACAAACTGCCTTTTGATTTCAATATGATTTTTTTTTCTGTATCATATTATGAGACCATTCGTGATCTATATATACAATCTGTTAGACATTATGAGACCATGCCACATTATAGATTAGTATAAGATTTTACACATTATGGATAACTATTATCGTCTAAAAACCCTTGTTTATTGCAATAAAATACATTCACATTATCTATGAAAATCAGTACTTTACATAGATATCAAATCTTAAGGTAAATTAAATTGCGAATAATACCTAAAATAAATATTATTAAATCAAATAAAGATTCTAAATCAATGTTCTAATTTAAACTAATATACTCCCTGTTTGTTTATTTACTTAATGTATGCAGCAACGGATTCAATAATGGGAGTGAAGTTTAAATGTATGGAAAATTTATAATTCTAAGCAGCCATACATGCATTTTGGAATGCATCCAGAATAAAGTTCCAAACAACTCTCACAGATAAGTTCTAAATTCGCCTCTTTATATAGTTTGATTATTGTGTGTTTTTTCTAACTTTATATTAGATAAGTATAAACAGAATGCATACCAAGCCTAATCAAAACTTTATTTCAAATCTTACTCATTTTGCAAAGCCTAATCAGCACAATATGATTTTTTTTTCTGTATCATATTATGAGACCATTCGTGATCTATATATACTATCTGTTAGACATTATGAGACCATGCCACATTATAGATTAGTATAAGATTTTACACATTATGGATAACTATTATCGTCTAAAAAACCTTGTTTATTGCAATAAAATACATTCACATTATCTATGAAAATCAGTACTTTACATAGATATCAAATCTTAAGGTAAATTAAATTGCGAATAATACCTAAAATAAATATATTAAATCAAATAAAGATTCTAAATCAATGTTCTAATTTAAACTAATATACTCCCTGTTTGTTTATTTACTTAATGTATGCAGCAACGGATTCAATAATGGGAGTGAAGTTTAAATGTATGGAAATTTTATAATTCTAAGCAGCCATACATGCATTTTGGAATGCATCCAGAATAAAGTTCCAAACAACTCTCACAGATAAGTTCTAAATTCGCCTCTTTATATAGTTTGATTATTGTGTGTTTTTTCTAACTTTATATTAGATAAGTATAAACAGAATGCATACCAAGCCTAATCAAAACTTTATTTCAAATCTTACTCATTTTGCAAAACCAAAATTAATACTATAAGTTTCTTTATCTTCATAAATAACTTAACATTTTATAATATATTGCTTATATAATACCAAATAATGTGTTATTTATTCAAAATTAGATGTTTAAGGTAAATAAACATGTCGGGTTTAATAATTTATATTGCTCCAGATAATTTATAAGAATCTAAATCGAATGTTTTACCGTTTTGTAACCATTTTTTGCATTTTTAGTTCTTAATAACTTATGATTTTTTTTTTTTTTTTAATATAAACCATATACATATGCAGTTTTGTGGTCATATTTGAACATAGTATGTATGTGTGGTCATGTTTGGAATTCATATTATAGTAGGAGTTTTGGTTTCAAAAAATATGTATGTGGCCAATTAGGAGATTTATATCACAATGATTGAATATTCAATCTAGCCTGGATATTATATAATTAGCCTGTAGGAATATTTAAAAGACACTAAACTAAAAACCATTACATTTATATTCAGGAATAACCAATATTGAACATAGGGAACTTAATAAAAATCATGATATAGACAATAAGTAAACAGAAAACTTAGAAAAGAGTTAAATCAAAATTAAATTCCCATCTCGAAAGATAGCAAAACGGAAATACCTAGATGAAACATAGAAAGCTATTCAAACACCATGATACTCAATATGTAAAACAAATAGTTCTCATAAAACTCAAAACATCAAAACGAAACATAGGTTATCAATATCCAAAATTTAAAATTAAGTAAAAAAACAAATTCATTTGAAAAGAACAGAAACCAACATTATTGTCTCAACAAATACAAAACATCATTCCTTTTCTTGCTTGGGTACTTTACGGGTTGTTGAGTTCTTATCAAGCTCATCAAGCAACTTCCGTTTTGTCTTCAAGGCGGACTCAACACCTATTTCTTCAACCTTCCTCTTTCCTTTTGCTAGATTGCTCTCAACAGTAGTAGCTTTTTCTGACGTTTCACCTTTGTGCTCAACTGGTTCAACCTTTTTCTCGGGAGTTGTAACCTCGTCATCCGATGAATTATCACAGTCCTTCATATCCTTCCGTCCAAGCTTTGATATCAAATCAGACTCCTGATTGTATAAAATGTAATCAGAATTCTATGTTTTTTAGAGATTTGTCTTGAACAGAGTAAATTGGTAGAAACTAAATACATATGAATAACCTGAGGGTCAACATAAGCCGAACAGAACCTTGCTATTAACTCTTGATCATCCGATACCTTAGTAACATAATATGTCACCCTACCACCCCGAGACTTATCGGTCTTTTTGGAAACTTTGAATAGGACAGTTCTATCCACAAGTTTGTTAACAAAATAATCCAGGACACCAGGCTCAGCATCCTTAATAGAAATTTAAACAATTAAGTTCAAACAAAATGAAAAAAAACTTTTAATATTACTTACATCCTCCTTTTTAAGCTGTTGTGCAGTTTTCCCAAATATGACCTGACCTTCGGTATCCCAAACTATGAATAATGCATTGTAGGTTTCATCAATTACCCTAACCTCGAGCTTAAACCTATTGACCAAACAATGCATTACCAGTCAAGACGATCTGATTTTTTTGTACGGACACACAAAAGAATTAACTGTATCATTTGTTTATACTCAAACCTGAAATTCTGATTCTCTTCCACTTCACCACAGTTTCTACACATCCACTTCCCATTATCTTGAGCTAACTTACGATGACAAATCAAACATCCCATATACCAAACATTTTTGGGGTTTTCGATCTCAGCAATAGTGCAATAAACCCAAAACGATCCATCCTAAACATATAAAAAACACAAGTTGTTCAGTGTTAGTAAACTGATATTATTACAGTATTTTTGCGCAATTATAACTAATACCTCTCCTTCACATATTTCTTGAAGGTTCCTCACAACAGCACGGCCGGAACTAAACTCGCTAGCCGGTGATGCACCAGACCCAGACGATTGAGATATCGTCATAGGCCTCGAGACCTTCGAACATTCAGCAATCCTGAAAATATATAAAATGAAGGTATTTCTTAAATAACATATTTATCTGCGATATATTTATGTCTAATGTACAAAGCAAGTAGCTTACTTCTTTTTGAACTCAGAAATTTCCCAAACGTCTACATTCACAAACATTTGAGTACAATTATAAGTGTTAGACACTTTAACTGAGTCTGCATCAAATACAATAGTTTTTTATTAGCATTTTTTTAAAACCAAAATCAAAACTGATTCGCTGAATTATTTCTAACTAACCGTTGAAAATCTTTGGTCGACAAAATTGCATAACCACAACAACTGGATCCAATGTGGGTGAATTGTAGAAAGGTAATATCTGATGAACATATTCCTCCCACAAAGTAATTGTTAACCTGCGTTCACTATACAAAAACAAATTTTATTGATTTCATTGCAAACAATAGTCATTTAAGTAGATAAAAATACGTACCTTTACATGGTATCAAACACTAAAACTAACCTCAAGTCTTCGATCTCTATTTCCATTAACAGTTTCGAACCAAAATCTTTAGTTTGCATTGTTTGTGGTGCATGCATTCCAACCAACCGACCTATCACATCTTTTCTCCCACCGAAAATACAAATGAGAATAGTATGACATATGTTGATTATATTAACTAATAAGTAACAAAAGTCTCTTTCTGGAAATTAGCCTAAATATAAAAAAGGAATAAACATAAATCTTACCAAACAATAGAGTTTCATCAGATTCTTTCAGCCTTGATATCCATTCAAAAGGCTTAAAGATAAATCTGTTGTTTGGGAATGATAGATCATGAATTGCCTTGATCTTTGTTTTTGCATAGAACGAAAACTTTAGTGGATGCGTAGCAGTTTTGTAACGTAACTCATCCTTAGAGACCATAAAATCACTGATTATATACAATTTCCCCTCTTCAACTTGTTGACGAACAGTGTCAATATGTGGAGCTCTAGCAGAACCCCTGATAGTCGAACCCTGTAAAAACAAATCGATTTTACAGTTGTCAATTATGAATTAACATTTCTATTGAAAAATATATATGCTTAAATTTTCGAATAATGATCATTGTATTTTTAGTCTAATCAATACTTTATCAATGTTTCCGTAAACAGTGAAACAGAAGCAAAGTTCCAATATTTGTGTCGCTGACCAGAATTTGTTCATGTACTACAATCACGGAAGACGAAGATCATTTTCTGAAGTGCAAATTTGTAAAAGTATTTACTTTTAAGAGTTGATAGATAATATGTATTTCTATATAACGAATGAAAATAATGATATAATCAGACACAGCAAACAAAGGAAAGAAACCATAAAATAGGATGTATATTTAAAATAATTACCTCAATATCCCTGAAAACACACTCAAAACTCTGAATCTGTTCAGGATTTCGGTAAACGGGTATGTTATAAGCCCTCACCAGCCGTAGTTTTAGAGCCCAGTCATTCCTTTTAGCATGAACATCCTTAATTTTTGCAAAAACTGGAGGCATTTCGTTTCTATGAAATTATTCTCGTGCTAAAAAAATTATTCCTGACCAAATGAGAACTTAAGCTATATAAATACTAAAAATTAGGGTTTAGATTATGGGTAGAATTCCAGAAAATCAGGAAACAACATTAAATTATAGATTTTCTTCACCTTTTGTATATGTAAAGATAAGCACAAATGTCAATTAAAAAAAATTCTGAATTGATTAGTTTTGGAACTTTCGCTAAATTTATGTTAAAATAACAAACTCCCGACTTAATTAACGGGATCACAATCTTTTTCCATTAATATTGCAACAGAAACACGTCATTTACAGCACCACAATATTACCCGGATTAGAAAGTTCAAATGGGCGGGAAAAATGTGTTATTTCCAAATCGAGCAAAAGTTCATTTTGTTATTAGATATATAAAGATTTTCCTTGTCCTAAATAGCTCGGTGGGCCGAAGGGAAAGTGAACTTAATTGGGTACGATTCGAATTCTTATAAATTGTACTCTTCCTGTCCCTTTTTATGTTTCCCATTTTATTTAAAATATTTTTATTTTTATTTATTTTATTTTATTATTAATGTCATTTTACTATCTTTCTTCCATCAATAATCATAATAAATAGCCAGAGATATAAACTCATTATAAAATCATAAATTGATTATTTTGACTAAAAATTAAAATGATTGACTCCTCTAAAATAAAGGAATAATGAATTTGATAAAATTAGTGAGTTCTCATAATTAAGAGAAACTAGTAGTATCCCCGTGCGATGCACGGTTTGTAAGTGCAAATGAATAAATTAATATATTTTTTTATATTTTTATATAATTTTAATATATAAAATATTACAATCAATAAATAATAAGATATGAAAAATTATATGTTAATGGAAAAAGAGTGCAGTGAAAAGTATTAAAGACTAAAATATATATTAGAATGGATATTTATTTTTCTTAATGTATGAATATCTCTAGCATCCTTCCATAGAAATCATTTTGATGATATTGGGCTGGAATTGCAATATGTGGTTGATAGAAGATATATTTGTAATGTTAAAAATTAGTTACCGTCTTCATAAATATTTTTTCACTAATAATAGTCAATAAATTTATAAAAAGAAAATAATTTTAAGAAAATATGTTTTTTCGGCCCAGACAAAATCAGTCCAAATAGCTTTATCATATTTATTTAGGCTAATATATGGCAAGTTATTGCCAATAATTGTGTTTTATATTGGGTTGAATTTTATATACCGAAAATTGTGATTTCCAGAATTGGTAATAGATTTTGGGCGGGAAAACTTCAAAGTTACTAATTTTAGTGGATTTTGTTATTATATTAAGTATAGATAGTTGTTTCCAAATTCTAACCATAAGACCTCCAAATATGACGACATTGAAGTTGGAGAAGAATGCAGCTTTGGGTCACCCAGCCCATTACACGGCCCATGCGATATGAGTCGAGTCTTACATGTGTTTTTTCCTGATTTTTTGAGGATTTTCACCCTTCAACTAATATCTTAATTCTCCAACTATAAAGGGGGACCTAAAGATAAAATTTTATACATCTTCTGTCATAATTTGGAGTGTCAAGCAAGGGATTCAAGGAAGAATTCAAGAATTCAAGAGCAAGAAACATTCAGTTATATCTTTTTAATTGTTTTGTTCTTAGCTACTTATGATATTTTTGAGGATTCATTTTTTACTACCGAGAGGTTTATTATTAAACTCTGACACTCAAAACTACACAGATTGAAATACAATGGTTCCTGGAGAAAAACACCTTCCTGGAGAAAAATCAATAGTTCCTCAATATATAAACACCTTCCTGGAGAAAAATCAATTGGGCTTCATTATCGAGCCCAGAATATGAATACTTATCAATCACAATCTTTGGAAATTATAATATGATATACTTTTTTGAGTTTGAGTTGAAAATGTTATGTTGTGAGATTTGTGTAAATCAGTTGTAACTTATTACCAACTTTAAATGCAATTCCGAAATTAAATGGTTTGAATGTTTTAACATATATAAGATAATATCAATTAATGCAGCCAATTATACCATATATAAGGCTTAACCAATTAATGCAGCTAATATTGATTTCCCAGAATTAGCAGTGTTGTTTTGGGCGGGAAAATGTTGATATTACTATTCTTGGCGGATTTTGTTATATTATATAGTATAGATAATTATATAAAATGCTATAGTAACTAATGAAAATTTAAGTTTGTGTGAATGGATAAAATGGGACAAGGAAAGGATTTTTAATAACATTAATTAATACAGCTGGCATGTGTTTGTGATAGTATAATCTAAAACACTCTTTAAGGGGATAATTGGATTGAGATGTAGTGGCATGTACCACGTTCGATGGAGTACATCCACGGATGGGACATCCAAAAAAATATTTTAATTTAAGGGTATAGTAGGGTAGGATGTGTATTGAAAATTGTTAAAGGTGCATTTGAAATTGTAAAAGGTGTGTTGGAAATTGTAAAATATGATGTAGGTAATAGGGTGCGGATGTGGAGGAATGAGTCATTCAGTGTAAAATGAAATACGTTTGAGGATGTCCCATGCCACATTCGGATGAGAACATCCCAATCCAATTATCCCCTAAGGGCCCGTTTACTTCGCATGATTAGGTTGAATAAGGACTAATTGTTCAGGTTAATTCGATGTTTACTTCGTTGGTTGTTAAATGGTGTGTTATCCCGGGTATTCGATGCATATTACCCCCATAAGCTATCCCACCTCAATAGGTGGGTTTAGTTATCTTGATTGTTCGGTATAAATAATAGAAAATAATCACTCCAAGTAAATATTGGATAGAATAATTGATTTTATCATAATCCCTTATTTTAATATACCATAATCTTATACACCCTATTAAAGACCACCCAGTGTAAACGGAAGTAAAAAAAGTGGTATCATGATTAGCTAGAGAAATGCTGTCATTCTGTCCTGGGTGTCACCCAACCCACCAACCCACCGCCACAGCTCCACCCCGAAAAAAAAAAAGAAAAAAAAATGTAGAAAGATTTATAGGTTATGATCGGGTGTACGCTTTTGGAAAAGAAAATTGAATAATTATTGAACGATGATACACAAAAATTTGGGTGTGTTTACTTGTTTTCCTCTGGTTTGTTCTTGTCCTGAGCGGGGTTTTTGTCTTCTTTAGCTGGCCCCACTGACAATATATCGATCTTCCCCACTCACTTTCTTCAGTTTCTTGACCACAACTACTGCATCCATTTCTCCAATCACTGTCAGTTTCAGCAGCAATGGAGTCCACCCCTGTTAGAAACATAATAGATTAATTTGCATGATGATGATGATGAGCTGGGCGTGAATTAATTAAGTACCAAGGATATCATCAGTTCTGCTTTATCGTCAATACCTTCAGCACTACCTTCTGATATATTACTCAAATTGCATGCCTTTTTTGTGTGTGTCTGTATGAATACCTGGGCCATCAAAGAGAAGATACTATGAAGGAATGTTGTTTTATTTAATAACATGACCTCATGATGGTGTACTTTGTAAATGACTTTTAATTTTGGGGGGCTTCACATTATTATTTGATATTATGTCATTTCGGAAAATATAGAGTGTGTTTGTTTAAGGGAAGGAAGTGCTGATCAAACTTGACTGATGGAGTTAATTAATGTGTTTTATTGAGATTTAATCCTCTAATACTGAACTAAATCATAAATAAATATATCCATAATGTGGTCTTTTCTTGAAATAGTGAAAGAGATATAGCACGATTGCGTACTCATTGTTTCATAGTATGAGATAGAGTTTTACGTTATATTTAATTATTTATTTGATTTTTCTATATAGAAATAGAGAAAGAGCACTCTCATGTCGAAATTGTAAACAGGAATAAGAGTTGTTGGAACGGTGAATTTGTTTACATGTTCAGTTGGACTGGCCTTTTGCCCTTTCATATTCCATTGAGATGGCAAAATCCGTTGGATTGAACCATAACTTAATGAAAAAACAAAACCGATAAGAAGCAGAGCTAACAACATAAATGTTTGATTATTGGTTGTAAAAATCTTCGACTAACTTCAATTAGTTCTTGTCGAAGCGCTAGTTTTACGTTTATTTCTCAATTTTCTCTACCTAATTATGCTTATACCCGATGCCTCATTTAAACCCTGACTCCAATCTATCATCTAATTAGTGTCTAACGATTTCTACAACCTTGAGTATTATTTAATGAAAGCCCCGTCCCCTGCACCCCAAATTATAACACCACCCTTTTACTTTTTCGGAAACTCCGCTTTTGTTTCTAATTTTTTCTTTTTTATCTTTTCAATTCATACTTAATATTATGAGCCTAAGTCATGGTACGAATAATTACACGTGTCATAATAAATCGTGCTATAATAAATATATCACGTGTCATCACATTAATACATCATGCTATTAATTAGCACAATTGACGGTAAAATTGTTTCAAAACTCTGTTATTAAGAATACTAATAGTATCCCCGTGTGATGCACAATTTGTAAATGTAAATGAATAAATAATAAGAATTTTATATGCATAGTTTTATATAATAAAATATTAGAATCAATATGTAGTAAGAGATGAAAAGTTATATGTTAATGAAAGAACAGTAAATGAAAAGTATTAAAAATTAAAAATACATAAATTTGTGTAAGTTATATAATATTCATATTTATTTTTCTTAGTGTATGGTTATCTCTAGCATCCTTGTATGGAGGTCATGATAACCTTCTTGTACAAAGGATGAGTGTGTATATATATATATTTATAATTTTATGATAAACGTTTATATTTATCCAAAATATCTATATTTTCTTTTTATTTTTTCAAATATAATGTTTAAGAAATTTTCAAAAGATTTTAGTTACTACCAATAACACTACATTCTAATTTTTATTATTTTTTATTTGTAGCACAAACACACTAATAATTAACCCACATAATCAACCAACAATCATTTTTTTTGTCTTTAATTTAATTTATTAATAAGATATGGTGTTAAACTATAAATCGATAATAGATGACTAATTTAATTTATTATACAGAAATCACATTAGAAATGAAAAAAATTATGTTTTACATTTAAAAAAACTAGATAATTTTTCTAAAAAAATGTTAAAATTATAAAATGAAATTTATAAGATATTTACAAAATAATTCAATTTTTATATTTTGTATGATTAAAAAGATTAATAAAAATGAAGCAAAATTCAAATTAACATTAAATATAATAAAGACCATTACGGGTTTATTTGACAAAATCGTACTAAGTCTTTTTTTTTTTTTTTTGCTTTAATTTTTTATGTATTTATTTGTTTTTCCTTTCTAGGTACGAATACCATAATTTTTTTATACACATAATTGATACTACACAAATTAAAGGGCACATTATGTGAAAGTAAAATTAAATGGAAGAAGAATGGGTACAGTAAGAATAATACATAGGATTTTAGAGAAAGTGAAAACCCCCAAATCTATCACTTTGTGTAACAAACATATAAAATATATCAACTTTGTAAAAACATATTAAATCTATATTTTTTGTCTTTTTGTGCCCATTTCACTCTCACCCCACCCCCACCCCCCGTCTGCCAACTCATCTTGTCCTTCACTTTCATTTCTCTCTCCTCTTTAATTCTTTGTACCTTTTCCTCTTCTCTCTCCTCCTTTCTTTTTTGCAGACTTCATTTCAGTTCTTTCTCTCTCTTCTCTCTTCATTATTCAGAGACGCCATTATCATTTTCAAGCTTTTATTTTTTATCTTCAACATGGCACGATTGGCACGACGTCAGAATATTATATTACTAGATATTAGTGGCACATGTAGGAATGATATTAAGTACTCGTGTCATGATTAATACACTTCGTGCCATAAAAAATATATCTCGTGCCATGATATACCTTGGCACGACGTGAGAATAAGCAATTGCTAGATATAAGGGGGCAGCGGCACGACGTCAGAATATTATATTACTACTCGTGCCATGACTAATACACTTCGTGGTATAAAAAAATATATCTCGTGCCATGATATATCTCGTCGCCGGCTGGACAAATCTTCAACGGCACGACGTCAAAACATTATATTATTACTCGTGCCATGACTAATACACTTCATGCCATAAAAAATATATCTCGTTGCCGGCTAGATAAATCTTCCATTAAAGAGACAGAGAGAAAGGGAAAGAGAAAAATGAAATAGAAAAATTCCCAAATATATCATGGATCTTCAGAGAAAATGGTGAAATATTGAAATGGAGAAGAGAGAGAAAGAATGGAGAAGAAGGAGAAATAATACGTGTTCTGAAAAAATAGAATAGGAGGAGAGATGAGAGAGGAAAGAGAAAAGAAAAGACAGAGGAGAGAGAAAAAGTGAGTTACGTGAATAGTGTAAAAGGGATAGTTTTAATATTATTTCAAAATGTAGTTAGATTATATATATTTGTTCTAGAAAGTGACACTTATATTTTTCTCCCTTAGAGAAAAATAGTAATCTTGCTCTTGCAGACAAACTTACTCCCATCCCACTCACTTCCTCACATTTTTGCCCCTCCCGCCATTTTAGATTCAAGATATTTTAATCAATTTGTCTCATACAATTTTACAAGTTATTGCATGTATTATTTTCGCCATTCGGTAGTTGTCCTCATTTCGTGTTGATTGTATGTCCAACACTTCGGTAGAATTGGCTTATCTTAAGCGCCTGGGTGTCGCCCCAATCCTTCGCCGGCAGCTTAGGATTGTCTCGGTGTTTTGGATCCCACCCCCAACTGGATGGATTAAAGTGAATTTGAATGCTAGTACGGATGCAGCCCCAAGACTCACTTTTGGAGGAGCAATATGTTTATCGCCTTCTATCTCGATGGATGAAATCATTACAGTTTGTTAATTATATTAAGTTCATGGTAACTCATATTTCTCGCGAAGGGAATGCCCCCCTGCGGATGCCCTATCCAAATATCGTAGGCCTTTTACATGGTATTTACAACCGCCACCCGTTGTTGCAGAATTAACTTATAGAAACTTTTTTGCAGAACACTTTCGTTATGTTGATTAGACAGACTGGTACTCTTTTTCCCAATTTTGTTTTTTCCACACTGGATTTTGCCATAATTGAGTTTTAACGAGGCCAGCCTATAGTAAACTTTACACAAGCTATTGGATTGTAATAGTCGTTGCTTCTTTTCTTTTTCTTGGATTTTTCACGCATTCTTGTAAGTCGTCTTTTACTTTGTTTTTCTATATATAAGACCCTAGTAGCTCTCTCTCTCTCTCCCCCCCCCCCCCCTCCCTCTCCCCCCACATACACACTCTCACAATGTCGGTCTTTCTTTGTTACTCGAGTGGGTGGTGATGTCGTCTACCTTCTCCCCCAGTTACTTTGGATCTCTTAATTTTCACAGAAAAAAATTTATTTAAAGAAGAATAAATTTGGAAGTAGACACAAAATTTGGCTGAATCAACGGCTTGATTAACGTCGATTTCAATTAAAAAATAAATTGATTACGCAGAACAAGTTATGTGAGATATGGGTTCAATTTTTTTTTTGGAAAGTTGCGTGAGTGTCTCATTTTATAGGACAAATTAAGCTGATTGTGGGGACTTACTATGGATTTGAGATAATGGTGCATAAATATATTTTATGCATATATATGTAGATTTATCTCCACATAAAATATTTTATAACAAAAATAATATTTTTCAGAAATGAGAAAGGGATTTGGGCTGGAAATACCTAGGTTACTATTTGTGGGCGGATTTTGTTATTATGTGAGTGCGTGTGTATATATATATATATGTATATTCAGTACGACGTAAGAATATTATATTACTAGATATTTGTGGGCGTACGTTGAAATATTATTGTGTACTCGTTTCATGATAAATATAACTCGTGCCCACTAAAATACACATCATTTCTTCTTCTCCTCCTTTGAGTTTTGGACCCATCGAAGTCGCAACAACCACAGAGGTATGATTCTGTGCAATATCCACCGATGTCGATGACATTGCCAGATCGAAAACTCCACCAACACTCTCTTCCATCGCTTTAGGATCGGAGTCGTTGCCTATTAGGCAAATCCATTCCTCCCCCGGCCACCAACTCCTTTTTTCATCTTTCAAGAAAATTACCAAGAAAAAAACTTTGGAAAAAGGAGTGAGAGAGATTTGGAGATCCGTAATTTTTTGGGTGGAGATTTCTCCATTGCAGAGATGGAGAGAGAAAGATAGAGTTTTAAAATGGGAGAGAAAATATGGAGGACAGGGAAATAGATAGAATCTGACAGATGGATGGGGGGAGGGGGTGTGCATAAGTGAAATAGTGTCAATATTACAGTTTTAATATGTTTTGTGAAAAATAATAAATTATCTACACTACATTGCTATATATATCTTTTCCTCTTACCTAATAGCATCTGCATTCCCAATACTACCCAGCACCCAAATACAAAGCTATTTTAGATTTGAGGTACAGCTAGAAGAGAAATGATTTAGGTACAATTGGGAATGAGTAATAACATCATAGTGATAATGGTGTGGTATACACTGTCATAACTTCTTTGAAAGACTTTTGCACTTTTAACTTAAAATAAGGATTAATTTCAGAAAGTAATCTGAACAATACGGAATTTTTCACTTTTTTCGATTGCAACATGTATAATGCATTTTGTTACATTTTACAACTTCGACCATATTTTTCGGCTATATAGGCCATGTGCCCCTCACATGAATTCCTTTTTTATGTTTGTTTCATTTTATTTTAATCACTTAATATTATATTAAATATTTCAAATTTATTTTTATTATATTTATTTTAAAAAATTAAAAATATAAATCTCTAAATAACCTTTATGTAAAAAAATTGAAATATAAAAAAATTCAAAAAATAATTATAAACTTTAGAAATTATTTTGAATATTATGAAACTCTTTTAA
The DNA here is from genome assembly GCA_958295605.1 of Ajuga chamaepitys. NCBI lineage: Eukaryota > Viridiplantae > Streptophyta > Magnoliopsida > Lamiales > Lamiaceae > Ajuga > Ajuga chamaepitys. The sequence continues at coordinate 31,855,525 of OY282499.1, read as the reverse complement.
AATTTAAAAATTGAAAATTGGTACTATGCGTAACACTCTGCGAAAAACAACAACAATGAAATCAAATTCAAGTATGGTTGTTCTAATTTTTTTTAACAAAATTCAAGCATGGGACAATAATCGACTAGCCTACGCGATGGAAGGAAAACAGAAAAGGCAAACTACAACCTAGATCCGTCGCCGCCATCTTTTTCACTATCTCCAAACCCAGATCTGTCGTCGCTCTCCCTCCGGAGCACCTCTGCCACCCGCACTCTACGCTCAACTCTCCTCTGCAATCGCGCGATACGCTCAACCCACACCCTATTGACCGACAAACTCTACAGCATCTCTACCAAACTCTTCATCCCCTCATTTTCGCCGCCTCCGCAAGGGCATAGGTTTAGCACCATCAAAAACCCTAACTAAAGATTTTTCCACCGAAATCGCACATCAAAAAGAAGATAAACCTCAAAATTCACCTCAAACAGAGCTGTTGAAAAATTCAGGTGCAATCGATGCCTTTTTGAAAAAGCTCTTCTAACAACAATTTTTTGCGTTTTAAATTAATAAACACAAAATACTTGTACAAATTAATTCCAACTGGATTAAATGAATAACTTTGTAGGTTACAATCTCTATTCTTCAATCCTTTGATTCCTCTCTTCGAATATCTTCTTTGAATTTGATAATTTGAAGTGAGATCCTCTTCTTGATCTCCTCCGCCGCTTGAGTTGTTCTTCAATAACGTTGTCCGAAGGCTGAACGACTTGATTCCGGATCGAACGCTACTTCTTGATGATTTTGACGAAGAATGTCTTCGAATCTTGAGGAATGTCTTCGATTCTTCAAGAACGTCTTCAAATCTTCAAGTGCTTGAACGTTTTCAAATCTTCAAGTGCTTTAAGTCTTCTGGATTTCTTGGAGTTCTTCCGCCTTCTTGAAGCTCTGAACTTGTGTCTTCACTTCTTGACCCTTGTTGTTGTGATTTTTTGTGGAGAATGAGGCCCTATTTATAGTTGTAAGATGGGAAAGCCTAATGGGCTTGGGTCTGAATGGAACGATATGATTGGTCCTTCATAATATCATTATCCATAAGATAATTATTAAATTAATTTATTTTAATAATTACTGCAACAACTTGACACATGGAACATTCTGATTGGTCTACCATGACTTGATGTTTATCTTCATCTTCTTGGATAATTACTAAATTAATTTAATTTAATTTAGTAATATATGTATCATCTTGACACGTGGCGGCTTCACATTGGTCAATAAAATATATAGTAAATCACCAATTAAATTGACTATTTAACTTATGAATTTTATTTATCCAAATCCTAATATTAAAAATAATCAATATAAAATTGATATTCAACATATATTTTATAACGTGGCGCATTTTAATTGGATACGAAATTCGTATCAACAAATGCCCCCTCGAGACTTGTTCACGGACGATGTGTCTTGGAGTGGATAAGTCTCGAACTGACTTTCGGAATTTCTCCCGACATATTGATATTTTTATACTCGCATCAAAGAGTTCTTGAATTTGGACTTGGATTTGGACTTGTAGATAGTTTATACTCGTATCAAGGAGTTCTTCATTTGGACTTGAATTTGGATTCGTAGATAGTTTATACTCTTATCAAGGAGTTCTTCATTTGGACTTGAATTTGGATTTGTCGATAGTTTATACTCATATCAAGGAGTTCTTCATTTGGACTTGAATTTGTATTCATAGATAGTTTATACTCGTATCAAGAAGTTCTTGATTTGGACTTTGATTTGTAGATAGTTTATACTCGTATCAAGGAGTTCACTCGTATCAAGGAGTTCTTCACTTGGATTTGGATTTGTATTTGTAGATAGTTTATACTCATATCAAGGAGTTCTTCACTTGGATTTAGATTTGGATTTGTAGATAGTTTATACTCGTATTAAGGAGCCTTGCTTTGGATTTGGATTTGATTTAAAGACCTTTTAAACTTGTGTCAAGGAGCCTTGAACTTGAAACTTGTTGGTAGTTTATACTCATACCAATGAGCTCTTGAATTTGGAAGTTGAATCTTCAACATAGTAGATTTGGACGGATTTGACATACTTGACTTGGAAGAGTGGATTTATCTGAAGTTGAGTTTGACAGCCCAATTTGACGAAATCAGATAACTTGATACCCTTAGAGCTTGGAACCCTAAACTCGGAGCAACTTAGGAGAGAGAAACACAATATATGTATGTATGACTGAACTTAGAATATTTCTGAGCTGCCTACGTACCCCCGGTGAAAGGGATCAAGTCATAACGTAGTTCAAATTTCCACTTTGTGTTCTGTTTTTTGGGGTGGTGTCTTGGACATGCTTCTTGTGATGATATTGACATTTGTAGTTGGAAAGTTTGTTGCAGCGATCTTCGTCAGCGTGATCTTATGAGGCGCCATCACACTATCTTCAGTTGTTGGTTGAGGAGAAGAGATGAGAGGTAGAGATGTCCCACCGGGCGTGCCAAATTTGTAACAGCAATTTTTTGCATTTTAAATTAATAAACACAAAATACTTGTACAAATTAATTCCAACTGGATTAAATGAATAACTTTGTAGGTTACAATCTCTATTCTTCAATCCTTTGATTCCTCTCTTCGAATATCTTCTTTGAATTTGATAATTTGGAGTGAAATCCTCTTCTTGATCTCCTCCGCCGCTTGAGTTGTTCTTCAATAACGTTGTCCGAAGGCCGAACGACTTGATTCCGGATCGAACGCTACTTCTTGATGATTTTGACGAAGAATGTCTTCGAATCTTGAGGAATGTCTTCGATTCTTCAAGAACGTCTTCAAATCTTCAAGTGCTTGAACGTCTTCAAATCTTCAAGTGCTTTAAGTATTCTGGATTTCTTGGAGTTATTCCGCCTTCTTGAAGTTCTGAACTTGTGTCTTCACTTCTTGACTTGTGTTGTTGTGATTTTTTGTGGAGAATGAGGCGCTATTTATAGTTGTAGGATGGGAAAACCAAATGGGCTTGGGTCTGAATGGAGCGATATGATTGGTCCTTCATAATATCATTATCCATAAGATAATTATTAAATTAATTTAATTTAATAATTACTGTAACAACTTGACACATGGAACATTCTGATTGGTCTACCATGACTTGATGTTTATCTTCATCTTCTTGGATAATTACTAAATTAATTTAATTTAATTTAGTAATACCTGTATCATCTTGACACGTGGCGGCTTCACATTAGTCAATAAAAATATATAGTAAATCACCAATTAAATTGACATTAACTTAGGAATTTTATTTATCCAACTCCTAATATTAAAAATAATCAATATAAAATTGATATTCAACATATATTTTATAACGTGACGCATTTTAATTGGATACGAAATTTGCGTATCAACAACTCTAGCAAAAACTCGAATCTGCTGAAAGGGATGAAGGTGAGAGGTGTTGTGAGCTGGCGAGAGATGAGAGTTTCTGAATTTATTTTTCTGAAATTATTTTTAAAAGTTTCTAAATTTATTTTTACATTTAAGAATCTAACACTGAATTTTAGTTAACTTATGCGTATCAATTTTATCCTATGTTTTGTATCAATTTTCAATTTTCTGAATATTGAATGAATTTTACAAATTTCAAAATAATTTCTAAAGTTATATTTAATTTTTTACTTTTTTATATTTGTAATTTTTAGATAAAACTATATAGAGTTTTATTTAATATTATATTTTTAATAAATTATTTTAACTTTTTAAATAAATTAAAATAATTAAAAATATTGAAATGCATAATATAATATTAAGTGAATAAAAAAAATAAAAAAAATAGAAAAAGGGGTTATGTGAGAGGCACATGACCTATATAATGGGGAAAATATGGCCGAAATTGCAAAGTGTAACGATACGCATTATACAGGTTGTAATCGGAGAAAATAAAATATTTAGGTTGTAAAGTGAAAAAAACTCACATCGTTCAGATTACTTTATGAAATTAACCCTTAAAATAACTAGAAATGTGCGTTGCATGTTGTTACAACTTTTTACTATTATTTATAAAAAAATAATTTAAATGTAAAATAATTGTACTTTGTGTGGTGGTATTAGTGGACCGTTTTAATAAAACTCAATGTACTCATTTAATATTTGTACACTTCTTAGATTATTCCATTTAATAAAAAAAAAATTGATCCATTGAACTACACAAATCTAAATCAGCTAGAAACTAAAAAGAATCCCAAAATAGAAAAATAAAAGTTTCTACTCTTAGAAACTCCCGAAGGGGCTATAATTTATTTTTTATTTTTTTTAATCATCCTAATAAGTGAGCCAGCAAAAAAATATAATATAATAAAAAAAACTAATGCGACATCAGTAAATGAGGGACAACTTAGAAGTGACCGGTTGTACAATCTGCTGAAGCCGATCACGGGGCACTTTTATCAACAAAATGCAAGTTACATGATATTTTTACAAAGTAAAATTACTGGTTAGTTTTGTAGTTATGTAATAGTTACAAGGTATTTTTATCAATTTTTCCAAAGTTAAATAATACTAGTCTTAACAAAACAAGTTATAACAACTAATGTTAAAACATTCATAAAAATGACATACCATGATATAATGTGCAAATATCTAGCCTCACAAATTTTTCTATAAATATAAAGTTTGATATATTTCTAATCAGTATTTATTTCTTATTATACATAAACTCAAGCTTCATTAATATATCAAAGATGTCAAACTTTGGAGTTACTAACTCCTATTAAACTATAAGTTGTTTAATTTTTCTATAATCTTTTCTATAATTTCATGAGTATCTTTTGTGTATTTTTCAATTATTGATATTTTGAGAATCATAAACTAAAGTACTTTTACCTATTGTAAGAGCTTTACACACACACACACACACACACACACATATTCTCTTATATTTTTGCTAATTGACTTTTCTCCTTTCTCTACAATTGTAAAAGAATCCATTAGAAGAGCTATAAGAAATCTATGAAGAATCGAACAAAAAATAATATAAGTATTTTTTCTAAAAATGAATAAGAATATAAGATATTATGAATATTTAGTTCAGCTTACAGCATTAGCTTAGCTAAATATCATATGAAATATAATAGAAAACTTCATAAGTTGAGAGATGAATTCGAAATATAAAATGCCACTTACCAAATAAATAAAACTTTAAATAAAATTACTAAATTAGCTATAAAAATTTCACCAAATCGAATTTCTTTTCACTATATAAAAAATTCTCATTATAAAAGAGATAAGTAATTTTAAAAGAAATTTAAAAATAAAATAAAATAAAAGTGTAAAAACTAACTTTTTAAATAATGGCATTTTTGTTGAAAAAAACTTTTTAATAGGTTCTTGATGTTTGGAAGACTACAAAAGGAAATGAGACAAATTGGAATCTTTAGTAAATCAAGATGAAGAATCATTCCCCCAAGTCAAGGAATCAATTAAGGATCTTGCACCAATAAGGAAAGTCAACTATCCTCTCAAAGGATATCAATCACATCCAAATTCCATATTTGAAGAAGCAAGAAGGGCTGGAAGAAAGCAGTATAAAGATTGACGAGATAACACTTCAGTGTATCAAGTTTTTTTAGTTTGTATTCAGTACATTTCGTCAATTCACTTTTACAGGATTACTGTTGTTCATACTTCGTTAGAACATCAGTAACCTAAAACACTATTCAGGAGATTAGTGTTTGTTTCAGTTCGGAAGAACTTGTGTGATTTCGGGAGAATTCATATAGTGCAGTTGGAAGGGATTCCTTGCAAGCCTAAAGTCCATTTGGTGGACCAGAAGGCTGGGTTTGTTGTTAGGGGGAGCAATTACAACTTAGATTGTTTAGGAAGAAGTCCTGTAAGTCTTGTCTGTGTTGTATTGCATTTCTACTTTAATAATAAACTTAAGTGGAAGAAGGGATTCTTCCTCAATCTGTTTACCAAGTCTTACACTCTAGTAGTTCTTACAAAGATAGTACTTTAAAAGAACTCTAATTTAATTGTTATAATTAAATTATTACTTTTGATTCTTATCAAACACATAGTACACGCGCACAAACTCTGATATTTCAATTGGCACTAGGGCAGGTTCCAATTTTTTATAAACAGGTAGATCCAAGGGAACAAAATGGCTTCCAATGATCACGCATCTCTACGACCTCCATTTTTGGAGGGGACTAACTATTCCTACTGGAAATCTATGATGATGGTATACTTGAGATCCAAGAAATGCTGGCTCACAGTTGAAAGAGAATGGGATTGGCCTCAAATGAAGGACGAGGAAAACAAACTAGTTCTAAAACCAGTGGAGTCCTTTACCGAAAAGGACAAGCAAGAAGAAGAAGCAATGACAAGCAAGATGAAGAAGCAAACTACACAGCGTTGTATGCACTTCTAGCATCTGTAGATCCCATGAGGCACAAAATGATAGTGAAATGCACAACCGCAAAAGATGCTTGGCGAATTCTTTAATTCAGAGGTTATCTCTTTAGTTCGATAACATTCAAATGAATGAGGATGAAAATATCGATGGTTTCTACGCAAGGTTCTGTGATGTAGTGAACGATTGCTACATACTCGGAGAAAACATCTCAGAAGAAAAACAGGTGTCGAAAATCATGAGAACTTTGCCATCCAGATTCAGAGAGAAAATCACCGTCTTGGAATCATTCATGAAAGTCAAAGACATGACTCTGGATGATCTTCTCGGAGAGCTACAAACATTTAAAATGAACAATGGCTATGACAAAGTCAAGGCCAAAGGCATTGCTCTAAAGGCTGAAGTATCCGAAAAATAGGAAGAAGATCCAATGACCTGGATGCTGTTAATTTTGCAGACACCATGGCCTTCCTGGCGAAGAACTACAGGAAAATGATGAAGAAGTTCAATACCTCCAAGGGACTAGGAAAGAACTTTTCAGAAAACTACAACAAAAATAAGACGGGAGGCAGAAATATGTCCCTGAAATCCACGGGAAACAAGAAGGAGAATGATCAATGCAGAGAATGCAAAGGTTTTGGACATTATCAAGCCGAATGCCCAAATTTTCTAAGAAAAAGCAAAGCATACAAAGCCACATAGAGTGATTCTGAAACTGATGAAGAGGACCAGTCTGAAGAAACTACTCAACATACGAGCAATCTGGCTCTCTGTAACTCTCCGAAGGACTACACTTGTCTAATGGCGCATGTTCGTTCTTCAAATGGACCTTATGGAAAAGACAAAGAAGACACCTCGGATTCTGATGATGAAGCATGTCCTACTGTAGAACAGCTGCAGGCTATGTATGAAGAAATATCCTCGAGAGCAAACAAAGCAGCTGATATCATAAAATCCTTGGAAGCTAAGGTCAGACTTTACGAGAAAAAGGGAGACCCAACTACCTCATCGCAAATAGAGGACCTATTCTCAACAAAGTACACCTTGCTGGAAAATGAATTGAAAGCTGCTAAACAGGTAATTAACTCGAAAGACATATCAATAAGTTCATTAGAACAGGAACTTGTTTTTTTGACACAGGTCAACAAAGATAGTGAAAAGGAAATCCTGACACTCAAAAGGGAGATGTCTAGAATGATAGCAGGATCTCAAGAATCACCAGTCATAAATCTATTTGCTAACCATTCAAAAGGTAAAACCAACGAGGTAATGTACCACAATGAAATCCGTGGTAATTCAAGTACAGAACGAACAAGGTTTGAACACAGGGCAAAACCTCAAACTGTTCGTTCTGAATCTGAACAATCTGCATCATACACTAACACAAGTCATAAGAACTTTAAATTTATTCCTACATGTCATTATTGCAGTATAAAAGGGCATATCCGACCTAACTGTAACAGGATGAGATATGACTTATATACTGGTAAAGTCACTCTTAGGGACATCTATAAAGTTCAATCAACACACTATCAAACATCATATCCTAAAACTAAAATAGACTTGAGCAATCGAAAACAGACCAAAATCTGGGTTCAAAAAGTAAACAAGTGTTTTACTTCAATTCTTGCTCTAAAGTCGAACCTTGGAGGGACATGGTATGTTGATAGTGGTTGTTCCAGACACATGACAGGTGTTAAAATGAATCTCACTTACATAACACCTGTAAGTGATAAATTTGTCACATTTGGTGATGGTGTCAGAAATAAAGTTGTGGGAACAGGAACGCTGAACGTGAATGGTATGCCTAATCTGGAAGGTGTACTTCTTGTGGAAAACTTAACTGCAAACTTGATAAGCATTAGTCAACTTTGTGATCAAGGATTGAATGTTAAGTTTACTCAAAACAAATGTGGGGTGCTTGATGAGAATAATGAGTGTGTTCTTACAGGGTCCAGAACTGTGGATCATTGTTACATCTTAGATCTTGATGACTCATGTCGTTTTAGCTCCTTAAGTGAAACTAAAACCTGGCATGAAAAACTTGGGCACGTTAACTATGACCATTTGGTTAAGTTGTCTAACTCGCAGGTTGTTCGAGGATTGCCAAAATTGAAAAAGAAAGTCCCTAGCCCTCGTGGATTGTCAATTAGGCAAACAGAAGCACACATCTCACAAAGCAATTCACAAGGTTCTTACCAATCAAGTACTGGAACTACTGCATATGGATCTAATGGGTCTAGTACAAACCGAAAGCATCAGTGGTAAGAAGTTCATATTCGTGTGTGTTGATGACTTCTCATGATACACTTAGGTTCATTTCATTAGAGAAAAGTCTGAAACTTTTGAAATATTCAAAACCTTGTGTTTAAAACTGGAAAACGATAAAAAATGTGGAATTTCCAAAATCAGATTAGATCATGGTCGTGAATTTGAAAATTCCATGTTTAGTGAGTTTTGTACTTCCAAAGGCATAGCCCATGAATTCTCTACACCCAAAACACCCCAACAAAATGGGGTCGTTGAGAGGAAGAATAGAACACTTCAAGAGATGGTTAGAGTTATGCTAGCTTCGAAAGGTATATCTCAAAGATGGTGGGCTGAAGCTGTAAACACAGCTTGCTACATCATCAATCGAGTGTACCTATGAAAGGGTATGGGCATCACTTCATATTAGATCTGGAAAGGTAAAAGTTCTAATTTAAGCCAGTTTCATGTCTTTGGATGTAAATGTTACATTTACAAATACAGAGAAAACCTCGGTAAGTTTGACTCTAAAAGCGATTTGGGATTTTTTCTTAGTTACTCTAACAATAGTCGAGCGTACAGGGTCTATAATCTCAGAACTCAAATTGTCATGGAAAGCATAAATGTTGTTTTTGATGATCACTCCAGAACTCATGTTGAATGTGATATCCGGGAAGCTATTCAGATTGACCTCAATAATGCAGAAGTTCCTTCTCTGAATGAACAGGATGCTGTGGATCCTAAAACTGTGGAAGTTCTAGAAGTAGAGGTTAATTCCAAAAGAGATCCTCCTGCCAAAATTCAGAAAGATCATCCAAATGATCTAGTCATCGGTGAAATGAATGATGGAGTAAGAACCAGAGGTAATCCAAAACCCGATTACCGAAAAATGATGGGTTACTCGTATTTTGCTTGTTACACCTCCATTATTGAACCGAAAAATGTTAAAGAAGCTTTAACTGATGAACATTGGATTAGATCAATGTAGGAAGAACTGGAGCAGTTTGAGAGAAATGAGGTTTGAGAGCTTGTTCCTAGACCTAAAGACTCAAATGTTATTGGAACCAAATGGATTTTTCGTAATAAAACTGATGAACTTGGTAACATAACTAGAAATAAGGCAAGACTAGTTGGCCAAGGTTACACCCAAGTGGAAGGGATAGATTTTGAAGAAACTTTTGCTCCTGTAGCTCGATTAGAATCTATCAGAATGTTGTTGTCCATTGCTTGCATTAAAAAATTCATTCTTTATCAAATGGATGTCAAAAGTGCTTTCTTAAATGGTTTCTTAAAAGAAATAGCCTTTGTTGAACAACCTAAAGGATTTGAAGATCCTTTTCATTGTGACCACGTGTATAAACTCAAGAAGGCACTGTATGGGCTTAAACAGGCTCCTCGAGCTTGGTATGATAGACTGGCTCAGTATATTCTTGACCAAGGCTATAAACGTGGTGGAGTTGACAAAACTCTGTTCATCCAAAGTACGAACAAAGACATCATCATAGCACAAATTTATGTGGATGATATTGTCTTTGGATCGACTTCCAAAGCTAAGGTCAACGAGTTTGTTCACATCATGTCTAGTGAATTCGAAATGAGCATGGTAGGAGAATTGTCTTACTTTCTTGGATTGCAGGTCAAACAAAGTAAGAACGGAATTTTTGTTCATCAAATCAAGTATGCACAGAATCTGGTAAGAAAAATCGGTCTTGAAGGGGCAAAACATCCAGACACTCCCATAGGGACAACTGTAAAATTGTCCAGGGATGTCTCTGGAACAGCTGTAGATCCCACACTTTATAGAAGCATGATCGGGAGCTTGTTATACTTAACTGCGAGTCGACCTGACATATTTTTTAGTGTTGGAATGTGTGCTAGGTATCAAGCAAATGCTAAGGAATCCCACTTGAAAGTTGTGAAACGTATTATCAGATACGTAGGTGGAATATCGGACTTCGGAGTACATTACTCTCAAGGAACTAATGCTAGTCTTGCAGGATACTGTGATGCAGATTGGGCAGAATATTGATGATCGAAAAAGTACTTCTGGAGGGTGCATCTTCATTGGTAACAATCTAGTATCCTGGATGAGCAAGAAACAAAACAACATCTCCTTATCTACGGTCGAGGCCGAATATATTGCAGCTGGTAGTTGTAGTGCTCAATTGGTATGGATGAAACAAATGCTTCAGGATTATGGGTTTGATCTCATCTCTGTGAATTTATTTTGTGATAATACGAGCGCTATAAATATTTCCAAAAATCCTGTCCAGCATTATCGAACGAAGCACATCGATATTCGATATCACTTCATTCGAGAACTTGTTGAAGAAGGAATTGTGGTTTTGGAGCATGTTCCTGCTTGCCGATGTTTTTACTAAGGCCCTTGATGCAAATCGATTTTTATCCTTAAGGAAATCTCTAGGTATAGGCCATGCATAAATGTTCCATGCCTTCTGATCTGTTAATAAATAAATAAATAAATAAAATAAAATGAAAAACTAAGTTTTGCATTCAGTTTCTTCTGCACTTCAAGCATTCATGCATAATATTTTTCTTGATTCTTCTTCTTCATGCCCATTGTTTGGAATCTTAAGGCAGCAAGAAACTTTTCTCTGATACTTTAGTGGTCCAATAAATTTAGTCAAATGTTGCCTTCGGAAAATGATGCCATGAGCAAATAAGTCTCAAGCGCAGAAAATGACCGAGTAGGTGAAATGCTAATGACAATAGTTCTTGCAAGGTACAAACAAATGTAGCCAAATGCTGCCTTCGGAAAATGATGCTATGAGCAAATAAGTCTCAAGCACAGAAAATGACCGAGTGGGTGAAATGCTAATGACAATAAGTCTTACAAGGTACAAAAAATTCACTGCTAAGTTTCAAGAAGTAGTGGGGAGCTTTCGGGCGAAAATTTCGATGGCTCTAAGTGAAAATTGATACTTAATCTCATCATCAAGTAGTGGGATAGCTTTCGGGAAAAAAATTTCGATTACTCTAAGCGAAAGATGGTGCTGACTAATCATAAAGTAATGGGGTAGCTTTCGCACGAAAAATTTCGATGGCTCTAAGTGAAATGTGATTAGTCTTTAAGGACACTACAAAGTAGTGGGGTAGACTTCAGATGAAAAATTTCTGTTGTCTCTAAGCGAAAAGTGGCATCCACAGTGTATTCTTCTATTTAGTTTTTTTTTTAAAAAGGGGGGGTGGGTGTGGTGTCTGTTCTATAGAGGTACTTACTTGCTGTATTATACAGATTTCATTGAGGAACTCGTTTTCTTTGCTTGCAGCGTTCGATTATTGCCTAAATATATGGTGCAATAAGGAGAAGATCTTGAAATCTTTTCCAAGACTCATTTCATGCATTTAGGCATTATTTTTTTCCATATATTGTCCATAATTATCCTTCTTCTCTCTCCTTATGATATATCGAACAAGATATGCTCCTTAATCACAAATCTCTCTCTCAAATCTTGGATTCTCTATGTAAAAATCACATCACATCTTTTCAGATTTCAAAATCTCTGACTTTGCGTATATAACGAGGACTCGCCTCTTCGTCTTCCTCATTATATCTCTCATCTTTTGTCTCTCTAAAGATTGAAGCTAGGGTTTGCAGAAAAAATGGGAAGCACTAAGGAGCCAGTCAAACGGAAACGTACCACCCCTGCTTCTACCTCTGAAAATCCGGCCGGCGACATTGCTCAACCACCTACTGTCACTAAGGCAGTTCCACTCCATGCCATTCCTGCAATCGGATCCCCCATAATCGCAGGTCTTCAGGATTCATCAGGTTCCTCCTCCGAAGGATCTTCTCCACTCAAGAAATCCCTACCAAACCTCCTCCTCCCTCTTCCTCCAAAAAACGTGTTGTTTCACCCATACCCTCTCTTCACTCAACAGGGTCTGATTCAGATGATGTTCTTGCTGCAACTGGCGATAGAGTTCCTTCTAAGTCCAGGTCTCCCATCGCACCCCGAAAGACCAAGTATGGGGTTCTTATTTCTGGGACTCCAAAACAACCTTCCAAGGCTCCATCTCCTGATCCTGAGTTCGTACCTCCACTGGGTCCGTCTGCAGGTACTCGAAAGTCATCTCGTCTTGCCTAAGGCAAAGCAAAAGTGTCTATTCCACCAAAAAGTAAGGGCAAATCAAAGGCTCAACTGGAGACTGATACAGAGCCTTTTGAGAAAGAACGTGCCCTTTCCAAGGAGTTCTACTCTCCACTTGCTGAAACCATCAAATCTTTTTCTTCTATGACTCTATGGGGAGAAAAGACTTTGGATGTTCGTTCCTTTCAAAGATACAATATTTTGGCACTCCTTACTGCCATTGGTCTTGAGAACACTGTTTTGAAAATTGATCGATTCTGTGGTGTTATTGTCAAAGAATTTTATGCTAACTTGACCCCATTTATTACTGATCCCTCATCTCCAAAATTTCATAAAGTTTTTTGTCGGAATGCCATCTGTACCTTCCATCCTGATCTGATAAACTCCCACTATGGCTTGACGAATCCTCCTGAGTACGAACTTTTGGAGGACATGGATAATGTTGCCTCCACTATTACTGGTAACAAGGTTACAAAATGGTCCAACTCAGGGTTGTCCCCTGTTGATCTCACTCTCGATGGCAACATGCTTCATAAAATCAGGATGCGTAACTGGACTCCAACAGCTCATAAGTTATCTCTTAAACCTACTCCGGGAGTGTTTATCTTCCGCATTTTAACTGGCAAAGCCATTAATTTTGGTGAACATGCTTTTCATACCATAACTGAGTTTGCAGGACGCACTGAACCTCGGAAGAACCTTCCCTTTCCCAGTTTGATCTGGGCCATTATTTCTCGGTAGAGAGTCTTTGTTGATGGAAGACGTGGGGATTTTCTTGATCCTGCAGAGTTGCCTTTCACTGTATCATCCCGTACGACGAACACTCATACTCTACCACAAGACTCTTCCAGGATTGTCGCACAGGATGTTCATGGCCAATTCGAACTCTTCCTACAGCAGCAGATCACCACTTTTGACAGAATGGCAAAAGATGCTCTATCGCAGAAGGCATACTATCAGAAGATTTTACGTTCCTACACTCACCCTTTGCATTCTCGATCGAAAAAGGGGGAGAAAAGGAAAGCTGAAGAAGCCACTGCTGAAGAAGAAAAGGCTGAGGGGGAGAATGAGGAAATGACTGAGGGGGAGAATGAGGAAGTTGAAGACAGTGGAGAAGGGGATCATATCTCCTCTGATGCTGAGGCTGATGAAGCTGATGACAGTCCTTCTTTTTAACAAAACATTACTTTTTACTGCACTAGTCACTTTACTACTGTTTTTTTTCCTACTCTTTTTGGGCTGTGTTATCTAAACAATTTACTTAATGTCTTGTTTTTAAATTTCCATCATGCAGGGTTTGGGTTTAGTAATAGTTGGTTGATTCCATCTGTTTATTTGACTAATCTGAGTACCTTGATTGAACTGTGTATGATGGATTATGAATATAATCCTAAGTTGCAGGGATAACAACAGTATTTTTCGAACTAGAATGCCAAGGGGAAGATTGTAAAAACTAACTTTTTAAATAATGGCATTTTTGTTGAAAAATATTTTTTAATAGGTTCTTGATGTTTGGAAGACTACAAAAGGAAAGGAGACAAATTGGAATCTTCAGTAAATCAAGATGAAGAACCATTCCCCCAAGTTAAGGAATCAATTAAGGATCTTGCCCCAACAAGGAAAGTCAACTATCCTCTCAAAGGATATCAATCACATCCAAATTCCATATTTGAAGAAGCAAGAATGGCTGGAAGAAAACAGTATAAAGATTGACGAGATAACACTTCAGTGTATCAAGTTTTTTTAGTTTGTATTCAGTACATTTCGTCAATTCACTTGTACAGGATTACTGCTGTTCATACTTTGTTTGAACATCAGTAACCTAAAACACTATTCGGGAGATTAGTGTTTGTTTTAGTTCGGAAGAACTTGTGTGATTTCAGGAGAATTCATATAGTGCAGTTGGAAGGGATTCCTTCCACGCCTAAAGTCCATCCGGTGGACCAGAATGCTGGGTTTGTTGTTAGGGGGAGCAATTACAACTTAGACTGTTTAGGAAGAAGTCCTGTAAGTCTTTTCTATGTTGTATTGCATTTCTACTTTAATAATAAACTTAAATGGAAGAAGGGATTCTTCCTCAATCTGTTTACCAAGTCTTACACTCTAGTAGTTCTTACAAAGTTAGTACTTTAAAAGAACTCTAATTTAATTGTTATCAATTAAATTATTACTTTTGATTCTTATCAAACACATTGCACACGCGCACAAACTCTGACATTTCAAAAAGGAATATGATAAAGTATATATAGTTATCGTGTCAAATATATATTTTATTGTGGTTAGTGGAATCAGTATAAAGATATTATAGATATGTACTTGAATTGAAAATAAATAAACCAAAAATAAATAATTATCTCTAAAAATGAAAGATAAAAAATAAAGTAAGTAAGCGCTTAGTACATTATTATTCATTGTTGTAATTTTTATGTATATGATTTTTTCTTTTTTATTTCTAATCATAAAATGTATTTGTATTTTTCACCATGAAAACAAATCAAAACTTAATGGTTTTGCAAACATTCAATATCTAAATAACTCTATTATACCACTATTTGAAGTTTAAAGTCTTCTAATCATTATCATAATATAGAAATCAAACTTTGGTGTTGCTAAAGTCCTACTATTTAACTATAAGATGTTTAATTTTTTTTATCTTTTTTATAGATACATAAATATCTTTGTATAATTGAATATATATATATATACACATATATATAAGCAGGATAGTTGGCATAATTTACGGGAATGTCATTTTCCTGCCAACTTGTCCTGCAAGCTTGAGAAGATTAAGAGTATGTTTGGTTGGGTTGGTACAAACCTTGATGGGTTGGCTTAACCCCTCCTTATGTTTGTTTATACAGGTTGGCCCAACTACTACAAACCACTACAAATTTCAATACCACTTTAATCTTAAAATTAATCATTATTAACAAACTTTTACACACATCACATCATATTTTACAATTAAAATTATATCTTACACTATAACCACTATCCTAACCACCCAAACTAACATCACTTTTTTACTCTCCCAGCCATTAATTCCCGTTACTATCCCGAGCCAACAATACACAAGTCACCCCCAATCCCAACCAAACATGCACTAAAAGAATAGCAGAATTATTAGTAAAAAAAAAAAAAAAACACTCTGGAGTGTTCATTTAATGACATTTGCATACGTAATTAGCCGAGAAAACGAGTCTCACAAGTCCAAAAACGAAGAAAAATCAAGCTAAAGCCTCAGGAAGCTGAGCTCGGCCGAGAAAATTAAGGCTCGACCGAGACAAAGGGTCAGAGAAAAGCCAATTTTTCAGCTGGAGAATGGGATCGGCCGAGAATTCTATACATGATTCTCTCCCGAGAATGTCCATTATGTGCCGAGAATGAAATCTAGTCAAAATGGGAGTTGCTCGAAAATTGTCTTTTTAAAGCCCAATTCAAGCCTAATTCACCCCCATCTATAAAAGGAAGATCCCAAGTCCAAAAATATGACTTTTACATTGATTTTGGAGAGTGGAATTAGGGATTTCCGATGAGCACGAAGAGTCAAGATTCGGCATCTCGGGTTTTCTAGTTTTATATCTTTTATTATCACTTTATTCTTAGCCATCCCTATGATTGCTAAGTTCTTTATTTTCCGTCTTTGACTAAGTTGAAACCTAGAATGATGTTTTTGTAATCATTCTGGTAATTGTTTGATTTAACTATGTTCTTAGATTATTTATGTTATTTGCTTTCTTCATATCTTTTATATGTGTGTTATTTGGACTGATCACCCGGGTAGTAGGCATATAAATGTTGCTAGGTCGTAAATTCGTAATCCGTAATTGTTATGTATTTATGTCTAAGAGTAGCAAATAGTGAATTATTCGCTAGGATAACATAAGTCGCGGTCACTTGTACCGAGCTTGCGAGGACAACACTGTACCTACTTCGGTGCCTTAGTTCCCTATGCGCGTGATTAATGGTGTTCTAGCGATCGTATCCTAGTACTACTCAATCGGATATGATTAATTGCTAAGCGAACCTGTGATTAGTTATACCTAAGGGGTAACAACCTGTTAATTCTTGGGGTAGGGGTTTCAGAACTAATTGGTCAAACAGTTGCAATAGTTACATGAATAATTCGGACTAGTGGGATATTGGATTAAAGGCGGGAATACTTTTATCATAAGTAAATTCCTCGTTAGTTTGTTGGTTTAATTGTTAATTGCTTAGTTAATTTACTCAAAACAACTCTCCCCACTTTATATTATAGTTATAGTATTATAATTGGCTATATAAATTGGTTTAATACGATAATTCGATTAGTTTCTCTGTTCTCTGTGGGATCGACCCTGACTTACTCCACCTACTATTAGGAAATAAAGTTAGGAAATAAATATCTAATTTGACGTGCCTCGACAACGCGGTCCAATTTTAGTGCCGTTATCGGGGAACGGTTGAAATTAATTGCATTTTAGTATTAACCATTATTAGCTTTAATTTTTGTTATCTGTTATAATCTTTGTTTAATATACACTGGGCATTCACTTGTTCGTTTGCATCTTATTACAACTGTGATCACTCGTTCACACGGTAACAAAGACTTGCAATTCGATCCAGAGATTACGTGAAGAGACCGAATTCTGAGGAGACAAGCAAGAGAGATTCGAGAGGAAACTAAAACTGAACCCGTCCTTTTTGAATTAGAAAACGAACAGACAATCATGGCAGTAGAGAAGTCTATGAAAGAATTGGCCAACACTGACGCTACTCACCAGCCCTTTATGCATCACTTTCCCTAACTTGGGAGAGAACACCACATTTGAGTTGAAATCTGGGCTAATATGTAACAGCCCGGATTTTCATAGGCAAAATATTTTTTTTTTTATAAATAACAAATAAAACTTTACTAAAAAAAAAAAAAAATAATAATAAGAACATTTACGTTTAGGAAAAAAATGCACATAAGTTAAGATTAAGACTATTATAATTTTAAATAAAAATATAGTCATTGATATGCTTCAAAGAATAAAGTCATTCCAAAACTTTTTAAAATTTATACGAACAATACTTTTCATAATTGTGCGGAAGCAATTTAATTAATTTAACTTAAGAGTCAACATAAATTATAAATAAAATATTTTTACTAGAAATACATTCAATATAGTATTCTAAACAATTTTTCAGTAGTAACATCCAACGACTACTTTGATAAATCATGACCGCTCATTAGATAGAAACCATGTATATAATGTCATGGTAATTGTTTAAAATAACCTCATAGATAAGATCTTAATACATATATATATATATATATATATATATATATATTGTCGGAAGCGAGTTGTTATTCCTATTATTCTGAATTAATCATAAGTATTTTTTTTTCTTTTAAAAAAATAAAACCTCAACTACTAGAATAGTGTTTTCACGTGTGTGTAATAATAGATATGTACTACCTATTTATATGCCATCACATCCCTCTCCTGGCTTCACACACAGCTCCATCAACCTGAAAGGAGTTTTTATAAAGGGGTGAGCTACATCCAGCTCGTGGGGTTCAGTTTGCTAAAATTAAATATGAGCAAGTAAATCAATATAATCAAATCACCATAGTATCACCATATCAGATATCACCATATCATTTCATCAAATATCACCATATCATCATATCACCATAATAAGATCAAATAAATTTGCATCTTATTTCATCATGTCACCATATCATCATATCATCGAAACAAGCAAATATTTAATTAGAGCAAACAAGGAAAGAAAACCCCACCTTTTCTGTTGAATGCGTGAATGTTGTGCAATTACAGCTTAGTCACATACTCCTAACCAGAATGACCTAATCAATACGTAATACATTTTTAATTAATAATGGAAGAAGTCCTAATTAGGCAAATCGAAGCTAGATAATTTTTTTGGTAGGAAAGGGTATAAGCTTGTATAGTTGAAATTTTCTAAGTTTGGAAAAAGGTGTAAAGGTTCTGCCAAAAAGGGAATTGGACAAGGGGAAAATAAAATTTTTTTTTCTACATTTACTACCCTACATATGGTCCCCCTAACTTACTTACACAATAACATAATCCATACATTCCGTACCAACCTGACAAGTCCTATCATACAAAGCACACGCACACTACTATTCACATACTTATATCTTATCACACACTTTACTTATAATATAAAACTCCATGCACACACACTCCTGTATACATGGCTATCTATATACATACTTGCACACACATTTATTATATATATTTATATGTCATGCAGCGCAGACACCCACTACACCATACATTTATATACTCATTTATTTAATCCATAACCTATGTATATATATATTAACACACCCACAGACATTAAACACAACCATATTCACTTACACACACGCACACTATAACCGTATATATATATATGTATGTCGCACACGCACACAACCACACACAAACACACGCACCCTTTACTACATCCCCATACATATATTAACTCACACCAACAATTATACGTAAACTCGCGCATTGGAACACACACGAATACAATAACAAAGTAAATTAATCCCTTAATCACCCTAACTCAAATCAATTAAACCCTAATCACCTATTGATTTAGTAATTTAAACGAAGAAGAAAATTTAATAAATCAACGAACAATGAAGAAGAGGGATTTTGGATTTACCTCCGGAAGAATCAAAAGAATCAACTGTCTACTGGAGGGATTTGAACTGGCGGCTGTATGTGAAGAGGAAGGGTTTTTCTTTCTTTCGGCGGTGAGCGTATTATGAAAGTGGTTTCCTATTCTACTGCCTAGTATTTATACTAGGTTATTTCCTACTGGATATTAATCAGAAGCTCCATAGAAAAGTGCTTTTCTAGTAGATATCCGGTAGAAAAGTACTTAATAGATAGGCATTAATCTGGTCAAGATACGTAATTAACTGACAACCCTTATGGATAATTATAAACTATGATTTGGGCTCAACTGGGCCCAAATAACTTGATTTGACCCACATAGAATGTGTATGATGCATGTTGGGCCTAATAAATAATAGAATTATTAATAATCATTAATATAATATGCGTAAAATAAAAATTCGGGGTGTTACATAATACATCTGTTGTCCTCATTCCGTGGTCTCCCGGGCAAGGATCCCCATAAACATTTAAAGGAATTCCACGTCGTCTGCTCGAGTATGAAGTCCACTACTGTTAGTGAAGAGGCAATCAAATTGCGGGTTTTCCTCTTCTCTTTGAAGGACTTGGCCAAGGATTGTCTCTGCAATTTGCCTCCATCTTCCATCACTACCTAGGAGGAGATGGAGAAACTATTTCTGGAGAAGTATTTTCCTGCCTCGAGAGCAACGAACCTCCGGAAAGTGATTAGTGGAGCTAGACAGATGTATGGTGAGAATTTGTATGAATATTGGGAGCGGTTCAAAAAACTGGAGGCGAGCTGTCCTCAACATCAGATAACCGATCAACTGCTAATCCAATATTTCTATGAAGGATTGTCACTGGTAGACCGAGATATGATAGATTCAGCTAGTGGAGGAGTGCTAGTTGATAAAACTCCAACTGCAGCAAGGGAACTGATATCAAAGATGGCTGCTAATGCGCAGCCATTTGAGTGTAGAGATGCACTGCTCAAATCAGTGAGAGAAATGACCGACTCAGCCATAGAAGACAAGCTTGAAACGTTAACAACTTTGGTAAGAAAGGTGGCTTCAGGGGGCAAGGCTGTTATCAAGCCATGTCGTATCTGTGAAACATTGGAACATTCGACAGATGAGTGCCAAGTTTTAGGGAATGAATTGGAGGCCCATGCTAATGTCGTTGGCTCAGACAATTTCCAGCAGAAAAGGTACGACCCCTACTCCTATTCTTACAATCCGAGGTGGAGGGATCATCCCAACTTGAGATACGGTAATCAGTCATAGCAGTCGGGAGATCAAAATCGCTTTCCAAGGGGTATGTACCAATAGAGGCAACCGACTAAGCAAGCCTCCGGCCTATCTTTAGAAGACATCGTCAAGAACTTGGAAACGAACACTTTTCAGTTTCAAAAGGACACACAGTCAAGCATCAAGAACCTTGAGACTCAAGTGAGTCAACTAGCTATTGTTGTGAGTCGTTTGGAGAGTGCAAATAGTAGGAAATTACCAGCTCAATCTGAGACCAACCCGAGAAACGCAAGTGCTATCACACTGAGGAGTGGAACTGATCTTGGAGAGCCTAACAAGCCGGGGCGAAGTTTAGAAGAGGAAAGTGATGAAAGAATCGAGAAAAATGAAGGGGAGGTCGAGCAAACAATCTCGGCGGAGACACCTTGTCTCGGCCGAGACTAAAGTGCTCTGCCCATCCAGCTTGGCCGAGAGCCACTTGTCTCGGTCGAGACCCATCACTTGGAAAAATAGTCCAGTTTGCCACCTGTTTCAACTCAATCACTCCCGTTTCCTAGCCGACTTGCGGTGAAAGTGAAAGATAACAAGGAAAAAAAGATCTTGGGTGTATTCAGAAAGATCGAGATAAACATTTCGTTAATTGATGCGATCAGACAAATCCCAGGTATGCTAAATTCCTTAAAGATCTATGCACTAACAAACGCAGGTTAAAGGGGGATGAGAAAGTGATTATGGGAGAAAATGTGTCAGCCATCTTCCAAAAGAAGATCCCTCCGACGTGCAAGGACCCAGGTGTGTTCGTAATACCCTGTTCGATAGGTAATAACACCATAGAGAGAGCTATGCTAGATCTAGGTGCATCTATAAACGTCATGCCTCGTTCTATTTTTCATGCACTAAAACTTGGGCCATTAAAAGAAACGAGGATAGTAATTCAATTAGCTTACCAGAGTACTACATATGGGGTCTTAGAAGATGTGCTAGTGGAAGTAGGCGACTTAGTATTTTCGGCAGATTTCTATGTGTTAGACATGAACGACAATACATCAAATTCTACGCCTATATTGTTAGGAGACCGTTTTTGAACACCTCTCAAACAAAGATAGATATTTATGAGAGAACACTCACGATGGAGTTCGATGGACATGTCGTTAAATCTAACATATATGATGCAATTGAATTTTCTGAAAATGTCCATTCTGTTGTGCCTAATGATGTTATTAACCCGTTTGGTGAAAGAAACTGTGAGCTGCGTTGCAGGGATAAACTGAATACTTCCATATCTTGGAGGCATCATAAAAAGGAGCATGAGAAAATGAAGGAGGCAAAATGCTTTAATTGGTCAGGGCCAATATGGAACCCACCATGGATCAAACGTTAAATGGACGTGAATTGGTCGAGCCAACGACGTAAAATAAAGGCGTTTGTCGGGAGGCAACCCGATGTTTATCGTATTTTTACTTTTAAATTATGCATTTTATTGTTATATTCTATTTGATGCATTTTCGTCTCGTTTTTTAGTAGTATGCAGGAACTAACATGACTCGAATTCAAATAGTAGTGGAGCATGATGGATATAACAAGACATTCGGTGGGGAGCGATAGCCAAATATTGAAGCAAACATAGCTTCCAACCACTGCCTCAGCAGGAGCACTGTAAGTAAGAACCAAGTTGTACCCTTCTTTTCCCCACAAACTGTGGTTTTCAACCAAGTTTAGGGGAGGGGTTGTAAGTGGGACGACTTGGCCCCTTTTTTTTAAGCTTTAGTTTCTTATTTTATCTTACTTTATGCTATCTGCTAGTTCTTGTTTATTTGTTGAAGTATTGGCCTGTAAGCCAATAATTATATGGCTTGTGAGCCAACTACTTGGTTGATCGTCTGGCCTGTGAGCCGCTGTCTTTGCGAATTGGATCATGTTTAGTTGTTATGTACTTTGCATTTTAGTTGAGTCTAGGATTGAGTCAGTAGAAAAACCGAGATTATATTTTGATTTTGATGTGTGTCTAAGGACAAGAGATTAGGGTAATGACAAGTATCCAACTAGTTAATAATGATCATGATTCTTGAGTAAAATTTTAAAAAAGTGTCATATGGTAGAGCATGATATGTAATGAAGATAAAATTGAGCTTGTACTTGAGACTTGGTGGTACACGTGAAAATGCATGCATTTTAGGTCGTTTTAAGTGTCGTTTTAATGATATTTTAATGCACATTTGATCGTGTATCTTGCATATTTGTATTATTGGGTCATTTAATGTGTTGAGCTCGTTTCAGGAAAAAACAGGTGAATTAAGGCAAAAAAACGAGTATCGAAGAAGTCCGAAACGAAGAACGATCCAAGGATGGAACAAGGGGGAAAAGGTTCGAACGACTAGACGCGCCCGAGAATACAAGTCATGGCCGCGATCAATTAAAGAGAAAGGACACGGTTCACGCCCGCGACCGTGTCCACCAACCAAATTACAACTTAAGCAAAATGAAGGGTTCGCGGCCGCGACTTTGGTTCACGGCTGTGACCCGATACCCTGTTTTCAATCCTGAAACACGTTTTTACCCATATTTTCAGCCCAACACTTTCTCCTCTATATATATAAGGTCATTTTCGAATTTGACGTAACCTAGAACCCATCCCCTACACATAATTTCTCCATTGGAAGCAAATGAATGGAAGGGGGTTGAAGATCTTGATCTTTAACCCTAACCTTTGGTTCTTTCTATCCTATTTTCGTGTTTTCTTTAATTTTCTGTTATTTTATCTTTGTAATAGTTGTAATGGGTGACTAGCACCCTAGAATTCACTCTTGATCATTAGTTGAACCTTGAGTTCAAGACATTTATGTGATTATTGCAGTTAATGTTACCGAAAATATTGTGTATTCAAGTGTTTTGTGTTATTTGTTGTTATTGAGTCACATTTATGAATTGATTATTGGATTGATCACCCTTTAAGGGATTTGTGAATGTGTTGCTAGAATAGGAAATTACTATCCGTAATTGTAGGATTTCCGATTCCCGTGTAGCAAATAATAGATTTATTTATTGGTGATAACACAAAGTTCAACCACTAAAACCGAGCTTGCGAGTTTTATGTTGAATTTATCTCATTGTCCTAGTGTTTAATGCATTTGGTTATTGGATCTAAGAGAGCTTGTTCGAGGATTCGGTTAAATTGAACAGGGTTAGTCGAAGAGCTTATTTTGATTAACTAAGATTAAGGGACAACAAGGCTATTAGAGCTTGTTAATAACCTTGAGATAAGGGCTAGAATCACAATTTAATAGGGCATTAACAATAGTTGCATAAATCGTCCAAGACCAAGGTGAAACATGATCAAGGGTGAATCGTTTTGTTATTTAAAAACCAAAAACCTAAAAAAATCTCTTTATTTGTCTTTGTTTACTTAGGTGTTAGTTGTTATTTCATTAAAATTCCCCCCCACTTCTTTATTGTTTTCTAGCTTGTTTCTTGATCATAATAACTTAATACAATGAAGCAAAATTGTTCGACCGTTCCCACTCTACTAGTTAGAGTAGTAGGATAAGGCATAGTGTATTCTTTGTACACAATTAATTTGGTAAAGCGACACATGACATCGCGCTACCATTTGGGATCACCTATAACCTTGTAAGTTTTTGAGCCAAATTTTGTACTCCCATCTTTGGAGTAATATCTACATTCTTTCGGTGTGAATTCTTTGGTTATATGTAGTCGTCTCTAGAACTTGCCCTAAGTCTCTATTGTGAATATGTCAGACATGTTTTGATTTAGGAAATGATTTTAGGCGGTTTTTTATTTCTAACCTGTTTTTGAGCATTAATATGTTTTCCTTTTGACCAATAAAATTTCCCGTTGTTAGCCCATTCGAGCTTTGTAGCTTTTTCTTTGATAGTCTTACTTTACAAGCCACATCCTTTCAATAATTAAACCTTTGGCCCATTTGGACTAAGAGTGAGTATGAGGGAGGAGGACTGGAAGGTAGTCGTGAAGCTTTGGGATTGATATGGGTGAAAGATGGGAAGTTTTGAAGAAAGAGAGGGATATAAAAATGGTAGGTTAAGAAATCGAGACTAAAATAACCTCTCCTAAGTGTGATGTGTTTAGAACCAATTCATCCCACTCTTTTCCCCATAAACGTTGATTTTCAACCAAGTTTGGGGGGAGGGGGTGTAAGTGTGACGTATTGGTTAATGTTACTAATAGTTCTTCATAAGAAAAAACGAAAAAAAGAAAAAAAAAGGAAAAAAGAAAAGAAAAGAAAAGAAAAAGTCGTTTTAAATAAGTGTGTTATTGTTTAAAGGAGAGGTTATGAGTCTAAAAGTGTTTTATTGCTTGAGTTGATTATAGAATTCGGGTAGTCCCAATTGTGGTACCGCAGTGAAGCATGGAAAGTATTTATGTTGTAAGGACTTTTGAAGGGTGAAGAAACTTTCTTGTGGGAATGTTTGTTGAAATTTGGAGAGTGAGGATTGAGTGATTGCTTTGAGGGGTGGTTGGGTAGGAAAAACTGGATTAGTCCAAAGATTAGTCATTTTTACCCAAACATTTCCTACCTTACTTTAATCCTACATTACAACCTAAAATAAAGATATTTTTTATCCTCTGTCACACATGTCAAGTACGAGGTCTGATTTAGATGATCGGCAAGCATATGGTAGGCGTTGCATGTAGTCTAGTGTAAGTGAAAATGAATTTACTTTATACACTTGAGAGATGAGTGATACACTTAACCGGTAAGGATCACTTGTTGAAAGTATCGAGTCTCGAAAGTAGTTGAAGTTGTTATATCAGATATGCTCGGATTATCATGTTGTCTTTCTTTATAAAAAAATGTCTGAAACTATGTTTGCCACTTAAGTCGCCCTTAACACATGTCCTTTTGTGTTTATTCTTTGTTTTGCATTGTTCGAGACGAACAAAGGTTTAAATTTGGGGGATTTTGGTACACGTAGTTATGTATGCATAATAGGTCGATTTAAGTGTTAATTTAATGACATTTGCATACGTAATTGGCCGTGTATTGTTCATATTTATGTTATTGGGCAATTTAATGTTGTTCGACTTGTTTTGAAGCTATTTGGGTGAATCTAGACCTTAAAGTCGAACTCGACTAAGGATGGACGTAGAAAATGAGCCTCACAAGTCCAAAAACGAAGAAAAATCGAGCTAAAGCCTCAGGAAGCTGAGCTCGGCCGAGACAATAAGGCTCGGCCGAGACAAAGGGTCAGAGAAAAGTCAATTTTTTAGCTGGAGAATGGGCTCGACTGAAAATTTTATTCTCGACCGAGAATTCTATACATGATTCTCTCCCGAGAATGTCCATTCTCGTCCGCGAATGAAATCTGGTCAAAATAGAATTTGCTCGAAAATTGCCTTTTCAAGCACAATTCAAGCCTAATTCACCCCCATCTATAAAAGGAAGATCCCAAGTCCAAAAATATGACTTTGACATTGATTTTGGAGCGTGGAATTAGGGATTGACGAGCACGAAGAGTCAAGATTCGGCATCTCGGGTTTTCTAGTTTTATGTCTTTTATTATTACTTTGTTCTTAGGCATCCCTATGATTGACTATGTTCTTTATTTTTCATCTTTGACTAAGTTGAACCCTGGAACGATGTTTTTGTAATCATTTGGGTAATTTTTTTATTTAACTATGTTATGAGATTATTTATGCTATTTGCTTTCTTCATATCTTTTATATGTGTGTTATTTGGACTGATCACCCGTGTAGTAGGCATATAAATGTTGCTAGGTCGTAAATTCGTAATCCGTAATTGTTATGCGTTTATGTCTAAGAGTAGCAAATAGTGAATTATTCGCTAGGATAACATAAGTCGGGGTCACTTGTACCGAGCTTGCGAGGACAACACCGTACTTACTCCATTGCCTTAGTTCCCTATGTGTTTGATTAACGATGTTCTAGCGATTGTATCCTAGGACTACTTAATTGGATAGGATTAATTGCTAAGCGAACCTGTGATTAGTTATACCTAACGGGTAACAAGGATTAGCTAAGCATACTTGTTAATTCTTGGGGAAGGGGTTTCAAAACTAATTGGTCAAGCAGTTGTAATAGTTACAAGAATAATTCAGACTAGGGGGATATTGGGTTAAAGGCGGGAATACTTTATCATAAGTAAATTCATCGTTAGTTTGTTAGTTTAATTGTTAATTGCTTTGTTAATTTACTCAAAACAACTCCCCCACTTTATATTATAGTTATAGTATTTTAATTGGCTATATAAATTGGTTTAATACGATAATTCGATTAGTTTCTTTGTTCTCTGTGAGATACTTCGTCCCCTGTACGGTTGTACCTTGTCTCCGTCAGCCATGTACCACAGAATGTCTATCTCATCAGAGCGAGCATTGCCTGTTTCTTTTTGTGCAAAGATATTAATGCCATCAGCTCCTGCAAGTACCGAAACTGGGTCTCGGAGGAGGTCACCTTTATCTTGTTGGAAAGTGCATCTTTCTGAATCATTTGAAGCTTCTCAGAATAGGTCATGCGCCCTTTAACAGTAGCAGTGAACAATGAGTCCTTGTATTTTCCTTGTCAAGGAAGTTGAAGTACTGAGCTAGCTGACCCATCGTCATTGTCTGCTGATGATTCTGGAGGCAGAATGAGATCTTAGTCAGCCCTCTGAGCTTGTCTCTCTCTAGCCGGTATATGCTCAAAACTCTAAGGTAAAGCACAAGTATGTACCACATCTACCTCCCATCACTCCTTGTCGTCCTATCCAATCGAGCTATGCCTCACGCTTTCGTGTATACCTAAGGGGCGAGTAATGGGCACTGTCCTATGGACCAGTATATTCCACACAACTCTCTCATCAGACAAGAGCAAGCTCCAGCTCCTCCGGCCTATATATATATATATGTATATATATATATATATATATATATATATATATATATATATATGAATGGCATATCTGCAACTTAAAAACACAAGAGGAGAATTTTTTTTTTCTTCAGAATGCAAAATAATCTATATATACAAATAATTGACTAGTGTAAACAATTTTGCTCAATTATATCAATCATATAACAACCTAAACCATTTATGTGATAAAAAACTAAAATCAACTAGCCAGTAAGTTGCAAATATTCTAGAATTTTTTTGCTAGAGTCTCCTTTGTATTTTGCCTTCCAAGTACTCAACAAATGCTAAAGCCAAGCCCTTTTCTAAAAGACAACAAACTCTTACTCTCCCATCCCAACTTTTAGTGCCAAAACAACGTGTATATTAAGATTATAATCACGAGAATTAAATCCTACAACTCTATCAGCTAGAACCTGCAACTACCAATTTCATCTTATTCTAACAAATAAACATGAAATTAACAGTTTACCAAACCCCCTACAAACAATTATAATCTATTTCACACAAAAGAAACCATAAACATAAGATTTATCATACAATTTAGGCACTACAAGTACTGTTAACTAGCAATAAACGAAAATGATACGCTAAACATACCACAATCGTCAAAGTAAGGTGTCCACAAGAATTAGAGTTGCGTATCATTCAACGATTGGCATGTGAAAAGAGGACTCGGCTCAATGAATGGTAAAATAAACCAACTTCTGAAATTGAACTGGTTAAAATGTTTTAAACTTGATGGGTATTCTAATAGTATAATCGATGTTATGTGATTGTGTGTGGGGAATGTGATAATTTGAGAGAGTTTGGAAATGAAAGAGTTTATCAATTGGAATGTGTGAGAAATATCTCCCTTCCTCCAAACTTAAATAAATGCATCCGGACGAATTTAAAAAATCGCAACTTTGTACAGTCGAATATTTTTTGCTCGGCCGAGTAGTTTTCTAATTGCACTAAATGGCTCGGTCGGGTAAATTTTGGCCGACCGAGCGAAAGTTTTTGTTATACAAGGCTGGCGAAATAGCTCGGTCGAGCAAAATTTTGTCTGGTCAAGCGAAAGTTTACATGATAACCTTGCTCGCGCCACGTACAATTCCGCCTGGTTGAGTGAAACTTACTGCCTCGTGTGCACCTTTCATTTTTTTTTCTTTTTTCGCTTATTATACAAGAGGATTAACTAAATCTGTGTGAAATCAAAATTTAAAGAAAAAGGAACGAATAATTGGAAATCTATCCTTTAACAATCTGGTGTAAGAATGGGTAAAATGAATTTAAAATGCTTTAAGTTTAATAGCACAACTTATATTTATTTACTCCCTCCATTCCATATTAATTCATATTTTAGAATGAAAGAAAAGAATGAAGGATGAAATATTTTGACAGATATACCCTCAGTTAAAAATTTGACCAAATCAAAATATCTCTTATAGATTGAAAAATAGAGATATTTAAGGATTCAGTCGGGGAGAAAATTGGTAGAATTAGTGGAAAATATGTAAAACGTCAATTAACTGGAAAAGGGAAGAACATGCTAAAACGTCAACTAATATGGAATAGAGGGAGTATTTATTACTCTTATAACTGCTGATTAATTGATGTGCTAAAATAATTACTAATAATTTATGTGGTGAATTATGACCTCCATATTATTGGAAATTAATGTGGTATATTTGTTGAATTACATTGTAGTAATCTCAAACAAAAGACTAGAAGTTATTGCTAGAGGGAAAAACTGTGTTGCCTTCTCTTCTACAAAATGTGATTGTATTAGACACATCTAAATAAATAGAGTAAATTTATAGTAAATAAATTGATGTTCAATGAAATAATATAAAGAAACATGCTTGCAACTTCAAACAAAATAAAAATAAAAGTGTTAAACTATAGTAAATAAAATTCTATGAATATATTTGCAATATGATTAATGTGCGAGGAAGATTGTACTCGAAGCGCACTAAAGAGTAGCAACAACAACAACAGCAATGGCAACATCAACAACAATCACAACGACAACAACAATAATAATAATAATAATAAGGGTTCGTTTGCTTAAGACTGGGGAGTGTTGGGTCAAATCTGGCCGAGGGAGTTAATGAATGTGCTTTATTGAGATTCGGTCATTTAAATCTACTGAGCTCAATTTTAAACAAATGGACCCTAAATGTTAGAGCATTAGCAATCGGGACCATCGCACATCAAGATCCCTCATCACGAGAAACATTAACCACGACACCGTACAATTTGTATTCAATACCTGCATAATTCTTAGATACACACAATTATGTGCTTAACATTATTCTGGTCCCAATAAATATCAATCTTTTTGGAGTCGAGTCGAAATAATCTTCCAGTGAATGGGGTTCGACCTTTTTTACACGGAGGTTATTCCTGATAAATTCCTCAAGGTTCCATTTGGATGGAGGAATTTGAAGGGTGGATTTTGAAATTCACCATAAAATCCACCCAACTTGCTTGACAAAAAGATCAAATCAAGGAATTTGAAATCCCTCTTAAATTTTAAGTTGATTTTGGATGGGTTTCAATGTCATTCCACAACCTAGTCATTTATAAATTCATCTCACCTCTCTGATATATGTATAGCCACATTATCTCACATATTTCACACACTACACACACACAACACACACACACTTCACAAATACACACACTCTAGACATGCACACACTACACACAAAAATTATGCGCACACACACACTTTTCACACATTACACACACAATACTACTACACGCACACACTCCACACACATATTACACATACCTCACACACACTTCACACACTACATGCACATGCTACACACACTACACATACATACTACACATACTACATACAAAATACACACACTTCACATACATACTACACGCACTTTTATTATCGTTATCCTCTGAAAATGTTGGGAAAATCTTGAAATGGAAGATTTCAAACAATTTAAATTCACTCATTTAAATTTAAACATCCAAATAAGATATTTAAAATGAGTGAATTTTCAAATACAATGAATTATGAATCATATCATTTGATTTCCAAATCCTTCCATCCAAACGCAACCTAATATTCATTATTTGCTCCAAAACACACTAAAACCTATTTAACATTTGTCTGGTTTGATATGCTTCATTGTCTTCATATGCGCTATGAGTTTGGATATTTTCACGAATAATCTTTTTATTATAATCCCAATGACGAAGCGGTTTTAGTTGCACAAGCCTCAAATAGGATGATTTTCTTTTATCTATAATTTTTGAGGAAGTGATTAGAATAAGAAATTATAGTAAAATTACTTTAAATTACAAGTAGTAACGATTAAGAGTGGAAGTGATTATAGTCAAATAGAAAAATTAGAGAGTTTGATATTTAAGCAACTTTTAGCCTATGAACAAGGAGAAAAATCATTTATTTATTCACTAAAATAACAAAAGATCAAAAAGAAAAATCATTTGAATTATTTGACTCATAAGAAATTGAGTACCACACTTGAAAAAAAATATTTCCACAAATCATGTCATTCACAGACCCTAAGGACAACGAATCGTCCAACAAAGTCAAAGTCTATGCTCTAATGAAACTGAGGCAACATGATAATCCTAACTCACTTTGAAAGTATTCTTTAGTTAAAGGATACATCGATGAACTGTGAGTTGCCATAAAGAAAATTTGGAATAATAGACAACTCTCTACTTTCAAAATTAATTGGTTTGTGGAAAGAAATCCACTTACTAGACTACAAAAGAGTCAATGACTTTAATAACGACATGTTTTTTCTAAAAACAAAACTCTCTTTATGTGTAAAGAAATCACAGAAGATGATATGATACATAAAATCTCTTTATTTTCTTACTCCAATGCTTATACTAGCAAACTTGTATAGGCTAGAGAATGAAATAAAATATTTTCAATATTCAATTAGCTAATCAACCAGTGCAAGTAGTTGAGCGGCATGATCAGTTTCTTCTGAAAAATAACACCAAACGCGTTGGGATAAGGAAAATTCCCTAGCCTAAGTATGACGAATTAAATAGTGGAAACAACCCCCAAGAAAAGAAAATAGGATGTGTCTACCCTATAGACGTGGTAATTTATACACCAAGTTATAAGAGATATAGGAGCATAGAGGTTTTTCAATGTGTCTACCCCATATGGACATGGTGGTCATGACATTAAGGTACAAAAGACACCTTAAAATCCTATGAACAAAAGGAAAATAATTGATAAAATTTACTTGAGTGTAGAACACATTTGTATAAAAATTGCTGAGCAATTAACATAAGAGATATATGACGTCCAAAGAATAGAGACTCACTATAAAAGACGGAGATCCTTTCTACTTCATGATTGTGGTTTCAAGTGGAAATAAGTATTTTGTTTAATTTATGAAAATACATTTCTTAATGTTTCAAGAATAATGTGAACGTACATATATTCATCTGTGAGTATAATGATTAGACCATCATTGCATTATAAGTACCAAAATGGCGAGGAACTGTCAAATTCTAAATACTTAATGACATAATGGTTCAAGTCACAAAACCTCTGTTTGTGTCAAGAGTTATCTGAACTTTGTTAAATAAAGACATTTGTGTCAAATATTATCATTTATAAACTAACTATTCAGAATGGAATTGAATATATTATGATACTTCTAATGAATGTGAAAGGAAGAACATCTTAGAGAAATTAATGAGCCAATCTAGTTGTATGTACTACACTACTATGATGATCATTGGATCAAATATTGTCACCCAAATGGACTTTAGGACACAGAATTACATATTATTATCCATAATGGACTTTGGGACACAAACTAATATGTTGTCACCCACAAGGAGCTTTGGGATGCAGACTCATATTTTGTTACCAATAATGGACTTTGGGATGCTGAATCGTGTAGGCTTTGGTACAAGGGCTTTAGATATTCAAATCGTGACATGATGATCCATATTTAAGAAATTGTATAGACATTCTTTCTTTCGAGTGAAATACAAAAGGGATGAAAATCTGAGACAATGTACATTGTCAGTGCTAATTTTATTATAAA
This sequence comes from Ajuga chamaepitys, assembly GCA_958295605.1. Lineage (NCBI taxonomy): Eukaryota > Viridiplantae > Streptophyta > Magnoliopsida > Lamiales > Lamiaceae > Ajuga > Ajuga chamaepitys. The sequence continues at coordinate 31,822,945 of OY282499.1, read as the reverse complement.
ACAATCAATGGTTTCTAAAGTACTAAAAGCACGTCAAACATCTCACTCTGCCTCATTAAATGTTTTAGGGAACATCGTTCATTCTACCAAGCCTATTATTTAGTAATAAGTAGGATCGATACCTAGCTATGCCAGATATATAAGCAATACATTTCATTCTTACAAAAGAACACAATGTAATATTTGTGAACCTATCAAACCAGAAAACGGTCCATTAAGGTATCTATTATTTTGGTAAATGCTTTGACAAACTAATTGATCATCACATTATTATCCACAAGAAATGTTGCATTTGAAAAACTCTTAGAAAATATTATATTGGCTCACTACCCCCATTTCAAAAAATCTATAAGACTTGTTAATGCTAGAGTTTCCGTCAAAATGATTTGTTGACTATTTCTTATCCATCAGGATCAATGTAGTGCATCCTTTAACCCATTTACATACACAAAAAGGTCTTAGATATGCAACCATCAAAAGAATATAGGTGGAGGATTAGGCATTGAAATACGCACTTAAATGCCTATCAAATATGGGGTTATGCAATATCGTTACAACTTTACTTTATTTGTCTCAAACCCACTACTAACCATAATTTATGTGTATCAGTTGGTAACTGGATTTAGTCCAATATTTTTACATTTACACATATTTGGTTATGCAGTATTGTGCCTATTGTGCCCCCACACCGCACCAAAATGAGTCTTTAAAGACGATTAAATATTTATGTTGGATATGGATTCCCAACTATTACCCGCTATCGAGATCTTTTTACCGCAAGATTGTCGAATTATCACTTTAATGAGACAGTCTTCCCGTCCTTAGGGGGAGATGAAAAAAAAAAAAAATCTAAGGGAATAACAGGAGATGTTTCTTAGTATGTCTCAGTAGGATCCTCACACTTCATAATGTAAAGTGAAGTAAAATGAATTATCGATCTTCAAAGTATGGAAGATTTGATTGCTGATGCATTTGCTAAAATTGCTAAAGTGACAAGATCATATATACTAGCAAATGGGTCTGTAAGGTTAGAAGTCCCCAGTAAGAGGCAGATAAAGGTGTTGCGACCACACTTAGTGGAGGTGTGTTTGAGGTCGTGGCTCCCAAAAGAAAATGGGGGATGCCACGTGGTTCGATAAACACCTGCCCAAGGAAGGTGGCAGGATGACACTATTTGAATCATCAATAAAAACAATTACTCTAAAATAATCTCTGATTAATTATGTCCATTAATCATCACTGGAGGACGCTTTGAAGTTTAATATGATTCTAGAGATAATGAGAGTGCATGTGAGTTAATGGAAAAATCTTTCGCGTGCATTGATGAGGTATACATTGTTGTTTAATGAATTATAGAGCACAATAATATTGAGTCACACTCTATTGTAAGATATCAACAAATAACATATTGACCTATATGGAATCAATCCAGTAGAACTTGATTCTATGACAAAAGGACGGGTATTTGGTTTGGTAGTGCTAGCCTCACCAAGTGTAAAGTATGTAGGACGTAAAATATGTTTTGCCAGTAAGCGTAATGAGAAAAATAAATTCATGAGATACAAAATTTACCTTAAAGAACAAGATTTTCTCACAAAGCCCTGAAATTGACTACGAGGAGACATAATCTCTCGCAACGAAAGTCATAACGTCTTATTTATAAGTTTTCCAAAGAATTGAAAATGCAACATATTCATATCTCTTTGGGGATCTTGTTATCGAGCTATGTGAAAGTGTCTGATGGACTCACATTGCCTATATAAGTGACTCTAGATTAGGGAGTGCATTTACAATATTAGATTAGGGAGTGCATTTACAATATTAGATTGAAATGCTCACTTTGATTGAAATAAATCTGGACGAAGATTGTATACTCGTCTAAGTGACTACTTGATAGGGAAAGGAAAGAACAAGTAACATTGCTCCTATGCATTTATAAAGAAAACAAGTTCTATATTTGCCACTATGGTAGCTTATGTTGATGTTAAAGACATAATAGGTACTCTTACAGAAATAAGAGAGACCGTGATGTATTTGAAATTAGAATTGAAATAAAGGATCATGTGAAAACTCGGAACTGTTTATGCCTTGTAAAAAAGAAGACCGAGTTTGTGGAATATTAGTTCCTCAATTTGCATACATCCAAAATATTATCAGGCGATTTAACATGAATAAAGTGCAATCTGTTAATACTTCTATGATAGGTTGAAGTGTGGACATAAGGAAAGATCCATTTGAGTCTAAAGAAAATGACGAAAGAGCTATTGGTAGATGAAATTCTTTACTTAATTGAAATGTGCACATTATTGTACAAAAAACTCAATGCACTCAACCATGTATTATTTTCTCAAAGAACTTGTCGATTATATTTACTCAGGACAACGCAGTATCAGTGGAATGATATCGAATAGTATCTTGACATCTGAAAAGTTGATGCATATTTATTCTTCCCATATTAGAAACAAGAGAAATTACAAATGAAATTGTAAATTGTAAAGGAAATGTCAAATGCTCTCACATAAAGAGACAAAAGGATTACAAAAGAATATGTAACTCCTAAATAAATGTTGAAGCTACCCCCTAGTACGAAATACTAAATACTACTTTGGTTGGTTTAAATGTTGGTTATCTTATTGCCTAATGTAAATGTCATTATTAAACTGATAATGTATTACCATGAGGAACACGACGAAATCTTGAAGATCAACAAATCACAACTATTCTAGGTACCTCATCACATCACTCATGGATGATATCTCAAGAAGTTCATTGTAAGTATTAGTGACTTGCGCTATACCACTGAAGAGCATACTCAAAGTTATGAAGATGAAGTTATTTGCAGCAAACAAATGGATTATGCTACACATCAAAAGCGGCGAGACCAAGCATGTATTGGCAACGTTTTTGTACAACTAGCAACCACATATTTCCTCATGATTTATGAAAAATCAAAGATGTGGAAGTTTATAAAATTCTTCAGATAGATGCGTTGCACTCTTTTTCCCTTCGACCAAGATTTTATTTTCTCATTGTCTTTTGTTACTTGGTAAGATTTTTAACGAGGCAACAAGTTATGCACCAATTCCCCTTTGACTTGGCAGTGTTGAAGGGGAAAAAAAAAAAAAATTAGTGTGCCTTCGTCAAAAGTAATTAATGAAAGACAATTAGGTACTCACTAGATATTATGTAATTGTGAAATCCTTGTATTTGACCCTTTATATAAAGAGAATCTATATATATATAAAAGTAAAATGAAGATTAATATTGTAAAATACTTTTTCCCGCCTAAACTATTATATTAACTATCTAATTCATTCTACTATATTCTACTAAGATTATACATTATTTGTAATCCCTATTAATAGTCCTATTCTTAAATAGTCCTATTAATTAATAGGTTTTTTCTTCTTCTCCTTTTTTTTGTTTTTGGGGGGGAGGGGGGGTTAACTAGCAAACTTTAAATTTGGGAAGGTATAAGTGTTTGCAATTGTTTTTTTTAATTGTTTTCCAACTTATAACTTGTGAAAAAACTTTTAGAGTGTTTGAGAAAATATCTTCAGATTTAATAAAAGTGGTTTTAATAAAATGTTAGGACTCTTTAGAGGGTTTTAGGGGGTGTTTGCATCTACTTTTCCTAAGTATTATTCAGGGGCGGCTCTGGGGTGGTCGAGGCGGTGCCGCCGCACCGGGGACCCCCCCCGGGCCAGGGCCCCCAAATTTTTTTAGTAGTATATATATATATACCTGTACAGAGAAGTTATATAGTAATTATAGATGAATAATTGTATTAATAGGTGATGTAGCTTATTTGGTTGGCCTTGGTAGAGAAAATTCTTGCATTTAGATAAGGTCTCTAGTTCGATGCCTCTCTAGCACTACTTTTTATAGTGTTTTTATACAATATTACCAATCAATATTTTAAGGGGCCTTATTTTATTTTTCACACCGGCCTTTCTAGCGTTACTTTTTTATAGCTTTTTTTATACAATATTACCAACCAATATTTTCAGGGGCCTCATTTTCTTTTTCGCACCGGGTCCCTAGAAACATTGGCCCGGCCCTGGTATTATTCAACTTATAGCTCAAGAAATCCTATTTTGTAATGTTTGCAAAGTCATCTTCTGTTTTAAAAAAAAGTGCTTCCAAGGTAAAAGTTAAAAGAATTTTTTTAATGATTTTCTCTACTCAATGACAAACCTGCAAATAATATGATACTTTTAAAAGATATGAGTGATTTTATACATAAATTATTTAAAATTACATTATAAAAATATAATATATATATATATATATGTAGAATGAAGGGCTTTTATGTCATTTTACTTTTCCCGCCCAAAAGTTTAACATTAATTTAGTAAGGTTTTGTCAATTTTGGTAAGTAATAATTTTCTTTTTTATTTTGTAAAATGCAAATAATTTTTTTATTTTTAATCCGTTTTTATACATAATATATCAAGTTATTCATCTTTTCACGATTTTCAATTTGACATCCATATCATAGATACTAGATTTAAAAATAAATTATTTATTGTTTAATTATTTTGGCTGGATTCTGGTTAGTTGAATTCTTTTAAACTAGAAGAAATTTATTTATTTTATGTGACATGAATTTCTAATATATTTTCTTTGCCTAAGTTACGCCTAGAATAAAATTCACTGTTTAAATAATGAAAGTCTTATTTTATTAAGTTAGAGGAAAAATTAATATTTTACAAACAATTTATTAAATAATTACTTACATCTACTAATATACTCCCTCCGTTTCTTTTTAATTGATTTTTTAGAAAAAAGTGGTTAAGAATTCTATTTTTTTCCAAATATATCCCCAGTAATCTCCTCTCTCTCTCTCTCTGTCTCTCTCATCTATCTCAATTTAGTTTGTAAAGTAAGAAATATTTTGCGATTGACAGGGGAAAAAATTGAGAGAAATTGTAAAGAATAGCTAAAAGATCAATTAATTCGAAAAATCATTAAGAAGCTAAAAGAACAAATAAAAAGGAAAGGAGTATATTATTTATAATAACAAGGTTTGTTTGAGTAGTCACTGGAGTATGGGAACTTAGAGCAAATGTATATTTATATATCATAATTATTATTCAGGTTATTCTTTTATTACTAATTCATATTTTCATAATATGTATTTTGTTAAAATTATTTTGTTAAGTGAGTTACACTGTGCAACCTAAATTATGATATTTGTTACATCTTTCATTTTTTTTAATTGGTTTTTTACGTGATTAACCTCAATTATATTTGTTTTATACTTTTTAATCTGTAAAGTACTTTGTCGTACTAACTAAATTCAATATTTATTTATTTATTTTTTAATTTTTTTTTCTTTTTGCAACCTAAGCAAGAGTTTTTTCATTAATCAATTTTATGTTTAGATAGATATTATATTTGCATTATAAATATAAAATTTATTTGAATAAATTACGGTATCAAATAAAATATAAATATATTTAAGTATTTTTTAGAATTCACACACTTTATATTGTTATTTGAATTATGAATAACTTTTGAATTTTATTTTGTTAATGTTAGGATATATTTAGAAATATTTTGGGTATATCTGATATCATCAAGTAAAATAATATAAGCTGCAAATGAGAATTTAATTTTAGAAAGTAACAAGTAAATAATTATAGTTAGAACTTGAAAGTTTATGTAGACATATTACAAAATCTACACATATATAAAGTTATAAGAAAGTTAATATTGTAAATTGTATTTCCCAATCATTATATTTTGTGTTATTTATGGTTATTTGTACAAATGTGAACTTTTGATTTTTTTCCCTTCTTTCTAAAGAAGTACTTTTCTCAAATTTTAAATACAAATAGTATTTTGTATCATAACCATTTTTTACATATTATACATAAAATTAATTATCTTTTCACGATATTTAATTTAACATACATACCATATAAATAAAAGTGTGATATTTAATAAAATAAAGACAATTTTATATTGATTGGTTAGTTGATTAGATCTTAGCACATATTGTGCATTTTTATTGGTGTCAAATTTAGGATGTAAGAATTAGTTAAATATTTTTTATAAAAAAATCTATTTTTTGTAAATACTTTAATTAATTTATTTATTGTATGTATCTTTCTATCTTATTTTTATTCGGTAAATTAATCTATATATACATGCATATAACTATGCATTTTTGTCACATAAATAAAATGGAGTCAAATATGTAATAAAGAAAATTATTTTCCTCTCCAATTGCAAGTTGGACATTTTCAAGTGTATTATTCATGTATTTGTCCCTAAAGAGTTTATTGTACTATCACCATTCTGTCAGTTTGTTTCTTTCTCAACATTTTTTTTTTTAAAATAATAACAAGTCTTTTGTTGTTTATAATCTATTTTTACATATAGTATATGAAATTAATAAATTTTCACCTGTCTTAAGTTGAAGTAAATTTTGATTTTTTATTGTGGATTAAATTATTTAATCAATTGGCTATTTTTAACAATAACAAATATGAGATTATTTAAAAACAAAATATAATTTTTTTATAAGTTATTCAACTTATTTTTTATTATTTTATAATTATTATTTTAATAAGTTGGCCTGTTATTATATTTATGTTTATTTTAACATATGTAATTAATGAGATTATTTGTGATTATTCGCATATGTTAAGAATGATACAGATTGCATACAGTAACATTTGAGTTAAAAAAAAACTTAATATATGCATTTCTATTGTCATATTTAATATTTATTTTAATTTTATTTCGTAATAATAATTTTTTATAAGTAATAAGTATATATTCAATCCATAAATTTAACGGGAAAAACGAATATTTACGCTATTTAAAATTTTATTATATGATAATTCACATTTTGAATTATTTATTTTATCGAGTGTACAAACTTCATATTTTAAAAATAACATCATATAGTATTTAATTTTGTTAAAATATATTATAGGGTCCTTCTATAATACACCTAGTGTATTAATACACCTAATCATGATAACCCTTGGATCTTCTTAATGCAATCTTAGCCATTAAATTATTTAACCACTTACCTATTCAATAGGTATCAAGATTCTAATGACTTAAACAAATAATGTTTTATTATTATTAGTAGTAGTATTTCATATTTTACTTCTTAATTTTATATTCAATTAAATAATCATAGGATTTTAATAAACTATTTTCATTCATTTAATATTTTTTAAGATATTAATTATTTTGAAAGTTAAAAATATTTACTACACGGTTAATATTTACTTGAAAAGTATTTTTATTTTGTAATTTTGATTAATTTAAATAAGTAAGGTATTAATTACTTTGAGAAGTATAAGTATTTATTATGTGCTTTATATTTACTGAAAAATATTTTTAATTTTGTAATTTTAGTTAATTTGAATAAGATCTAGTTTATGGATTGAATAATTTTATACATATATTTCTTTTATAAAAAAAGATACATTTTAATTTACAATATCTTAGATTTTACGTTATCATTATGGAGTTATTAAATACTTGTTAACTTTTAAATATAAATTTCAGATTCATATAACAATTTTTTAAGTTCTTATGTGAAAATTCTAAAATTTATTTTCAAATATTTTCTTATGGTAAGATAATCTAAATTATTTACACAGTTTATTTTCTAGATATACCTTCTGATCTTAACAAAAGTTATCAATCTTGTTCCAAATTTTTCGTTAGAATTATTTCGCTTCGTAGCATCTTGGTCTGCCGTTTCAGAATATTTTAGAATAAATTTATATATTTTACCTTATAATATTTCAAATTAGGGTCAATTACATAAATCAGCTTGTACTATACTCATTTTGTTACTTTGGAACCTAAACTTTTATTTTTACCCATTACAACTTGTACTCCACTTCTTTTACAAAATTGCAACCTCCAATGACAATTTCCGGCAAGAAAATAAAATAAATTAAAAATTATAAAGTTATTTTCTTAATATCTAAAATTATTTTTAAACTCTAAAAATTAATTTAAAATATCTTAAAATTAACTTAAAACCTTGGAACTATTTTTACAAAATTTAATTTTATTTAAAAAGTTTAAAACAATTTATAAAAAATATATAAATAAATAAAAAATCAGAAAATTTTTTTTTTTTTAAAAAGATAGTTAATTCTCTTACATAAAATCTACATCTGTTAATATTGACATGTTAACAATAGCATATTAACATATATCCACGATAAGTGTACGATACTATTCCATAACTTATTGTCATGCTTCAATTTTATTTGTATTACAATTGAATTAATTAAACATCATCTAACATCTATCAACTCCTACTCTCTTTTTTTAACTAACGATAACCGAATCATCTACATAGTGTTTGTTAATAATTTTACGTAGTCGACCTAAAAAATAAAAAAGAACTATAATATCATATCATTTTTGTATTCTTCCTTCAATTTTAATACAATATACTGATACAATATTGCCAAGTTTAAAAGAAGTATTATTAATTTTTTTAGGGACAAGAAGTATTATTAATAATAATATTATATAAAGCTAGATTGTTTTTTGACACAACATGGATTCATAAGTTTACTCATAAATATTTTATATTTTATAAATAACCTATAAACTCGTAACTCGTAATGAGATGACATATTTTTATTATATATACGAAACTGCATTAATTATTTTGAAAAATAAAAATGTATATTAGTTATTTATTATTATTTATGAAATATTTTTTTCATGGTTGGGATTGTAAGAAAATATCAATATTAATCCATTATTAGATCTATAAAAAAATTAGGTAAATGTGTTATGGGTCATACACAATTGATTAAAAACAAATAAGAAATTACTTATTGCTAACCTACTATAATAGGTAAAAGATATAGGTGTATTATAGAACTATCCTATATTATAATATTAATATACTTATGAATAAGAACTCTAATTATTCCATCTATTTTTGTTGTTTTATACTTTTGAGTTTCTCCTACAACATTTATAAGCTATAAATGATTTTGGAAAAGCTAGAAAAGCGGTCTAAAACCCTCCTCCTTTCAGTAAACCCTTCTTCTTCCGAACGTCTGCAGTCATCTTTGCATCTGTTCTTTAATTTGAGAGAGATGGTAAGTAAACGACAAAAGTTGGCGAAAAAGCGGTATAAAGAAGCACACCCGGAGCTCTTTCCCGCGGCAGAGCCAACGCCGCCCAAAGATCCCAACAAGAAGAAAAACAAGTTCAAGCGTAAGAAATCAGATGCCAATGATCCTAACCGACCCAAGAAATTATCGCACAAAAAACATCCGCTTAGGGTGGCCGGGATGAAGCCAGGTGAAAGCTGCTTTATATGCAAAGCGCCCGACCACATTGCCAGAAATTGCCCTAAGAAATCCGAATGGGAAAGGAACAAGGTTTGTCTTCTATTTATTCAAATTTAATTACTTTATTAGTAGAAACTAGGAGTTTGTGTTCTACAATTTAATTTGTGTTCTATTTCTTTTGGTACATCTCTAGTAATATAATTTTATTCACATCTATCTTATTTTTTTATGAATAACCATAGTGTGTATTTGTCTTCCTATTCCCTATCTCGACTGTTTGACATTTTACATTTTATTATTGTGAAAGAGATAAAGGTGTACATGCATATACATTTCCATTTCCATTTATTGGCAGTTTGTGGAATTAAGCCTATGTACAACTTCACTGATTTTCTTTTCATAGTATTGGAGTTTGATAATAGAATTTGAATTTGCTGTTTACTGGGAGTAAGCAAGCTCATAGCTGTTGATAATGTCTGTATTGTTGATATCGTATATGTAGATTTGTTTGTCTTGTCGGCAACGTGGCCACAGTCTTAAGAGCTGCCCCAACAAAACAGAGGAGTTTACAGATAAAAAGCTGTGTTATAATTGCGGGGAAATGGGGCACACGCTGGATAAATGCCCACAGCCTCTTCAAGATGGTAATTTCTGCTATCTGTTTAGATTTGATGATAGATATGCTCCGTTGTATCTGCTCCGTTGTATCTCTTCATTTTGTTGAGCATATTCTAGTGCTTAGTTAAAATAGGTCTATTTGTATTTTATGATAAGATAACATAGACGCGATTATTGAAGCTTATAAAGAGATAAGGGCAAACATAAGATGATTAACTTCAATATTGTTGAATAGCAATGCTACCATTCTCTCTAAACTTCTTGCCTTGTATGGCTCACTTTAGAATCTGACTGTTGCAAAAACTGTCCTTTGGCTGCTAGTACTCGCTGATGCCAATTTACCTTAGTTGGCTGGGCATTGATTTTCAGGCTAGCTGGGTCTGAGCGGCTGTAGATGATGATGATGATGATGATGATGATGATGATGATGATGATGATGATGATGATGATGATAATAATAATAATAATAATAATAATAATAATAATAATAATAATAATAATAATAATAATAATCAGCTGCCTGGTCGGCACCTAGGCTGCCAGTGTGCGTCTAGTGCCTTCCGCCTCTCCCCAAACACATTTTTAAGGATCTTGGAAGATTTTTAAACTTTTTCTCTGAAGAACACATAAATAAGCTATGTCTTTTTAGTGGGAACTTCACTTGAGAACGTATGGCTTACACATTAAACATCACACAGAAGAAGACAATTAAGTTCTGCTTCTGATCAGACTCCAACGGCTCACTGGTCGCTGCAAAAGTGGAGGCTGATGATGATATTGACCTTGATAATTTTTTGCTTGTGCTTCTTGTTTTGGCCTTTGATGATCTTTATATGTTCTTATATTTAGAATTCTGATTGTCATTATGCTATATAGGGCTGTTAGTATTCTAATAATAATGTTTTCATATTCTTTTTATTGCACTGTTTGTTAAAGAGGCACGCTTGTGCCTGGGTTCTAAGAATACCTTTGGGCCTAACAACTATGTCTACTATGGCTCTTCCAAGAAATGATACTTCAAGAAGTTCAAATATTCCAAATCGATGGTTGGGATTTTATAGGTTTTCTGCTAATGTTAACTAGTGGCTCTAAAAAAATAGTGGATACATATGTTCTCAATTATCAGTTTAGTTGTAACTACTAAGGTTAGTTATACATTCCCTTATACTCCCTCTTAGAAATCTACCAAGCATATTTAAAGGTATTAGAAAATGAACTTACATGTTCGTTTATCGAGATGAATTCATACTAGTAACCAACCCATTTTCTATTGTCAACCATGTATCATATTATTCATAAATTAAAATGCCTGCTGAAGCCGGAATTATTGCTACGTTATGATCCTCAGTATTTTGTTTTAAACTGGTTTGGTGGTGCAGGTGGAACGAGATATGCCAATTGCTTTATATGTAATGAATCTGGTCACTTGAGTAAAGATTGCCCCAAGAATACCCATGGAATATATCCAAAGGTACAATGGTTTGCATATTTCAGAAGTTACATGCTTATTGTGTCTTGTATTTGCGTACACGGTGGGGCTGCAATTACTTGTAGGCCTTTGGAACTCAAATTTACATGAACCATTGATTCTACCAGTGTTCTGAAGGCCCCCTGGCTCTAGTTATACCTTGACACCCCCCTTCCTTTTCTTTTTCTTTTTTTTTTTCTTAATTCAAATTGGGCCTGCCTAGCTCCTATGCCAGGACACGGTTAGGTGTTAGTCCCTAGTTTTCTGACACATCAGACCTTCTTGTATGTTCATTTCTACTCGAACTTCACATTATTAATCCTTGCATTGGTGATTTAATTGACGAACTGCATAATTTGACACAGTTGGATGATATAGATTCGTCGGCCAGAGAATGCTTCGTTATCAACAATTCCCTATAAGAAACTCGCCTAGATAAAGCAGAAACCATTTTCTAGCAACACTTGATAGGGTTGAATCTATCCTCATAAACCAGAGCATTTCTCTTTCTTCTCCTTTTGTTCTCATTCAGGGTGCAGGTTTTTCTATTGTTAATATTATCCTCTCTTACTCGTGCATGCATCTATAATTTGCAACTGTAAATCATTGGCCAATACATGGCTTCAAGGTTATGTGGTGATAAGCACCTCGTTGGTGTACATAGGGATAAGGTATTTATGCATCTGCCTAATCCCTCAGGCACAATTCTGTTTCTCAGCCATGGCCGACGGTTTAATTTAACTATTGACTCGGTTCCCTATCGGAACCGTAAGCCTTTACGTTCCTGATTCTGTCTCAGTCCCCTGTGGTTTGGACCTTGCATCCTCTCCCCCCTTTTTGTAATATGGTATTCTTTGGTTATGGAAATGTTCAATTTAAATTTACAAAAAAAAGAAAGAAAGAGCCCAGAACCTCCAGTTCCACCCCCGTGGTCATGGAACTGCCGGTTCTGCAACCCTGGAACGGCAGTTTCAGAATTGTGCCCACGTCTCTACGCCAATGGAATTTGTAAATACAAGTGGTAAAGAAAAAAATCTGGAGAATGTGTATCTATTTAACAAATATGAGATGGAAACTGAGGCAGTATGCTTTGTTCCTCTTATGTGGCATGTGTTAACTAGCACACATTTCACGTGTTTCACGAAATTTGCAGGGAGGAAGCTGTAAAATCTGTGGTGGTATAACACATCTAGCAAGAGACTGTCCTAATAAATTCAGCAAAATTTCTGGTGCAGCTGGTATGCTTGGTCAATCTGGTATGTGATGTCCATTGCTTTTTCATGAGCTCGTTCTTTTTAGAGTTTCTGTACATCCTATGCATATAAACAGTAGATATGGCTTTGGACCCTTTAATAATCGCCACTTTTATTGTTAGTTTTTTAATAAAAAGGGACAAAACAGTGGAAAGCTTTCTTTAAAAAAACCATTTTCTCCATGTTTCCTAAAGCTCGAGACACTGGATTTCTTGAGCCAGGCGCAGGGAGGGAAGACATAAACTGTGTCTTCTGTAGAAAGGATATGTTAGTATTTTTCTTTTTCTTTCTTAAAAAAACAAGTTGCTCGATTCCATTTTACCATGCTTTAAATAGCTGGAGAGTTTTTGCTCTCCTTTTCAGTAGAGTGCTTGCTTCTATAAATTGTATCATCTCACTTGTATAAGATGAGTATTAATACTGTGTTATGCACTTCATTGTGTATTTAACTCTAATTTACAAATTTTGAAGTCACTGAATGTGGTGATATGGGGGAAAAAGTTGATAATGAGTAAGTGGATATGTAATATGTCGGTCTATATAAAAGAGACCCCCTCTGCCTAAGAAAGTAGATCACTTTTACAAAGGTACATCTTTTTATTTTTAACCAATTTGGTGAAGGTTTGTCCCTCTAAATTTTTGACAGAGGTACTGCATTTCATTATTGAGGAATGATGTGGTTGATGTAGTATGTTATTTCAAACAGTGTCAAAATTGATTAATTTCTTTAGTGCTTTATCGTGTCACTTCTATCTACTTAATCGTGTGTGGTTTAATTTGTGCAGCTTCAGGTTATGAGCAGCCCAATCGGATCACCAAGTTCTGTAGTGGCGACGACCTTGAAGATGACTTTGTTGCTGCTGTTGTTCCACCTGATGAAAAGAATAAAGATGTAAAGACCAAAAGAAAACAAGCAGCCAAAGTTGTTAATTTTGTTGCTTGATCATTCTGATGGCTTTGGTTGGCATTGTTTGTAATTTCCCCCCTACTTGTAACGCCAGATAGTTAGATACATGTGTTTTATATGAACTCCTTGACTCGTTTTAATGTTGTGTTTTATAACATCGTTTTAGACGTATACTAGAATATAGCAATTTCGGTTCGACATGGTGATAAACTAGAACAGATTTATGAAGAAGCAGGTTACGGAAGACAAATCAAAGAAATAGATGTCAAATAATTTGACTTGTTGACGGAAGTAAAATGACTCAGCATTCCCTCCCTTGACGCCAAGCACCGTCACAAATGCAACTAACGTAAGGGGCTAAGTGATTGATCTTCGCTTTTGTAACATATTAGCTCAATTGCTCCATCATGCAAATATCTCACAAAATATAAATCTTACAATCAATGTGCTTGCTTCTTCCATGTATCACTGGATTCTAGGAGTGTTTTATTGTTGAGTTGTTGACACACTATTTTTGGCACCCATTGTTGCTTGAATTGCAGCTCCTCAAGAATCCTCCGTAGTGAAGTAGCTTGGCATGTACAATCTGTTGCAGCAACAAATTCAGCTTTTGTACTTGACAATGTGACAATTGGTTGCTTCTTAGGAGACCATGAAATAGCACCGGTGCTAAACACGAACGCATAACCCGAATTGCTCTTCCAATCGTCTTTGTCACCTCTTTAATCTATGTAGCCATGCCGTGATGTTGATTTGACATCGAACTGGAAAGTAGGCTAAGAACTTGGTGCTCCTAATGCCACAACCAACCCGATATTGTCGAGCCTTGCCACATGAAAAAGAACTTCTACATAGTCAACCCCATACTGCTTTTATCCCTTGGCCACCAAACGCACCTTGTATTAATCAATTTCATGATTTTCTTTCAACTTCGTCTTAAACCCCACTTTACAATTTTATGTCCATCCGGAAGATCTATTAGCTCCCAAGTATCATTTTTCATTGGCATTTATTTATTCATTTATTGCTTTTCGCCATTTTTCTTCTTTAAAAGCATTTTCAAAATTTGTGGATCACAATCTGCAAAGAAAGCAAAATGAGTATTTAGATTATCAATTCCAGTTACCACATAATCTTTCATCCAAGCAGGCCTTTTTTCTGACATGGGGAGTTTTCTTCTTCATTGCCTCCCGATAACATTGGTGGAGTCTCAGAGACTGTATTTGATGAGCTTTCAAATGCAGAAGTTGCTGAAATCTGCTCACTTTTAGTATCATGATCATATAAAGCTTGAGTATGCTGCTGCATATTCCAATCTCAAGTGTTCAGTTCATACAAAATGACATCTAATCACAATCTTCTTTGCGAGTGGATTAAATGATATATATGCAATGCTTCACTTTCACGGAGGAATACACATTTCTCCAATTTGTCATCAAGCTTCTTGCTTCTCACATTAGGACATGTCCATAAGCGATACATCCAAAAACTGTGAAGTGATCAACATCTGGTTTTATCCCACTCCAAACCTCTCCTGATATCATATTTCAAACGAATTATGTTCAAATCGTTAATACTCTATTACCCGTTTCAAGCCAAAAAGTTCTTAGGACGTTGCTTCTTGATAACAAACTTTGAATATCTGAAACACCATTTTGTTGTGGTGTATAAGTAGCAGTGAGCTCTTTCCGAGCGTCATGCTCTATAGAATAAGTTTCAAAATCTTTTGAGCAATATTCATAGCCACGATTCGTTGTAAGAGTTACAATGCCCTTTCCAACTTCATTTTCAACTTGAGCTTCAAAAATTTTAAAGATAAAAAAGCTTTTGAATTTTCCAGTAAAAAATAAGCCCACGATTTTCAATAGAAACCGTCAATGAAAGCAATCAAACACTTTTTTTACCTCCATTAGATAATGGCTTTATTGGGCCACAAATGTTAAAGTCTATTAGCTCCAAGACTTCCTTTGCTCTCCGTGACTTCCCTGTAAGAAACCAAGAACAAGGTTGTTTTCTAACAACATATTCTTCACAAACTTGGGAAAGAACAACAATTTGAAAAGGCTTGTTACCATGTTCTTTTCTACCAGAGTCTTCCATCTGCCAAAACTCAAGTAACCATAGCAAAAATGCCACAACCATAAGGGGTCTTCAATTTCAGCTATCAAACTGGATTGAATGCTTTTAATCCTTAATGGAAATAACCTTTTTGAGTTCATATGAACAAGGGTTAAATATTTAAATCGACATGAACTATGCAGGTTTTGGCAATTCAGTACCTAAACTTTTTTTTCACCGATTGCAACCCGAAGTATACGAGTTCGACAAGCTGCAACCCCCGACCATTTTTTTCGGCCAAATGTTACTCACTTGACCCGCACATGCTTAATTGGGGCTTTGTTGTTATTATAATGATATCTGGGGCAATTTTGTAAAAAATAAAACCTAAACACAAGGACCTAAACATAATAACACCATTTTCTCCATTTCCTCCATTGAAGCTCTAAAATCCATGAACGGATCGGTCGATTCCATCGACATGATCTTCACGCCCTCCTTGTACGGAAAACCGTGCGATTTCACTTTTTCTAAGATCGAACTCGTTTCTCCAGGCTCGAAGAACAGCCTATCGGATCTAATCCCTCCGATTACCGTTTCTTCAAAGATCTCGTTATCCTCGATTGAATCTAGGGTTTCGGTGAATTCTGATGCAGATTTGTTATGATCAATGTGGACTGAATTCATTGTACTATAGATGTTGCTGTTATTAGTGCGGAATAAGAGTATTTTTGGATTGTTACCACAGGTCGCCGCCACGGTGGCAGCGACGGATTTGAATAGAAATGGAAACTTCATTTTGATGAAATGAGAGAGAAATGAAATTTTGGTGTAATAAATTGGCGGAGTAGTAAGATTAGGGTAAAAACATCTTGTGGTGTTATTACGTTTAGGTCCTTGTGTTTAGGTTTTATTTTTTACAAAATTTTCCCAGATATCATTATAATATCAAAAGAGGCCCAATTAAGCATGTGTAGGTCACGTGAGTGACATTTGGCCGGAAAAAATGACCGGGGGTTACAACTTGTCGAACTCGTGTACTTCGGGTTGCAATCGATGAAAAAAAAGTTTAGGTACTGAACTGTAAAAAAACCTGCATAGTTCATGTTGATTTAAATATTTAACCCTACGAACAATAGCAATAAAACCTCTAACAACATCATAAATTTCATATGCACAATCCTTGATAGTAATAAAACAACATTTTTGTTACTTCTCAAGCCAGGAACATACAATACATTAGAAATCGCTATGCATAAATCCATTCTTGGCTCTTATCTTAATATGACCTTTCCCTATCACTTGCATTGGACAATCACCAAAAGCCACAGTAAAACGAAAATCTTCATTGAATTAAGAAAATGAAGACTTACTTCCACTCATATAGTTACTATAACCCGTATCGAAATACCAAGTACCTTTCTGAACAACCATCAACAAGGTTCTTGCTTCCTCATTTTCTGCAAAATTTGCATTCTCTTAATTTTCTTTGTCATCGGGTAGTTTAGTTGTAGCCCCCCAATTCCCATTACAAAATCCAGTACTACTTTAAGAAAGTTAACTGAAACTTGAGCCATTTTTTTCTATCCCTTTTACTTCCTTTCCCTTTTCCTCAATAAATTATTTTAAAAACACGTGAACAGAATTAGAGTGCACACAGAAGACTCATAATTAAGGATAATCATACCTAAGTATGATTACAATTAAGTATACCCACATTTATCAACTATTTAATAATTACTACGTGATGAGTTAAAAGCTAAGTTCAGATTTTCTTATTCATTTATTTTCTTATACAACCATAATACAAATATCATAACTTGAATCCCGACGAGGCACTCCATGACGATAACATCTCTGAGCCCTTTAGCTGGCATTACCTGAAAAGTAATTTTTTGGAAGAAGCATGAGTTTTTTATTCAGTGGGTAATACTATTTAATATCAAGAAATTTGATCATATACGCATGTCATTTTTACTTCACTTGTCTCCCTACCCATATTGGTCAGACTTTCGACACATTTGCCTCCCTCATTATTAACTCATGTCGGGTAATAATCGGAATATATTACCCATATCTCCTCGATAACCATCACATACAAACATTGTAAATAAAAAAGGTAATAAATAACATTCCTTAACTTATTACCTGTTTTGATTCCTGAGATGCTGTGGGAGAAGTCCAAGGTAGTACAATCAACTATGCACATATGATCTCGTATCTTATAAATATCAGTCCATTACTCTTGGCTTGGCATTCTTTATCATTTACATGTTTATCTTTCACTTTCATGCATATTTAGACCATTTAATAATCCAGTTTCACATATCTTTACATGTTTTGTAATAATCTAACAATTTAATTGCATAGCTTACACCTTAAGCATAAGTTGCTCACAAGTAACACATAATTTCTCAATATCAACTCGAAATCACCTACGGACCTAAAACCATAAGCTTTCTTAGCCATATTCATTTTCATAAACAATATCATCACGTAAAATATGTCAATCCACCTTAGTTATACTTGACACCTGTATCACTTTAACTAGCATAATAGCCGTGGTCTTTGTATAAACCGTAGTGTTTTATATTTTTTTTTGCTAAAAGACTACGGTTTCACAAAACCGTTGTCGTTTAACTGTAGTCGAATACTTATTTTTCACTTAAGGACAACGGTCAATACGTCCGTTGTTGAAAGGGCGTTGTCAATATATTTTTCAATGGATAATTTACAAGAATTATTTTGTGTGATCAACGACAACGGTTATGGTAACCGTTGTTAATCGAGCGTTGCCATTACTCTTCGTTTACTTTTTAAATACGTATTTACTAGATTCAAATGCTTTTTAATGTTTTACAATTAAAAAATATTTATTATTAATTTTTTTTAAATGTTCTTTCCTTTTGATGTCTTTTATTGGCCTATCTAGTATTTCGAATTTAGTTGTACAATTTTTTTTCTATGTATATTTTTGTTTTATATTCATTACGAGCTATATATTTAGTTTATGCATATATTAATATATTAAAAAATATTAAAATTTACAAATAAATATTAGTTCCTTTTAATATCCTTTTTAAAATTTATGTGAAAGATGTTCGGCCCAACTAAACTGCACAATGTGAAAGATGTTCGACCGAAATAGGAGCCAAATCACTACAAGCACTAGTAGAAAATTGGCCTATTAGGACACCTATATTAGGACACTTTCACGTAAAAAGTCCCATTTGCACTACTAGATATACGGTTATAGTATCGAAAAAAAAAAATCCAATACTAAATATACTTATTAGTATCAGTTTTTTAATATCCGATACAAAACTCATATGACCTAAAGTATTTGTTTCGGAAACTAATATTCCGATACTAAGCACTTTTAGCATTGATTTTATTTCCAATACGAGATATTTTTAGTGTCAAAAGATTAAATTATTGACACCAATAATTTTTAGTATCAACTAATTTTTCGATACTAATTATTTTCCCCCATTCACAAACAGGTCCCACCCAAAAATACAAAAGAATATTTAAAATTTCATAAAAGAATTAGGGGGCGCGGCCGCGCGGGTGGTCTAATTTGGTTCGAAATATTAACACATTGAATTTTTTTAAAGAAATAATAATCTCAGCACCAAACCAGTGAAGAAAAACAAAGAAAGAAAGAAAGAAAGATGAGAGAAAGGGTCGTAGGTTATCTTCTCGCGAAGAACACCAATTCGAGCGCCTTTTCACATCTTATTTCCGCTTATTGATTTACACACCGCTTGTCTGCCCATCATCAATCTCACTCAAAGCCTTGTCGATTTCGTCAAAGTAAAAAAAAAAGGTTTGATTTTTATTCTTGGAATTTAATTTTGAGGGTTTTTTTTAGTCTGTATAATTTCTACACACGATTCATATACTCTTTAATCTCTACAGAAGGTAGAATACTTGAATCAAGTGTGCTATAGTCGAGATTGTATTGTACTTGAATACGAGGTCGAAAAAAGTGCCTGTTTATTTTGCCAATTTGTCTACTAATTTTAGGTTTCCTTTGTTTTTGTGTTCTTGGACTTTGGTTCCTTAAATCTGAGATGCTTGCTCTGTTAAAAACTATGACAAGAAATGGAATGAAATTAGTTGTCTCAATTAGACTCTATGAAAGAGCTTTGCTACTACGAAAATGGTGCAGTAATTTTATGGTGAAATTGGGACCGCCACTCTTATTCTCATATGTAGTAAGATATTTTGGATTTTTGCTATACCTCAGTGTATAACATATTAGGGTAATATCGACGGGGTAGGATATAATTAATAGATAATTTGATGAAAGTTTGTGTCCTGCCTTAACTTACAGAATAACCAGGAATATAAATATTTATACTATTTCTCTCAATAAACCTCTAATACTTCAAACTTCTCCCAATGGCTAAAAATAAATATTTTTTGATTTGGAGTACTCTTTTTGTTACTGTAGGGCATTGCTTCACCCTTTCTACTTGGTTTTAGTGATTAGTTTGAAATGTGACGCTTGTATTGATGGAAGTTATGTACTAGTTTAACTTGTGATCTTTTTATTTATGGAATTTTTATGTCTTCTCAAAAGAAAGGTTGTTCTCTTTAGGTGTGATTGGGTTGATATGACAAGAGGTATTAAAGAGGATATAAGCTTTACTCTTGTAAATTTTAAGCACTTATGGAAGACAAGCGGAATATATGTGCTTTTATCTCAAGTCTTTGAATCGGAATATCATTCGGACCCGTTGAATGGTCAATCATTTAGTAAAGTTGCTGAAGTAAATGTCATAGATATTTGGTTTTCATCATTGCATACGTTTAAATGTGTGACTCAGTCTAGAATACCTCTTGTGTAAATTATATGAGTCTGGTGTACCTCTTGGGTGACAGATGTTAACTTCGTTATTGAGATCTAATATCTACTATGTAAATTATATGAGTCTGGAATACCTCTTATGTTTGGTCATTGCTAATTCTTGAAAAGTTGCCGACTTAATATTGTCGGTTGTTTCTAATTTCTATTTCTTACTCGTTCTCTATTTCTATATATCAAGTTTATAAAGCCTTGTTCATTATAGCTATCAATGTGTTGTGCCCTCTCTTTAATAGGTATGCATTTTTATTGAACAAATGCTTCGGTTGCTCCATGATTGTGGTTTGCCTTTGGAGAATGTTGACTTCATAAATTCCGATGGGAAAGACCATGAACAAGCTTATCTTGGAGGTTAGTTATTCATTTAGGTGTCAAACTCTCTTGGTAAGTCTATGGAAGATTAGCGGCAGGTTCTCCATGTTTCAGTGGAATTGTGTGCTAGTGGCAAGCTCTTTGATCGGATTATTGCGAAGGGGCATTACTGGGAGCGCGCTGCAGCTGGGCTGTGCCGGCAGATTGTGACAGTGTGCATACCTGTCACTCTATGGGGGTTATGCATAGGAATTTGAAGCCAGTTGATTTCTTATTTTTGCGTTCGACTAAGGATTCGCCTCCCAAGGCTATTGATTTGGGTTATCTGTGTTTTTCAAACTAGGTAATTATATCTTTAAACTGTAATACTGTAGTATTTTTCATATCTTTATCTTTGAGTAAGAAATGAATTCAAAAAATTGGAACTTTTTTGTTAGCCTAGAGAATGAGCAGGGAATATTTGATGTTGTTTTACAAGGGCACCTCAATTTTGTTTCAGATCATGGGAAACAATTGGTAAGATTGTTCCTTTATTCAAATTATTTATAAATGTAGAAGTTCAGGAATCATCCTAGAAGTGATACTCATCACCTTTACCACATACCCTCTGTCTTTTCTGTCATAAATTTCCAACAATTGTGTTTTTTATTTGTTCAGAGGGAAGGCTTGCTCAAAAAATACGGTCCCCCCTCTCTCTGCTATTATTTTATAATGGCTTCAAAATTTAGAAGCCCTCAAAGCAAGCCTATGATGGATAGTGCGTTTAGTTGAGTTGCATATTTTATGTTTTTACAAATTTACAAATTCTTGCGATGGAGAATTTGGTTCGGTGTTGTCCATATAATAATTCGATTAATGTTAAGCCTACATTTTGCAGGACACACATTATGGAGAACGATGCAATAGCTCTAATGGATGATTTGCGGTGGAAAAGAGCTCATGTATTTAACCATTAGATGGGTGAGTATTTGATATTGAATTTTAGATAGCATGATTGACTATAATCAGCTGCAACTTGTTCTTGATTGATGTTGAACTTTACAAATGTTTATTTATGAAATTAGTATATTATCGACTTGCTTACCACGAACCTGACGCTCTCGTCAGTTGCCAAATTTTTGCATCTGGTTTTATTAATTTTCGAGATATGTTATATTGGTGAATGTAATTTGATTTCATTGTTTGATGAGCTTAATGATTTCTTAATAATATATAAAGGTGCTACAATTGCTTGGAAGCTTGCTGCCATGGTACCTGAAAGAGTATTATTTTTTCTTTGTTTAATGTAACTGGTGGAATCCAAAGTTATGAATATGTATTGGAGAAACTAATGTATTGTACAATTGGGAGTCATATATATTATGGGTTATGTAGATTTATTCTAAACTTCAATTGCATAAGTTAATTTGGTTTTGTTTCCATCTTTATGAAATTGTGCTCGGCACATTATTTTCTATTTCCGACATTATATCTCCATCTCCATTTTGGTCTTTATTATTTATTTTACTTGCCTTCCTTGTTATCTCTGTTGTAAAATTCTTCGAATAACTCTGGCTAGTTCCCTCCTAGGCACTAGGCTTCCATTGACCACCTATTTTTTTCGGTTTATCCTCGCCTAACTAAGTCCACGACCGCTCAGCCTCACCTAGGCCCCGATTGGTTGCTAAGCCACTGTCTTTCGGCCGTCTAGTGCCTAGCTACTTTTACAACGTTGTTTTTTGATACACGTGTTCATGCATGCATTTTAGGTCATATTAAGTGTCATTTTAATGACATTTGCATATATATTCGGCCGTGTATTGTTCATATTTGTATTATGGGACCATTTAATGTGTTTGAGCTCGTTTCAGGATAATACAGATAATATAAGACCAAAATCAAGTCTCGAAGAAGTACGAAATGAAGAATCGAGCCAAGGATGAAAAAGGGTGAACATGCTTCGTGCCAAATATCGCGACCGCGAACCAAGGACGCGGCCTCGAGCAATCCGCCGAAACACAGAGGCTAAAAAGCTTCAGCAGAGGTTCGCGATCGCGAATTGAATTGCTGCCCTAGTTGAATAAAGGGTTCGCGGTCGCAACTCAGTTTCGTGACCGCGATCCGATACTCTGTTTTTAATTCTGAAACACGTTTTTGACCATTTTTTAGCCCACCACTTTCTCTTCTATATATATAAGGTCAATTTCGAATTTGGCCTAACCAAGCACCTATTTTTCACACACATTCAGCCACCACATTGGAAGTAAGGAATTGGAGGAGGGTTGAAGATCAAGATCATCAACTCAATCTTTTGGTTCATTCTATCTTATTTTAATGGCTTTGATTTTCACTTGTTTTATCTTTGTAATAATTGATATGAGTGGCTAGCACTCTAGTTTCAGCCCTTGATCATTAGTTGAACCTTGGATTTATGATGTTTATGTAATTTTTATGGTTATTAGCCGATTGGATTATGTTTTGGAATGTTCTATATTATTTGGGATTGTTGATTCACACTTATGAATTGAATTGTGGTTTGATCACCCATTTGGATATTTGTTTGTTTGTTGCTAGAGTTGGGTTTATAATCCGTAATTATTGTAAGTCCGATTCCTATGTAGCGAATAATAGATTTATTCTATTGAGGATAACATAGAGTTCGACCACTAAAATCGGGCTTGTCAGTTTTATGTCGTATCTACTTCATTGTCTTGATTCTTAATGCATTTGACTATTGATTCTTAGAGAGCTTGTTTTAGGAATTGATAAGATCTTGTTTTAATTAATTATACTTAAGAGACAACAAGATTAATAGAGCTTGTTATTAATCTTGGAGTAGGGATTCTAAGGCTAAATCAATCGGGTAGTAACATCAATTATATAGATTATCCGGGCATAGGGGGTGATCAAGGGTTGAATCCTTTTATCATTTATAAAACCGAAAATCATTCTCTTATCTTTGTTTACTTGAACTGTTAATTTGCTAAATACTTTTAGTAATTGTTATTTGAGTTGCTCAATATAAAATTAGGTGTTAGTTGTGATTCCATCAAAATTACCCCCACTTCTTTATTGTTTATTAGCTTATTTATATTATATTGCTTGATCATAATAGTTTAATACATAAAACAAAATTGTTTGACCGTTCCTCGTGGGATCGACCCTTATTTACCACTCTATTAGTTAGAGTAGTAGATCAAGGAAAAATATATTTATCTATATTAACTTAGTTGATGACTTAATTTCTTACACTTTGTATAGAGGTGTACATTTACTCTTTAAATTGCAGTAGGATCCTAAAATCATTCTCCCATCATCTTGAGACTAGATCGATTTGAATTTACTTAATTTGAAGAAATTTATTATCCAATATGTTTCTTTTGTCAGGCATGAAAGCGACTTGTGTAACTGGTGTGGTTCTTAATTATAATCTCCATTTTTTTCCTTTGCACATTATGCACTTTAAGTGATTTTTTGTTGCTCCACTTACTTAATTTGAATACAAGTATAGTCCAATATATTTTTTGCTTTTGTACTAATGTCTATTTTATCATATGTTTATGTATTTAGGATATGGATATTGACTTTGTAAGGGAAGCTTTTATGTCTTCTCGTGTATCCATTCAAGGGATTAATGCATGACGAAATCAAGTGGAGCCTTAACTTGTAAGGTTGAGACTATAGATAGGGCTAATTAAGATCTTCAACGTTGTGTAGTACTTTTTTTTGTAGTTTATTCTTTTTTTTTTTTTTTTTTAACAATTGGTACAATTATACTTCTGTTGGTATTGAGAAACAAATTTAGAGCAATTTTTCTTTATTGTCCATTTTTTGTTTATATATATGATATACTAATTTTAAATTATTAATTGTGTATATATTAATTATTAAATATAAAAAAATACAGATTATAAAATAAATACTATTATGTAAAACAACGATGTATGATGAATAACAACGGTTATCAATCACTGTCTTTATTTAAAATAACTACGATTCCGAACGTAGTCAAAGAAAGTCACAACCTATGGTCATACATACCGTGGTGATAGATATTAAATCTACCACTACAGTTGTCAACCATCGTCTTTAGTCAAAGGAAGCTCTTTGAGACATTTAGTCAAACACCTTCTATGCATTGTTTTGTTATGAAAAGTCACTACTTTCGATTAATTGTATTAGTTGTTTTGAGTAATTTCATCCTTTTTTTTTTTTAGACATAACGGTTCATACTGAAGTGAATCAACTTGATTGGTCATTGTATATGAATTACTTGATATGATTAATAGGAATTAGTTGCAGCTAGATGCTAATTATTGTGCAATTGGGTTTTGTTATTCATCTCAATTAAACTCGTGCCTTGACTTGTCATGTGTGTGTAGGATATAAAATGTCTTCCAGGAGAGGTTCTTCAAGTAGGGGCAGGGGTAAGGGCAAAGAGCCCATGACAGAGGACCCCACAGTTGAGACTCAAAACTTCCCACCTACTGACAACCGTTACTACGGTTTTGCTTTGGACAAAGAGTCTGATCAGGCTCGTTTTAGTAGGCTGTGTACATGCCCGATTATGCCAACTCGGTTTGGCAACGATGACATCCTCCACCGACTGGGCCTACTGGAGAATGTCCATACTTTATTGAAGAACGCAGGAGTGCTTGGGTTTATGAAAGCCCAAGCCACATATGCCGGCCTTACCCTTGAGTTTCTCAGTACACTGGAGATCACCATAGACCCGGACAAATGTGGGGGCAAACCGGGGACCATCTCGTTCCAACTCAATGGGGAATCGCATGTTCTAACGGTAAGCGAGCTGGAGATGATATTTGGACAGACCCCCGTCGATCTCATCGAGAGGCAGTCCATTGAAGAAGCCAAAGCAGACGCACGGAATAGAGCCACATTTGAAGTCCAACAGTTCTGGGGGCGGTTGGCTTATGCACCCGGCTTAGTCGATGCTCAGCCCTACAACAGGAATTCAAAAACTTCCTAGATTCGGAGCCCGGTAGTTCGCTATATTCAGATGCTTCTCGCACTTACTCTCTTTGCGAGAAAAGAGACAGGGGCTGCCCGGATGCAAAAGTTGGAAGTGTTATACTCGATTATGCAGCGCTATCCAGTGGAGGGGGCTGAGATATTGGTGGAGCAGTTTGAACAGGTGGTCAAGAGGAAGGAACCAATCTACATTTGCGGTCTCATAACCATGATCGCCGCTCATCTCGGGGTTCCACTGACTGACTTAACCCCGGTGTCCTCTCGATATCAGCTCGACTGGGACGATTTCGAGCATATGCGCATGGTAGTCCGATCTTTTTCGAGTGGTGTAGCTCGTACTCCGGCCAATCGGACGATTATGTTCATGATCTAGACACACGACCCATTCTTGATATTTCCCAACACTCCGTTGACATTGGTCAACAGTCTTCGAGACCGTCAGAGTTTGGCCTTGTCATCTTCGGCCATTTAGTAGCATCAAGGATACCAGACTATGATGAGGTCCGGAAGTATCATGTGGCCCAGGTGGCTAATGTAGAGGAGGAAGAGGGTGCTGAGGCAGCCGAGGAGGAAGAGATTGGAGCAGCAGCTGCAGAAAGCAGCCCACCAACTAGACCGAGAAAGAAGAGACAGTCTACTTCCATCCTGAGCGAGGCGGAGTATTGTGAGCACATGGAGGGATTGATCACCTCCCTCCAAATTGATGTCTCACTGATGCGTGGAGAAATGCAATCTCGGTATTGAGTGGAGGATGA
The DNA here is from genome assembly GCA_958295605.1 of Ajuga chamaepitys. Lineage (NCBI taxonomy): Eukaryota > Viridiplantae > Streptophyta > Magnoliopsida > Lamiales > Lamiaceae > Ajuga > Ajuga chamaepitys. Next base: position 31,796,428 of record OY282499.1, on the reverse strand, counting down.
TCGATGGGCACAACAACAACTTTGACATCAGAAGATGATGGAATGGCAGAAGGCACAAGAGGACCGATGGGCACAACCACCACCCTATTGGGGTCAAGGCTACCCGCCTAACCCACCACCGCAGTAGGAGCGTTGTGAGTAGCACCAATTCGAACCACTCGTCCCACAACACTTTAGGTTTTTAACCTAAGTTTGGGGGATGGGGTGTAAGTGGGTCGGATTGGTTGCATTTCCTCTTTTGTTGCTTTTTGTTTAGGTTTTGTTGTTGCTAGAGTAAAAATTATTTCGGAGTTGTGGGTGCTGTCATAGTTGGTAGATTGTCTGGCTTGTGAGCCGATTTGTGGTTGATCGTCGGGCCTGCGTGCCTGTATCTGTGTTAGCTAGTTAGTTTATGTTTAGCTGTTTTATTTATTTTGTTTTGCATTTGAGTCTAGGATTGAGTCGAACCCGAGATTATAATTCGTGTGTACTTGCGTGTTTAAGGTAAAATTTGGGATATTGTTAAGTGTGCAACGAGTTCATGATGATCATAAATTGTGTTGAATTTGAAAAATTGACATATAATAGAGCATGACATGTAATGAAGATGAAATTGAGCTTGATCTTGAAATTTGTGATCACCTATAACCCTGTGAGTTTTTGAGCCAAAAATTTGTAGTCCCATCTTTGGAGTAATATCTACATTCTTTCGGTGCGAATTCTTTGGTTATGTGTAGTCGTCTCTAGAACTTGCCCGGTGTCTCTATTGTGAATGTGTCGGACATGCTGTGAAGTAGAAAATGATAGTAGGCGGTTTTTTTATTTTTAACCTATTATTCAGCCTTTAAATGTTGCCCTTGTGACCAATAAATTTTTCCGTTGTTAGCCCAATTGAGCTTTGTAGCTTTTTCATTGATAGCCTTACTTTACAAACCATATCGTTTCTATATGAAACCTTTGGCCCATTTGGACTAAGAGTGAGTATGAGGGAGGAGGATTGGAAGGTAGTTGCGAAGCTTTGAGAATTAATTTGGGTAAAAAAATAGGAAGTTTTGAAGGAAAAAGGGGAATACAAATGATAGATGAAAGAATCGAGATTAAAGTAACCTCTCCTAGTTGTTATGTTTAGAAAACCAATTCATCCCACTTTTTCGTGCAAACGTTGGTTTTCAACCAAGTTTGGGGGAGGGGGCGTGAAGTGTGAAGTATTGGTTATTGTTTTTAGTTAAAAAAAAAAAGGAAAAAAAAAAAGAGAAGAAAAAGAAAAAAAAAAAAGAAAACAAAGGAAAAGTCGTTGTAAATACGTGATTGGTTATTTTTGTTCAAATGAGAGGTTAGTAGTCTAAGAAGTGCTTAATTGCTTGAATTGATGAAAAATTGGGTAGTCCCAAATTTTGGTACCCGGAAATGAAGCATGAAGAAGTATTTAGGTTATTGTAAAGACTTTTGTTGGGTGAAGGAACTTTCTTGTCGGAAGTTTGCTGAAATTCAAAGAGTGAGGATTGAGTGATTGTTGTGAGGGGTGGTTGAGTAGGAAAACTCGATTAGTCCAAAGATTAGTCACTTTTATCCAAATATTTCCCACCCTACCTTAAGCCTATATTACAACCTAAAATAAAGACCTTATGATCTTATGTTGCACATGTCAAAGTACGATGTCTGATTTAGGTAACGGGCATGCATATAGTGGGCGTTGCCTGTAGTCCAATGCGAGTGAATTGAAATTATCTTATACACTTGAGAGATGAGTGATACACTTAACCGGTAAGGATCACTTGTTGAAAGTATCGAGTCTCGAAAGTAGTTTAAGTTGCTATGTCAGATATGCTCGGATTATTATATTGTCTTTCTAAAGAAAAATGTGTTCCGAAACTTTGTTTGCCACTTAAGTTGCCCTTAACACGTGTCTTTTCTGTTCTTCTTTGCTTTGTTTTATTCGGGACGAACAAAGGTTTAAGTTTGAGGGAATTTGGTACACGCAATTATGCATGCATAATAGGTCGAATTAAGTGTCTATTTAGTGACATTTGCATTCATAAGTTGTCGTGTATTTCTCATATTTGCATTATTGGATGATTTAATGTATATGATTTGTTTTGAAGCTATTTGGGTAAGATTAGACCAAAAAGTCAAACTCGACCAAGGAAGGATATGAGAATAAGTCCTGTAAGTCAAAAACCGAGAAAAATCGAGCTAAAAGCTGCAGGAAATTGAGCTCGGCTGAGCTAGTGAGTCTCGGCCGAGATAGAAGGTCAGGGGAAACTGGATTTTAGCTGTAGATGATTCTCGGCCGAGCCCAACTTTCTCGGTCGAGAAAGATATACACAAGGCTCGGCCGAGCTAGTGAGTCTCGACCGAGACAGGAGTTGGCCCAGCCCAGTTTTGCGCGCGGATTAATCATTTTCCAACCCAAATTGAGCCAAATTAATCCCGTCTATAAATAGAAGATCCAAATAGTTCGAAAATTATACTTTTACATTGAAGAGCTCGGACTTGGAAATTCTGAAGAACACGAAGAATAAAGATTCGGCAATTCGGGTTTCATAGTTTAATGTCTTCTTTTTATAATTTGTTCTTAGCGATCACTATGATCGGTTAAGTTTTATATTTCCTGTCTTTGACTGTGTTGAACCCTAGACTAATGTTTACGTAAATAATCCGGTGATTGTTTGAGTTAATTATTTTCTAAGATTACTTATGTTATTGGTTTACTCTATCTTTTATATGGTTGCTATTGTGGATTGATCACCCTGATAATAGGCATATAGATGTAGCTAGGTCATAAATACATAATCCACGTAATTGTTATGCGTTTGTGTCCAAAAGTAGCAAAAAATGGTTACTCTCTAGGATAACATTAAGTCGTGGTCACTTGTACCGAGCTTGTGAGTACAACACCTTACCTACTCCGTTACCTTAGGTTTTTAAGCATTTGATTAATTGTATTCTAGCGATCGTATCCAAGGACTACTTAATTGAATATGATTAATTACTAAGCGAACCTGTAGTTAATTATTCTTAAGGGGTAACAAAAGTTGTCTAAGCGTACCTGTTAATTCTTCGAGTAGGAGTTTCAGAACTAATTAGTCAAGTAGTTGCATTATTTACATGAATATTCGGACTAGGGGGATACTGGGTTAAAGGCGGAAATACATTTTATTCATATTTTAATTCATCTTAATTTGCTAGTTTAATCACTTAGTGTTTAGTTTATTTGCATCAAACAAATCCCCCTCATTATAGTTATACTAGTATTATTATAATTGTTTATATAAAATTGGTTAATTACAACAATTTGATTAGTTCCTGTTCCCTGTGGGATCGACTCTGACTTATCCTATCTACTAGTTAGGAAAGGAATAATTAGGTAATAATAATCTAATTTATCTGCACTCGACAGTGCAGAGTCAAATTTTGGCGCCGTTGCCGGGGAACGGTTGAATTTAGTTGCGTTTTAGTATTAACTGTTATTTGTTTAAGTTTTATTAATATTTATCTTTATATTCTTGGTTACTTATATCGTACTTTGCATCTAATTACAGCAGTGAATGATCACTCGTTCACGTGGTAATAAAGAATTGCAATTTGATCCTGAGATTACTCGAAGAGATCGAGTTCTGAGGAAGAAGGCGAGAGAGGATCGAGAGCAGTTAGAAGCTAATACCGTACACTACTGACTCACTGTTTGAATCAAAAATTGAACAAGTAGAAATGGCACAAGAAAAGTCTATGAAGGAGTTGGCTCTGGAGTCACTCATCAACCCCTATGCATTACTTTCCCTATCTTTGAACTAAAATCGGGGCTGATACATCTTTTACCCTCATTCCATGGCCTCTCGGGCGAGGATCCCCACAAACACCTGAAGGAGTTCCACACTGTCTGCTCGAGTATGAAGCCCACTAATGTTACTAAAGAGGCAATCAAGTTGCGGGCCTTTCCCTTCTCTTTGAAGGGTTTGGCCAAGGATTGACTCTATTACTTGCCTCCGTCATCCGATACTACATGGGCAGAGATGGAGAGACTGTTTTTGGAAAAATGTTTTCCTGCTTCTAGAGCAACGAATCTTCGGAAAGAGATTAGTGGAGCTAGATAACTACATTGGGAGAACTTATATGAATATTGGGAGCAGTTCAAGAAATTGGACTCGAGCTGTCCTCAACATCAGATAACCGACCAACTGCTTATCTAGTATTTCTATGAAGGGTTGTCAATAGCAGGCCGGAATATGATAGACTCAGCTAGTGGAGGAGTGTTAGTTGAGAAATCTCTAAGAGCAGCAAGGGAACTGATATCAAAGATGGCTGCTAATGCACAACAATTCGGGTATAGAGATGCACCGCTCAAATCAGTGAGGGAGATGACTGACTCAGCTATAGAAGACAAGCTGGAAGCGTTAACAACTCTAGTAAGAAAAGTTGCCTTAGGGGGCAAGTGTATTATCAAGCTTTGCCGTATTTGTGAGACATTGGAGCACTCGACAGATGAGTGCCAAGTTCTAGGGAATGAGTTGGAGGCCCATGCTAATGACGTTGGCTCAGATAATTTCCGACAGAGGAAGTATGACCCTTACTCCTAATCCTATAATTCGGGATGGAGGGATCATCCAAATTTTAGGTATGGGAATCAACCGCAGCAGAATCAACCATAGCAGTCGGGAAATCAAAACCGTTTCCCGAGGGGTATGTATCAACAAAAGCAGCCGGTTGAACAAGCACCCAGCTCTTCTCTAGAAGACATTGTCAAGAGTTTGGCAACTAATACTGTGCGGTTTCAGAAAGACACCCAGTCGAGCATCAGAAATCTTGAGACTCAAATGAGTCAATTAGCCACCGCGGTGAGTCGATTGGAAAATACAAACGTGGCAAACTACCCACTTAGCCCGAGATTAACCTGAGGAATGTGAGTGTAATTGCACTTAGGAGTGGAACGGAGCTTGGAGAGCCCAAGCAGCCCGGGCAAATTTCGAAAAAGGGAAATGACGGAAAAACTGACGAAAATGACAAACATGACGAGCAAAAGATCTCGGCCGAGATTGGGCAGCTCGGCCGAGCCAAAGCTATGTTGTCAACCAATCTCGGCCAAGAATTATCAGGCTCGGCCGAGACTCAGCTCCAGCAGGAGCAAGGCCTTGCACCACCTATCCAGACCCAACTACTTCCGTTTCTGAGTCAACTCACGCCTAAAGTGAAAGATACTAAGGAAAAAGAGATCTTGCATGTATTCAGAAAGGTCGAGATAAACATTCCGCTAATGGACGCGATCAGACAAATCTCGAGGAATGCTAAATTCCTTAAAGATCTATGCACTAACAAACGCAGGTTGAAGGGGGATGAGAAAGTGATAATGGGAGAAAATGTGTCCGCTATCTTCCAAAAGAAGATTCCTCCAAAGTGTAAGGATCCAGGTATGTTCGTAATACCGTGTACAATAAATAATTACACCATAGAACGAGCTATGCTTAACTTAGGTGCATCTATAAACCATGCCTCGTTCTGTCTTTCATGCATTAAAACTCGGGCCATTAAAAAAGACTAGGATAGTTATTCAGTTAGCTGATCGTAGTACTTTGTATCCCGACGGGGTAGTAGAGGATGTTTCAGTGGAAATAGGCGACTTAGTATTTCCTGCGGACTTTTATGTTTTGGATATGAATGGTGATACATCTACTTCCACGCCTATATTATTAGGGAGGCCATTCTTGAATACCTCCCAACCAAAGATAGACGTCCGTGAGGGAAACCTCACGATGGAGTTTGATGGTAGTATTGTTAAATTCAACATTTATGATGACATGAAATTTCCGAAAGATGTTCACTCTGTTTTCTCTGTTAGTGTCATTGACCCCCTCGTCGAGGAAGTTTTTCAGTTGTGCAGGGACCCATCAGAAATATTCCTTACCACACGATTGGAGAATGGACCAAACGAGATTTGGGAAACTTGCAAGGAATTAATTGAGTTAGTCGAAACACTTCAAACACCATAATTTGCAAAGCCAAGGCGCGATCAGAGATATTGCCACTACCAGAGTCTCACACTAAGATGCTTCCATCCACTACTAAAGCTGCTACCCTCGAGTTAAAATCTCTGCCTGAACATTTGAAGTACGCTTATTTGGGGATAAGTGAGACACTTCCGGTCATCATTTCATCAAAGTTGATCCCATACCAAGAGAGCTCACTGATAGCTGTGCTCAAGGAGCACAAGAAGGCAATTGGGTGGACCATAGCTAACACTGAGGGAATTAGTCCCTCACTCTGCATGCATAGGATCCACCTTGAAGAAGATGCCAAGCCTAGTCGAGAGCCGCAAAGGCGACTGAATCCACCAATGATGGAGGTTGTGAAAAAGGAGGTAATTAAGTTGTTAGATGTCGGAATCATCTATCCCATCTCGGATAGTAAGTATGTTAGCCCCACTCAAGTAGTTCCAAAAAAATCGAGGGTCACAGTTGTGGAAAATCAAGTAGGTGAGTTGGTCCCCACTCGTCTTCAAACTGGGTGGCGAGTGTGCATGGATTATCGTAAGTTAAATGCCATGACTTGCAAGGACCATTTTCCTTTACCTTTCATTGATCAAATGCTTGAACGATTAGCGGGACATTCTTTTTATTGCTTTCTAGATGGTTTTTCAGGTTATTTTCAGATTGCTATTGCACCAGATGATCAAGAGAAGACGACATTTACTTGTCCTTTTGGGACATTCGTGTGGCGAAGAATGCCGTTCGGACTTTGCAATGCTCCAGCAATTTTCCAAAGGTGTATGGTAAGTATTTTCTCTGAATACGTAGGTCATATCATAGAAATATTTATGGAAGATTTTAGTGTTTATAGGGAATCATTTGAAAAGTGCTTGGATAATCTAGTCTTAATTCTGAAAAGATGTGCTGAAACTAACCTCGTACTTAATTGGGAAAAATGTCATTTTATGGTTGAACAGGGGATAGTATTAGGCCATTTTGTCTCGTCTAAAGGAATAGAGGTTGATAAATAAAAAATAGATACTATTATTGCTTTGCCTTACCCAACAAGTGTGCGAGAAATTCGTTCTTTTCTTGGTCATGCAGGTTTCTACAGGCGATTCATCAAGGATTTTTCCAGGATTTCGGCTCCTTTGTGCAAACTGTTGCAGAAGGATGTGGAGTTTGAGATGACATCTGAGTGCAAAACTGCCTTTGACACACTCAAAGAAAGGTTAACGACACCACCCGTCATTCAACCGCCAGATTGGAGCTTGCCTTTTTGAGATCATGTGCGATGCAAGCAATTATAGGGTAGGAGCTGTGTTGGGATAGCAAAAAGGGATAGTGACGTATGTTATCTATTATGCATCAAGAACCCTGAACCCGGCTCAAGCAAACTACACCACAACTGAAAAGGAACTCCTAGCTATTGTTTTTGCTTTGGAAAAAATTCGTTCGTATCTTTTGGGTACAAAAAATGTTGTTCACTCTGACCATGCAGCAATTAGGTACCTTTTGTCGAAAAAAGAGGCGAAGGCGAGGTTAATACGGTGGATCCTCCTCATCCAAGAGTTCGATTTGGAGATAAAAGACAAAAAGGAAGCCGAGAACTCGGTCGCAGACCATTTGAGCCGGTTGATCGTTGAAGAGAGCAAAACACCATTAAAGGAGAGCTTCCCCGATGAGCAACTGCTTGAGGTAATACAACACGCAGATCCAACACCACCATGGTATGCCGATTTAGTTAATTTCCTTGTTGCACATGTTTTTCCTAAAGGGATGTCTAAGGCACAACGAGATAGACTAAGGAGTGAGGTGAAATACTATGTATGGGATGACCCTTATTTGTGGAAACATTGTACAGACCAAATGATTAGGAGATGTGTAGCTGAGTCTAAATTTCATTCCATCCTATCGTTTTGTCATTCATATGCATGTGGGGGTCATTTTGGGTCTAAGAGAACTGCACATAAAGTACTTGAGAGTGGATTTTACTGGTCAACTTTGTTTAGAGATGCACATTTATTCTGTAAAACTTGTGATAACTGTCAAAGAACCGGTAATAATTCCCAAACGAATGAGATGCCCCAACAACCCATAATGATTTGTGAAATTTTTTATACTTGGGGCATGGACTTTATGGGACCATTCCCTTCATCTTATGGAAATTTGTATATCTTACTTGCTGTAGATTATGTTTCCAAATGGGTGGAGGCCAAGGCCACTCGAACTAACCATTCTCGAGTTGTTGCAGATTTTGTTAAATCTAACATTTTCTCTAGGTTCAGGATTTCAAAAGCCATCATTAGTGACAGAGGGACACATTTCTGCAATCACACTGTGGAAGCATTGCTGCAAAAATACCATGTTTTGCACAAAGTTTGAACAGCATACCACCCTCAAACAAGTGATCAAGCCGAAACATCCAATCGCGAGATAAAATCCATTCTGGAAAAGACGGTACAGCCGAACCGGAAGGATTGGAGCTTGAGACTTGAAGATGCTTTATGGGCGTACCGAACTGCGTACAAAACACCCATTGGCATGTCACCATGTCTATTGGTTTATGGGAAACCATGTCACCTACCAGTCGAGCTCGAGCACCGTGCCTATTGGGCAATCAAACGGTGTAACATGGACTATGACGAAGCTGGCACTCACCGAAAGCTCCAACTGCAAGAGCTCGAAGAAATCCGGAAAGAGGCATTTGAGAATGCACTGATATACAAAGAAAAGACGAAACCCTTCCATGACTCTCGTATACATAGGAAGACTTTTGTTTTGGGTGAAAAAAATGCTTCTCTATTACTCTCGCCTCAAGCTATTTCCCGGTAAGTTGCGTTCCCGTTGGATAGGTCCATTTGTTGTATATAATGTCTTTGCTCATGGTGCAGTTGAGATTAAGAGTGAAAAAACGGGGAAGATACTCAAGGTCAATGGGCATCTGCTCAAACCTTACTTCGAAATATTTCAACAACTGCCCGAAGACATCATACAACTTGAGGACCCGCCAACCAATTGAACGTAACATCCGTCGAGCCAACGACGTAAAACAAAGGCGATTGTCGGGAGGCAACCCGACATTTACGTTCTGTTTTATTTTCCGAATTCTTTACTTTATTTTATATTGTGCGTTTTTACTATTTTTGTATTGAGTCTGTAGGAACTAGCTTGACCAGACGGCACCAAGCCATAAATTCGAGGGATAAAGCACGAAATAGGGGATCACAAGGACGAGAATCCACGCTGGTAAGTTAGCTCGGCCGAGAAATCTATACATAGAGCTCAGCCCCCGGCAAAAATAGGGGAAATTCCCTGGACACGAATCTCGACCGAGCCACAAATTCTCGGCCGAGCCCAATTGTCTCGGCCGAGACTCAGCCATGGGAAAAACAGGGAAAATGCCCTGGACTTGCATCTCGGCCGAGCCACAAGGTCTCGGCCGAGCCACTTATACACGAAGCTCGGCCGACCTCCATGTTCTCGGCCGAGAAAGGTCAAATTCCAGGCTTAAACGCGGCTGGACAACAACAAATCCCCATTCCCCCTTTCTCCCCCTTTTCGCGAAACACACATTCACTCTATAATTCACCAAAAATCGAGTTTTCTTCCACCATAACACTATACATCAGTCGCACGCACGATTCCACACACTTATCACCGATTATTTTCAGATTTTGTGCGAAATTTCGGGCGAGCTAAAAAGGGCCGAACCGACTCGATTCAAATTCTTCTCGTCTAAACTTGTTTGGTAAGTGAAGCTAACCCCGCCTCTCATATTTTTTCGTAGTAAATTTCGATTCTCTGTTGAAGTTTGAGAGCCTTTAACTATGATTTTTAACCGTAGTTTTTTACATTTTTTGTAGTAGTGATATGAACCACATAACTAAAAATATTGAACAATCATCACATTATGTACTTAATCGAGTCCACTATTTCCTTAGAATCTCTTTAAACATATAGTGTTACATTATTGAGCAAATCACACATGCATTATGACTGTATACCAATCTTCTCCTCCAATACTTATCCAAGTGTAACACATGCAAACTTCGATACCTAAATAATAATGTCATAACCTGCATTTTTTAGAAATCAATGTCCAAATGTATTCTCTAAGTCTAGTTTCATAACTCGGGATGTATAATCAAACACACAAGTATACAAGAGAGTAAGACATAAAAAATTATGTCGAACACGTTTCTTTAAATATTTGTAATATATTATTATCAGTATTCCTTTTCCCAGATTACTCTATATCATTGTTGATGTCTTGTGTTATAGTCCATTTTAGCTATAGGTTCAGTTTAAGATCCATGTACTCATTTTCTTGGTCTAAATCTTTCATAGTCTTCCAGTTTCAGTTATTCTGCTTTGTTACAATATTACAACCTTCCCTTTATTTTCTCTAATTAACTCCAATCTGGTTATCCTTTTATTACCACAAATAACAGAATCTCAACACATTATACATACCAAAACCACACAGTATCCCATAATCATGATATTAAACGTAGTATAAATCATGTTGTCTCATTTTAACAAAATAGCTTCCAATATATAATATTCATCACACAACAATTTTGAATTACTTATATAAATTCGACGCTTATCATCATTTGGTTAAAATCCAACTTATAACAAACTCGACTCTTAGCACATATAACGCATGCATTTTTCGAAATAATTAACGGTAGTCAACTAGACATTTCGCACATAATTCACACAATTGAGACAAGTACCAATAGTGTCACATATAATATGGTAATATAAGATCATAAACCCATTTTTCCAAAGACGTGCACTAGGACTTAAGAATTCACTGTTATTCATAAATTGGTTAGTTTACGTAAGGCATATAATCATTTAAAAATTATAAAAAATTTCATACATACTCATGATTATACATAATAACATGTTATAACAGTTTGTTGAAGTTCGAAGGAGTTAATTTTATAAGAATCACAGAATAAGGTTTGAAAATCATGTTTTATGAATAAGGTTAATGCCAACTTAGAATATTCCTTAAATATTGTATATTAATCTAAAACTTATGAAATTTTTACCATCAATGCATAAGAGCTATTCTTATTACATACCTAAATAGTTTCCTAAGATTATCAATGTTGTAATTTGTAAGATAATTCAAAGTCGTCATACTATCATAGTTATTTAGGTGATTATAAATTACTACCCTCGACTCCTAAGCACATAAATAGAATCCTTGACAACAAAACATACATGTCATCTTGAATTATGATACATGTCATCTCAAGTTCACAATCAAAACCATAAATCACATAATACACGTTAACCGATTAAAAATTTATGTATAATTTAATAGCATTCGAAATGAACATTTAACAAACTTATTAACATACGTATATACACACATTAATATGCTCAAAACATCACATGCAAATATTTATTAAAAATAAAACATAAACATATAAAGAAAGATTATTAGGGTAAAATGGTCATTATACATGAATTAAAAGCACATGATGTGAGTTCGTAACTTCTTGACTCCATAATATAAATTTTAGAGAAATATGAGCCATGTTTTACTATATTTTAATACCCAAGAAAAAATAACAATTAAATAGAAGTGTAGAAGAATTTTGTAATTTTATAGAATTTGACCCAACCGATTTTTAATAGAAAATCATAGGGTTCAAGGATAGGACCGTTTTGGTACTTATTTGAGCTGAATCGGATAAGAAACAAAGATTATATAAGCATTTGACAATTCATGTGTTGTAACAGATGCAAGAAAGATAACATAAATGAGAAAATAATTAATACACATATTACGTGGTTCACTAACAATGTGTTAGCTATGCCCACGGGCAAAAGAGAGAAATTACTTTATTCAGATTTATTCAGATTAGCCTTAAGTCTAATTAGAACTATTGTATATAACCCCTAATTAACTGGGCCTCAAATGGGCGAATTTGACTAAACCTGCTTAACGGGTGCGGCCGATTTTGACGCTGTCGCGGCCGCGTTCCGAGCTCAAACACAAACGCCTTATACATGCCTCATTTATCGCGACCGTGTTCGCTTCCATCGCGGCCGTGTTCAGCAGTCAGTCGTCCCAACCTTATCTAACCTTCCGATGTGGCCGCGTCTCCTAGATGCGTCCAAAACCCATAAATAAACCAGATTCAAGACACAGTTCAACAAATCGCCACATTGACTTGAATCTCCTCTCACAAATCAAACAAACGTAACAAATGCAGTCTAAAAAATGTCCAAACGTACGAGCAACCCCTCGTACTTAGATTTGTCCCCAATAATGGGACAATTAATAGCTTGTAACATTTAACAAGTCCAAACAATGTTGGAAATTGTTACTTGGAACCTGCTTGGTGAACATGTAAGCTGGATTATTAGCAGTCCCAACTTTCTTCACCTTAATCCTCTTCTTACTTCTCAGAAAATGATACTTGACATTAATATGCTTCATCCTCTCATGATAAACTTGATCCTTGGCCAAACATATTACACAGAGACTATCACAAAACACAAACGCATAGTCATGATATAAACCGAGATCACTAACTAGTCCTCTCAACTAAATCCCCTCTTTGGCTGCTTTCATCAAAGCCATGTACTCTGCTTCTGTAGTAGACAGAGTAACTATAGGTTGCAAAGTAGCCTTCCAACTAACAACAAAACCACCAAGAGTGAAAACATAACCGGTCATGGACCTCCTACTGTCAACATCTCCCGCATAGTCAGAGTCACAATACCCTGCAACATAACAACTTGTATCACCTCGTAAATGAGACCAACGTCAGACTTACCTCTAAGCTAAGGAAAAATCCTCTTCACTGCTTGCTAATGCTCCTTTCCTGGTTGAGCCATAAATCTACTAACCACACTGATAGCATGTGCAAGATCAGGTCTAGTACAAACCATAACATAGGGAACTCGAGACATGTACTCCTTCTTCTTAACAGACCCGGGGCAAAAGCAATAGACAAATGAATAGTAGCAGCACTTGGAGTATCAATGGGTTTAGCTGTAGATATACCAAACCTTAACAATATCTTCTGAATATATTCCTTTTGAGAAAGGAAAAGTTCTTTTAACACCTATCTCTGTGAATCTCCATGCCCAATATCTTCTGAGCAACACCTAAATCTTTCATCTCAAACTCAACACTGAGAAGACCCTTCAACTTCTGAATATCTGACTTGACTTTAGCAGCTATCAGCATATCATCTACATAGGAGACCAAATAGATGTAAGACCCTTCTACCAGCTTGCTATGATACAAACATCTATCATATGGACTCCTGTTGTAGGCAAGAAGTGTCTTGTGGCTATCAAATCTCTTGTACCACTGCCTCAGAGACTGCTTTAGCCAATAAATAGACTTCTTCAACTTGCAAACATAATCTTCTTTTCCCAAAAACTGGAAACCATCTGGCTGAGTCATGTATATCTCCTTATCTAACTCTCCATGTAGGAAAGTTGACTTCACATCGATTTGTTTAAGCTTAAGATCTTGATGGCAACCATTTGTAATATCACCTTGATGGAAGTATGTCTAACTACGGGTGAGAAAATCTCATCGTAGTCTACTCCCTCTCTCTGCATGAACCCTCTAGCAACGACTCTGACCTTATACCTGATACCCTCAGCTGGTGATATCCCTCCCTTCTTCTTGAACATCCATTTACAAGTAACAACCTTTCTCTCCAGAGGCATCCTGACTAAATCCCACGTCATATCCTTGTGAAGAGACTCCATCTTATCTACCATGGTAGCAAGACATTGAGTGGACTCAATACATGTAACAACTTCTCTTCAGGTGGACGGCTCATAAGAGTCCACCTCTTCAGCAACCTGTAGTGCATATCCCTCCATATCCTCAAACCCATATCGCATTGAAGCTTCCACTCCAACCCTTCTAGCTTGATCAAGAGCTATACTATATGGTCTAGCTCCAGTTGGTTTAGTTTCTGGTGGTAACGCATCCTTCAGCTTGGTGGAAGAATGTGAGTGTTCTTCTTCATCACCTTTCTGTGACTCACTCTGCTCCACCTGTTTGTCAACACTATCGTTTCCTGACACAACAATAAACTTCACCGTGGGGTTAAACATAGAATTCTCATAAAATAAAACATAGCTGATGAGACTAACCTTATTTTCAGACAGAGACCAAATTCTATACCCCTTAACACCATCCCCATAGCCCACAAACACTCCCTTCTTCGCTCTTAGCTCCAATTTACCCGCACTAACATGATAATAAACGGTACACCCAAAAGCTCTCAAATTAGAGTAATCAATAGACTTACTAGACTACACCTCAAAAGGTGTTTTAACGTTAATACCTATGTGAGGTCCACGGTTTATCAGGTAACAAGTTGTGTTGACCGCGTCAACCCAAAATCTTCGAGCTAATCCAGCATTAGAGAGCATGCATCAAGCTCTCTCCAGAAGCGTCTGGTTCATTCGTTCTACTACATCATTCTGGTGTGGTGTATGCCTCACAATATAATGTCTTGCAATCCCCTTATTCTTGCAAAACTCATCAAAGTCTGAAGGACAAAATTCCAGACCATTATCAGTTCGCAGCCTTTTGATTATCCTCCCGGTTTGAGTCTCTACCAACGCTTTCCACTACTTGAAACTCTTGAAAGCTTCACCCTTATGTTTCATCATAATTACCCAACTCATCCTTCAATAGTCGTCAATCATAGACACGATTTATTTATGGCCTCCTAGAGAGTCAACACGTGAAGGACCCCAACAATCAGCATGGATATAATCAAACGAGCCTTTCGTTCTATGAACTGCCTTGGGAAACTTGCTGCGAACTTCCCAAGAACACAATGTTAACAAAACTCAAGGCTAGTGAGCCTGTGGCCACTAAGAAAATCTCCCTTCAACAGAATCTGCATCCCCCTTTCACCCATATGACCAAGTCTGATATGCCACAACTTGGTCAAATCATCTTTGGGAACCTCGAGTGACGCAACATCAGCAGAAACAGATACAGTTGACCCCTGTAGGAAATATAGAGTTCCCCGTTTCACACATTTCAGAACCACGTCTGAACCTTTGTAGACATACAAAAATATACCTTGACCTCTGAAACTGAAACCCTTCTGTCCAAAAGAGTCCGTGATATCAGATTCATCATCATTTGTGGAACATGCCTCACATTGTTCAACATGCAAAATTTACCATCATGCGTCCTCAGGTTAATTGAACCTATTCCAACTACCTTGCAAACCGAACTTTTGGCCATATAAATATTGCCACCATCCATCTGTTCATAAGTCATGAACCACTCTCTGCACGGACATGTATGATAGGATACACCAGAGTCAAGAACCCACACATCAGTGTAACGTGTCTGTTCAGAATCGACAAGGTTAAATCATTTTTGGAACTGGTGTTATCTTCTTCAGCAACAGTAACAGTGCCTGCTATACTTTCCTGTTTCCGGTTCTTCTTCTAACAATCATTCTTCCAATGCCTGTCTCTTTGTAGTAGTTACATGTATCAGTCGGTTTTGGACCTTTGGAGCCAGATTCCTTCTTGAATTTCTTCTTCCCCAAATTTTCGAACCTCTTGTTCCCATTCCCATTGGCTACTAGCTTAACGGTCTAATTATCTGTACTCGTACCCGTTGCCTTATAGCGTAGCTCTCTAGTATGCAAAACTGATCTAACTTCCTCCAGAGACACAATGTCTTTCCCCATAGTGAAAGACTGTACAAAATTCTCATATGACAAGGGTTAGGAAACTAACAGAACTAAAGTAGCGTCCTCATCTTCTACTTTAACCTCAATATAACCCAATTCCAACAAAATTGTGTTTAATTTATCCAGATGTTCCCGAAGTGATTGATCTTCGTGCATACGCAGATTAAATAGACGTTACTTCAATAACTACTTATTGGTAAGCGACTTTGTCATATACAAACTCTCCAGTTTCAACCGCAAACCTGCCCAAGTTTCCTCATCTGTGACCTCAGTAATGATATCATCGGCAAGACACAACTTGATCGTTGAGTGCGCCTTCTCCTCTAGACTGGCCATCTCAGCCTCTCCCAGAGCCACCGCCTTGCCCTTCTTATCTTTCGACATCAGCGGTGCCCACAACCCTTGCGCAACAATGCTCACATCTTGATCTGCCACAGACTGAAACTGTTCCTCCCCGTGAATTTGTCGACTTTCATGTTTATCCTAGACATTTTTCTCCCAGATTGCGGAAACTCCCTCACCGGGCTCTGATACCAATTTGTTCTAACAGATGCAAGAAAAATAACATAAACGAGAAAATAACCAACACAAAGATTTACGTGGTTCACTGACAGTGTTAGCTACGTCCACGGGCAGAAGAGAGGAATTACTTTATTCACATGTTTCTCAGAGTTACAGATAGACAGACTCCGATTCGGATTGATTCAGATTAGCCCTAAGTCTAGTTAGAGCTATTGTATATAACCCCTAATTGACTGGGCCTCAAATAGACCGAATTTGACTAAACCTGCCCAATTGACACGGCCGCGTTCCGAGCCCAAACATCGACGCCTTATATAGGCCTCATTTGTCATGACCGCATTCAGCTTCCAAACGCGGCCGCGTTCACCCTGGCGCGGCTATGTTCACCAGT
This sequence comes from Ajuga chamaepitys, assembly GCA_958295605.1. NCBI lineage: Eukaryota > Viridiplantae > Streptophyta > Magnoliopsida > Lamiales > Lamiaceae > Ajuga > Ajuga chamaepitys. The sequence goes on along the minus strand of OY282499.1, from coordinate 31,779,848 downwards.
CATTCGGCATAACCTTATCTAGATAGCTTTTGTAGCCGCCGCGTTCCTTCCGACATGGCCGCATCTCCCGGATGCGCCAAAAAAAAAAAAAAAAAAAAAAAAAAAACTAGATTCAGGGGAAAATTCAACATCATGGACTAAACTATCTAAAAAGTTTGAGAAAATATTTAAAATTTAGTCGAGCTTTTATCAAAGGATTAAAATTTGGCAAAATCTCACCGAAATTTCAGCGAGTTTTACCTATATGCTCCTCACAGATATTAAAACATGCAAGCATTTTTTTTTTGTCAGGAAACCAGCAGTATTTTGGCGATTTCACCCAAATAATTGATGTCGCCGACAATCAAGAATTAATCTCGGCAATATCGTCGCCTAACAGATATACATCATACATGTTTTGATTTTTTTTTCCTCTTTTTCTTTTACTTCTATGATATTTAAATGTTCTGTTAATTATCTGTTTTAAATCTTTCATATTTTTTTATTGAAAATTTCTATGTCTTTTATAAAAGCACGACAAGAGTAAAATGTATTATTTTTTGTATTACAATTTTTCAATTTATATTGTTAATGCTAGACAAAGTATATTTCTTGCATTTTTTTTTATATATAATTTTAAGATAAATTTATGTATTAAAGTTAGTTATAGTATTTTTTAAACATTTTGTTAAATTTTTAAATTTGTAATATAATTCTTTTTGTACTAATAAGTAGTAATATTGTATGAAAATATTTCAGAATGTGTATCATACTGCCATACAATGTTTATAATGCTTTATATTTTATAAAGTTTTAGGATCAATATGTGTAATTTAAGTTAGTTATAACAATTTAAAAGATATCATGTTAAATTTTCATATTTTTAATACATTTTCCAATATCTTTAAAAATTGCACCGATATTTCCACCAAAATTGTAATTTCTCTAAATTGAACCACCGATATTTCCGTAGAAATCCATATTTTCGTCCTTGCTTTTATCTAATTCTATTTTAGCTCCCCCCTAATTTTGAACCAGCTTACCAATCTGTTCCTGGACCATTTCTGACTGTTGTTGAGCTACCCTAAGCTCATGACATCAACCCCCGACCCTAGGAACTCCACCCCGACATTCGGTGACTTGAATCTAGCAATGGGTCACCGGAATTTCAATTGGAAATAAAACACATATACCCATCATAAACTCTCTCTCACCGGCCAATTAAAAAATTTTCGTCAATACAGACCTCCATTTTTTACATTCTACCCATAAAAATTTCCATATTAACAAGCTCTACAAAATCCCTATGGTTAATTGAAGCAACAATATATGAATTGCACGAATTTAAGCAAGAAAGGTACAAAATCTAGCATAGTTTACACATAACATGGTTCAAAATATAAAATTGCAATTTCGGACTTATACTCAACCAAAATCGACCCACGACCCACGCTCTATCATCTATTCGTCTTTTTAGGCCTATCTAACCCCCACGTTAATTTACAGAAATGAATAGCGAACAAAATAATTTTAGGGCAAGAAGTGATTGTTTTATACCTATAGGCAGACAATTCAAACATCAATACTCATTGATTGAGGAATTAAAATCCAGAATGGTTTGAGGGCTTTTGCAGCGCTGCCCTTGGCCTATAAAACGACATGCGGCTTGTAGATTTTGGACATGTAAATAGACGACATTTACATTAGAAAAGTAAAGGTTTTGACACTTTTTTTTTTTTTTTGAAATTGACGGGTATTGAGAACTCGGATGGGAAAATTGATTGCATTTTTTAAATTTACAGAACACGAGAAACGTGAATTTGGTATATGTAGATTGCATTTTTGAGACCCTCGGCAGAGGCCGGTGACAACGTTGGAGGAACTGTAATGGCCATGCTTAATTCTACAGTTTGTTTTCTTTTTCTAGAAATGGAAAGTGATGGAGTATATGTAGAAAAAAATAAAAAAATAAAGAATAAAAATAAATTACACGACACATGTCAATTTTTTTTGACAAATGTCATAAACACAACTTCCACTTAGCCCTCATGCAATTGCATTTAGTGATAAATGCCCCTCATGCAAAATATTTTAATTACTAAATTTATTATATATACACACGTACATATATATATATATATTATTTGTATAATAATAATAATTTATTTATAAATACAAGAAATTCCATAAAATCGAAACTAAATAAATCTAGAATTTACAAAAATAATTTGAAAAGAAAAAAATTAGTATGCACGTAATTCTAAAGAATGGTCCAATTTTCATTGGGTGATGCATTTTTTTTATGCAAAAATAAATATAATATACATTTTTAATTTAGAATTTCACCCAATAATTTAAGAAAAAATTAAAAAATTAAAAATTAATGTAACTAAAGTTGTACGAAATAATTTTATAACATGTTCCACATGGATAATGGTACACGTGTTTCGTGCACGCACTTTAGGGCATTTTTAGTATCATTTTCGTGTCAATAATGTGCATAATCACGTGTATTTAGTGATTTTATACTCTCATGGGCAAAATAATGCGTTTGTGCTGTTTTTGTGTTAAGACAGGTGAAAAAGGGTCGAAAAAGAACATCAGACGACCGCGGAGTCGAGGGATCGATCGAGGCAACAACAGGAAGGGCTAATTGAAGATCTCGGCCGAGACAGGATGCAAATCTCGGCCGAGATGAGTCTCCAGGGGATTTCATGAAGAATTGCAAAATTGAAAATCTAGGCCGAGACAGATAATGCGTCTAGGCCGAGATGGAAGATCTAGGCCGAGACAGATAATGCGTCTATGCCTAGATGAGTCTGCAGGGGATTTCAGAAATTCAAAAGATGAAGATCTAGGCCGAGATGCAATCCAATCTCGGCCTAGATGAGTCAAATCCTGAAAAGCCCTAATTTCCTCTTTTCACGTCTCGGCCTAGACACACTTGCATCTCGGCAGAGATTCCTTACCCTGTTTTAAAATCCTGAATGCGATTTTGCCTATTTTTTACTAACACTTTCTCTCCTTATATATATATCATCGCATTCGAATTGAACCTAACCGAGAACCCATCCCCCACACATAATCAGCCACTTTTCTCCATTGGAAGCAAAGGAATGGAAGGGGGTTGAAGATCTTGATCTTCAACCCTAACCTTTGGTTCTTTCTATCCTATTTTCATGTTTTCTTTAATTTTCTATTATTTTATCTTTGTATTAGGTAAAATGGGTGGCTAGCACCCTTTGTTCACCCTTGATTATTGTGGAACCTTGAGTTTAAGACATTTATGTGATTATTACGGTTAATGTTACCGAAAATATTGTGTATTTAAGTGTTTTGTGTTATTTGCTGTTATTGACTCACATTTATGAATTTTTTATTGGATTGATCACCCTTTAAGGGATTTGTGAATGTGTTGCTAGAATAGGAAATTACTATCCGTAATTGTAGGATTTCCGATTCCCGTGTAGCAAACAATAGATTTATTTATTGGTGATAACACAAAGTTCAACCACTAAAACTGAGCTTGCGAGTTTTATGTTGAATTTATCTCGTTGTCCTAGTGTTTAATGCATTTGGTGATTGAATCTAAGAGAGCTTGTTCGAGGATTCGGTTAAACTGAATAGGGTTAGTCGAAGAGCTTGTTTTGATTAACTAAAATTAAGGGACAACAAGGCTATTAGAGCTTGTTAATAGCCTTGAGATAAGGGCTAGAATCACAATTGAATAGGGCATTAACAATAGTTGCATAAATCGTCCAAGACCTCGGTGAAATATGATCAAGTGTGAATCGTTTTGTTATTTAAAAAAAAACCAAAAACCTATAAAAATCTCTTTAATTGTCTTTGTTTATTTAGGTGTTAGTTGTTATTTCATTAAAATCCCCCCACTTCTTTATTGTTCTAGCTTATCTACATTATATTTCTTGATCATAATAGCTTAATACAATGAAGCAAAATTGTTCGACAGTTCCTCGTGGGATCGACCCTTTCTTGCCACTCTACTAGTTAGAGTAGTAGGATAAGGTTAAGTGTATTCTTTATACACAATTTAATTTGGTAGCAAGAAACGACGCTACCAAAATTTTGGCGCCGTTGCCGGGGAATGGTTTAGAACGATTTTGTTTTATGTATTAAGCGTTAGTTTTATTACATAGCTATTTTTTTTTTTGTTTATATAAAGAGCATCCGTCGAGCCAACGACGTTAAACAAAGGCTCTTGTCGGGAGGCAACCCGACGTTTATTGCTTTTCGTATATTCAATTTCGTAGTTTAGGTTGCTTACTTATATTTAGATATTGTCTTATTATCTTCTTTTAGAGTGCAGAGACTATGATGATGAGGAACCGACCAATCCGTGAAATTGAAGGAGATAGCACCAAATGGGATTGAAGAAGCCCAAAAATCACTGTGAGTTAGGACACCAATTCGTACTCTTTCTTCCTCACAAACTTTGGTTTTAACCAAGTTTGGGGAAGTCTTGGTAGGTGTACGTATTGGCAGCCCAAGAGTTTAACTTTCCATATGCTACTCTATTGTCTTTTGGACGTATTAGACTTGAAATGGTTTGGTATCTGTGTATGGATTAGTCTGTTGCATTTTTAATAAATTGTAAAGTGGTGAATAATATGGTTAAATTCGGTGAGCACCAAATTGTACTCCTCTTTTCCACAAACTTAGTTTGCAACTAAGTTTGGGGAGGGGGTGGATTCGTACAAATTGGTAGCTCGAGAAAGCAATTGGATGAGTTTAGGAAAGAAAAATGTGGCATTGATTAATGATGAAAAATTTTGACAAATATTTTTGAAAGAAGCACATGGTAGAGTATGATAGACTTGTTGAAACAAAATTGAACATACACTCAAAACTTTTGATCAAAATTGCAGCCAAGTGAGTTTTTGAGCCTTAGAAGATACTTCCATCTTTGGAGTAATTTAAACTTTCTTGCGGTGTGAAATTCATTGAGTGCATTTAGTTGTCTCTAGAACTTGCCATAATTCTCTATTTTGCATGTGTCGGTGCATTGTGTGACATTGAAAATGATCTTAGGCAATTCTTGACTTGAGCCTATTTTCAAGCTTGAAAATACTTCCTTTGTACCAAATTTGATATTGTCTCTAGTTGAGCCCCTTGAGCTTTTAGCCTCTTGTTTGACAGCCCAACTCTACAAGCCAAGTACCTTTCGATTTAGCCTTTGACCTTAATTGGACTATTTGAGTATGAGGTAGGCGGTTGGAAGGTAGTCGGGTAAATTTGGGATTGAAAGGTGTGAACTATTGGGAATATTGAAGGGTGGAAGGAATTGAAACAATAGGCAAAAAATCAACAACACTAGTCCTCTCCAATTTTTGTTTACAAAAAAAAAAAAAAAAAAAAAAAAAGTCGAAAAATCAGAAAAACAAAAGAAAAAGCTAGTTGTATATACTCAATTGTTGCTTTTGATTTGGAGAGGCTAGTAATATAAATGCCTTTTGATAGATGTTCTCAAAGTTGTAAAAATTCAAAAGAAAATACACTCCAAGGGAGAATTGAGAAAGCAATTAGGTTGTGGACTTTGTGGTAAGGGGAAGAAACCAATTTTTGGGATTGGTTTACTAAGGAAGTAAAGAGTGAGGTAGAGTGATTGTTGTTTGAGGGGGATATGAGATTAGCTAGCTCATTTAGTCCGTTTTATAGTCACTTATACCAGAAATTTTCCCACCTTACCCCAAGCCAACATTAAAACCTATTAAAGACCTTTTTGATTCTTTGTCACACACGTCGGTATACATCGAAGTTTAGATGATTGGCGAGCTTATGGTAGGCATTTTATGCATTTCAATGTGAGCGTATACACTTCCCTTTTGATACACTTGAGAGTCGAGAGATACACTCACCATGTGAGGATCTTAAGTTGAGAGTGTTATGTCTCAAGAGTAGTGGATCTAGTCTATCACATATGCTCGCTTTTATCATGATCGCTTACTCTTTCTTATGATGTTAGAAATAATGCACATAAAACACATATTCACGTATATGGGAATCGGTATACCTCAGTTGATTTGCAGCGGAATGTATTCGGTTGATTCCCAATCTGAAGGATCGTGCACTGATTCGTCTACAAGCCCGTCTGGACGAATACTACTAGAGCATTCGCCGTCTACTTCACACCCTAGACTCTTGGAGGACTCCGGTGATTCTCCAAGACAGAGAATTAGAGAGAAAAGGAGAAATATGTATTCTGTGGTGTTATTTTTCCGTAGTATACGAATACCAGTATATTCGTATATTTATTAGTATGGGAGAGATCTATCTCCTATTATGGATAAGATCTCCATCCCTATCGGGAATATATCTAATAAGATATTAAATATCTCGTCAGATATATATCCCAACCATATTGGGATCCATCAGATATGGATGCAACCAACATCTCCCACTCATACAAATCTGATCCGACTTACTCGAATCTGAAAGACTCCACAATTCTCATCATCATATCTCTTCTTTCATACAGAGACTAAGGCGTGCGACCGAGCGAGAACATAATGGAACAAAGTGAGGAGAGTTATATTAAGTTATCACCCAACTAACATAACTCATCAACTCAGGAGACTCGCTGTGTACCCCAAACTACGTGGTTGCACTAGACCAAACATCTCTGACCCCTCGTATTCATATAGAGCATGTTTGACCCCTTAACTTTGTATCTATGCTCATGACTATGTCAAAACTAATTCGACTTAGTCGGCCGGCCTATGAGCCATAGTACACAAGTGCATTACCAGCTTAGTTTTTCCTTGGCCTCTAATGTCAATCTGCTTGGAGTTGACAGCTTTCTTAGTCATGCTCCGACAGACCGTATCAATCATGGCCATTGAACACATGCTAAAGTAGCGTCATCAAGCTTACACTTCATGACAAAGTCCAAAGTCCCAAAGGGCACAAGAAACACTATAAGAGCTCACACAGTGACGAAGCAGGGATCTATTCAGTCACTCCTCTTACTAAGGTCGTCATTAAGCACATGTAGTATGAATACATGCTATGATGGAGCTCCCACTCAAATTTGGGCATGTCACGCTCTGAACATCATACGAGTCTTAGTCCAGTCGCTCTTCTAGTGTCTGACCTGCGGACCACTTAGGAATTTGTCTCCAACACAACTCCTAATGATTCGCACACTCGGCTATTAAGAAGCTTTTATGAAGTTAGGACATTCTTCATAATCGATCAAGTATGATCTCATCTTGGCCTTTTGCCAAGGCGACTATGGGCAACAACCTTTCGTGTTGTTCCTTTCACGAAGGTGATCACTCAAATGTTTGATCCGCCAGTCTCATCCCGCTCGCTCACCAAAGCGCCAGGGCGATTTCCCGTGTGAGTGGGACAATCCAAGCCTTGTGACATATCACACATAATAGACACATTACTTCTAACATATATAAGGGCACATTTTATTAATAAATAAAATTGTTCATACAGGCTACAAGAATTTTAAATTCTACGAAGTCCCATGCTCCTAACATGCCTTTGAAATACATCTCTACTCAAAGGCTTGGTGAAAGGATCAGCTATCATTTCACCAGTGGGAACGTGCCTGAGAACCACTTGCCCCTGCGCAATATTATCTCGGATAAAGTGGTATCTGGTATCAATATGCTTGGTCCTCCCATGATACTTGGGGTCCTTAGCATATGCTAGTGCAGCTGTGTTATCACAAAGGACAACTACTGCATCATCTACATGCGCCGTGACGCGCAAAGTCTGAAGAAATCTTCTCAACCAGATAGCCTCTTGAACTGCAGATGTACAAGCAATGTACTCTGCTTCCATAGTGGATAGAGATATACAAGGCTGCTTCTTGCTACTCCAAGTGATAGCAGCGCCTCCTAACAAGAATGCATATCCTGATGTGGATTTGCGTTCATCTCTATCTGCTGATCCATCAGCATCGCTATAACCAAGTAGCTTCAAACTGCCACCGTGATAGCACAAAGCTATATCACTTGTCCCTTTTAGATATCTAAGTATCCTTTTGACTGCAGCCCAGTGAGCGCGTCCAGGATTACTTTGATACCTACTCACCATCCCTACTGCAAAGCACAAGTCTGGTCGAGTACACATCATTGCGTACATCAAACTCCCTACCGCGCTTGCATAAGGAACCTTAGCCATACTTTCCTTTTCATCATCTGTTTTTGGGCATAGATCTTTGCTAAGAATACAATGTTTTTCCATAGGCGTGTCAACGGGTTTAGCATTATGCATACGAAATCGCTCCAGAACCCTCTTAATATAAGTCTCTTGAGACAAAGTTAAGAGTCTCTTTGAGCGATCTCGGTGTATCTTAACACCAAGTATGTATTCTGCCTCTCCCATGTCTTTCATCTCAAAAGTAGATGATAGCCACTGCTGAGTGGCGACAATCATCTCCGTATCATTTCCCGCCAGCAAAATGTCATCCACATATAATGAGAGAATTGTGAAATTCTTCTCATCCCTTTTGACATACACACAGTGATCTTCCTCAACCATCGTAAAGCCTATCGAAGTGATAGCTCGATGAAATCGAAGGTACCACTGCCTGGATGATTGTTTCAGTCCATAAATGGAACATTTTAAGCGGCACACTTTGCGCTCTTGTCCCTTTACCTGAAAACCCTTAGGTTGATCCATATAGATCTCATCACCCAGTTCTCCATTGAGAAATGCTGTCTTCACATCAATTTGGAACAGTTCCAAATCAAGATGGGCGACAATTGCTAAAATGAGACGGATAGAGGCAAACCTCACCACCGGGGAGAATGTCTCTTCATAGTCCACACCTTCTCTTTGGGTAAAGCCTTTCGCCACTAGGCGAGCCTTATACTTGTCTATCGAGCCATCTGCTTTTCGCTTGACTTTGAGAACCCACTTGTTCCCAATTGTCTTGCATCCAGACGGTAGATCGACTAGCTCCCAAACTTAGTTCTTAGCCATCGAACTCATCTCTTCCTCCATAGCACTTATCCACTCTGTAGCATTTAGAGAAGTTACAGCCTCTTCATAAGTGGCTGGCTCATCAACATCCATTGTTGCGCACATGAAAGATTCCCCTTCGAGTTCAAAACGTCTTCGGGGAACCGTTCCACGCTTGCTCCTGTGCAACTCTAGATCTTGAGAGTCTTCATGCAATGGAATTCTCCCACTGACTCCAAGATCGCTCTCATTATTCCCGTCGATGGCTGGATTTGGTTGTAAAACCGCATCCTCGCCAGGAATTCCAGCGTTGTCTTCGGGATCTTGTAACTCATAAAGTTTAAGATCTCCTTTAACTTCTCCAATTGTTGGAAATTCCTCCTCGAGGAAATTGACATCGCGCGACTCAATTTCTGTCATTCCTCCGTCAGGATGTTCACCATACATCACATAGCCTTTCGAGTGGTCACAATATCTTATAAAGATATGTTTAACTGCTCTAGGACCAAGTTTCCCATGCTTATGGGAAGTATTATGAACAAACCCTGCTGACCCCCAAGGGCGCAAACCTTCTAAGTTGGGCTTTCTTTCATGCCACAACTCATACGGCGTCGAAGGAACTGATTTAGACGGCACACGGTTCAATATGTAGGCAGCAGTTAAGATTGCATCTCCCCAAAATGATATTGGTAGATTTGCTTGCGCCATCATTGATCTGGCCATTTCCAGAAGTGTCCTATTCCTCCTCTCTGCAACACCATTTTGTTGCGGAGTGTAAGGAATTGACAGTTGCCTTATGATCCCTTTTTCCTCACAGTATTGCCTGAACTGATCAGACAAGTATTCTCGCCCTCTATCAGTGCGTAACGCTTTAAGCTTCCTATCCCTTTGGTTCTCAACCTCCGCTAAGAATCGCTTAAAATAATCAAGCGCTTCCGAACGGTGAGACAGGAGATACACTGAACCATAGCGCGAATAATCATCAATAAATGTGAGGAAATAGGATGCACCGTGTCGTGCCTTCACATTTACGGGTCCGCATATGTCTGAGTGAACTAACTCTAGAGGTTGAGTAGCTCTTTTTGCCTTTCCAAAAGGCTTCCGGCAGGCTTTTCCTGCCAGACATGGTTCACACACAGGAAGGTTGACTTTAGCGAGATTGCCTAAAAGGCCTTCTCGAGCTAACCTAGTCATCCTTTCACGCCCTATGTGTCCTAACCTTGCATGCCATTTATTTGATTCATTCAAAATATCAACAGATGAAGAAATAAAAGTAGTGCATCCAATAGATAAATCTAACATGAAAATCCATTGTTCATATGTCCTATGCCATAAAGGTTGTTGCCAAGAAAAATAGATAACATGGTCTTTTCAAACAGGAAAGAAAAATTTTGACTCAAAAGTGCTGAAACTGAAAGTAAATTACATCGAATACTAGGCGCATAAAGCACATCACTAAGGAGCAGCTCGCGCCCAGTGCTAAGTGTTAGCTGGTATGCACCAACTCCCACCACCTCTTCTTGCGCGCCATTTCCCATAGCAATGTAGTGACTGCCCGCTGGTACTCGATGATAATCTACAAATCCTACTCTATCTCTTGTCACGTGTTTGGTTGCTCCTGAGTCTACAATCCAACCATGGAGAGAATTAGCAACTAACACATGTGAACAGACAAATGAATCAGTAGAGCTAGGAGCGGGTCTTACCTTCTTTGGCTCAGTACAACTACGAGCAAAGTGACCCGTCTTTCCACAGTTATAGCAGGTGTCTTTCTTCTTTCCGCCCCTTTTTCCACGGTGACGCTTCTTAGCCTTTTCACCTTGCGGGCCCAAGTTTTGGTTTTTGGCGTTGCTTTGTCCTGCATTCTTTTGCTTTTTCCAACGGTTGCCTGTGTTAGGCTTGCGTTGGCCAGCATGTGCGACGAAAGCAGCCGCTTGTGCTCTTTCCGCCTCTCGACGGTCAGCCTCGAGTCTAAGATGACTGGCGACGCCGTCAAAGGTCTGGATTTGCTCGTTGTGTGTGAGCACAAGTTTAACTTGTCCCCAAGTCTGCTCAGGTAGCGACCTTAGGACTGCCAAAACTTGTTGTTCGTCGGTGAGTTCATTTCCAGCATTTTGAAGCTCTCGAATCATGTCTTTCATGATATCAAGATGCTGGCCTATGGTGTGCTTAGGTTCAAGTACGTACTGATTGAATTTAAGGGTTAAAGCCCTTAGTCTCGTTGCCGAGGTAGTGCCGTACGTGACCTTTTAAGCTGTCCCACAGCTCTTTAGCTGTAGTAAACGTCTCGAACTCACGAATCAGATGATCCTGCATGCAGCTAAGCATAGTATAGCGCGCAGACCGATCTTGATTCTCCCACTTATTGTACGCGTCTAAATCGCGACGATATTGGGCATTTTGACCGTTTTCTGGCTCAACCGGTGCGGCCATAGTCTCGGTGAGATGGTCAAGGACCTTCATATTATGTAGCAGAAATTTGATCTTACGGTGCCACATGGCATAGTTCTGGCCATCTAGTTTGCCAGAACCGTAAAGATCAGAAAAAGCCATTTGGGCATCCATTTCTGTTAATATTTGCGCAAATCATGTTAGAAGGTTGTCTATTTAATATTTTTATTCGGGTCCAAATAAAATTTTATTATTTCTCACAAGTGAATGGGATCAAAAATTCGCCGCATTGGCTCATAATCATCTCCCACTCAATTGAAGACGATAATAAAAATTAAATGATCGCGAATAAAAATTGTCCATCGCAAGAACATTCATAAAAAAATAATAATAAAGTGAGATGTTAATGACCTATGGTGGTAAATACGAAACAACAAAAAAATTACATGGCCTAAAAATTGGCCCCTCTAATACATGTGTCCTAGTGAGAAACGAAAAATAAATAAATAATTACAATTTTCGTTCCTACTACATGATTCTATATATAAAAAAAATTACATCGTAATATCGTATAACCACCATTGTCATCAACCATCTCACACATACATACATCATCATATTACGTAATCAAAAGAATACGCAAACAATTAAAACACATAATGCATATTAGCGCAACAATATATTTTACAGCCTGACTTTTAATTAAAAGTAGCCCAAAAATAATATCAGACTGGCCCAGGACTGGGCCCAATTTGACCCAGCCCAATTCTGACAAACCCTAGCCCACTGTCGCCGCCGTCCCCGCAGCTGCCGCCGCCGCCGAAGCAGCGGCGCAGAAGCAGCGCGAAGAAAAACAGGGCAGTAGCAGCGTAGCGGCGCAGTCGCGCAGCGGCGCACAGAGCCGCCGTCACGCGCTCGCGCCTCCGGCGCACAGACCCACCGGCGACGGGGTCGCGGCGAGCAAGGGCAGCGCAGTAGTCGCTGCCGCCATGGCTGTGGATATGGCCTAGACAAGAATATGTTCTCAATTCCAATTTTTTTACACTCCCTGTTGACAAAAGAAAACTGACGGGAATGGAAAAAAATAGTCATGGTTTTCAACAAAAAATGAGAACCGGTGGGTTTCACTTTTAAAAGGAATAACCGGATGATTGTTAATTGAAAAACAATATTTATGGCACTTTTAGATTTCTAGACTTCTAGTGATTATTTAATAAAATAATCGAGAAACGAAACTGCCCCATTCAATAAAAACGAAACAGAAAATTAATAATCACTCCGGCGAGAACGAATCAACTCGCTCTGATACCACTGTTAGAAATAATGCACATAAAACACATATTCACGTATATGGGAATCGGTATACCTCAGTTGATTTGAAGCGGAATGTATTCGGTTGATTCCCAATCTGAAGGATCGTGCACTGATTCGTCTACAAGCCCGTCTGGACGAATACTACTAGAGCATTCGCCGTCTACTTCACACCCTAGACTCTTGGAGGACTCCAGTGATTCTCCAAGACAGAGAATTAGAGAGAAAAGGAGAAATATGTATTTTGTGGTGTTATTTTCCGTAGTATACGAATACCAGTATATTCGTATATTTATTAGTATGGGAGAGATCTATCTCCTATTATGGATAAGATCTCCATCCCTATCGGGAATATATCTAATAAGATATTAAATATCTCGTCAGATATATATCCCAACCATATTGGGATCCATCAGATATGGATGCAACCAACATATGAAAATTTAGAAATCAAATGCCACTAAACTTTGCCCTAAACACGTGTCCTTTTGTCTTTCTCTTTATTGTTCGGGACGAACAGGTTTTAAGTTTAGGGAGATTTGGTACACGTGTTTCGTGCACGCACTTTAGGGCATTTTTAGTGTCATTTTCGTGTCAATAATGTGCATAATCACGTGTATTTAGTGCTTTTATACTCTCATGGGCAAAATAATGCGTTTGTGCTGTTTTTGTGTTAAGACAGGTGAAAAAGGGTCGAAAAAGAACATCAGACGACCGCGGAGTCGAGCGATTGATCGAGGCAACAAAAGGAAGGGCTAATTGAAGATCTCGGCCGAGACAGGATGCAAATCTCGGGCGAGATGAGTCTCCAGGGGATTTCATGAAGAATTGCAAAATTGAAAATCTAGGCCGAGACAGATAATGCGTCTAGGCCGAGATGGAAGATCTAGGTCGAGACAGATAATGCGTCTAGGCCTAGATGAGTCTGCAGGGGATTTCAGAAATTCAAAAGATGAAGATCTAGGCCGAGATGCAATCCAATCTCGGCCTAGATGAGTCAAATCCTGAAAAGCCCTAATTTCCTCTTTTCACGTCTCGGCCTAGACACACTTGCATCTCGGCAGAGATTCCTTACCCTGTTTTAAAATCCTGAATGCGATTTTGCCTATTTTTGACTAACACTTTCTCTCCTTATATATATATCATCCCATTCGAATTTAACCTAACCGAGAACCCATCCCCCACACATAATCAGCCACTTTTCTCCATTGGAAGTAAAGGAATGGAAGGGGGTTGAAGATCTTGATCTTCAACCCTAACCTTTGGTTCTTTCTATCCTATTTTCATGTTTTCTTTAATTTTCTATTATTTTATCTTTGTATTAGGTAAAATGGGTGGCTAGCACCCTTTGTTCACCCTTGATTATTGTGGAACCTTGAGTTTAAGACATTTATGTGATTATTACGGTTAATGTTGCCGAAAATATTGTGTATTTAAGTGTTTTGTGTTATTTGCTGTTATTGACTCACATTTATGAATTTTTTATTGGATTGATCACCCTTTAAGGGATTTCTGAATGTGTTGCTAGAATAGGAAATTACTATCCGTAATTGTAGGATTTCCGATTCCCGTGTAGCAAACAATAGATTTATTTATTGGTGATAACACAAAGTTCAACCACTAAAACCGAGCTTGCGAGTTTTATATTGAATTTATCTCGTTGTCCTAGTGTTTAATGCATTTGGTGATTGAATCTAAGAGAGCTTGTTCGAGGATTCGGTTAAACTGAATAGGGTTAGTCGAAGAGCTTCTTTTGATTAACTAAGATTAAGGGACAACAAGGCTATTAGAGCTTGTTAATAGCCTTGAGATAAGGGCTAGAATCACAATTGAATAGGGCATTAACAATAGTTGCATAAATCGTCCAAGACCTCGGTGAAACATGATCAAGTGTGAATCGTTTTGTTATTTAAAAAAAACCTAAAACCTATAAAAATCTCTTTAATTGTCTTTGTTTATTTAGGTGTTAGTTGTTATTTCATTAAAATCCCCCCACTTCTTTATTGTTCTAGCTTATCTACATTATATTTCTTGATCATAATAGCTTAATACAATGAAGCAAAATTGTTCGACCGTTCCTCGTGGGATCGACCCTTGTTTGCCACTCTACTAGTTAGAGTAGTAGGATAAGGTTAAGTGTATTCTTTATACACAATTTAATTTGGTAGCAAGAAACGACGCTACCAGATAACATCTATGGGAGTAGATTTCACGAAGTAACACATTTTAGTTAGTGCAATTTTGAGTTTAATATTTCTAAATTAATAATTTATTTAATTAATGAAAAACATATAAAAAAAGTATCAAATCATTGAAGCCAGACAAGACAATAATTTTAACTAACATGTTGCACACATTTATCAATGTTGTACATAAATTAGAACCTTGCACTCATGACATAAATCAATTTACATAATAAATATAAATTATTTGTGCTCTGTCCAAAGTTAGTTTTCTTTTTGTTATAAAATAACCATACAATAATGTTATTATCAGAGTATTCATTTTATTATTATCCTTACGAGTATCATCGTAGGAATCTTAGTAGTGTCATAATAATTTAATAGAGACAATTAAGATCACCGTAGAGCATATAGTCAGATATAACGTACGTAAAATCACATAGTTGCGTAAAACGTTTAAAACATACATATGGTTATCGTCTAACATGTAACTTGTACATAAGCAGGCCTAGGTATTATTATTCTTTTGTTGGGATTATCATTATTTTTATTTCCACATTTTTATTTATATCATTTACAACGATATGCAGTTGACTTGACTCCACTTGGATCTTCCTTCTCCATCACCTAACAAAAATACATGGATTTCATAGAAAGCTCATAATACGTGTACTTTCTTAATCGTAACATCAAAATATTTTGCATGAAACATTGAAAATGCATGACTTTTGGATTAGGGCATTACATTAGAATACCATTTAGATCTGTAATGACCAAGTCTATGACATCTAAAACATTCTACCTTAGATTCATCATACACTTGGCCTCCGCCTCTGCCTTGAGTAGTGACGTTTCTACCTCCCCAACCTCATCTTCCTCTACCCTTACCCCTTTCTCAAAACTTGTAGGAACGGGTATTAGTAGAAGCCTTCAATGCTTGCTCCTCGAGTATTGAAATTTTGTTCATACATGGTTCATGGATTAACATGGAGCTTTGCCATAATTGAATTGTGTTGTCATGGAATGCAAAATCTTGTTTCTGACTTCCATTACTCTAGCTAGCACAATAACTCATCATAGATTCTCCTGCTCTCATTGTACACAACCCAAAATCCCGTCTCAAGGATTGAACTTATGAATGCTTCACCCTACTGGAGCGTTGATATTTCTTCTTCATAGAAGCCAAAATATCCTTGGAGGTTTCTTTGCAAAAAATAGTCTCCAAGATTGGACGATCGATCACCTGGAAGAGAAAATTATTCGCTTTCTGATCTTTCAGCCTTCTGGCGTCTAGGTCTAAGTTTTTAGTTTCCTTGAGAACTGTTCCTTTTGTAGGCTCTCAGATAAATTCTCGATTAGTGCTCCAATGATCATAATGATCATCAAAGCGAGGGATGGTTGCATTTGATTCTATAACCATAGTTAAATCAACCTAGAAAGGTGGTGGTTGCCTCACTTGTTACTTTTTCTTAGGATAGTATGACTCTCATACCGCTGATAAACTGGAATAGAAATATAAAGAAGAAGCAGATATAAGGAAGATGAAACCAATTTTGCTGCACTTAAAATATGATCCACAAACTTACAAAAAGAATGCTCTATATATAAATCCTAACATCAGCTTACTAACAAATGACATAGCCCATAAACAATATTGTGGATGTGCTCTAGTAACTAATTGACTAATCTAACTAAAATTGAGAAATAGACTAACAACCCGGCAGTATTTAACAAGCCCATTAATGACCCACTACTGAAATAAAACCAAAGAAATAGATACCAAAGAAATTGACTTGTTCAAAGGAAAGTGACTCAACTCATGAAGTGAACCCTTATTTTTAGTACTCACTGCTTTATATATTAAATAAAATGATTTCTGTAGAAGTCTAACTAATATAACATTTTTTTCCCTTAACAAAATAAGAATAGTAAAACTCTATTTTTTCATGCATACACGTCACACATACATATATACCTGTGTAGAGTCAGAGATTGAAGTACAAATTTTGAGCTTTATATCAGCAATTAGAGCCTGAAAATGGTATAGAGGCTAAAATGGCTCACATGCATTGAATTGAAAAAAAAAAACAACACGTGGTTTATTTCTTTATTACGTTTGAAAACATATGTTGTAAATGATAATTAACCTAAAAATAGTGAATTTTCATGTAATTAATTTTTTTATTTTTTTTTACCTTAAGTAACTTTGAATTGTTATGACATACATATGAACATATTTGATTTAATATTTAAAATTTACAAAGTAATATAGTTTAAAAATCTCATTTTATTTTTTTAGGGGGCGCATGAACAAAAGATGAGCTTGGATAATTCTCGACCCTCTATTTTTTCTCCTTCTCCGATTTTCTCTCTTTTAAAACACAAAACTTCCTATTTCTCTTCACTTATTTTCTTCTTTCCTTTTCTTTTTCTTTTTTTCCTTTTCTTATCTCATCTGTAGGTTCTTTTCCACCCTAATTGGAAGATAAAATGGTACCTCGTTTCAGCCTTTTCACAGTTTTTCCCTAATTTATGATGATGGATTATGTGTACAAATATTTTGATTTTTTTTGGCACTTTTTTGGTTTTTTCGGTATTATTGAAATATGTATGAAATTATCTTTTGCGCCATTATTGTAAATTTCTTGGTCATCAGCCCGTTGCAAAACATACTTTAATATACAAAATCCAAAATTCATACATTTTATTTCTGATTAATCTGGTCAACGAATTTATATTTTTGAGGGGGGAAAGGGGGGGGGGGGGGGGAGGGGAGAGAAGTGTTGATCTAAGGTTATTTTTCTCGATGTGTATTTCTGAATAAGTAGTTGAAACATATATGAATTGATTAAAGTAAATGTATATATACATGCAGGCGAATTCAGCATCTGGAATGGCGGTGCATGATGAGTGTAAGCTCAAGTTCTTGGAACTAAAATCAAAGAGAAACTACCGTTTCATAACATTCAAGATCGAGAATTATCAGGTGGTGGTAGATCAGCTGGGTGACCCTCACCAAACCTATGAACAATTCACGGCCTCCCTCCCTTCCGACGAGTGCCGTTATGCTGTCTTTGATTTCGACTTCACCACTGATGAGAATTGCCAAAAGAGCAAGATCTTCTTCATTGCCTGGTACACTTATTTTGTTTCATCTATCTTCTAAGCATATAAATATATATATATATATATATATATATATATATATATATATATATATATGTTACAATTTTACATTCATTAAAGACATTGTGCTCTTTTTAAATATGGTATAATTACATTGGATTTGAAAATTTGAAGATCTCAAATTGAGGTTGCGAAAACTTGAAAGAGAAATAGCCTTTAGGTTTTCATCTTAGTTTTGACTTAATATTTCATGTTTATTTTGTACCCTTTCCTTGAAATGTTATTTTAGGTGCCCAGATTCATCAAGCGTGAGAATGAAGATGGTGTATGCGAGCACAAAGGACAGATTCAAGCGAGAGTTAGATGGGATTCAAGTTGAACTGCAAGCAACAGATCCAAGTGAGATGAGTTTGGATATCATCAAAGCACGCGCTAACTGAGCCACCTCTTCATGTGCTTCACACTTTTCATTCTTTCTCATATTCATATGTCTATTATTCATTGTAATTTTCATTATATGTAAGGAAAGGTCTCTCCCCTATTTCATGTAATATAAAAACCTATTGTATGATCGTCGGCCTGTAAAAATGTTACTTTTTCAATATAATTATCTAATCTATAGTATGAAGGTCTTTTAGGAGAACATATTAAAATCCTTTATTTCACTTTTAGATTCTATGTATATTGTTTGAGTGGGGAAAAAATTAAAAGCTTTTTTAAAATAATTATAATATCCGAATAGCTAGTGAAATTATTTTGTATTACAAAAAAATTATTTTAATTGTTCAAAATTTTAATTGTTTTCAAAAAAACATGTGTTACATATTTTTATTTATTGTAAATATAGTCCATACTTTTGTGTTAGATATGTAGATTGGAATCAATAAATTATTGGTCGTAAAACAAATGAACCCTCTATTAAACAAGATCTAGTGGTTGATATTATTCATCCGAACAAGGGTATAATATTATTTTTGTTCAGAAAATGCACAAAAGATAATTTTACTCAACAAATGCACGAAAAAGATGAAAATTATATGTCACCTTTAAAGGCAGTGTCTGCACGTTCAATATGTGGAAATTATTGGATTTATATATATATATATATATATATATATATATATATATATATGTGGAAAATGATAAAAAAAAATAATAATGAAAACAAAAAGGACATCGAGGCTTGTGTAAACAAAGTTTTCTTAAATAAATTCGTCTCTTCACGTAGTACTAGATGAACCATACACGTCTATTTCCCACTCTGAAACCCTAAATATTTTTCTTGAAATGTATTACCAATAATAAGCATAAGGCCAAGGATGTTATCAAACAAAACTAGAAGAAGATCAAACATGCAAGTTCCAACATGGCGGCTTAGGACATATGTGATACTCGGGACTGACGAGGACAGAGAGTGATCATCGATGCATGAAGGACAAATAAGGAGCGACTCCTAATATACTTCTAGGTGAATGGAGTCACAAAAGAACTAATCATACATAATAAAATTATGGTATCTTGAGACTGTACGAGTATAGGACCATAGACGAATTTCGCGGGGAATGCCGAGACTATAAATGTATGAGACCTACAGTTGAAGAGATCTTAAAAGAATCAATTAGTGTTACTTATACCAACAATGTACATGTACTTTTCTGATGCTCTTTTTATAAGGAAACTAACCTTAAGTGTGCTTGACCTGGAGCAATTTTATGATGGTTGACCCATTGGGAAGTTTCTCAGGATGCGTGTGAGTGAGGATAAATCGCACTAGGAAGCTTTTATGTTGCTTTGTGGGGACATTCCCGTCAAATCTGGAAGTGGATCGTTACAATTGGTATCAGAGTGAGACCTCTGATAGTATGTTGTGGTTCAGGGATGAACAAAGTTGAAGATGGCGGTCATGTGACGCCCAAGACCGATAAGTGAAGTGATCGCCGGTTCATATATAAACAGATAATGAGCGACTCTTTACAGGCTTTTAGATGAAGGAAGAAAACTGACCTATGATATAAAAATAGAGTATCTTGAGACTATGCATATATGGTGTTGTATATTGGGCTTTGAGGGACATTCCGAGATTATGCAGGTATAAGACTGTGATGACATAAAGTCATAACAAAAATAGTATATAAGTATGTGAAAATACACATTTTTTCTGTATATATTATGTGCTGTGTGGATTTCACGAGTTCATTGATTTTGTAGCATTTGGTACAAAATCAAGCTTAATTTGGATTAATTGTGAAGTCCCATGGTGATATTTAGTGAAGAAAAAGACCCAACAAGAAGAAATAGAGTGTTGGGTTCACGAGTGGAGTTGAGTTGACCAAAATGGATTTTGATCTGCCCAAAGTGAAGAGTAATGCTCCCAAACACATTTATGCACCGTCCCTCGACGAAGCTGTGCTCTGGCTTTGCCAACCATGCCACCTGTATCGGCACTCGACCAAGCCGTGCTCCGACTTGGCCAAGCCGTGCTCCGACTTGGCCAAGCCGGACATTCTGCCTATTTATGCAGGACATTCTGCCTACTTGTGCCTTTTTCAGCCCAAAATCTAATTTTCTCCCAACTGACCCTAGTTCACGCACTCTAATAAATACTCCAAGTCTCTGATACATCAAGGAGATGTTTTAACATCACTAAATTAATTCAGTTATATGGTCTGTATTAGTGCGAATGAAACTAGATATCAAAGCCGGAAGGAAAGAAGAAGTAGCAGCGATGTGTCTGGGAGGTGCTACGGTAGAGTTTTATGCAACGAAATATGAAAACACGTTTTCTAACAAGCTATGTAATATGCCAACAGATATAAAAATAATAAGAGAATATACACAAGTTTATAGTGGTTCAGAGGTAGAGGTAATCCTTCTACATCCACTCTTCTCTCACACAGGGAAAACTCACTAAGTTGTTCACACACGTTGGAGTTTGGTTGATCAAACTCTTAGACAAAATCCCCATTTTGTATGTTTTTCCTTATATCAGTTAATTATTTTTTTATTATTTAGCCGAGATTATATTAAATTGTAATGTAGGGATCTTGAATCAATTATAGGAAGATGAATTAGATCTTGTCTAATCAGTTGAAAGTGGCTGAGAAAATTAGGGAAGAAGTGAAGAGAAGACCGAGTCTCACTCTTGAAGACCAAGTCTCAACCGATTGCCCAAGTTTCGGAACTGTTTTAACCACCAACTAACAACGTGCTAAACTGGTGTATTGGTGGTTAGTGGAGAGTGTTGTCCAAGCTTTAAAGTTGTCTGTAAATAGAGCTCCAACTATAAATGGAAGATAATAAATATTAAAGAGAAAGTGCAAGTCTGCATTACAGTTAGTGTTGTCTGAATTCCATTTGTCTGGATACTTTTAGGATAACTTTTGGTAGATTGTTTTGTACTCTAGATTGTGTATAATCGTCTGTCTAAGACGTTAAGGTTCTAGTAGTTGTTGAATAGAAGTCTGTCTCGATTCACTCTTTGAATCTTTTTGTAATTCACCGAGTTATAGTGAGTTATTTCACCTTGAAGGGGCTCACAAGTTATTTAAGACTTTTTGAAAATGTTATATCATTTGTTATTTAAGTTTCTGATGTGTTTAGACTGAAGGTTAGGTAAAACATGTACCCAACCTCACCGTTTTATGAAGCAACACACACTTGTGATTGGCACCAGAGCCATCGGTTGACATACTAAGCGTGATCTTGATAGTGTGTTGCCTAACATGGATAGTACTACTGTGATGAGACTACTAGCTTTTTATGGATCCAATTACAACTATTGGAAAGTCCGTCTAAGGTCTCATATCAAGTATATTGGTGTGAGAGCTTGGAGAGTTGTTGTTGAAGATTGGAGGCTTCTTATGATCACTGATGAAGAAGGTGAAAGGATTAAGAAGCTCGAAGCTCCATGGACGAGAGATGAAGTTGATGCAGCCAACTACAATGAGAAGGCTCTTAATGTGATTACCGTTGCGGTTGACATGAATATGTTCAGGCTAATTAAGCCATGTAAAATGTCCAAGGAGGATATTCTTCAACGGTATTGTGAAGGGATGATAGTGTTCATGAGTCGAGGCTTCGAATGGTTACATATCAATTTGAAAATCTTTGAAGAGGAAAATGAGACCATCCAAGCCTATTTTAGCACAGTACTTGATATAGCTAATGAGCCTTGGATTTAGGCGACCACATAAGAAACAAGAGCCTTGTGTCCAAGGCTATTCGATCTCTTCCAGATTTTTTCAATGTCAAGGTCTCAACCATTGAAGAGGCTCACAACACTACCACCATTGAGCTCACAACTCTCATGAGCATTCTTCATAATTATGAGATGAACATGAATCATCAAAAGAAGTTGTATGAAGGGAAGAATGTTTTCCCTTCATGTTGATAGAGTCTCATCCAAGGAGTTAATCGCTTCAAATGGAGATGAAGATGAAGACTAAGAAGAATAAGTGAAGGAGCTAATGTTGCACTACTAACTCAAAAGATCAACATGATGAGAAAGTTGAGGAGCAAGCAATTGAGTTCATCAAAACCTCCTATTCAGAAGGAATCACCACCTAAGAAGAGTCCATTTGTCTAAAACCCACAAATTCGAAGAGCATTTTTAGATGAACATGGGTATGAATCCAGAAATATGGATTCAACTCAATGTCATGCTTGTAAGGGTTTTGGCCATCATGCAAATAAATGTGCCAATATCCTTCGTAAGTACGCAAAAAATCCAACTGGTTGTCTTTGAGTGATGATGATGAGCTTGATCTTGAAGCTAAATACACCAGACATCCATATTTTCGACCTTCCCAGACTGTGCCTCACTAGATGACATTGAAGTAAAGTCAGTAGTTGACTCAAACTTCGATCTAACTTTAAATTCGTATGATTCCAGCAACTACCTCAATCCATTCTCTTTCGAAACTACTGTTGAAAAGAGCCAAAGAAGGAGTATGGTGGGAAAAGAATCTAAGTGATGGAAGATATGTGGTGGTCTACTTTGAGCTACTCAAGAAGCGAAATCAACATTGTCGAGAAGTGAGCAACTTGAACAAAGAGAACGACAATCCTCATGAGCTTGTGACACATTTGAAAGTACTTCTAACGAGGAAGCATGCAGAGCTTGGCGTGGCAAATACCAACTGGAAGAGGCATCCGAAACCTTCAAGAGGTTGAACTTAGGTACATCTAACCTTGATGAAGTTTTAGCGATTGGTAAATGATTATGTTGTATTAGGGTATAATGAAACTAGGAAACTAATATTGTAAGTAGTAATTATTTACCGTTTGTTTGAGAAGGTGATTTAAATCGTAGAGAAGAATACGTTAAGTCACCTAACAATCAAAAGGTAAAAGGAAACATAGATACATATGTCATTACCGCTCAATTCTAGGTCACATTAGGCTTTTTTGTCTTAAGATAAAATCTGATGTAAAAAAGGATAAATGGTTGACTTAGAAGTTGCCCAACACCCATAACAATCAACTTCTCCAAAAACCTAAAACCACTCTAAAACAGATATGGGTTCATTTATATCTGATTTGAAGTTTAATGTTGCATTTACTGCTTTAAGAACTAAACATATCAGGTTCTTGGTATTTTGATAGTGGCTATTCACGCCACATGACTAGAAACAAGGATTTTCTTGTTGAATATGAACTATGGGAAGGTTGAATAGGTATTATCATTAAAGAAAAAACAAAATAAGAAGACGTTTCATAGTCACCCTAACTCTCTAGAGTAGCAAAAAAGCTAAAAAGCACCCCTGCCAAACAAAGGAAAAATTAGATACATGATAGAAGCACTCATAAAAGTAAGGGGAATAAAATCAGATACATGAAAAACTACCTATACAAGCAAGGCGTATATAACAGAAACCGCCACAGGCCGGAGGCAGGCCACAAGTAGAGAGGGAGTGATGGAGGCGCAACGTCAAGTGTGTGGAGCGGGAGAGAGGGGGCTTGCTCAGCGGGGACAATCAAGTTCGTTGCTATGAACGACATAGCAGGGAGAGCCAACACAATCTAGTCTATTGCTATGATTGAACTGCCGGGCGTTCAACACATAAAGACACACCAAAGGAACCGAAGTCCCAATACTTTTAGAAAGCATGATTAGATATTTCCTGAGTAGCAGAGATCCTGTTGGCCTCGTTTTTACTCACTATTAGAAAAAACCTTGTGGGAAAAAAGTCAATTGTGGGAAAAGAAGTACCAACCATACACTATGAACACTAAAACACGTTAATTTAAGGAAGAGGGTCAAGTTGACAGATTATGGGAAAAGGAACCGTAAATGTTCCCGATTTTCCCAAGTTACGGAATGTGTACCATGTCCGCGGGCTATTTGCTAACCTGATTAGCATAAGTCAATTATGTGATGATGATTTGCAGGTTAAGTTCACTCGAAGTATATGTGATGTATTCGACTAATCAAGCACTCTTGTTATAACTGGTCGGAAGTCAGCAAATAATTATTTTGTTGTTGGAGAATTAAGGTGCAATCGAGCCCAGATTGATGACATAATTTTTTGGCATCAAAATATGGGACATGTGAACTTCTAAATTCTGGACAGACTGGTAAAGTTTGAAGCTGTAAGAGGTACACCTAAACTAAAAAAAAATAGAATTTTGTGAGTGGTGATTGTAAAAAAGGAAAGCAGACTCTTGTTGGTCACGAGGTTGTCCAACATCCTGGAAAACCTTATGTTACCTCTCGTTGTTTCGAACCTTCACATGGATCTCATAGGTTCAACTAAAGAACATAGTTTAGGTGTAAACGATATTCATGTGTTATTGTAGATAATTTCTCAAGGTTTACATGGTTGTGGTTTTTTCCTGAGAAATCAAATGCTTTTAGGTCATTCGAAACCTTCATCTGCTAGGCTCCTACATGCATAATGCTACTGTTGTTTCCATTAGATCGGATTGTGGAAAAGAATTTAAAAATACATATTTCTCTGAATTTTGTGAAAGGAAAGGTAAATTTCAAGAGTTCTCTGCCCCCAAAACTCCACAACAAATTGGGGTAGCTAAGAGGAAAAACAATAATTTGCAAGAAATGAATCGTGTAATGCTTAGCTAAAAATGGCTTGTCAAGCAGTTTTGGGCACAAGCGTTGAACACGATATGCCATACCATTAATCGTGTTTATTTAAGACTGGGCACTACTATGACACTGTATGAACTTCTAAAAGGAAGAAAGCTCAATCTCAATTCTTTTCACGTATTTGGTTGTGTATGATTTATCTAGAATGACAAAGAAAATCTTTCAAAGTTTGATTCTAAGAGTGACAAATACATTTTTCTTGGGTATGCTCGAAATAGTCATGCATATAGGATTTATAACCTTCGAACTAGGAGCATAGAAGAATATGTAAATGTTGTCTTCGATGACTATGTTGATTCTACAGGAATGACTGAGCAAGATGATGTTGAGGATCTTATTGAAGAATCGAAAGAACCTAAAAAAGGAGAGTAAAGTTGCTCGGGAGGTTGACCAACCCTAGGATCAACTCTTGCCTCTCAGATTGAGCTTAACAGAGAGAGTGATGCTGAGCTAGATTCAAATCTTCAAGTGACAAGACGATTGATCCTCCAGCTAGAGTAAAAAAATGGTTATCCATTGTCTCAAGTGATATGTAACATTGGAGAAGAGTTTCCAACCCGAGACATGGTGAGATTTGTTTGAATGTCTTCTACATGTAATAAGGTACATCTTTCTTGCTTTGTGTCTTTAATTGGACCTAAGAATGTGATTGAAGCTCTTAAAGATCACTTTTGGGTATATATCATGCATAGGGAAATGTTACAATTCACTCACAATGTTGTTTGTATCCAGTGTCACGACCCTTGGATACAAATGCCATTGGAACCAAATGGATCTTTAAGAATAAATCTGATGAATTTGGTAAAGTTATTCAAAATAAGGGATGACTCGTAGCCCAAGGCTATACACAGTTTGAGGGGGTGAATTTTGATCAAACCTTCACACCTGTGGCTAGAATTGAGTCCATTCAACTCCTTCTTGCAATTTCTAGCCATATTGGAATAACTTTGCACCAAATGGACGTAAAATTTACGTTTTTGAATGGAAGATTAAATGAGGAAGTATATGTTGAATAACCAAAAGTCTTTGAGGACCCATTCAAACCAAATCATGTATATAGGCTAAAGAAGGCCTTATACGGTTTGAAATAAGCACCTCGGGCCTGTTATGGTCACTTGAAAGAATTCCTTGTTGAGTTCGATTTTGTTAGAGGAGAGTTTGACAAAACCTTGTTCATCAAAGGAAAAAAATCTTGCATAATTGCTGCTGAAATCTACGTAGATGACATAGTGTTTGGTTCAACCTCACAAATGTCTCTTGATGAGTTCGTGAGAGCTATGTCCTTAATATCTTAAATGAGCATGGTTGGTGAACTAATGTTTTTTCTAAGGTTACAAAATAAGCAAATGACTGATGGCATTTTTATGTCACAAAGTAAGTATGTTAGGAATTTAATAAAAAGGTTTAATTGGAAGGAACAAAACACATAAAAACTCCAACGGGTTCAAACTAAAAGATCTGTAAAGGCAATGTTGGGGAGGATGTTGACCCAACCTTGTACCGATCTATGATTGGTAGTTTGTTATATTTAACAGCGTGTCATCCAGACATCATGTATAGTGTTTGTTTATGTGCATGTTATTAAGCTTGCCCTAAATATTCACATTTGAAGGCTTTGAAGCGGATAATCAAGTATGTTGTAGGTATGGTTGACTTGGGGATTTGATACTCCAAGGATACCAACACCAACCTAGTTGGCTACACTGATGAGGACTGGGTAGGTGATTTAGATGATAGGAAAAACAATAGTGTGGGTGTTTTTACCTCAGGAATAATTTAGTTTCATGGCATAGTCGCAAACAGAATTGGGTCTCACTTTTCGCTGCTGAATCTAAATATGTGGCAGCTGGAAGTTCATGTGCACAATTACTATGGTTAAAGAAAATTCTTGATGCCTATGAGTTTGAAAACAATGTTATAACCATGTATTGTGATAATTTCAATGCCATAGATATTCTAAAAATTTCTATACAACATTCTAGAACTAAACACATAGATATACGACATCAGTTATTAGAGACTTAGTCGAGAAACATGTCATTTGCATTGAGCATATTGCCACTGAAAATTAGCTTGCAGACATATTTACTACGGCTCTAAATCATGAGAGATTCTCAATCTTGAGAAATCTCTCGGTGTTTGTTTAATCCAGTAAGGGTTGAACTGAAGGTTGCCCCAATCCTCGAGGGAACTTCAGTTTTGCATATATGCACCGTTTATTTCCTTTGTTGCATATATTAGTTTTGTGAGCAAATTGCATTTATCTTTTTGACCATTATTTTTTAACATTGCTCAAGTTCTATTTTTTTCTTTAAAATTCAGTAAAAAAAATATGTTGTTGGTACATAGAATAATCCGTCTTTGAGTAAATGGAACATGGCACGTACTCAAAAATGTCGTGATCTCGTGCTAAAAGAGAAAGTATGGAAGGAGTGATCGATAAAGTAAACTAGAGGCACGACACTCACAATGAAGTGTACTTTGCATTGAAATATCACTCTTATTAATTCTTTTAATGGAGGTCATCAAGTAGCTCGGGGCATGGTACCGTTAATATCGTATACTCTTGTTAAAAGATCATGGTAGATTAAAATTTGGTGGTACCAAAATCATATTCTCAAGACTTTGAAAACAAAACTGAACTTCAGCATGTTAAGTTAGAGGTCTCAACCTGAGAGTGAACATTTCATTGTTACGAAGTCCAAAATTGTTTTTTTTTTTTGCCTCTATTTTTTCATTCAATTTTTATCCCTTTTTCATGTGATTAGAGGTTTTGTAAGAAATTTTGATTTTCAATTTCAAAATTAGAGCTGTTGAGAAGTGGAGGGTTTTATCCCTATTTCCAAGGGATCTGATGTGTTATAAATCTACTTGATTGAAAATTTGGATTTACCAAGAAATAATTTACCTTCTCTCTCTCTTGCTTCTCTAAAATTTATAGGCTCTAAAACCCTCCTTTCTCTTTGTCAACTTTGTTTTTCTCAAAATTGCATGGACTCCTACAAGTTTAACGAATTGATTGAGATCATCGATGCGGCGGTCCAAAGCAGGACTACTCCTACAACGTGCAGATTTAGGGTTTGTTCGAAGTCAAAAGAGAACAATCGGGGCATAAAATTCTGAACCTCCATGACGATCATCACAGTTGATGAGAAAGGTCCTTGATGTTGTTGTTTCTATACTGTCTAAGAAGAAGAACGCAAGTGATGATGGTGAAGTGTAGCGGATGTTGGATGAACATATTGACGAAGTTGAGAAGGGGGTTCCCCAATCCTCCTCCTCAACATAATTTGATGACGAGACGATGAGGATCTCAATGTTGATAAAGAGCTCATTCCAGAAGAAAATCTAAGCTCTGAAGAGGCAAAACCTTTCTTCCAGTTGTCAAGTCTAGTTACTGTCTGCCAATTTGTGAGGAAGACTCAAAAGCAGAAAGCAAAAGCAAAATTTAGTGAAAAGGTTGGCTTAACCTCCCAATCAAGTCGCTCGAGGAAGCAGGCCCACGCACAAGAACCTGCAGGAGATGGAACTCCAAAAAGTCGGGTATGACCTTTCCAATGCTTACAGTGAAAATTTCTATTTTTATTCTCGGGGAAAGAATAGGGCTAATTATGAAAGTAGAAAAAATAGACTGGAGAGAAGACTCAATATGAGTCAATTTTGAAAGCTAGGTATTTACCAATTGCTTGAGAAGCGTGGCTTGCTACACATGGTGATTTTTCTACTCCTTATCATGAGGAGACCATGAGATATTTCTGTGCCAATTTTTCGAAAGTGGTTGCGACCAAGAAATGAACTTGAGAGTGCATTTTACGATGACCTTGATGAGATTGCCGAGGTCATCACTGGTGGGAAGTTGAGGAAATAGCCGGAGCTCATGAAGATCTCCATGTTATCTTAATTGTACACATGCCTCCATGAAATAGCCGTGCACAATTATGCCCATCCACCAACACCACAAGGCCACCACTTGGAGATCTTGCTTTCAAATACATAATGTCACATACGGAGAAAAATCAAGATTTTAATTTGCCCTTTCCACCCCTCATCTTCAATAGTCTGAGCTTACAAGGTTTACCTCATGCAAGAGAATTTGGCCCCATCATGCCTCTAGTCCTCAATGCTCACTCCACCATCAAGTTCGCCTGCTCACTGCCCTGATTGAAAACCTCATGACGATTCATGATAATCTTCTTGCCACAATTTCTCCATAAAAGGGGGAGGTAGCAGTACATCCGCCACGGCCGATGCCAATGTCGAGGATGAATCCAATCCGGAAGCCAACCCTGCTAAGAGTGATCCACTCTGGAGGGAAAAAATTTCAACAACATGGGGAGATTCCTGCTAGAGTTGAGGGGGACGCTGGTGCAAGAAATCCATTGGATGATGCTATCCAAAGAGGAGAGGTTGATGATGATATCATTAGGGAATATAATTTCTTCGATGAAGATGTTACTGATGAAGGAGATGAAGAAGAGGAAGAGGAAGAGGGTGAAGAGACTAATGAAGACGAGGGGGAGGACTAAAATGTTTGTATTATAGGGCTTATTTTTTTGTTGAATTGTGTAAAGATGTTTTTTATGAATTTTTAATTTTGGCATGCGTTTATTTTTTTAGTTTCCTCGTATTTTTTTATTTTTATATTATTTATGTTAAAGGGATATTATTGGGATCTCTTGAATTTAGGGGGAGTTTAATATGTTTGGCTTGTTTTCAGCTGTACATTGATTTGTGAAAAAAAGGTGAAAATGGGGAGATTTTTGGAGTTTGGTTGATTAAGCCCAATTGCTTTCAACTACTGCGTACTTACTTCCTCTTAAAGAAAGCTGCATTCAGTTGCTTCAGCTGTAAGGTTTTTAACTTTAGTTGTAAGCCCTGTATTTTCTCCAAGAAGCTGCATGTTCTAAACCTTCAGCTCTTCATATGGCTGATTGACTAAGTCAAAGTCAGCCATAATTAGTCTGTACAAAATGAGTAAGCTTTTGGATTCCACATTGTCTAATCTTGAAGTGGTACTAGGAGAATTTTCCTCTTCATGATTGTCATCCTCTTTTGCGATGAGGCAAATGAGTGCTTCACTGTCAGAGTATGAAGAGTCACTATCAAAGTCTGAGTCTTCACACACTGTAGGTTCACATTATGCTAGTGGAACAACCTTGATTGTTTCTGCTCCACTCAAGAGAGCCTTTAGCCAGGCTTTCTCGAGCATCCTTTTGTCCCTTATTTTCTTGCGAACTTCCTTAGGATACTTGTGCACTTTAGTGTATGGATATTCCCTAGAAAAGTGACTAGTCAACTTGCAGTGAAAGCAAAGTTCTCCAACTTCCTTGCTTATCCTCGAGGGTTTTATAGGCCTGGTGTTTAGCTCCTGCTGGGAGTAGACTTTCCCAATAGACACCAACTTGTTCAGAATTTCTGTGTGTCTAAGTCGTTTAGAGACTTCCCAGGTTTTTCCATGATGATCTCAAAGTTTGGTGTTGTTGTAGCTACCCTATTCTCACGCAATAGAGCTGAGCCAACACAAATTTCCCTCAGCAAGTCCTGAATGATCTCAGTAGTCTTGCATACCTTGACTTTACTAATGGTTTCCTTGTCCAAAGTAGCAAAGGGAGAGTTCTTTGCTAAGTTATCCAAGTTTGACCTCTTTTTATCATCGTAGACCATTCATGATGTGCTTTCTCCACCATGGGATGCGGTGGTTGTTCACTTTCCACTCGAACAACATTGTTACTGGTGGACCTTTAGTGATGACTCCCTACATTTCATCATGCATAGATGAAAATATGCTTACATCCTAATAGCCTAGTCCTCATAATCCTCGAAGTAAAACATGTGAAAGTTGAAGAAGTTTCCATTATTCTGGCTTTTAACAAGAAAAAAATCTACTTATGCAAAAATGTTTTTTAGATCGAACATGGTTGGATTTGGTTTAGCTACCAAAGGCAATTGGTGTATGAAACCAACCGATCTGATAACACTTGTTGGTCTTAAGTGGTAGAGGTTCAGAGGAGGGGTGGTGAATAAACCTCTAACTTCGATTTCTACTTTTAAATACTTTGAGCAAGGTTATGCTACTTGTTGTAAGAAACTAGTTCTTCAGCAAAGCTGATGTAGTAAGTAACCTTACACAGTATGCTTGAAGCAGACTGAACCTGGGCTGCTTACAACAACCAGTGGAATATGCAAGCACGTTTTCTAAAAACCTATGTAGTAAGTATGTAGTATGCAGCCAACAATTATAAAAATAATAAGAAAATAGACACAAGTTTATAGTGGTTCGAAGGTAGGGGTTATCCTTCTACGTCCACTCTTCCCTCAACAAAGGAAAATTCACTAGGGTTAATATAAAAAAAACAACATGTACTATATGTGTTTTTTCACTTAACTACCTAAACTATTTTTCATATCAATTTGCAACATGTAGTTTGCTAGATTATCCATTTGCAACCCTGCATCATATTTTCTGGCGATTGTCTACTTACGTAACTCACACACACTATTTTAAAGGTTAAAATTGGTACATCAACGTCATTAGTGTGCGTTTCTTTATTTGAGGATGGATTTTACCACCAAAACATTGAATAACACCCAATGCCAATGCCAAAACAAACCATACCAAAAGTTGATGATTCTTTACCTATGTAAATTGAATTTTTGGTTAAAGAAATTGCGTTAATCGCAAATTTGCTATGGTTATTAGGCACCATATGGTTGTAATTTTTTTGTATGATTTGATCCTCTGATGTGTGAAAGAGTTCGCCAAATAGTCTCTGGGCTTCTTAGACGGGTGAACACTCTTGAAACCGATTTGACAACATTAAACAACCCCCAAGCCGAACTTAGACGTAGGAGGAAGAAGGACAAGCCGCTATGGGTTGTTTTGGTATTGGGTTTTATTCAACGTTTTGGTGGGAAAATTCATCCCCAAATAATGAAACGCACGCTTTGATGTACCAGTTTTGTTCTTTAAAATAGAGTGAGTGAGTAACGTGAGTAGATAGTCCCCGGAAAATATGATGCGGGGTTGCAAATGGATAATTTCACAAACTACAAGTTGCATATTGATACGAAAAAATAGTTTAGGTAGTTAAGTGAAAAAACACGTATAATATAGGTTATATTTTTATATTAACCCAATTCACTAAGTTGTTGACATACCACAATCTTAGCTACGATGATGTCTAAGTCCAACTTAGCACCTTACAATAGTTTGTGTCTATCCTCGGAAAGCTACTCCTCTACTATACAAACAATCCTCAAAACACCTAGTCAAATTTGAATCCCTAATTCATTGAAGACTGCCCGTTCAATATCCGCTCGTAAGAGTTATTTTAATGAAATTTTTTCTTCAAATTCTTGTAACTGCCCCAAAACTTTAATAACAGTTGAGATGTGCGCAAGCTTCCTTGGTGAGAAAGATTAGTGCCAGGAAATTTAAGTTTAGTTTTGATGATAGAAAAACCTCATGCAAGATAGGAATTATTGCCCCTAGAAATTCTGCAAATCTTTGTAATAGATATGACATTTAGGCAGAATTCGCAACATGCAAGCAGCAAGATAATCAAGGTTACTTGAAGCAACAAGTTCGCTATCCCAAATAGGAAAGATACTGTAGTGAGCAAGTAGTAAGGTTGCGTATGCCCATCCAACATACAATATTGCTTGTAGAAAGGATGCTACAACTAGCAAGCAAGCAGGAGTCATGTCAACAGTGTCAAAGTCAAGGTTAAAACTTGGGATATTCGAATTCAAATATATAGTCAGTGGAGAAAAGTCCAAAATCTTATACTGACTATCCAATAGCGTGGGGACACATCACATGACAAAAAGCAAAAGCAACATTGAACACTGACACCAAGCCGCAATCACTCCGACCTCTACTTTCTGCGAGAAAGGACAAATGGCTCTTTGCCATACAAGGAGCATTAAATGTCAGTGGGATTATTTCTCTCTCTTCAACAAGAAGAAATCTCAACTACTATAAATAGAAGGAGATGGAGGACAAAGTAGAGCGAAACTTAAGCATTCAAAATTACATAGCATCAAGCATTCATCATTCTTATTGAAAGCTTCAAAGCATACACTATCATACTAGTCTTTATGAAAAGTATACAAGAGCAAGATAGCAAGCAACAAGCAACCTAGTGAATATCAAAATCTGCAACAACTCTCAAGTCAAGCTAGGTCTCACGCTTTACTTCGGTCCTAATCCTTCTTAAAATAGGAAGCTGGTACGTGCATCGAATGCGCTACCAAATTAATATCGTATTGTAATAAAAATACTAACCTCACAAACTACCCTACTAAGTAGAGTGGCAAGCAAAGGTCGATCCCACAGAGAATGACCGATTAGTTCCGATTTTAATACCAAGCAATTAGAGTTAGATATATAGAAATTAAACAACTTAAGTAAGCAATAAAGGTTGGGGGGGGGGGGGGGGAGGGGGGGTTGATGATCGACTAACAACCTACTAGTAACAAATAAAAGCAATTAAATGAAATTTAAAGCATTTAATACTAGAATTCAATAAGCAAATAATCGAAGACAGTAGAATAAATTTTTCGATTTTTGGTTTACAAGTAATAAAAACGATCCACCCTTGATCATGCTTCCCCTTGGTCTAGATATTTATGCAACTATTATTAATGCCCAATTAATTGTGATTCAAGCCCTTATCTCAAGACTATTAACAAACTGTAATAGCCTTGTTGTCTCTTAATCCTAGTTAATCAAAACAAGCTTTTTGACTAACCCTATTCGATTTAATCAAATCCTCGAACAAGCTCTCTTAGATTCAATAATCAAATGCATTAGGCACCAAGACAATGAGATAAATACGACATAAAATTCATAAGCTCGGTTTTAATGGTCGAACTTATATTATCACCAATGAACATTCATTGTTTGTTACAAATGAGTCGAAAGCACTACAATTACGGATAGTTATCCCGACTACTAGCAACACATTCATAAATCTCCTAAAGGGTGATCAATCCAATAATCAATTTATAAATATGAATCAATAACAGCAAATAACACAAAACACTTGAATACATAATCCTTTCGGTAACATTAACCATAATAATCACATAAATATTTTTGACTCAAAGTTCCACATTGATCAAAAGTGAATAAAAGGGTGCTAGCCACCCATCTAATATAATCAGAAAATAGAAGGAAATACAAGATAAAATCAAAGTTTAAACCAAGAACTTGGGTTGAGGAATAAAAGGTCTTCAATATTCTTCCCCAAACTTGTCCTAATGTGTTCTAAGATAGGTCAAATTCGAATTGGAGGTTATATATATAGAGGAGAAAGTGATAGTTCAAAGTTGGGAAAAAACGTGTTTGGATATTTAAAATAGGGGGTCGCGCCGTGGCCGTGGCACATAATTGGCCGCGGACGTGGCCCATATTTTGCCTCGACCGCGGTCTGTTTGGGCTGGATTCACCCCATCTTCTGGATCTTTAGCCAAGGGCGTGGCTACTTCTCGTCGCGGCCGTGGACCTTGGTCCACCACGATCGTGGCCTGGGTTTGCCTCGGGCGAGGCAAATAAGGCTGAAATTTGGCCATCTTCTGGACGATTTACCACAGCCATGGGCTAATCTGCCTCGGGCGTGGCTTGGGCCGCGGGCGTGGCTTGACCAACTCGGGCGAGGACCCGTTTCTTCCTTGTTTTTTCTTCCACTTGTTTTCGAATTGTTAATTTGAGATCTTCGAAACCTATTTTTCGGCCTTAATTCACCTGTTTTGACAAAGAAGCGAACTAAACATGTTGAACTGCCCAATAAGAAATAAACACAATAAATACATGTGAATATGCACACAAAAGCCCGTAAAAAGACACTTAAATTGACCTAAAAGTGCGTGCACGACCACGTGTATTGAATCTCCCCAAACTTAGACCTTTGTTCGTCGCAAAAAAATAAAGAAAAAGAAGAAGGACAAGTACTAGGGCAAATTTAAGTGGTGAATTCGGTTTCAGAAGAATTTTTCAAAAGTTAGGAAATCATGATAAGAGTGAGGATATGAGATAACACCATATCAATTATAGACTTGACACTCTCAACTTGAGATCCTCACTGGGTGAGTGTATCTCTCGACTCTCAAGTGTGTCAAATAGGTAGTGTATATGCTTATACTGAGATGCATAAAATGCGTACCATAAGCTTGCCAATTATCTAAACTTCGACGTATACCCGACATATGTGACAATGAATCAAAAAGGTCTTTAAAAGGGTTTTAATGTTGGTTTGTGGTAAGGTAGGCTAATTTTGGGTAAAAGTGACTATAAAATGGACTAAATGAGTTAGCTACTCTCATCTACCCCTCAAACAACAATCACTCTACCTCACACTACAAGAAAAATAATTGATTGCGACGGAAATTTTCGCCACTAAACTGAAAAATTCCGTCACAATGAAGGAGTAGTGACGGAAATGTTTTGTTACAAAAACCTTTGTCACTAAACCGATAATGACGGATTTTTCATTCCGTCACTAGTTTAGTGACGGAAATTCTGTCACAATTCTAAAAAAATCCGTCATAAAGTCATGACGGAATATTTCCGTCACTAAATGACAACGGCTAAAATTCCATCACTAGTCCGTTGATACATGAATAATGATGGAATATTTCCATCACAAATTAATGACGGAATATTTCCGTCACTATCTTGCCTATATTAGTAACAGAATTTTTGCGTTAGAAAAAAAAAAAAAAAAATCGTCTCTATTCCGTCACTATACTATCTAATTTTCTTTCTATAATTCTATTTATATTATAACGTAGAACCTGTTATGACAATTAATTTACACTTAATAAACTTAAAATTCGTAGCAAATATTATATAATACGATAAACGTACATGTCAATCTACAACAGTTGTAAAACGTTCTAACATAAAATATAATTTTATCATCAAATGTCTAATAAACATCAAAACATATAGTTTAAGCATAAAACATAGTTTAATCATCATCTAAACAGTTGTCCTCCTCAAAATCATCACCACAAGCATCGTCCTATTCAAATCATCACCACAAGCATCGTCATCTTCAACTATCATCATCACAAACATCGATTTTAAAATTCTTCGTCCTGGAAATTTGAACAGAGAAGTTAACATAAGCTATCAAGAGTAGAGTTTACTGCATACCAAATAATATGTGCAATCACCAACTTTATGTATGTCTTCTAAGGGTAAGAAAAATATAATTGTAATAACTTGTAACATCTGGACTCGTGACATACAGAAGCAAGGCAGAAAAGAACATTAACTTGCATTCTATGTTCCCATCACTAGCAGACCACCAGAACTTTCCCATGAAGCAGCCAACAAGTCTTTTAAATCTAATTAGCTCTCAAAACACTAACTTCGAGCATTTTCAGCAGATAATCTAAATCTGGGAAAAAATCAATTAATAGAAAGAACAGGCAATGTAAACAGAGATTTTACGTAATCAGAGAAAACACTCATCAGATCATTTGGGGAACAGTGTCGCTGGACTGGGATGCCCAACCTCACATTTTCCATCAGATCCATACTTGGCTCCTGCTTCACTTTATTACTAGTATTCTGAGCATATAGTTTCATTGGACTTATGTTGCCCATTTCCAATTCTTGCTCATCCACAACAAAGCGACTAGGTATTGATGTTCCATTACCACGACAAAAAATGTCTGTCAGTGAATTTTACTCACCTCACAATTCGGTCGAAATTGGTGCCAATTGATAAAGTCGCAGCTAATTGACATTTTTAAAGGACTTTGCCACCGCAGCAAAATCTTGCAAAAAGGTTTGAATCCTTTGGCAGTTGGGCCCTTTTTTTTGAAGTCCCAGTAGTCAATCTCAAATCTTACTCAAAATAAGAGAGAAAAACAGGAGTGAAGATTCACTACTACTAAGCAAATATCATAGCAAGATAAAGCATGAAAATCCACATAACGGAGAGATTGAACTACATTAACCTTGTACGGGGAAGTACGCAGGTAGCTCATTAGCAACTTCAGTCCATTCCCTCGAATTGGCCTATGCCTTTGTGAGATAAACTATAGCCTCCAAAATGAAACAACATTAACAGAAAAGTAAATAAAAGTAGTGTATAAAGTGAAGCAGAGCAGCAAACTTTGCAAGGCAAATATCATTGACAAAGAGCAGACTTTGATATTGGCATGATTTAACATCTATGAATTGGCAAATATCATTGACAAAGAGCAACAAACTTTGCAAGGCAAACTTTGATATCGACATGATTTAACATATACTAATTGGTCATACCTGCACCACTAGAGTAGCAAACTTTGCAAGGCAAATATCATTGACTTCCATGGATTGGAAAGTTACTAGATCAATCACCGCATATCCATGTTGCATTGATATTCCAAGTCATGAGAACAAGCTATCGATCTGACTATAAATGTTTTCATTTGTTCTCAATTGATTTTTATTTAGTAGAATATGCTGCCACATTAGAAAAGAAAAAAACAGAAAAAAAATAATTCATATCTGAGAAGAATACATGAATAGCTGTATATACCTTGTTATGGCCCATGGCAGCAGCAACTGAATATATCACTTTGCTACTAAGCAATTCCAGTTCTGGAGGTAAAAGAAGATTGTTTTCTGGATTATTCAGACAAAAAATGTAACTCCTTTTCTTCTGTGAGGAATATGCGGTTAAATGTTCAACATTATTCTCCAGAGATCCAATTTTGTTACCAAACACATTCATATGATGCTTCTTCCAACTGCATATGTGATGCCCCGGGTAAAATACATCTCCTGCCAGCAGCAATAGATGTTATGAAAATATAACAGATCCTAAATACAAGCTGAAACCAGAAAAGGCTTACTTACACAAGACAGTATATTATCAGACAATGCTAGAAGGACAATAAAATATAACTTCATAAGAAATATTGTCAAATGGTGGCATCATACGCATACTTGCTTTCATTTGATTTAGTATTTTACTTCCAATAAAGGACAACGATGACGTTAACCTTATCTATCAGTCACAACTGACAAGTCACAACCAAATCCGGCTTTTCTTTTTCTCTTCTTTTATTTATGTTTTTGCATTAAAGGAGGGCTGACTGATTTCAAACCAAGTCATCAGAAACTAAGTTACTCTCTGCTTAAACTGTTTTCACAACTATACTTTCTTCATCCACAATAAAAACCAGATTCTTAACTCACAAATGGTACAAGACATGGCTACTGTTCTTGGAATTATAGAACCGCCCTATATATTCAGACTTCAGTATAACCGTGGACATCCTCAAGGACTTTCCTTTCGATCTATGTAAGTATTAGGATCGGTTAATATTAATACTATTCAACTAAATACTTCAAAACCTCTGAAACTTGACTTACCTCTTAACAATTAGTCCCATACAATAAATATTACCACCACGTTGGTTACATAATTAGGACAAATCAAATCAATTTTATACTAATACTAAGTGACGTATTGCGTTATCAAGATTAAAACTGACGTAAACCTAACATGCACAAGAAAGATTTTGATTAATCTCTTCCTGGGTTGATCACAAGCATAATCATAACCTAGTTACATCATCTTCAGAATTCTTCCATAAAGCTGAAGATTGAATTAATAAGCGAAGCTGGACAATAATTTCTGAAAGTTCAAATATGCAGATTATGAAAGCAAATTGCATAGATTTTTCTTGGGATTATCTCTTGCTGCAAATTCATGCACTATGATTTCGCTTCTTGAGTCTAGTTTAGTGATGCAATAATTTGAGGTGATATGGATGCATAAATTGATTATTGAGTTGATTTAACAAAATATTTTGCTGTGAATTGTGATCATATTGGGGCTATCTGCTAATTGTTACTAAGTTCATTTGCTTAATTATGCTTGTACAGCTCCCTGAGTACCCTGCGAAGTTATCACCATGAATTCAAATATGAGCAAAACCAGGCTCATCTATCTCAATAGAATTATCATAGGACGTGAAAATTTAGAGAGAGGCATATACTATCCCCAAGCAATCAACAATAATAAAATAATGACGAAAAAAGGGGGATTTAGCAAACATGCACACACTTAGAAAGTTCATAGCAAACAAATTATATTTCTAATTTTCTTTTTAGTAAAACATGTAATATAAAGTTATTTAATTTTTTTTCAGCGGACTCAAAAGTCTTCCAGTGGCATCACATGTTGATCCCATCCCATCCCAATAATTGAATTACACCATGCGTAATTATTGTTGCGGTCCGGGCCCAACCCCAACCCCAACCCTAACCTAGTCTAGACTCAAAAATCAAACCTTATTTAGAGTCCACATCCCAAAAAAAATTGAATTAAGATCATTGAGCAACAGAGGGTAACCTGGCTGAGGGGCGCAATTTGTATTGTGAAGGGTTAGGCTGGGCTTGATTTAATATTGGCCCCCAACAGAGAGTAGTGTAGAGATTTTAAGAGGATTAGAAAAAGATGAATGATCACATACCTTTCACCATTTTCTTACATGTAAATATAATGTATTTTGTTTATACCAGCATCAAAATCTTCAAACAATATTTGCCAAACAAAACAAAACAATACGCTTCTCGACCATAAAAATCCACATAGCAATTGAAAAATCATTGACGTAATTCCATACTTATAAGATCTCTGTTAAATATCTACACAAATTTGAATCCAAATCTCAGCAGACATCTAAATAATAAAATGAAAAAATAACACTAGATCGATTAGTTGATAAGAGATGATTA
Organism: Ajuga chamaepitys; assembly: GCA_958295605.1. NCBI lineage: Eukaryota > Viridiplantae > Streptophyta > Magnoliopsida > Lamiales > Lamiaceae > Ajuga > Ajuga chamaepitys. The sequence continues at coordinate 31,740,061 of OY282499.1, read as the reverse complement.
ACCTCAACAAATCCAAACCTACGAACTAATTTTAGTCAAGATAAAAAATCAAACGCACAAATACACAAAACCTTCAGTAATAGATTATGAAATACAAATTTAAGTAAGAAAATTTCTTAAACTCTCAGCTGCAAGTAATCAAAAGATACCGATTCCCTCACAAACTATGGAGAAACAATAAAATGAAATACGATTTCAAAGAAGACAACCAGATCTACTTCCAACTACAATCAACACGAAAGAGATAAGAAAACAGAATTAGGTCAAATTACCTGAAAATCTGTACAAGATTGAAGGAGATCTCCTGAAGAAAGGAGTGATGGAGATGAAGGAAAAAGAGAGAGAAAGTGATAGAGAGAGGAAACGGCCCAGTCTCAGGCAAGGAGATGAGGAGAGAAGATTGTGTTTATTAAGACCCGGTCAGCCTGTTTATTAAAATTCTGTCGGAGAGGATCGAGGAGGTACGACGGCCACAGCTTGGCGATGTTGAAATGAGAAGAAGCTGAGCTTGTCGATGTCAAAATGAGAGAGAAGTGAAAAATTGGCGATGTTCAGATGAGGGGAAGTGGAAAATTATTCTGAAGCAAACAACAATAACTAAAAAACAAATAAACGAATCTCAATATATTAGTAAGTGCCTTGGCGGTAAGCAACTTCAGTTAATACCACAAGCACTAGGGTTCGAATCTCGCTTGCACATAACTCCAGTATTTTTTTAAGCATAGAAGGTAGCGACGAAAATTATTTCCGTCACCAGTGATGAGAACGACGTCGTTTGGCGTATAGTGACGGAAATTTGGACATTAAGTAATGACAGAATTATTCCGTTACTACATAGCAACGGCTAAATTCCGTCACTAATCCGTCAATACAAGATTAGTGACGGAAAATATTCCGTCACTATATAGTAACGGCTAAAATTTCGTCACTAATCCGTCAATACAAGAGTAATGACGAAATATTTTCCGTCACTACATAGCAACGACTAAAATTCCATCACTAATTCATCAATACAAGATTAATGATGGAATAATTTCCGTCGCTACATAGCAACGACTAAAATTCCGTCACTAATCTGTCAATACATGATTAATGACATAGTATTTCCGTCACAACCGTAAAATATTTTATTCCCACATTCTTAGCACACTTTCTTACCACAGTTTAATGATGATTTGTTTTTCCGTTACTAAATTCTGTCATAATTTCGTTACTAAGTCATTACTAATACTCAAACACTCTTGTTGTCTCTATCCGTGGGTATTCCGTCGCTAGTCCGTAATTAGATTGTGACGGAAATTGTCTGTCACTAAAATCAGTCACTATCGGTAATATTTCTTGTAGTGTCACTCTCTCACTTCCCAATCAAACTCGATCCTAAAACACGGCTTCTTTACCTTACTACAAACTCACAACCTAAATGCTTCTTTTCCAATTCTCCCTTGGGTGTGTTTTCTTTTGAATTTTTCAACTTTGAGAACACCGGTCAGAAAGCATTTACATTATTAGTCTCTCCAAATTAAAAGCAACAACTAATTGTATATAACCAACTCTTTCCTTTGTTTTCTGCTTTTTCGACTTTTTTCGATTTTTGACTCATTTTTTTTAACAAATATTTACAAACATTGGAGAAGACTAATGTTCTCGATTCTTGCCTATTTGTGTAGATTTCCCTTCACCCTTCAATATAATTTCACTAGTCTACCTGAATTGACCCCAAAAAATACCCGACTACCTTCCAACCGCCTCCCTCATACTTATGTAGTCCAATTAGGTTCAAAGGCTAATTGAAAGTGGTTCAGCTTGTAGATTTAGGCTGTCAAACGAGAGGCTAAAAGCTCAAGGGGTTAACTAGGGGCAATTTTCAAACTTTTGGGGAAAAGAGGTGTGTTTTCAAGTTTAGAAATAGGCTCAAGTTAAAAATTGCCTAAGATCATTTTCAATGTCACACAAAGCCTAAGATCATTTTCAATTTTCAAACTTTTGGTGAAAAGAGGTGTGTTTTCAAGTTTAGAAATAGGCTCAAGTTAAAAATTGCCTCAGATCATTTTCAAGTTTAGAGAATCAAGGCAAGTTCTAGAGACGATTAGATGCACTTAGTGAATTCCACATCGAAAGAAATTTTGAATTACTTTGAACATGGGAGTATCTTGCAAGGCTAAAAAACTCACTAGGCAATTTTTTTATCAAAAGTTTTGAATGTAAGCTCAATTTCGTCTCAAAGCCTATCATGCTCTACCATGAGCCAAAGCTTTAAATATTGATAAAAAAAATTGTCATCATTAACAGTTTGCCACATTTCTCATTCTTACACGGTCCATTCAACTTTTACAAGCGGCCAATTTGTACACCTACCACCGCCTCCTAAACTTGGTTGAAAACAAAGGTTTGTGGAAAGAAAGGGGGACGAATATGTGCTTAATAAAACTCAACCATTTTATTAACACCATCAATCCTAAAATTAACTAAAAACTACCAAAACGATTATTCCTATGAGTGTAAGTACAAAAAATTCAACATATAAACATGACAAAGCCCAAAGTAACTAAGCCAATCAAATAAGAAAATAGATAGTGACACACATGCCAATCAATCAATCAACATCCTAACAAATCATCCAATAAAACCTCACAAGTAAAAGTCAGAAAACGGCACACACGCCGTGAATCCAAAGTACAAGCTAATTAGAAGGGGCACAAAGACCTAAATATCAAACAGGCAATAAAATGGGGAGGGGAAGCACGAGAAAATTGAAAAATCGGAGCAACCAAGAACATCCTACCCCCACTCTCTCCCTAAACTTAGTTGAAAACTAAGTATTTGGAGAAGAGGAAAGATATTCTTGGTGCTCCTACTCACAACGATTTGGAAGGTCGTGGAGATCGAGAGCTTTTGCCACCAAAACATGCTCGTATGTTGTTGAGCGCATCGAGGAACTTGTTTTGATTCGCCTTTATCTCATTGATGTCAGCCTTGATCTCCCCGATGTCTGCCTCCATTGTGCTTAATTTCTCATCAACCTATTGTTGAAATTTTGTGTGGGACTGAATAGCAGATACCGACCTCTTTCTTGAATGACGGCTGCTCTCACCCTCGCCTGTAGTGCCAACCCCTTCTGCTGCAGGTTCTGATACCTGACCTTTCTGGTATTTCCGGAACTCAAGGGCACTTGGTTCCCTCGAGGCTGCTCGGTGTGCACCTGAGCTTAAGGCCAGGTTATCCATGGATCTGAGGTCTTTGATGTGGGTGAGGTCTTGGTTGCGGAGGCGTAGCATTGGCCTTACATTTTGGATCACATAGGAGACAGAGACTCCGTCTTGCTGCCCTAAAGCAGCAACTCTCATGTTGGCTAACTCCTCCCAACCCAAGAGGAACGACTATGATACAGCCTTGAAGTCGATTAGCGGGATGCCAAAGTGCTCTAAAATAGGCGTGATAAGATCCCTGTTGAAGACCGGATCGTACTTCTTTGGCTCTTTCTTCTTCTTTGCTGTCAGTTCCTTCACCGTTCTCTCGAAAGACTCGAACAGAACCTCCTCGTATCTTCTGTCGATCCTGTTGAGGATGGATCATAGGATACTGAGCTCAGAGATCCTTGCTGCACCTATCTCCTTCCTCCCAAATAGTGTCAACGCCAGGAGCTTTTGTAAGACTTTTTATGACTGGACTTTTATGGGGTGTTTGCATTTGCTTTTTCTAAGTGATTTTCAGCTTATAACTTGAGAAAAGCTATTCTGTAGTGTTTGCAAAACCAACTTTTGCTTTAATAGAAGTGCTTCCAATGTAAAAGTTAAAAGCAGAAATTTAATGCTTTTCTCTACTCAATGGCAATTATGTAAATAATATGATATTTTTTAAAAGGCATAAGTGATTTTATAGTAAACACTCCAACTTCTACTTTACTTGAAAATCACTTTTTTTTGCAAACACTACCTACTTTTTATATAAGTAATTTTTATAGAATCTCTAATTTTAATCACTTTTTCAAAAGCAAAAGCAATCGCAAACACCCCCTTAATCCAGCTCATTTTTGAGTTCTTTGAATCAAAAGCTTGCGGTTCAACAAAGCCAGGGGCAATAGTGATTCACCCCCAGAACCGCCCAACGTCGAACTCGTCGATCTTTTCTATGTTTGTGGTGGAGGGGTCTTCCTTGAACCCATAAATCTGCCTCAACTCCGATATCTTGAGCATTTTCTTTTCGTTCATCAGGTGGAACAAATGGGTCCTATTGCCACAGTGTAATGAGGCCCCACGCTCTCAGAAACTCGTCTATGTTGTCCTTGATCCCCATAGCAGATAAGCACTCAGCTTTGAAGTAGCGGGTTGCAGCTATCTGGCGCTTCATCACTCTAGCAAATCTGTTTTGGTGATCCGGGTCTTCCAACACTATGTCAAAGTGCCGGCTATCCGTATTCGGCCCTGTGGACATTGGAACCTCCGGAATTTCGATCTCTGATTCTTCTTGAATAGGTTCTTGAATCACCAATTTTCCCCTGCCCTTGCTTATACTTGTTATGTTTTTGCTTGTGGTGGCACTCTTCCCAGTAGGTTTCTTGGATGTCTTCCTGGATGGTCCCATTTGGCCTATAAAGAATAAATACATTAAATTCCCGAGTTTGACAAAATAAATCAATCATTTTGCTTTTAGTGTTAAACTTCATCACCAATCAACACATCAAGTTCAATCGAAATGTCCAATAAAAATTAAGTTCATTATACCAATTACTCGCATTTAATCAACAAGCACTTAACGAATGAACTTACAAAATGGATAATTCGATCAACTAGGCACAATTTGCACATATGCCAAACATTTTACAATTACTATCCTATGCAACTAAAATTGATCAATATTCAACAACAATGGGTCAAATTTCCTCATTACAAAACAAGAGTCTAAAATCGTCTAGTTTGCACCACAATTTCAATCAATCGACCTAAGAATTTAGCATGTCAATCAAAGCAAGCTACAAAAGAATTACAATAGTGAAATGCATGTCATGTGTTTGGTGATATGCTACAACCAATTTCACCCCCAAACTTAAGACTTTTCACTCTAATCATCACTCCACAACAATCAACATGTAATTACTAAGGCTATCACAACAAATCGAGTATTAGAATGCATAAAACAAATAAATATTGGAAAAGAATCACAACTCTAGGTGCGTGTATAACCAACATCAACATAGTAGCTATTCTAACACAAAATTTGCCCCTAATCTAACAACAAATTCTACAATAAGTAATAAAAGACCAAGGTATAGGTTTAGCCATACTTACCAGTCGGATTTAATCAAAAAAATTTAAAATTTTCTTTTCGCGCTGTTTTTCAACTCGACTCTAAATCCGCTCTAAATCCGAAATTGTTCAGACAGAAGTGTGTGTGGTGATGTGGGTGAGTGATTGTGTGAGTTTGAATGACTTTGATTGAGGCAAAATTCTTGAATTAGTGTGTGTGTGTGTGGGGGGGAGGGGGGGGGAGGCTGCACAAAATTGCGAGAGAGGAGGAGGTAATGACCTACCTCCCCCGCGTCATGCAGTTATACCTGGTGAACCGTCGCGGTCGTGGTGATTTGTGCGCCGTGGTCGAGGTGTGTGTTCTCGTGCACCGCAGGCGTGGCGTGAATTTTTCCGCAGCCGAGGGAATTCTTCCAGTGGGTTTGAAGGATTGCAAGGATGATTGGCCTCGGGCGTGGTCTAGGAATGCCACGGGCGAGGCTCAAATATGCGACGGTCGATGTCATCTCTCACCACGGTCATGGTAATCGTCCAGCGGACTTGGTGATTTTCCCCCTTCTTTGGCCATGGGCGTGGCATGGATATGACTCGGCCGAGGCAGAGTATCCACCACGAGTGTGGCCCACTTTGTCACGGCTATGGCATTTTGTCCAGTGTATTTTGAGCTTTTCCGATCATCTTCACCATGGGCATGGCATGAAACGAGCCTCGGGCGTGGTGTGACTTCGCCTCGAGCGTGGTATGTGGACACCACGGCCGTAGTATTTCGTCCGGAATGTTATCATTTTTTTCTTCGTTAGAGGCCTACGAGCGAGGCGTATTAGACCTCGGCCGTGGTGATTTCTCCAGTGTAATACCTCCCCTTTGGACTCCTTCCTCCCATTTCACACTATCTCCTTGAATGACTTGTTTGATACCTACACACATGTAAGAAAAATAATTCAAAATACTACGATAATAGTAAAACTACTAATAAACTACGGATTCAAAATGCAAAAATAAGTTACCGCCGTATTGTCTCCCGACTAGCGCCTTTATTTAACGTCGTTGGCTCTAAGGATGCTCGTTTAGCTCAGTGGTGGGTCTTCTACTTGGTTCTCCTCATCGGGATTGTCTTGACAGCTTTCGAAGTACGACTTGAGCAAGTGTCCGTTCACCTTAAAAACCTTGCCCATTTTACCGGTTTCTATCTCAATGGCTCCGTGTGGAAATACCTTCTTGACAATGAATGGGCCCTACCTCGAACGAAGCTTTCCGGGAAACAATTTCAACCTCGAATGGTATAGAAGTACCTTCTCTCCAACAACGAAGTTTTTTCGGGAAATTCTTGCATCAGGAAAGGCCTTGGGTTTCTCCTTATATATCAAAGCATTTTCGAAAGCCTCATTCCGAATCTCTTCTAGCTCTTGGAGTTGAAGTTTTCGGTGCACACCTGCCTCATCTAAGCTCATGTTACATCTTCGAATGGCCCAATAGGCCTTGTGCTCAAGTTCCACCGGAAGATGGCACAGTTTGCCATAAATAAGGCGATATGGGGACATACCTATCGAAGTTTTGTAGGCAAACCGGTATGCCCATAATGCATCATCAAGTCTCAGACTCCAATCCTTCCGGTTAGGTTGAACGATTTTCTCCAACACTTATTTGATCTCTCGATTCGAAGTCTCAGCTAGCCCATTCATCTGTGGATGATATGGAGTAGACACTTTATGCAAAACTAAGTACTTCTTGAAAAGTGCTTCGATGGTTCGGTTGCAAAAGTATGTACCCATCATTAGCTAATGATGGCTCTCGGGATCCCAAATCTTGCAATGATGTTGGACTTGACGAAGTCAGAAACAACTCTTGAATCGTTCGTACGAGTAGCCCATGATTCCACCCATTTGGACACGTAATCCACAACCAACAGGATATAAAAATTCCCATAAGAAGATGGGAACGGGCCCATGAAATCCATGCCCAAATTGTAAAAAAATTCACACACCATTATTGGATGTTAAGGCATTTGATTCCTTTGCGAGATGTTCCTCGTTTTTTGACAGTTGCCACATGATTTGCAATAAGTGTAGGCATCCTTGAACAGGGTTGACCAAAAGAACCCGCTTTCGAGAACCTTGTGTGTTGTCCTCTTTGGACCAAAGTGTCCTCCACATGTGTAGGAGTCACAGAAAGCAAGTATGGATTGAACCTCTATTTCCGGAATGCATCTTCGTATCACTTGATCTGAACCATGTTTCCACAAATATGGATCGTCCCTAAAATAGTATTTCGCCTCAATTTTCAATCTATCCCTTTAGGATTTACTTATTTTATCGGGGTATACTCCTCTCACCAAGTAATTTGCCAAATTGTCATACCATGGGGTACTCGAATCTGATGTCATGAATAACTGCTCATCTGGGATGCTCTTCTTCAAAGGAATTTCGTTCTCCTCTTGTGTCAATTGGCTCAAGTGCCGAATTCTCGTTCCCTTTCTTATCCTTGATTTCCAAATCAAATTCTTAAAGTAGCAAAATCCATCTTATGAGTCTTGGTTTAGCCTCGTTCTTTAATAATAGAAACCGAAGAGCTGATTGTCAGAAAAAATGATAATCTTAGTACCAAGCAAGTATGTTCTAAATTCTCTAAAGCAAAAAATATAGCCCAAAGTTCTTTTTTTGTGGTAGTATAGTTTGTTTGTGCCGTATTTATGGTCCTTGAGGCATAGTAGATCACATGAGCCGCTTTTTCTTTTCGTTGCCCCAAGACAGCTCCCACTACATAGTCACTAGCGTCGCACATTATCTTGAACGGTAGTGTCCAATCCGGTGGTTGGATAATGGGACGTGATGTAAGGGTTTCTTTCAATTGATCAAAGGCGATCTTGCAATCAGTCGACATCTCAAATTCGACATCCTTTTGCAATAGTCTACATAGAGGGGCTAAGATCTTTTAAAAGTCCTTGATAAATCGCCTATAGAAACCTGCATGCCAAGAAATGATCGCACTTCCCGCACAGTTGCAGGGTAAGGCAAGGCAATGATAAGATCAACTTTGGATTTATCAACTTTAATGACCTTTGATGAAATGATATGCCCAAGAACTATGCCTTGTTCAACCATAAAATGACATTTTTCCCAATTCAACACAAGATTCGTATCCATGCATCTTTTCAAGATTTTAACAAGATTATCAAGACATTTTTCAAAAGATTCACCATACACGCTAACATTGTCCATAAAGACCTCAATAATATGCCCAACATATTCAGAAAAAATACTCACCATGCACCTTTGAAAAGTGGTCGGGGCGTTGCATTGCCCAAATGGCATTCTTCTCCATGCAAAAGTACTGAAGGGATATGTAAATGTGGTCTTTTCTTGGTCTTCGGATGCAATGGCTATTTGGAAATACCCAGAGTATCCATCCAAGAAGCAATAAAATGAATGTTCGGCTAATCTTTCTAGCATTTGGTCAATGAATGGGAAGGGGAAGTGATCTTTGCGGGTCATGGCGTTCAACTTGTGGTAATCTATGCACCACCTCCATCATAGGTGGGTTAAGTCTCCTTTGTGGTTCCCGACTTGGTTTTGAGTCCTCCTCAAGTAGAATGCGATGCATACAAATAGATGGACTAATGCCTTTGATGTCGGCAATAGTCCAACCAATTGCTCCCTTGTGTTCTCTAAGGACCTCTATCAACGATGCTTCTTGGTTTGGAGACAACTTGGATGAGTGATCACCGGTAATGTCTCATTCGCTCCAAGGTAAGCATACTTCAAGTGATCGGGAAGAGACTTGAGTTTGAGGCTAGGAGACTTGATGGTGGAAGGGAGTGTCTTCTCATGTGTATCTGGAAGAGGGACGAACTTTGGAGCGTATTTCTGTCAGAATTGCTTGGGAGAGTGTAGTTGAGCCACTGTTTCCACTAACTCTCCGTTAGCCCCCCAAGGTTCCACTTCTTCCAAGCTGTTTGCAAGTTCAATAGCATCCGGATCCCTACAATAACACTCAAGAACTTCCTCTATCAAAGGGTCAATGATATCAATAGAAAAGACACTATGCACATCTTCTGGGAATTTCATTGGTTCGAGTATGTTAAATTTTACAACTTGACTGTCGAACTCCATCGTGAAGGTTCCCTCACGTACATCAATTTTAGTTTGGGAAGTGTTCAAGAAGGGTCTTCCCAATAAAATTAGTATGGAGTTAGAAGCATCACCTTGCATATCTAACACATAAAAGTTGGCTGAGAACACAAGATTGTCCACTTCGACTAACACATCCTCAACTACCCCATCCGGAAATGAGGTGATGCGGTCTGCTAGTTGAATGACCACCCTTGTGTCTTTCAACGGTCCCATATTCAAACTATGAAATATTGATCGGGGCATCACGTTGATCGATGCCCCCCAAATCGAGCATTGCTCGTTCGACCCTACAATTATCGATTTTATATGGGATAATGAACATCCCTGGAACCTTGCATTTATGTGGAAGTTTCTTCTGAAAATTTGCTGATACACTTTCACCCATGAGCACTTTCTTGTTCCCCTTAAGCCTTCTCTTGTAGGTGCATGAATATTTCAAGAATTTGGCATAACGAGGAATCTACTTCACAACTTCGATCAATGGGATGTTGATCTCCACCTTCCGGAATACCTCAAGAATTTCCCGATCCTTATTTCTATCCACCACCTTCTTGATTTGACTTAGGAAGGGAAGTGGTGGAATAGGAATAGGAATCGAATTGTGGAGTCTTGCATCTTCAGGAGCCGTAGCCGAGGCATCAGTGGCCGTGGTCATGGTGAATGCTCTAGAATGTTGCCCTATTTCTTGCTGAAGGAGGCCACGGGCGTGGTAGTCAGTGGCCGTGGCCGAGGCTGAGCTATTCACCGCGGGTGAGGCATCAGATGTCTCGGGCATGGAAATCCTTCCAGTAAGATTTCCCTCAAAATGCTCAGATTGGCCACAGTCGAGGGCCTTTGTTGCCTCGGGCGTGGCTTATTCTTCAGTGCACTTTCCCTCATTTCCAACTTTCTCTTCACCCCAAAGTGATGCTCGGGCTTGTTACGCTCTCCAAGAACCACCACTGAAATTATTAGGATTGATCTCCGGCTGAGCAGGAAGCTTACCACTTTGTGCATTTTCCAATCGAGACACTGAAGAAGCCATTTGACTGAATTGTGTCTCGAGATTTTGAAATCTCGATTGTGTCTCTTTTTGAAACTGGACTGTAGTTGTGGCCAAGCTCTTCACAATGTCTGTCAATGATGGCTCTGAAGATGACGATTATGTGGGCTGCTTCTGCTGATACATCCCCTTAGGATAAGGGGCTCGGTTTTGGCCTTGATCACTTTGTTGGCCACCTAGGTTACCATACCTAAAGTTTGGATGGTCTCTCTACCCGGGGTTGTAAATTTGAGAATAAGGATCATAGCTCCTTCCCCCATTGAAGCAACCAACGGCGTTTGCATGAGCTCCGATCTCTTCATCCAAGATTGGGCATGTGTTGGTATTATGGTCGTTCCTTTGGAAAATCCTACACATCTTAGGGGCTTGAGTGTTACCCGAGGCCACCTTCTTGACCAAGTTAGTAAGTTGCTCCAGTTTCTCATCAATGGTCGAATCACGTACCTCCCTAACCATCCTTGTTGGCTCATGACACCCAAATTGTTGGGTATTTGCAGCCATCTTGGTAATTAATGAACGAGCGGCTGTTGGAGTCTTGTCAACCAATGCTCCTCCACTTGCCGAGTCGATCATGTTCCGGTCAGTCAAGGAAAAACCTTCATAGAAGTATTGTACAAGAAGTTGATCCGTGATCTAGTGCTGTGGGCAACTAGCAACTAACTTGTTGAACCTTTCCCAATACTCGTATAGTGTATGTCCTTGGCATTGTCGAATACCGCTGATTTGCTTTCGAATATTTGTAGCCCGAGAGGCTGGAAAGTACTTCTCAAGGAATTGTCTCTCCATTTGTTCCCACGTTGTAATGAAAGCCGGCGGAAGGTAGTATAGCCAATCTTTGGCTAGATCTTTCTAAGAAAAGCGGAATGCCCTTAACTTAATTTGCTCCTTCGTCACCTTTGTAGGCTTCATATTTGAACATACAATATGAAACTCCTTGATATGCTTATGTGGGTCATCTTCCTTCCAACCAGGTGGAAACCCAATAATTTGAAAACATCTTTCTACGGTATGATTAGACATCCCACAATGAGAAAAAGTCATTGATTTCTTTCTGTCTCTAAACCCTTTATTCCCATTCTTAGCAAGCATAAAAATAGATTCATGTGAAACAAAAATAGGCAAATGTAAAGCTCGCCGACTTTCTTCTTGAAGAAGAAGTGAATATACTTTAGCAAGACTAGGCAAGGGGGACTAAAGTAGCAGCGGACTCCTAATAGCAACATAAGAGACATCAAGACCTATTAAAAACTTCATAACAACATCTCTCTCCTGAGTTTGAGGTACCAATTGAGCAAGATTACAAGTGCACGTATTCATTGCACCACAAGAACATTTCAAGATGGGTCTGAAACTGAGGTATTCATCGCAGAGAACTTTAAACTGATTATAATATGTAACTAAAGAGTTAGAGCCTTTAGAAAGAACACTCAAGGATTTTTCTAGATGATACACCCTATTACCATCAGACTTAGCATACCTCTAACGCAATTTAAGCCATACCTCTCTTGTAGAAGTGAAAAATCCAGAGTTTGTTTTATGCCGGGATTGACAGAATTCAACAGCCAATTCAATACCAAATCATTGGCACGCACCCAAGCTCCAAAAATCACCCTATCATCATCCTCCAACGGCGGATCCAAAGAGCCATCAACTAAAGGAACCTTATTCTTGACGCTGAGAGCATGACGCACTGCATGGCTCCAGGAAACAAATTTTGAACTATTGAGAGGCTCAAGAACCATGGCAACATCCGGGTTATCATGAGAATGAAGCGCAAGTGGAGAAAAAGGGTTAAGAACAAGATTCAAAGAATCAGAAACAGATTTGTCACCAGACATGACAAAAATTGCGAAATCCCCAAATTCTCACAAATAGGTCAACAAAATTATCAATAATCAATCGAATCTCATCAAAAGATCGATCAAGAACAAAAAACAATTGAAATAGCGGGAGTGAAAACAGGATCGAAATAAAAAATGGCGTAGTTGGAATTGAGAGATTCTCTAAACTGATACCATATTGAGCTGAAGGAGCTCAACTACTTTAGAACAAAATAACTGCATTCTTCATTTAAGAAAGAGAGAGAGAGAGAGAGAGAGAGAGAGAGAGAGAGAGAGAATATTAATTGTTAATTAAACGTATTGACTGCATTTACATATATTTATATTAACTAACCTAGCTTACATTATGCTCTAACTAACTAATAGCAACTGACAACTAATTTAACTAATCTACTAGCTAATTATAATGTATATAAAAGTGAGATATATTTTGTATATCTCAAGAATAACCAATTTGTGCTTTTTACTTGCCATGGTTTTGCATAGGCTGATATTGTTTTTCTTTGAACTTGTCTTGGAAGTTTTGTAATTGGAGATGTATGTAGTGTTCCACTTACAACTTAGTTTCTCTTATGAATATTGTCCATTACGAATATTGCTTAGAATAAATATTAGTTTCAATTACTAGGGTTGTGTTTGCTAAAGGATTTACTCAATCCATTGAGGATTCAGCCAATCGGCCCATGTTTGGTTGAGGTAGGGGGCAATATATTTAGGTTGGGAAGAGTCATTTTATCAATCAAACCTAATTTCCGACCCCCACTTTAATTAATAACGAATCATTCTCTAACTAATTCTTACACACATCACATCATATTTTTCATCTTTTCTAATATAAACAAACCCCAACTCAATCTCCAACCAACAAAACCAAATACCACTTATTTAACCCAACCTCTTTTTTCCACTTTATTTCACCCACCCTCCAGTACCTCAGGCACCCCCAACCTAAAGAAAACAAAACCTAGATTTGGAAGAGTCTAAATAATCTTATCAATATTTTTTGTTCCATATTACACACACATGGAACAACTATAAAACAAAAACTTGATCTTTTTATGTTTTTCATCATCATTCTCTTAAATAAGACATGCTTGTGTTGCATGAGCACTCTTTACCACAAATACTGTGTCATTTAGCGAGAACTTTGAAGATCTCAAGATGTTGAGTTCATCTAGAGTACAAAGTTTATATGATGTTTCAATTGGAAAAAATAGTTATCATTTTTATTTATTGTACATTATGTAATTCTTGAGTTGAACTTGTATTGACTTATTTGTACTTGAGAATTGGTGATGAAGTTCGTCGATTAAGAAGCGTTGCTTGGTTATAGAGTAGTCGATTTTTATAATTTTATCTTTTTATTATTTACAACAGAAAAACAGATAGTAAAAACCATTGTCTTTCCTATAAAACTAGGATATAAAGTGATTTTTTCTTTTATTTTCAAAAAAAAATATTTTGATTTAAAAAAAAAGTCTATACAAGAATAGACATCAGTTTTTTTTGAAATAGACCTCGTTTTTTATTATTGTAAAAGGATGACAAACAGTTTAAAAAAGTCAAGGGTTTAAATCGTGGTCTAAATGAGAAAAGACCTTGGTTTTTAACATTCCATAGACTTCAATTTTTAGTTTTAGACTACAGTTATGACATGTAGTTAAAAGGTTAGATCCATCAACATAAAAATTCAATCGTTAAAAACCATGGTCTGCTCCAAAAGCCCTTAGTTTATAACCATTAGATTGTGGTGTATTCCAGCATAGACCTCGATTTTAAGCGTGGTCTATTGCCGAGAATATATTACACCACCTATAACCTCGGTTTTTGTTGATAGATCTCGGTTAAAAACTGAGGTTTATTAGCAGAATTCTGGTAGTGACGAGTTTTTTGAGATACATAGTAGCGTAGTCGGCCGACATGTATACTATTTGACGACACTTGTAGTGCCTAACTTGTGTTGATAAATCATATGTTTGTGATTTCTATAGTGTGCAATTGATTAAGATTACTTGTAGGAAGCCTACAGACTTTTGATTTCATTTTTGTTTGCTAGAAGAATATGAAATTGATAGTTGTAGGCTCTAGCTGATAGGGTCATAGGTGTAAATTCTTGTGATTATAATCTACTTATACATGTTGCTTACTGCTCAATTTATTTAAATTGATTGATTGCAACAATTTTCAGGACAGGGAATTACAAATTTGATGTTTATGAGAAAAAAATGTTTAGTTTGACATTTTATCGAGCACTTGGTAGGAAAAATTAAACCAAGAATCTAGCAAATAAATCTAGAATAATTACAACTTGTTGGCTATGAGATTAATATTTTATCGTCATATATTGGTTGAGGTTGTTATATGAATGAATTTACGAGAATAATAGTTTAAGCTAGTTGATTATTTTGCATTATTGAGAACATGAATATACCTTTTTGTATTTTAAGTTGTTGATATGCCTCTTAAGAGGAATACGAGAAGAAGACTGGGTAAGTCGAGCACATCGATACACGTATATAGTTCAGAAGAACCAGAGCACTATGGTATTGTGCTCTAGTTTGAAGCGAAGGATAAATGGACCAAATTGGTCCATAAGGAAGTAGGCCCCAGATCCAGATGATATTCAACGCTGCTCACTACTTGCACTTTGGGTATTCATGATGTTGTGTGGGAGATGCTTGAACAGATTAGATGACACGACATAATGGAAAGCGGACGGTGTATGTAACTATTCCTTACTCTTGAGTTCCAGAGCACACATATATGTCGGAGAGAGACAAGCTCATGATACCGGTTAATATCTCCTTCCGCCTCCAGAATTTTCAGTACAAGATGATGATAGGTCAGCTAGCACAGTGACTCGGCTTCCTTGGTGATAGAAGATATAAGGACCCATTGTCCACACTCCAGATCATCTGTTTGGAGGATGTTGCCACATTCTGAGGCGCTGCAAATGTCTCAGAAGGACACACTGTCGAATAAGAGAAAGATGACATCCCTTCAAGTTCCAGTGCTCCGATAACTCCAGAAACTAATGGCATGGATTGTATTCACACAAAAAGGAAAAAACTACTTTCACAAGGATAAAGTTGATGTTTTGTGGTACATGACAGATGAAAATAAGGTGGATGGGCGAAATATATTGCGACTAACTTTGAGAGGATCATCACTTGTCAAAATAAACATGTTGAAGTTAGCATTGAGGGGCTAGAGACAGTGCGTGTAGCATACCACTAATGATCAAAGACTCGAATGGCATTGACTTCTTAGAAGACAAGGGCAACATTATCTTGTTCATTCAGACACACAGTGATTCAGTGTGATTGCAGAATCCGCTCTTGACCATTGCAACACCTTGTTCCACACATGCATCTCATATCTACTTTCAACTCATTTTTACTATGAAAATTGATTCAAAATAAATGATTTATTGCATAAAGATATTTTGAATGGGTACATGTAACATAATTTTAAATTTTCGGAGATGATCAAATGAATCGAGTCAATAATGTAATATGAATAGATAAATACAATTGATAAAGTAAAGTTAACAATAAGAGAAATAAATAGATAATAAACGAACAAGGTTAGGAATTTTCACGACTACAATATAGGGTGAAATCGAAAGCAATGGAAATTACAATTGGGAATTAGAAGTAGACTACTATACAAAAAACCCTTAGAAATGAATTAAAATGCTCAAATATGATTTTATGTGCCTACATGTCAATTTGAGCGACAAAATGTGTGTACGTGTGTATCTGCCCATGAGAAGCTGAATTCTATGATCAATGAGTACATTATATGCTAATTTGAGGCCTAAAAGCTATGTGACATCACACTCCATATGAATAGTAATCTTATCTTAGAAACAACAAATGGGAGGAATGAAATCCAGTTTAATGACATTTCTATGACAAAAGCTTGTTTACCTTTTTGTATCTTCTGGAAATATTCCTTACTCACACACCCACACAACTAGTAAGCCACATATGACCGAGCACTCAACTTACATGCATCTATGTCATGCATTAGAAGGGATAGGTGAATAGTGTAAGAGACAATGAATTTATCTTCTTAATCAAAGTTCTAATTACAATTGATATAATTTATACACTCTAACAACTACAACAAATAAGAGATATACAAGGAGATATACAAGGAAAGTGATCTTTGTGATTTGTTTCCTTATCATCCCCCCCCCCCCCAAGCGAAGTGTGGGATTCGGCAAGACACGAAGCTTGGACCTAAAGAACTCGAACAGTGGATGAGGCAAGGTTTTGGTGAACACATCAGCGAGTTAAAGATGAGAAGGGACATATTGAGTGGGGAGAGTACCCGCAAAAAGTAGTTCACAAAAAAAATGGTAATCGATGTCAATATGCTTGGAACGTTTGTTGGCGATCGAGTTTTGACTAAGGAAAAATGTGCTCTTATTATCACAATATAGAATCGAATGGGTAGAAGGGGCAGCCCGTAGCTCTCGCATGAGGAATGTGAGCCAAAGGAGCTCAGAGGAAGCATTAGCAAGAGTCCAATATTCAGACTCACAGCTGGACCGAGCGACAATCGCTTGTTTCTTGGCACTCTATGATACCAAATTTCTGCCTAAGAAGAAGGTATATCTATAAGTGGAAAGATGAGTGTCTGGACAACGAGCCCATTCGCGTTGGAGTAGCCAATTAAATTGAAAGATTCGCCACGAGAGAAAGTAAGACCATGATTTAAGGTGCCCTTAACATAGCGCAAAATCCATTTAATAGCAAAAAATGCTCATCAGTTGGACATTGCAGATATTGACTAACCTGATTAACAACAAAGGATAAGTCGGGACGAGTGATTGTAAGATATTGAAGAGCCCCCCACAAGGGAGCGATAGTACGTGGGTCTTCAAGATGCGAACCCGAGATGGACAAGGCAAAACCGGTAGCCAAAGGAGTTGAGATAAGTTTTGATTCATGAAGAGCAGCCCGAGTAAGGATATCGTGAGCCTATTTGGTCTGGCTTAAAAATATTCCATCGGATGTATATGTAACTTCCAAGCCCAAAAAATAATTTAGAGCACCAAGACCTTTAATGGAAAATTTCGTGTGAAGTCGAGAGATAAAACGGGTGATAAGCGGTGGATTGTTACCAGTGAGAATTATGTCGTCAACATAAATGAGCAAATAGAGCAAAGTAGTGCCGCGATGAAATATGAAAAGAGAGGTGTCGGCCCGACTCCGAAAGAAGCCAAGAGAAAATAGAAACTCGCTAAGCCGATCAAACCATGCGTGCGGGGCCTGCTTAAGACCGTAGAAAGCCTTACGAAGACGACAAACATGGTTGAGAAACCGTGGATCATGAAAACCCAGAGGTTGCTCCATATAAAGAGGTTTAGTTAAGTGACCGTTGAGGAAGGCGTTTTTGACATCCAGCTGATGAAGAGGCTAGTTTTGCAAGATGAAGAGAGCAAGGACTGTACGTACAATAGCTACTTTTACGACCAGACTGAAGGTATGAGATAAATCAAGGCCAGGAATTTGAGTGAATCCTTGCGCGACCAAAAGAGCTTTATAACGCTCGATGGTACCATCAGAGTGATACTTAATTCGGAAAACGTATTTAGAGCCGACTATATTGACTCCAGGAGTTCAAGGAACTAAGTCCCATGTGCAATTGTGTTTAAGAACCTGCATTTCTTCTGCCTTGGCCGTAGACCAGTGAGGGTATTTGGAGGCAGATTTAAAACCACATGGCTCAGTAGAGGCACTGAGAACGACATGCAAAGCGGACGATGCAAAATAGGCTGCATATTTGGGCTTGAAAATACATGATTTGGCCCGAGTTTGCATAGGGTGTTGAGAAGTGGATGGAGCTGGTGGTGGCACAGGAGGCGGTTCAGGGAAAGTGGGTGTAGCAAGGACTGGCGGAGATGGCGTCGGATCTGGTGGAGGCAAAGTGGTGTCCGACGGGCAAAGGACAAATGGAGAAGTAGACGATGGTGAGTGAGGAATAGCTGCGGTAGCAAGAGATGCCGAAGAAGGCATAGTGACAAGACCAGGCTCCAAAAAAGAGCTAAGGTTTAAAGATGAGGTGGAGATGTTTGATCCTGTTGAGGCATACGGGAATAGAGTCTCGTCAAAACGAGCATGGTGAGTGACATACATGCGGCTAAGAGATGGATCAAAGTAACAGTATCCCTTGTAATGAGAATTATAGCCCAGGAAAATGCAAGGCGAACATCGCACCAACAGCTTGTTGGAAACATAATCACGAAGGCATGGGAACACTCGACAGCCAAACGGGTAAAAAAATTTATATTTTGGAATAACACCATAGAGAACCTAAAATGGAGATATGCCATCCAACAGAGGGGTGGGAAGTCGGTTAATTGTATAAACTGAAGTACTGAAAGCATCCAACCAAAAAATAGGTGGTAGTTTAGCATTGAAAAGTATTGCTAAGCTAGTATCCGTAATATGTCGATGCTTGCGTTTGGCGTGGCCATTCGAGATGGTGTTTAAGGACGTGAAATATTATGATGAATGCCCTTGTCCTAAAGAAATGTTTGAACATAATTATTTAAAAATTCAGTTCCACTGTCGCATTGAAATACTTTGAGATTTCGAGAAAACTAGGTTGTGACAAAAGCATGAAATTACCGAAATATATCAAAGAAGTTTGATTTTTTCCGAAAAGGATATAACAAAATGAATCGGGTGTGCTCATCAACAAAAATAACATAATATTGAAACCCATCTCGCGAACAAACAGGCGCAGGTCCCCACAAGTCACAATGAACAATATCAAGAACATCAGAGGCACGTTTGTCATTAATAGTGTAAGACAGACGCTTACTTTTTGGTAACTGACAAGATTAACATAATTGAGGTGTGGGCAATAAAGAAGTGACAGATAAGTGCCGCAGTTTATTTAAAGCAAAAATAACAGAAAATGGCACATGCGTCAATCATAAATGCCAAAGTTTAAACGAAGAACGTAAACATTTAGAACTTACAATAACAGCGAGGGCAGAATGTCCATGCTCAAGGATGTAAAGGCCATTTTCACACCTTCCATTAGCCAAAGCCTCCTATGTGGCTCGATTTTGAATAGTGAAAGAATGATCAGTAAATAATACATCAACAAGATAATCACGTGTCAATTTACTGATGGACAACAGATTTTTATTAATATTGGGCACGACTAATACGTCCAATAGCTTGATATTAGGAGATAAAGCACGAGAACCAACATGAGAAATATTTAAGAGGGCACCATTACCAACAAGGACATTCTCGGAGCCGAAGTAGCGATCATAGGTGTCCAAGGAGGTTGTCGCCGGAGTCATATGAGCAGATGCTCCAGTGTCAAGATACCAATCTGAGGATTCAGCCTTTGAGATGGAGCAGTTCGCGTGAAAAGCCTCGGCAAGATTAGCTTCTATAGAGGCAGTTGAAAAACGACCAAGATAGGGGCCTTTGTTAGCATATGCCCATCTTGGCGGCAGAGATGGTAGTGAGGGGGAAGGCATTTTTTGAAGTAGAAGTAGAGTGACGACCGGCCACATGCGAACCACGGGAAGACTTGCCAGATGAGCTACCGTTGGAGGAGCTCCCACGGTGAGAAGCCGCATGATTTTCGGTGGGGGAGGTGTTGGCGTAGAATGCAGCCGAGGACGGAGTGGTGCCAGATAAGGAGAGCTGAAAAAGCTCAAAGCTTTGGGCCCGAGGTAGTAGGTCCGAGTAGGTAGGCAATGTTTTAACAACCATCTGGGTTGCAGAAAAAGGACTGAATGACCCACCCAGACCACGGAAAAACCACAAAGTTTTATGGGGATCAGGCATTGGAGAAGTTATAGCAGCAAGCTGATCGCAGAGGTGTTTGAAAAGACGACCGTATTCAGTGACAGTACGGGAGCCTTTCTTCAACAATTGTAGCTCATCGAGAAGCTGTAACTCATGTTGCTGCGAGCCATGACCGAAAGCATTCTCGAGGGCTAGCCACACATCATGGGAGGATGAACAACCGATGGTGACAGCGAGAGCCTCTTCCGTTAGAGAAGAGAAGAGGAGGCTCTTGAGGCATTGATCTTGGGACAACCAGACCTTGTAAGCGGGATTCAGCGACAGATCAGAAGTATCAGAGTTTTTAGAGAATTTTCGACGGTGAATCAGTGGTGCCATCGACGAAGGATAGAAGAACCTGATAGGTAAGGAGTGGTTCGACTCGGCTGCGCCAAAGCAAATAGTTGTTAGAGGAAAGCTTGACAGTTATCATATGAATGAGTGTGGCAAGTGGGAGGGAATCAGTTAGTGGCCATGGCGAAAGAAATAAGAGAGAATTGACGATGGCGGCGTGAAGAGAAAGGACAAACCGTGTAAATATATAGATATACAAGGAGAGTGATTATGTAGAATCTTTATGATTTGTTTACTTATCAAGTAGTAACCCTACTATCTCTCTTGCCTCTCAAAATCGAATATCTCTCAGATTGCCTCCATTGTTCGTCTCCCATCTTCAACATGAAATTCCTTCAAGCTTCAGAGTGCATGGTACCTCGGTTATGGTTGTCTATTCTAAACCCTACACCTTGTCCTTTAACACAAACCGTGACATCACTTTCTTCCATTTTCAGTTTAGAGTAGCTCTTCATTTAAGGTAAGAATGATCCCCTCTACTAATTTCTAAGATGAGCTCGGATTCCTATACATGTGTGCATGTGCTAAATGTATATTTTATTCATTTATATTTTATTCGTTTATATGGTGCGTGTATTTTATGAAAAGATTTGATGTACCAGGGAGAGTTTTGAATTAGAGGTTTGTGAAGGAAAAATGTGACAATATATGTTTGTATCTTCATAAGTATGTACAAATTACACATTCAATGGAAGTGTTATTATGAACGTGTACCAAGTTTGTATGCGAATTGATTGAATCCTAATGCTTTAGGGCTACAGTTTAAAAGATTTTGTAATCAATTGATGGTATGATAATTTAGGGGATAAAAGTAAAAATTGGCCACGACTTTAGGTTTAACTAAAAGGAGAATAAAATCTAATATGTTCTAAACGGGGCATGTGTTAACTAGAGGAGTTCTAGAAGGAATAGAGGTGTGATACTTGAGAGAATCGACAAAAATGTTAACAATGTGTGGGCTAGAGGTAGAGTGATTTCGACCTAAGTCATGATGCGTAAATTTGGTTGAGCATATAATGAAATGTGTGTAAAAATGTTAGTCTAAAATAAGTAATTTAGGGTGGGATTTTATGTGAGTATTTTGTGAGATTCTTGATGATACGTTGGCTTGGAGGATCGATTAAGTGACTAATTAGCTTTAAAATGAATTGATATACTTATATGTTAACATGTATAAAGATTTAGAACATATATGTTGTGCTCATTGAGAGACTTTAGTAATGATATGAGAATTTATGTCAATTGCATGCATCTTATATGTACATACGAAATATGTGGTTAACTTACTAAATAGTTGGACAATATTTGAAGTTATGTGAAGAGTTGATGATATGGTTATGAAGCCTCAGAAGCTATTCTATATAATTTATGGTTCAAATGTAGCAATATATTTTGAATGGTTTAAAAGTGTTATCATATGTTGACATATAATTCTAGTATACATGGCATATATATTGCAATTTCATGCTTAATATGAATAATTGGAGAATAATCGGACTAGGTTAAGTAAACTAAGAAGAGAGAAGAATATAACTAAAATGAAAAACTCGGAATGAATTTAGATATATAAAAAAAAAAAAAAAATGAGTATATAGATTAAAACAAGCTAAATGGAACAACAACAACGATAAAAAGTAATCTACGGAAATGAATACTAAATTTCATGTTACGGGACATGTGTAATGAAGTAAAATAATCCTAGGGCAAAGAATGAATTATTTGATTGATTAGGTTACACACACTGTTGATAAGGCTTGGAGGGTGCTATCTCTACTGTCAGAAATCTAAATGAAGTGGGAAACGCTATTTATTATGTTTTTATTTGTAGTATGTGTATGTATGAGAGTTAAATGGGCCGATATGGACAGTTAATGGAAATGAGCCGGCTATTAACCGATAAGAGTTAATAATGAGAGGGGGCAGACGTGTCGTAAGCCCGACCTATATGGGTAGGCACAATGTAATAAAAATTATACACGACATGCAGTATGGTCAAATTTCTTGATACTGAATAGTTTTATCCATTGAGTAAAAAACTCATATTTTCTCAAAACCCCATTTCTGCAGGTAATGGCAGCGGAAGGGCTCGGAAATTCTATTGTCACTAACTGCCTCCAAGGAATCTTATTTATGTTTTTTATTATTTGGTTGTGTAAAGGTCTAATAGAAAGTCTTTTCTCTTGTTTAATTCCAGTATGTAATAAACAAATAAAATGACACAATCTGGTAATTAATATATATATATATATACACATATATATAATGGTAATTAAGTGTTTGTCTTTAATTATGAGTCTTCAGTGTGCACTCATTACCGATCCCGTGGTGTAAACGTAAAACTAAACATTAAAAGAGAAAAAAATAGCTCCAGTCTCGATTAACTTACTTAAAGTAGTACTTGAATCCTGCAACATGAATTGGGGCGCTATAACCACGGTACTGCCTCAGGAGAATAATGTCAATTTGTTGATGGACACTCCTAATCACCAGAAAGTAGTCGTCCTCCGATCATCACACCTACCACAACCTACCAACAAGGACATTGGTAGAGAGTCGGGGGAAATGAGTTGGTGCCTTAGCTGAGAGCAGCACCCAGAGCTGCGCCGAGTACGAGTCGAGTAACATCACACCGAGCCGATGAGACTGATTATCAGAGGCTTGAGCATCGATTACGAAGAGTTCCAGATGCAACGAGTACTCATTTAGACGCGATAGCCTGTCAGCTCCACAGCTTGACTATGAGCGTCGGCCGATAGACGAAGATCCTAGAGTAGCTCAACACTTGGCACATGGCGCAAGAGCAATAGTAATACCCTCCACCGCCACCAACATATCAGTAGCCATGGATTTTTGTAAGTCCAACCACAAAGTACCGCTCGTCCCCACAAAGTTGTTTACAAAATAAATTTGGAGAGACGATGGAGTGGTATAGCCATTGTATTTATTTTTCATTTTTTATTGTCCTCTAAACTATTTCTTTGCTTATGTAATTTTTCTTATTTTTTTTATTTTAAGTTGGCCTGGAATAGAGAGTTTAAATATTTTTTAAAAAAATGAATTATTTGTTTACCTGGGGCTGTAATAATTGCTTAATTAATTTAAGAAGTTAATTTTTTAATGCTTACATTATTACATATAGTTTGCATCCTTAGGTTTTATTTTTCATTTTACACGTTTATTTTTCTTTTATTATCATAGAGAGTTTAGCTGGTGTGGGGCTAGTAATTCCACAAATGTGGTGAAAGGATCTTGGTGACAGACTCATGATGAGTTGATTTTATGCTAAAAATTGAAAACATACACATGGTAAGACATTGGTGGACATAGGGGGAGAAAGTTATACTTGTCTCTTTAGTAGTGGTAAAAAAATAATGAGATTTTTTGTCTTGACTCATACTCCTATTTTTGGAGTAATAATTTGTTTCTTCTTCTGTGCTTTGTTAATCATGTCATGTCGTATTTATAGAACTTGCGATAGTTATGTTCTGTACTGCCTTGTGTATGTCTAGCTTGGAGAATGATCTTTAGACATGTTTCTTATATTCTAGCCTATTTTAGCCAAAAACTTTCCTACTAAATACTCCCTCTGTCATACTCTAAGTTTCCTACTTTCATTTTTCGTACGTCCCAACTGAACTTTCCACCCCTAAAATGGTAAAAAAAGTCAAACATTAAAATCCCCACTTTTTGACTCATATTACATAACTGCCACTCATAAATCTGATTTTAATTTCCTGACTCACTCTTAATTAAATTAAACTAACCCACTTATTAATACCCAAACCAAATCCTAAATCACTAGCCAAAATAAACATAACCCAACCCATAATTCCTACCCCATTCCATATTTGGTGTTCTTTTCTCTCTCTATCAGGTTCAGTTTCTCACACTAGAAACCCTAATATTGAATCCCGCTGCTTCTCTCTCTCACTACTACATCTTCCTCCTTTCACCTAGATCTGGTCCAGATCTGGGTTCTTCTAACATTTACTACCCCACATTGTTTGTGAATCGCAAGATTTGTGATTTTGGGATGGATTTCGAATCCTCTGAATCTGAAGAGCGCTTCGTCTTCGACTCCGAGGAGTCAGTTTTTCCTGAAATAGATCTGGACGAAGTGGATCCAGGAGCTCTCCCAACTGGGATTGAGGCGTCGGAGCTCACTTCGGAGGGTTTGCGAAGTCCATATATGCGAAGATTCATCTTCGAATTACTAATTGTTTGGATTCCGACGCTTAAAAGGTTTTTCGCTTGGTCTTCAGTTCGTCCTTTTTCTGTGTGTTTTACTTAAGATCTGTGAATCTTAAGATCTGTGTTCGGTTTCGATTTTGTGCGTTTCTTAAGATCTGTGAATCTTAAGTTCTTTTATGCATCTTTGATTTTGATTTTATGATGCATGTTCACGAAAGCCCTAATCATGAACCTCAGCTCTGATACCACCTGTAACACCCCAGGCCCGCAAGTAGGTGAAGGGTTGTCACTAAAACATACTTCTATTTTTAGAATATTTATCAGTGGAAGACCTTTTAATAAAAATACGAGTTAGATCATTTCTCATTAATTAATTAAAATATTATTGACATAAAAAAATAATTCGTATAAAAAACCACATTTTTTAGTTAAATAATAAGTAGTAGAAAATTCTAATTTAAAAGTATTTAAAAAATAAACTACTTATAAATTTAGCGTAATGTATATAATTTAAATATGTGTTCTACTTTAATACTTGAACTTGAAATCTACTTTCAACACCCTTGCAATTACTTTAACTAATAAATGTAAATTAAAGACTTCCAATGTGGTACTTAATTTCAAATGCATTAACTTTATTATTTATTCTTCTTGTTGGGAACTTGTTTGCACTGGCTAGATCCTCTGTTATCCATTCGTCCTGAAATTATTTTAAGCACAGAATCATTAGTTATGCGAACCTAGTGGGAAACTCTGTAAGCAGTTGTACTAAATGAATATGCACCCTAATAAATACATCCTTGACTTAGGTGTCAATCTTACGATGCAAAAGTCTTTGACTTAGGAGCCAATCTTATGACTCAGAGGTCTGACTAGGAGCCCATCTTACGAATCAAAGCCATATTATTAAGATCACTTAAGAGCCAATCTTACGACTTGAAAGCATTCGACTTATGAGTCAATCTTACGACTTAAAAGCCTTACTCAAAAGTCCATCTTTCGACTTGAGAGTAATCATATGACAGAAGGCTAACATATAAAACACAATACAAATTCAATAGGATAGATGCTACACAGTCACCCACTTTTCATGCAGACTTTCTTTGACAGATGTAGACATTCTTTGATTGAATTACTTTGGCGAAGCTCCAAAGTTGTTCAGTCCAACTCGTACTGCACTCGCCGATTTGAGACATTTATTCTTATAGCTTTGTTTATTGCTCTTTCCATTGTCATAACTTATTATATCTATTATAATCTTACTTTGTATTTTTTTACTAGTACACATGTATCTTATATTTGTTATACATTTAATCACATAGTAATTTACATACTTATACATTAATATACATAATTTAATATACTAAGTTAGTAAAAACCTGAATATGTACATTTTTATTAAAATCTGCTTCTAGAGTTGAAAACTACATTTTTTAGGCTTTAAGACCAACCTGTTTTGTAAAAGTCATTATAAATCATATACTTCACGAAAAGCTCTCAAATTTTAATAATAAACTCCTAAATTTACATAATATAATACAGTAAAATATTTTTTAAAACTTTGAAGGGAATAAATTTATAAAAATTCCTTTCTAGGAGCAAATTCGACTATTTTATACCTAAAATCAGCTTATTTTGTAAAATTCATCAAAACATTTCACTCAACGAAAAACCGTCAACTTTTAATCATAGACTTCTAATATCATGTATAATATCGTACTAAAACAATTTTTAAAAATATTAAGGAAATAAGTTTATATAATTTTTCAAAGTCGCATGTAGAACATGAACTTCGACGACTAGTATAGTCTAGTGAAATTCACATATTTAGAAAACAAAATCTCTTATTTATATAATATTTATAATTGTATGAAGTTCATAAGTAATCAATGATAAAAATATATAATGGTATAAAACACATTTAATAAACATGTGTGTACTGATTTTGCATCACGTAGCAAAATCAGTAAATTGACAATCAACAATATAAGAATCCTAAGTCATGTGTACTAACTAATATGCATCATATTTATCACTTACTTAACATAAATCAACAAAATAATTAAATTTCTAGATCTATATAAATTACAAAAATAATAAAAGGGAATTATTGAAAAGACATACCTTAAAATAGATATAAAACAACGACTCCTTAAATTGCCAAATCTCCAAACACCATTTGACACAACGAACCTCCGAACATCACTTAAAAATAAACTACTACAACAAAAAACGTTTAACACTACGGTGAAAAACCGTAGTTAAAGGCATACAGCGACCGTAGTAGTACATACCGTAGTCGTAGACCCTCTACCAATAACTACGGTTCAGAACCGTAGTGGTTAATTATAAAGACTACGGTTGTGAACCGTTGTCGTATTAGTAGCATCTACGACTACGGTATGTATGACCACGGTTAGGAACTTCCATTGACTACAGTCTGCACCGTAGTAATATATACTAATGACTACGGTTAATAACCGTTGTTGTAATAGTAGCATCTACGACTATGGTATGTATGACCACGGTTGGTGATTTTCTTCGACTACGATCAAAGACCGTTGTCTTTTCTTTTTCATGAACCGTTGTTGTAGATGATGCTCTTTTATATTTATTTTTTTATATTTTTTTTGTAATTTATATATAAATGTGTGTATATATATATATAAAACATAAATTAATATTTATGTGCAATAATGTATCACATAAGAAAGAGTAAATTTTTGATTAAAAAAATCATTTATTTCTAAATATCAAAGTTACATTACATCTCAAAGCTAGAAAAAATTACAAATTAATTTCTCTATGCTCTATTACAGAGGCGCAACTTTTCTTTTGAATCATCTTTTGTTATCCTGCAAAAATAAAACACCAAAAAAGATAGAATTAAACACATAAATTTATTTGTTAATCCAGATATCTACAACACAAAATAGTAAAAAATATTAAGTATAAGGTTAGGCCTGGGCAGGATTATGCGGAGCTCATATGAAAACAAGGCAGAGACAAATATTTAAACATACGACCAATATTTTGCGTAATAAAAAAAGATAAATGAATAGCTAATGAATTATAACTCCTCTCAAACATCTCAAATCATTTACAATCAATAATTACTAAAAGTTTGAATGTAAACATTATTTCTAAATTAACTAGTCCATATTGGACTCAAATCAGCTCCCACTCGATATGTCGATGAGGTTCCACATCAATATCCCCATACATTATAGCAATGAGCTCGTATTGCTTGGATAATCTTTTCTGGAAAATGAAAGCATCTTGTATTAAATTTTAAAAGAATGAACAAAACAAAATTCTCATTAATTAAAATTTTAATTGCACATTATTTCAGCGAATTAACACTTATTTTATGATTCTTGTTTTAAAATTTTAACTGTACAACAAATTATCCAACAAAACCTTTCTTAGATACAAAATATAAATCTGCAGATGAAATAAATCAAGCAAATAAAGAATGACACTTACAGTTGGATCAAAATCAGGACTGGACATTGATGGTAAGGTTTCTCATTAATAACAAGACCTGCAATTCTGTACAAAAGCAGTTAATTTTAGTATTCATTTTAGCAACAAGGGTAAGACAAAGTAATTAACCCTTAGATGGATATACGTTGTAATACAAAGTAATGAATAACACTAACTTAACTAAGCTTCAGCTACAAGAATCTAATCCCAGTAAAAGAGTAGTGCATCATTTGTAGTGCTTGATGCAAATTAATTTTAAAACCTCCCCCACCCCAAACATAAAAGCCAAAATCTACCACATGATAGTTGGAAGTCATGGACAATAACCTTTATGCAATTTTCTGCATTGGTATGGATTTCAGGTTAGTGCATTAAAATGCTTTCTTGTCATAGGAAAACAAAAGCAACCTATGCGCCTAAACTTTAATATCTTGTCCAAATATTTGCTCAAATGAAATGAAATACTATATGAGCCAGATAAGCTGCCTAAACTCTTGTCTTTGGTGCAAGAATACATTCCAACTAATTTATGCTTATCTCAATAGCTCTGATTTCTAAGCAGCTCATGAATCATAAGAATTTCAAAAGTGTTTGCACCAATAAGGAATACAAGTTCACATTAATTCATGTTGCATATCCTTGTGTCAATGTCTAGTCGAGTTGGAGTAACAATATTTTTTAGTTGATAATCTCTTCTTTGAAAATCATCCTAGAGTATCTTCCTGACTTTATTTGACTGGAAGCTACTTTAACACCTTTACAACAAGAGTAGTTAATTCTCTATTCTTCCTATCCTCATTGATCGAGTGAGGATTGTTATAAGAACTCTGGACATATAGGCGCTTGAAGCAAACACACTCAACCAAAATTTCAGTTCTTTCTTTTATAATATTTATCATTATAATATCATAGACCTTCTTGCAACACATAATTAATCCCCCATCAATTACAAGATTGCAATGGGATAGTCATAAGATAGCTACATAACAAGAACATATTAGTCTCTGATGTCCTGTAGATAAGAATACATAAGTTAAAATGAGCTCACAGTTTTGAAATTTATGGGTTCCATCTCCCTGAGTTTCTGCACATGATCTTTACTATCTAGGTTAAAGACACTCCCGATGAAGCCAGGCTTCCAAAAAACCTAGAAACCTGAAAAGATAAATAAAAACCATGACAAATACAAGAACAAAATTTTCATTTTCAATTGGATTTTTATAGTCAAGAAAATGAAATTTAGGTGGATAAGACATGGATATTTCTAAGTTGAATCTCACCCAAAAAAATAGTCAAATTCTCATATTTAAAATGTTTGCTAACAAACCTTTTGGGTCTCGGGTTTTAAACTCCATCCATGTCAAATAAGTGTGCTAGTTGTTGTAGATGATAGATTCTTTGAAACGAAATTTGGTGCAACCTACACAGGATGTTTTTACCTGTATATTCATCAATCAAAATTCAGTCAATACCTTCATGATTAATTCTGCATTGAGAAACTGAATGTTCAGCTGCAGTAACAAATGTGGATTCTTATTGATAATGTGTCCTATAAACTTCTAACATCTACGACACCAACTCAATAAGAGCCTAGTCGTATCTGTTAGGTATACCACATTCAGATATCTAGAGCATAAGCGAACATACACATAGACAATTAACAGAAGGGTGTTAAAATGTTCTTAGACAAATGAAAAAACAAAAGCATAGATGATATTAAAACAAAGAAAGCAAATTGCAGGAAATGCAATTCAAGTAATATTAAAAAAAATAATAATGTAGTAAGGAAAGCAAACAAGCTGTTCTAGATTGAATACACACCAAGAGAGAGGCGGGGTGGATGAGGGGAGGGGGGAGGGGAGAAAGTGCATAAAAATATCTTTGTAATCTAACAATCGCAAAGCTTAACCTGTTGTTCGTGACGATTGACCTTCTATCTCAATCTGTACACATAAAATCCTGTGAGAGAGAGAGGGAGCTGGAGGGAGAGAAACTAGTCTAAAAACTAGACACCAAAGAAGAAATAATGGTTATACCAGATAACACACTAAGCCTACAAAGACGCTGGTCCAAATGAATCACTAACCGTTGAATAGTTTTTCAAAATCAGCAGTTTACTGAGATGCAAAGAGTTCATTAGTGACACTGATGACATTTACTACTCGCGTTGCTAAATCGAGCAATAATTCTACAAGGATCATTAGTATTAATGGAATGAACCTTAAACAAAAGAAGTATTCCATGGACTCTCTACCTTTCCCATAATAGATAGGGTATGCTTCTGCTATTAACATAACTCTATCAATCATGTGAAACATTCTGCTTGAAGGCGATGAATAGTTGTAATAATTGTCCTTCCTGCCTAATAATCCTGTGTAAATACTATTTTCTACACAAAATAATATACTGCCGATTTTTTTTCTAGAATTTCAGTGATTAATTAGCTTATTCATAAGGATATAGTGTCATCGTCATTCAGAAACAAAAACAGAGCATCCCCAAAATATTGAAGAAAAGCACATAGCAAACTGAAAAAATGATAAAACCTGCAGAATCTTCAAGCTGAAGAAGCAGGTTTGCAATGACGACTCGGAATTGCGAGTCTCAGACAGCCCGAAATCGGTCGGTCACCAATGGCCTGGCTCGACCATGAACTGGTTCAAGCGAGGATAGTGCAACCCGTAATCTGGGCCTCCTGGTCGAAACAGTCACAGACTCAGAGAGTCGGCTCAATATACAGTGAGTTGCTCGCAGACTCATTCACAGCCTGATTTGTGACTCAGATCGAGCCAACTCATTGCAATGGCGGAGACCCTGTAGCACCAGAAAAATGCGACCTTCATCAACCATTGAAGTGCAGGTGGCCTCGATGATGGATCTGTGTCAAGAACACCAAAACTGGACTCTCCCTGGATCCCGATAGTAGCGTCGGAGAGGGAGGAACGCCAGGGTGTCCCATATCGAGACACTGGTGTAGGCCTTGTCAAATGTAAGGTCGCATTTCCGATCCATAAGTTATTTGAGGGCAGATTCTCCCTTTTTCCATCTATGCCACCATCATAGCATTGCGTTGCTGGTTTAGTTGACGACGCCATACGAATGGAATCAACTCGAGAATTATCCTATAGAAATCGCATAGAAGAGAGACGGATGATTTGAGAATGGATTCAGGGGGCGGGGAAGAAGAGAAAATGGAGAATTGGGGGTCGAATTAGGGCTTTTTGGCTTGTGTGCGTGAGTGTGAGAGGAAGAGGGATAGAGAGAGGACATGTTATCTATCGAGAGATGGGGAGGGAAACTGGTCTAGGCAATGAGTATTCTTTGTTTATGTTTAAAAAAATAATTTATTAAAAGTATTTTGTTTTAAATTTTTAATTGAAGGTTGAAAATTTTATATATATATATATATTATATATATATATATATATATATATATATATATATATATAAATTAACAAGCTAACAACCTCAAATAAGTGAGATAGGACAAGAGATAAGTGAAAAGTGAGACAATGTTCCGATTCTGATCGAACACCGTACACAGTGTTCGGCTCCTATTCAGTCGAACAACCTTTACAATTTTCAATTGTTATTCATGATGAACAACCAATGAATATTAAAAAAATAACAATATTTATTTGTAAATTTTAAGATATAAACATATATATATATACATGTATATATATATCAAACAATAATCTATTGATATTGTACACTAAAAAAAGTGTACAACTAACTCAAAATACTGGATACGCCAATAATAGACATCAAGAAAAGAACCATTTAAAACAATTAACAAAAAATATTTTTCAATTGTAAAACATTAAAAAGTACATTAGTCTTGTAAATCCATATTTAGCAAAATAAAGGAAAAAAAATGGTTAATAGACATCGACCAACAGTGAACGTCGACGTGGGAGCGACGACTTGCAAAGGATAATGGCCACGAATTAGAGCGAAGAACAAAGAATTGGACACCTGTGGATTTCAGGCGGGAAGGGGACGGTGCGATGTGCGAGAAAGTGTTCAGGCTTGGACGAATTCAATCGAAAATTTTCACATAAGAAACAATAATGAAGATTTTAGAAACAGTGGCACTGTTCAGTGTTAATAAAGTAGGGTTGTTATAATTAATTCTTTTAAATAAATGTGTTTACAAATATATGCAAAAATAACAAATTAAAAATGGGGAGTAAGGAAAAAATAGGTATTTGACTACGGCTAAACCACAACGGCTTTGCGAACCGTAGTCGTTTAGCGAAAAATAGGTATTCGACTACGGTTAAACCACAACGGTTTTACGCACCGTAGTCTTTTAGCGAAAATAGATATTCGACTACGGTTAAACCACAACGGTTTATCGAACCGTAGTCTTTTAGCAAAAAATAGGTATTCAACTACGGTTAAACCACAACGGTTTTGCGAAACCGTAGTCTTTTAGCGAAAAAAAATGTAAAACACTACGGTTTGTACAATGACTACGGTTGAACGCTAAAAGACTACGGTTATTGCGTAAAACCGTTGTCTTTTGGGCGTAGTAATTAACAGTTTTTGTTGGATCTCCTAATTAAAGGAATGCCTTTATAACGCATACATATTTTAGTATGCGATTTTTTACTTTTTATTTTCCACAAGCTGTTGATCTATCTATTTATAGATTTAAAGTCGGTGGCCATTCTCTTTATTCTTTCACATATGTGGGATCAAGGCTAGATGAATTACTTTTATGCGTGCAGATTGTGTTTGCATGGGGTGTGTGTCATGGAAGACGGAGAAGGAAATTAGTGTCAATACACGTGTTCTTGATTCTTGAGTCATCAAGTTGTGTTTCTAGCCTAGTCTAGTAGCAGACTGTTTCGATCCACTTGCTATACAATAACTAATTTACTATATATGTATTAATTAAGTTATTATAATATGTTATATTTGTGGTGTGAGTTAGTGTTATGGTGCCTAGGTATTAGTGTTAGTTCTTGTTTAAATATGAGACTAATTATAACCATTATTATATATTAACACAAATTCCCAACATGTAATGTACTAGTGATTTCTTATATCGAGTACGATAACTAGTTAGTGCAATTTCTTCCCTTTATATACTAGAATTTACACTAAAATTTAGAGTAAGAAGTTTCTGAAACTATTTTTATTCATTATAAGTATACAAATAAAACATAAATTCATATAAATATTTGACTATAATTCGTATTAAAATTCTACCCCTAATTCCTAAAGTAAATTCTACTTGTATCCTAAACAAAAGTAAAATATGTATCAGTATCTTTTAGTGATTCTTATTTGTTGTACCTTCATTTCGATCTATCCGGACGAGTGAGCTCGGTCCCCTTGATAGCCCCTCCTGTAAATTTAGTAAAATCACTTTGGTCCTGGAAACCTCATTAGCCTCAACATTGGATAAAGAATTTGAATTGAAAATCTTTGAAATAAAATAAAGCTAAATAACTCTTTCTCAAAAATTAATTTAATACCAACAAAAATGTCAGCCGCTTTTGGTTTTAAGGTGTTACAACATTCTATCCAGAGTTTGTTCCAATCATGTTCCCTAGCAAACTCCATAGCATAAATGGCAGCTTGAATTTCTTCCTCGAAAGCAAAGCCACGATCAAAAGATGCCGAAAAGCCACCTAGGGAGAAGCCCCTACAATTCCCAAAATGCCACCACCAAAGGTTGCTGCAAGGGAGACCCTCCGCGCTACCGTTAGTGTTCACTTTAATCCAACCACGAGAGGGTGGGGTTCAAGTGAGTGTATTAACCGTCGGAGGCTTAGCAGTGACACCAATCACACCTAGCCTCTTCAATATCTCTCCCGAACCGAGTTATTCATAGGCCCATACATGCACTGCTAGCTTCCCTGGTGCAAGTAGGGATGATCGAGACTACTTTTGTGGGGAAAGAAACCTTATTATAAAAAAGGCAACCATTACGCGTGGCCCAAATAGCTCAGATGGTGGAGAAAAAAGCCACACGCCATAGAGATTTAACTTGCGGACTAAACGTAACCCGCATGGCCTGTAACAACCTTCTATGGAAACCATCGTCAAAAGAAAGAGTTGTATCAAAAGTCAACCAAATTTTAGCAATAACAGCAATAAAGAAAGAGCAACTATAAAAAAATAGGCAAAAACTCGTATGTGACCGTCACACGGTGTGACGAGAAAAATATCACTTTTGTGGTAAAAGTATTACATTTATCTGTAAAAGTATCACTTTTTCCTATAAAAGTATCAGTTTTTCCTGTAAATGTATCAATGTTTTCTGTAAAAGTGCATTCCGTCACACGTATGACCGTTCACACATAAAACTCACTCAAAAAAATATGGTAGAAGAATCCCCTGAACTGTAGCAGAGAGTGCAAACAAAGAGACCCTGTATGTTATGCGACTGAAGCAACTCCCAAGAAGGAAGCCCATGATGCACCGCTCTACAAATTGTATAAGAATGACAAGGAGGAATAAAGCTTGTCCAAATATATTTCCCCCAGGATGTGACCTGAAAGGAAGTGCGAAAGTGATTATAAGTCAAACTAGAAGTGACGGTACCATTAGTTGACCGAGTCCAAACCATATGATCAGTGGTTGTAGGAGAGATAGCCAGTGAAACAATATCCTTAGCCACCTGAGGGAAATTTATCGCCTATCATTATTATTATTGCTAGTATTAGTAATTATTCTTATTATTAAGAATAAAAGTTATGAATTTTACTCCATCCATCCCCTAAAAAAGCGTCCTATTTGAAAACTTTCATGTCCCAAAACAAAAGTAATGTTTGAAAACTCAATGTCCTGTCTTACTAATTCAAGTGAGAATTTTAAAATAAATCACAAATTAGTTAGATATAATTGAATAAGTCAAATAAAATAATATAAGGCGTGGAAAGTAGTTGTTATTATTAAATAATAATTAAGTAAATTATTATAGTGGTTATATGGATCGATGATAATAATAATACTTTTATCCTCGTCATTTCTTAAACATACCAAATTACCAATCATTGAAATGATTATAACTACATCATTCATTTGAATCATTTCTTATCTACATTTAACTTCAAAATTAAATTCCTATATAAATTATTCCATTCCTTCACAATCTCATAAATCTTTTACTACTTGATTGATTAATCCGACTTTTCGATACTGAAATTCAAGGAATGTATTCATATTTGTTACCATATTTAAAGAGTGAAATGGTATTGGAGTTGGACTCGTGCATGCATATATGTATTTTAAAAATAGTACAGGAGCTTCTCCAATTTTGCTTCCTCGTACAATTTCCATAATTCCTCCAGTAGATCGCGGCATTGATTTGTATCATGCCCTACGGACTTGTGGTATTTGTAATACCTTCTGGGATTAAGCTTGCTCGGATCCGCTGTAATCCTTCTGGGATGTCTCAAGACTTCCATATCTTTGAGCTGGTTCAAAAGCTCCTCAAGACTTAATGAAATGACCTCCTTCAACTCCTTGATTTGTTCTTCATTCTCGGCCTCCCTTGCCTTTGTGGGAAACTTTCCTCGCCTTTTGCCCTTGTTGCGGACCTCAGACTCTTCCTTTCCCAAGTTCTCTTCTACTGCGGCATGTTGCTCCGCTTTAATCATGAAATCCGCAAAGGTTTGGGGCCCTTGTGTTTGGATGCCCTACCAAAATTGAGTCCCTCTTTTCAGGTCGTGCATCATGGCCATTAACATCGCGTTGTTCGAAACTCTCTCGATTTCGAACAACATCTTATTGAACCAATCCAGGTATTTGCGCAAAGACTCATCCTCCCCATAAACAATCGTGGTCAATCTATCCTTAGGCGCCGAGCGAGTTCGAGCACACATAAAGCTTGTCTTGAATAACTCCGCGAGTTGCCCCCATGATGAAATGCTCCCAGGTGGTAACGACCTAAACCACCTTTGAGCCCTGTCACCTTACATAATGGGGAATGCTCGGCACCATACCGCCTCGATCAAGGGTTGAATCTCCATCACTGAAAAAAACTTGTCGATCGTAGGACCCCACTGGGGGCAGTCTGATCATTTCTGGGACCTCAGCCTCCAAGATTTATTTAGAAAACAGCGAATATGAGGAGGATATCCCTTGTCTGTGGCCCCCGTTCTCGAGTATTGCTTACCTCCTCATCACATCTTCAATCCCGGGCTTCTGTCTGTGAGCCCCCTGTCCTTTCTTTATAAAGCAAGATACTTCAGACACGACAGAAGGTCGCGGCCTGTCCTAATCTTGTTCTCTAACTAATTATCGCTCGTGGAACGATATTGCCACCTGCCTATTCGCACGACACACCCTCCTTCTCTCGACGTGCTTTACCCGTTCCCCGGTGTCGTCAGTTCACCTTCTGGATTCGATAATTTCCTCACAGACTTCCCGGGCTTAAACCTGGGGCATAACATTATCTCGAGGCACATTCTGTGCTGGTTTCCATTTCCTGAGGTTATAGTGACCCCCAACTCGGGTATCTTTCAATCTATCAAAGATGTTCTCCAGCGAATCGCACTGCGACTCGGAGATATGAGTACAATTGTCGTCATGCAACAATATGGCGTGTTTTTTGGATGACCTCAGGGATCCAGCTGACATGGCTACTGTATTCCAGACTAAAACTGAGACGCACTAATACTGGACCTCCCCTGAAGGTTGGTGCGTACGTCAGGTCATTGTCGCGAGCTCGGGTTCGAGAAGCAGCATCACCAGGGAAACGTGGCATCCCCCTTTCCTTCAGAAGATTATCGATGATTTGTTTTGCCTTGAGCAAAACCTCATGGTCATTGTCAAGATCCACCAACATCTGTCTCACCGGCCCCGTGTGTTGTGCTCAGCGGGGATTTGCACCAACGATAATGGGTTGTACGCATGGATCAAATTATAATGTTGTAGGTATTGCATGGGGTGCATGTACAAGTACATTGCAGGGAGTTGACCCATGAGCATCGCAGGGAATTGCCCCATAGGTAGCGTCGTGGAGCTGCATCTGACAGCTGGCTGGCGGGAGCCCCTGGAGGAATGTAACCTACTTTCATCGTTGGTTCAGGGGTATTGGTAAGTTGTTAAGGGGCACCAGCATGCTATGCATGGTTCCTTGAGAAGGGTGTACAACCGCTGGAGGTGGCAGCGCAGTATCCTCCCGTCGATTGAGTGGTGACTGGAGCTTGTGTTTGATCCATCAATAGACGGTTCCTCGTTGGTGTTGCAACTCGCTATCTTGATGAATGTAAAAACCAAGCCCGTATATATTTTCTCTTGGGGAAAACGTAAAACAGTTACCGAAAACTAGGAGTAAGCCTTCCCACTGGTGGAGAAAGGACACAAAAGGATTATCGGAGGTTCAACCCCTCCTTCTAGTGCCAAATTGTGGACGTGTGAGAATTACGTGGACTATTATTTGACATGGCTATTCGTAGCATGCCTTACACGATCACCACAACCAATGCATACAATTAAGATTATCACACATAAGAAGAAGAGAGAAATATATTGAAGTGAGATGGAAAAAATAAAGATATGCTCGCTAAAGCACTCCTTTTATCTTTGCTTGAGAACGAGATTAATGTGTACAATCCTACTCTTATCTTTCTCCAAGTTTCTTAAACCTTTTCTCTCACTAGATTTTCATATATCCCCTATTTTGATACAAAGCCCCCTATCTATAAATTAAGCCAAAATTGGTGGCAAACACCATCATGAAGCTGTCAAATCAGACATGTCTCATCAAGTTCGTGTTAGAGGACATGTGTACCATGTATCAGTCATGCAAGGCCTATTACAGGGGCACTCGCCTTTGTCTACCACTTAAACTGAGCTCGAACGGAGAAAACAATCGAGGTCGTTCCGGGGCGACCTGCCCTACCACTATGACTCGTTCTGCTTTAGTGGACTGATAACAAGGTCGCTTGTTGACAGATCGTGTCGTCGCCCAAAATTTATCAGCACGTCATGTGTGTTCCATGTCCTCCTCTATGCGACGTGTCCCAGTACTCTAGCACCTGTCAACGGACTGAGGTGGTCAAGATATCTACAGATGAGAACAGACAAATCTTACCCAATTGTCTGTTGATAGTCTATAAATTTAAGAAGTAGAGAGTGAAAAATTAGAGACACAGTCGCGGATCTTGAGGTGGACAAGTCGAAGAGTGGTGAACTTGAGGTTGGCCTGCTCTAGTTACCGTATTACCAGATACTTCGGTGCATAAACATGGTGAATAAGAATAAATAAATATATCCAACTTCAGAAAGAATAAAGAAAATCAATTGCACAATACATAATTTGGGCGGTTTGGTTCTAACCGAAAAATTTATAGCGAAAATCCAACCGAAACTAAATTTATTTCTAAACTGAATCGAATGTGTCGGTTTGATTTGGTTTTTTTCGATTCGATTTTGCTCACCAGTGACAGCAACGTCCCATAGCGTGATTCTTTTATCTCTTTATTGTTATGGGGTGAAAAGTAAAATTTCACCCCTAACCTTTACGGTATAGTAATAGAGTCTAGAGCCGAAGAATAAAAATACTACAAATCTAGATTGGAATTTCATGATAATATGATTGAGTATACAAGAAAGATAGGGTAGTTCTATAATATACCTGGTGTATTAATACACCTATCCATTTTACCTATTATAACAGGTTAGTAACAAGTAGCTTTTTAGTTTTTTTTAGCCACTAGCTATAGACCCACAACACATTTAGTAGTGCTTTAATGATGCATAAACATGTTGAAATTTTGTATAGTCAACAATAGAACAAGTATCTCATAAAATCTTAATTAATAATTAATATACATTTTTCTTTTTCTTATTTAAAATAATAAATTCAATTTTCCTCTCAATAAAATTTTGTTTATATAATAAAAACATTTCATTTATTAAGTTTATTTGTTGGTTAATTATAAGAAATAAATGTCTATGGGTAAACTGATAAATTCACGTTCTATGTAAAAAGCTATTTAGTCCTTATATAATATTTTTCTTTTTTTTTTTGTTTTGAAACTTGAAAAATATTGAATTGAATTGAAGAAAGAAGAAAAAATGAAGTGGTAATATTTTTTTAAGAAAATTGGAGTATGTAAAATTATTAATAATCACTGATTATGTATATGATTCAATTCTTGTAAGTTAAAAAAATTGAGGTTGGAAGATGTTAGATGACATTCTATTGATTCAATTGTAATACAAATAAAATTGAAGAGTGAAAATAAGTTATAATGTAGTATTTTATACTTCCTCCGTCCCGGCCTAATTGTCATACTTGCCTTATTTGTTTGTCCCAAGCTAATTGTCCTATCCCATAAATGACAAATTCTCCCACAATCTCCACCATCAAAATCTCCGCATCCAATCTCCACATTTGAAAAAGTCAAAGATTCCACAAAATCTGTTTTTCTTAGTCTCCGTGCCAGGTCAAAGTAGGATAATTAGCTTAGGATGGAGGGAGTATCTATCACAGACATATATTAATATATATTGATAGCATGTCAATATCATGGTTGTCGAATTTAATATAAGGGAACTAACTTATTGAATTGTTTTTTTTTTTTTTTTTTTTACAAAATTATCAAAGACATTATTAGTGTTAGTAAACACATAATTAATTTTTTATCTCATCAAATAAATTATAAATTAAAGAGAGAAAAATGGTTAACAATGGAAAATAGAGAATGCATGGCAAATTTGATTTGCTATTATAAATTAAAGAGAGGAAAATGGTTAACAATGAAAAAAGTTGTGGTACATTATAATCTCTCTAAATTAATACTCGATAAATTAATAATTTCTTTAATACAATATTTTTCTCTTATCATCATTCGAGATCAATAGACTATATTGATATCGATAAGCTAATAAGACTATATTGATATCGATACGTTAATATTGTTCTTTAATTAGAAATATTTTGTCTGGTTCAAATGCTTCTAACTTATGAAGATTGTACTGTATCAGTTTAATGTTCTAAAAAAAGCTACACGCTAGTCGGGTGGCGTACTAGGGTCTAGCACTTAATTAGGGTATAGGCGGGGTTAATCGGGTCCAAGCAAGGTAGGCGAAAAGGAGTCGAAAAAAAACATAAACGTGCAAAGACCATCTAGCGCCTAGACGGAATATAGTCAGATAGACGGAAATTTTTAGAACAATTTAAATTAGTGTGTGATAATTAAAAGAATTTTTACCAATTTATCAAGTTGAAAGGGTATTTTTCTCGAAATTTTTTAACATTAATTAACCATGCGTAAATATCATTTTATTAAAAAAAACAGAAAAAAACATAATTAATAAAACCAAATACATGTATAGTTGTTGGAATGCATTGATATTTGGATATCTATAGGCAATTACCCACTTTATTAGACGTATTAATTATAGCAGGAGTCATAGTATTCAATCAAAAGGGTCCGCTTGGTTGCGAGGTTTAGGGGTAAGGAATTAGAATGAATGATGATTTATTCTCATATGGTGCTTGGTATATAATAAATAAGTTAATCATTACCCCTTTTTATTAACAATTCCCCTCATTTCATTCCTTAATATGATTAACTTCTCATTCATACTCATTACCATTGCCATTGATGATTTGCAACCAAGCGGGCCCTAAATGTGTTGACCAGTTTAGCAAGTAATTGGTTAGTAGTGAAAAAAAAAAAAAAAATCAATGGTTAAGATTGAAATGAGTTAAATCTAATAATTTTAAATCTCAGGTGAATTAATACACTAGGTGTACTGTAAAAGGACTCAGAAAGATATTGCATTTGTTGCTTGATATCTAAGGTATCTTGATCACGTGATAAGTGCATTTCCCTTGCTACACACCTTCTTTCTTCCGACTGAAAAAAATATAGCAGCCCCTACTAGAGGTGGCGGTCCTGCTTGACTGGGTCCGTCATGTCATGTCATGTTGGGTTGAGTCCGACAAAAAGCTTAGTGGGTCAATAATTAGTGAGCTCAATTCAGTCCATCTTTTTATATATACTCACATTATTGAGTAGATATATGATTTGTCGAATTACTCACATTATTCATATGTAGGTATGTTGGGTCCAACGATACTTGAGGCAAAACAAAAATCTAAAACAGCCTATTCATGATCCAACTGTAGTGTTTTTGCCACCTTTACTCCATCCTTTTCCGGCGAAGAGTGCAAGGCAAGTATATCTGATAACCCTGGGCCTACTCCCTCTTCTGAAATAAGCAAACATAGTCCCCTAAACTTTTCAATATGAAATATATAGGACCCTACTACATGCAAAAGTAATTATATATATTTGAAAAGTATCTAACGAGTTATACAGTTAACAGCCCAATCAGAACTATGTTTAAAGAAATCAAAGAATTAACAACATATAATTTTAAAATGATTTAACAATATACGAATAACTTGGATGGTTGATGATTTTAGGATGATTTTTATATTTTTAAAGTTTAGATTTGTCGTGTTTCTTATAGACTTCGATTTTTTGTTCTTTACTTAATTTAAATAGTTTCAGTCCCTTTCAGATTTTGTTTTTTTATTTGTGTTAAATATTTAGATTTTTTTATATTTCTAAATTATAAAATAACTTTAAAATTTCGTTTAGTTAATTTCTTCATTGACTTATATATATATATATATATATATATATATATATATATATATTTATTTGCTAGTGTTATTAACATTTATCAGTTCTTTACCCGTGCAAAATGCACGGATGTGAGTATTGTATTAGTATTAAATTTTTAATCACAGTTACAACAAAAAGAAATAGCATATTTATTTTATTGAACAATAAAAAAAATTTACAATGAAAAACTAAAAATTTACAAATTTCGAAACACTTCTTGGTACAAAACGTTCTTCAATGAATTTTGATCAACATTGTCTTCATCAAAGCACACCAATATTTTCAGACCTCCGCGGTTCGTTACTCTTGATAACTGATTTTTTCAGAAGGAGTCCAACATGTGACAATAATTGGCCCTGGCTCTTGTTACTTGACATTGTGTAAGACACAATGATTGGGAATGGCAACCTTGGGTCGGATGGGGTCAATGATAGTTTGGGGATTAGTACTAAATCACCGGAATTAGTTCCAGTTAAAACTTTTCCTTCAAGAACATGTTTCCCAAGCCTAGTTAATAGCAACCTTGTACCATAGCACAAATCCTTGGAATTATCAATGTTTCGAAGCAACATTACGGATGTTCCAACTTTCAGCTTCAACTCATGATTAGGGACTCCAGAGCACTTCAAAGAATTTAGAAATTCAGGAGTGTGAACATCAACCAATACATCAACATCAAAATCAGACTTGCAAGCGCTATCAGAACTTAAATATGGCTTCGATTTGTTTGCATTGAGATCGATCAAATGTTCATTTATTGAATCAACAACATCGAGGGTTGGAGCAACAATGACTCTAATTTTCAAAAAGGATGGATCGTCCAGTTTGGATAGGTGCTTTCAACAATTGTTTGAATTGGATCCTCCCCTCTTTGCAAAAGTATATTATCAGGAATTTGTATTTGAGCATCTCAATCATTTATTTCACCAAGTGTCTCATCACCAGTAGCCTCCAACCACTTGGAGAATTTTTCTAATTCTACACAGGGTCAACTTGAGACACATTTTGTATCATCATGTTCTTCGTGAGTCGTAATACTCTGCAATCATCCCACAAATAAGACAAATTTATAGTAGCATGGACAACATCTTGTCTTGAACCCTTTGGTATAACGGAAAGAATCTGCCCAAAATCTCCTCCAAGAACAGCTGCCTTGCCCCCAAAAGGTAGATCAGAATTTATGTGATCCACTTAGTTGTATGACATCATTCAGGCTTTATCCAAAGCTTCAACCCAATGTATGTGAACCATGGGAGCTTCCTCCATAATGATCATTTTAGACTTCATTAAAAGATGTGATAGAGGACTTCCCTGTTTAATGTTGCAAGTGGAGTCTTTATTGATGTCTGCAGGGATGGAGAAACGTGAGTGAGCAGTTCTCCCACTAGGTAGAAGTAGAGAAACTATGTCACTGGATGCAACATTCAGAACAATCTCTCGTTTCGATCTTAAAGCTGCAGATAAAGTCCTCCACGGGAATTTTTTTTCCAGTTCCTCCATAGCCGTAAACAAAGTACATGCCACCCTTATTGCTACTAACAAAGTACATAGCCGTAAACGAAGTTGTTGAACATTCAACTTACTCAAAAGCTCAAGGTACTCCTTCCAAAGTTCAGCTCTATTGTAACACGACTCATTGAAAATAATTCCGTTGTGAAAACTTG
Source organism: Ajuga chamaepitys (assembly GCA_958295605.1). Lineage (NCBI taxonomy): Eukaryota > Viridiplantae > Streptophyta > Magnoliopsida > Lamiales > Lamiaceae > Ajuga > Ajuga chamaepitys. Next base: position 31,696,668 of record OY282499.1, on the reverse strand, counting down.
TAGCAGATTCTAAAATAGGAACACTCATGCCACCGAAGTCTTGCAAAGACTTGCCAAATAGTCGCAACATTTCCTGAATATCTAGTAGAGCTAGATTCTTCATGGAACCTTCCGACATCACCAACTTAGACAAGAAAAATAAATGGTAAGTTCAAATCAGTTACAATGTTAATTATGAACATCTCTTATTGAAAAAAGAACAAAGTTCATGTGTAACGAAGTTAATATATTTTCTACCTGGTAAAATCATTATTTTTCATTGTCTATGCAAATTGTCATCGGATAGCTAGCTCCAAGTGTTTTTCCAAAACAAACTCAGGCCTACTCAAACTTCCTGAAAATAAAAGCGTCACAAACAAATTTCTTAATGCTTTCCAGATGCCCAATTACTTGCTTCAATTATCCTGTCTATGTATTTCTTGCTTCAATTTTCCCAAAACAAACTTAGGTTTGCTTAATGACCTCTCACATAACATGCATCTGCAAAAGTATTGTAAACAACATGATCATATGTTCGGATAGCTTGGTAAGATTTGCAACCTTTAACGACATTAAGGAGAATTCTCAAGTAATAAGCTTTGCCAGATCCAAGTGGAATATAACAAATTCTTCCAATGGAAAACCGCTTGGTCCTCTTCACCCATCTCCTTTTATCCCTTTCCCAGACAAATTGCTATGGAAATTGCGCATATGGAAATTTCGTGGCTTCAGGAGACATCTTGTTCGCCTCAAACCATCCCAAAAACATACTCTCTTTCACAGATGATTTGTTCATCAAGGACACCAAATCATGTCCATCAGAAAAAATGACGATTTGCTTATTCGGTAAGTGAAAACTAAGTCTCTCCATGTGAGGGTCCCTAAATTGAATCTCAAACCCAGATATCCTCTATGCATCCTCACACGAAGAGATATATCGACAATCATGGTACATTCTTCGTCAACATCCTTCCAAATGTTTTAATTCTGCACTATTCTATAATATCTCGGGGTGATACGATCATGGCCTTTGTTCACATACTTAAATAAATACTTGATAGCTCTTGACTGATTGCACCATTCCATGTGCATGTGTGCATCATATTTCATGAGAAAATAATGATTATGATGTACAACAAAGGTATTATCAAGCTTAACTCCACTTTTGGTTACTCTCCTTCCATCATCCTTTCTCCTATAAATAGGATCATCATCATCATCAATAGTAGTCTCCTCCACAAACCTATTTGGGAAATGTTTTGTGCAACAACCTTCCTTAGACATGCACGGTGAATTGTTCCTTTTGTGCATCACATGGACCATGCATCATAAAATCACGTACTACAACATAATACTCCGGATCATCATTTTCACCATGAACTTTAGCTGAAATGATACGATCAATGTCGATGCTAGTGTGATCTTTGTGTTTCTTGTCTAAGAACAACAATATATGTGCATGTGGAAGTGCTCGCTTTGAAATTCTACAGTATAATGTTAAACATGTAACTTATAATTAGTTATTGAAGAGATAACTTTTTAGAATTGAAAATATTAGAGAAAACTGATACCTACTCTAACATTTCCAAAAGTCTTTTTTCTTTCGAAGATCATCATGAGGTTTTCTAACTTGATTTTGAAGAGCCTAGCAATGATATCTGGACGCTCTTCTACTTTCAAACCCCTTTAAAAAATGAAGCATTTAATCTCTGGCCATTTTGGAGTGCACGTAAATGTAATAAACAAATCTGGGTAACCTGCCCCACCTACAAATAGCCATAGCATTTTGATAGTTTTGAATCATGTAACGGGCATCTCCAGTAAAGGATGATGGCAAAATTATACGTCTGCCCTTTGTCCGAGCATTAGTCTCCCGCTCAAAAACGCATCTTCAAGTCCTCTGTACATCTCGTATCGGAGTTCTTTCTTATGCGTGCAGATATATTTATGCCTCCAAGATTCTATCAAGGTATATGAATTAACATCAAACTGTTGGAAAAGTCTTCGAAAACTGAGAATTGTGGATGCATCATCATCTCTTTCTTACAAATGGTATTAAAAAAATTCTCCCACATTAACTCTCTTCCGCTCACTAGGTCTTTCCATAATGAAATTAACATATGCAATATTTTCTCTATAGTCATCCTCACTATAAGAAAACAATAATGGATATTGCAAAGAAAGATAAGCAACATTAAGTTCGTTTGTTCGCTGCAAGTATCCGAATTGAGTCTCAACAACAATATTACAAGTGCCCAATGATTCATCAAAATCTTCAATGACCAATCAGATGGTAATTTTTTCCACTCAACTTAAAAATAGGTGTACATGTTCTTGTATTTTATGCATACTAATTAGGTGCTTTCTTGATAGGAGACATTCTTACTTTTTCTAGAAGACAACAAAGCGAATATTTTGGGACATCATTGATGCGTCTTGAACTAAGCCTCTCTTCATACCAAAAGTATGCACCACAATGTTGACACCTAAATGATGGATCACCAATGTCCCGCTAATGTGCAGCTGAAATAAGGATACAAATTACTTACAACAAATCATATTTGAATGTTTTAAAATTATGTTTTACAACTGGTGATTCAGAATCTGAAAATCAAGGATCAAATAGATTAGTTGGAAATGTATGAAATTGATACTAACTTCTGTTGAATGTTTCAGGAAAGCATGAATCATCTAGATCAAGCTTAACAATTTCAGGACTATCGTTGCATCTCAATCTCACCACCATTGGCTGAAATGTTTCACAAACATCTTTTTCCTTTTGCATCGACGATTGATTATTACTTGAACCAAAAGAAGCACCAATCACACTCTCTCTTTCGCCTAGAATGGTAAGAATTAAATAAAAAAATCTAAATATATAAATTATTTTAGTTTAATATAAAATGATAACGTAATAAAAAAAAATACTTTATAAAAAAAGATACATAAAGAATTTACACAGGAGGTTGTCACAGTGATTCTCGGAGCGAACAATGAAATAATTGGAATTGTGGGTCCGAATCTTGAGTCTAAATTTGTAATAGTTGATTTTAGAAAATAAAAGTTTAGAACTATCTTATTAACTAAATAAAAATTTTGAAAAGTATAAGAGGTTATCTCACAATTGTCGATTTCAGTATTGTCATCATCGTCTAAGATTATTGGATTATTTATATCAAAACATGCATCCAAAGTAGATCTTATCAACAATTGTATTGTGTACATCTGAAGTGTTTAAAATGACCCTTTAATAGATATTAAATTTATTAAAAAACGAAAACTACTTATGTAAAATAACAAAAAGTTCATATCCAAATGTCATGTCAAAAAATTACAAACATTGATTATGATAAATCAAATGCATTGCACAACAATAAATAAAAGAATTGTAACATCGAGCTATGACCAGATACCTTGATCACTAACGATGTCAAATAAACTTCCTTCAAAAATATGTTTAACCTTATCACTTGCAACATTTCCTGAATATCTAGTAGAACTAGATTCTTGATGGCATCTTTCGACCTCACCAACTTTGCAGAGAAAAATAAATGGTATGTTTAAATCATTTACAATGTTAATTACAAATATATTTTATTGACCAAAGAAGAAAGTTCATGTGTAGTGAAGTTAATATATTTTATACCTGGAAAATCATTATTTTTTGTTGTCTGTAAAAAATGGCATCGGATAGATAGCTCCAAGTATTTTCCCAAAACAAACTGAGGCCTGCTCAAACTTCCTGAAAATAAAAGCGTCACAAACAAATTCCTTAATGATGTTCTAGATGCCCAATTACTTGCTTCAACTATCTCGTCTATGTATTTCTTGCTTCAATTTTCCCAAAACAAACTTAAGTTTGCTTAATAACCTCTCGCATAACGTGTATCCCCAAAATTATTGTAAACAACATGTTCATATGTTCGGATAACTTCGTAAGATTTCCAACCTTTAACGACATTAAGGAGAGTTCTCAAGTAATAAGCTTCGCCAGATCTAGGTGGAATATAACAAATTCGTCCAATAGCAAATTGCTTGGTCCTCTTCACCCATCTCCTTTTATCCCTTTCCCAGACAAATTGTTGTGGAAATTGGGCATATATAGATTTCTCGGCTTCAGGATACGTTTTGTTCGCCTCAAACCAGCCCAAAACATACTCTCTTTCACAGATGGTTTGTTCATCAAGGACACCAAATCATCTCCATCAGAAAAGATAATGCTTTGCTTATTCGGTAAGTGAAAACTAAGTCTCTCAACGGGAGGGTCCCTAAATTGAATCTCAAAGCTAAATGTCCTCCATGCACCCTCACACGGGGAGATATATAGGCAATCACCGTACATTCTTCTTCAACATCCTTCCCAGGATTCTGATCTTGCAATGTCCTGCAGTGATACGATCATAGCCTTTCTTCACATACTTAAACAAACACTTGATATCTCTTGACTGATTGTACCATTACACGTTCATGTGTGCACCATATTTCATGAGAAGATAACGATATGAGGTACGAAAAACGTATTGTCAAGCTCCACTCTACTTTTGGGTTACTCTCCTTCCATCATTCATTCTCCGATAAACAGGATAACCATCATACACCAATAGTAGTCTCCTCCACAAACCTTTTTGGTTAATGTTTTGTGCAAAAACCTTCCTTAGACATGTACGGTGAATCGTTCTTTGATGCACCACATGGACCATTACCATGCACCATAAAATCATGTACTACAGCATAATACTCCGGATCAACAGTGTCACCAGAACTTTAGCTGAAATGATACGATCAATGTCGTTGCCAGTAGGATATTTGTGTTTCTTGTCTAAGAACAACAATATGTGTACATATGGAAGTCCTCTCTTTTGAAATCCCAAAGTATAATGTTAATAGTGTTAATTATAAATAAAGTTGTTGAAGAGACAACTTTTTAGAATTGAAAATATTAGAGAAACTAATACCTGCTCTAACATTTCCAAAAGTCTTTTTCTTTCGATGATCATCCATGAGGTTTTCTAACTTGATTTTGAAGACCCTAACAACGATATCTGGACGATCTTCTCCTTTCAGACCCCTTTAAAAAACAAAAGGTTCAATCTCTGGTCATTTTGGATTGCATGTAAATGTAATGAACAAATCTGGGTAGCCTACCCCACCTACAAATTGCCATAGCATCTTGATAGTTCTGAATCATGTAAGGGGCATCTCCAGTGAAGGACAATGGCAAAATTATGTGCCTTCCTTGTGCCCGAGGATCAATCTCCCCGCTCAACAACGCATCCTCAAGTCTTGTGTATACCTCGCACTGGAGTTCTTTGTGATGCATTCAGATATACTTCTGCCTCCCAGATCCTATCAAGGTATATAAATCAACAACAAATGTTGGAAAAGTCTTCGAGAACTGAGAATTATGGATGCATCATCATCTCTTTCTTGCAAATGGTATGAAAAGAATTCTCTCACACTAGCTCTTTTCCGCCCACTAGGTCTTAGCATATGCAATATTTTTCTCTATAGCCATCCTCACCATAAAGAAACAATAATGGATATTACAAAGCAAGGTAGGAAGCATTTAGATCGTTTTTTCGCTGCAATTATCCCAATTGAGTCTCAACAACAATATCACATGTGTCCAATAATTCATTAAAATCTCCAATGATCAATCAGATGGTAAGTTTTTTCCCCTCAACTTAAAAATAGGTAGACATGTTCTTGTATTTTGTGCATACTAATCAGGCGCTTTCTTGACAGGCAGGAGTCTTACTTTTCCTTGAAGACAACAAAGTGAATATTTTGGAACATCATTGATGTGTCTTGAACTAAGCCTCTCTTCATACCAAAAGTATGCACCACAATGTTGAATCCTGATCGATCACCAATGTCCCGATAATCAGCAGCTGAAATATACAAATTACTTACAATAAATCATATTTGAATGTTTTAAAATTATGTTTTACAACTGGTGATTCAAACTTTGAAAATCAAGGATCAAATAGATTAATTGAGAATGTATGAAATTTATACTAACTTCTGTTAAATGTTTCAGGAAAGAATGAATCATCTAGATCAAGCTCAAGAATTTCAGGACTATTGCCATTCAGCGACGAAAGCTCTTTAAATTTTGGATCATTATTAACCAAATCTTGCATCTCAATCTCACCAATTGTTGGCTGAAATGTTTCACAAACATCTTTTTCCTTTTGCAATCAATGATTGATTAATACTTGAACCATAAGAAGCACCAATCACACTCTCTCTTTTGCCTAGAATGGTAATAATAAAAAAATTCTAAATATATAAATTATTTTAATTTAATATAAAATGATAACACTATAATAAATAAATACTTTACAAAAAACAAGATACATAAAGAATTTGACAATTCCTTTGCAGGAGGTGGTCACAATGATTTTTGGAGCGCACGATTTGGAATTGCGAGTCTGAATTTTGAATCTAAATTTGTAATAGTTGAAAAGTATAAGAGGTTATCTCACAATTGTCGATTTCAGTATTGTCATCATCGTCTAAGATTATTGGATTATTTATATCAAAACTTGCATTCAAAATACATATTATATCAACAATTGTATTGTGTACATCTAAAGTGTTTAAAATGACCCTTTGATAGAAATTATATTTATTAAAAAACGAAAACTACTTATGTGAAATAACAAAAAGTTTATATCAAAATGTCATGTAAAAAAAAATTACAAACATTGATTATTATGAATTAAAGTACATTGTACAACAATATTTAATAAAAAAAATGTAAAGTTAGGATATGACCAGATGCCTTGATTACCAATGACGTCAAATAAACTTCCTTCAGAAGTATGTTTAGCCTTATCACATGCAACACTTATTTTGTCAAGAACTTCCTCTTGTTTTATAATAGAACTTGAGAATAAAGAATAGAGTTTGGCAAATCTTTAGTTTTATAAAATATAATAAATAAAAAAGTCAAAAGAAAAAATAAATTTAATAAATAAATTGTATAAAGACATAACTAACCATTTATAGTATCTCTTAAAGAGTTGCTAAAAGATATGGATTGCATGGACTCTTAAAAGATTCTCCGAACACATGACGAATCTTTGAACCAGAATTCAATGCGAAGTCCCTTGATGAATTAGAATGAACATTCTCTAAAAATATAAAACATAAATAATTTTAATCCTTTTCTGAAAAAACACTATGAAGGACATAAAAAGTAAAACATAATATAAACACGTAAATGCAACGGAAGTTAAATGTGCTAATACTTTTGAATGTTGCAAATAGAGAACTAAACTTACTTTTATTATGCCTTGCATGTTTCTTATTCTTATTTAATAATTTTTCACAATAGTATATAGTTATATATCATTTTCAATTTGTTCGCAGCTAATTAAATTATTTTAAAATATATTACATTACAACTAAATTCACTATTTTCAAGTCACAAACAGTTTAATAATTAATTTATCAAAAAAATAAGAAGTTTAGTTCTTACAGTAACATTATTGTTAAATAAACATATAAAAATAATAAAAATAGAAACCCTAAAATTCACAAAAGACATGTAGAGAAATAATCATAACTAAAAATTATATTCTTACAAATAATTCTAAGCATTTTACGTAGATCGAATTAATGCATAAAACAACTACAATACTTTATTACAAACTTAACCTAAACTGTAAAAATACCATAAACTTATGATTTATATAAAAATGTTTAACTTTGTTCGCACTCCTTGAACTTTCTCCGTCCATTGATTCAACTAAAGTTTGAAAATATATAATATGGAATAAAAAGAAGTGGTTTTATGGCACGAAGGTAAGAGAGAGAGAGAGAGAGAGAGAGAGAGAGAGAGAGAGAGAGAGAGAGCTTATATTTGTTAAAATTGAGTTTAAAAGTTTTGAGAGAATGAAAAATCCTGTGTGGAAAACGTTTAACGTTTTTGTAAATATGAATTTTAAAATTTAATGAAAATATTAATATTTCTTTTGGGTTGATATATATGAAATGTTGGTAGACTTGTCCTATAAATATTATAGCGTACATATAACTAAAAAGATCTTTTTCATAAAACTTAACACAATCTCTAATGGTCTTTATTAACAATTTATCACAAAAAAAAAAAATGATATTACAAAAAAACTACCCATATTAATAAACCAAACAAAATGGAATGTATAAAAATTTATAACTGATAAAAATTAATTTAAGAAATAGGAAAAAATAGTCTAATAATTTCATTAATGGATAGTAAAATGTAGTCCGTATAAATTTGGTTAGAGAACTAACAATATAAAATATCAATTACTTAAATTAAAGAATACTTGAAAACTTCTTAGATAATATATTAATATGTGGTCTTTAGAAAAGTTTACAAATCTCGAATCATTATTATGCTTATAACTGGTCATTTAATTGTAAGTCAATCCTAACGAACTTCATCATAATACTGAAATCTCCCTTTAATATAAAAGCAGGATATCTTGCATATGTGCCATCTCCAGAGTATTTTTAGCGCCTTTTTCTTTTTTTCCATGTTTTATCTCCACCTTTTTTCTTTTAACATGTGACAGTTATTTTTATTTTTTTGCGGTTGTCGGTCATTTTTCTTTTTTTTGCACTTTTTATATTAGCAAGACAATTTTCTCTTTTATCTTTTTTTACATTGAAAGTTATTCCATCATATGTTCTTATCTACAAATAAAAAAATTCCTCTCTCTTCATTCTTCTTATTTTTAATTTAAAAGCTTAAATAATTATAATTTTTTTTTGTATCAATTTTGTTTTTAATGAAAAATATATCAAATTAGTCCTTATTTTACGACCTTCAATTAGATATCCATATAGATATATAAATTAATTAATTAAAATCTAAAATACTTTTTGCAAGGTTAATTATGATATATCTAGATAATTAAATATTTTCATATAAAAAGTGTGAGAGTATTTCAGAAACATATAATTTTTAGTTTCTTTTAACAATTTTATATTTTAATAATTATTTGAGTTTCAGAATTAGTTTGTTTTTATGACAAATAGTAAAATGACAACAAGTTGTTAGATTTACATAATGCCCAATCGCATAAAAATTATATTAGTGAAAAATGTGGGTTATATGTTTTTAATAGAAGTTGATGTATAATAAAAATAATTTAATTTTACTTTTATGAAATTAAGTTTAAGACTCATATTCCCCTACATCAAAAAATAAATGTTAATATTTACTTAAGTTAAATACATCAAATAATATTGTGTGTATACATTGTATGTTATAATGCTTTTACAACAATTTTAAAATTTAATCACATGTTATTAATTAAATAAAATGTTCAATAGTTTATCCCGTGCATCGCACGGGAGGACATCTAGTGTTGTTTAAAAACTATAAGATATTTATTATGGAGGATAATAATATCTCCACGCTATACATATATACTTTCATGATTAAGGTGATAATAACATATAGGTCAAATTTTGTTTAATACATTATTTGAATTTCTTTTTTATTTTCTATATGTTGTGGCAATTGTTAAAAGAATATAGCCGTAATAAATTTGGTTCATTAAATATATGTGAGAATGAAATATATGTGTGAGGTCATACCAAAAATTTTCTAAATTAATTATGGAATGTATGAAAAGTTATAGAAGAATTGTATAAATGTTACAGAACAAATTTCTAAATTAATATGTATATTTACTTGTGGAGTGTTCATTGTATAAGAAATGTCTAACAAATTATCTCATGTGTTGCAAATGCAAATTATATTCAATGTATTTGATAAACGTAAATAAACCTACTCAATTCAAAATTTGTTGGATATAAAAAATTGATTTGAGAAGTTTTCTCTTTTTTTGAAAAAAATAATAAATTTGTTTGTGACTTCCCTATAAATCGCTATTCCTAAATATATATTATTATAACATTCTAATCAATATTTCGGTCAAACACTGCAAAACTCATTAATTGTTTCCAAGATTCCAAAAAGTCGATTAAAGATATCAATTTTGATTTCATATTTTTTTAAATCGAATTTAACTTATTTCTACTAACAGATTTTTTATGTATAAATGACTAATGTAAAAAAAAATGTTAGTGGCACTGTGGATCATTGATTTGATGACATGATCATAATTAGCGTATTTAATTAAATATATACAGTTTTCATTGTATTTGAAATTAATAAATTATTTATCGTATGGAATTAGTATCATATTTTAGTGCATGTCGTGCACTTTATTTATACATATTTGTAAAATAATAATTTTGTCTTCTATTGTAATATACCCATGGTACAAGTTTTTCATGACTAACGTTATTTAGGATACAATTTTCATGATGTATATTAATTTTCATGATTACAGCTAAGTTAATGATACAACTTAATAGATGAGATCATACAATTTTATGTGCTTAGTGTATATTATGTGCAATGATTTAAAAGTATGAATTGAGTAGCGGCTAATTTTGGTAATTAGCGTATTTTAATGATACAATTTAAGATGATACTAATTCCATATAATCAACAATATATTTATTAATGATAAAGTCAAAATTTTGTCGGATGAAATCATTACCATTAGCATATATCCATCTAAATATATTTACAAATAGAGATAAAAACATATATGTACAAATCATTTTCTGCAGCATGTACTAAAAACATTATACTAATTCCATATAATAAATAATCTATTTATTAATGATTAAATGTGATGCAGAGGGAGGATAGAAAAACATTTGGAAATAAAGTACTGGAAAAGATGTGTTATAGTATATATGAATGAGAACATGTGCTTTGACTGAACATGATGCCTAGATATAGTTCATGTAACCAACCTCTTATGATGGGATAGAAGCTTAGTTCGTTCTTATTTGTTCTCTCCACTGTTTGCCTAACTGCTTTCATTTTGGACAAGGAAAAGATTGCTGATTATAGTTATTTATCATCCTTGCTTGATAATATAACGTGGAAACGTTGTCTTGGCATCTAAGATTCACTTTGAGCACATGTAATGCATAGTAAACCCATTCCAAAAAGCAAAGTTTTGTAAAAAAAATCATTAAATATGTCAAATTACATTCATTTTAAGTCTGTTTTGTTTGATATTTAAAAATAAATAATATATTTATTAATGATAAAAACAAACTTTTTAAAAAAAAATCATTAACTATGTCAAGGAACACCAATTTTGAGACATTTTGTTTACCATTTAAAAATACATGAATGAGATATATACTTAATAATTTTAATCTATTACCGAATCAAACATATTTATAAGTTTCTCTAGAATCATTTTACCTAAATAGTTCTTAATAAGATAAATTAATTGGTATAAAATTTCAAAGTCTATCCATTTTACTTGTTGTTTTGACTATCAATTAAAAAATATATGCTTGATATATATAGTGAAGTTTTTGTTGCAAATATTTGATATATGTGAAGACTTTCTAAAAGTAAATGTTAAAATCAACTTCTCTCTAACATCATCAAATAACCACAAAATATAATGAAGTCTTGCAAAACAAAACTTATATAAAAAACTGATAAAATTACAAAAAAAAAAAAAAAAAAAAATTGATAAGGTACAAATAAATGTCACAATATGAACATGAAATTTTATTATGAAATACTTCTTACAACTCATCAAAAATTGCAAAACCGAAGCATAAATAAAAATATACATGCCTTAATTATTAATTCTAAATAGTGTCAAATCAAATACAACTTTTCAAGATTTAGAAACCAAGTAATGACTGAAAAATCTTCGTGATTCAATTATTTGTGAAAGATATAATCTGCTTCAAACAATTATAAATCTGTACAATAAAAAAAAAAAATTGTTATTTAATACACATATTAAGTGAAAATGAAATACAAAAATCGGGAATATGATAAACAATTACTTAACGTAATAAAACATAATAGTTTCTCCTTAGATCGATCTCATCTTGTATTGTGTCTATCATGATTCTCTCTTTTCTAATTAAATAACTTGAAATTCTTTTAGATGTATATCTTGTCGGGATTGTTATGTAATATTCGGGATGGGATTGTATGGATATTTATCTCAAATGTGCCTCCTAAGTAACACGTCTCTAGTTGATGACTGTGCACTCAAGGGGTCTTTCTTGTTAAGCATGTTCTCATTGAAGGTGTCAAGTCTCTTCCTCTCCTGCTAAATTTCAACTTTTTCGATCCGTCCCAAAATTGCATAAAATTTTGTTGTCGAGCTTCAAAGAAAACCATCTTATGAAATCTGATAAATATACACGATCAAAGATTATTTAGTAAAATATTTTACCTTTAGTTGAAGAGCGCATGAACCGGAGATGAAAATCTGCAAAACTAGAAAAAACCGAAAGATTTAAAATTTAAAAGGTTAATACATTTTGTGATTGATTTTAAAAAATAAAACCCAAAAGAGTTTGGCAAAACCAAAGAAAAAAATGAATCTTAAAAAATAAACATGAACGATGATTGTTCAATAAAATATTTTACCCTTGGTTGAAAAGCACATGAGTCAGTGATGAAAACTTGCAGAACCAAAAAATACAGAAGATTCAAAATTTAAAAGGTTAATAAATCTGCGATTAATTTTAAAAAAATCCAAAGAGTTTGACAAAGCAAAAAGAAAAAAAAACATTTGGAATGAGAGAAGATGTAGAAAAGAAAAGAATTCAAGAAATGAATGCCAGAACAAATGAGTTTCAACCGTATTTATAAGGTTAAGAAGGTCGAATATAGAATAATTAAATAGGTAAAGTTTGAAAAATAGATAAAGGAGATAATATGATTGACAAAAAAAAAAAAAAAAACTGACGAATTTAAAGCTATTAAAATCAAATTTTGACTAACTATAATTATTTCAGTGTTATAATATGTCTTGTAATAAATTGAATATGGAATGAATAAATGAGGAAAACTTGAAAAAGAAAATAAAGGATATAATAGTTTTTTAAGGAATGTTAGGTATCGTGATCTCCTAAATTGAGGGAAGTAATTAATAAAATTCCATAAAAAAAATAACTGTATTAAACGTTATTAATATTAATTAATAATAATGGCTGAAATAGATGCATGATCGAATGACTGTAATTATGCCGCGTGTCTTTGCCGATTGGGGAAAGGGGATTTGGGCGGAAAAACACAATCCTGGTCAAAAGTGGTAAGGATTGTATTATTATTATTATTATTATTATTATTATTATTATTATTATTATTATTATTATTATTATTATTATTATTATTATTATTATTATTATTATTATTATTATTATTTGTAAGAATTTTATTTGTTTCTTATTTTGAAAGTCATGGTCTTATTTGATTAATTTTAAAATTCAAGGGTTTATTGAAATAAATTTATCTCTTTGGATTAATTTGCACCCAAAGTTTTAATTCAGACTTTTAAGTACTATATTCGAATAAAATTTAAAGAGTAGGCCTTATGTATATAATATATATGGATCTTCTTACGTATAACGGGTTGATCCAACCTACTTGAATTTTGAAATTTCGCTCAATTTTGGCATAAAAAAAAAAAAGGTTAGTTGATACTTTTTTTCAGGAAACTTAATACTTTTTAAAAAAATATGTTATACCTGTTTTGAAAATTTAATAATTTATGTGTTTTTAGAACAAACTAGTTGTCCACCCGTGCGATGCACGGATATTTTTCTTAAAGATTAAATTGAAAATTGGAATGAATTAAATGTAGCAAAAATTGAATGGTAATCTATTGTAACAATATAAAGTTTTTACATATACTAATATTAGTAGATGTAGAAATTGAGTGTGCATTTTAGTTACCGTACACTTTCTGTTCTTTGAGCAGAAGAGGTGACGTCATGTATTAAAAAGAAAACAATGCATTTGTAAATCAATTATCTTGCAGTAGTGAAAGAAATGTCACAATATTTATATTTAATAATTAAGATTTTAATATTCCACCATTCCCATTGACCTCCAGTTTTCTATTGACCATGTTTCTGCGATATAACTTGCTCCCTTGCAGTGATCTTCTATTCTACTCAACTTTGAGATAATCATTTACAACATGTTATCAATTAGTGATTATTTTTAATAAAACTTGCATCATTCTTTCAGGCATAATTAATTAATTGATAAACCATGTGCTTTTACAATTTACAAACACTATATACCCTAAGCAATGAGAAAGCAACTAAAGATTTTCACAATGCTACAGTAATAAAAATATTTTATAGAAATGAGCGGAACAAAGAACAAACATGGTAATAATATTCAGCGAAATAACCCACAACCTCAAGATAATTATTTTAGCCCATTAGTAAACGGTAATATGGTTTGAGAATTAGGATTACTCGATCTATTTTCGGATTGTTATAGTACATCAATCCTTAATTAATATAGTCCGACATTTTTTTTTAAAACCTTACTGATTATATAACCTAAAATCTATCAGTGATTATATAATATCCCTCATACTGAATCTTAAGAAAGCACATCTCTGAAGTATAGGATAAAGTGGCAGTGTCTGAGCATACCAATTCAATCAAAATATAATTCGCTAGTATCATCACACAGTGGATAGAAAGAGCAAAATAAGAGAACCGCACGACTTACCTCTAACCATAAACTACCAAAAAGAAGAAAAAAAAAATCCAATTAAATTTAAAAATCTATATACTCTTTGAGCCTTCCCCAACATCATGGTGAGTTCTCTCAATACAACAGTAGCCACCAAATGGTGTATAACAGGGCACTCAATTCAAAAGTATTTGCTCCAAGTGATAACTGCTATGGTGAGATAACTAATGAAACCTCAACAAAAAAACAAATGAGAAATTTGTGACAAAAGAATTGAAAAAGTAAAAAGTTTGACAATGGACAATGGCAAGCTGCAACTTACCTCACTTGTTTGTTGTACGTATGCATTGGTTGTATGCTACTTGTAATAGAATGTGTAGAGCTGTGTGCCATCTGTAGTTTTTCGAGCATAATTCATGTTATCAAGATCAAAGAATTAACACTGCCTTTCACCAAAATGTTTCAGGACAATAAATGTACCAAATTTTTCAACCATAAAATTATTACCTAATCATTGAAATATAAAGTATATATGTGAATCAATCGGGTAACCGAAGCTCAAACTGTCAATAGCGCTTGAATCCATTTACAGAAAATGGGATAGAGAATCTTTTGACAAAAATGTCATGTATTATATAGCAAAATGTAGATTTCGAACTTAAATGGAAAAAAAGAGATTCACAAACCCATTATATCCCATATAGGTAAACAAACCAAAAATTCAATAAGTTTTATGAAATTGTAGATTACTATCATCGTTAAGCATCCAGAATTACTACAAAATTAGGAAAACTTAAGCATAAAATTGTAAAATTTAATTTCATTGCATTCAACAATGTGAGACTTTTTATCTTCGCAACTCCACAAAAAAAAAAAAAAAAAAAAAAACCTCTGCAAGATGGCTCAAACTCATAATATAGTCCAGTAACAAATGAGATCATTACCAATTCTACAGTGGCATAATATACCATTGTTCAATCATCTTGTGAGTGATGGTGGCACACGAACCACCAAGGGCAGCACAACTAATGCAAGACGCCGAATTATTGTATAACCATGTCATATTTTGCCTAAGACAGTAGAAAATAGGTAAACAAACGATGGAAAATGAGATCACTTAGGGAATCATCAGAAAATTATTCAGCAAATCAAGTCTGAAGAGATGAAGACAAACGAATATCATCTCCTAGATTATCAAGCAGCCATGGTAATTTTAAGAGCAAGAAAGCAACGAAAAAATCAAGCACCATGAAACTCAAAGTACACATACTACCTTGAGGGGAGAGGGGGGGGGTCCAAACTGGAACCAATTTGCAATTCACAAATTGTGGACATCACATCTCACATGAATTCATAGCTAATAGAAATAAATAGAACAATAGTCAGCTGCTTCTTTGTGGAAGTTCAAAATATAAATTCCATTTTTTCATGTAAAAAATAACTCTTGGTTAGGAATTACTTTGGAGTTATCAATTTAAATACCTTTATTCATCAGATGAAATAATAAGACGTTGAAAAGCTGATAACATAATCACAAACTGAAGAAGGAAAGCAAATTCAATTCCATGAAACATGCAAGACCAGTGATCTTATATTAATTATCATATCAATGTATCTACACATGTCAAGGGAGAGTCTCAGTACATGTGTTTGTGAAAGTACGCCTATGCACAGGTCACAAAGGATGGCAGTTCCTGAGAAGCAAGTTCTTGTAGATCGTTGCTTTTGATAGTCTTTTACTTTGTAGACCTCCTATTTCTATTTTTATTTCTTTTTCTTCCACACCGTTTCAGTATTCAAACTGCTCTGCTTAGAATTCAATTAGTATCTCCATCACTCTCACATACACAGAAAAACCAAGACAAAAGTCGAAATAAAGAATAAGTAAACATAATGTGTTTTTCTCTCTCTCTCACTATCTATCTTTAAATGTGTAAAATATGTAAAATATGTTTTGCGGGAATGTCAACTACAGGAGGTGGAATCTAGGAGTAACTTAACTTCAATTGATCTATACATGTAACAGAAATAAGGAAAAAAATTCGTCAACTTTTATTATTATATGCTAAAAGTCCGAGCAATGACCTACAACCCAAATGACTATCCTTGACCCAATTCTGATCAAGCTTGAAACACTTATATTACTATAAAGACAAATGACAATAGCATCATTAAATGTAAAACGATGGAAGCTCCCTACTTATCTCACCATTGTTGGTTTATGCTAATGGAAGAGATTTTCCATCTGAATCTAGTGGCTGACTTAACTATTTCCTATGTGCACACTTCAGCAAAGACTGATCAGTTTTAGATAACCCTTCTTATGACATGTACCTATAAATAATATAGTATCTCATTTTCTATGATCATGTACTTTAACCCAATCTATTAATTGAATGCCAAACTACATATTAGCTGAGACAACTTTATTTGTAGAGGTAAATATTATCTAGAAATTTTTATAGGAAATACAACATTTCATATTATCCTCCACTGCTTGAAATATAAGCATGAGCCTTAAAAGTAGAAATCTCACCAAATATATCCTATAAGGGATATTGAAAGTTCACTGTAAATACAGATCTTCAACAAACAGGTGAATCTTTGATAGGCTTTATGTTTGTACTTATTCATGCCCAAGCATCTGATGGAACATTTTTTCTATACGCCTTCTATTTGCAAGTTCCAATCCCCCATAATAGTACCTTATTTTCTTAACGCTTTCTAATTATTGCATGTAATTCAGACACTCATAACATAGATACAAAAAGAACTGTGGGAGGAAAATATTTTTTATTATGATTTTCAGAAGTGAATGATTAATGCCTTCCCCCACCCTCTACAATTCCCCAAGAAAATAGACAATTGAAAATATATTAAATGAGACCACAAAAATTATGGAATACATACCACCGTAAAGTGAGAGAAGATTGCATAAATATAGCCTTCATACACTTTCAGAGATATTATGCGAGTTAATAACACTATCCTCGCCGCTGCTCCTCTGCCCTATTGAACTCGATGTCGGGTGACTCTTCTTGGAGTCATTAGGGCTCCAAATTTGGCAAGCTGATACAATAATTAAAAAAAAAAAAAAAAGAATTAATAGATCAAAATAAAATAATCAAGTATGTAAAAGAAAATATCTTCATACAATCATATTAGTAGAACACAGAAAATCTAAAACGAAAGGGAAGAACATGTCCACGGAAATCTAAACAGAGGATGAAAATAATAATCTTAGATTTTATATTTGAGATTCCAAGAATTTCAGGCTTGTTATACCTTCGGCAATTTCAAAGCGATGACGCTAAAATGAAGAAAAGTTGCAAACAAATAAAACCTGAATAGAATCTAAAGCACCCAATAATCAAATTAGACTCTAGTTGATATAGGACATTGACTTAGCTATTCAACCTAATTTTCACAAACTACAGAATAAGTACAATTTATCAAATAAAAATATGCACCATACAATATTGAAAACAAAAGCAAAACTGAAAAAAGTCTATGTATATACCCCTGATTGTTTGCTCTTGCATTACCTTCCATATATAAAAACTCATTGCTGGATGACTCTTCTGGTGCCATATATGGCTGCAGTAACAATTAAGAAAACTGAATTAGTAACTCAGAATATAATAATCAAGCACCTGAAAATGATATTCTGAAATAACTATAGAAGTAGAACACGACAAAAAATAATTTCTAACAAATTCTGAAATAACTATAGAAGTAGAATATGACAAAAAATAATTTCTAACAAATGATGGGGAAAAAAACTCATAAATTCATGCCTAAAAGAGGGAGATCCGATTCGTAGGTTGCCAGTGCCTGTTATCCCCTTCGATTATTCCTCTCCTTATTAACCTCCGAAGAGGGCCCTGTTTGAAAACATGTACATTTTTCTGTTTTTTGTTTCCGCACTTCTCTTTCGCCTTCATGAATAACCTTATCAAAGATTTCGCGGAAAGAGCTTCTTCCCCCACGAACCTGTCCTAGTTTATGGATTGAGCACACATCAAAAGAGACAGAAACACAATTAATTTTTTCATGTTTTTTGCCGAACTAACTGTTCAGGATTTTTACTCCATTAGGATTTACTGCTTCACAAATCCCATCTACGGTTGGCAGATCCGGAAAGAAAAATAAAAAAAAAATCCCATCTATTAAGATTTACTGCTTCAGATATCCCATCTATGAAGGGCAGATCTGAAAACGAAAATCAAATATCCGAAAAAGAAAAGGGCTGGGACAAACATGGAGATGAAAAAACATGAGAGAAGTATTTAAGATCGAAAAAGAACAGAGATGGAGAAGAAAAACTACTCGCCAAGAAACTGCTCTTTTCCGAAACCGCTGAAGTAATTATTTATCGAGGCTGAAAAGAAATGAATAAATAAGAGAGGACACGCGGCGGAATACTGTGAAGCGAATTTTAAGGGGTTTTAATCAAGGAATGAGCGACACGTACCTGCGATTCTTCTAATAGTAAAGGAGGATTATGTTGCCAAATTTGAATACAATGACACATACTTTATATACATTTGGCACATACAAACACTTGACCTAAATTGATGGTTCGTGAATTCAGTTATACAATTCTCCTTTTGTCTGTTTCCTTAAGATAAAGAAAGAAAGAGTTTTAGAAAAAGTCTTGCAACTAGAAAAATATCAATTTGGTCCTGTAATTTAGGTAATCCTTATAATCCTGTGATTTAGGTAATCGAATTTAAGGATAAAATTCGTCTAACACCCAAAATTCCACGGGAAATTATCACGTGCATTGTACGTGTTCTGTTAATTTGGGAATTTTTTAGCCATTCCAAACTTTTCAACGTGATACACCACATCATTTCAATAAAAAAAAATTAATAACAAATTACACATCCCCCTTCTCAAATTAACTTAGGGCTGCATTCATCTCAACAATAGACGAATGCGTCTAGAAGCTTTCGGATCCAGGGGTGGAGAGGAGGTCATCAAGCTGGGCGGTGGCTAGACCATGGAAGCGGTCATCAATGTTAGCGGAATCCATTGAATGGACCTGCGATGGCAACAACTTAGAATGGAGAATCCAAAGCTTGAAGGAGATGAAGACGCCTCATGACAATCTATTGCTGGCATCTCTTGGATTACATGTAATACCTATATCTAATATATATACAAATCGAAATTTACAACTATTGCAATTGGAACAAGATAAAGGCTTTCAAGATTTTCTTTCCTTTCTTTGAAATTTAAATAATTGACTAAAATTTAGCTCACAAATTAATTTCGTAAGAAAAAACAAACGAAAATGTCAATTGTAAATGCTGTTGGATTTCCTCAATTTAGGATGATCGACTTCTTCTAATATTTATCGTAATACAATACAACAGAATCCTAGCTATCAGGAAAAATAATCTCTTAGATTTTTACAAAAGATACATACAATCAAAGTAAGTCAAACCATATATGTTTCTAATTTATTCCTTAACATCCCCCTCCCCACCCTCAAGCGAAGCGAGTGAGAACAAAGGGAAATCTTTGGAACAGGATAATTCGAAAAGTGGGCGAGGAAGCACCTTCATGAAGATATCCGCAACTTAAAGGTTGGATGAAATGAACTTAGTGTGAAGACGGTTGGCAGTTACAAGTTCACGAACGAAATGATAATTTATGTCTATATGTTTGGCCCGCTTGCGTGTAATCAGATTGTGACTTAAGAAAAGTGCACTTTTTTTTATCACAAAGAAGTGTAGGTGGTGTCGAGGGCAACGAATGAAGTTCTTGTAAGAGATTTATGACCCAAATGATCTCATAAGCAGTATTGGCCATAGCCCTATGTTCGGATTCACAGCTGGAGCGGGAGACGTGGGCTGCTTCTTGGCACTCCAAGAAACTAGATTAGGGTCCCAAAAAATAGCCATAGGTTAAACGATGAGTGTCAAGATAGCAGGCCCAGTCAACATCATAATTGTAACACCCCAAAACCAAAAGTAGCAGACATTCTTATTGGCATTTTCATTGATTTTATATAAAGAATTATTTAAAGTTTATTTTATTTTAAAGATTTTTAAGTCAAATTATTTGTTCATATGTTGAGGCTAATGAATTTTCAAGAGACAAAGTGTTTTACTTAACTTTACAAGAAGAGCTCTCAAGGGACCAAGCTCACTAGTACACTCATCCGGTATAAGAAAAAAAGATACAAACAATAAGAATCATTAAAAGTATTTTAATTTCGTTTAATATACAACTACAATTTACTTTAGTACTGCTTATAATATTCTAAAAACTATATTGGAGATGTTAACTCAAAGATGTGGGTTTTTATACGAGTGAACTTTTATGTAAAGAATTGTTTAATTAGTTATTGAGAAATTATCTAACTCGTGGTTTTATTAAAGATCTTCCGCTGATAAATATTTTAAAGAAGAAGTATGTTTTAGTGGCAACCATTCACCTGCTTGCGGGGTTGGGGTGTTACAAAATAGCTCACAATAGAAAAATGACCATGGGAGAAATCCAGCCCAAAGTCGGTCGTGCCTTTAACATATCGAAGTATTCTTTTAACATCTTGAAAGTGAGTGACCTTCGGATCTGATTGAAATTGACTAACAGTATTCACAGCGAAGGATAAGTCAGGACGACTGATAGTCAAGTATTGGAGTGCGCCGACAAGAGAACAGTATTTCGTAGGGTCCGAGTAAGGAGTACCATCGACCCGAAGAACTTCATCTGCAACTAAAGGAGTGGAAACGGGTTTGAGTCAAGTATATCAGCCCAAAGAAGAATATCACGCGCATACTTGGATTGACCCAAGAAAAGACCATGCTCGGTGTAGGCGACTTCAAGACTGAGAAACAAGTAAGTCGACCGAGATTCTTAATAGCCAGTTCTCAATTAATGCAAGAAATAAGACGAGTGACCATTTGGGAATCGTTGCCCATGATAATAATATCTCAACGTATACTAGTAAATCAGATAAGGGGTGACCTCGACAAAATATAAATAACAATGTATCGGATTTGCTCTCCACAAAGCTAAGATTGAGGAGAAAATCACAAAAGCATTGAAACCAAGCCTGGGGGGGCTTGCTTAAGACCATAAATTGCCTTATTGAGCCGATAGACAAAATTCGGATGAGTAGGATCAGTGTGACCGGGAGGTTGTTCCATATAGACAGGTTTGCTGAGACGACCATGAAGGAAAGCGTTGTTAACATCCAACTGATGGAGAAACCAGTTGTTCATAACGAATAGAGAAAGAATAATGCGAATAGTGGAAGCTTTGACAACAAGACTGAAAGTATGGTCATAATCAAAACCAGGAAGTTATACCCTTGAGTGACCAAACGAGCCTTAAAGTGATTAATGGAGCCATCTGCCAAAATTTGGTGCGGAATACCCATTTTGAACCAATTATATTTTTACTAGAAGGACGAGAAACCAAATTCCAGGTATTATTGGTGCGAAGAGCCTGAAGTTCGTCATTCATTGCATTGACCCAATGAGGAGATTTAGAAGCCGACTTGAAACTTTTTAGGCCTAGAAGAATGAATCGTGGAAAGAAGAGCATGTGCAATATGAGCAGTCCATGGAGGATGTTTAAGTTTGAATACACCATTTTGAGCTCGAGTGCGTATTTGATGAGTTGGACAAACAATAGGTTGTTGAGAAGATAAAAGCGGTGGTGTAGGTGTGGCAAATGCTTCGGTGGGTGATAAGTCGGGCAAGACCAGAGCAAGTTAAGAATGTAGCTCGAGAGTGGCGGTGGTTGGCAGATTAGCAGCGTCGGATGGACGTAAGGGATATTTGCTAGGATCTGAGACTGATGATGAGGGAACGAGTCACGTCGGCTTTATAGTAGGTCGGTGTTGCTGCAATGGAGCTGAAAAATCAGGGTAAGCTGCAAAGTCAAGAGATTCTGAAGAAAAGGATTGAGTAGCCCCATGAAATGGGAAACAATCTTCATCAAACTGAGCATGCTTGCTAATATAGACACGAGAAGTGGTAGGGTCAAGGCAGTAAAAACTTTTGTGTTTAGAGCTACAACTTAAAAAGGGACACGGCACTATACGAGGTGATAACTTTTTAGCCATAGAGCCACAAAGACAAGGAAAAACCCAACACCCAAAAATGTGAAAATTGTCATAGTTGGGTGAAATGGAATATAATAGCTCATAAAGGGGTTTGTTATCTAATATAGGAGAAGGCAATCAATCGATAATGTAAACTGCAACAGCAAATGCTTCAATCCAATATTTCAAAGGCAAATAAGAATGAAACAACATAGATACTCCTGTGTCAGTAATGTGTCTGTGTTTTCGCTCAGCACGACCATTTTGCGCCGGAGTTTATGGACAAGACATGTTGTGTATTATGCCACAATTTCAGAACAATGCTTGCAATTTATGATTGGTGAACTCAGTACCTCCATTAGACTGAAATCTCTCAGTAGAACAGTCAAATTGATTTTCCAGCAAGCACTTAAAACTTATAAAGGCCTCATAAAATCAGACTTATGCGGCAAAGGATAAAACCAAGAATATCGTGAATAATCATCAACGAACAAAGCATAATACTGATAGCCATCACAAGATTTAACCGGGGATGGACCCCATAAATCACAATGAACAATTTCAAAACACGAGATGCACGCTTGTTATTAGCAACAAATGACAAACGTTTACTTTTTTCTAATTAACAAGAAGAACAAGCCAAAGGATTTGGTAGAACGGAAGTAACCGAAAGAAAACTTAACTTTTCTAAAAGTTTTATGATATTAAAATTAGTATGCCCAATATGGTGATGCTACAAATCAAAAGAACCTCAAACACGGTGAGTATGTAAAGTAGCAACAAAGCCGGTCCACGTTCCAATATGTAGAGTCCATTTTCACATCTGCCCCGAGCTATAGGAACGCCTATCACCCTATTCTATATTTCAAATATCTTGTTAGTAAACACAACATTTACAGGAAAATCGTTGGTGAGTTTGCTAAACTATAAAAGATTTTTGGTTATGTGGGGTACAATTAATATATCTAATAGACTCAAATCAATAGACAAATGATGGGAGATTGCATGGGAAATAGAGAGAGCATTACCATCACCCAAAATAACCTTGGCATTTCCCGAATAAGTCGAGACTGAATCGAGATTAGCCGGAGAGTTTGCCATATGATAGGAGGCTCCTGTGTCCACAAACCAATCAGATTGGGACGTCAAAGAGTAGCCACTACAAAAAGCTTCAGCAAGATTGGTCTAGGATTGTATGTATTTGTATTGGTCAGGACAAGTAGAGGGATAGTGATTGCCCCGACATATTTCACAACGAGTGGTGTATTTTCCACGCCCTTTACCACCAGATTTGGGAGTGGTAGAACGACCACTAGTGGGGCAGTTAGAAGTCCCATTTCCACGACCGAAGAAGCTTCTCGAATTTCGAGTAGTATAGGGCTTATATGTGTTAGCGGTGAACGCAGTAACAACGTTGGTAGAAGGGGCAACATCAAGTAAACGAGTAAATAACTCATGGGCTTCAGCTTTTGAAAAGAGGTCCAAGAAGGTAGGAAGAGGGACAAGGTTGATCTGCTATGTGGAGAAACCATGAAACTCTTTACCTAATCCCCGAAGGAACCAATAGGATTTGTCAATATCATTGACAACACAACCCATGGAGGTGAGTTGATCGCAGAGGGTTTTGAATGCGGAGCCATATTCCGAAACTAATCGATAACTTTTCTTAATGAGCTGTAACTCATCCTTGAAGCGGAGTTCGCGAGCCTTGGACGGGCGATTGAAAGCCGTCGAAAGAGCTGACCAAATAGAAGCAGACGAAGAGCAGCCAACCACAGCCGCCATGGCTTTCTCAGTGAGAGAAGAGGCAAGAAAAACACGAACCAATTGATCCTGGGCATACCAGACAGTGTACTCGGGACTTGGCAAGGTAAAAAAATCAATTTGTAATAGAGAACGAAGGAGGCGTGATGAGCCATCGACGAAAGGAAGAAAACCTTGCGTAATGAGAGGATAAACCTGAACGTACCACATGAGGTCATTTGTAGATGTGACTTTTATAGAAACCGTGTGCGACATTGCTTGTAGGAAGAGATTGGTAGAGAAGGGAGAAACTGAGGAAGACGAAGAGTTATTTTCGGTGGCCATAGCAGAATTGAAAACAATGAGAATACGGGAAGTATTAGGGTTCTCAGCAAGATTTAGGCTGATACCATTTAAATGATGTTTGATTTCCTCAATTTAGGATGATCGACTTCTTCAAATATTTATTGCAATAGCTATAATGAAAACTAATCTTTTATATTTTTACAGAAGATACATACAATCAAAGTAAGTCAAAACATATTTATTTCTTATTTATTCCTTAACACCAATAACCTATGACCGGATACAATTAACCTGCCAGAAACATAAGATTTTTCTAAAATTTTAAATCAAATGTAAACCAAAACTAGGAGAAACGTCTAAAATAGTAAAATCGGTCTAATTAAAACCAAGAAACTCATAATTCACGTAATACAAGGAAAGCCTGTCAATCTTTCAGATCCGAATAATAGAAATGGAGCAGAAACTCAAGGATTGGAAAGAGAAGAAAATGGGATGTTGGAAACCCTAATGAGAAGGTGAGGCCTTATATTGGGGGCAATTTGGACCATGTATTAAGGTTCATGGAGGGAGGGTGACCTTTGAAACTAGGGTTCTCAAGAGTAGTTGGGGAAGAAGATGATTTGAGATGATGTCTAATTTGTTTAATATGTTTTTTTTTTTTTATGTAAATGAAGTGGTGTGCCACATCAAAAAGTATGGACAAGTCTGTATAAATGGATAAAAAATCCCCAAATTAACAAAAACGTGCAATGCACATAACAATTTCCAGTGGAATTTTTTTTGTTTCAAGTGAATTATATCCTAAAAATGGATTATGTCACAGGACGCCCCCTACATTATAGGACCAAAAATGGACTTTTCATTCTAATAACACTTGATCTTAAGGTAAATCTATTGTTTGTGGTACAACTTACGAAATCTACAAATAGCATGTGTTAGAGGTTCCAGTTCACTTACCTATGATGGTTATATTAGCATGTTTGTCTCGCATAGTCTAATGTGTCAAAATCTTATAATAACTAATTATTTCAACTATTCAAATACCTATATGTAATATTGACACATGAAATCAGGTGATATCCCATTGATGGATGTGTGAATAAGGGAAAATCATGCAATTTTCGCTCAGTATGTTTTGATTTGTTGCATTTCTTGTCCCTTTCGATTACTCTTTTGTAACTATAGTCCCTTAATTTCTATCTTTTAGCGATTTGAGGACTTTCTTTACGGAGATTTTGGGAAATACACATGTCCAATAAATCTGGACATATTTGTCCTTCTATCAAGCATGACAACAACTGAACCCATAATTTAAAAAGAAAATAAAGAAAAACATTACAGAAAAAATTATTAGAAAGATTTGGATAAATAGAAAAAATTCCTAGGAAAAAATTTAAAATTAACATTCAAAAATTTTGAAAAATCACTGAAAAAATATTGAAAACAAAACCTAGGGGTGGAGACGATGTGGAGGGAGTATAGGTTTGTAATTTTCCCCTTTTCTAATTGTGATTCAGTTTTTTTTAACTTTTTTCATATTGTGTATATTCTTTTTATTTTCAAACTATTTAATTTAATTTTTCTTAGGTTTTTTTTTTTGTCATATTTCTTTTTATTTGTTGTGTATATTTTCTTTATTTTAAAAAAAAACTGATATGGGGATTTTTTAATATTTTAAGGGTGCAAATATTGCCATGTGTTTTATGTGGATAGAAATACCCAAATTTATTGGACATGTCAGTTGAGGTGGGAAAAAATACCAAAATGTTGAAATACTGAAAATGTCGTACCGAAAATTACCATAAATACCAAAATTTTGGTACGTACGAAACGGGACCGATCATTATCGCAATGTTCGTTACGATATTGATATCAATAATTCTGAATTTTCTGTATTTCGGCAAAAACTATTGGTATCAGTCTACACCAAATACACATACACCATAACCACTTACATCTAGTAATACACATATTTCTTGGATAAAGGTGGAGAAAACTTTATGGATCGCAAAACAATTGAGGATCAGGGTTCAAACACAATTGGATTTGAGAAACTAGCAACCTATCTGGATTTGAGAAACCAGCAATCTATCATGGCGTCAAAATCCAAGGTTTAGGGTTCAAATATTTTAAGGGTAAAAACATTGCTATGTGTCTTCTATGGACATGTCAGTAGGCCGTGGGAAAAAATAATGAAATCTTGAAAGACCGAAAATACCGTACCGAAAATTACCAAAATATCAAAATTTTCGGTACATTATGGTACTGTACCGAACACTTTCGGTACGTTATGGGATACCATAGTTGGACAAAGTATCCAAAGTGGGATAGACGGATATAAATGAATTGAACATGTGAATATAAAACCAACATAAATATGAAATTTTCTTAAAAACCCAAAAATTAGTATAGATTAGTATATTTAACTATTCAGTCATGTGTAGGCTTAGTGACAATTTTGGATGTGGAGGCTAGATAGTACACACCAGATGACAGTACTCAATTTGGGCTCTTTAGAGAGAATTTGTAAATTATGAATTAATTATAAGATTTGACCACATTTTCTATGATACATACTTGTGATTTGTTTCTTATATCCTTTACTTTCAGAGTTATGAATGGAACCTGAATCTTCTCATTTGCTGCCAATTCCATCTAAAACACCAAACACTATAGATACTAAGACACGTGATGATTCTACGAGTCGGAAACGAAAGAGAAATTATTCGACATCAAAGTCTCATCTAGTTCCTCAATGTAGGAGTCAATATTAGGCGCATTGTAAGAAAGTGTCGAAGGCGTCAGATGATGAGAGCGTACACCAATTGGAGATAAGCAATTATTGTAAAGTGGAGAGCCCACTAGCTTATGGAAGTACTAGTGGGTTAAAACCCCACTTGGAGAATAGCTGCAAGCCAAGTCCATTATAAAGAAAGAGTACTAGTAGGACTGTGAATGGTCAAACTGTACTAATAAATGAGACTATGGGATAGGTAAGTCCCTTCGTTCCTCATACCTTTATTAAAAAGGATGTGTGAATTGAAGCTTACTGAGTTTGCAATGTTAATGAATTGCCGTTTCAGGCTATCAAGGGGAAGGGGCTTGTAGGTTTTGTGCATAAATGAACTTATGTAACACTTTATTGGTTTTACAATAGACTTTAGATAACACTTTATTGGTGTTACATTTGTCGGTGCTACCTAAAGTCAAAAGTAACACTTTGGATGATCTTTAGTAACACTTTTCATAAATGTTACATTATATTTTCAATTGTAACACTTCATGGTAACACTAAAAAATGTTATATATAATCCTTTATGTAACATTTAAAAAAAAAAAAAAGAATGTTGAATATTTATCATTGTTGGGGTTCGAACCCAAGTTCTGAGCCTGCATGATCTTTAATTGTAACTGCCAAACCACTAGTCTATAATAACTATATACATATATATATATATATATATATATATATATACAGGATTTTTTGTTGTAACATGAATAAACTATTCTCATAATTAAATTCTTACCAAACTACAACCTTACTTAATTTTATTTAGCATGTTTCAGTATCTAATTTGATATAAAATTTTCATTAATTGATTTTTTTTCAATTTCTTCCACACTCACACATACACATATTTATAATTTATTCAATATCATACTAATGTGTTACATCAAATTATTTTATATGAACTCATTAATTTCAATTGCAATAAGTAGATAATTTCAAGACACCTTGAAAATTAAATAATTGATTACCTTTTTTTCTTTTTTTCTTTTTTGTGTTTTATAGAATATAAAATTAATTAAAAAAATAAATTTACTAACATAAAAGACTTGAAAAAAATTACATGTCCAATGCTTTATACTCAAAAAATGTATTCAAACTTTTAAGCTACAAAACTCATTTCTCGTTGTTAGTAAAATATGATTATCTATATACATACACACACAAAAAAAAAAAAAAAAAAATCATTAACAAAATTTATGTTATATAACTAATAAGTAAATCCTTAGGTGCTATAATAAATTGTTATTTTAGTTGTTTGTTTTCATCTTCTCATGTTACAAATGTTCTATAGTGATAGTTAAAATGTAACATGTCCATAAAGCTTTACCTCAAAAAGTCATTTGTAAAATATAAGTGATTAAAAGATTTTAATTCTTTAAAAGTCACATGAGAAGAATAAATCTAAAGATATTTTATTATTTTGGAATAAAAAAAATATAACTTTATCAATTGAAACCGTTACCTAGAAAGTGTTAATTATTATAAGTGTTACATGAAAGTGTTACTTATTCAAATGTGTTACGTAAAAAAGTTTTACTTATATAAAAGTGTTACTATTTAAAAAGTGTTACACCCAAGGTGTTACATATTTTAAATGTGTTACATATTCGCACATTTTACAAAAGTGTTACATGGAAGTGTTGCATATTCATAAGTATTACCAAAGTGTTACATAAAAGTTAAAAATTTGAAAGTGTTACAAACAAAGTGTTACTTAAAATCATTTATGTTGTAGTAACTACAACCAAGATTTAGAATCCCTAAGGAAAGAAAGTTGCAAGTATAGTTTATGAATTATTTTTAAATAAGAAAGCTAAGATAAAAGTGTGATTAGTGGCCAATAGGTAAGTATCACAGATGATACTTGGACATCCATTCAAAACATAAATTACATGGTCATCAGAACTTGATTTTTGGACAATGACTGAAAATTGCATAAAAGGATAATTAATTTACAAAAAGCACTAGTAATGTAGGAGAAAAAATTAGCAAGAGGTTTGAAGTTTGTCTGAGAGAGTGGGAAATAGAAAAAGCACATTCAATAGTAGTTGATAAAGCTTGTTCTAATGCTACTGCTATTGATTACTTGAAGAAAATTATGAAAAGTGAAAATTCTTTGATGTTTGAAGGAAAATACTTGCATTGAGATGTGTGTCATATCCTAAACTTAATTGTTAATGATGGCTTGAAAGAGCTTAATGCTTTGATTGAAGCTATAAGAAATGCAGTTGTTCTCATTCATTCCTCCCCTTCTAGGTTGAATAGATTTAAGGAGTTTGTCGTGCTAGAAAAGTTTGCTAGTACGTCAACGGTACATATGGATGTGGAAACTAGCACTACAACAATAACTGTTAATTACTACGCTCAAAAGACAACGGTTTTAAGCAATAACCGTAGTCTTTTAGCACTCAACCGTGGTCATTGTACAAACCGTAGTGTTTTACATTTTTTTTTTCGCTAAAAGACTACGGTTTCGTAAAACCGTTGTGTTTTAACCGTAGTCGAATACCTATTTGTTGTTAAAAGACTCCGGTTCGCAAAACCGTTGTGGTTTAACCGTAGTTGAATACCTATTTTCGCTAAAAGACTACGGTTCGCAAAATCGTTGTGGTTTAACCGTAGTCGAATACCTATTTTTCGCTAAACGACTACGGTTCACAAAACCGTTGTGGTTTAGCCGTAGTTGAATACCTATTTTATGCATATATTAATATATTAAGAAAATATTAAAATTTTCAAAATTACGACAAGATATCGACAAAAATAAGAAAAAACTTATAAAATACTACTATAATAATGGCCTATTATTACATTATTCTAGTATTACTTTAAATTAAATGCCTTTATAGAGTCATTATTAATACATTAAATTACAAAGTATGTATTACTACACTAATTAAAATACTATGAGGCACTATAGAATAAGTGCCTTAAATAAGACACAAAATAAAGTGCCTTGAAAGTTTTTAACGTATTTTCTCTCATCTACATATCTTTTTTTTTATTTCTTTAATATTCTTATTTTATTTTAATTGCTCATGTTAATATAAAAGTTATCCAGAATTTTTTGTATTTACAATTTCGCACACAACAAATGACAAAATTTTATTTTTTTATTTTTTTATGGCATTTCATTTTTATATTTATGAAAGAAAAGAAAAGGATTGCTTGGGAAATAAAACCCGAGCGAAAACCCATTTTTATATAGTGATATACATACACATTAAAAAACTTTTTATTTAAAAATGATTAAGTATATTATTGATACGGTAGTTTTGGATCTGAATTGTTAAAAATGAAAGGGAGAAGAAATTGAAGCTAAAAAGAAAATAGAAACAATGGATCCCTAATTCTAGTCTATCTGTCATCCGCGAACCGTCTCTCCTCCGGTCCTTCACTTTTTCTCATCTCTTCTCTTCTTCTCTCATCCGATCGTGAATTCAGCCTCTCTTCTTCGATTCCAAATTCCGCGTCGTCCTCTCTCACTTATCCCCTGTTCGTCTGTTAGTTTTTTTATTTCTGTCATTAGGTTTTTTTCTCCCTCCCCTCTCCTCCCTCTCTCTCACTCTCGATCTCTCACAAGGGTATCGAATGTACAATTGGATGATCACACCACTTCCATAATTCACTACAAAAAAATTCATTTTTAGTCACAAAAACTTAGTGAGAGCAGGAAAAAAACTCTCACTATATGTTACTTTTAGTGAGAGTAAAAATATACTCTCATTAAAAATTGATATTAATGAGGAGAAGTTCATTTTATTTTAAAAGAAAAAATTTACGGTCACTAAAAATACTGAAAAAATTGGCGGAATGTTTCCCACCTAAAAACCTCCAAATATTGAAGATTCATTGAATTACTCAAATAAAAAAAAAAAAAAAACAAATATGAAATAAAAGAAAAAATTAGTGAAGATAAGAACTCTTCATTCTTCTCTTTGAATCCGTCTTCCCCCACAACACCCTCGGCCACCACCTCCTCCTGAAAGCTCAACCGGAAAATTCATCGACCGATGCTCTTCGCCGCTCGGAATAGGGCAACTAATAGGTGAGGATCTTTTCCTTTTACTGATTCTCTGAATTGAACCCTAGTTTTTCTAGTTAGGGCTTCAATTTTCGCAATCTGGGTTCCTCTCTTCTGGATTCGACCCTGTATCTTCGAATCTGGGACGAGATTTACGGGGATTGATTTGGACCCTGGGCTACGAAAATCAAAACAGAAGACCACCTCCTGCCATTGTCGCTGAGTTTACTCAGCACCCTGTCCTTGCGAGTTCGTTCATAGCCGAGTTGACTCAGTTTGAAGGTCTGACTTCAGGTGTGAAGTGGTTCGAGCTTATCAGAGTCAAACTGTTGACTCGCTGCTGCAAACTGAAGGATTCTCCAAAACTGAACCCAGAATCCATTTCCAGGTTCCATTTGTAGATTTTGAACTCTCACACTCCAGGTATTTTCAATTTACGATTTCGAAATTGAATTATGTAGTGGCTATTTGTTGTTGTACCTGTGACGAATTGCTTTGATTTTTTCGATTTCGATTTCTGAGATTGCTTGGTTGTGAAGGGCCTGTGTTCCGTCGTTGATTGCTAAACTGCGTGGTATTTGTTGCTCAGGTTTAGCTGAATTTTCTGAATTACTGATTCTAGCTTATATTACTACTGGTATGTGTGGAAATCAATTTAGTGTAGCCCCTTTTTTGTGTCTCGTTTCTATAATCTCTTAGAATTCAATTTGTGTCTCGTTTCAAGTCGTTCAAGTACGTGATACTCGATGGTGGCGTTGCTGCAGTGAGTATTTCTTTTGTCATCGATCTGATGTGTGTGTTTGTTTGAGCTTTCTTTTGGATGCTCTCTGTCTTGGATGTCATCGTTATTATCAGATTAGTAGTATCTCAATAAGTTCATTTCCAGGATCCATCACTTTCTGAGAAATTTTCCAATTCGATGTTTGATCTATTGATTTGTAGAATAGTTTGATAAATGATTTAAATGTCTTCTTCAGAGTTATCTTTGGTTTTTTAGCATAGTGTAGAAGCATGAGTGGTCCAAATCGGCAGCACATTATTTTTTCAGTAAATTCCACTTTCTTGAAATTGAACCGCAAAAGGTCTTCCTATTTGTGAAATTCGTTCCTTCTCTATATTTGTACTTGTTATCTGAGCTTCAAATACACTCACATGTGAAATACACACACACACACAGAGTTACATATATATATATATATATATATATATATATATATAGTTTTCATTTTGGAGGCATTTACAGTTTTTGGCTTCATGAAGTCAAAGTCAATTATGAATATATGAAGTAGAAACAATGATGAAGATTTACTTAATTACTCTAGCTTGATCTGATCATTCACTTCTGGTGTGCATCTGTTAACTTTTGAACCTCAATTTTGTTTGTTGGTTTGTTTTGTTTTAAGAACGATGTGAAAAACCAACTTGACTGAAAATTGTTTGCAATTTATTTGATGTGCAGTCTCTAAAATTGGATTTGCCTATGTATGCAGGGATATGTTGCCCGTGAGTTTTTCAAGCAGGGAGTTAAACCTGGTGAACTTGCTATCATTTCCAAAGAGGCGGTATGCACCTAAAATCTATTTGCCAAAAGCAATTGTCTTTCAGTTGTACGCTACGTGAGTTGATTACTAATTACACTTTTGTTAGCAGAGGCCCAGTGGGCATGCTCATGAAAAATACTTTTTGTTGCTTGTTTTCAAATACCAGAGCCAAGAGATGAACTAATAGTATAGTAGATTCTGAGATTGTTATTGTGTATTGGGAAGTAAATTAAGCCTATATTAGTACTCAGTACTCAGTTTTACTCTATTCTATTTTAAAATTCATTATCAGATAGTCAGTTTTTTACTCAATCTGTTTGGCATGTAATGTTTTTACTTAATTGAGTGTATCTCTTGGTTGCTTGGACTGACTAGTTACTTTATTTCTTTAACGAAACTGCCAATACTATTGTTACAGATATTTTTTCTTCAGTTGCACCGCTCGTATTTTATTTATACATTTTTATAGAATTATTAGTTTTATAGCATCTTTGCCTTTTTTGTTGATTGCAGAATAGTGGTTTATGATTCATCTAGTTTTGAGATTTGTTTTACTTTAATTTTTTCATCTTGGTAAAATGACTAAATAAATTGTCTGCTTATGGATTATGCACATTATACTAAAGGAATAAGAAGTAAAAACATCAAGATATTATACAATAGCATGATCTCTCACTCTCTCTCTCTCTCTCTCTACTTTTACTAGGTATGTGTAATATTCTGCTATATTTTAACTATCAACCACTATCTTTATCTTAAATAGGCTTCTAGTCTTCTACAATGATATCAATTGTATTTCCTCTAAGTTTGTATGGTATGAATTGAACCTTATAATCATGTCATTGTCTTGATTCATGGTTTGGGTTGTTGAGCCTACAAGCTACCATGTGTCAGAAGAGTAATGTCTGAATTAAATTTAGTTGTGTTTTATTTTCTATCTAGAAGGATTTCATTACATTATGTTGTTTTAAATTATGTATGATTCACATAATGGTAATACAATTGATCTGATCCTTTCTTTTTCTATTTTATATGTTTATGTTTTCAGGATATATGAGTATCGGCTTTTCAAGGGGAGCTTTCATGTATTCTCGTGTATCTATTCAAGGGATCAATGCAGGATAGAGAAGCTAGTTTAGAACTTTAACCACGTGTAATTTTTTTTTATTAGAACTGAGAATTTAACTCTTTTTCGTCGACTTTGTATGAGTACTTGGGTGAAATACTCTAATAAATTTAGAGTATTTTTTCTTATTTGGTATCCATTTTTTTTTTTTTTTAATTTGACATGCAAATATAATATATATATATATATTAGCCAATACAAAAAAAAAAAAAAAAAAAAATCACAAACCAAAGACAACAGTTAAATACTGTTCTCCTAGTAGGTCAATAACCGTAGTCGTAGGTGATGTTGTCATAGACCCCCTTCTACGACTACGGTTCCTAATCGTTGTCAAAGTGATGAAATACAACGGTTGTGAACCGTTGTCGTTAGTATCAATTACTACGATTGAAACCGTAGCCAAAGGAAGTTCCCAACCGTAGTCATATATACCGTAGTAGTTGAAGCTACTAGAACGACTACGGTTCCCAACCGTGGTCTTTTGTATTAACCACTACGGTTCTGAATCGTAGTTATTTGTAGAGGATCTACGACTACGGTATGTACCACTACGGTCACTTAATGCCTTTAACTACGGTTTTTTACCGTAGTGTTAAATGCTTTTTGTTGTAGTGTAGGTGGAATGCAGCTTATAAATATAGAAGGGTGTTTGATAGGATAGCTGAAGTGTGGCATCATTTTATGAATACACCATGCATCATGCACTTACAGTATAGCTAGTAGACAATAGAGCGATCAATAAGCATAAATATTGTTAAAGGGGGTGAGACACATGCACAAATCATCAAATCCAAAAAAACACAATAAAGTAAATCAATCACTGGAGTATGGAAAGAAAGTAAAATAAACGTACTGAAGTCAATCAATAACTCAAAATCAATTAATATTTCCAAATCAACCAGCCATTATTCAGGTCATCGAACTCCTAAAGCATGCATCACTAATGTAGTTAATTCAAAATTTCCTCTCTCACCAATCAAAATGACTTGATCAAATAAACAAAGAAATAATTCAAAAAACTAGAGAGAGAAAATTGTACCACCTTTTAGTCGAAACTTTTAGAGCTACTACATAGCTCTTCTTGCAAACTATCGATCAGTTCCATGTAATCATCACCATCTCTTTTAGGCATCACCCAGTGTTCTAGATTTCCAAGCTCCACATGCTCAAGGTTTGGGAGGACCATTGAGTTCCGGTATGTGAAAGTTATCTCTGAAAATCCATTTCTAGTATTTTGCAACATACCAAACATTAAGAAGGTCCTCTTTTTAAGCTTCCTCGGCCTTGTAATTCTCCACATACTCTAGTGTCGATCCCAACTGCTAAAATAATGCGGACTATAAGGCTCCCAACCACAATCTTTTTATCGAATGGTATAGTGAAACCCACAAGGTTCTTGATGAAAAAGTATGTCGTGTTCATGTGATTTCACACATCACAACTCTATAGTACGAAGAGCATTGAATGTCACCTTGTCCAGCTCCATCAATCGACTAACAACTATATGACAAATGCAGCAGTTCAAATACCAAAGTGTTGGGTTCTGAATTTGGATGGCTTGGGTAGTGTTTTTATTGGAGTAGCCCTCATGTTATATTTGAGCCCAAAAGCTACATGGTTGGAACATTGGGAACGTAGTTCGTCTCGTAATAAAGGCGAGGTTAAAGATGTGGTTAATTCCAAACACTCACATGGTAGGTGGCTACATTGATTGAGAATTGGAACCTAAAATTTTGGAGATGGGCCTCATTCTCATCATAGAGGGTGAGTGTATATCTTTTTTTAGGTATGATATATTGGATATCCATCCATCATCGTCTTAAACAATGAATTATTTAATTTTGAACCCACAAACGTTGAACACTACCAATATCTCATTGACTAGATCCTTGTCTAGAAACTTTGTGTCCACCACATCCATGTCCATAATCTTTTGGACGGAAGCTTCATGGAAAGGAAATACATCCCTTGGGTTTCACCCGGATCTGAAGGGTGAAGAGGAGGAAGACATTCTTGAATAAGAGGTGAGAAACTTAAAAGAGTGAGAGAGTAAAAATACTTCAGAGGTGGTGCTTCAGAAGAATGGGAAATTAGTCTCTAAATAAATAGATGTAGTAGAGGTAGGGGGCAAAATAATGTGTTCCCCTACTGTGAAAATAAGTTCGACAAGATGTGTACATAGAAAGCCATTTTGGACAAAGAAAATTTGCTTTCCCAAATTGGATGCGACAAAAGCATGCAAGCTTGTCTAAAAATAACAAAACAGTGCCCCCAGAAAACTTGTCCTTCACCAAAACTTGAAAGAATAAAATCTCCCTTGAGATTCACCGTGTACCCCTTTCTTTGTGCTATTAACTTCAACATCTATATACTCATTTCGACTGCTGATAAAGCGCAATCCGGTATCCAATCAATTCAGTTAGAAATCAGTGCAAGAAATATGAAAACAAGCAAGATATACGTGGTTCGATCCGGAGATCTACGTCCACGGGCTGAAAATGACACCTGCCGAGGTGTTTTCTTCACTATCGTTTTTCCAATTACACACTACTGTTTCAGAGTACAAAAGAGCGAACCCTAATTCCGAGTTCTGTTCTCGTATTTATATTGTTCCCTACTAAACCCTAACTAATTCCCTATCATTGCGCCTATCTTCCGTTGCATGGCAGTTGAAAGCGGATCGTGGGTCTTGGATCGCGGAACACGCCGCAGTTGGGCTCATATACATTATCTGGGACGTATACTTCTGGGCCGGTTAGTGGGCCGAAGCGTTAACCCGATCCGAAGTGATTGGGCCATACCTATCAGATGTCCCCCCCCCCCCCCCAGCCGGAGCGAGGAAGGAGCTTCGGTTATGACCGAGGTGGAGCTGTAGGCAAGATGAGCCGTGATCGCTGGTGAATCGAAGTGTTTTTGGGTGGCCAAGACTGTGCTGAGCCTAAGGTACGCCGGGGCGTAGTTCGTGGGAGCTGAATTGAACTAGGCCGAATTACATCGAGGTGATAGCGAGACCCCGAGTTCCCCAAAAAATTGTAGCGGAAGAAGATAACAATTTGGCCGAGATGAAGGGAGCACCGGAGTGTAGTAGTCTGGCCGAGGTGAAGGGAGCACCGGGGTGTCTTCCAAATCTTCCTGGGCAAGGATAGGGTTGATGTGATTGGCGGCGCCATCATGAGGAGAGGGATGTGAAGTGACACGCTCTGCGATTTCCAATGAACCTGTTCCCCACGCGCCTTGGGAACCGTAAGGCGCGTGAATATCACGTCCAAATCGCAATCGCTGAATTTGAATAGGCCGTATCAGGGTCGTTGGTTTTTTGAGTATATATTTGGAATAATGGCACAGTATACTTCATCTTCCTCATTGCGATTAGCCAGTTTTAGAAAGCGGGAAAAAAGGAGAAATCTGCGCGCCTGTGATTCATCTCAAATCAAAACTTCTCAAATTCAAACCAAGTAAGTATGCCTTCTTCTTCTTCTTCTTCTTCTTCTTCTTCTTCTGTTCAAGAAGTAGGGACGAAGAGCGCTCCCTTAGACGTGCCACCTCTACGATTCATTTTTCCAGAGAGGAATGAGATTAGGATTGTTGATCGAGCCGACGGCAGGGAAACCAACATCAAGATGGTCGGTTTTTACGAGTGTATGGAGGATGATTTCGAGGTGTCCACAATAGCGCCGCGGATGGCACGGGTGCAGATTGAGAGAGAAATCCCCTCATTTTACCTTCCATTTAACTTAGAATATATAGTACCGGACCCCGGTGATAGGGCCTGTTGCCCGCCGTAGGGTTTCATTAGTGTTTATATAGACCCCCTGAGAATAGGTTTGAGACTGCCTCTGTGGGACATAGTGGTCCGATTACTGAGATACTATAACATTGCCTTAAGTCAACTAGCGCCAAATGCGGTTAGACAAGTAGTCGGATTCACCGTAGTGTGCAAGAATGCCGGGGTAGAACCAACCGTAGAGCTATTTAGATTTTTTTACCAACTAAAAGCCTTCGGTAAATCCAAGGGGTGGTACTCCTTCAGTCCCCGAGCCCGAGGTGGGTTCAAGGTGCAAAACCCGAGTAAGGTGGAGGGATGGAAGGAGAGGTTTATGTTTGTGAAAACCGAAGTAGCTCTCCCGAGGTGGAAGAGGGATGAGGTACTTGATACTGCCCCGGTGGAGAATCCGGAGGCCGAGGTTGTACATGCATTCCGGTCAGTAGGGACTTTCAAGACCCTCTGTACTGAGGAGGAACTGGAGGGGGCCGGACTGAGCCCGTATTATTCGGGCGATGCAGTTGCCGAGGAGGATAGGAGTTCTCATATCTTGCCTTTTACAAACTGTTGTCTTGTACAGGACTAACTTCAAATTCGGTATGCAGTGGGACGCTTCGGAAAAGAGTCAGTCGGAAGCCCCGCAGTGGCTACGGCAGCCAAAAAGAAAGGAAAAAACTGCTGAGGTGTCTCCCCGGGGGAAGATGTCACCCAGTGCGAGGCCCAGCGCTGGGTCTGAGGAGCAGGTAGGAGCGGCGAGGCCTACCCCCGGATCTAAGAAGAGGCCGGAGCCAACTGGGACACCTCTGGCAACAGCAAAAAGACTCCGCACAGGGGAGAGTACGGAGGTAAATCCGAAATGTGCTGATAGTTACCGTTAACGCAAATGCAGTGTACATTTTATCTGTGTTGATTTCTGTGTGCTGCTTTTTGTGGCAGTTGAAGGAGCCGGGGCCCTCAAGTTTATTGGGGTTGGAGGGGGCCGATGCCGAGGAACTTCTGCGCTTGGCGCGAGGAATCGTGGAACTCGGTCGTAAGAGCGAGAAGGAAGCCAAGGAGGAGCTAGCCGAAGTGGCTAAAGAGCTTCGGGCGCGCAACGACAGGTTAACACAAGACCTGGCCGAGGCGCGTAAGAGGGCAGCCCTAGTTGAAAATGAAGTAGCGCGTCTGCGCGGAGTGGAGGCAGAAACCAGTGTCCTCCGAGGTGAAATATTGCAACTGCGGGCAGAGACGGAGGCTCGGGAAGCTGCAATAGTCGAAGGTCAAGAAGTGCTGAAAGCGTTCGCCGAGAAACTATTCCAAACCAGCACGTTTCTTGACTTTCAGACAGACTTCGTCGCCGTCGGGGACAAGGCCACACGATCTGTGCTACTGGAGCAGATCAAGGAAATCGTCCCGAATGTGGATGTATAGCGTCCAGAATTCGGGTATGACTATGAAGCTGTGGCCGGGGTGGAGAAGGCCTATTACACAGCTCTATCGCATCTGCGGGAGTGGCCTCTATTGAAGGCTTTAGCAGAGAAGAAAAAACATCTAAAGGCCGAGGATATTGCTAGCTGTGAGGTGGACCAGGACCAGGAATTCCTGGCACTCCGCCGGGGTGAGCTTGTCTCCAAGCCCCGAAACAAAGAAACCCCCCCCCCCCCCCGGATGGAGGCTGATGCCATGGTTGCGGATGAAGCTGCTGCAGTTAATGAGGAGGAGGAGGCAGAAACGTCGGAGGGCCGGCGAGAGGTGGTGCCCGAGGATACTGAGGGGATCGAGACGGAGGTCAGTCGTTCCCCTCAAATTTAATGTAGTACATAATAGGAGTTGATGTAAATCCCTTGTACTGGACCATGGATAATGTACTTCGATTTTATTGAATATAAATGTTGTTTTTGAACTGAGTTCCCTCTGATTGTATGCTTGAGATTGATCTTTCGTTGATTCTTCTGTCTGTTCAGAATACCGCGGAATTGCACGAAATGATAAAGAAGCTTATGCGATCACTAGAGTGGTTCCGCGGAGAGAAGAACAACTTGCAAATGCACGTAGTGCCAAGGCTAGAAAAGCGAGTGGCCATTGCGGAGAGAAAGGCGAAGGAGGCCGAGGAGAAAGCCTTTGACCAGGAGTTAAAGTATCTGGCAAAAGTTGCTGAATTGGACCGAGTCCTCATCCATCAAAGGGAGTATGACCGGATATTGACCGAGTTCGGCTTACTGACATTTGAGGAAGTTGAGGTGCGGGTCATAGAGATTCAGAATGAAATTTTAGCACTTATGGCGAGGAGCCCAGCCGAGTCCTCGGAGCTTGTAAGAAAGCGAGAGGTGTTGGAGTTACTCCTCAACATGTATGAAGGACTGAAGGGCCGTGGTAGGTGGCGGCCCTCTGCCGAGGAATACATTGCGAGTTCTAGCCGGAGCCAAGGTGCCTTGAAAACCCCCCGGAAGGGTAAAAAGAAGCCAGCTGGAAAGAGCAAAGGAATTATCATCAGAGAGTCAGTTCCAGTGACTATGATCGAAGAAGGGCCCGTTGTTGTCGCCGAAGAGGTAGTCGAAGAGCTGGCCAAAGAAATCGAGGTGATGGCCCCCAAGGAATGGGACCCTGTGCAATGGGCCCAAACCCCGAGGTCTACCTCGCATCCAAGTAGTCGTGCTCGCACAAGAGACGAAGCTCCCAGACAAGCGCCAAGAATGAGTCCACGGCGTCGGGAAGCCCGCGGAGGGGAAAGAGCCGGAGCCCAAGGCCGAGGAACGACAAGATCCCGGAGGACTCGGCGTAGGTCCAGGAATAGGCTACAACGCCGGAGCGCTGAATACTGGCTCGGAGGCCGTAGATAATTGTTTGTTTGTTTTTTTTTTTTTTCTTTTTGCGAAGTCTTATTTAAAAAACTTTTTGGCGTGAATCGAGAAAATGTAACAAACCGTTTAATGTGCATAGTTGTGTTAAGGAAAACAACGAGTTACTAACCAGAAATAATAATTGTTTTAACGGGTGTTCGGGAACACGATATGGACAACACCAATTTAAATCTCCCCGGACGGATCGGGCGGGAGTAAAATCTCCCCGGACGGATCAGGCGGGAGTAAAATCTCCCCGAACGGATCAGGCAGGAGTAAAATCTCCCCGGACGGATCAGGCGGGAGTAAAATCTCCCCGGACGGATCAGGCGGGAGTAAACACCTCTTCGGTTAAGCAGGCGAGAGAGTGATATGAGTTTGGGGACGAAACATGAATCTCCTCGGACGGACCGAGAGAGAGAGATTTAATTGTCCGGAGAGGAATAATAATATTAATACGACTGCGTTAGGGCGTCCCCGTAACGTAGAAGAGAACACAGCAAGATGCATAAACAAAGAGTATTTATTCAATGATGAGTGCCAGAGCAAATTGAAGGATACAAAGAGAAACAACAACGTAAAAGAAGTGTACAATGAGCATAAAGATAAGATGATACTTGTCATTTGGCATTCACAAATAGAAGCGTCTCAAGTTGGTAACATGCCAGCTTCGGGGAATTGGGGTTCCATCGAGATGCTCTAACTGGTAGGATCCGGAATCGTGTGCGGCAGCGATGCGATAAGGACCTTCCCAAGAAGCATGTAATTTCCCCTCGGGGGCAGCTTTGCTGGCTGAATTGAGTCGAAGTACTAGATCCCCGACATTGAATTGAGTGCCTCGAACCCGGAGGTGATGATACTGGGCTGCACGTTGTTTACACCTGGCCTGCTGGATGAACGATTGATCACGACGATATTCAAGCTCATCCAAATTTGCACGGAGAGCTTCGTCATTATCCTCGGGAATCAATGTGACGAGGCGGGGGCTTGGTACGCTGATTTCCGCCGGAATAACTGCTTCGGAGCCGTAAGTTAGGCTGTAGGGGGTCTCCCCGGTAGAGGTATGCGGCGTCGTGCGATAAGCCCATAGAACTTGCGGAAGGTTTTCGACCCAAAGACCTTTAGCATTATCCAGGTGTTTCTTTATACCCGTAAGCAGTGTGGATTAGTGACTTCAACCTGACCATTGGCTTGAGGGTGAGCAACCGAGGTGAAAATTTGTTTGATATGAAGCTCCTCGCACCATGACCGGAAGGGATCGTTGGCAAATTGTTTGCCGTTATCCGAAATAATAGTGCTCAGTATGCCAAAACGACATATGATATTTCGCCAGACGAACTTCAAGATGTTTTGACCAGTGATGGCAGTAAGAGGTTCTGCTTCTACCCACTTAGTGAAGTAATCCACGGCGACCACAAGAAATTTCAATCCCCCT
Organism: Ajuga chamaepitys; assembly: GCA_958295605.1. Taxonomy (NCBI): domain Eukaryota; kingdom Viridiplantae; phylum Streptophyta; class Magnoliopsida; order Lamiales; family Lamiaceae; genus Ajuga; species Ajuga chamaepitys. Next base: position 31,654,510 of record OY282499.1, on the reverse strand, counting down.
GGAGCGACCGGAAATGGGCCAACAATATCAATTCCCCACTGGATAAATGGCCACGCACTTTGAATTCCAGTATGCTCGGTTTGTGGCAGGTGTTTCACACGAGAGTGCAGTTGACACTTGCTGCATTTGGTCACTAAGTCGTGGGCATCGTTAAACAAAGTTGGCCAATAATACCCCCATCGGAGAACTTTCTTGGCCAACGTCCGTGAGCCGATATGACTGGCACAGGCCCCTTTGTGAACCTCCCGAAGAACTTGATTAGCCTCGGCAGGAGCGAGGCACCGGAGACTCGGTTGTAGGTACGACCGTCGATATAAGACTCCATCATGAAAGGAATACTTGGGGGCTTTAAGGACTATCTGCCGAGCTCGCAGCTTATCACTAGGCAGAGTTCCATCATGGAGATATTGAATAATAGGAGTCATCCAATTCGGATCACCATCAGTCAATATCGAGACCGTTGCCTCATGAATCGCCGGATGAAATAAATCTTCGACTATAATATCCGGAGATATATTAGCGTGGACCGCGGAGGCCAATTTACTGAGCGCGTCAGCTTTAACATTCTGTGTACGTGGTACCTTCTGGACAACAACCGTATCAAAAGTTGACATGAGTTTGAGTGTTAAAGCGAGATACCTGATCGTCATTTCATCCTTAGCGGCATAAGTACCCCGGATCTGATTGGATACAATCTCGGAATCCGTAAAGAGCTCAAGATTACGGATAGCTAAGGATCGAGCGAGCCGGAGCTCGGCGAGAACTGCCTCGTATTCTGCTTCATTATTGGTCACCTTAAATTTGAATCGGATGACGTATTTAACTTCGACTCCCTCTGAGTCAATAAGAAGCAGCCCAGCACCACTCCCGCGAGCTGTGGAAGCACCATCCACATATAATTTCCAGGTGCGAGGTGTAGGTTCAAGAGAAGCGGGGTGGGGATCACCGTTGTTTGCTGACAATCCATGATTATTATCCCCGGGGGTCTCGGCCAAGAAATATGCAAGCGCTTGACCCTTGATAGCTCGGCGAGGAAGAAACTGAATGTCATACTCTCCTAGTTCAACAGCCCACTTGGCGAAACGCCCTGACACCTCGGGCTTGACAAGAATTTGACGGATGGGATGGTTGGTTAGAACCCGTATTTCTCGCCCTTGGAAATATGGGCGCAAACGCCGAGCCGCCATGACAAGAGCCAGCACTGTTTTTCCAGCATGGAGTACCGTGTCTCCGCCCCGTGAAGCACTCGGCTTGCGAAATACACTGGATGTTGAACACCATTGACTTCTCGTACAAGCGCAGCGCTAATAGCTTCCTCGGCGGAAGCCAAATACATGTAGAGCGGCTCTCCGAAGAGAGGAATTGACAAAGTGGGCAGTTGCTGTATATGACGCTTCAAAGCCTCGAAAGCCTCAGTGCACTCCGGAGTCCACTCAAATGACTTCGCCTGTCTCAAAATTTTGAAGAATGGGAGTTGACGCTCTGCTGCTTTAGATAAAAAGCGATTTAAGGCCGCCAAACCACCCGTGAGGCGTTGAACGTCTCTGTACGTCTTCGGTGGTTGCAGATCTAAAACATCCCGAAGCTTGGCCGGATTGGCCTGAAGACCATGTTGTGAAACCATATACCCAAGAAACTTTCCGGAACCAATGGCGAAAGTGCATTTTGCCGGATTAAGTCGCAAATTGTAACGCCGCAGAGTACGCAAAGTTTCAACAATGTCTTGCACACATGAAGAATGGGAGGTACTTTTTATAACCAGATCATCAACGTAAACCTCGACGTTGCGGCCAATTTGATCGCGAAAAACGCGGTCCATGAGACGTTGATATATGGCTCCAGCGTTCTTGAGCCCGAAGGGCATTTTCTTAAAAGCAAAACACCCAAAAGCAGTGATAAATGCCGTCTTGAAGGCATCCTGAGGATCCATAAAGATCTGGTGGTATCCCTTATACAGGTCTAAGAAACAAAGCGCCCCGTACCCAGTAATGGCTTCGGCCTTTTGGTCGATGGAAGATAAAGGATAACAGTCCTTCGGACAATGTTTATTGAGATCGAAGAAATCGACACACATTCGCCAGGCCCCGCCGGACTTTATCACCATCACTGGATTGGACAGCCAAGAAGGGTAATAAACTTCGAACAAGATGTCGGCATCCAAGAGTTGTTGCACCTCGATTCGAATGGCTGCATTTCGTTCCGGAGCGAACTTCCTTTGTTTCTGTTGTACAGGTTTAACGCGGGGATCGATGTTCAGCTTGTGGGTTATTACATCAGGAGAGACCCCCGGGCATATCCAAAGGGGACCATGCGAAGACATCGGAATAATCTCGCAAAGTCTGGATGATGGCATGATGTAACCACGGCACCGACAGTTACAGTTTGTTCTGGCTTGGACGGATCAAGCGGCACCTGGATAGTGGTGTCCCCGAATGAGGTACATACCTTAGGTTCAAGAGCCGATGATGCTACCTGAAGCTGCTGTTTGGGAGGAACTTTGGTTGTCTTTTTGAGTGCGACGTACATGCACTCCTTAGAAACCCGCTGACTACCGCGGATAGCCACTTCGCCATGTGAAGTGGGGAATTTTAGCGCGAGGTGGTATGTGGAGCATATGGCTTTGGCGGGAGTAAGCCAATCCCGACCCAAAATCATATTGTACGGGGACGGGGAGTTAACCACATAAAAATCCACAAAAATGATTTTTATCGCTGGATAAGTTCCAAGAGACGCCGGGAGACTGATAACGCCTTCTGGCTGAACTTCTCCCTGGGTGAAAGTCTGCAGTGGCCCGGGGGCCGACCGAAGTTGCTCCCGAGGAATTCCCATTTTTTTGAAACAGTCAGCGAATATAACACTCACTACGGCTCCATTATCTACGAAGACTCGCTTTATCGTAACATTGGCTACAACCATATCGATGACGATGGCGTCAGTATGGGGTGTAATCTCTGGAACCGGGTCTCTATCTGTGAAACTGACAGTTTCAGACTGATGGAGGCGCTTATGACGCGGCTCCTCGGGAGGAGGACGGCGTGTCTCTGCCTTCAACGCATTTCGAGAAGCCCCCGTGGGAAGGGCCCCATATATCACGTTTATTACGTGAGTTGGTGCATTATCTCCGGGTCCTCCCGGAGGAGGAGGCGGTGGCAAAAAACGAGGTTGTTGGCGATTGCCAGAGTCTTGCCGTGCATAATTGCTAGGCCCCGACCGATTATTCTGCCACGGCGGCCGATTTTGCTGCGAACCCCGATCATGATAACCTCCGCGGTTGAGAGACGAACCCCCATTCTGATTTGTCCGAGGCTTGTCATCGGTCCGCGCAATATATTGTCGCAAGAGACCTTTCCTTAAACATTCCTCAATTTCCTTGTTGAGCTCTCGTCACTCCTCTGTCTCGTGCCCATGATCTCGGTGGTACGCACACCACTTTCCGCGGTTCCTCTTCTCAGGCGGAGCAGTCATCCGCGGACAGGGCCGTAAATCATTCTTGTGAACAGAAAGAATTTCAGCTCGTGATTTTGTCAGCGGAGTGAATTGTGGAATATCACCTCGAGATTCTGAACGCCCCGGGTTCAGACGAGAAAAAGCACTAGGTCGTGTGCTAGGCCCAACCTGTGCCCTGTCGGACTGCCGCTTGCTAGCATGTTTCTCACGTTTCCGACGAGTCTGCTCCTCGGCCTTAGCATATCTGCACACAGTATTAAACAGTGCTCGGGTTGTGACCGGTGGATTACGAACCAGCTCGGTGTAGAGTGGTCCGGGACGGAGTCCATTCATGAATGCATTGATGATAACATCATCTGAGCAACTTCCTACCTTGAGACTCTCCGCTGTAAAGCGGTCAAGAAATTGGGTAACGGTTTCGCCATCCCGTTGTTCCATATTCATGAGGTCGGCTAGGGTGGCCATGGGCTTCGCACGTGCTTCAAAACGCGCCCAAAAGTGCTCGGCAAGTTCTCTAAAAGAGGATACGCTATTGCGAGGGAGAGAATCAAACCAAACCCGAGCTTCGTCCTGAAGATACTCGGGGAAAATCTTACAGTAATGAAGGGATGTAGTATGATCGCGGCTGAGCATGTTGTGCCTAAAAGCTCCAAGAAAATTGGCTGGATCCCCCGTGCCGTCATAAGGGGGTATGGCAGGCCTTTTGAACCCTTCGGGAAGGGAAGTGGCCATGATTTCTTGAGAGAACGGTGTGATGATATCTCCATTGGCATCAAGGCCCAGGATTCTGTCTAGCTCGACATTGCGTTGGACTTGCTCATACTCTTGAAGATCTAGGGTATGAGGATTGGCATAACGAACTCTTTTAGCCGCGTTAAGTGGGCGGCGGCGATCGACATCTGCAGGCTCGTTGTTGCATTGTCTTGACCCATTAGAACTCCCATGGTCCTCGGGAGAACCAGGTCGTTCTCGTCGCCGATCCTGACGCCCGCGGTGCACCGGGTCTTGTCGATCGTGCGAATGCTGACGATGTGGAGGCACTGCGGGGTGGGTAGCGTGTCCGGCAAGTCCATCAGGATTCAGGCGATTGGCGGCCCAGTCTTGGAGGACATGAGCATGCTCTTGTAGGAAAGCCTGGAGTAATTCTGGAGTCACTTGAATATTAACCTGCGGCCGGGCGGCAGCGGGATTAGGGTTTTGCATGTCTTGCGGGGGCAGAGGTAAGAACTGGTTGTCTGGATTCATGGTTGGGCCTTGATTGCCCTGATGATGAGATGTATCCCTCATCGGCGATTGCCTCGGCGGCATAACCTGATCCACGGGTGGATCTTGATTGGCTTGATCACCCTGGCGAGTTTGATTTAGACGAGTCATCACCATGATATATCGAATGCACTGTTAATATCAAAAACCACTTGCGTTCCCACAGACGGCGCCAATTGATAAAGCGCAATCCGGTATCCAATCAATTCAGTTAGAAATCAGTGCAAGAAATATGAAAACAAGCAAGATATACGTGGTTCGATCCGGAGATCTACGTCCACGGGCTGAAAATGACACCTGCCGAGGTGTTCTCTTCACTATCGTTTTTCCAATTACACACTACTGTTTCAGAGTACAAAAGAGCGAACCCTAATTCCGAGTTCTGTTCTCGTATTTATACTGTTCCCTACTAAACCCTAACTAATTCTCTATCATTGCGCCTATTTTCCGTTGCATGGCAGTTGAAAGCGGATCGTGGGCCTTGGATCGCGGAACACGCCGCAGTTGGGCTGGATATACATTATCTGGGACGTATACTTCTCGGCCGATTAGTGGGCCGAAGCGTTAACCCGATCCGAAGTGATTGGGCCATACCTATCAACTGCAATATACTACAACATAAATGAGCTAATGTAACACCCAAAAAGTGTTATATATATACTGAAATATGTTACTATAGACTTTAGGTAACACTTTATTGGCGTTACGTTTGTCGGTGCTACCTAAAGTCTAATGTAACACTTTTGATGATCTTTAGTAACACTTTTAATAAGTGTTACATTAAATTTTAAATTATAACACTTTATGGTAACACTAAAAAAATGTTACATATAACCCCCTTTATGTAACACTTTTAATTGAAAGAAAAAATTGAAAATTTGTCATTGCTGGGTTTCGAACCCAGGTTGCTAGATTGCATGAGCTTAAGCGCAAAGTCTTAACCACTAGGCTACAATAACTTTTTTAGTTATTTTTTAAAGAAAAATAATATATACAAAAGATTTTATTGTAACATCAATAAAATACACTCAAAATTAAGTTCTCATCAAACTACAATCTAATTTAATTTAATTAGGTTATTCATATCAATTTGACACAATATTTTCATTAATTTTTTTTTTCATTTTCATCCACTCATATATATATATATATATATATATATATATATATATATATATAGAGAGAGAGAGAGAGAGAGAGAGAGAGAGAGAGAGAGAGAGAGAGAGAGAGAGAAAACTTGTTTTATATCACATTAATTTTATACATCTAGTTATTGTCTATAAATCTTAAAACATTCTCATTAATTTTAATTACCATAATTTTATGTATTAAGACACCTTCATTGTTGTCCTTTATAGATTTTAAATAAAAAAATAAACTTACTAACATGAAGAGACATGACCAAATATCCCAAGTCTAGGTTCTCGCACTTAAGAAATGTATTCAAATTCTTAAATGTATTCAAATTCTTAAAGCTACAAGTTTATTTTGTAATTGCTTAGTAAAAATTTAATGTGTGTATATCTATATACATAAACAATAAGTCACAAATAAAATTTAATTTATTCTTGATAACGAATAAGTAAATCTTTAGGTGCTCTAATAAATTGTTATTTTTGTAGGTCTGAGTCGATTGTTTTCACCACTTATGTTACAGATATTCTATTGTGATAATTAAGATGTAACACATGAGACAAATAAAAATTAAAGTCACATAAGAAAAATAATCCACAAATATTTGATTAGTTTAAAATAAAATAAATAATTTTATTATTTACGAGTGTTACTTATTTATAAGTGTTACATAAAAGTGTTACTTATTCAAAAGTGTTGCATAAAAAGTGTTACCTAAATGTGTTACAATTTAAAAGTGTTACGTTCAAAACGTTACATATTCTAAAAGTATTACATATTCACAGATGTTACAAAAGTGTTACATGAAAGTGTTACATATTCATAAGTGTTACATAAAAGTCAAAATTTTAAAGGTATTACAAACGAAGTGTTACATAAGATCATTTATGTTGTAGTTAATCCAAAAACATTCATAAAAGTTGGATACATGAATGGCCTAAAATAAACAAAATGATGATTATAATTACGGGAAAAAAAAATCTAAGCAAAAATTATCGAACTAATAAAAAAGGATAAGAAAATCCTGGGTTGCCTCCCAAGAGCATTTGTTTTAGGTCACTAGCTTGACCCTGTTATTTTCTTGATGTCACAGGGGCTCAAAATAAAAGTTCTCATTCTCACTCTCGTGGATCTTTCCTTGAGCACATCCCGGGGAGGAGTCTCTTCTTGCCCATGCAATTTTCCACTTTATTTTTTACTATTCTGCCCCAACGTGGATATTCCTCAAGGAAGTTCATTCCAGATTGGAATTCATTTCAAATTCTTTCTCAATTGGTTTCTTTCGTTTCCTGGGTCTCTCACAATGAAAAGAATAATCAAGCATAAATAGTCAATATTTGTCAAATGTGTCTATTATGCTAAGCACACTCTGATTTCCCCTATGAAACCTAAAAGAGTATTTGAACCTATGCCATTTTTCAAGAAACCCAAGTTAGTAAAACTAAGTTTTTCACTCCAACAACATCATATTAAGCATTGTTAAGATTCTTCTTTCCAATACTCTTTGGTAAAATTGACGAAATGAAAAAAAATGTTCAAATGCCTAAAAGTTGACGAAATGAAAACAAAGTTCAAATGCCTAAAAATTAGCATGTGACCATAAAATTTGCTATTACATTCAAACTTGTTGCAAAATTAAATAGAGATATAATGTTCCCAATTTGGAAGGAGGTAAGGAAACACTTCGAGTATTCAAACATAGAATTTCAACCTTCATTTGGAAAGAAAAATTACCCTTATCGAATGGAGGTGGCTCCTCACAAACTTAAATCTTTAGATGTGTGAACAGAGATTCATTCCAAAGAGCATGAAGAGAAGGGGAAAGTCTAATTGAAATCATTTCTCAAGATAAAATTTCGTTTTAATCCTTAGGAGTTGGAGGGATGTCAAATCTAATAAGGGGTGATGTTCTTATTTCAACATCACGAGGATAGTTGTACAAGAAAATGACTGGAGTTTCCAAATGCATCCATCTCATCGTTTTCAATTCCTACAGGTTCATCAAACAACGAGAGACGAACTGAATTATGTTCTTCATGGTTGAACCCTAGGCTAACCACATCCAAGTTTTCACTCTATTCAGGCGTATCCTCATGTGTAACCTCATATTTAGTTTCCAATTCAACCTTAAATTGTATATTCATCCCCAACTCTTATTTCATTCTCGAGTTTATCACTCCAAGAAATTGAGTTTTGATACTCGAAAAGAGTATTGTCACATGAATTTTCTTGGTTTGGGCATGACGAATGAAAAGGTTCAAAAGATAGGTTTGAATCTATATATATAAAAAAGTAAAATGGAGGGCATTTATGTCATTGTAACTTTCCCGCCTAAAATTTTAACAATAATTTGGTAAGTTCATGTTAATTTTGGTAGGTTCATAATTTTCTTTCAATTTTTTAAAATGCAAATAACATTTTTATTTCTAATCCGATTTTTATGTATAATATATCCAATTATTCGTCTTTTCACGGTGTTCAGTTTGACATACATATCACATATATTTAGTTTGAAAAATATTTTTTTATTGGTTATTATCAGTATTATATTTGAGGGTTTATTGTGAATTGGACTATACTGTTGGGTCTAGGCTGCAACTAAAAAGTACTCCCTCCGTCCCGTTTAACTTGTCATAGCTGACCGGATACGGATGTTAAGAAACTTCATATTTTGTGAAATCTTTGATTTTTTTAAAGGTGGAGATTGAATGTGGATATTTTGAGAGTGGAGATTGTTGCCTTTAATTACCATTTATGGGTGTGACAAGTTAAGTGGGACGGAGCGAAATGGAAAGTAGGACAAGTTAACAGGGACGGAGGGAGTAATAAAATAATCCTCTGATAAAGAATATTAGTTAAGATATTTTTAAAGTACAATGAATTAATTTATTTTATTTGACATTACTTTTTAATTTTTTTACTTATGTTATCCCTGCGATAAAAATAATTGTTTAAATAGAGAAACTTCTATTTTATTAAATTAAAGACAAAAATTAATGTTTATTGTTTACAAATAATTTATTAAATCATTACATCTGTTAATATATATATATATATATATATATTATAATAAGAAGTATGAAAACTTTATGCATATGTATGTTTACATATCATATACATTATTGAGATTATTTTTTATTATTTCTTCATATTTTTATAGAATTTATTTTGTTACAATTATTTTATTAAATAAATTTACTCTTTGCAACCTAAGCAATTTTGATCGCATTAATCCATTTTTATTTTTAAATAAATATAATATATATAACAAAAATGTGTAATTTATTTGAATAAATTATCATACCAAATAAAACTTGAAAATATTCAAATATCTGAAAAAATCACATACTTTAAATAATTAATCTGCTTTTGGATTTTATTTTGGTAATGCTAAGATTTACTAAAAAATAAGAAGTATATGAGTATATCACCAAGTGAAATGTTACAAGTTGCAAATGATAATCTGATTTTAGAAAGAAACAATTAATTATGTATAGTTATAACTTGGAAATATTTTAGATATATTAAGAAATCTACACATATATAAAAGCTACTCCCTTCGACCCCCCTCCCCCCCCCCCACCCCAAAAAAAAAAAACAAACGTGTCGGTTTAGACTTTTTTTGAAAAACTAAGGATGGGTGAAAATGATAAATATATCGCTACACCTATTATATGTTGTGGATTTAAGAAAATATAGTCAACTAAAGTAAATAGGTTGTTAAAATGACATTTTTTTGAATAATTTCATTTTCTCTAAAGTGGCTCATTTTTCAGATTGGAGGGAGTACAAGTGAGTTAAAATTATAAATTGCATTATCCCACAAAAATATTTTCTGTTATTTATGATTATTTGTACAAGTGCCAACTTTTTTATTGTTTGATCATTTTTTTTCCTTTTGCCCTTCTTTCTAAGAAAATCCATTTTTCCCATATTTAAGTACCAATAAATTTATTTTTATCTTAAATTTTTTTTTTTTTACATATTATATATGAAATTAATCATCTTTTTATGATCTCTAATTTTGACATCCATATCACATATTTAAAAGTTTGATATTATATTAAACAAATATACAGTTGTTAGTGGTTGATTATTCAGTTATTTGATTAGATTTGAGTACTTATTGTGGATGTTTATTGATATCATATTTACGATGCAAATACAAATTAGTTAAACAATCCTGTTAAAAATATAATTTATTTTATTTTTAAATAATTTAATTTATTTATTTATTATATTTACCTTTTATTCATAAATTATTCTATATCTATACAAATATACATACAAATATGTGTGTGTGTGTGTGTGTCTAATAAAAAAATACAATAAAATGGAGTCAAATATGTAAAAAAAAGCATAGTTCTATTCAATTGCGAATAAAACATTTTCAAGAATTTTATTTATGTATGTGCCCCTAAAGATAAGTTGTTATATTGTCAACATTCTCACTTTGTTTCTTTGTCAACAACTCTTTTCTATTTTTTTAAAATGCTAACAAATTTTTTTTTTTAATCTGTTTTACATATAATATTTCAAAATAATAATCATTTCACCTTCTTTAAGTTGAATTATATGTTAAGTCTTTTGTTGATTAGACTATGTATATAGTGAATTAGATTATATAAAAATAAATAAATTGACAAATTTTAATAATTAAAATATGAGATTATTCAGAAAGAAAAATCTAATTTTCTTATAAATTATCAATGTACTTTATCACTATCTTATCTTTTTTTTAATAAACTGTCTGTTATTATATTTATATTTTTTTCCAACACATGCAATTAATTCGATTATTTGTGGTTATTCGCATAGGTTAAGAATGCTAAAGTATGTTTGAGTTTTTAGAATTTTTTTTTACAAAAATAGCATTTTTATTTGTTATATTTAATATTTATTTTAGTTGTATCAATGACAATATTTTTTATTCAAAAATAATAAGTATATATTTAATTCAAAAATTTTAGGGGAGAAACGAATATTTACACTATTTAAAATCTTACTATAATATAATTTAATATTTTAAAATATTTATTTTATCAAGGATACAATATTTATATTTTTAAACAATAAAGTAATATAATATTGACTTTAGTTAAAATATTATTCTATTAGCAGACTTCCGTGCATCGCACGGGAGTAATACTACTAACATGCAAAAGGAAGTGACTCCTTATTTCCTAATTCATCTTCGTCCTAAATCTCTATTCAATCATGGGGAGGGGAAAACATCAAGCTAACACAACTATTATTTAGAAATTTGAAATATATTCAACAATATTTTCAAAGGTAGGGAATTCAAATTAAGGCTTGTCGCATACCTTTTTAGCTCTTTTGATACCTAAACGGAACATGCACCCTTCTTTGTGCTTCGACTTGGATCTTGCTCGTGTTATGAGGTAATTCACCCTGATGAGGCATAGATGCATTAACTCTTGCTTCTCTAAGCATTGTAGCGAAGATTGGTGGTCTACATTGGGTGGACCATATTCTTCCTTGTAGAGTGTCTTCCACAGCTCTCGAAGCTCTTATTTTGGATTCTATCCCAATGGCCCATGAAAGTGATCCTTAAGGCTACTTTTGTTTCCTCATTCATGGGTTCATCATATCCCCATGTATTCAAAGATCTTATTCCACTTGCTCTTTTTTTGGGGATCATCAAGGTTGCCTCTTCCATCTCCTCCTCACACACGTCATTCATGAAAACATTGCTCTTGGTGGGATATGGAAGCATTGAATTGTGTTCCTTCGGGTTGTGTAATGGGAAATTGGAGCTCTTTGATGAATCTATTCGTCGCTCTATCCCAACCTTCATCACTTGCATCGTCTTTTAGGGATTCATCAGGGAGATAGGTTGATGTCATTGTATAGAATATACCTTTAAAGTATTCTCCTCCATAAAGCTTATACCAAAGATATTTGCCTTGAACATCATGAGAAGAAGGGGGTGATTTGTTTTGATGGTAACCACCAAAGATACCGGGCAATACACTTTTGCCCACATCTTTTTCCTCTCAACTTCGAGTTCTTCCACATTGATACATAAATTCTTGTAATTATTGTTTAAAATAATTATATTTAGATTAAAATTTGACAATATTTCCGAACATAATTGTAAGCTAAATTAAAATATCTTAATTGCTTAATTATAAGCTAAATTAATGTTAGTAAACACGAATAAATAAAGATTTACAAAGTTTATTCAAAAAATAAATGTCTAAAAAAATAAAATTTACTCGAATTTCATAAATAACCAATATAATTTTAGCTAATTTTAAAATTTTAATATTAAATGTATGAAAAAACATAATTTTATACTCACACATATCATTAAATTTTTTATCATTTTCAATGGCAAGTTAATAAAACTATGAGATAAATATTTAACTAATAATTTTAGAAATCAATTAATCAACAACTATTAATAAAAATAAGAAATACACATTTATTAATAAATCACAAATGATCGCACATCACCAATCATCACAATTAATAACAACCACTTTAATCAATTATAACTACATATATCATCTTTTTATAATGAGATAGTATAAATCAACTCACAACTTACACAATAATTACCCAAAATAAAAATAACTTTTTATTACGAACTCAATTATTCCAACCAGATTGTCCACGGGCTCGCAACCTCCCACACAGAGGTATCCAACTGGTTCAATCCGCTGATTCCAAAACCGTAGACCCCTATAACCAAAACCGAATTGTAGTATAGGCGGTTACGATTCAGTTTGGAACTGTCCCGAAACTGTCGGGTCAGTTCCAAACCGATATATATATATATATATATATATTTTATCATTTACATAATTTTATTTTATTTTTTTAAAAAAAAAAAAACTTAGATTTTGGATAATAAAATGCATTTCAGTAAATGACATAAAACATAAGACCAAATTATTAAATAAAATCGTCATCACATATTTGATATTACAAATTTAAAATTGCAATAAGAAAAATATTATACTAAATTTTAATCTAATTATCTAAAATGTTCCTCTAGTCTAAATGTCTAACTAAATAAAATTTAAAAAATAAAATTATTCAATTACAATCACAACTTTACAAGTTACAGCATTCTGACCGCGATGTCGAGACACGTCAAATTAAACTACCTTAACTACCTCCACTAACTAGTAGCAGTGATAAGTAAGGATCGAATCCCATAAGGAGCGATTGGAATAATTATGTTTCTTAATAGTAGTAACTAGACGATAAAAATAAATAAAGGGGGCTTTGGATTTGTATTAATCTACTTACTAAACTATTAAATAACCAACTAATAACTAAAAACTCAAAATACTCAATTAAACAAATAATAACCTGACTTATATCAATATCAAAATAATACTAGCTCGCAGCTCAATATCCCCCTATTCATATATTAGGTAATTAACTAATTAAACCTAATTATCTATCCCACAACTTTCTAACCTTAGACCGACAACAAGCTCTATCGGCCCGAATTATCCCTTAATATTAGTCAACTAAGATAAGCTCATTAGCTAACCCTATTTAATTAAACAGCCTAGAACAAACTCTCTAGGTTTAATTCATTAAACACATTAATAATTAGGATAATAGGTCAGACTAGACTCCAAATACATACGCTCGATTCAGATGTTCTAGATTTATGTTACCCCTAACAAGGTAATCATTATTGCTACTCACGATTATAAAATTATAATAATTACGGATTATAATTTCATAATCTAGCACTGACAAATTAATAACCTAATTCAATGGCCCCTATCAAATCAAGAATTCAATAAATTATGGTTCATAAGAACAAGTTACACAAATAAGTTGCTAAATAAAAATTAGAATTTAATAACAAATAGGGTTCAACATCCCTTCAAATATCTATAGACTAACTTAGCTACTCATAATTAAACTATTAAAATAAACGGAAGTAAAGGAATCAAATGAATTTCGAAGATCGAGTCTCGGACTCTCGCTCTGTCCTGTTCTCGCACAGGTTCCGTTCTTCGATGATCTATTCCACATGAATTGAATTCCTTTTATAAGCCTTAATTGGGCTTCTTCCACTAACATTAAAGCCCATAGTGGGCCACCGCCTCTTGCTTTTCAATTATGAGGCCCAAGGGCCTTTTTATCCATCATCAGCGGCCTCCAGGCCTTGCGCCCCCATCAGTAGGCCCATATGGCCTTTTCCCACATCACCAGGCCACTCATGGCCCAATTAGGCTAAATAGGATCGGCCCCTCTCTTTCCTAAATCTGTCGACCTTCTTCTCTTTCAACTGGCCCAATTTCAGCTCAGTTCTTCATTTACTCGTCGATCCAATCCAATTGCTCCAATATGACTCTAAATTCACTACAATTAACACAAAATACAACTTTGGAGTAGTCGACTTAAATGTGCAGATAAGTAGAAAAATAATGGTGCATAATAAATTAAATGCAATAAAATTACATTTCTATAAATTAAATTAATGCACATTGTTCTACTTATCAAATCCCCCCAAACTTAAACCATTGCTTGTCCTCAAGCAATTTAGCACAAAAACAATCTAGCGAAATTAAATAAGGTTATCTTTCGCTCAGACACCTCACCAATCACACTTGGATTTTCGTCACTTGGTGGGAAGAAGCACAAGCTTTTCTTTTAAAGCATACAAATTTTCGGATTGAAATCAAACTCCCCACTAAACTTTATTTGTGAAAAGGACATCGCAATTCGAACTTCCCGCAAATGAACCACAATTTTGTCAAGCACGCTTCATTTTTTTTTTCTTTTTTTATATATAAAAATGTGCTATGCTAACAAAAACAAGAAACTAGTCGGACCATTGGATTAGACTTCGTATCGAGGACCACCCCTTTGTTTCTCCAATTTTTTTTCCTTCTTTTTTTTTTTCTTCTCTTTTTTTTTTTTTTTTTGTGGGTGAGGTCGGCAGCTCCACACCACTCATAGGTTAGTCCGTTTGATTTCCAGTTTTTTTATTTTTGTTTGGTTTTCACACTCGAACCCCTACTAGCAGGCAGCTGATTCAGCCACTCACCACCTTTTCTCATAACTTTTCTTTCAACTACACACCATTAACCCGAACACAATGATTTTCCAACCTTAGGGGTGGTATCCTCAACTACTCAATCTTTTACCAATTCAAACCCAACTTATTATAAACATAAAATAAAGCAATAAAAATTTCACATATGAAGCATACTTGACAAATCAACTTAATCGGGATATAATGCAATGTTATCCTTCCACACAGCTTTAGGGTTATTTAATATCAGCAAATTTAACCAAAATATATCAATAAAATAAGCCGACCTCTTCTACCTAAGCGATACACACCAATAATCCAAAAGCACTCGTGTCATCCTCGCGAGTTCCTACCCATTTTTTTTTTCTTTTTTCTTTTATATATATAGAAATATAAATATGCTATAAAGAAAGAAACTAGTCAGACCATTTGATTAGACTTCGTATCGAGAATCATCCCCTTTATTCTCCAAAATATTTTTTTTTCTTCTTCTTTTCTTTTTGGGTGAGGTCGGCAGCTCCACACCACTCGTAAGTTAGTCCGTGTGCTATTACTGATTTGCAAATTATTTTTTTTCAATTGTTTTGTTTTTCACACTTGGACACCTACGAGCAGGCAGCTGATTCAGCCCCTCACCATCTTTTCTCTTATCATTTTCTTTTTTAAATTAAACATCATTAAGCCGAAACACAAATATTTTCCAACCTTAGGGGGTGGTACCCACAACCACTCAATCTTTCACCAAGGCAAGCCCAACTTATTTGGGAATCAAATCAGACACAATGTTATCCTTTCACACAATTTCGGGTTTTTCAATTTCAGCAAATTTAACGAGAATTTATCAATTAAATAAGCCGACTTCTTCTACCTAAGTGACACCCCAAACAAAGAACACTCGTGTCATCATCGTGAGTTCCTACCTTGTTAAGGAAAATATAAAGGGAGGAAAGGGTTTGAGTTCTCATTGGCCTTACGAGTTAAGGTGAATGAATCAAAACCTACGTAGTTCTCTTACCTTTACCTTTCCTAAGAAGTTGTGCTAACGTGGAGGAAGATGCCGTGTGGCACCCAAAAATCCCCTCCCCCCCCCCCCCCACACACACATATATATAACATGTATCTTTCCTTAAATTGATTTCTCTTTCAAAGAATTGACTCGCAAGGAAAAAATGGTCACACAATTCCGAAATTCAACGACACTCAAATGAATAAAATACCGATTTTCTATTAGATATTACTTTATTTGAAATTTTCAAGGAGTATAAGAAAATTTTAGTAACTATTACTAACCCCACTAGTTTTAGAAAATTTTATTCGTAATATTTAGAATTTTAGATTTTATTTAAAATTTTAATTTATTATAAAATTTATGAATTTTTTTTATCACTAAGTATATCCTTGTCAACATTTTCCCAAATAACTTAATGTAAATCTTTGAATTAGGATATTACTTTGTGTGACCCCTGCTATTTTAGTATTATAATATTATTATATAAGTTTATTGGTATTTAATTATGCTTATTTAATTAATTTGGGTCAAGTATGTATATAAATCCAATATTTGGCCTTTGGCCTAGCTTCAAGTCACGTTAGACAGATTAATTATTTTGAGTAAAATTAAATGTCAATAAGTTATTTTATATGGATTTAGCTTAAGCAGAAAAGTCTCAATAGGACAAGCCCATGTCACGCATCATTGCCAATTATTTTGCATTTTAATTTTCAAACCCAAGTTAAGACCATGAACATTGTTCATTTAATATTTTCAGGCCCAATTATATTGGGAATCATTAGCTAATAATTTTCAAATCATTTTAGTTGTCATATATTCATTTATTAATTTTAAACATAATATTTTGTAGAAAAATCATTCACTATATTTTAGTTCATTACATGCATATTTCATCACACTACTAAGCCCGAAACTTTTAGCCCAAGACTCAAGGTCAATGCACTAATTCGCAATCGGGCCCAATCTTAAGCCTAAAGGAATCTGAATTCATGCACAATTAATCATATGTAGAACGTTTAAATAGAAAATCTCAAATACCATAGAACTGGGGACTAATCCTTATCAATAGGATATTTAAACTCTATCATAAAACTATAACCCTAATTATAAAAATATTTAAGCAAAACTACATTAGACATTCTGTAAATTACATCCAATCTGCAATAATCAGAAGAACAGAAGATCAGATAAAGGTAACGACGTTCCCCTCTAGTTTCAATCAGTGGTCGATGGTCATTTTCCACCAAACTGCCATCCCTTTTGATAAACCCTAAATGGATTTACCCACCAAATCTACATTGTTCAATCATTGTTCGAACCCTTCACTTTGTGTGGTCTCCAGTACCACCGAGGCTTCGTTCTACGGCGTCGCGCCTCGGTTTCTAGGTCGCCACCAGAGTCGCAACTGAACTCCTTAGTCATTTCGGACAAGCAAGGGAAAGAGGTCGTATGGGTAAATCTGTTATTGTGTGTGTGTTTATGTATGTGTGTTAGTGTGTGTGTGCAGGTGTGTACTTCTGTGTGTGCAGTCGGTGTTAGTGTGTGTGTACGTGAAGAAGGATAATGAAGAAGTTGAAGTGGGTGTTATATTTATACCTGTTAGTTATGTGTGTGTGTGTATCAAGTAAGGTGTGGGTGTGGGTGGGTGTGTGAGTGTGTAATTTTGTGTGTATATTACAGGTAGAAGAAGTGTAGAGAGAGAGAGATTTTTTGTGTATGCTTTATCCAAGTGTGTGTGCGTCCAATGGTGTTAGTTTGTGTGTGAGAACTGGGTACGTGTGATAGTGTGTTATGTTGTGTGATGTGTGTATACAATATACATGCTTGAATCAGGAGGGGGCCGGTGGTATTAATAGGGAGGGAGTTTTTATCTCCTTTTTTCAAATTTGGATTTTTCTTTATTTCCAATCAAACCCAACCACTTTTAGTATTTCTCAGATTCAATCCTCAGCTACTAAAATAGTCCAATCAAGTCATCCTTTTCTTTAGACATCTACTACTTTCAATTATTTAGATTATACTTTAATAATAATTATTATTAAAACACGTGCCACATATGTACAGGTTGTACGGAACAAGGATCACAGGCTTAACATTTGCATGGTATTCTATCAATTTTATTCAAGATAATTCAGGTGGGGGTTTACAGTTTATTATAATTATTAGCTCAATTAATTGTGTAGTTTATATCAATTATATTTTCAAGTTACAAGTGTATATTTAATTTATTGGATATACAAATTCAAGTTTCGTGAGTACATGGATTACGAGTTACAAGTTTATATTCAATTTATTGAATATAATATTCAAGTTGCAAGTTACAAGTTATGACTGTTTATACTTTATACTTTTAGTTTTGAGTATAATTATTTTAAATTGTATCCTCCACGAGCTGAAGAAAGCTCACCCCAACCCAATATTGATCCTTTTGGCGTGAGACAGAGGAGTTGAGGCGGAGTCGGAGCATATGAAAGTTAATTTTAATTGGACTATTATTTGCATTTATTTTTGCGTATGACTCAAGTAGTTAGTATTTTAATAATAAAGTTTTCTAGAATAAGGATTTTTATTTGAATATTATTTTGTTAGCTTTTACAACTTAGGTATTTATGTTAATTCTTCTTTTAGACTTAATTGTTGAAGTCATGTACTTTTTATGTGGCACGTTAGGTAATGATTATTTAAATTGAAATTAGGGGCATGTCTAGAGGTAAATTTTACTTATTTGACTTAGTTAACACTAATTTCTCATGATAATGTATTAGCTAATAAATATTTCAATGTGATTAGATGTTTGTTAATTTAGTCTAATGCTAAATATAGAAGATAGTTTGGGATTTGCATTATTTAGGGACTTTTAGTTCTTTTAACGACCTCATTTAAGAATGGTGTTATAAAAAATAAAAATAAAAATAAGATTAGCTATGTTTATTTTGAATAAATTATTTTATGAAAATCGAATCGTTACACTCTGTCTTTTCCAAAATTTCTCCATGAACTCAACTTTTGAGGAAAAAAATTTAAATTTAGAGTCACACTTTTGAAGGCAAATCACAAAGTATCTATATATATACATGTAAAATTATAATAAAATATATGTATAGTATGTACATATATAAATATATGTAGGAAATCTTGTTTTGATATAAAATATGTATATAAAAGGATAATAGAGAAAAGGAGAAAGAGAGAAAGAGCGTATATGTATATAATGTGCAAAGTTAAAATATATATATATATATATATATATATATATATATGATTTCACAAACGTGAATGAAATGGGTAGTTAAAAAATGTGGGGGCATGAAGTGACGAAAATACGAGAGAGAGAGAGAGAGAAAACATGAGAGAGGGAGAGAGAGT
Organism: Ajuga chamaepitys; assembly: GCA_958295605.1. Classification (NCBI taxonomy): domain Eukaryota; kingdom Viridiplantae; phylum Streptophyta; class Magnoliopsida; order Lamiales; family Lamiaceae; genus Ajuga; species Ajuga chamaepitys. The sequence continues at coordinate 31,635,254 of OY282499.1, read as the reverse complement.
AACAGTGAAGGGAGATTTGATGTGAGCGAAATCTTTTTGTGTGTGAGTATGTGAAGGATTGAGTTTGTGTAAGAGAGATTTCTTCTATATATAGCAAACCATTTGCAGTTTTTCCACATCCTTTCTTCCACTTTTCTCTTTTCTCTTTTCATCCACTACTTTTATTTTATACATACATACATACATACACACACACATATATAACCATTATATATATTTTAAACACTTAAGTTATTATTATTATTATTATTATTATTATTATTATTATTATTATTACCACCACCACTACTACTAGTATTCGTAAAAGAGGGTATGTTGAAGAAATGCAGTTGAATACGGAAGAGCGGACAGTTCTTCTTTCCTAACAGCGTAACAACATCAAATGTGGTTAACCAAAATCTGTAAGTAAGTTAATGTTATATTATTGCTAGACATGCACTTTAATTTATTTATTATTTTAGATATGTCAAACCACTTCTGGGAATTTAAATTTGAGTCGGTACTGATATATATATATATTGACTTTTGGGTCGAACATGGATTCTTAAGTCTTGATTTTACGAGTTATAAATCAACTCCTGAGTCTAACATTCAAGTAAATAATATAAGATTGAATATTATTATTGTGTATTTTTCAATTGATATAACAACTTACACGGTTATCTACTGAGGCTAGGAAGCAGTGGGGTGCTCGCTGATAGGGACTAGACATTCCCGAATAAGAAGTATAATATCAAATAAAGAAATAGTGCTTTATTTTAACCATATATTTGCGATAGCTATGCAATAGTTAAATTTGTATGGATGTTTTATTTCTAAAAAATTTCCAACCTTATATTCTAAAATTTTCATAATTGGTACACTTCACTTTAAGGATAAAATACATATATATACATGACTTCAACAAGAAAAAAATTGAAAATATATAATAAATACAACAACGTATAGAAATTATGTTTAAATATATGTATTTATACATACATATATATATATGTATATGTTAGAAACTAAAATATATTATTTTTTTATTATTTTTCTTGAAAAAAAAATATGATAACGTTTTATATATATATGTAATATATATTATACAAAAATTCTCTAGAAAATTATGTTAATGTTTAACTCGGGATTATCGGTTGGGGTCTATCATATTGGTATCAGAGCCAAGAATTTTATCTCTCTGACAATATATATATATGTGTGTGTGTGTGTGTGTGTGTGTGTGTAATTTGATACTCCGTAAAGTAAATAAAAAAATGGAAGGGGAAAATTCGACTTATCAGCTTGGCCATCACTGCTTCTAGGTATGTTTGTAGTTTCACATAATTTTAGTAAATGAAAACTTGTCTATTATTGGGATCAACTAGAAGAAAAAACTAATTAACTTTTGATAAATAAAAAAATGGGTTATAGAAGTAAGTATGATTTCAAGAAATAAGTATAATTTTAAGAAAGTGGCCTTGAAATTCTTAAAATTCATTACACTTAAAATTTTAACTATGGAACTTAATTTGATGGATAATGTATAGAAGTCGTCTATGGTGGTTGATGAACTTATTCTATTTATAAAACTTGATCCAATTATTTAAAATAATTTCTATTTTTAAACTGAAGAATGGATTTCCTCGGAACCCAACCTCTAGGACATGATGGATGCACGTTCACCTCCAACATCTGGTATAACTCATGTCACCAAGGGTATTTAGAACTTATGGGGCATTTTGTAGAAAGAATGATGGCACATAGAAACCTTGTTGTGGTCGAAGGATACTGCAAATCTCTTCTACTAGCATCTAAGAGATTGAAGGACACCGTCTTACCATGCTATAGGACCGTTGCTCGTGACATCTTTGAAAGAATGCTTGTTGTGGACTCCAAAAATGGATCGAAAATCAATTATGAAGAGTATGGACGCACATTGGTGGAAGCAGCGGAACGCCTGATTCAGGCTTACAAGAAAGTTGAGAAGAATAAATTTGACGTCGAACGATTTGAAGCTAATGCTCAATACTAGATAGAGAAAGCTCAAAAGTATAGGTGGGAGGCCGAGAAAGCATAGAAAAAGGCCCATAAGTTTATGGAGAAAACACATAATGCAAAGGATTTTGCTAGAGCATATTTATCAGGAACGAGAGTTGAGGATGACATAGACGACGAAACAAAACATTGGATCGGGGGATTAGTTTGGGACCAAGAGTCGGATAATTATGGAGGTATTTTTATCGGTGATTTTCCACCATCACAATATGATCAGGGTATTGAGGGACATCATTCAAATGCCTGAAATAAGAATCATGAGAGGGACACTGGTCAGGGGTTCGGCATGGGGCCAGATGCCCCATGATTGGGGATAAGTTACTATGGTAGGATATTATAAAATAGGTTATCTAGATGCATGATAACTACTAATATAGTTTTAAATAGGGTGACTCAGGCCATCTTTCTATTGTATATATGTGTAAGCTACTAATAATTATATTCTCATTTTCCATAGAGAGAATATAATTGAAGCATGTCTTGTATGGTTCGTCTAGTGCGAACCCTTTCCTACCCATGTATCGACTAGTTGAATAAATGTCTGCTATATATTTAATCTTAACTAACAGTGGGTAACTATGTGAAGAAGGGATTGACCACGAGTTGAGAGGAGAGAGAATAGGGACACTACAGAGGAATCTGTGGGGAAATTACCAAACGCAGCACCCAAAGCCCGAGAATTCATAACCACACTCCAAGGCTACATGCAACAACAACCAACACCACTACAACACCCCCAACAACCACACATGAATGCTCCATCACGCGTTATGCCACCACTTAGGTCCAAAACCAATGAAGTACTGGAACAATCCACCGATTCCATCCTTCATGATTTAACGGTAGCGAAGGACCAATAGCCACTAAATAACGGATATCTAAATTGGAAAGAATATTCGAACACATGGAAATGACGGATCAACAAAAGGTTTCATGTGCAAAATTCCAACTAAACGAGATACTCCCCACATCTCGTGGACACTGACAGGAAGAAAGCAAAACATTTTGAGAGAGGACTACGCCCTAAGATTGGAAGCTTTATCTCAGGGTTGAAACTAATAGAATATGAGAAGTTTTCTTGAGAGCCTTAGCTATATCAATAAAACATGCATGGGAGTATAATCATAAAACTATGGATCTGGTAAAGAGAAGATGGCCATTTCATGGCCCTAGCTGTACAATAAAATGAACCAACTCACTAAAAAGAACATGATTGTAGCTTCCACAGTGAAAAGACAGGAAAAGATACCGCCCTGCCCTACCTGCAACAAAAGGCATATGGGAGAATGTTTGTTTGGGAAGGTATATATGTTACAAATGTCACAAACCGGGGCATACTTATTATAATTGCCCTACAAAGATCTTGGAAAGTGGCCACCAGGGAAATGTACCATTGGGAGGGCCTCAACAAGGAAATGATCATATGATAGTTCAAAAAGGCAAAGCCCGACTTAATGCAATGATAGACGAGGAGGATTCAGATGAAGCAAAGCAAGATAAAGAATCGGCAAAGACTTTGACAGGTATTTTCACAGTCTTTAACATGCTAGCTTATGTCTTATTTGAGGCGGGTGCATCACACTCATTCAGATCTAGGAAATTCTAAAAAAAAAAAAAATTAGGGTATACTATAATGGGAAGGCAAATTTAGAGGTGAGTTTTCCGTCAGGAAAGAAAGTGGAAATAAAAGACATGATGAAATCTGTGAAATTAAAATTTGGGAAAAATGAACTTGAAGTTGATCTTCATGTACTCAAAAAGAAGGGGTTTGATATAATTTTGGGTGGACCCAACTCCCAAGCCTATGAAATAAAAGCTTAGGTGAATGAACAAAGTGAAGGATATGGCAGACCATATTATGGAAATCCAGTTCCCGGAGTGGTTATCCAACGTTTTAATGGTGGCGGAGGGGCCAGGAGCATGGAGGATGTGCATAGACTTCCAAGATCTTAATAAGGCATGCCCGAAGGATCATTACCACATCCCTCGGATTGACCAACTAGTTGATTCCACCTTGGGGTGAGAACTAATAAGCATGGTGGATGCCTAGCAGGGGTACCATCAGATCACTATGAATCCGGAAGACGTGACCAAGATTAGGTTCGTGGTGGCTTGCGGCATATATGGCTACGTATGCATCCTCTTCAGATTAAAAATGCGGGGGCAACGTACCAGCGCATGGTAGACAAGGATTTTAGCCAACAGATAGGGCAAAACATAGAGGTATCTGGATGACATGCTCACCAAGAGTAATAAAGCAAAAAAACAATCCCTGGATATGGAGGAGGTGTTCGGGGTAATAAGGGTTCAAGTAGTCAAACGAAATCCCAGCAAGTGTGCATTTGGAGTTAGATCAGGAAAAATCTTGGGTTATCTCGTAATAGAAGAGGGGAATATTAGCTGAATGTAAAGGTGGTCCTCGAAAATGAAAGAATCACGAAATTTGAAGGAACTACAAAGATTGAATAGCAGGATTACAGCACTCAACAGGTTCGACAACACTTTTTCTAACCCCAGTGTTACCACAAGGATACGGTGCTAATGTAGCTAGTAGTGAGCATGGTCAATCCCACAGAGATTGTTCCTATGTTCAAATTAGCTCCCTAACTATAATAGGTCAACCCTATCTAACTCTCGAATAAAGAGATTGCGTAGATTAACCTAAAAGTAAGGTGCATAAAATAAAGCAAATAAAATATATAAAACTCTCAAAGAAGCAACAAGAAGTCGTGAAGGAATAAATTACATGGAAGAACGTATTCTACGGTTTCGATTTTAATTACAATCTCCTATGTTTGATTATTTATTATTCTAGAATTTTAAACCAATTTCTATTGTTTATTAGACAACACTACTCTAGTTCACCTCATCTCAGACGATGTTAACATGTTGATCGCGTATGAATAATTACCTACCAGGCTAATTATCACATACGTAACTCCAACGAGCTCCTAAAACCAATGTCTACGTAAGTATCTCACTCTTCTCAGACGACTATTCATACATATGCGATGTGTTGTGTGCCTATTAACCACCCTCCCCTCTCGGGCGTCAAGTTATTAAGAAAGTAGAATTAAATAAGAGATCAAGTTGCATAACTCATAAAATAAGAACCATTACATATGATCAACATAAAGAACGGGGTCTAGAATAAATAAAATAAAATAAAACATAGTGAATTACAACCTAATTTATAGCCCTAGAACACAAACGTGTTTAGCTACTCATATCCATAACAAAATCAAACATACTTCATAGACAAACATAGAAGGAATTGAAAACGAATAAAAACAACTAAACCCAGAGTCTTCAATCTCAATTTTCTTTGTTTTTGCGCTTCTTGCTCTTCGAATTTCATCTTAATTTCTCAACAATATCTCGATTAATTGCATCTCTCCCATATTCCTTCCCTAAATTGGAATCCATACGTCAAATTCGGCTGCAAATTTCGGAATTTTGGATGACTCGACGTTTTCCTCAGTTAGGGTTCTTCTCGCCTCGGTAGGGCATACGAGAATGGGGGCAATTACCAGCAACAGAAAGCGAAGGGACGGCTATTACAAGTCATTTGCTTCATTTTCATCCCCAATTGATCTATCGTACGTTCACGTTGCGAAAAAGCCCAAGCTTTCGCCTTCTATGAATCAAAGTGCGCAGCGAAATTATAGGCCCGTGTCGTCGAGTTCTGTCGCTGCAAGAATTTCGCAGTATCCGGAAACGAAGCGAGGGATTTTAAGAGAGGTTCACGCGCCAGTAAGAAATTCAAGATTTAGTTTTAATTTTATTGGTAAGAGGACTGAATCTACTTCTAGTTCTAGGGAAAAACCGGCTGATCAAATGGGGATATTTAGTTCGTTTCAGCGGTTATGGAACTATGAAAAGGCTAAGGATTCAGCAATGAGAACATTGAGGTTTGTTAAAGGGAAACTGAAGGAGAAGGAGAAGGAGGTTATTGAGGTTGATAGTGACGATGAGAACCCGGATAATTGCCAGGGTAGATGATTCCGGGGTGCCTTCGTATATTAGGTTGCTGGAGTCTGCAAGAAAAAGAGATGGTAAGCTTGCTAACTTAGACTTTGACATTGAAATGACGGAAAAGCGGTTTAAAGGGCTTCAACTATTTCGGCCTCCAAAGAAAGAAGGGCTAATCAAGAAGGATGAGGAATGTTTTGTACCTCTTACTAAAGAGGAAGAGTCTGAAGTTAGTCGTGCCTTATCCAATTCCAATAGGAGAAGAGTTTTGGTCACTCATGAGAATTCGAATATTGATATTACTGGAGAAAATTTACAGTGTTTGAGACCTGGAGCATGGCTTAATGATGAGGTCATCAATTTGTATCTTGAATTATTGAAAGAAAGGGAGAGAAGGGAGCCAGAAAAGTTTTTGAAATGCCATTTCTTTAATACTTTCTTCTATAAGAAGCTGATTAGTGGTCGGGGTGACTACAATTTTTCATCAGTTCGGAGATGGACTACAAAGAAAAAGCTTGGATATAGCCTGTTAGATTGTGACAAAATCTTCGTTCCTATACACAAACAAATTCATTGGTGTCTGGCAATTATCAACAAGAAGGACAAAAAGTTTCAGTATCTTGATTCACTCGGGGGAGTTGATCATCATGTTCTGCATGTACTGGCTAAATACTTTGTTGATGAGGTGAAGGACAAGTGTGGAAAGGACATTGATGTTAGTTCATGGGATGAAGAATTTGTTGAGGACCTTCCGGAGCAGGAAAATGGGTTTGACTGTGGTATGTTCATGATCAAATATGCTGACTTCTATAGCAGAGATATCGGACTCTGTTTTAACCAGGAACACATGCCATATTTTAGGCGGCGGACAGCTAAGGAGATATTAAAATTGAGAGCCGACTGATGACTGAACAATTTACTTCATTTTTGGTTGGTCTGAAGGCAGAAAATATGTGCGCTTCTTGCTCTTCGATTCAAGCCTCAAAGATATTTCTTATGATGTTTTGTCTAATTGGTGTATAGAGCCTTGAAGTGTATATATGAGTGCATAACTAGGATAAAGATGGAGAAGATATAAAGTAGAATAGGAAAATCTCACTGAAAACGCATCATTAACTTGCGGGGGAAGTAATGGGCTGAACCTACACTGATTGTCGTCAAAGCCGTATTTGGAGGCCTTCTACTCCAAACTAGGATATAGCTATTTCTGGTAAAGTTGTATCCCTTTCAATTATCTTTCCAACTCCTCTAATTACACCTCATTTATACTTGTAGATCTCAAGATATGGGCAAAATATAGAAGACGTATTAGGATAGGAGTTGACGTTGCATTCCATTATTTTCACTATTTCACCTCTTTTCTTGCTTATTTCTTCTTCAAACTTTATCTAAATGGACTTTTGACCTTAAATTTTTATTTTTTGCTACAAAATGTGCAAATAAGTCATTCGGCTCAAGATATAAAACATGAACATAAATCAACTGAATTTGTATGCAACACTACTAAAATGTCTCTATAAATCGACTTAACTGCATGCATTCCTCAAGCATTAAGATGATTTAGGCGACGAATCGAGTCTCAAAATATTTTCGAAATTAGACAACATAGACTATTAAGAATATTCAACACAACCCATATCAATTACTTTAGAAACATGACACTTCCAATAGATGATCCTCATCGGATAAATGTATCACTCATCTCTCAAATGTATAATATGGGTCGTGTTTACGCTCAAGTTGAATCACATGCATTGGCTACCATATGTTTGCCTATTGTCTAACTTATGCTTCGTACTTGACACATGTGAACAAAGAATTAGAAATGTCTTTGTTTTTTTGTTGTAATGTAGGCTTAAGGTAAAGTGGGATAAATATGGATAAAAGTGACTCATTCTTAGACTAATCAAGTTAGCTACGCTCAACTATGCCTCAAATGATGTTCACTTCTTCCTCGCTCTTCATATCTCAGCAAACCAAAACAATATGGCTTCTTCATCCCTACAAAAGTAATTCAAATCACCTCATCAACCAATTGTTCTTAATGCCAATAATATGTGAGGGCCATTTTGGGACTACTGAATTCAAACACTTAAGCATATTAAGCACCTATAACTTAACCCCTCATAAACAACAAAAATAAACATAACAATAATACTTTTATCTTTTTCTTTTTCTGATTTTATTTATTTTATTAGATAATAAAAATGAAATTAAACACATGTAAACTAGGAGGGGTCATTTTTTCTTAACTTTTTCCCTTCACGTTTCATTTTTTCCATCAAATCATCCCAACTATCCATTCCATTTTTCCCCTTATGCTTTCTCCCACTCTACCTTTCGATCAACCTCCCTCATACTCAATTAGACCGATTCGAGGAACACCGGTTAAAAGAAACGGTATAAGCTTGTAATAAATGGCTATGAAAAACAAAGATCAAAGGCTCAAAATGGCTGACTAGGGATTATTTTATTCAATTTGGTAAATAGATCAATTTTTTTTCTCAAAAATAGGCTAAAAGAAGGAATGCCTAAAATCACTTTCTAGGTCCACAATGTGTACTTGACGATATATAAGCAAACACATGGCAAGTTGTAGAGACGCACTTACATGATGACCAACAAATCACACTGAAAGAAATATGCAATATATACTCCAAGAATGGGAGTATATATTGCAATATATACTTCATGTCTAATGTGATCATTATTCGACATGCATGCTCAATTTCATATCAAGTGTGCCTATCATGCTCGTCTACGTGTCATAAAGATATTTACAACTCAACTCATCATTGACACATCATCGCTAATCAACCCATTTTTAGTTATTTGTTCATCAAGATAAGCACAACTCCAGGTTTGACTCGACAAAACTGATTCGATAAAAAACTCAAGTAAAACAACTAAAAAAAATAAACTTACTAACCTACCTAACAAGATGCAAATTAACTACATTAAAATGAGCCCATAAAAAAATATAGCTGCCAAGACGTCCCACTCTACTCCCTCCCTCAAACTTGGTCGAAGGCCAAGGTTTGTGGGATAGAATACCTTGGTGGCACTCATTGAAAGATGAAAGTGGATCATCAAACCTGAAATTTGCGTGTTGTTTTCGAATTCTCTCTTTTCATCACTCAATCGGGTTCTTCGAATAGATTCGGTCAAACCTCACCTCTTGTCCTCAAATTTCATATTCTCGCGCCTTGTGACTCACTTAACTGCATTTTCTTCATATCAAGTTAGTGTCCTAAAAACTAAAAATAACAAAAACAAAAATAAATAACGAAAAATAATAAACACTTGATTGTCTCCCCGACAAGCGCTAAGTTTTACGTCTTCAGCCAGACAACATTAATATTATCCAGGATCCATAAAGCAGTGGTTTTTTTTTTTTTTTTTTTTGGCTATGCTTTCGTTTGCTCTAAAAGAATAGACAAATCTTTAATGCATACATGGCAAGAAAGATTTTTTATAACGTTATGGGCATTATGATTAATAAAGAAAATAAGTTCCATGTCCAATTGCGATGCAAGTTTTAAAATAATAAAAAGGAAAGACGATTCAAAACTTGCACGCCAATCATATAAGTAATCATAATTTGACTCAGTAAACAGATAGAATGAAATTAAACTCCCTGAATCAATATGATGAGGTGTACATTCTTTTGACTCAATTATGTCGTCGTTGTTGTCTTCTAGTGGAATATCCTCAAACAGGCCTTCGGCAATGCCGGCATTCGACTCATGCGGAGCAATAGACACTTGTTCTTGATGATCTTGCATGTGAAATTACTTCTTGAATTTCCTCTTCAACCTCCTCACAAAACTTCTCCTCTGTGGTCTATTCATTTTTTTTCTATGTCGAGTACCAATCTTTTCTCCTCTAAGTCAAATTCAGTTTCAAGTTTCTCTTTATGTATGTCTGCAAGCATCTAAAGTATTTGCTTTAATTGTGCCTTTGCTTCGCTTCTTTTGTGTCAGCTAGAAGTTCCGTCCTAATTTGCCTATGATTAATCTGCCATTCTTCCTCGACCTCAACTTGATTATGGTATTCATTCCAAGACGGTTGTAGAAATCCTCTTGTGTTACCATAAGAATGGTCATCAAGTCTTAACCCTTGATTATCCCAAGAGTTGTAGGAGTATCTACCACATGTATAATCCATGTCTTCCACTGGTACCTCTGGAGATCATTAATAATATGGCCAATACATTGCACGTTTCATTGATCCCACAAAAGGAAAATAGAGTTTAGCCCTAACAATGGGAATCAATTATCAAAAGAAAATAAATACATAATATTTTATAAAAAAATATAAAAAAATATAGTAAGAAAAAAAAATGTCTAGTCTAACATCCAAATATTTATCACAATAAAAATCGAAAATAGTTACCAGTCTGTGGCAACGACGTAAAAAACATGACACAATATTTTCTAATCTAGTATGCCGCAAGTGAACGGGCTAGTGTAGATAGCAGTGAGCAAGACCGATCCCACATGGAATGTGTCCTATGTTCAATTTACGAGGTGTTTGCATACAATGTTGGTTTTGCAAAAGTGATTTAAATTGATTGTTGTTGTTAAATGAGAATTTGGTAGTGTTTGAGGAAAAAGTGATTTTAAACCAATTATAAGTGCTTTTATATATGGAGTGTTTGCAAAATAAAAATAAAAAACAAAACACTTCTTAACCATTAATTTACACAAATACCCTTTCTTTAAAAATACAATTAGACGCAAAACAAAAACTCTCCGCTCACTACAGTGCTACAGCAGAACAACAAAGAAGAGGCGTGATATTATCTAGGGTTTTTATCTTCAAGGGATCAACATGACGATCTAGGTTTCCGATTCTCCCAAAGCAAGTGATCAATTAAATCGGTAAGTAGTATTGTTTTATTGTCTTCTTTGTTGGCTTCTTGTTTAAATGTAGGTTATCAAGAAAAAAATGTTACGAAGCTTTTGCTTATAAAAGTCTTGATCTGCAATAGTATTTAGCATCATTGTGGTGAAATATTGGTATAGTTCGCTCCTATGCAAAACTGCCCCATTTGCAGACTATAATTTTGGTAAATTTCATTTCATCTAAAGCCTCTTTAGCATGTTAACCATATGTAAAACGCCATTTTCCAAAATGTCGGACAATTAGCTATTTTTCTAATATCTGGTTGGGCCAACCACATACCTCCATTAGAAACCTATGTAAAATAAGTTCAAGCAATCGATCTTTTATATGCTTTAAAGTGGATAAATAGAAATTGAAAAAGAAATGAACATATTTTTTACAATTTGTTTGCTTTCATCAAGCAACCTCTTCCACTAATTCACAAGCTTTTACAATAAGTTCAAGCAAGCAACCCATTCCATTATTATAATTTTTTTGATTTCCCGGTCGTTTATTATAGTTTACTTGCTTGTGGATTTGTTAATAATTCAGATTTTTTGTTACTTAGACCGTCGAGAACCCTCGTAAATGTAAATGAGCTCGAACGTATAGGAAAATGAGATCGGACCTTCTGGATATGAAGTGAGACTCACATCTTGACTCCTCAAAAGCACAGCCCCTCTGATTTACTCTTTTTTTTCTTCTCCTTGAATCACTCCCCCAATGGTCCCATAACAAAACCAAAACTTTTTCATAATTTCTGGAAAAAAAAAAAAAGCAATCAACATTATAGATCATCAAAACATCTTTCCTAAATTTTTATTTATTAGAGATATTTTCAGAATATTCATTAACTAAATACATAATATTTAGTTACTAATAACATTTATCAATTTTAATTCATTATTAAAATTATTTACTTATTACGACATTTTGCACTCCTTAACTAGTATTAACGAAGTTATAGTTTCAAATATGGCTAAGAACCATTTCCATAAGGTGGATTAGATGTTTGATATGGTTTTATTGACACCACGTGAGGAGAAGCACCTTGTGGATTTGGTGATCGGCTTAAAAAATAACCGGCACATATTACACGTTAGGAGTCAAGCTGATGCTTTCAGCGGAATCACTTCACAACTCTCCACCGGGCTTCGCAAAACATTTGCTCTTAATAATGTAGTGAACAAATTTAAATCTTTGAGCACCCGATATGATTTATGGGAGGTTGTACTTAATTAGCCTAGTGTGCGTAAGAACGGGGAAGGGGATAAGTTTGAAGCGGATGCTTCCACATGGGATGCTAACTTAAAGGTACTTTACCTCGCAAATATGCTTTATCGATTTGCCTTAATATAGAATAGATCACTTGAATAATGTCATTTTATTATGTCATAATTGTATCAAGGTACACCCATATTGTCACAACCCAATTTTCGTAGCTTTAAATAAAAGACATTTTTGAAGGGATGTGAGTTAAATCACATGGTTTTAAATTAAAATAAAACTTGATTTATCAATGAAAGACTTATTTGATAGTAAAATAGCAGTTTTGAAAATATATCAAATAAAAGACTTTTATAAAAAGAATATTTCGGCGGAAGCGTAATTTGAATAAAATTACATAAGTTGACTCAAAACTTTTTATACTGGAACATCACTAGAAACCCTTTTTTTTCACCAATAGAACTTTAAAAGTTGAATAGATAAGAAAATTTTCGAGAACCTTTTGACCATAACATTCACGCCTTCTCGTACCACAACTCAGCTCCAATGGCCTATAGAAATTGAAATGGAATGGGGTGAGAAAAACCACAAGCTCAGAAGGGACATGTTTGTCAATCTTAAATACAATTTATGCAATAATTAATAAATGCATACAACACACTGTTAAATAGTTGTTAGCATAGCACATATCATAGTGTAGTATAACATCGAATGTAACTAACATGTTGCATGTTGACTAGCATAGCACAACACAAAGCCTAGCATAACATAATATATAGCCTATTACCTGTGGAATGTTGCACTTAGACATTAAAATTACATTCATGGTATTTTAAATAGACAAACATAGCCCATAGAGTAGAAATAATCCCACCTTGAAAAAAGATGAAATTCGGAATATAGATGCAAGATGTCCTATTGTCCATAGCCTTCGCTAACCTCGTTCTTCTTTCCTCTTAGGCATTCGTGAACATATCTTGCTCTTATATATATGTGATTTGAAAATTCGGAGGAAATTGGAAACTTAGGCTTGGTAGAAACTTCAAGAAATTTTGAAAGTAACCGAGAGTTTGTAAGAATGGATTTTCTGCGTAGAAGCGAATAAATAATTTTTATTTTATTAACTAAAAGGGATAAAACTTTGAGTATTTATCAGTATCTAATACACATACGTAAAAATATCATATTAAAATTTTGGAATTTTACAAGAAGTATAACTATGGATTCTGAATTTTTGAATTCGGATTTATTGAAACTAATTTTTTTTGTATAGCGGTAGTAAAAGCTTTATAAATCGAAAAATACCAGTTGGATCTCATTGAATTTACAAGAAGATAGAAAACACGTATATGGAAAACATATCCAAAAACCATAATTTTTGAAGAAGTATAAATATATAAATCGGAATAGAGGAATTTTCAGATTCTGTATTGAGCTAGTATAAAAATCATATAAAATGAAATCCATGCTCAATGAACTTGAAATTTTTACATAACATCATAGGCATAAAAATACACGACATAGTAAATTATATAACTTTTGGAAATGTTTAGACAGGGGAACGAGATTTAAAATGAAATATATGTCTATTTGAAGGAGTTTAGATTTAGGCACAAAGTTGATAGAAGAAAATACTTGGGATCAAATAAACGAATTTTTATTGATAAAATCAGGTTATTTGTGGTGATATTGGTTTCTGAGAGGAATCTCATATATATAGATTATATCCTATGGCTTTAGGACTTCTAATTGGACTATAACTTGTTCCCTAAGTAAAATCATGGGTTTGGGCTTGATTTTAGAACATGGTCTCCAAAAATAATTAGACCCTAAAATAATATGGAGTTCAATATAGTAATAAAAATATGTTGTGGGTGTTACACATATGCTAAGATGTACACTTCCGTTTCCACAAACATTGTTAAATGAACATGTAGCAAACAAATATTAGCACTGAACAAAAACCTCCACAAGACAACTAACACTAAGTTTCCAATATTATATCTTCCAATTAGAAGACCTTAATCACATATTGAGTTCAAATTTCAAGTTAGTTTAAAATTTAGAACTTGAAAATACATCAAAGTCTAAATTCAGACAACTGAACTGGAAGCTCTACCAATTTTTCTTTTAATAATTCAGGCATCATGACAACAAAAGACCTCAACCTACGTATAATAATAATTTTTATAATTCATCATTAGGTTACTCCATATTGCATTTACCTTGTGAAACTAAGATAGACTAATCATCTAGACTAGTGAGATAACTCTACAGGATATGATATAAATTATTATTCAATTTAAATGTTTATTCTAACGTATAACCTTTGGATAAGGGATTAACTATCCTTATCCAACCCTTACTAAGTGATATATGGAGCTTTAGATAAGAATGTTATTACCTAAACGCCCCTTCTAATTTGTGTGTTTGTAAAAGAAACGGGGGCATAAATGAAATTTCCCCAATGACATCTTAAGTTTTGTTTATTTATTCTAGAGTGGAGGGTAGGGACTATTATCTATGATATTATCTGGATTTTTACATTTTATCCTGGGTCAATAACATAACCTGAGGAAACTTTTCTTATAAATCAAACTCTGAAAAAGGTGAAATAAAAAGTTGGTACCCTATGTTATCTAACAAGGTAACTCAGTAATACAAGAACTAAAAAGAAATAATAAAGAATGAAGAAAGAATATTGACCTCTGCTATTGCTGATGTAACACTCAGTTAAGCTAGTTCCTACATTTGAAAATGCCATACATATCCATCATAAAACAAAGGGTTCAATAATTCCAGCTCTAAGCACCAAAAAGAAAAGAATAGCATTTGAGCCTATTAAAAAAAGATCCATGCCATTCAAACTCCCAAAACCAGATGTCAAGTACAAGAGCCCACATTTCAAGAGTTAAGACTACCCTCAAAATACCCACTCTTAGAACAAATTGATAATTATTTTTACATTTTTTAAGTTGTACTCCAAGTAATAGTAGAGTGCGTGTGCGTATACAAGGAATTGTGAAACTCACGACTACATTCAAGAATCCTCCTGCCATTGTTTAAACTGATATAATTTGATCCAAGAATGTAAGTGATTCTATGGAGTTAGGACCACATACATATATGCGAATAACTTCTTTTCTTTTCTTTACTTCTTCTTGGTTAGAAATTCTTTGGTGATCTTTAGAGTGCTTCACTCTCTCTTCCAGTACAAAACACAACAACATGCACTACGACAAAAATGACCAATTCTATTGGTAAGTTACTGAATAATCTCTCATATTTGGTCATGTAATATAAATTCAAACAACGAGGAATATCAAAGTCGAAATGGAATTAATGAAAACAAAAAACCAGTCAATGTTTTGCATATCCAATTGCATAAATGTAAAACTAAAATCTAGAAATTTTTTAAAATTCAGAAGTCAAAAGATACACTTTATCAATCATCAACTTGTATAATAAACTAAATTACCGTTTCTCAAAATACTAAGTGCACAAGAAATAAGAGAAGAACTAACCCCACCCGCACAACAACCCGCAAAAAAAAAAAAAAAAAAAAAAAGAGAAATAGTAATCCTCTAAGTATATGAATTCCATCAACTGAAAAAAGTCACAATAGAAGGGGGGAAAATTACAGAGAGAAAAATAGCCAGGGACCAACCTTTTGCAATGTTACCTAGGTTTAAAAAGATAATCCCTCTCTTGGCCACTAGACTGGAGCAGTGACGGAAACGAGCACAACAACAGCTGGCAAGGGAGGCGGAGGGGTGCGATGAATTTACTTGATCGGAAGATTATCCCTCGTGGGCACATGATTATAGCAACAACGGAGGCAAAGCCGCAACCACGCGAGGGCGCAGGAGCAAGAACGATGGAGCAGCAACCGTCGGCAATGGAGCACCTAGGGTGGAGTTAACAGATGGTTTTGTGTGTTGGGGGCTTAATTTTCACCTTCGAAAAAAGAGGGGTAAATATATCTAGACAACAATAGTAAACTTCCAGTATATATAAGGTTTCCAAAGAAAAAAAAACTTCCAATATATAAAAACATGTATTAAAATTAAAATTAACAGTATATAAAAACCATCTATTTAAAAAATAAAAAATTAACATGCTTATTAACAACAATGATTAAACAACAGAAGCTTCAGTCGTTTTTTTAGCTAGAAAATATAAATTCGCTACAGCTAAATGACAACACTTCACCAGAATCGTTGACTTTTATCTAATTTTTTGCATAAAGACAAAGGTTGCTACTACAACAACAGCTATTCGCTAAAAACAAAGATCTTTTGAAAGAACCATTGTCGTCAGTATGTTGTCTTTGAGCATTTTTGTAGTAGTGTCTATAAAAGAATATACTATAGACGACCCAACTCTAGGCGGCATTGGAAAGTTGTAAGACACATTTCTTAAAGTCGAGTGGAAAACTCTGGTGTCTTGGGCACTACCTTCCACCCAGATAGAACAAAAGTAAAGCACATGTTAAAATCACATGCCGCCATAACGTTTTGAGACGGTTAACTGACAGGCTCTAATCCTAACCTTTAATTACCGCAAGTGTAAGGGTGTAGGTGTATATAGTGGAAGTCACTGTCGATCCACAGAGAATAAGTTTAGGTAGTTCAGTACCCTAATTATCTAGGATTATCCTAACTAGACACTGAAAATTTGGGAAGAGTTGTTTATAACTAAACTATATTGCATATATCTATTAAATGAATTAATTAAAAAGGAATTGATTTTCAATTAAAGAGAATGTATCCTAGGGCATTGATTTCAGGAATTACGCTAATGAATGATTAATCTCTAAATTATAAATCTTTAAACTAGTTTTAATATCTAATAGGCGGCACTTAATTAACTTAGTCATTCTCTCGAAGTGACTAAATCATAGATTTATTAGAACAATTACTCTCTTGAGTCAATTAATCATAACAACTCCTAAAAGCCTCTTAACCCTTGCCTACGTAGTCATAGACAACTACGTTATATGTCGTACGTCTATTAACAACTCCCTTCTCTCGAAGCGGAATTGTTAAACGATTAGACTAAGCCTAATTGATCAGATTATGCTTAATCATAAAATAAGAACAAACTTGTAGATAGATAATAAGAACTGGAGTTTATAACTTAAAAGATGAAATCAAACATCATTGTAAAATCCCTACTTTCTAACCCTAGGACACGAGTAATTTAGCTACTCATGCCTACTATCAATTCAAAATTAATAATTCGACGAACACATTGTTATGAAATAAAAAATAAACAAGAAATAGTAAAATCCGAATAGTCGGCTCTTCGATCTTCATCACGTCTTGCTCGTCGATCCTCTCTCTTAAGTCTTGTACTTGAAAGCGTGTAAAAGAATGATATTCTCCTCCAAAACTCGATCTTGGACCTCTTTTATTAATTTGGGGACAAATCTTGAGGGTTCCAGGCTTCAAATCCTACTTGGAGTAGGAAATCCTTAAAAAATCGAACTTCTGTTGCGGCCACGTGCAATATCCCTAACGGTTGCGACAGCCTTAACCCAAAACCAGCTTAAAAACACATCTTTTGTCGCGACCATGAGACATGTTTGTTGTGGTCGCTGGTAGTCGAATGCGCGTCGTTACACATTACTACCAAATTATTTATCCGAACTCTCAACTCTACTAAGTAGAGTGGCAAGTTGGGTCGAACCCACAGGGAACGGAGGAATAGTATTATTTTGAATAATCAAACAACTAGGAATTTCAAATAGAATTAGAAACAAACAAGCAAAAGCAATAAAGTTTGTGGGGGCAGTTTTGTGATTACCAACTAATCGACTACTAACAATTACCAAAACCAACAAATAAACTAGAAAGCAATTAATACTAAGATTCAAATAACAAGCGTTCAAAGGACAATTTAATTGATTTTTCGGTTTTTCAAATATATAAAAGGATCCACCCTTGATCTCGTTTCCCTTCGTTCTAAATGATTTACGCGTCTATTGTTGATGCCCAATTAATTGCAAT
This sequence comes from Ajuga chamaepitys, assembly GCA_958295605.1. Taxonomy (NCBI): domain Eukaryota; kingdom Viridiplantae; phylum Streptophyta; class Magnoliopsida; order Lamiales; family Lamiaceae; genus Ajuga; species Ajuga chamaepitys. The sequence continues at coordinate 31,617,120 of OY282499.1, read as the reverse complement.
TCAAGTATCTATCTCAAGACTATTAACAAGCTCTAATAGCCTTTTTGTCTCTTAATCCTAGCTAGCCAAAACAAGCTCTTCGACTAACCCTATTTAATTTAATCCAACCTTCGAACAAGCTCTCTCCGACTCGATAACCAAACGACAGAAGCACCAAGACAACGAGATAGATAAGACATAAAACTCACAAGCTCGTTTTTAGAGGTTAAACTTTTATACTATCACCAATGAATTAATCTTTGTTCGCTACACATAAATCGAAGGTCCTACAATTACGGATAGTGATCCTGATTTCGAGCAATACATTTATAAGCTTCCTAAAGGGTGATCAATCCTAAATTCAACTCATAAATATAAGTCAATAACAACAAATAGTATAAAACACTTGAATACACAATTAAAAGGTAACATCAATCGTAATAATCACATAAATAATGTCGACTTGAAGTTCCACATTCGATCAAGGGTAGATATTATGGTGTTACTCACCCATATTAACTATTACAAGTAGAAAATTGATTGAAATGCAAAGAAACATAATACTAAGATAAAAGAACCAAAAAATGGTGATTGGAGAAGATGATCTTCAATCCTCTTGCAAAATCCTTCTTCTTGGTGGAATGGAGGCTAGAAATAGATGACAAAATGGCCCAAGATAGGTTAAAATTCGAATGGGAGGTTATATATATAGGGGAGAAGTTGCTAGTTGGATTTTAAACCAAAAACACGTTCGCAGTTTAAAACAGGGGGTCAGATCTCGGCCGAGATACATGTTTGTCTCGGCCAAGATGAAGAAAATAGGGTTTCTTCCCGAAGGCTGGCCTCGGCCGAGGTATGTACTCGTCTTGGCCGAGGTGGTGAGAAGGGGATTTTCAGGGTTTTGGGTTTATGGATCACCTCGGCCGAGATCAGTGCTTGTCTCGGCCGAGGTCTTGAAATCTTGAAAACCTTAATTTTCCCCTGGAAGGTTGCCTCGGCCGAGATATGTGCTTGTCTCGGCCGAGGCCTTGAGCTCTAATTTTCTTCCCAATTCCCCTGGACGGATGTCTCGGCCGAGATTAGTGCTGTCTCGGCTGAGATCAGTGTTGTCTCGGCCGAGATGCTTCCTCAGCCTTGTCCTCTGTTTATTTCGTTCGATCTGTCAAATTTGCGATCTCTGATGCTTGTTTTTTATCTAATTGTACCTGTTGTGACATAGAAACAAACTGAACGCGTTAATCTGCTCAATAAGAAATAAATGCCCAAAATACACGTGAATATGCACACAATTATAACTAAAATGACACTTAAATCAACCTGAATGCGTGCACGATCATGTGTACCAAATCTCCCCAAACTTAAACTTTTGTTTGTCCCGAACAAATAAAGAAAAAGAACATGTTAGGGAAGATTTAAGTGGCAAATTGGTTTCAGAAGATTTTCTCAAAAGCTAGGCAATCATGGTAATAATGAGCATATGTGATAGACTAATTCGACTACTTTCAAGACTTGACATTCTCGACTTGAGATTAGGGATATACACGAGCCGAATCAAGCCGAACAGTCTAAGGCTTGAGTTCGGCTCGTTTAAGTTTTTATTGTGTTCGAGTTCGGCTCGTGTTCGTTCGAGCTTCTAAAATTTTGTTTGAGTTCGGTTCGTTTTGTAATTACTAGGTTCGCGAATAGTTCGAGCTCGGTTCGCCAAAAGCTCGATAACGTAATAAACGAACATAGTTTGAGCTCGAGTTCGTTAAGCGTGTAATTCTAAGCTCGCAAATAGTTTGAGCTCGGTTCGATTCCTATTGAATCCAATTTTATGCATTATTTAAAAAAAATTATATATTAAAAATATTAATGAATAGTTCGCGAGCCCAGTTCGCGAGCCCAGTTCGCGAGCTTGCGAACTAAACACCTATAGGCTCGAGCTGGACTCGAAAAAAAATTCGAGCTCGATATTAAGCTCGAGTTCGGTTTGTTTAGGCCAACGAACGGTTCCGAGCGAATATTTTTTCGAGCCAAGCCCCGAATAGTTCGCGAACAGTTTGGTTCGTGTACATCCCTACTTGAGATCCTCACCGGGTGAGTGTATCTCTCAACTCTCGAGTGTATCAAGTGGGTAGTGTATGCGCTCACATTGAAATGCATGAATTACCTACCAGAGGCTTGTCAATCATCTAAATTAGAACGTGTACTCGACATGTGTGACAAAGAATAAAAAAGGTCTTTACAAGGGTTGTAATGTTGGCTTGGGGTAAGGTGGGATAATTTTTTGGGCAAAAGTGACTATAAAACGGACTAAATCAGTTAGCTTCTCTCATCTACCCCTCAAACAATAATCACCCTACCCCACTCTCTCACTTCACAATCAAATCGATCCTAAGGTTCGATTTATTTACCTCCACCCAACCTACAACTCCCTTGTTCTCAATTCTCACTTGAAGTATGCTTTTTATGGCTTTTAAAACTTTGAGAATGTTGATCAAAGATCATTGTGCTCTTCACTAGCCTCTCCAAACCTAAACATTAGCAAGACATATACAAACAACTCTTTCTCTTGTTTTTCTGATTTTTAAACTTTTTTTTAAGAGGTAATAAATATTTACAAACATTGGAGAGGCAAATGTTCTCGACTCTTACCTATTTTGTGTAATTCTTCTTCACCCTTCAATGATTCCTCTATTCTACCCAATTTGATCCCCAATTTCCCAATCCGACTACCTTCCAACCACCTTCCTCATACTCAATTAGTCCATTTAGGCTCGAAGGCTAATGGAAAGAGATTTGGCTTGTAAAGTTGGTTATCAAACAAAAAGGCTAAAAGCTCAACGGACTAACTAGAGGAAAATTCTGTTAAATATATGGTGAAAAGGAAGCATTTTCAAGTTTTTGAAATATGCTTAAATCTCTGGAGAGGAGTCCCTTCTTCACAAAATTCTTGATATGTGGGCCCATATCCTTGAGATAACGGGTGCTGAGTTAATAGTTTTCTATCAATCCCAAGTGAAAATCGCGTAGGAAGCTCTGGCCAGGAACCGTCGGGAAGAGTTTCTCGCAGAAGTTTTTCATCCCCTATGCGAATCCCTGCTTTCACAGCTCCGCCTCTCTTCTATCATAGTGGCGGATTTGGTTAGATTGGGTTTTTTCAGTTTCGGCCAGCTTTTTCTTCAACTCGGCCACTCCTTCTGGAGGTTATCCTTCTCCATTCTCACTAAGTCTAACTGAGTGGTTGCTAGAATCATCTCATTATCCTTCATCTGGATGGTTGCCCTCAGTTCTGTCATATGTGTAGTGGGTTCCTCCATCTTCATCAAGTATCCAAAGTTGATAACAACCTAAAACGAGAAGAGCGAAATGTAGAGTTGCGAAACTAAACAAAAAGAAGCTAAAGACGCTGTTATGAAACTATACCTAGACCAGGTTCTTGGCGATGACTTCGCAAACCTTTTGCCCATCACCCCCCATAAGTATCTTCGCATCATCAATGGTGGGAAGCTCTTTCTAGAAGGTTCCAACCTCTTTCTTGTTCAGATCCAAAAGGGACTTGGGGAGGACCACTTGAAGATATCATTGGAGGCCTTCTTGATCTCCTTCTCCTTACCCTTACTCTCAGAGGAGGATTTGTTCCTTTTGGAGAAGGCATCATGTTGAGCTTCAGAACTTGAGGACCTTTTGGTGTGGTCCCCTATCTTCATCCTCTCTTAGTCAGCAGGAGACAGTTCAGTAGTTTTAGAAGTGTGAGCACATGTTGGAGTTAGCGGCGGAGGCTGGATCGAAGCCGGGGAATGCTCTGAACTACCTCCAATAGAGGGTGCCTCTCTCGTGTTAGAAAATGTCTCCCCTAGAATGGAGATATCATCATTGTCCTCGTCAATCAAATCGTGCTTCCAGTCCAACTCTGTGAAGGACGAGAGCACGAACTATTGAACAAAAAAAATAAAAAATAAAGCAAAACGACGAGATGATAATCGATATAGAAACCCAAAAGGAAGAGACTAAGTATGAAGTATGTACTGGCCCTAAGAGGGAGCTCAAGTCTGGCCTCCAGGGATTGGAAGTGGGAAAAGTATCTCCAGCCTCCTATATAGCTTGGTGATTTTAAAAATATTATTTTTATCCACCCAAATGTTAAGCTTCCTTATCACCAGGCGGTTTAGGGAAGATATTGAATCCTCGTCTAGAACTTCATATCGTGGGTTGTTGTAAAGCCAACGATCATGGGGAATACCAACCTCCGGACTTTGGGATAACCAAGAAACCTATTCATTCGCTTCTTTTCTATGATGGGGGACTTCCCCACGAATTAGGAAGGACCATTCTTCCGCGAACGCAAATAGAACATTCCATTCTTTTCTTGAGTTCGTGACAAATTTGGAAAAGTTCCATTATGGGCTCCCCTCTCTCCCCCCCTCCCCCCAATTTCCCTTCAGCATGATGTAGAAGGCTATACCAATTTACATGGTCAAAGGATTGATTTGGTTAATGTTGTAAGCATTGATAAAAGAAATAAAAAATCACATATAGAAAGACGCATCCCACATCTACGTACGCCTTCCAGAAGGCTAGGGTTTGAGGAATGAGATGGTAAGGCCTCCAATCCTCATCAGGATCTTCAACTACGAAGTCAGAGGTAGAAAACATTTATCTCTCTAAGTAATCCATGTGCTTAAAGGAAGAACTGCCACCTATTTCGTTCCACCTATATATCTCCCTAGTTGGAACCGCGTTCTTAACTCTACCCGTTCTAGAGGAGGATTCTGCATTAAGGTTAAAAACTAGGGTCTAACCAAGAAAGGAGAAAGGAGGCAAATAGGAAGAGCTCCCTGTAACAAGAGCCACTAAAGAAGGATCAAGGCCTAAGGGAGGACCACTGCTGAAAACCAGCGCCAGGGTATCCCTACCAGGAACGAGGGACGACCCAATTCTTTCGTCACTACCACCGAATTGTGACTCTTGATCTAGGGATCCACGCTGGCAAGAGGAGGAGGTTTCACCCCCTCTCCCTGAAGACCAATTGCTGGAAAGAGATAGAGAAGAAGATTGATCCATCAATAAAATTTGTGAAGATTTCTCGAAGAAAATTAACAAGGGGAATTATAAAATGTACCTAGAAAAACTCAAAGTAAAAGGATGAATCAAAGAATGAATAACGATCAAAAGAAAAAAACAACAATCGCCGACGGACTTGAGCGAGAGGGATCACCGAAAATTGCTGAAAGGAAATCTACGAGGAAGACAATCAACAGTTGATAAGAGTAAAAGTGGAAATATGTTCAAATGAACCCTATTTGTAAGAGAAAAAGATGGGGGAGGGGGGGGAGGGGGAACCAAAGCTCACGTCCCCAGAGATCAACATCTGTCCGAATCTCAGTTGAAGAAAACACTACCCTGCACGTGTACGACCAGAGATGGCTTGGGAATTTAAAAAAGAAAACGAGCAAGAATCGAGGCCAATGACTTAACAGTTGAAACAATGGCAAATGCCTCACTCCGAGATAACTTCGTACCTCGGAACTTGGAATATTAGGGGGAGGGGGGGGGACATGTAATCCCATAATGGGGCTACACCCCTTTCGATCCTAGAAGTTGATATCCCCAGTCCCTCAACGAGGCCTTAAACGATTACCATGCTGACACGTCTTGATCATTTATGTCTTCGCATGGGAGTAAAACACTACGGGGGCCTTAACAGTGCCCCGAAATACGATCCGAGCCTAATTTTCCTAGGACAAAATTAGACCTACTGAGTGAAGCGCGATGTGCACCGTAGGAGAAGATCATTGCCGCACGCCCCGTAAAAACTTAACGAGTCCATCTGGCACTTCTCTCATCGCGGAGAAGGTACTTATCCATGCTCAGCTTCGGGGTCACTGGGATGCCCCAAAGCATGACCTACTGGTACACGTGAAAATGCATGCATTTTAGGTCGCTTTAAGTGTCGTTTTAATTTTAATGCACATTTGATTGTGTATCTTGCATATTTGTATTATTGGGCCATTTAATGTGCTGAGCTCGTTTCAGGACAAAACAGGTGAATTAAGGCCGAAAAACGAGTATCGAAGAAGTCTAAAACGGAGAACGAGCCAAGGATGGAACAAGGGGAAGAGGTTCGAACGACTAGACGCGCCCGCGAATACAAGTCACGGCCGCAACCTATCAAAGAGAAAGGAAGGGTTCACGCCCGTGACTCGGATTCACGGCCGCGACCTATCAAAGAGAAAGGAAGGGTTCACGCCCGCGACTGTGTCCACGAACCAAATTACAACTTAAGCAAAATGAAGGATTCACGCCCGTGACTCAGAGTCACGCCCGTGACTGTGTCCGCGAACCAAGGGTTCGCGGCCGCGACTTTGGTTCACGGCCGCGACCCGATACCCTGTTTTCAATCCTGAAACACGTTTTTGCCCATTTTTTCAGCCCAACACTTTCTCCTCTATATATATAAGGTCATTTTCGAATTTGACCTACCCTAGAAAAACCTAGAACCCATCTCCCACACATAATCAGCCACTTTTCTTCATTGGAAGCAAAGGAATGGAAGGGGGTTGAAGATCTTGATCTTCAACCCTAACTTTTGGTGGTTCACGGCCGTGACTCAGAGTCACGCCCGCGACCGTGTCCACGAACCAAATTACAACTTAAGCAAAATGAAGGATTCACGCCCGTGACTCAGAGTCACACCCGCGACCGTGTCCGCGAACCAAATTACAACTTAAGCAAAATGAAGGGTTCGCGGCCGCGACTTTGGTTCACGGCCGCGACCCGATACCCTGTTTTAAATCCTGAAACATGTTTTTGCCCATTTTTTCAGCCCAACACTTTCTCCTCTATATATATAAGGTCATTTTCGAATTTGACCTAACCTAGAAAAACCTAGAACCCATCCCCCATACATAATCAGCCACTTTTCTCTATTGGAAGCAAAGGAATGGAAGGGGGTTGAAGATCTTGATCTTCAACCCTAACTTTTGGTTCTTTCTATCCTATTTTCATGTTTTCTTTAATTTTCTATTATTTTATCTTTGTATTAGGTAAAATGGGTGACTAGCACCCTTTTGTTCACCCTTGATTATTGTAGAACCTTGAGCTTAAGACGTTTATGTGATTATTACGGTTAATGTTACCGAAAATATTGTGTATTCAAGTGTTTTGTGTTATTTGCTCTTATTGACTCACATTTCTGAATTAATTATTGGATTGATCACCCTTTAAGGGATTTGTGAATGTGTTGCTAGAATAGGAAATTACTATCCGTAATTGTAGGATTTCCGATTCCCGTGTAGCAAACAATAGATTTATTTATTGGTGATAACACAAAGTTCAACCACTAAAACCGAGCTTGCGAGTTTTATGTTGAATTTATCTCGTTGTCCTAGTGTTTAATGCATTTGGTGATTGAATCTAAGAGAGCTTGTTCGAGGATTCGGTTAAACTGAATAGGGTTAGTCGAAGAGCTTATTTTGATTAACTAAGATTAAGGGACAACAAGGCTATTAGAGCTTGTTAATAGCCTTGAGATAAGGGCTAGAATCACAATTGAATAGGGCATTAACAATAGTTGCATCAATGGTCTAAGACCAAGGTGAAACATGATCGAGGGTGGCTCGTTTTGTTATTTAAAAACCAAAAACCTAAAAAAATCTCTTTATTTGTCTTTGTTTATTTAAGTGTTAGTTAGTATTTCATTAAAATTTCCCCCACTTATTTATTGTTTTCTAGCTTATTTACTTTGTATTTCTTGATCATAATAGCTTAATACATATAAGTAAAATTGTTCGACCGTTCCTCGTGGGATCGACCCTTACTTGCCACTCTACTAGTTAGAGTAGTAGGATATATAAGGTTAAGTGTATTCTTTGTATACATTAATTTGGTAGTGAGAAACGACGTATGATGTATCTTAACACCCATTGAGCTTACCCAATCAAATATCAAGGAGAGCATGTGGGAACTTTGCGATGGATTACGCCAAACAAAAGTACCTTGAATCATCTGGTACACTGACATCCGTTATTTTCTGGTTAAAAGTGTAGGGGATCACTGATATGTCCTTATAAAAGTGTAAGACTACTATGCTGACTAGGATTATGGCTTATTTGACATTTGTGGAAAGACTATTCTGCCCTCTATATCCTAATGAGTAAGTACGTAAACCTTTCATTTTCTTCAGTTGCAAGGTAACACTCATATTTTTCTATTATTCCATTGAAATCACTCTTGCTAAAACATAGACCACCTATTACTGTCTTGAGCGTCGAAGGCTCTTCATCGAAGACAATCTCTAGTGTTGGTTCTTGCAGGTCTGCGCTTGGAATCGGATTTCTACTCAAGAAAGCTAATGATTCATCCCGATATTATTTTCGCTATTATTTCGTAACATTCTAATAGTGCCCGAACTAAATTTATTTTGGCACTACAGAACTGTACATACATCAGTTACGATTCTAGCTTGAAATCGAAATCGAATCAACAGTCTGTAACTATTGACCGCCCGATTCGAATCGGCACCCGTTTTCGATTCCCGATTCACATGAACACCTCTACTCTCACGGTCTTGAACAAATATAACTTATAAGGGAGAAAATTTTATCTAGCACTATCCCTAAGAAATATATAGAAAATAATAGTATTTTCAATTAATCTAAAAAATAGCATAATTCTACTGTTTCTCTCACGCTTCTTTTACCCTCCCACTCTTCATTTGTCAGACTTCCTCCCTATTCTCTCTCCAATCCCTTTCTCTCTCTTTCTCTGCAAATTAATGGAGGAACTCAAATCCATTTCTCTCTCTCCCTCTGCAAATCCATTTCTATATCTCTCTCTCTCTGTGCAAATTAATGGAGGAACTAAAAAAATCTCTCGTTTCCTTCTCTATCTACAACTGTAAACTCAGAGCTTCCTTGATGGTAGTTTTTCGAAATATGGAGAAATCAGTTGGTGGCCGAGGGAGACGGATCTGCCTAGACGGCGGAGGCGGCGCCGACATTGTCCAAGCGGCGACGGATCTGTACACAGGCTCGATTGCAGTCTTAAAGTGACGGAATAGAGTGCGGTGGGGTTTCTGACATGAAAAATCATCTCCGTCGCTGCTGCAAGTCTACAACTTCGATGGCTCAATGGAGAAGAAGAAGAAGTAATTTTATGTATTTTAGTAGGCACGAGTAATTTTTAACATGGCACGCTGTATATTTTTTGATGGCATGAGCACACAAAAAAGTTTTATTCGTGCCCCCTAATATTGTTGCAATTGTTTATTCTTACGTCGTGCCAAGGTAATGTATTTTAGTAGGCTTGAGTAATATTTATCATGGCACGATGTATATTTTATGGTGACACGAGTACACAAAAAAGTTTTACTCGTGCCAAGGTACATCATGGCCCGAGATATTTTTTATGACATGAATTGTATTAATCATGACACGATTTCATAATATCATTTATACGCGTGCCAACTAATATCTAATAATATAATATTCATACATCGTGCCAATCGTGCCATGTTGAAAATTAAAACATAAAAGCTTAACAATGACAATGACATCTCTATAAATGGAAGAGAGAAGATAGAGAGAAGTGAAAATGATGTCCGCAGAAAAAAGGAGGCAAGAGAAAAGGAAAAAGGTAAAAGCAATTAAAGAGGAGAGAGAAAAAAGTGATGGACAAAATGGGAACATTTTGCAGATGGAGAGGGGAGGGAGGAGGTGAGAATGAGATGTGCATAAAAAAAAAATACTAAATTTAATATATTTTTATAAAGTTATACGCTTAGTACATAAAGAGACACATTTAGAGGATACTTGGATTGGTATGGTGCCATCCGGATTAGGGATGGCCCGTCCGCAACGTATTTCACTTTACACCGGATGCACCATCCCTCCACATCCACACCCTATTACCTACATCTCCTTTTACAATTTCCAACACACCTTTTACAATTTCCAATACACCTTTTACAATTTCCAATGCACATCCTACCTGATAGGGATAACGGGATCAGCTCGGGTCGGGTTAATGCCTGAGCCCACCGACCGGCCCAACACGCGTAGGCCCAGCAGGGTCAATTAGGGTTTTGATTTGATAGTATAAATAGGAGGAAAGAACTCTGATTAAGGGTTCGAATTCCGTATTCTAAATTACTCCGTGTAAACTCAACATTCTAGTAAAAGAAACACTCCGGCGATTGCCGTTTTCTGCCCGTGGACGTAGATCTCCGGATCGAACCACGTAATTCTTGTGTGTTTTTACATTATGTTTGCATAGATTATTGTTATAGTGCTTCGTTACCGGATTAGGCTTTATCAAATGGCGCCGTCTGTGGGAACGACAAGGCAGCCGCCAGGCCGCCCTCCGCCGTCTCGGCATCATAACCGCCGCCGCCAGGCCGTCCTCCGCCGTCTCGGCATCCTAACCGCCGCCGCCAGGCCGCCCTCCGCCGTCTCGGCATCATCATCACCGCCATGTAAGTTTTTGGTTCAAACAACAACACGGCTGTGTCACACAAACGACACGGCCGCGTCAATAAGTTTCTCAAAACGAGAAACCACACTGGATTGCAACACGGCCGTGTCACACAAACGACACGGCCGTGTCAAAATCGTGCTTAGGAACCAATTTTTGGTTCAACAGCAACACGGCCGTGTCACACAAACGACACGGCCGCGTCAATAAGTTTCTCAAAACGAGAAACCACACTGGATTGCAACACGGCCGTGTCACACAAACGACACGGCCGTGTCCAAATCGGGCTTAGGAACCAATTTTTGGTTCAAACAACAACACGGCCGTGTCACGCAGACGACACGGCCGTGTCAAAATCATGCTTAGGAACCAATTTTTGGTTCAACAGAAACGCGGCCGTGTCAGCCTTAGAACACGGCCGTGTCATAATCATTTCCCATACGCCAATTCGCGTCTCGTCTCCGGACAATTAAACCTCTGTCTCCGGACAATTAAATCTCTCCCCCGATCCGTCCGGGGAGATTCGCGTCTCGTCTCCGGACAATTAAACCTTCGTCTCCGGACAATTAAACCTCTGTCTCCGGACAATTAAATCTCTCCCCCGATCCGTACGGGGAGATTCGCGTCTCGTCTCCGGACAATTAAATTTCTTCCCCGATCCGTCCGGGGAGATTCGCGCCTCGGACAATTAAACCTTCGTCTCCGGACAATTAAATCTCTCCCCCGATCCGTCCGGGGAGATTCGCGTCTCGTCTCCGGACAATTAAACCCTCGCCTCCGGACAATTAAACCTTCGTCTCCGGACAATTAAACCTCCGTCTTCGGACAAGCAAATCTCTCCTCCGATCCGTCCGGGGAGATTCGCGTCTCGTCTCCGGACAATTAAACCTCCGTCTCCGGACAATTAAATCTCTCCCCTGATCCGTCCGGGGAGATTTTAATTGGCACCGTCCACATAGTGTTCCCGAACACCTATTAACCCGATCCGTCCGGGGAGATTTTTCTTTACAATTATCTACGGCCTCCGAGCCAGTGTTCGGCGCTCCGGCGTTGAGATCTATTCCCGGACCTCCTCCGGGTCCTACGGGATTCTGTTATTCCTCGGCCTTGAGCTCCGGCTCTCTCCCCTCCGCGGGCCCTCGAATGTCACGAACTTCGGCCACTCCGGCAGATGTGTTAAAGCTGTGTAGAAAGCCTCCTACACACCGGTCTCCGCCGCCACTTCCCGCTCCTTGGCCCAACGATGGGTCTCGCACTGGATGGCATCTTCCCCCGGGGAGACACCTCAGCTCCACCCCGGTTACAACCGAATCACCCCGGTGTACCCTCCACCTCGGTTAAACTACTACACTCCGGTGTCCTCTCCGTTTTGGCCAGAATAATCACCCCGGTGTACCCTCCACCTCGGATAAACTACTACACTCCGGTGTCCTCTCCGTTTTGGCCAGAATAATCACCCCGGTGTACCCTCCACCTCGGCCACGTTGTCACGTCGCGTTCTTCGCTTTTGAGAAGTTCGGTGTCTCACTACATGCCCCGTGCACCTCGACCTAGCTCGGCGCTGCGTCCGCCAATCACTCCGCAGAGTCCCAGCGACGCGGCTAAACTCGGTCCTCCGTAAACACTTCGGCCCGCCAGCGACCTCGGTCCTTCTTCCACCCCGGTGACAACCGAAGCTCCTACCTCGCTCCGGCTGGGGGGGGGGGGGCATCTGATAGGGATAACGGGATCAGCTCGGGTCGGGTTAATGCCTGAGCCCACCGACCGGCCCAACACGCGTAGGCCCAGCAGGGTCAATTAGGGTTTTGATTTGATAGTATAAATAGGAGGAAAGAACTCTGATTAAGGGTTCGAATTCCGTATTCTAAATTACTCCGTGTAAACTCAACATTCTAGTAAAAGAAACACTCCGGCGATTGCCGTTTTCTGCCCGTGGACGTAGATCTCCGGATCGAACCACGTAATTCGTGTGTGTTTTTACATTATGTTTGCATAGATTATTGTTATAGTGCTTCGTTACCGGATTGCGCTTTATCAATTGTGCTTTACTGGATTGCGCTTTATCAATTGCGCTTCGTCTCCGGACAATTAAATCTCTCCCCCGATCTGTCCGGGGAGATTCGCGTCTCCGGACAATTAAACCTCTGTCTCCGGACAATTAAATCTCTCCCCCGATCCGTCCGGGGAGATTCGCGTCTCGTCTCCGGACAATTAAACCTTCGTCTCCGGACAATTAAACCTTCGTCTCCGGACAATCAAATCTCTCCCCCGATCCGTCCGGGGAGATTCTCGCCTCCGGACAATTAAACCTTCGTCTCCGGACAATTAAACCTCCGTCTTCGGACAAGCAAATCTCTCCTCCGATCCGTCCGGGGAGATTCGCGTCTCGTCTCCGGACAATTAAACCTCCGTCTTCGGACAATTAAATCTCTCCCCTGATCCGTCCGGGGAGATTTTAATTGGCACCGTCCATATAATGTTCCCGAACACCTATTAACCCGATCCGTCCGGGGAGATTTTTCTTTACAATTATCTACGGCCTCCGAGCCAGTGTTCGGCGCTCCGGTCCTTCCTCCACCCCGGTGACTACCGAAGCTCCTGCCTCGCTCCGGCTGGGGGGGCATCTGATAGGGATAACGGGATCAGCTCGGGTCGGGTTAATGCTTGAGCCCACCGACCGGCCCAACACGCGTAGGCCCAGCAGGGTCAATTAGGGTTTTGATTTGATAGTATAAATAGGAGGAAAGAACTCTGATTAAGGGTTCGAATTCCGTATTCTAAATTACTCCGTGTAAACTCAACATTCTAGTAAAAGAAACACTCCGGCGATTGCCGTTTTCTGCCCGTGGACGTAGATCTCCGGATCGAACCACGTAATTCTTGTGTGTTTTTACATTATGTTTGCATAGATTATTGTTATAGTGCTTCGTTACCGGATTAGGCTTTATCACTACCCTACTATACCCTTAAACTAAAATATCTTTTTGGATGTTCCATCCGTGGATGTTCCCCATCGAACGTGACACATGCCACTACATCCCAAACCAAGTATCCCTTAGGAGTTTTCACTAACATCAAAGCAACTGTGAAAATTAAATGAAGTGGACCAATTTTAGACGAAAAAATCTTTTCATTCTCTATGTTCTTTTTTATGAGAGGATCCTGCTGTTGTGGGTTGATTGATAGATCTCACATGTCCCTACCCCTTAACGACGTGACACCTTCCTTGAGCCCCACATGACTAGCGCGTCATGTCACGCCCAATAAAGAGCGTAAATATCAACCTTGTCCACCCCAACAAAAATCCTCAGAAATTTAAAAAATTGAAGTACCCACTCTAAACCCCACCTCCTGTATAAAATCTCCATATTTCATTCAACTCCACCTCTCAAGTCTAACCTCTCAACACAACACATTTCTGTTTTCATCTCTGCTCTAGAACGTGTACAACTCCAAAATGCGTGAGATCCTGCACATTCAAGGTGGCCAATGTGGCAACCAGATTGGAGCGAAGTTCTGGGAGGTGGTTTGCGCGGAGCACGGGATAGATTCCACCGGAAGGTACAGCGGCGACAATGATCTTCAGCTCGAGCGCGTCAATGTCTACTACAACGAGGCCAGCTGCGGGAGATTTGTCCCACGCGCTGTCCTCATGGATTTGGAGCCCGGTACGATGGACAGTGTTAGATCTGGACCGTACGGGCAGATTTTCCGGCCAGACAACTTCGTCTTCGGGCAGTCTGGAGCGGGAAACAATTGGGCGAAGGGACACTATACTGAGGGCGCAGAGTTAATTGACTCCGTGCTCGATGTTGTGAGGAAAGAGGCGGAGAACTGTGATTGCTTGCAAGGTATTTAATCTGTTTTACTTCGGTTATGCTTTCTGTGAATGTCTACCCGTCAGATCTCGAGATTTCAGTACATTTTCTCTGGTGTTTGTAGTGTTAATCTGAAATAGATTAAACGTTTATGCAGTTAGCTAGTTTAGCTGTTATTCACATTATATATTTGTGGATCTGACTATTTGGGCGCTTTTAATGTTGTTTTTTTTTGGGATTTCCCTATAAACAATGTATAACTTCTCCGTGATATGATTTGAATGTTTAGCCAATCGTTACTTTGAGATTATAGTCTTTTGGGTTAATATCATAGCGTCCATTCAAGTTTAGTTTATGTCTGAATAAGCTTAATCAAAATGCCTGCACATTTAGTTATCACTTTTAGTGGTGCTGTTGTTTGGGTTCTGTAGCTAGGATAATGGTCGATTAATTTCACTTATACGCTGTGAATATGATTATGATGCTTTGATATTGATCTTCTGTACTTTGAGAGTTTAAAATCTACATTTGGTAGATAGTACCGTGAAATACTGTTATTCCCGTGTTGTCTTAATACACTGAATAACACCAGTTGGACAACTATTTGAAATCAACTTTGTAATTTTCTTGTGATTAGTTTTACACTGACATTAAAATACAACTTCCCTGTTCCCACAATCTGGTAAATTGTGAAGTTTAAAGTTCTTAACATGGATTGTTGTATACTTTCATCTCAATTTTCTTTAGATTGCCATGAAAGACAATGCCGGTGTATTCAGAACACTGTTTTCACATCTAACAAGTCTATTTATGTTTCAGGATTTCAGGTCTGTCATTCATTGGGAGGTGGAACCGGATCGGGAATGGGAACTCTTCTAATTTCTAAAATCAGGGAAGAGTATCCAGACCGCATGATGCTTACTTTCTCTGTCTTCCCATCCCCTAAGGTGTCGGACACTGTAGTTGAGCCCTATAATGCAACTCTCTCAGTACACCAGCTTGTTGAGAATGCTGATGAGTGTATGGTGCTGGACAATGAAGCACTTTACGACATTTGTTTCAGAACCCTTAAGCTTACCACCCCAAGCTGTAAGTTGCTGCTTTTTTATATTTTGATTTTGAACATTTGAGTACTGTTGCTGGAGCTAATTCATTGTTATGCATGTAGTTGGTAAATCTCAAAATTTTATGGTTTTTTTAAGGGTTAATTTCAAAATGCAACCTGTACTATGCGCGATTTTATACTTTGCAACCTAAACTAAATATTTTTTCCGATCACAACCTGTATTGTACGTTTTTTTTCACTTTGCAACCTCCGACTATATATTCCGGCATGTATAAGCCATGTGCCTAGCACATGCCAAAAGAGCCAATAAGATTGTGACACGTGTCAATCTTATTTAAAAATTTAAAAATAACTTATTAAAAATATAAAAAATGATTAAAATGCCTAAATAAATTTTATATAAAAATTTCAGAAACATTAAAAAATCAGAAAATAAAAATAAATTTCTTAAAAAAAAGAATTTTAAATTTTTTAAAATTCATTTCGAATTTAGAATATTAAAAATTTATATCTAAAATTATTTTAAAAATCCTAAATTCATATAAAATTAAAAAAAATCTTGAAATTATTTTTAAAATTCTAAAATACATTTGAAATCCAGAATATATAGAAGAAATATAGTTTCAAGAAATTGAATTTATATTTTAAAAATAAAAATAAAATTACAGAAAAATAGTAAAAAAATAGAAGATAATTTGAAAATATTATATAAAAAGTTTCAGAAAACTAGAAAAAAGAAGAAATTTTTGAAATTTCTTATTTCAGAAAAAAATAAAAAAGGACTGATTTCTTATTTGATTTTTAAAATTAAAATCAGTTTTTTTTTTTTTTTTTTTTTTTTTTTTTTTTTTTCTAAAATAAGAAATTTCAAAAATTTCTTCTTTTTTCTAGTTTTCTGAAACTTTTTTATATAATATTTTCAAATTATCTTCTATTTTTTTACTATTTTTCTGTAATTTTATTTTTATTTTTAAAATATAAATTCAATTTCCTTTCTTTTTTAATTTCCTGAAAATATATTTCTTCTATATATTCTGGATTTCAAATGCATTTTAAAATTTTAAATATAATTTTTAGGATTTTTTTTTAATTTTATATGAATTTTAGGATTTTTAAAATAATTTTAGATTTTATATGAATTTTAGGATTTTTAAAATAATTTTAGATTTTAATATTCTAAATTCTAAATGAATTTAAAAAAAATTAAAATTTCTTTTTTTTTTAAATTTATTTTTATTTTCTGATTTTTTAATATTTCTGAAATTTTTATATAAAATTTATTTCGGTATTTTAATCATTTTTCTATTTTTAATAAGTTATTTTTAAATTTTTAAATAAGATTGAGACGTGTCATAATCTTATTGGCTCTTTTGGCATGTGCTGGGCACATGACTTATACATGCCGGAATATATAGCCGGAGGTTGCAAAGTGAAAAAAAACGTACAATACAGGTTGTGATCGGAAATAATATTTAGTTTAGGTTGCAAAGTATAAAATCGCGCATAGTACAGGTTGCATTTTGAAATTAACCCTTTTTTTAATGATCATATTTTTGTAACCTATACTAATGTGTTAATAATCTGTGGCTGTTTTAGCTTGACGTCCAACTTTCTGGTGATATTTTATTCTTTACTTCTTACTTTAGCATGGCGATGGATTTGGCATACACGAAAGTTGGTTCCTTCACACACATTTAATATATTAGGTTTAATCTTAAGTGAGGTCATGAATGGTAAACCTCTAAGGGGGATACGTGTAACGACAAGTATCTCGGTATGATACTTCATTTGCGGTCTTGCTGCTGCCATTTGTGGATTATTTTGTCATCAAACATTCAATTATGTTCTCTTGAGCTTATTTTATTTTATTTTACTTTTACAATTTTATTTTACTGAACTTGGTGAAACCAAACTTTTCTGTCACCAGTTGGAGATCTCAACCATCTGATCTCAGCCACCATGAGTGGTGTGACTTGCTGCTTACGGTTCCCTGGCCAACTCAATTCGGATCTGCGCAAGCTTGCTGTCAATCTAATCCCATTCCCACGACTCCATTTCTTCATGGTCGGTTTTGCTCCTCTCACATCTCGTGGGTCTCAGCAATACCGAGCCCTCACTGTCCCAGAACTTACCCAGCAAATGTGGGACTCAAAGAACATGATGTGCGCCGCTGATCCCCGGCATGGCCGTTACCTGACCGCCTCAGCCATGTTCCGTGGCAAGATGAGCACCAAGGAAGTGGACGAGCAGATGATCAATGTTCAAAATAAAAACTCGTCTTACTTTGTCGAATGGATCCCAAATAACGTCAAGTCTACGGTGTGTGATATTCCACCGACTGGCCTGAAGATGGCTTCAACGTTTATTGGCAACTCCACTTCGATCCAGGAGATGTTCCGGAGGGTGAGTGAGCAATTTACGGCAATGTTCCGGAGAAAGGCTTTCTTGCATTGGTACACGGGAGAAGGCATGGATGAGATGGAATTCACTGAGGCCGAAAGCAACATGAATGATTTGGTTTCTGAGTACCAACAGTATCAAGATGCAACGGCGGATGAAGAAGGGTATGATTATGAAGATGAAGAGGACCTTCAGGAGGAGGAAGCTTAAAATGTCTCGTGTGGTTTGATTGGATTATTAGCTAGTGTTACTGCTCCATCTCTGGGTTCTGTGCTTGGCGTGTTTCACATTGTTCTGTTTCTTTATTTCATTTTTTGCTATCTAATACTAGTGTCTTGACTGTTTAGGTCTGTGTGTATGTATCTTCTTGTTAGTTTTGGCTGTGATTTGTTGTGTTTGATAAGTGCTTGATGAACTAGAGTATATGTCGGAAATCTCGTTTACACTTTTCTAAAGCCAATCTCTTGTTTGGCCGAAAATTTTGAATTTTTATTTTACTTGTCTTTAAAGTGTTAAGGAAACTACATGCCCTCTCCATGGCTAGAATAGGGAAGGACAAGATTAGGATGAATGGACTTAAAGGGCAACTAGCCCTCTTATGGGCAGGCATTCTTCTGCGAAGCAAAAGAGCCGCTTCCCGAGCAGGCATATAAAAACGAGTGCTATCGCGGCTACACTTCGGCAATGATGAAAAAATCGCGACCAAATGGGTTGTTCCAACACGAAAAACGTCTGAAACCACTTTTTGTTATATTGGCGAGTTTAATTTAGAATTTCGTCCAACCTTGAAGTCAAACCTGACACCTCTTAAACCTCTTAAATGAGGCTCCAAACTTTAACCACCAGACCAAGTTAACATGTTATTATATCTGCATAACATTTATATAGCCTATTTAGTAAAATTCTACTTACAATAATATATACCATATATTATGAAAATGAAAATTAGTTATCAAAATGAAAATTAGAAATAATTGGGCATTTTTGGTGTATAATTAGTTATCAAAATAAAAATTAAAATAATTGGTCCATAATTAGTTATCAAAATGAAAACTAGAAATATAAAAACTAAGTATAAAATAATAATTGGACATTTTTTTAAATCTTTTGTTTTGTTTATAATTTTAAAATGAATTTATGTTTAAAGTTGGTTATAATATTTTAAAAATATTTTGTTAAACTTTCGAATTTTTAATATATTATTTTCGTACTAGTAATTAGTAATGTTGTATGAAAAAACGTCAAAAAGTGTTTTATATTGCCACGCATTGTTTATATTATTTTATATTTATAAATTAGTTGTAAATAAATCTATTTCTATCAAATTTAAGATGCGTATATGTATTTGGGTTTGTTATAATAATTGTAAAAATCTCATGTTAATTTTCAGATTTTTAATATATTTTTTAATATTTTTCAGAAAATTACACTGATATTTCAATATTAATCGAGATCTCACCGAAATCTTCGTAAATTAAAACACCGATATCTCCGTAAAACCCATATTTTCGTCCTTGAATACATCCAACAAAATAATACTCCTCCATCATATATATATAGGTTTATTAGTTTTTCCCAGGGATTAGAAAAGGTGAAAAAGATAGATACATAATTAATTTCTTTAAATATGCATATTTAATGAATATTACATTATTCAATATATTACTTAATGTCATATAAAAAGGGGTATATTTGTAAAAACATACTAACTAATTGCTACTATATACAGATATTATATTATATATTTGAGACTCAAAAATAGTTTATATATTTAGGACAGATGAAGTATTTTACAGAGCTTCATACAAAATAGTAGGCAGCTTTCCGCTGCACATTCTTATTTTTGATATTCTGCTTTTCATAAAATATTCTATTTTCCACAAGCATTATGGGGTGTGTTTGATTGGGGTTCAGTTAGTATGGAATTATTAATTGAAGTAAATTGCTCGTGGTAAGTAGTTGGGTTAGAAAAAAAAAAAGAAAAAATTATTTGGGGTGATTGCAGAAGTGGTTATATTTTGGAATATAATATTTAATCGTAAAAGATGATGTAACGTGTATATGAGGTTGTTAATTGGTGATTTTAATGACTAAAGTAGTATTGAAAATTGTGATTGAACGATGATGTGTATCTGTGTGTTTCTTTAAGGTTGGACAGTGCTGAGTTCCTATTCGCTGAGGTAAATATGGTTGAAGAAGTAAGTTGATGACGAAAAGGGGTTGTTTGGTGTTGCTTGTGGTAGATTAAGTTGGGGTATTTTTATACTATTATATTGAAAAATTGGATGGGATGTGAGTAAGAAGTTAATTAGAGAATAATTGATTATTAATTAAAGTATGAATTGAGAATTATGTTTCAATGATGATTTTTATTATTTTTAGTGGATGATGATGCTCAATGGGTTTGAGAAGTTTACATAAAACCAAACACCCTTATGTTGGGTCCATCCTCAATAGGTTGGCCCAAAAGCAAACAAAAAACACCCTATGATTACTAGGGAGAGAGAAGAAATTAGTTGAAAAAGTTCAGGACAATGAGTTATAAGCAAAATCCAAGGACTAAAATCTAAAAACAGTTTAACTACATACAAGAAATATGCTAATATAAGAAGAATATAATTAAAAAATCATTATTGATAAATAAATCTAAAAACAATTTAGGCACTTCTTGGGCGTCTTGAATATTCTATTGATAGGATATTACTATTAGTGAAGATTCAATTTTACTCTGGTTACTGCTTACTTACCTTCTCTTTTAAAGAAAAATTATAAAGTTTATTATCATTATAATTCATTGTCATGCATCTATTCGATTGGAGCCTCACAAAGCATCATTTTTGTCCTAGAAAGTAGTAATGTATTATGAAAAGAGTTCAAAATGTGTCTCTTGTGGTCGTACAATGTTCGTATTGTTTATTATTTATCAAGTTATTGTAAATATGTGCATTTGACTCAAATTTTAGCTTAAATATTTGTATTTAAGTTAGTTTATACTTTTTTCGTCTCAGTCTAACTTGCCTACTTTGACCGAACACGGAGGTTAAGAAAAAATAGATTTTGTGGAATTTTTGACTTTTTTAAAGGTGGAGATTCAAAGTGGACATTTTGATGATGGAGATTGTGAGAAAAATTTATCATTTATGGGCTGACAAGTTAAGTTGGGACAAATAAAAAAGGAAAGTAGACAAGTTAGAGCGGGACGGAGGTAGTAACAATTTTTAAAATATTGTGATAAATTATCTATTTTAATACATTTTTCCGCATTTTTCTAAAAATTACACTAATATTTCTATCGATATCGAAATTCTTCTAAAATTGAAATATCAATATTTTCGTAAAAACGAATATTTTCGTCCTTGACAAACAATAAAGTGGTACACTCCAGCTGAGTTGTGTCTAAACCCAATAAAAACACACCCTAAATACCGTAATCTAAAGCCTGGAGGTCTTCTTTAACACATCATCAATTATTAACCCGTAACAATTACTCCCTCCGTCCCGGCTGAGTTTGCACGCTTGAGTCGGCATGTATATTAAAAAAAATTAGTTTTAACTTTTTTGTTGACTTTTTCAAAAGGTGGAGATTGAAAGTGGAGATTTTAAGGGTGGAGATTATGAGAAAACTTTTCTTTTTAAGAGTGTGCAAACTTAGATGAGACGACCCGTAAAGAAAAATGTGCAAATTCAGCCGGGACGGAGGGAGTAATACACCTAACAATTAACACACTTCTCAAAAAATGTACTCCCTCCGTTCTAGCTAAACTTGCACACTTTCCATTTTCGTCCGTCCCAATTAAACTTGCACACCCCTTAAAAAGGAAAGTTATAATACAATCTACACCCTCAAAATCTCTACCCTCAATCTCCACCCTTAATTCACCTTTGAAAAGTCAACAAAATTCCAAAAAACAACTTTTCTTAATACTTGTGCCAATCCTTCCAGTGCAAAAATAGTTGGGACGGAGGTAGTAATATCTTTCTAGCACAGGCACACTACACTTGGAGAATGGTGTTCCCTTTGACTCATTTTATAGATTTCTTTTTCTTTAAAAATTAAATTATTATAGCAAAATATTTCTATTTCTTCAATAATATCCTTTGGTAACTCATACAAATCTGAAATTTAGGATAATAAAGATGAGATCTCTCTTGTACATCGGTTGCATGGATCTTAGATCCGTGCAATCCGAGTCATGGACAATTTCTTATGAAAAGGTATTAGTGTTTATGGGTAAAAGTATCATTCTAAAAATATATTAATGATTAGGCTTAAATGTATGCGTTTGTTTATAACTGTAGATGGTTGGGGTACTGTAAGTCGTGAGAAATAAAGTGGAATTAGTAGGTTGGGGTAAATAAATTAGTATTTGTTTATGTTAATTGGAGATTGGGTTGGAGGGTGATTATAATATAAAGGATGATAAAGTTAATTTGATGTGTATAAGAGTTAATTAATGAATGATTATTGATTAAAGTGTGTTTTGAGAATTCTGTTTGTTTGATTATTAATTAAAATGTGTATTAGGAATTGTGTTTGATTTTTTTTTTTAAAAATGAATATAGTAATCATAAATTGATTCTTCCATTTCTTTGTCCTACAAAGGGAATATATAATAGCAATAGATTTTATAGGAATATATTTGACCACTAGTAGTGTCCCGTGCGATGCACGATTTATAAAGTAAATGAGTAAATAATAAGAATTTTGTATGTTTATATAATTTTAATATAATAAAATAGTGAAAAGGATAGAATGTAGCACCTCTCCCTAAGTATGTATAGCTTTTGATTGTTTCCTAATAATGTATAGAATGTAACACTTTTGCAATTGTAGCAACAAGTCTCGCGAAATTCACGCGCTTCAGCACCCCGTCCACACGCAGCAACCCCCCCAACCCCACCCTCTCCTTTTCACCCTAACCTGTCTACTGACGCAGACATCACTTTTGTCAGGATCACGTCTACCTCGCCTGCCAACACTTACTTTTGCAGGTCTCTCTACCTCATTTATTTACCGAAGACATGTATTTTGAAATTTCAAATATGAGAAAGCTTTCTATTGGTAGACTAATTTGTTATTTCTCCCGCCCAGTATAAATGTGTAACATATTTCGATCATGAACAGTATGTTCTACATGTGATTTACTAAGATGACATAGAAACCACTTTTCACTTAACAGAAAGTCGTATTTATGTGGCTAGTTGCCACGAATACGAATTAATGATGGCATGAAGGGTTGTACAGTGCACCTGAGTAGAAAGAGCTAATACTGCACGAAATTTTTAATGGCATGAAGTTTTAGGTTTTTCGAATAGTTGGATTTCTCGGAGTATGAAATCTTATTCTTATTTGGCATGAAGTTTAAAATAAGATTCGTTGTTGGCGCGAAAGTTTTACTTTAGGTATTGCATACATAACACGATAATAAGAAAGCACAGTTTTCGAACGCAAAATGATTAGTTGATTTGGTGAAAACCTCCGTTCCCGACGATTACATAACTAATGGTTCAGAATCGGTTACTGACGGTCGAAACAACCTGTAAATTTCAATCGAAAATGAAGACGTAAACTAAGCTATCCGCCAATGCCTGTAGGGATCTTCGTTGATCAAAAGTTATCACTGACGGTCTAAATCAAAAGTTGAATTACTTAATTATACACTTGTTATGCTAACCTCAATCACGAGTATCGCCACTACCAGTTAACTCGAGGCACTGCAAAATAAGACACGTGATGTTGCTTGAATTCTGAAATGCCTAAATCAGAATTACCGTGAATGGGGATCACGAGCTCCGATGAGAGGGATGAGGACAAGATTCGCCAAACAAGCAGTCTATCCGCTGCCACAAGTTCCGCAAAATAAATAGTTCGCGGAGATTTTGACCACGCCGCCACAGCCAATCGATTCTGGAGTTGGATGACCGTGTTTGTAAAGTCGTGGGTTAATGAAGGGGTTGATTAAATTTCGAATATCTGGAGATTTAGGGAAGATCCGCCTTCAATTGAATTGCCCAGGTGGAATTATCCGGGCATGTGGTCTCAATCCGGAATCGCCAAAATTAATGCGATAGGGCTTGTCTATCAACAGGAAGTTGAGCTTTTGTAATCGGAAGATGCGCGTGTTAACCACATTTTGTTTGATTAATGGGTCTTCGGTTTTTTTGGGGGGCCCATAGTCAAATAACCTGTCTACCAAATTTCGTGCCTACGCGGAGTCCCTGTTAGTCGGCTACAACTTTGTGCCAGATGCAAAATGGTGTGGTCCGCTAGTATGAAGCCCTGTAATGGCACGAAACTGGTGATAGCTAGTCCCGAATGTTATAGGGGCGCCACTAATCGTGTTTCGACAGTACCGATATTGGTTGGCACGAAACATGTTGACAGTAGAGAAACACCGGTGCAATATTTTCTTACTACTCTCCCCAAGTACTCAGTTGGAAATTCAACCAAAAAGCCAATTAATGAAGACCACTTTTTACACGTCTAAAAGTAGTTGTACCGACTACTACTCGGTCATGAATGCTGGTGCGCATTGTGCACTCAACAGGTGAGGCTTCATGGACTGTATAAAGACCACAAATTGTACTGTTTCAGATCACCTCCCACACATTAGAAGACTAGAGAATGTTGGAACCAAAACGTGTCCCGTGCACCGACGTCTACAAGACACAAAATCAGGTTCTGTACGATAGTAACTGGATGTTTGATGTAGATCAGGTGTTCAATGGATTCTTGGCGGATGAAACACTGAAGAGTAACTTCTGCTTCCGCGGGGACCTCAAGCCGACTCTAACGAGGGCTGCATCCATTCTAAAAGAGCCGAGGGACAGGAACTGTCCCGTTACGTACCTCGCGGCTAGACTAGCTACGCTCCATAGAAGATATGTACTTTTCAAAGCCATAACTAGCACTGAGGGTGTGACTTATGATATGTGGACGAACAAGATTAGCGTCGCGGAGGAGACGTGGAAAGCAAAATTCGGGGTAAGTTTCATATCACACAGCGCCCGTTCACTACGTTTAGTAACAAAAAATTGATATCGGCTGTCCAGTGGTATCATCTAACATACTTAATTCATTTCAATGTTGCCCATTATTTTTTCCATCTTTTTTTTTTTGGTTTTTTTTATCACTTACTAGATTCCTTTGCAGACAAATTACGCAGCCCAAGCATACAGGGAAGTTGGCGAACCAATGTGGGATTCACTTCAGTTAATATTTGAATATCCTCTGCCACGGCATTTCAGGTCTAACTCATAAGCACCAGAAGTGTCGTCTCCCAACGAAGGAACGCAGAGATAAGGGAGCACACCGTGATGTACGAAATTTGGCTATTTGTTAACCGTGGATCTATGTGGTTGATGATGTCTGGAAGTATGGAATTTACGCTACTCTAATCAATCTAATTGGTTTCTACACTGTTTGTATTATGTAATAACCTTTGCATAGCTAGTAACCCTAAAGAATCGGTGAGGACCCCCTGCTCTTGTGTGTCGCATACATATGCCTGTGAATGTTCTCTCGTGCGATTGTATTTGTGTGTACGAAATGTAATAGACGACGATACATTTATTTTCATGCTTATTGTGGGAAAACGAAAGCATAAATAACCTATGCAACCAAACCCAGTTAACCATAGTTTCCGTGAAGTATGTGTGACTATAAAAAACTTTTTTTGCCGGGCACATGAACAAAATATGAACGAAGACCTCTTCCGTGTTACATTATAAGATGTGCACTATTTCACCTAATATAGGGCCACTATGAAAACTGTGCCAAAATGGGGCTAGACACAAACATGATGTGCACGTTCTTACATAAAACGCTTGCGAACAGAAAACAACAGCACCGACGCGTAGCTAACAATAAAAGCGATGACGAGTCATGATTAATAATATACCAACCGATTAAGGCGATAACTATATTAACACAACTAAGTTCTCAACGGTGAACTATATCGAGACACAAAATGCATTGTTTGGAAATACACACACGTTGACATACGACAACCCAAAACAACCAGTGTGCACAAACAGACACAAATTGCAACCATTGTTTTAAACTTCCACCACAATCATAATCTAAAACAACCACAATCAAATCTGAGTTCATAACGGTAAACTATATCGAAGTAGTAAGTGCATTGTTTGGAAATACCCAAATGCCGACACACGGCAACCAAAAACAACCAGTGTGCACGAACAGGCACACATTATAACCATTATTTAAAACTTCCATCACAATCACCATAAAAAACAACCACAGTCTGAAATCTACCTCCACAAAGCAAAACATATTGTTTGTTCAAATCCAAACTTGCCAACTTACCCAGGCTTTGATTTCGCCGCCACTATTCTTCCTCGACTTTGGTCAGTGTATCAGCCGGCGTACTATAACGTCATACAGTCTCCCTGACGTGTTTCCTATATGAACCTTTCATCTTTGCCTCCGAACCGGCCTTCACAAACATCTGCGTCAGTAACGTTTCCACTATCTTCAACACATACGGCCCACACAGGATAGAGTCATGCTGGTCGTACGACCACTTCTCCGGCGCCGATTTAACCTATCACTGTCGTGCATCGTAATGAATGTCATGCCTATCTTTAAAAAAATGTCCGGCCTTCAGAATCGACGGAAGCATACGCAACAAGGGATGTCGGTTGTGTAATCGAAGTGACGATGGGTGTTATACGGCGGCGGCTCACCCTCATTAAATCTTGGAAAGCGTCCAAATTAAAGTTCCTGTATAATTTGTTGTAGCCAGTTGACAATCAGTCAATACCACAGGCTGCTAATTCTGTAGACGATGTATACGATGCCAATGATTATTAATGATACGAGAGAAAGAATTAGTAAACTTACACAGAAGTCTGAATCAATGATAACATATGTTCCATTAACCGACTCGTCCACTTGAACCCCCGCAAAGGCTGGATCGGACATGAGGATATCGAGGTACGCGTAAATATGTTATAAAAGTTTAAATCTAAGGGATATTGTTAGTACAACTTGGTGACCATCAAAATAAACTGGTATGAGCATCGCCATCGTGCGCTAGGACTCTGGCACATGACATACGCAGCATGAGTATAACATGGTAACGTACGGATGCTTCGAATCTTTGCTTCGGGTTGTCGTATATTTTGAAGAACTTAGCATCTTCAACCCATCCTAGCCCCACATTTTGACTGCCATCAGGAAAATTTTGAGGATTTCAGTATAACGAACAAGATGGGCTAACTCAACGGTGCCAATAAAAAAAGAAAAAAAAAAGGGAGAAAAATAATTAAACCTGAAACACGAAAGTAACGACAAACAAACAGGAGTTAAACATCAGAACAAACTGCAATCGTCACAAACTTACGTCTCATCCGAATTCAGGAAACGCTTGTATGCAGCCACAAATGCTTTCTCATTCCTGGATGCCTCGGAAGACCTGTAAGGGCTCATTACAAGCCGTGACTCGGTGCGTGCCTTGACTTACCAAATGCCCCGGTTAGTTGAGTCAGGCTCGACTGCCATCCCAATTGTGTCAAAGAAATTTTCATCGTCCCAAATTTTGCCGAAATCGGCCAGATCTTCGCTTACTGCCCTATCGACGTTCCCTCGGGCAGAATCAGGGTTAAGTGGACTGGATGCTTTCCGCACTAAATCCCGTTCAATTGTTGGACTCCCTACTATACTAACACCTTCCTTTCCCGCAGCTGGACTCTCCCTTTCATCATGTCCAGCCTCAACCTCTAGCGGTTCAACAAACTCTTCAGGTTTTCTAAAAAAACTGTCAACTGGTATTTCGCTATCGGATTCAACAACTTTTTTGGGTCGGTTTGCAGAGGGACTTCACACGGGCTTACTAGAGGGGTAGGGATAGGCGAGCCCCTGGGCGCATCATCCTTCTTGGAGCTGGCATGGCCTGCCTGATCACTAGCCTCACCAGTGTCGCCCCTCTGGCGTTGGTGTGTACTTCTTCCTGCAAACTATTTGCAAAAGTCAGTGCATTTGTACAACGTACATTGTGCAATAACATATTCTAAATGTTTGACCAAAGAGATGTGTACACAATATAGTACGCCAATAAATTGATGAATATCGCACGTACCATTCTCTCAAGCATCTCTCGGTTCTTCACAAAGTAGTCCTCAAGCTCTGTCCGGACACTGTGTGGCAGAATGTCACGCATAACACTGGATAGTTCATTTCTAAGTACCTCTGGCAAAACATCCCTTAATATCTGTCTTACATCACCTCTCAAATCAAACTGTTCCGGCCGAGAACCAGGCACACTCCTTCCCGACGATGTGTATTTGTCCTGGGTTGCACTGCGCTCGTGCATGGGCGATTTACCACGCCTCCTGCCGTAGTCCTTCAGTGGGACATCCGATTTGTCGCTCAAATCAGACGCTGGTGCATCGATGCTTGTTCTAGAAGCACTTTCAACGGTGTCCTCGCTCTCCTCTTCTTTGTTCTCACTGGATGACTCACTCTCCGAAATTTCTCTTCCACCCCTACCAGAATTATAAGCGGTTCGACTTGGTGTACTCAGGCGCAAATCAGCCGGGTCCACCGACAGACGCCTCTGCCTACTGCTTTGTGCAGTTCCTGTACCCCTGTTTGACCTCTGCTGATCTCGTAACTTTGATCCTTTCCCAATAGCTTTCCCTCATTTTTTGTTTGCAACTGGTGGTCTAGATGGCCTTACAATTGGTCTTGGGTAAGTTATGGATATTGGCTCTCATGGCAGACTCCTCCAGTATTCAGAGGCTGACTCTATAGCGTCCGGGCGCAGAGTAACGTAGCAGCCAACCTACACAAATCATGAACCAAAACCAATTAGCCGAATTCACGCATTAAGCCAGATCTCAGTGCTCTTCATATCATAAACAACACTAAATTGTGTCATGCACATCAACCGGGCTATGACGGTAGCAAAAGCTGTCAAATAAGGCAGAGCATTCCGTTCGTGCCCATTTTGCGCCGGTGCTTTTTTAGTCGTGCCATATGAACGAATTGTACTGACCTAGATAACCACGTATCCTACTCTTCACAGACTCTGTAACCACATTACAAAACATTGTACAAAATCACTCGTGCCATTATCACTCGTGCAATTCAAGCAAAATCAAACGGGACATCACACACCAAAATATAATTACGCCAGCAGAACAGAATACAAAAACAGACGCACATAGTCCCCAAGCTATCGAAAAGACAATTTTACTCACTACATGGAAATAAATTTAATAATGCATGTATCAGATAATGAACGTAAGTAATGCAAAGGTACCGGCCCATTGAGACCGTCGTAGAATCCTTTGTTCTTGAAATTGTATCTTGTTTTCTTCACCCTCCAACGAACAAAACGGGGGTACCTACCCCCCAGAAGATGGTTTGCGCATATCTGCCCTATCCTCGGCATGGCCTCGAACGCCCACACCTAAACGATAAATGGGTAAGGCTAGTGAAGACATACAGAATAAATAATAAAGTAACAACAATTCGAAAATCGCATGTAAGGTATTTTAATAGCATCAACACATTGAGCCTAAGGGTCGTGACATACCATTAAGGCAGTGACAAAACTATAAGAGTGATATATGTTCTGACGATTCTGGACATTCACCGCAAGCTCTCGCATGTATCGGATAAGGGAACTGTATGTGTACGTCCCCCTGGGAAACCTATCCCATGCGGCATCATCTTCCACCAGACACGAAACCCAAGACTGTATTGAGGTCTTTAGACCGTCTACTCCAAGCAGAACGTAGTACATATATAATACCTTTGCCACCATCACCGAGTCCCCTATGTTGTCACTAAACTCATCCCGCTCAAATCTGGCCCTCAACTCATCCATCAAGATTGGAAACGGTCATATATGCTGTGCAAAAATCCCGTCCGCTGGGGGATCTCTGATAGCATTTATGTCATACGTGTCGTCCCCAAAGCGTAGCCCGGTCACAACAGTATTCCCGGGCTGAGAAACATATGGGCTTGTTCCCAATCTGGAACCATAGTTCGTCAAGCTCGTGTTCATCACTAACTATCTTCTATGCCAACAAGGCATTGATTGCAACGGCTGGAAGATGGGCTCCGCCAACATCAAAGTCTAGCAGTGAAAACATATCTCATATACAACTCCAATGCCTCTCCACCCGCAGCTATCAACCCACTACGGATGCTGGGAACAAGCACAAACTTGGCAGACAGATTCATGCGAAAAGTCTTGTACATCATCATGAGCCTTTTCCACCGCTATTCGTGCTGTAGCAAAGAAAACACCAATGTTACGATAAAGTCATCACATGTTTTTGTCCAATTACATATTACATAATAAACAATGCACATAGAAAAAGGAAAATATGCACCTGGGTTGGCTTCAGCAAATGTAGACACAAATTATTTCACAACCAACTATATGTGTGCCTACCATCGTGATAAGCGTAATTCGTGATGTGGTGTGACTAACTCGTACGTAATGCGTGCCTAGCCCTATTTCGTGCATAGTGCCAAAACAACTTCATTGCATGATTGTCACGCAAGCGTGTGGACTTGGTGTTTGTGTGAAGTGTCCATATTTTGGATATGGACACTTATTCTTTTATACGATACATGTGCACTAATTCATAATCACAACGAAGCTTTGCACGAACGAAAATGATATATCAAAGCGCGCCAGAAAAACAACCCACTGGGTCCAGGGTTGGGGTTTGTTTTAATTTGGTTTATAACCTTTCCTAAACACGATTACAATCGGGTGGCTAGAACAACATGTCATGCTGTAACATACAACAAATGAATTGTTTGTGTTCTTGGTTTACCCAGACGCAAGATCAAATTGTGGGAATGTCGCAAAACATCGAATATACAATGGAAACTCTTCACAAAAACATCGACTGTACCACAGTACTACAGTGCATCATAAATGACAAAAAACTATACCAAGTTTATCAAACGAGTATTATTGAGATGCCGGAAACATTACCAGTCACTAATTTACCGCGAATAATAAATAAATAAATAAACTTTACATCCACATCTTCTTCCAGTAGTGGACCGCGTCCACGAGTGCAGGAGGGCCTGGAAGGGCTACGTGGGTCCGGAATCAGGGCTAGCGACATGTCTGGCTCGCTGTGTGCACGACCAGGTGAGTTGTCTCCAGAAATGTCGGCGATAGACGGTGTCGGACTAGGGCGGCGCACGTTGGTACGCGATCTAGTCCGGCGTGGGCTGATTCTTGATGAAGCTCTACGGTGGTCAATATAATGGCGGTTTCTTTGAGACACTGCTCTTCCCTCATCAAGCATGGCTGAACGGTTTCGCGCAACACTTCTTGCTCGACGTGAAGAGGTCGGCGCGGTTTGAAGGACCAGCTTCGTGGAGTCTGCTTGAACGGCGGTTGACGAATCTTGCCATGGTAACAGTAGGAGGTTTTGTGCATGAAATCGCTTAAACGGATAATGCACGAAAACGTGGCGCCACGAAACTCTGTAAAGTTTTGAAAGCTTCCTAGTAAAAAAATGGTGGGACTGGAAACAAGGTGAAAAGGGAAGATGAAAGGGTTGAGAGGTGAAACTCAAAGTGAAAAGGTGGGGTTTGTTGGGTTATAGTGACAATAGGGTCAGTTTCCGGATTAGGCGAGAGAAAGTGGGAACTTTGGGGTTCCGTGTGCTGCGGCGCGTCACGTCAATTGATGTGTGTCAGTTGGGGTAGTGGGGGGTTATGGGCGGTGCTGGGGGGGGGGGGGGGAGGAGTGTGTGTATAAAGACAAAAGTGTTAGTTTTGATAGTTTTCTAAAAACTTGACAAATTTTATATAAAGGTAGGGGTTAGTGTCATATAATTTTTATTTTTTTATTTTTTTTTGTAGTAATAAAATATTACAATCAATATATAATAAGATGGTCTGAGTACTTGTATTCTGGGGTCCTTAAATGTGCTTTGCGTTTGTCAATTTGCATAGAATATTTCAAATGTGTATTTTCCTGATAAAATTGCTCCAAGTCTTAAATTGATGAAAAAATTTGTGAAGAATTTTGATAAAGGAAAACTATGTGTTATATGAAGTATCTAATGTGAATAATGTGTAGGGTGGATGAACCATGACGCTTTGGATCTCGGTTATTCGATATAGGTGCAAAGAACGTCTTTCATATCTTGTTACTTGAATTAGTTCTAAATTTATAATGTGAAAATCTTTTATGGTTGTGACTATCGCATCTTCAACTAAAGAAGCAAAATCTAAATTTATTCATTCAAATAAGTTTTAATTAAGATGTCATGTATATAGTTGCTAAGGGTCATTTGTAACCTAGCAATTTTGATAAATTCTGGATAATGGGCATCTCATCATTTCATTTTGTTTGTATTAATAAGCAAGTTTTTGCCTACTTCTATTTCAATTCTATTTTTATTTTAAGGAGTTACCACCTACTTCTACTAATTTTTATTTATAGTATGCACCCATATAAATAACTTGATTGAATTTAGGATATTTAGAGGCTGTTTATTGAAGGAAAATGCAAGAAATTTCGAAATGCAAAAGGAAGGCAATTTGTTTGGAAAATAATGAAGAGGAATGTGAACCTTGACAAAAACCACGTATGCAGATAATTATACTAATATGGAATTAGGATTCTCTTATTTTATTAGTGTCATAAGTTCTAGACTTTTCAAGTCAGATTGCGATCTCACGGTGCTGTTAGTGAAAGATTAGCATAATATATATCACATGCATATGGGATGTGTCGATTGGTTGATTGAGATTGTGTGTGTACATGTATAGGGGTGTCCATACGGACTGATTCAGGTTCGGATTAGTCGGGCTTGAAGATTTCAAAAAATCATTTATAATCCTATCCGAAAGACTTTGGCTATTTGTTTTTGTAAGTT
The DNA here is from genome assembly GCA_958295605.1 of Ajuga chamaepitys. Taxonomy (NCBI): domain Eukaryota; kingdom Viridiplantae; phylum Streptophyta; class Magnoliopsida; order Lamiales; family Lamiaceae; genus Ajuga; species Ajuga chamaepitys. The sequence continues at coordinate 31,584,510 of OY282499.1, read as the reverse complement.
TTGGATATTCAGGTTAATAGGATCGGGTGTCAAATTAGATAAAATTATCCAATATTAAATGTTAGCTAATCCTATGGAATATATATATGTGTGTGTGGGGGGTGGGGGGGGGGGGGGGGCGGGGAGGGGGGGGGGGTTGTTGTATTCTTACTTTTATAAAATTAATAAAATAAAAAAATAATATTATATATATATATTCTTATCTGATTCTGGATGAAATTCGACTAATGTATTACAGGTGTAACATGCATTAGTTCAGGCTTTCATGTTTTGGCCCAGGCTGTAGAACAACCCATTGAGCAGAAACAGAAAATGACATCAGATTAGTTGATATGGTTGTAATCAATTATGATAACGACAGCTCTGGTAAAGCTTGCTCTCTAGTTTTACTGCAGAAGTTCGGGAAATAAAATTGTTCGAGCATATGCGAAGGTATCTTTATATGTTTAATATCATAAGGTTTCTTATTTACCTCTTGTAACTGCTAATTTCTTTGGAATTACTTGACATGGCCATTATTTTGATGTGGTGATGAATGTAGTAGGATTAGTAGCAGATGTCCTGGATGATAAGTTCTTTAGGTGGATCGAATTGTCCTTGTAGTTTATACAATCACAAATTGGTCTGGATTGTTCTAGAAAATGTAGGTATCTTATCCTCCTTTCTTGGTTGCTATATTGGGCAAAACCCGTTATAATTGTATAGTTGTAATTAGATTTATAGTATATCAGTGCGACAGGCACATCTAATATTATTCGAATTTATGTTCAACTTATGTTAAAAGGCCCATTTAAGCCAAGCCCACTTGTCTATAAATGCCTCTCAGAGGGATCACAAAGATTTTTGGACAAATGGTATAATTATCTATTATGGTCATTTACATAAACTATTTTCACATCAACCTTTTTTTTCAATTATTACGAAGCTTGAGCCCATAAGAATTCAAGCTCCACTAGCTGTTGGATCTGTTTATTAGATTATTAAATTGTTCTCCTTGGTGAAATGGACGATATTATTGCACTCATACAGTAGCAGGAGAAGTTGTCAATGTTGAAGCCTGAACAAGCAGCTTACATTGGTGAGTGGTGAGACTGAATCAAAGTCCAAGACAAGAATACTCAGGATTTTTCAGGTTAGTGAATTTTTTTTCCAACTTTTAGTAACACATCTAACTCACAATATGAGAGTTGTCACTGGTTGAGTGATCTTGCAGGAAAGACCATTGGTTTAGTGCTTCCTCCATGCAAACCTACATGGTGCAATCATTCTTGGTTAGGGAACCTTACCCATGCTCTAGTTCAGTATATTCCAATGTGATTTATGCATCCAATGTGGAAATCTAATTTAATATTTTCTTTAGAGTAAACATGCTATGACTGAACTATTATGAAACTTCCTTGTATTTTACTTGCTACTGAAGTAGGCTTTGGTTTACTAACCATATTGATACGTGGAATTTATGTGCACTAAATCAGTTATAGTAGACATTGTCTAATTTGGGTTTAATGGAATTTTTATTTCTGAAACAGGATGTTACAATTTTTCCACAATGCTGAGTCATTACAAGAAAACGCGTAAATAGCGACAAATTTTTAGCTGCAAAATTTATATTTGCCGCTAAAATTATAAATAGCGGCAAAATTTATCCATACGCCGCTAACTTAGCGATGTTTGGAAATACTTTGTCGCTATTTTTACTTCGCGACGAAAACTTACATTTCGTCGCTAATTTAGCGATGAAAATACACTATTCGCAGCAAACTTAGCGGCAAATATATTATACTTTGTCGCAAAACATGTGTTTTAAAAAAATATATAGTTAAATCTACTTTTCTATTTATTATATATCAAATAGCAGCAAAATATGTATTTTTGCCGCTAACATTTAGCGACATATCACTTGAAAGTCGTCGCAAATCACTAAAATATCGAAATTAATAATAAAATTATTTTCTTAGTAATTTAAATTATAATAATTTTAGTGTGAAGTCGACAAAAGGAAAAATATTTGCGGCGAAATTTATCCATACGCCGCTAAATTTAGCGACGTTTGGAAATATTTTGTCGCTATTTTTACTTCGTGACGAAAACCTACATTTCGTCGCTAATTTAGCGATGAAAATACACTATTTGCAGCAAACTTAGCGGCAAATATATTATACTTTGTCGCAAAACATGTGTTTTAAAAAAAATATATAGTTAAATCTAATTTTCTATTTATTATATATCAAATAGCGGCAAAGTATGTATTTTTGAAAAGGTGGGTTGGATTATAAAGGGACAGAGGCGTTGAAAAGGGTGTGATTGTAGATTGTGAATTTGGATATGGTGAGTCTTTAGCAGTCAAAGTGGATGGGAAAGGAGAAGCCTTGGTCTCTGGAGAAAACCAGATCTTAATTGCTTTTGAATGTGTGCTTGGTTTGCTTTATCCAACTGAAAACTACAAAGTGTAAGTACAATTATACGAAGAACCTTGACTTTAACTATGATTTAAGAACCATTGTTTTGCTGTCCTGTTTCTGGAGCTCATGGTGTAATGTTTTCAGGTACGGTTACTTGACAAACACCAAGGTGAAGTTCATATTGGTGACTACAGATCTTGATGTACGAGATGCAGACGTGCGAAATGTAAGTTTTTTATAATGATTTGATGGGCATAAATAGGTCCGTTTACAACCACTAAAGACTTTTAGTCTCCGGATCTCCTGCTAGCTCAATTTACTCCTTCGTTACTAATGCTCCAGGATGATCATTTTACTGACTGACATGTAGTAGCATCTACTTCTAACGATTCTTGGTTTTTAACTGAAATTTGATAGTTCTAATCAAATCTCTACTCGATCTCCAAACTTATGCTGTTCATACTTGATAACCCTGGATGACCTTTTTGCTTTTGATATGCATTTAGGGGGTGTTTTCCGTGCTTCAACTTTTGAATAAGTGATTGAAAGTAAAGATCATGGTAAAATTGCTTATAATCAAAATTAGGTAATGTTTGAGAGGCTCTATTATTTTTGTTTGTGCAATTTTTGGTTTGTATTTGATACTAAAGTTTATATTTGTTTTGGCATCAAGTCACACAACATGTGAAATACATCCAAGATTGATGCAAGTTTTATTGTGGTACAATGTTATTTTTGTGGTATTATTTTGACATATTGATGATAGTAAATGTAGTTTATTGTTTTATGTAGCTTGTTTTTACAATGATATGCAGCAAAATTTAAATGGATACATGATGTAATGATTTTTTTTCTTCAGGTTCATGTGGTCGATGAAGGAGCTTGAACGAGGAACGTAATTCCGTTTTTTTTTTATTGTGTTTTAGAACAAACTTTATGTTTAAGTACTTGAAACACTACTCGTGATACCGAATTTGTTGACAATTTGAATTGTTATTTTGATTATATTTATTTTAGGATGGTTATATATATATGATTCAAGAGCATATCATTTTAGCTAATTCTTCGAAATAGCAAGGAGGCTCAATAATGCGTTGCAAATTTTCGTAGCTAATATTTTTTATTAATTTTGTTAATTAGCGACAACATTTTACATTTTCGCGCAAACTTAGCTACAAAAGATAATTTCGCAGCTAATAATTAGTGACGAACTTTTACATTTTCGCCGCAATATTAGCGATGAAATATGTTTTTCACGTATATTATATTTATTTTATTATTTCACAAATTTATTAATTAGCGACAAATGTCTAAAGTTTCGCCGCACACTTAGCTACGAAATATAATTTTGCAGCTAATAATTAGCGATGAAATTTTACGTTTTCGCCGCAAAATTTGCCACGAAATATAATTTTCGCGGCTAATATATTTATTATTATTATTTTGTAATTTTATTAATTAGCGATGAAATATTACATTTTCGCCGCAACATTAGCGACGAAATATAATTTTCGCGGCTAATATATTTATTATTATTATATTATAATTTTATTAATTAGCGACAAAAAATTATAATTGCACCGCAAAATTAGCGGCGAAATAATATATTTGCAGCTAATATATATATATTTTTATTATTTATAATAAATATTATCAGCGACAAAACTTATTTTCTTTGCCGCTAATATTTGCGGCGATGTACTAACTTTCGTCGCAAACGAAGTTAGCGACGATGAAATAGCGACGAATCTAGCGGAGAAATTTTTTGGTCGCTAACTCGGTTTAGCGACGAAATCCAACTGGTTTGCGACGAAAATTTTCGCCGCTAAAAACACGTTTTTTTGTAGTGAGTGGAAGCTAATATATTCTCCTAACTTAGATGATTTACAACTTCAGCCTTTTGCAACAACACTTTGAATATGAAGTTGATGTAACTTTTGTAGATGAAATTAATCTTGTTTTGCACTCATATACTTTGATGAACTACTTCAATTATTGTTTATTGGTTGATATTATTGTTTCCTTTGTTATATATATTACTTTTTGAAATCTTTATTGGTGGATGTATATGTAAGACATGTTTCACTATCAACTTTGTCAATGATATAAATTATCACGTTATTAGTTTGTCATCGCTCTGCTCTTTGATTATAATACCCTATTTGGGGATCTAAATGTAAACTAGTATACCTATGATACCATTGGAAATGCATTTGATACTAGTGGAAATACTTTTTCCATCAAAATTCTTGTAGTATTAGAAATGTGATTGTTACTAATATTGCAATTTCTCATACCAAAAAGTTTTAGCATCTTAAAGCCTTTTCAATACTATAGTTATATAGTATCCACAAAAATTTTTTTGATACTAAATATATACATATAATGTTAGAAATTTTCGACACTATTACTCCTGTTAGTATCGGAAAACATTTTGGATACAACAACAATATAGTATCCCAAAATATTTTTGATACTAATAATACTTCTAGTGTTAGAAACTTTCGATAATAATAAAGCTATTAGTATCGATAAGTATTTTTGATACAAAGAGAATATAGTATCGTATCATATTTCCGATACTAAACATTTACTTATAGTGCTAGAAACTTCTGATACTATACTTTTTTGATACTAAAGACTTCTCCATTAGTATCGGATTTTTTTCCGATACTAGGTCTATAGCGATGCCAATATAAGTATCAGAAGGGTATCGAAGATAGTTTCCAATACCTAAGAGCTTTGGTATCAGAAAAACAACTTTAGTATCTGAAAATTTCTGATAGTAGGCGTATTTAAGCTCTGACAATACTTGTAAGTCTGAAAAAAATGTTGACGTGTTGGTGGATATCCAAACTCCAAAATTCTTAAATTTGTTGAAGTGTTTTGGTGTTCCTAATAATGAGCTCAATCTTAAGGTAGACACCTGTCATGTTGTTGAGGGACATATATCACTCAAAAGGGTTGTGCACTGGTACAAGTTGGTCTTAACTAGGTTTGGGAAACATGTTATTGAAGGAATCACTAGAAATAACTAGGGGGGGATGGTAATAATCTAAGACTTTCCTAACTCCTTTGGATCAAAGATTCACATTCAAAGAAGACAGTTTCTAATTATAGTGTATGTGCAATGATAATCAACAAGAATCAAGAACAATCATTGTCTCATGTGAGACCTTTTCAGGAAAATCGATACTCAGTCATGTTCACTTATACGTAGCAGTTTTGAGGGTAACCAATAGATAGGGACTGAAAATATAGCTTTGCTATGATGATGCAGTTGAATGGAAAACAACGAGAATGTTGTGTTTCAAGAAGTTTTCAGAATTGTGTAGCTTTGTGATCTGAATGTAAATGTAAAAAAAGATCAATAAAATAAATCTTTCTGTTTCTTCGTTTTTTTTTTTAATAATAACTTAATGAATTTGGTTTTAAGTATATATTGGAGTAAAGAAATATGTGAACATAAATTTGATAAATAATTTAAAATACTTTAATTTATTAATTTTAAAATATGTATTAACATTTGAAAATAAAAACGATTCTTTTATGGGCATGCAGTGCATTGCACGGGCTAAAGATCTAGTATTGGAATGAAAAATGAAACACCATTTATTCCCGTCAAAGAAGCTCCAATTTTTTTAAAATTTGGTAATTAAGATGACTTCTTTAATTATTATCGAACAGAATGACAAAAAAGTTTTTTTTTTTTTTTTAATCCTTTTTTGGGAAAAGAATGATAAAAGAAAATGGCTCTCAGGGAGAATTTTCTGTTTGTATATTTAAGATTTGATAGTACTTATTACCAGACAAATCATATATAGAATTCTAAAATAGTCGAATTCTTCTATAATACACCTGTAGCTCATTTGGTAGGCTGTATTAGGCCAGATTATATAAGTTATACGACTAAATCTTCCGTTTGGTAGGTTGTATTGCTTATATGCCATTGTACAAGGGGCCCTGTACGAATCCCATATAAACCCATACTTGGCATCTCACCATTTTGGTGAGATGACTTATACAGCCAATTACTCATGTGTACACGTCAGAAAATGCTGAATAAAAATAATCACAAATTCTCTCCCTCTAGTCTTGCAAAACCATTAGTCCTCTTCTCATAACCCTAGATCGCAGAAGAAGAAATTGTGCGCCGCTCTGCTGCCTTGTTCGTTCTCGCCGTATCTGTACGGCGCTCATCCTCGTCGCTCGTCACAAGGTGGACTCGACATTGGAAAACACAGTCTGAAACCCTAAGCGAGGTAAAACGCAAATACACTACACATCTCTCCTTTTTCAAATACTTTGTTGTACTACAAGGTGATTTTTTCTGAATCCGTTACCTAATTTCTTCCGTATTGTTGGTTCCGATTTACAAGTTATTGAATTTTGTGAATACTCCTGTTATCTATCACAAAATGGAAAAAAAAAATATATTTCTTTTTGGGTTTGAACTATTTTAGTTTTAACAACTTTGTTGCTTTGAATTGCAATTTCTGTAATGACGAAAATTAGAGTTCTACTCTTCTTGATCTTTGAATGTTAATGGAATCTGTAACAAAATGTAAATATATATTTATACATATATAAGTAAAAAATTCAACAGATATTGAAGCATAGTTATAATTCTTATTCCCCATGATTCTGGGTGATAAAAGGTTACTGTTAGTCAAGGTTTCAATGTCTAAAAAAAGAGTAAAAAACTAAAAAGTCAGAGTAGCAATATTCATTGGAGATGGAGATAGTTTAGTTTCTGGGACAAGAAAATCAAGGATTAATTCAGAATTAATCACTATTAACATGTATATACAAATATATAATTAATTAACAGTATGTTTCAAAATGGAATTATGAATATATATCTACTTAATTAGTCAAGTTAAGAAAGTCCTACATAAAACTATTTGGATTTCTGTCATTTGGGTCAGCATGATTAAAAAATAGTTTATTAGGGAGAGGATAAGCATACCTTGTTTCTAAATTGGTGATTTGGTTTATATCTCAAAAAGGCAAATTGAGTGCACCTTCCGGATACAAATTTTTTACCATGAAGTATGACACTGTTATTCTTTCTTGAAGGTATCATGTCACGCCTCTTGCGAAAGAAAGCTGTTGTTTTCTTATTGCTTAACGAGGCTTTAGAAGACACTTTACTAGCACTAGTTCTTGTATTAGCCCTAATAGAGAAAAAATTAGGCCGGAGGCGAAATCAAGATGATCATATAGAGAAATATAGCATGCTTGATAAGATTCCAGACCAAGTTAAATACTTAACTAGAATGGTGAGGCTAAAGGATTCTAGTTGTATAGATAACTGCCGGATAGATATGAATACCTTCGCGAGGTTATGTTTCCTCCTAAGGGAACTTGGGGGACTTAGTGATAACAAATACGTTAGTGTTGAGGAGCAAGTTGCGATATTCCTAACCATATTAGGCCATCACAAAAAGAATTGTATAGTCAAGTTTGATTTTATAAGATCGGGACAAACCGTGTCGCACTACATCCACCTCGTACTAAATGCAATTCTGAAGTTGCATCCACTACTATTGGTTACACCCAGTCCGGTCCCCGAAGACTCTACAAACCCCCGCTGGAAATGGTTCAAGGTAATTTGATCATAAACAATTCCGGTTAGAGTCTGATTTAGTATGTTAAGCACTTCTTTTAATTACTGAACGTAAACCATCATCTTATTTGATAAACAGAGTTGCCTAGGTGCCTTAGACGGTACATTCATTCCCGTGCATGTACGAAAAATAGATAAGCCTCGTTATAGGACAAGAAAAGGCCAAATATGTACGAACGTACTAGCTGCGTGCGATCGAGACATGAGATTCACTTATGTTCTCCCTGGATGGGAAGGATCCGCTGCAGATGCTAGGATTCTGAGGAACGCAATCAATAGGCCTCACGGATTAAAAGTCCCAAAGGGTACGAGATCAACCTTTTCATTATTTATTCTAAGGTTGAATAAAATATATCATTCTTCTTCTCATTTTGACAAATAATGATCGGTTGCCCGTTTACCTAACAGGTCAATATTACCTTTGTGATAATGGGTATGCTAACAGTGAGGGGTTCTTAACACCTTATCGGGGTTTTAGATATCATTTGGATGACCGAGAACAGCCATCGTTTCAACCTCAAAACTACCAAGAACATTTCAACATGAGGCACACTAGAGCAAGAAATGTAATTGAACGGGCCTTTGGTGTGATGAAAATGCGGTGGGGAATTTTCAGGAGCTGCACATACTACCCTATAAAAATTCAGACAAGGCTAATTATGGCTTCTTTTTTGCTGCATAATTTCATCCGTACTGAAATGCCTGATGACCCGCTAGAAGCCCTATTAGACAATCAACCGAATGAGCCGCATGAGGAACCAGAGGACAATGTTGACAACACTGACGCCTCACCTCTATCTAATGCCTGGAGGGATGGTCTTGCACAAGAAATGTGGTCGGATTGGTGTTTTAGAAGATAGTGTGTTTATTGTAGTAATAGTAATCTGCTGTATTAGACCATGTTTTTCAATTTCTTACGGCTCTTTAGTTTATTGTTCAATATCAAATATACAATTGTGATTTGATGACCCACGATTTAGCCCGTTTATTATGCTTCCTAACCGTATCTAAATCAGATTAAGTGCCATTATTTAGTGTTTTATTTTGCAGGGCAGAAAGTCATGGAGAGTAGGGGCAGCAATGCGGGTCGTGGGAATGATCGTAGGGCAGAAAAGGGTAGGCGTGTTTGGTCCCCCCGTGAGGAAGAGGTGCTCATTAATGCCCTAAAAGAGCTGATTGCAGAGGGATGGAAGACAGACAATGGGTTCCGTGTTGGTTACTTAGGAAAGCTAGAGACGGCAATGAGAAAAGTATTCCCAGGTACGGATCTCAAAGGTCAGCCGCACATCAACTCCAAGATCGTTGGTTGGAAGCGGTTGTACGCCGTTGTGTCAGGCGCTATGGGCCTCACGGGAGTAGGGTACAATGAAACGACCGGTATGCTGGATTGCACAGATGAACAGTGGCAGCAAATAGTGAAGGTTTGTTCATGAAAAAGTTCTATTTTATATTATTTTGTATGTTTTCCAAAACAGCCTTATGAGCCATTACGTGGTCTTTATTTCAGGTTGTGAAAGTGTCTTGATCACGGCCCCTAGTGAGACTAATTCTTTTATATATGATTTTTGCATTAGAAATGTCGTTCTAACTGATGACACTGTAAAGAACTGCATGTTGAGTTTTGAATTGGGAGAATTTTATTAAAAAATTTGGATGTTGGTGAATTGTTATTTCAATACTTAAAAGAGCCTGATGAGCCAACTATGTGATTATTTTTAGCGTTTAAGAAGGCAAACAGGGAATAAGAGTCATTTAACTTTGTGTTTTTTTAATGCTGCATATTCTGGCAGCTGGTTTGTACTTATTTGACACAAATTAGGAAGCGGTCAGCTATGCTGTCAAATTTCAATAGCCTTTAGTTGCTTGTTGGAAAATAATATTAGTCTTGCAAGACTGCTTTTTAGGATGTAGCTACAACCTTAAAGAAGGCAAGTAGTATGTTTTATATTTCATTTAAATTTTGTGAATAAGAAAGTACCGTTCGAAAGCAGCTAATTTGGTTTCATTAAAAAAATTGGTATTTGATCCAGCAACTTGTGAATTTATCTAAACCACTAGGATTTTTTATGCAGAACGATCCAAACGCAAATGGGAAGCGGTACGTAGCGTTCCCCATGTATAAATCTTGGATCGAGTTTTTTGGAAAAGACCGTGCGACCGGGGCGTTGGCCGAGGATGTAATGGAAGCTGTGAACGAGTTGATGAATGATGAAAAAAGTGCAAAGGAAGATGTAGATGAGCAAACTGGAAAGGAAAAGGTTGAGCCATCAGGTACTAAGGTTGATGGAGATGAACACAATGATGAGATTTGTGAAGAAGAAGGCACAAGTGTTTGCCAAAATGATAAGTGTGTTCCAAGGGCAAAAGCGTCCAAACTGAAGCGGAAACACACGGACGGGCTAGAAGGTTTGTTTGATCTGGTCGGGCAAATATGTCGAAGTTCTGAAGCTAAAATGGACAAGATTGCGGGGCTAATTGGGTATGAACACGGCTTGGGCGAAACGAGGAAACAATTGTTTGATTTAATTGGTCGTGTGCCTGGATTATCTACTAATGAGACTTTCGACGCCTCTATGATCTTAGCGGAGAAAAGTGATCTCCTTGAGATGTTCATTGGTGTTCCTGAAGCAGCTCGTGCCCCGTTTGTCCGTCGTCTACTTGAGAAGCACAAGTCAAATTAGGATGTAGTTATTAATTTAGACAAAGGCTATTTCAAATGGCACATTGGGTTGAATCTTTTTTTGTTTAATATTGGTGGGTGAAGCTGCAAACAGTATGAACAGTTCTGTATTGTCGTTTTGTAATTATTATATGATTCGGTCAACTATGCAGCTGGCTTCAACTAAGTCACTATTGAGAAATTAAATTGTGAGGTGCACACCATGTTCGATTGTCAAACTGGCGAGGAAAAATTACTACATATCTTGACAGATTAAGCTTCACAATGTTCGATGATAGGACAATTCATTTCTGCTGCATTTATCTTGGTGGTTGAAATATATTGTTGTAGTAAAACTAAATAGCATTAAATGATACCAAAATAAAATTACAAATCAAAAGCTGAAATTTTTTGCCTTACAAGCAAACGCATGACCTTTAATTAAAATAGCATGTGATTGTATAATGTGGTAGATTGAACCACTTTAATGCTGGCATGAGTTAAATGATGTAGATTCAATCGACCATTAAATGATGTGGTAGAGGCCTTATAAACCCCTTACATGTTCTCCCAAGCATTTTGAATATATCCTTATTTTTCCATTAAGCCACAACTTGGCAACCTAAACCTGATAGAAAATGCACTTGGGGGGTATTCCTCAACAGGCCCATTTTTTGTACAAAAATGGTTGGTGTGAGGCAATGGATGAGCGTGTCATTAACAAGCTTATCGAGCAAAAAGGCAAGGGGTATTGGAACCCGGAGTTGCACGGCAACTATCATGCCCTCCTTACGGCTCTTTACGATCTGAACGAGGACGCTATCTGGAGTCGTTCATGGGAGGACATTGTTGCTCGTCAAGCATTTTTTAAGAAACGGTACGAGACATTCTTGCGTCTCGTCCAAGACTACAAGGTGATCTGGGACCACGAACGAAAGAAGTTGAATGCGACTTCGTCTACTTGGCAACGCATCCTTAAAGTAAGTCTTTTACTTTAAATCTTATTGGGTAGACCGTTTGTTATATTTGGCAAATCTGATTTACTGTTTTCATATTACGTTGGCATTTGTGTGGCAGAGGGATGCATTTGCTGCCGCGTACTTCTACGCGGGCGAGCCACAGTGGAACAACCTCCAAATTCTTTTTAGAGCAAATGGTGTTATCAATGAAACAGGTGATCAAGAAATTATCAACATCAGTGACTCTACCACTAACACGATCGTTGTTTCTGATGACTCGGAAGAGGTCGTTTCACCACTAGTCACTGTTGACAAATCCAAAATTTGCAAGCGCTTGTTCGACGATGATGACCACCAGGAACCCGTGGAGGTTCGCCATCCAAACACTTCCCGATTTCCAATGGCGAATGTGTTTCCACCAAAGCCTACTCACATGATTGCACCTTCCATTCCAAGTGGTGAAAGCTCATGTGCTTCGTCCAGCCCTGTTAAGTGGTTTTCCTTTCACAAGGAAAATTGGTGATTTGGTTGCGGTCGTCTTGTAGTTGTTTTATCTGTTTTATCTGGCAATTAACTTGTTTTTCTTAAGGGTTTAGGGTCCAAGTCGAATGGCTTGAAGTTGTATGTGTCTTTCTTTAAGGTATGTTTCCTATCGTCATCGAGTCTTAAGTTGTAGGAGATTTCTTTCAGTACCTATCACTCTTTGGTTTTTTTTTAACTGCATGAAATATTTGAATTAATGTCGTAGGATCTAAACTATTGCTCTAGTCAATTAATGGTGGCTCTGATTTGCACTCAAGTATTCCATTACTATTGATTTCCAACCTGAACGTTTCAAGAAAGAAAAAATTAAAAATAGATAACCTGAACCTAAGTAATATAAGATGCAAGTTTGTCTGCAATTAAAATTCAATAGGACCGAAATCCCGCTGCAATTCACGTTGATTCACCCTACTAACACACCAACTACATACATATTTGTTTTGCGTCTCCAGACGCCATAGACATCAAACTAAAACACAATATAACCAAGAGTATGGTAAAATAGAAATGGCATATGATATTTAACTTGCGTTGTTGTAGACGCAATTCACGATTTTTCCTTGCTAGTTCGCAACTGATCTTCTCCCATTCGGTTGCCCGTTCCTTTAGTTCAACCACAACCCGGAGCTGCATGTCATTTTTAGTCTGAAGTAGCTTTGTTTCGTTCACGTACTCAACTATGGAAACCTCCAGATCATCGATGATATCAACTTGCCTTTGTATTTCTTTTTTCAGTACGGAGATTGTTTCTGAACAATCGATGCAAGTTTGCCTCTCTATCAAGTGAACATAACCTCTTTGATTTACCTAAAATAAGATCGGAAGACAAAGGTTACTGTGTAGACGAACCCAACAAAATGTCACTAATGGCCATGGCTTTGCCTAAACTAAAACGCGCATATATATTTTAGATGAAGTTTGGAACTTACCAAAACATGATCCCAAGGAATGAAATGTCGAACTCGCAATCGCTCTTCCGTTGAAGCACAAATTACTGAACCCAATCCACAGTCGCATGCCTCCACGTAACCGTTCCCCAAGTAGCTAGTGGAAGACGAAGAAGAGCTCGATGCTGCCACTGCGCAAAAGGCAGCACGTCAAGAACCAAAGAGGATAAACATTACTTACAGCCTAGTTAAAACGAGCCCACATCATAGCTTATTATTAAAGAATCATTATGCGGAATTAAACACTAAACTAAAATTTTTTTTTTTTTTTTAAATAAGATGATTAGTAGTAAGTTGCCTATTGAAATTCAAAATTTATTTTCTAAATTACCAACTTATTCTTGAAGATGAGTTTTCATCCGAAATCAATATTCATACATTTCAAAAATACTTGGTAAAGGCACAATCGTTAGAATTTCAATGTGTGCAAATTGAACCAAACACATCAATAGTGGAAGACTACCGAAAACACCGGCGACATTTTATGGACCTAGAAGTAATTCCATATACGAAATTTGAAGAAGCAGGTGGGAGAAGAGGAATTACTGAATACTCACTTTTTTCCGGGTCACTCTACAAATCCGCTACTAACAATGCCCATCACCTCCGTAAAATATAAACCCAACAAGCTCGTGTTCTTCGTAGTACCGAAAATTTAGAGAGGGACAAATCAGAAATTAATTCATTCGAGATTGAACAAGCATGAGAATGGAAAAGGATTAGTTCACCTGTGTTAAATTCGACCGCATGAGACGCTCTTAGGACGAGCTGCGGCGGAGAAGATCCTCCGTCCTTCTGGGCTCAAATCTGATAATTAAGTTGCTCTCCTGAAACCCTAATTCGCGTAAGAAGGAATGAGGGACTGTGGGTGCTGAAGAGAGAATGAAACTTATTTTCTGGTGAGATGAGGGTAAAATTGACTTTTAATTTCTCAATAAGAGCTAATCTTACGTGTTATACAGCCTACCAAACAGCCGACTAAAAATAATACTGTCCTTATATACAACCTATCAAATGAGTGATTGCTCATATTATACAACCTAAACAGGATGACCTGTCTAATGATATCTAATACCCCTTCATCTTGTACAATCTACCAAATGAGCAGCTGATATATTAATAAACTTGAAGTCTTGATTGTTGGATTACACTACTTTAAAAGCCACTAAAACTGAAAAGATAAGGTTAACCGCTTAAGGGTCAAACAGGTTATTAAATCCTAATAATTCACCACTGAACCTGTTAGACCGAGTTGTAACTATTGTAACCAACAGTTAAGCATTGAATTTGAACCCCCTTTCACTCTTCATTCGACGTTTCTAGATTAATTATTCAGTTTCTTCTTATTGTTTTTTAATTACTTCTTCTTTTAATTATATTTCTTTATTTATGTTTGACAATAATATTTGTTTAAAATTTAACCATTCGATCAGTAAGGGACAATCAGATTCAAATAATTTTATTAACTATTATTTAATTATTTTATACAATTGATCATTTGTAACTTGTAAGGATGATTTGACAATATTAGATATTTTATAACGTTATGTTCCAAACAAACATTAGATCTAAAATTTATACAATTAAAATTTTCTTATCTTAATTGTCTATGAACTACTCCATCCGTAAATAAACATACAATTGACTTTTTATTAGTGCACTTGAATATTATTGTGTTTCTTCTTATTACTATTTTGTTATTTCAACTATTGAATAACTTTTGAATTTTATTTCGTTAATATCATAGATTTACTTAAAACATATAAAGTATTTTAGTATATACAAATTCACCAAGTAAAATATTATTTAGATAAATTAAAGTATTTAAAATAAAATGTGAAAATGAAAACTAATAATGTTCTTATAACATAATTTAATTAATTTAATTCAGTATATTTCAGTGAATTGTATGATATTTAGCTATTTGTGTTTGTTAATTAATTAAACTATTTGTGGTTGTTCACATAGGTTAAGAATGATACAGACACGCTAAATATGTATTTTAATAAAAAATAAATAATTTATACATTTAATGTTTTATTATAGTGTAATCCATAAAACAATATATTGATAAAAATCCATGTATCACATGGGACCATGGATGCAAAAGGCGGTTTAGGCGGCCGTCTAGGCAGTTCATAGGCGCTAGACACCGCCACTCCGTTCCGCTTTTGCCCAAAACGTTCTCTTTAGACGTTTTTGGGTCCTGGTAGGTCTAGACACCGCCTAGGGGGGCCTAGGCGCTGCCTAAACGGGCTTAGGGGGTCCTTTTTTATTTTTATTTTATTTCTTTATATTCCCCCCATTTCATATTAATTGACGTTTAGGATGAAAATAAAGAATTAAGGATGAAATATTTTGACAGACATACCCTCGCTAAAGATTTGACCAAAACAAAATATCTCTGATAGATTGAAAAATAGAGATATTTTGGGATTGAATCCAGCGAAAAAATTGGTAGAATTGATGAAAAATATGTAAAACGTCAATTAATTGAAACGTCCTAAAACGTCAATTAATATGGAACAGAGGGGGAATTATTTTTTATTGAAAACACCGTCGTTTTTTGAAATTGAAGCAATTTATTAAATTATGAAGATAAAACTTAAAAGTTAAATCGCTCACTTTCCTCATTCAAATGGCAGAAAAAATGAAACAAGCTAAAACCCGCTTCCCCACAATTCGAGTTTCTCCGTCGCCTCTCTTTTCTTTCATCTTGCATAATTAATTAACTATATGAACCTTTGTAGTAAAATTTGATATACTTAAAATATAAACCTATATATTAGCCTAGTAAAAATTAAATTTGAAAAAAAAAAATAATTCTCTAGGCGCGACTTTGGAGTAGTCTAGGCAGCCTAGACGCTAGGCAGTCTCAAACCGCTCCGCCTTCACTTTCCGTCTTCTGCAATCATGCATGGGACAAATTTATATTTACATTACTTATAATTTCTCTATGTTTAAGAATTTTTAAATATTTATTTTATTACAACATTCGCCGAACCAATGTTAAACAGCACTCATAAACATTAGATAAAGAATATGAAATCAGTTTAAAAAAGGTTTCTAAAATACAAATGCGACATGTGGAACTTGATAGAATTATACTTGATAAAATAAAAAAAGTACCTTAGTAGAATTAGAGGTAGAATAGCTGATTAGTAAAAAAAATGGGACACATGCAACCTGTTAACCTGAATAACAAGTAAAAATTATGGTAGGTGTTACCTACTATAACAGGTAAAATTTTCAAGTGTATTGATCCACTCACAGCATTACCCAAAATAGTCGCTGCATTATAATTTACAAAAAATAATGCAATCCATATCAACCAAACCTGGAACTAGAGGAAAATTCTTAAAAAGAATTGCTACCCAAAACTAGAATTACTTATGATTTATTAGGAGCACAAAGCTGTTATTCTGTTGGGCAGAAGACATAATCTCTTAAGCTCCAAACTTAGGGAGCGTAGCAGTCGAAATCTGGGCAAGGAAGTGCTCGGAAACAATCCGCCGCTGAATTTTACCGGAAGCAGTTTTAGGAAGAGAATCGGTGATGAAAACCTTCTTTGGAACCTTGAAAGCAGCAAGATTCTTCTTGCAGAACCTTGTTACCTCTGCCTCATCAAGGTTTGATCCTTCTCTAGGAATAACCGCGCAGTTTATCTGAAAAATAAACAGCATTAATCAGCTCTACTAGTTAACACTAGACATAAAATAAGAGTCATTTTCTCAGGATAGTCACATTAAAAAACCATCATTAGCCTTCTCCGAAAATATAACATTTTTTTCCACGAAAGTATTAACTTTTTTACCCCATCAAAATATCATTTTCTAGAAAGTGACATTTTCTGGCATTATTCCCCCTAAAAGTATCATTTTTCCAGACTAAAACTCCCCACAGGATGGTCTTAAGAGAGAGATTACATTTGAAATTTGGGGCATGAAACAACAGTGGAAAAGCCGTAAGTAGGCACCAAGTTGGAAATAATAAGTTATTGGTAGAAATTGACAGGTTATAAGCTTGGCACAGAATGATTTGTGGATGAGAAGGCTAATGACAAAAGAATGGACCATCAATATTAATTAATAGCCATGTAAACAACAGGGAGTACACCTCAATCAAAATATCTGTAAAGCACCGCCCAGCTAGTTAGAACCCAACAACGTGGTTAGTTATTTGTCACACTGCTTCAGTTGACAATTAGTACAATACTCATTTGAGTTAGACACCATCTAATTAAATATTAGTCCACAGCACACTAATGAATGCGACTAATGAATGAGAGATGTGGAAAAGGTTGCTTACTTCTTCTCCATATTTATCATCTGGCACACCAAATGCCACGGCTTCAGCAATATCAGGATGGGACAACAGGACAGCGTCTACTTCGATTGGTGATATCTTTTCCCCTGCATAAACGAGAAGCTTGATTGTTTAATATCCAAATGCACAAGAATACAGATTATTAAACGCATAAAAGACGAAAACTTTGGTCCACCAAGCTATATACTTTCAAGATCGGAGAGTAGTAAAAAATAAAATGAATGAAGAAGATTCAACTAAATTCGGCCATTCTTCAGGAAAAAAAGATGACGAAGTCTAATTGTTTCTTAAATTCCAAAACATTCAAAACTTAGTTCACCTCCTATAGGAATTCACTGAATAGGAAAAAAAGATGAATTGAAAAATATATGACTAAGGCTTTCCACACAAATACACTACAATGGAGTCGAGGAAATTAAATTTATAACCATTAAGTAATTAACATTCCTGGAATAGCAAGTTATGAATCTAAAGTAATCCTTGTGTGGTAAACCTGCTAATTTGGTGGGCCTGATCACAGCTAGTCACATGTGGATTGAAAACACAAAATGGAAGGCAACACTGACATATCTTAAGGGGTTCCTTTTAAGGCATCAGCAAACTTGGATACTGAATCATAGTATGGTCCCAACGGAGATAATTTCCGTTACATGATTACACTTTACTAGAATGCGTGTGGTTAAGGATTGAACATTTTAATATGCCACATTAGTATTTGGTATTCTAGTACCAGAACATAGGTGACGGGACGACCATCGACGGTGCAACATAAGGACAAGGGCCACATACTGTGAGCTTTAACGATTAGAGATGCCAATGACAAATAATTGTATCATTGATCATAAGAGTATACCTCCACGATTGATCAACTCCTTGATTCTGCCAACCAGATGCAAATATCCATCCGAGTCAAAGAACCCCAAGTCCCCGGTGTGAAACCATCCAAACTGGAAACCCGATTTATTGGCCTCCGGGTTATTCTTGTACCCATTTGTCACATTCGGACCCCTTATGCAGACCTCTCCAGTCACATTAGCCCCTTGCACCACCCCATTGCCGTCCAGTATAGCCATCTCCTGGCCCACGGGCTTTCCCACAGAGCCAGGCTTATGAGGTCCGTCCTCGGGCAACGGATTTGATGCCATCAAATGCGTAGCTTCGGTCATCGCGTACGCCTCCAGCACCGGAGCGCCAAACGCCTCCTCCAGCCGGGCCATTATAGCAGGTGCCAAAGACGCGCTACAGCTTCGTATGAATCGGAGCTTTGGATAGACAGATTCGGGCTTGGTGAGGTGGCGCTCGAGTATGATTTGATGGATAGTTGGCACGGCTGTGTACCAGGTCGCATTATACTTAATCATATCGGGCCAAAATGTTGAAGCTGAGAACCTCCCGATGGCAGGCAGAGCCACTGCGGCGCCGGCTCCAAGTGAGCTCAATAAACCAGCTAACAAGCCATGGACGTGGAAAAGTGGCAGGACAATCACAGTTGAGTCTGACTCGGTTAGTTTATACACAGATTTTATGTTCTGGACAGAGGAGTACAGATTTTGCTGAGTTAAAGGGACGCCTTTGGGTCGACTTGTGGTGCCGGACGTGTGGAGGAAGAGTGCAGCGTCGGATGGGTCGTTGGTGAGTTCAGAGAGCGAGTCGGGGTCAACACCGGACTGAGTTGGAGATATTATAATTTCCGAATCGCCGGCTGGTAGCGCGGCAGACAGATGAGGAATGTTGAGCTTCGCAGCAGCCGCCTGAGCCGGTTCATTGCCTTCTATAGAAGTGAGTAAGAGTTTCGACTCTGAGTCTGATAAGTAGAACTCGAATTCATCGAAAGTGTACGCGGCGTTCAGCGGCGCCGCCGTCGCTCGGACTCGTATCACCGCCAAAAACATTATAACAAACTG
This sequence comes from Ajuga chamaepitys, assembly GCA_958295605.1. Lineage (NCBI taxonomy): Eukaryota > Viridiplantae > Streptophyta > Magnoliopsida > Lamiales > Lamiaceae > Ajuga > Ajuga chamaepitys. The sequence continues at coordinate 31,565,141 of OY282499.1, read as the reverse complement.
CAAGCGAATTAAATAGATGAATATTGATGAGTCAAAGGCATGACCTTAAGGCGAATTATTATATGATTGAAGAACACGGTAACGAATCTGAAAGCGATCAGATAACAAAAACAGAGCGTGAAAAACAAGAATAAGTGCATCGCTTTTTCTTTCAAAATATAATCAAATAAATTAATTAGTTCAATTTTGATAAAGGCAGAGATAGAATTCATGATTAAAAATTGGAAAACATGAATAAACAATTAATGGTGTAGTTTAATGGGTGATATTGTACCTCGACGGTGTTGGGGAAAGTAAGGGCGACAACATCGGCAGGCTTAACGCCAGCAGCAAGGAGTTGAGCGGCGGCGCGTTGGACGAGTTGATGAAGGTGCGCATGGGTGAGATCGAAGTTTCCGGAGACACTGATGGCACGACGGGAAGAGAATACTCCGGATACATGGTTTAACAAGGCGGTGAGGGTGGAAGTAGCCATTGGACGTTTCTCGAAAAAATAAATGTAAAAAAGGGAGAGTGATTGAGTAAATGAAATAGAAGGAATATAGTGGAGGCAGGCAGGCAGGGGATATATAGATATATATAAATACACACGAGACTGGAGAGATGGCAACGCAACGCCAACGACAAGGTGGGGGATGGATGGGTTGGAGGTGGAAGGAAGGAAGGAAGGAAGGGCGTTTCGAATTTTGGCGAGACTAGGGAAGGTTGGAGCCACGTGGATCTTGGACTGTTGTGGAGGCGCTTTTCACCAATTTTTTTATGAGTCACCATTGTTGCTGCGGCGGCTTGCGGGAGTTAAATCATTCCCACAAAATAACAAATACATACGCCTATACATTTAATTTACAAAATAAAATATCTTAATTTTGACAACTTAATATCTTTCCGCATTTGATCGAAACTCGAAACCACAATTCATTAATTAATTGATGAATCCGTTAAAATGTGTATACATTTTCCTGTCTATTTACAATTACTATATTAGTAAATAATTAATTGATTAATATTTTTTTTGGTAACTAGATCTAGTATTTCTGGTACAAATTTTCAACTGGTCCGACTACCACTTTTTACGCCTATGAAAAAGGAAAAGAATAATGAATTCTGCCATATTTAATTAAATATTACTATTATTATTTGTGTTTTAATTAATCATTTCACCAAAATCTTTGTTCTGTTTTGAAAAAAATGTGTTTTAATTAGAGTAAGTTGGGATGCTAAATCAAGATTAACCATATGCATCTTTTATAGGTCCCAACTAGGGATGGCAATGGGGCAGGGCGGGGCGGGTATCTAAAAATCCAAGCCCGCCCCGCGCATATGGATTTTGGCCCGCCCTGCCCCGCGCCCCGCGGCGGGTCAGCAAAAATTGGCCCGCGCCCCGACCTGTGCGGGGCGGATCTGCCCCGCCCCGCCCCGCCCCATCCTATATATAATTTTTTTTTTTTTTCCGAATTTCTGAAAATATCACAATTTTAGTGTATTTTCTGAAGATGCAATATTCATAAAAATCATAAATCACATTCAACCACCCACAAATTCATTGGGAAAAAATATGCAATCAAAATCACATTCAACCACCCAAATAAAACACAAGCCATTCATAAATTCAATAGTTCAACACTTCAACAATTCAAATAAGCACCCAACAATACAAAAGTCAAAAGCTAATGAAGTTCTTAAATTCATAACAAAACCCAATTCTAAAGATAAAAGGCAACATCCTTGATTGAAAATTGTTGCTTCCAAGCCACATACATCCTTCCCAAATTCAAACCTACAATAACAAGATAAGTTTGAGCTTAAGTACTTCAATTTTATAAAAAACACATTAAGATGAAGATAATTAAACAATATGAATTACTTACCTCAAGTTCATTCTTCTCCTCATCCGAATCGTAAAAGACGGTTGCATGTACTTCATTCGATGAATTAGCTGCATTACATAATGTTGGAGCATTAAGCGTAAATTATTAGGTATGTCAATTAAATAAAAATAGCAATTTAAGTACTTACCGGTCTCCGATACTATCCAATTTTGTGAACACATTAAGGCCTCGATAGTATTAGGATGAAGTCTACTACGGTGAGGACTAATCAATCGTCCACTTGTGCTGAAAGCAGACTCGGAAGCAACAGTAGAAACTGGAATTGCTAAGATGTCTCTTGCAATTTGAGACAAAATAGGATATTTACCTTTATTTGCCTTCCACCAAGATAAAACCTCAAAATCTGGACTTCGAGGTACAACATCCTCATCCAAGTAATTGTCCAACTCCGACCTCACAGACTTTCTTTTCTTTCTAGAAGTGTACTTGTCAAAATCACTAAGTGAATCACCAGCACTAGAACCCATATCCATCATCGAACAATTTCCATCACCACTATTTTTTTGCTTCTCATTTTCACTTGCCTCGTATTGCTTAAGCATGTCACGACATAAAGAAATGATCCTATCCACCTCAAATTCAGACTCATCATCAAAACTCTTAGCGAAGTAGAACTCTAGCAAATCCACCTTAAACCTAGGGTCAAGAATAACTGCCACCCCCATAATCCCATGCACAACTGACCAATACTTATCAAACTTCATGAACATTTTCCTAGACATATTTTCAACAACCTCAATACCACAAGAACTCCACTCTTTTAAAGCTACTTGGATTTCACAAATTTTTGGAAAATAGATATTTGCAGTAGGATACTGAGTACCAGAAAAAAGTTCAGTTGCTGTATAAAACAACTTTAGCCTACCACAAATTTCTTTAGTCAAGTTCCACTCAAGTTCACTAGGCATGCTTTTGTATTTTGAATCACGATTCTTTAAACGAGAAAAGACTTCTTTAAACTCTAGAGCTGTTTGTAGCATAAAAAACGTGGAGTTCCAACGAGTTTTGCAATCAAGAATGAGTTTCTTACCATTATAAGCCTTTATTTGACGAGCAGACTCCTCAAATTTCTCCCATCTTTTAGGTGTCCCCGACCAGTAAGCCACACTATCTCTAACCTTTTCAATTGTACTCCCAATGACCTCCATCCCTTCTTTCACGATCAGGTTTAATATATGCGCACAACACCGCATGTGTACTAACTTGCCTTCAAGCAGGAGAGAATCCGGTGGAAGTTTATCGACAAGCAATTCCATCATAGCATCATTAGTCGAACAGTTATCCACTGTTACAGTGGATATCTTTCGATCTAAATTCCAGTCCATAAAACATTCCACCAACGCCTCACATAGGACTTCGCTTGTATGTGGACTTGGCACATAAATAAACCTACAAAGCAAATTTAAAATAAAATAAAATCAAAGTTATAACAATCTAACAAGTATAATAATGTTGAATATTAAAATTTCCACTTTTAATGATTAATAATAAAGATACCTTATAATCCGATTTTGTAATTTCCAAGAGTTGTCAATGAAGTGCGCCGTAACAGCCATAAATCCTTTCTTCTGAAAAGAAGATGTCCACATATCCGTTGTTATTGCAACTCGACTTTCATTTTTCTCAAAGATCGACATTGTAGACTCCTTCAAAGCCTCATATATATCAAAACAAGACTTCTTGATTGTATTCCTCGTGACCATCTTGAAGCAAGGATTCAAACTCTTCACAAAGTTTCGAAACCCAACATGTTCTACCATCTTAAGAGGATACTCGTGCATAATAATCATCCTTGCTAGTTCCTTACGAGAAAACTCTTCATTGAAGTTGAAAGGAGAGAGCTCGAATTTCTCCTTACTGAAATTGGCATTTAAGACCTGTTGTCTTATATCCGGTTGTCTTCGTTTACGGCATCTTAAAACATGATTTTTCAAGTGGGTAGTACCTTGCTTTGGGTCACCTAGCAAATAGGAGCTGCAATACTTGCACTGAGCCTTTTTCATTCCATTTAAATCTATTCTAGTGTAATGCTCCCAAACAGTCGAATATTTCTTTCCTGATGTTCCTCCTTTCACCTGAGCCTCGTTAGTTAGTGTAGAGTTACCCGGGGCTGGAGAAGCTGGAGAAGAGGGAGAAGCAGGCGAACTATTTGGAGATTCAAATGGTGAAAGTTCAGTAGGCGAAATATCCGGTGACATGGCAGGTGAAATAAGATCATCTCGATCCATCGACTGATAGTCACCTTCATCAGCCATTATATTAACACTGTCCAAAACTCAAGGCAAAAAAAAAAAAAACAAAAAAATCAGACTTTAAGTACCAGAATTGCATTACAAAATTACATTAAAGAAAATTACATTCTTCATTTCACAAAACAGAATTGCATTATTCATTTCACAAAGAAAAATTACATTCTTCATGTCATAAAAAAAACAGAATTACATTATTTATTTCACAAAGAATTACATTTTTCATTTGTATTAAAATAAAAAATACATTCTTCTTTTGTTATTAAAAGAAACAGAATTTCATTAATTTGCAATAAATCATATTGTTGTTCTAGCTGATATAAGATAGAAAGGGCTTTTCGGATCATAAATCATATTGTCTGAATACTTTTATAGAATGAAACTGTATTCCGTTATGTTATAATTTGCAATGAATAATTGTCTGGAGCAATGTAGTCATAGACTCATAGGTTAATTAGAAGTTAGATGAAATTGCAATTCACTATCAATATGTTTTCCCATTTCTACAGTCCCAAAATTTTCTGTTAGAGAAAGGCCAAGAAAGTAGAAACACACATAATGGCCGGAAATTAACTCTTCAAAAAGACAAAAATCACAGCAGCAAAAATCACAGCAGCAAAATTTTCTGTCGGTCCACTGCTCACTCTCTTCCCTCTTTATTATTAACAATACTGTAAATTTTTTGTTGGAAGAACATTAATTAATTTGTGAGGTAAAGCAAAAGTCAAAACAAACCCCTTTTCACCATACCAAAACCGTAAAGCCAAAACCATTATTCCCATTTCTTCAATTCCACTCCTACAAAATCAAAATACACACACAAAAACATCTTCTGTGTGTTTTTCTCTTGCTGGATTATTTGTTAATCATGGACTCCGATTTCTGGACGATGAGGCTCGCAGCTGCGAAGAGGCAACTCAATATGCAGAACAATCATCATCAATTCGGTTTGTTTCTTATCTTAATGCCAATCAACTCTTCAAAAATCACAGCAGCAAATCAGAAAATAATTTCGAAACAAATCGAAAACAAAGAGAAACAAAAAAAGTAAAAAAATTTGAACTTACCTGGTCGCACCGCCGGAGTATTGGCTAGGAATCTGGAGAAGGGGAGGAGCAACACCGTCGGGGACTGCCAGATGATGGGAGAAAAGCGAAGCAGCAGCTTGCTGCCGTGAGTTGTGGCTGCGCAGCAGCAGGCCAGCAGCAGGCCAGCGTGAGTAGGGTTCAGCGTGAGTTAGGGTTTAAAGTGTGTGTGAGTTTCAATTACTTATTATTATGTAATATATATATATATATATATATATATATATATATATATATATTATTTATATATATTTTAACAGGTGCGGGTCAAACGGGGCGGGTCGGGGCGGGGCGGGGCAAAACTGATACACATGCCCGACCTGCCCCGCCCAGCGGGTCGGGTTTGATCTGCCCCGTTCTCAAAACGGGGCGGGTTTGACCTGCCCCAGAGGTCTCGGGTCAGGGCGGGTCGGATCGGATCAGGGCAATTCTGCCATCCCTAGTCCCAACCCAAAAAATTGGGATGATGATACACATACTTTTTCTGTCGTTTATTATTATGCCAAATTTTTTCTGATTGACGGAAGAAATGCTATTTGCCAAAGTACAATCACGAAATTCAGCTGATATATATATATATATATATATATATATATATATATATATTTTTTTTTTTTTTTTTTTCTGTTGGACTAGGTCGGGGTACCTTTGATTACAGCGAATTTGAATTTCGGATCGTATATGGGTAGAACCACGGCCTCACCTCGATGAGTTGTACTCTCGGTCGGGGTGAATATCACGAACGGAAGTCCACCACGATCCACAATCCATTCGCAACTCTGGTGGCTTTTGAAAAAGTACATTTTGGGTGTGGGAGAAATCACTTTTGATTTCTCCTCTTTCTGTTTCTCACATAAGTGAGAAACTGTTCTCACTATTCTCCATCAAGTGTACCCGGTACACTTGGTAGGATCTATATAGGGGGAGAGGTGGACCTCTAATTATGGGAGATGAGCCTCCCATAATAGCCCACTTCTTATAATTGCGTCAGCCCACTTGAGCGGCCTTCAATCGGGCCCAATAGCCCAGGTGAACCGAGCGCATGGCCCGAGTCAAACCAATATCCCCCACTCGCCCATGAGGGCTGAGATCTAACCCTTCGTGAGCTTTCCAACTCACCGAGATCATACTAGCTAATGGATCGTGTGACCCACAAGTATCTCAAGAGCATATAGTTATACACTGGTTAAGGTGTGTAACAGCTCGGCATCAAGAATTTGAGGACAACGAACTCGCTATATCCCAGACTCGTTACCCAATGCCAAGAATCAGCATGTCTCCTTGTCCCTTCATTAATGAAGAAGCATGCCAGATTCATCACTCCGTTTTACATTCACTATTACGTTCCTTGAACATAATTGGCGCCAGTGAATCTTTAAACTGTGATGGCAGTATCGGTCTTCCTTTATCCTTATACCTCCTAGTCTTTCATCTAGCTGCTTTCCTAGACATGTCCCACGTAGCCGAATAATTTCGTGATTATTGGGAGCATGCTAAAGTAGCAACACTGAGAAGAAGACTAAAGACACAGGAAAAAGTCTTAAGGATATACTATGAGGTAATCCAAACCTCTGGATCTCACACAATGAGAGAATAGAGACTCATTTCTCACTATCCCCTTGGTCACAAGCACATGCAGTATAAAACGCACGTTACAATGTGTCATTTTTCTAAACAAAGTGTATGTCACTAAACACATTATACAGATCTTGGTCTAGAGGCCTTTCAACAACTAACCTGAGCTTTCTCCATAGATGTCTTCAAGTTAACGTCTAACTCGAGAAAACTCACATATGGCTATACGAAAAGTTATAATTGGATAATCAAATATCCAATTCGATCATATGTTACCGAACATCGATCTCATCCTAGCGTACTAAGGCGACATTCATAGAATCAACTGAATGAATTCTATACTGGTCTCATCTCCTATGTCATTCGACACTGGAGGTGATTGCTCGTGTGAGAGAGCCGATCAATTTCAACTTGTCCGACATACTTTTGAATATACCGTCAATTCCTAAGGGTACATAAGTATCATAATCACCTCGCATTATGTGACATTATCCCAGATAAAGTCAAGTTGTCATGTACTTGGTCAGTATTTGGAGTCTCTCATAAGCTACGCCCCATTTATAGGTTGTGGGTTGTGGATGCCCCCACTGAACTGCTTATCACTAAAAAATCACTCAACCAAAAACTTCTTCAAATTGTATAGGCAGAAGCTCCGAGCTTCGCTCTGATTATAGAAATCTATACATTTATCCAATACTCTCATCTCCCCAAGATGATCCTTCCACTTGCAAGAGTAACTACTCAGATGCAGTCTCTGATATGCATCACCGTACTGAGTATCAATTATATATTATTCCAACTAGATCATAGTTCCTCCACTGCGGAGGATGATACAATGCATCCTAGACATCACAAAAACCCTTTCAAGTGTACTCCTACACTTTTACTAAGATTTGATTAATGCTCAATTACTAGACCCACAACAAAGCCTACACTAAGGCACACACATCTCAAAGTTATTTGCAGTTCTTCGCAGTACTAGAATATTGTACGATAGACATTGTCAACTTCTCTATAGAAGTAATTGGACACGTTACGTGACTTTAAAACTTCGTCTATAGCCAATAAGAGTATTAGTGGATACATGGGCGTCCACATGGAATCACTTTAAGATTTTTACAAGTGATGCTCATACAATAAAAAATAGTCATCTAGGTGATCCCTTGGAACCTTCACTTATCCTATAAGTAGCTTATCCATATCCTTCAACTCCGAGTTGTAAGAAAGTCCATTTATCAATGGTCATAATACTCAATATCTTTGCTGACTTGGAAAAATAAGATTGCAAGTATCCTTGTGGTGTTACATGAGATTAATACTTTCGTAAAATCTCATATACCATTGACTTGAGTACTGTACCAAGCCATGAAATTGATTTCTTGGCCTCTGACCATAAACCTCATTGGTAAATCAATTTGTTTATCGGTCAAGTTCTCCACTGAGAAATATAGTCACTCAACCACTTAAAAAATTTGCAAATCAAATTCTAAGTTGGCTAACTAAGAACGAATCATGGTAAAACTCAACATTGGTAGGAAATGTCCCTCTGGACAAGCCTTACACTCAAAGTGTAACTTTCCAACCAAATTGAGATTTTCACCTTTAGCAGTTCTAACAGCATTTTGAGAATCGTTAGTTCACATTCTCTTTGTGCCCAATAGATATCAACCAGTTCCCGGACTTGGTTTCAACTACACTAATTAGATAATTATCCCTTTGCTTTCATCTATTCATCCATCAAAAGACGATACAAAGTCCAACTCTTTCTCAAATTCTGGAGATTCTTAATTAAAACATGTCTTGCAATCTCATAGATTCAAGCATGCATTTTTTCGGTTTTGTTCCAACGAAAAATTCAAACGGATTCTTGTTTCACTGAATGTTGACCCCCACTGGAATCTTATTTCAAGATATCCTTTTGAACTACTCATAGCTCAGTTGGATGCAGATCTTCATTTGAACATTTCATAGAAATATCTTCAAAATACTAGGTTTTGTGATTCTACTTCAGTAACAAACTTATCAACTGTTCATCTTTGAACATGAAACCTTTGGACTGACAGAGTATCCCTTAAGGATACATTTCCTCTACTTAGGTTTTCAGCTTTCTAAACTTAATTGGAAAATGTCACTCGCCTAAGCAATTGATCCCTAGGATCCCCATTGACCCCTAGAACCTTCATTTGCTCAGGTATGACTATCTACAAGTCCAAAAGTTTACGAGATATTTAAGTTACTGATTCAATGAATACCTTGATTCAAGGTGTGGGTCGCAATCAATGTTCTTTTCTAATGAAATAAACTACTTGACTTGCACCCTCATGGACCTCAATATTTATCTAGCAACATCTCTTTTCCCCCTCTTCACCACACAATTTTATTGAAAAATGTGTGTGAAGAACGGATGTTTTCTTGATAATATCTTCGTTACATTGATCATAAGATGATCATGAGACTTTTCACACCTGTAATTAGTCTAAGAGCACTTATGCCTTATTCATTTGATCATTGTGTCAAACACACCAGTGTCTAGACTTTCAGTGAATCAAATGAGTTTGACTAATTCGCGTGAGTAGTTCTCATATGTATCGCGAGATTAGGCTCCATGATCAACTATTACTTCGTTGAATCACAAAACATCACAGTAGATTAATCGCAATGGAAAAATTATCCTAATTGTCTTAAAAATGTTTCAAGCGTTGATGATAAAGTGAAACAAAATCCCCCCTAAGATTAACAATTCCGGAAAAATTACTCCTCGAGTGCATTTCCAGTTAATTGAAGCATCATTTCATGTCTATCGTAAACTAGTCTAGTGCACCTTTGCACTAATCAGTCCACTTTCAAAGAATACACATATGTTTACTTCATCCAAACAACACGAAACATTCTCGTCATTTCCATCTACAATATTGTCTTAATGTTTATCAACCAATCAATCTATCATTATCTCAAGCCGAGTCCAGATCTTTAGAAGAACTCCAGCCGAAACCAAAATTCATCTTATTTCAAGATTCTTGAGGATAACAGGCAGAAAAACTTTAGATCATCATGCAATTCCGAATTGCAAGGGATCAAGCCTAATCATTAACTTAAGCATGTTGCAAATCAAATTCGCAGTGATAAATGCCTAAGTTATCAATTATGACATAAATTCCCGTGTTCATCCTCATAATCCTATTGAAATATACAAAAATTTCCACGAAATTTCCAGTTTTGACATTCACTGCCTTAAGTTCTTTTACCCAAAGTAAATGAATTAATTTGCATGTATGACACATTCTAGCATTTGTAATCATTCAAGTTGAGTGTGCACTATCAAGTGCTTCTCAAGAAGTGTTTAGGTATCTACTACCATACTTAAGGAATAATGCTATATGTTTAACCCTCATTGTCGACTCATATGGTAGGTGTGACAAGAACTATGAAATTTACTTTAGATTAGCACGATTAAGTGCCTTTCCAATTGGTTTCAGGACATAAATTGAGTCAAACACACTATACTGCATTTGCTCAGAGTTTAGTGTTTCCCAAAAAGACCCATTTGTCTTTACTGGGAGATGTTCTTCTGAAAAATCATTGTCAGTATTTTCCGTCTTTACCATGTTCCTCTTATATTTAGAATTCAATTCTTAACTAGGAACTTGTAATTGACTAATTAACAGCCTTTAGTCACTTATAATCACTATCATGAGTGGCATCCCAAAAATCCGAGCCATCCCAATGGGTATAATCGATTTTTGATGTTCCCACTCAACGGGAAGATACTAGACTCTAACTTTAGTCTTAATCTATTGTTCACAGAGAAGACTTGGGGTAACAACCTCTGACTGGTGGCGGTAGAGATACCAAACTTTTACTCTAATATACCCTGATATCTTGAGTTAAAGTATTTTCTCATTAAATGAAAATTACTACCAAGTCTAGAGTCTGTTGATTATCCAAGGTTTCGTCAGTAGAGGAATCCCCTTTTAATTCCATACTACTAGAATCGTTTCTGGTTTCTTCTTTGTTCCAACACTAACACCCTCCTAGGGTTCATATGATTCGGTTGAACCAATTCAAGACTATCTCTAAGTCTAGTACATATCTAATTGTTATGACCTCCTAGTCATAATCTACTTATCACTAAAGACAAGGTTAGCTAAGAAGCAACTAACTAATTGTGTTCAACGCTATGATCTAGATGTAAGTGCGATGAATGCACACGTATGTGCTTACTAAAACTAAATATACATAAGATTTTGTTCTTAAAATTGACATTGTGGTAACTTGACAGAAGATATGACCTCGAAAGTTCATTATGATCCCCGTCATCACCCATATCCAACCGTCGTATTACCACAACTAATCCTAAAGAAAACAAAACCTACAACTGTTATAGGTGAGAATGCGAGGATTCTTCCAACCCATAACCCCCACTCAAATTTGAAATCCATGGAGGATAATTGAAATCACAGAAAATAGGGTGTGATAAAACGTCACAGAGGTTTCCAGGTGAAAAATTTCATGAACATGACCCTTGACACTTGTTCATTACCAGTACACGCTTCGTCACACATCACCACGCTTTCATTGCATTCATCACGCTCACATGGACGTATACGCACCCGTACACGCGCACACACGTATACATAAGCACAAAACACGTGCCCAATGCGACCGTACGTGTCAAAACACGCACATACGCACTAATACACTGTACGGACGAGCCCTACACGCTTTACACGCGCGAAAAAAGTTCACCACGTGCTGTCACGCGCCGCCACGCGGCGGAGATGTTCCGGTGATGCTTGGCGGCGACGCAACGATGGTCCGGTGGTGGCGACACGGCGGCGGACTGGCAGTGCGAACCGATTTGAACCGGCGGCGGTCCGGTCCGACCGCCTGTGGACCGACTAGGTGATGTGGCACATATGCCACGTGTCACCCCACCATTGGTGAGCTCTGTATGATGTGTCACCACGTGGCTGCTGATGCGGCCATGTCTTGCACACGTGGCGTGATGTGATTCATCCACGTGTTATGACATGGCACCTACATGGCTGCTAACAGTGATGCTGGTTGTACGCTGATGTGGCACACGTGGCACGATTTCATTCGTCCACATGTGCTGACTGGGCAGTGGTGTGTCACCCTTGACCAAGTGAGGCCCACTCTCACTGACCGGAGAGTGGGCTCCACGTGCCGCCTTCCCGGCGTTTCCGGCCGGCGGCGCTGCGGCTACCCTCCCTTCCCCCCGTTCTCGGCCATTCTGAGTCCAACGGTGCAATCGGTTTCTCGATCCGACAATCCTAACTATGTATTTGGATAAAAAAATGTGTTCTTGGAGAGTGAAGAACATTGTTCTTCATGTTCTTCATCAAGAACAATTCTTAGATCCGTTTTTCATTTTCAAAACACGTTATATAACTCAATTCAGATTAACACAAATAATATATCAAATCAAAGCACATTTAATAAACTACGCATACATACCACATACATGCGTAAAATCAAACATTAACATGCTGAAATCGGATTTTTACAGAAACAAGAACATCTTCAAGTTTTCCGAAAAAAATTCAGATTCATATGATTTTCGCCCAATTTTAAAGATCCATATCTCATTCGTTTCTCAATGAAATTAAGCGCATAATACGTATATAAAAAGCTCATTCAACATAGAACATGATTATATCAATTATACGCAACATTTTTCGCACCCGAACAGATTAAAAAAATCATTTTTCGCAACATTTTTCAGATTCACAGCTCCAACTTAAAAAAAATCATAAAAAATCCGTTCTTGACGGAATTGAGTGATTCAAGTTGGAAAATGTAGATATTAACGAGTACTATAACATCAAATCAATATCACATGAAGAATCGAAAATAATTCTGACGAAATTGACAAATTATTACAATAGTTTTATTCAATTAAAACAAATCAATCACAAAAACATCGAGAGCCGAATTCTAACCTTTTGGCTCTGATACCAATGTTAGATTTAGGTCAGGTTTCCTTTGATTGCAGCGGATTTGAACCCCAGATCGTATATGGGTCGAACCACGGTCTCATCTCGAAGATTTGTACTCTCGGTCGGGGTGAAAATCGCGAACGGAAGTCCACCACGATCCACAATCCATTAGCAACTTGGTGACTTTTGGAAAAATACTTTTTGGGTGTGGGAGAAATCACTTTTGATTTCTCCCCTTTCTGTTTCTCACGTAAGTGAGAAATTGTTCTCACTATTCTCCATCAAGTGTACCCGGTACACTTGGTAGGGTTTATATAGGGGGAGAGGCAGGCTTCTAATTATGGGAGATGAGCCTCCCATAATAGCCCACTTTCTATAATTGCGCCAGCCCACTTGAGCGGCCTTCGACTGGGCCCAATAGCCCGGGTGAACCGAGTGCATGGCTCGAGTCAAACCAAAATTTTCGTCCATCTTTATTTTTCTTTTCTTTATGTTTGCATCAGTGTCCGCATCCTCTACCATGAAACAACAAATATGAGGGCAACTAATTTATGCTTTGATCTTCGATCTATATGTAAGTGATGACTAATACTTTTTCGTACATTATTTCTTTTTTCATGTTTTTTTTAGTTTTCGGATGTGAGAATAATTGAAATAAAAGAATTAGTTTCTTCTACGTAACACTCTAAAACAAAAAAGCAGCAAACTTTCCTAGTTGCATTTTTAATTAATTTTCTAGAAATAATTATTGAAAGTTTACTTTATTTTAAAGATTCAAGTCAAATTCTTTATGCAAGTTTTGAGGCTAATGAAGTTTCGAAGAACAAAGTATTTTCACTCAATTTTACAGGAGGAGCTATGAAGAGGACCGAACTCACTCGTATCACCCGTCCAACATAAAAAATAAAGGTACAAAGATAAGAAATATTGAAATGTATTTTCAATTTGTTTAATATCAAGTAAAATTTATTTTAGAAACTACAAGTGGAATTTTAATATATGTACGTAGAATTTTTATTTATATATATATATATATATAGACATATATGTATATATTAGTATATATATAGTTATAACTTGTACGTGGGTGTGGATAAATGTGATTTCCTAATGCATATAATAATATAATATTAATAGTATGGAAATGTCTTTACATGTAAGTTTAAAACAACCCCCATCAAATATATTTTGGCAGCATGTCCAACATTGGGTAAACTAATTCAAAGTCCTCTCCCAAATCAAATAATAAGAGTCCCACATCGAAATCAATGAGCTTTTGCTATTTCACATCGAAACTATTAGAATGAACAAGAACTAAATTTACTATAAATAGCACCTTACTTGTTAAACTTAGAGTGTAAAAGGAAAAAGGGATTCCTTTACTTAGGAGGTCCTCAGTAGTTATTTTTAAACGATGTTCAAAGGTCCTATGTGTCCAACGTTGTTTGGAGGTTCGACATTTTTAGGAGACGTTATTTTGGTGTATCTATTTTAAGTACGAGTTGGGTCGGACAACTTTAGAGTTTCTCCAAAGCAATTCAATGAAAGAACATCAGCATCATGCTAGGGTTATACTGTAAAACATATTTTTTAAGTGTTGCTTTATATATAAACTGTTTCTTGCACTTTATTGAATGAGAATAAATTATCACTGTTTGCTTTGAATATTATGAATGTTATATATATTTATTACATATTGTTTGAATACTTTACATTGTAGACAATGTGGTGTGTAGTAGATCATAGAAGATCACATTTTTGGTTCCTTGTAATAAGTATAAAGATTCACAATTGAGATGGAATTGAATAATCCATTGGTAGAAGTTGATGGGTAAGGCCCGGATTATTTTGTCTTGAACAAGAGATTACACTAGTTCATTTTTGCACTGAATTGGACCAACAACGAGATAATTTTTCTAGATTGACTTGATAGAAAAATTAGATCCCAGTGGTTATTGTTTTCTTATTTTCTGTCACTTAAGCGGGATTATATATAATTAACTAATGTTGCTTTAATTTATTTTGGGCAAAGAGTTATTGGGACTCAATGCTCTGTACTTTGGGCAATATTATTAATTATATGACAGATTGCTAAATTAATACAAAAAATCGTGTCTTGGTGAAACAAGTTGATTATGTCCCGTTGATGGCTCAGAATGTTTGTCACATCAAACATATACAGTGGATTAACTTCCAGTATGATAATAATGTTAAGTTGTTTATTCTCAAGGAATAAAATATACTCCCTCAGTCCCTTCTTATTTTGCACAGGTGACCGGGCACAGATGTTAGGAAAAAATATATTTTGCTTTTTCTTTGACTTTTTTAAAGGTGGAGATTGAGTTGTGAGATTGTGGGAGACGTTTCCTTTTTTGGAGTGCGCAAAATAAGGTGGGACGATCGAAAAGAAAAAGTGTGCAAAATCAGTTGGGACGGAGGTAGCATTAATTAATTAAAACATTCAGTAGCTTAAATTAATTAATGAATATTGAATCTTAAACATGGAAAAAAATAACCGGGAGCCATATTTCGTAATATGGATTATGATGGATAGTTCAATATTAATTCTATAGTGGAATGAATTAATGTTAATGTGCTAGAGTAATATTGATGGCTCAATATTGATATCTAGGTCCATTGGGAGGCACAATCCTATTTCTCCTAAAAGATATGGAAGTCTATTAACTAAGAGGATAAGGATTAATATGGAATAGGAGATAGGAAACAAAAGAGGATATGAAAAAATCTAATTTCGAAACAAAGAGGATAAGGATTAATATGGAATAGGAGATAGGAAACAAAAGATATGAAAAAATCTAATTTCGAAAGGGATATAATTTTATCCATATTTTCCACTCCCAAGTGGGAGAGGATTTTCGATTTCCCCTCTCCCTTGGAGGCCATGTTTTCGGCATCTTCAACTAAAAATAGGGGACAAATCTTTGGTCCCCATATGCATAAGTGAGTAACTGTTTTTCTTAGAAAATTAATCATTCATCGAGTGTTAGAAAGTTCATTTGATTTCCCACCAGATTGGCAAGCTTGGTCATAGGGAATACTCAAGAAGATCTTTGGGTTGAAAGGATAATTCTTCAGTGTCTCTCTAATTCTCCAGTTTCGCATGTTTATGGCTTATTGTATGGGTTACCGTTATTCAATACATGAGTTGTGTGATTTGAATGTTTCAATCATGGTTGTTTGATATTTGAAAATAGATATTCAAATTACATCCCTAATAGATCCTTGGCAAAATCCCCGATTCCCCAACACATCAGTCAAAGGATATCTTCATGAAAAGTGGGTAGATACGTGGCTTTTATACTATTGAATTTGTATTGTGATTTGTATGTTCGCCTTTGCATAAGATTACTCTCAAGTCGTAAGACGGGCTTTTGAGTAAGACTTTTGAGTCATAAGATGGACTCATAAGTCTAATGCTTTCGAGTCGTAAGATTGGATCTTAAGTGATCTTAATAGTATGGCTTTGAGTCATAAGACTGGCTCCTAAGTCACGTAATATGGCTTCGAAGTCGTAAGATTGGCTCCTAAGTCACGCAATATGGCTTCCGAGTCGTAAGATTGACTCTTAAGTCAAAGACTATTGAGTCGTAAAATTGACTCCTTAGTCAATGATGTATTTATTATGGTGCATATTCATTTAGTACAATTGCTTACAGAGTTCTCCCACTGGGTTCACATAACTCATGATGCTATGCTTAAAACATTTTCAGGTCCAATGAATGACAGAGATCTAGCTAGCATGGGCAAGTTCCCAATAAGAAGGATAAATAATAAAGTAAATGCATTTGAAATTACATATCAACATAGACGTCTTAATTTTACGTTGACTAATTTTACAAATGATTTCAAATAGTTTTAAAAATTAAGTATTAAAGTAGAACAAGTGTTCAAATTATATATGTTATGCTAAAATTATAAGTGTTTTGCCTTTTAAATATTTTTAAATTAGAAGTTTTTACTACTTATAATATTCTAAAATTTTATTAGTGCTTTTAACTCAAAGACGTGAGTTTTTATATGAGTTAGGTTTTTTTATGTAGAGAATTATTTAATTAGTTATTAATAAAAATTTTTAACTCGTATTTTTATTAAAAGTCTTCCGCTGATAAATGTTTTGAAAGTAGAAGTATGTTTTAGTGGCAAACCTTCACCTGCTTGCGGGGCAGGGGTGTTACATTCTATCATTGATCAATTCATTCTTTTTTATTTTCTATAAATTCTTTAGGTACCATCAATTAATTATTCTAAGGATCTTAGTTATTTGCCCCATGGTTTTTATTATTGATGTTTTTGAACTCTTATGCTACCCAGAGAACCATAGGTATTCTTTCATTCTTCGGATTTTTGGAAGTTCATCTTATCAGGTAAACCTTCTGGTGATTTTATAGTATTTCAAAATTAACATCAAATAGAATTTGATTTTTTTGTTCATATATATCCACATTTAGTGTACATTGCATATTGTTCCTCTATCTCTCTTTTTCCTAATCAAGTTTGGTAGTGTCTAGAATTGTGGATACTGCATTGGAAGTGTTTATGGATCTGTCGTGTGCGTGTTGAAAGATTATTTGATATTGAAGGTACAATCTTTTAGACTCTAAGTATCCAATATTAAAATTATAGGACTGTTTACTTTTTGTCTGTGGTACCATAATGGGCACGCCCTCCTTGATACATGAACAAGACTGACAGAGAACTCGACTAGCAGCGCAACACATGAAGGGTGACCGCGCTGCGCCCTATCACGATGTACGAACTGGTTGACTTTCATCCAGGAACTTAGGAGTCACGGGCACGAAGTGCGAAGTAATGCCAGGTTTAGAGCGCAAACCGTATAATCTTAAAGAGGACGCGAAACTATCGCAAAGCGGGGTCCGACCAAAAAGCAGCTGACTGTCAGTTGGTACACTGACAACCTTTCTACTCCTGCCAAAAGGTGGGGGGACCATTGGCATGCGTCAGGGCTAACTGTTAGTTTAAAAATGCTGACTAGGATTAGGGTTGAGTTAGCACATGAAAAATGGCGCTTGCACCCTTGAGCCTTAATAGGTAAGAATATAAGGCTTCATATTTCTTCTTAACAAAGACATGGCTCATTTACTATAACTATTCACTTGCGAACACATATACACTTCAACTTAACTATCCGACTTGAGCCCGATAAAGTTCAAGCTACATAGAAAATATTAAAAAATTGGAAGAAATAGATGAAGTAAACTACATTTATTTATAAATTTGCAATATTCTACACGACCATATGCAAAACCAATTTTATCTATCTTAATATATTCATTTAGCTATATTATTTATAATTCTTGTTGAATCTTATGATGGAGTAAACTTTTTGGTAGGGAAAACGCCAGGATTGAACAAGAATTTTCTTTGTTAATCTATATTTATGATTTCATTACTATTTTTGGTGAAATTATACTTATAATTATAAATGTTGTGGATAAATTTTTGATATATATATATATATATATATTAAATTAATACACTGAATAGACTAACCTAACCAATCAATTCATGGAATAATTAATACATTAAAATTATTTATAATTTCTTATGAAATATTTTTATTTTCATTTATTAATAAACTAACCTAACCAATGCATTCAAACGAAACCTAAATAGCTTTGCTGGAAATTTTATTATTGGTTTCATTATAGTTTGAAAATTTTTAAAATTTACTTTGTTGGTTTGACTATTAAATCATGAAAAACCCCACACTGATTCTATGAAAAGAACCCCAAACTAGATATTTGAACCCTTTGTAAAGAGTTTTGAGTGGTGTTTTAATTCAAAGTATCTTTTAAATAATTGTGGTAGGTGAAAAATGTATGCTATATTTTTTACACATCCAAACTCTTAACCAACTATTCAATTTATTCCAATATAATAATAATAATAATATTATTATTATTATTATTATTATTATTATTATTATTATTATTATTATTATTATTATTATTATTATTATTATTATTATTTTGTTATTTCTATTTCTGATGCAGTAATTTTTCTGCCCTGTTGATTAACTAATTTTGGAATTATTTTCTTTTCTTTTTTCTAGGAAAAGAATCATCTACAATACAACAAAAGTGGTTTTTTGAGACCACAAAAAGTGATGTCAAATAATGAGTATTTGCTATAACTTATGAGAAGTGGTCTCAAATAATGAATATTTGTCACAACTTATGAGTGTTTGTCACAATTTTATTGTTGTCTCAATAACTTGGACACAAATAATATATTTGTGACCACAAAAGCAGTCTCAAATGCGTCTAAAATATTTTTTGCAACAACTAGTTGTCTCTAAAAGTAGTCTTAAAATAGTCTCAAATAATTTATACAGAGATTTGGAACAATATGTGATAAAAAATAACTTATTATTAGTGACCACAATTGTGGTCCCCTTTTATTGCAGTGTTATTATAAAAGATATTGATTTTAATCTAATTCCTTTTTTCAATTAAGAATCAGCCCATGATTGTTGACTTTTGCAGACATTTGAAAAACAAAATTATCACAAGTACGATTGCAACACATGAACTTTCAAATTATACTCCCATCTCTATTGAATTAGTCATACATTCATGTAACATGTGGTATTTAAGCAATAATGATAGGAGAATGATAAACAATCTTATCTTCACGATGTGATGAATTTTGTTCATAGAATATGACAAATATAAATGTTGTAGATAGTTATGAAATGTATATCTTTTGTCATTGCAATTGGATAAAATAACTATTAACGGACATCTTCCCGTGCATATCACGGGGATATTCTAGTATTAATAATATGTAATGAAATTATGGATTATATATTATTAAGAGTATAAAATCAGATACGTATAGATAAATTAATCTATTAATATATTATCATTCAATTATTTTTCTTCTCCCTTTTATGTCATATCCTACATGTATTTATTTATCTATTTATTTATTTTTAACTTTGCATTGTTACAAATTAAAACTACAAATTAATTTTTTCATAAATTTCGTTAATTCAATTATTTGAATGCAAGATTTGATGGGGCTTGATAAAGCGCAATCCGGTATCCAATAAACTCAGCGAAAATCAATGCAAGAAATATGAAAAAACACAAGATGTACGTGGTTCGATCCGGAGATCTACGTCCACGGGCTGAAAATGGCACCTGCCGAGGTGTTTCTTTCACTATACTCTTTGAGTTTACACGTAATAGTTTCAGAATACAAAACGCGAACCCTAATTCTGAGTACAATTCTCCTACTTATACTACTCAACTCAAAACCCTAACTAACTCCCTACAATTGCGCCTATCACCGTTGCATGGAAGTTGGGAGTAGATCATGGGCCAAGAACGTGGGGAGCGCCGCAATTGGGCCACGCTATTTTGATCGCACGCTTCTGGGCTGTTTGTTGTTGGGCTTATCCTCCTGGGCTTAGTTGCCCGGGTCGGGTTGATTTGGCCCGGGATGTCACTTCGACCCGAAGCTACTGGGCCATACCTATCAGATTCCCCCCCCCCCCCAGCCGGAGCGAGAAAGGAGCTACGGTTGCGAGCAGGGTGGAGCAATAAGCAAGATGAGCTGTTGTCACTTGTGAGCCGAGGTGTTTTGGGGGAGACGCGAATTGGCTGAAACGGAGATAATCCATGGTGGGGTCCGCGGGGATCAAGACGAACTGGACTGAACGTCCCCGAGGTGACGGCGAGGGCCCGAGCACCCCGAAGGAAATAAAGTGTAGCGAAAGAAGATAGTAATTTGGCCGAGGTGAAGGAGGCACCGGAGAGCTGTCCAAATCTTCCTGGCCAAGAATGAGGTTGATGTGACTGGCGGCGCTATCATGAGAGAGAGGGATGTGAAGTGACACGCTTTGTAATTTCCAATGAACCTGTTCCCCACGAGCCTTGGGAACTGTAAGGCGCGTGTTTAGCACGATCAAATCTGAAACACAGAATTTGAATAGACCATATCTAGACCGTTATTTCCTTGAGTATATATTTGGAATAATGGCACAGTATACTTCATCTTCTTCATTGCGATTTGCAAGTTTAGAAAGCGGGAAAAAAGGAGAATTCTGTGCGCATGTGATTCATCTCAAATACAAACCAAGTAAGTATGCCTTCTTCATCATCTTCTTCTTCTATTAAGGAAGTAGGGACCCAGAGCTCTCCGTTAGATGTGTCACCCCTTCGCTTTGTTATTCCAGAGAGGAGTGAGATTAGGATAGTGGAAAGGGCCGACGGCATGGAAACCAACATTAGGATCGTCGGTTTTTATGAATGTACAGAGAATGACTTTGAAGTGTCCACTATAGCGCCGCGGATGACGCGGGTGCAGATAGAGACCTTAATCCCTTCCTTCTATTTCCCATTTAATTTAGAATATATAGTGCCGGAACCCGGCGATAGGGCCTGTTGCCCGCCGCAGGATTTCATTGGTGTATATATAGACCCCTTAAGAATAGGTTTGAGATTCCCCCTTTGGGACATAGTTATCCGGCTATTGAGATATTATAACATCGCCTTGAGCCAGTTAGCGCCAAACGCGATTAGGCAAGTAGTCGGGTTCACCGTAGTATGCAAGAATTCCGGGGTGGAACCGACCGTAGAGCTGTTTAGGTATTTTTACCAACTAAAAGCATTCGGGAAATCCAAAGGGTGGTACTCCTTCAGTCCCCGAGCACGAGGTGGTTTCAAAGTACAAAACCCCAGTAAGGTGGAGGGGTGGAAGGAGAAGTTCATCTTTGTGAAGACCGGAGTGGCCCTCCCGAGGTGGAGAAGGGAGGAGGTGCTAGATACTGCCCCGGTGGGGGATCCGGAGGCCGAGGTTGTGGATCCATTTCGTGCAGTGGGGACTTTCAAGACCCTTTGCACTGAGGCTGAGCTGGAGGAGGCGGGGCTGAGCCCATACTATTCGGGCGATGCGGCGGGGATGTCCGCCCGGGGTCAAGAGTCGGGAGCCGGGGTTGCCGAGGAGGGTAGGAGTTCTTATATCTGTGTAAAAATTGTCGCCTTGTGCAGGACTAACTCCAATTTCTGTATGCAGTGGGACGCTTCAGAAAGGAGCCGGCTGGAAGCCCCACAGTGGCTGCGGCAACCAAGAAGAAGGGAAAAACTACTGAGGTGTCTCCCCGGGGGAAGATGTCACCCAGTCCAAGACCCTCCGTTGGGCCGGAGGAGCGAGTGGTGGCGGCGGGGTTAACCCCCGGAGCAAAGAGGAGGTCGGAACCATCCAGGACATCTCCGGCAGCAGCCAAAAGACTCCGCACAGGGGAAAGTGTAGAGGTAAATCTGACATTCCCTGTGAGTTGCTGTATGTGTAAATGAAGTGTACGCTACCAGTATTGATTTCTGTGTTTTGTCTTTTGTGATGTTTGAAGGAGCAAGGGCCCCCAAGTCTGCTGGGGTTGGAGGGGGCGGACGCCGAGGAGCTTTTGCACTTGGCGCGGGGGATTATGGATCTTGGCCGGAAAAGCGAGAAGGAGGCCAAAGAAGAGCTGGCCGCGGTGGCAAGGGATCTGCGCGCGCGCAACGACAGGCTAACACATGATCTGGCCGAAGCGCGCAAGAGGGTGGCTTTGGTGGAGAATGAAGTTGCGCGACTGCGCGAGGTGGAGGCGGAAGCCGGGGCCCTCCGTGGAGAAACGGCTCAGCTGCGGGCAGAGATGAAGGCCCAAGAAGCGGCGATTGTCGAAGGTCAAGAGGCAATGCTGAAAGCGTTTGCCGAGAAGTTGTTCCAGACGAGCACATTTCTCGACTTTCAGACCAACTTCGTTGCTATCGGGGACACGGCCACGCGATCATTGTTGTTGGAGCAGATCAAAGAAGTCTACCCGAACGTGGACGTATATCGTCCAGAGTTCGGGTATGACTATAATGCCGTGGCCGGGGTGGAGAAGGCCTACTATCAAGCTTTAACGCACCTCCCAGAGTGGCCCCTCGTGAAGGCTCTAGCAGAGAAGAAAGAGATTTTGAGGGCCGAGGAGGTTGCAAGCTGTGAGGCTGACCAAGATCAGGAATTCCTGGCATTCCGCCGGGGTGATTTTGTCAGCGAGCCCCGAAATAAAGAACCACCCCCCCGCATAGAAGCTGCTGCAGTTGCTGTAGAAGAGGAGGTAGGAACGGCTAAAGACCGGCAGGAGGTGGAGCCCGAAGACGCCGAGGGGACCGAGGAGGAGGAGGTCAGTCGTTCCCCTCAAATTTGATATAGTAGATGATAGGAACTTTGTAAATCTCTTGTACCACACTACTGATAATGTACTCCGGTTTTGTTGAATATAAGTGGTTGTTGATTATATGAATAGCTGTGCAACGTATTTTTTGAAATTCATCTTTCCCACTAATTCTGTTGCCCGCTCAGGACACCGCGGAGCTGCATAACACTATAAAGAAGCTCATGCAATCATTAGATTGGTTCCGCGGAGAGAAGAATAACTTGCAAATGCAAGTGGTGCCGAGGTTAGAGAAGCGGGCGGCCATTGCGGAGAGAAGGGCGAAGGAAGCCGAGGAGAGGGCCAGGGACCAGGAACTAAAGTACCTGGTGACACGTCGGTTTCTAACCTAGTGTTCCGCAAGTGTACGGATGTAGGTGTAGTACTATTGTCAAGGTCGATCCCACAAGGAATAGTTTTAGGTAGTTTGATACCCTAATACTCTAGGAATGTCCTAACTAGATACTAAGTTTCAAAGGTTGATTTTACTAATTAAAGTACTCAATTAAATATAACTTCAAACTTAAGAAACACGAAAACTAACAATCAAAGAGAATAGGTATCCTAGGGCTTCGATTTCAGGATATTATTTCAATGTTGAATATGATTAACCTATTAATTTACCAATTCTAGTGTTTATTAGGCGGCACGACAATAATCTAATCCTTCTCTCGAAGCGATTAAACCGTTGATTAATTAAGCTAATTACCCTCTCGAGTCAATTAAACCTAATAACTCCCAAACGATCTTAAGCCACAGCCTACACAGTCATAGACAACTGCGCTCTATGTTCTAAGTCCAATAACGATTCCCTCCTCTCGAAGCGGAACTGTTAAACTAAGTTACTAAATCTAGGTGATCAATCTAAATTTAGTTTTACGCACAAACATAGAGATAAAACACATAAAGAACGGAATTAATAGATTAAATCATAAATCAAAACATTGTTATAAAAATCCCTACTTTCTAACCCTAGGACACGAATAGCTTAGCTATCCATGCCTCGCAATAATCCAATACAAAATCTTACTAAAAACATTGTAAAGAATTAAAACTAAGAGAGAACAATTAAACCCGGATGACTCCGTCTCGATGATCTTCGTCTTCCTTGTCTTCCAAGGTGATGTAATTTATGTTCTTGATGATTGATCCATTGATTCCCCCCCTTTTCCTAGAGCTTGGGGTCCTTTTTATAGAGTTGGGAACGAATCTTGGGGAAGATAGGATCAAAATCCTATTAAAAATAGGAAATCTTCGCAGAAAATCCCTTCTGACACGGCCGTGTTGGCCTTACGACGCGGCCGCGTCCGTTTTTCCCGGGCAGATTTTTAGGTCTGACTTCCAAGCCATTTTTGAGGGTCTTTCGGTCATTTTTGGGATTTGTCTATTTCAGGCAAAGTTGTAGCCCTTTGAATCAGCTTTCTAACGCCACCAATTGCACCTCAATCGGAGTTGTAAATCTCAAGATATGGCCAAAATACTAGAGATGTGTCAAGCTGACATAAAACTTCACTTTCGGGACACATTCTGACGCGGCCGTGTTGGATTCCAGTGCGTTTTTACATGTGCCAGGCCACTTTTGACACGGCCGTGTCCATATTTGACGCGGCCGTGTTGGCCCTTTACTTCAAAACTTCATCCGTTTTAACCCTATTTGACTTGTTTCTTCTTCGAACTTCATCAAAATGGAATAAAAATACCTAATTAACTTCAAAACAAGTCGAAACACGTCAAATGACCCAAATATTATAAATATAAATAAATGCCGGTCAAATATACACGTATATGCTATAAAATATGATCCTAAATCGACCTAAATACATGCATAAATAACGTGTTATCACCTGGCAAAAGTTGCTGAACTTGACCGTGTCCTCATCCATCAAAGGGAGTACGACCGGATACTGACAGAGTACGGCTTGCTGACAGTTGAGGAAGTTGAGGAACGGGTCATAGAGATTCAAAGTGAAATTTCAGCACTGATGGCGAAGGGTCCGGCCGAGTCCTCGGAGCTTATAAGAAAGCGAGAGGTGCTGGAATTATTGCTCGGCATGTATGAGGGACTGAAAGGCCGCGGCAGGTGGCGGCACACAGCTGAGGAATACATCGCAGGCCCTAGCCGGAGCCGAGGTTCTTCAAGAGTCCCCCGGAAGGGCAAAAAGAAACCAGCGGGGAAAAGCCGAGGAATTATAATCCAAGAACCGGCACCGGTGACTGCAGTCGAAGAAAGGCCCGTAGTCGTTGCCCAAGAAGAAGTCGAGAAGCTGGCCGAAGAGATCGAAGTGATGGACCCCGCGGAGTGGGATCCCGTGAAATGGGCCCAAACACCGAGGTCTACACCACAGCCGAGTCTTCGAGACCGCACAAGAGGCGAAACCCCCAGACAAGTACCAAGGACGAGTCCACGACGCCGAGGGGGCCGCGGAGGGGAGAGAGCCGGGGCTCAACGCAGGGAAGCCTCAGAATCCCGGAGGACACGAAGTAGGTCCGGGAACAGATCTCAACGCCGGAGCGCCGAGTACTGGCTTGGAGGCCATAGATAGTTGTGTAAAAGACCCCCCCCCCTTTTTTTTTTTTTTTTTTTTTTAAGTAATGTGTAAAGAACCTTTTGGCCTTGAATCGAAAAAATGTAAAAAACTGTTTTGGTTTGCAAAGTTCTGTACTTTGAAAGGCAAACAATGAGTTGTTAACCAGAAATAATAATTGCCTTAATGGGCGCTCGGGAACATTATATGGACGGCGCCAATTAGAATCTCCCCGGACGGATCGGGCGGGAGTAAAACACCTCTCCGGTTAAACAGGCGAGAGGGGACACAAGTCCGGGGACCAAACGTGAATCTCCCCGGACGGACCGGGTGAGAGATCCAATTGTCCGGAGACTAATAATAATAGTACGACTACGCTAGGGCGTCCCCGTAACGTAGAAGAAAACACAGGAAGATGCACAAATAAAGAACTTTTATTCAAGGTGAGTGCCGGAGCAACTTAAAAAATACAAAGAGAAATCGTAACGAAAAAGAAATGTACAATGAACGTAAAGATAGGAACGATACTTGTCATTCGGTGTTCATAGATAGAAACGTTTTAAGTTGGTAACATGCCAGCTTCGGGGAATCGGGGTTCCATCAGGATGCTCCAACTGGTAGGACCCGGAATCGTGCGCAGCAACAACGCGATAAGGACCTTCCCAGGTAGCATGTAATTTCCCCTCGGGGGCAGCCTTGCTAGCTGAGTTAAGTCGGAGTACTAAGTCCCCGACATTAAACTGAGTACCCCGGACCCGGAGGTGGTGATACTGAGCTGCACGTTGCTTACACTTGGCTTGCTGGATGAAAGATTGATCATGACGATATTCAAGCTCATCCAAGTTTGTACGGAGAGCTTCGTCATTATCCTCGGGAGTCAGAGTTACGAGGCGGGGGCTAGGTACGCTGATTTCCGCCGGAATAACGGCTTCGGAGCCGTAAGCAAGACTGTAGGGGGTCTCCCCAGTAAAGGCATGTGGCGTAGTGCGATAGGCCCAAAGAACCTGCGGAAGATTCTCGGCCCAAAGACCTTTAGCATGATCCAAATGTTTCTTTATACCCATAAGGAGTGTACGATTAGTGACTTCAACTTGACCATTGGCTTGCGGGTGAGCTACCGAGGTGAAAATTTGTTTAATGTGGAGCTCCTCGCACCATGACCAGAAGGGATCATTGGCGAACTGTTTGCCGTTATCCGAAATAATAGTGCTCGGGATGCCGAAGCGACATATAATATTTCGCCAGACGAACTTCAAAATGTTCTGACCAGTGATGGCAGTAAGAGGTTCGGCTTCTACCCACTTGGTGAAGTAATCAACGGCGACCACAAGAAATTTCAGTCCACCCGGAGCGACTGGAAACGGGCCGACAATATCAATTCCCCATTGGATAAATGGCCACGCACTTTGAATTCCAGTGAGCTCGGTTTGTGGCAGGTGTTTCACACGGGAGTGCAGTTGACACTTGCTGCACTTGGTCACTAAATCATGGGCATCGTTAAACAAGGTTGGCCAATAGTACCCCCACCGAAGAATTTTTTTGGCCAACGTCCGTGAGCCGATATGACTGGCGCAGGCCCCTTCGTGAACCTCCCGAAGAACCTGATCGGCCTGGGCAGGAGCAAGGCACCGGAGATTTGATTGTAAGTACGACCGTCGGTACAAGATTCCATCATGGAATGAGTACTTGGGTGCCTTGAGGACTATCTGCCGGGCCTGCAGCTTGTCATTCGGCAAAGTTCCATCTCGGAGATACTGAACGATGGGAGTCATCCAATTTGGACCATTGTCGGTCAATACTGAGACCGTTGCCTCATGAATCGCCGGATGAAATAAATCTTCGACTATAATATCCGGAGATACATTAGTGCGGACCGCGGAGGCCAATTTACTGAGAGCGTCAGCTTTAACATTTTGTGTACGTGGTACCTTCTGGATAACAACCGAATCAAAAGTTGACATAAGTTTGAGTGTTAAAGCGAGATACCTGATCATCGTTCCATCCTTAGCGGTATAAGTGCCCTGGATCTGATTGGAAACAACCTCGGAGTCCGTGAAGAGCTCAAGATGGGGGATGGCTAAGGATTGAGCGAGCCGGAGCCCAGCGAGAACTGCCTCGTATTCTGCTTCATTATTGGTCACCTTAAATTTGAATCGAATAACATACTTAACTTCTACTCCCTCGGGGTCAATGAGAAGCACCCCAGCACCACTCCCACGAGTTGTGGAAGCACCATCCACATATAATTGCCATTTGCGAGGTGTCAATGAGAAGCACCATCCATGATTATCCACTGGGGTCTCGGCCAAAAAGTCTGCTAGTGCTTGACCCTTGACAGCTCGGCGTGGAAGAAATTGAATATCATACTCTCCTAGCTCGACAGCCCACTTAGCGAGGCGCCCTGACACCTCGGGCTTGACGAGAATTTGACGAATGGGGTGATTAGTTAGAACCCGTATCTCACGTCCTTGAAAATATGGCCGCAAACGCCGAGCCGCCATGACGAGAGCGAGCACTGTTTTTTCCACCGTGGAGTACCGAGTTTCTGCCCCGTGAAGTACTCGGCTTGCAAAATACACCAGGTGTTGTACACCGTTTACTTCGCGCACCAGAGCCGCGCTAATAGCTTCTTCGGCGGAAGCCAAATAAATGTAAAGCGGCTCTCCGGAGAGAGGGACCGACAGAGTAGGCAGTTGTTTAATATGATGCTTTAAAGCCTCAAAAGCTTCGGCGCACTGCGGGGTCCACTCAAATGACTTCGTCTGCCGCAAAATTTTGAAGAATGGAAGTTGACGCTCTGCAGCTTTAGACAGAAAACGGTTTAAGGCCGCCAAACCGCCAGTGAGGTGCTGAACGTCTTTGACCGTCCTTGGTGGTTGCAGGTCTAACACATCCCGAAGCTTGGCCGGATTGGCTTGGAGGCCGCGCTGCGAAACCATATAACCGAGAAACTTTCCGGAGCCAACTCCAAAGGTGCATTTTGCTGGATTGAGATGCAAATTATAACGCCGCAAAGTACTTAATGTTTCAACGATATCTTGTACACATGAGGACTGGGAAGTACTTTTTATGACTAGATCATCAACGTAAACCTCAACATTTCGACCAATTTGACCTCGGAAAACATGGTCCATAAGACGTTGGTATGTGGCCCCCGCGTTCTTGAGCCCGAAGGGCATTTTCTTAAAGGCAAAACATCCAAAATCAGTGATGAATGCTGTTTTGAGGGCATCCTGACGGTCCATGTGGATTTGGTGGTACCCCTTGTATAAGTCTAAGAAACAAAGAGCCACGTGCCCTGTAATAGCTTCGGCCTTTTGGTCGATAGAGGGCAGAGGATAACAATCCTTTGGACAGTGTTTATTGAGATCGAAAAAATCGACACACATTCGCCATGCCCCGCTGGACTTTATTACCCTCACTGGATTAGACAGCCAAGAAGGGTAATAGACTTCAAATAAGATATCTGCATCCAAGAGCTGTTGTACCTCAATTCGAATGGCCGCGTTCCGCTCCTAGGCGAATTTCCTTTGCTTCTGCTGTATAGGTTTGACATTGGGATCAATGTTCAATTTGTGAGTGATGACATCAGGAGAGACCCCGGGCATATCCAAGGGAGACCAAGCGAAGACATCGGAGTACTCTCGCAAGGTCTGGATGATGGCATGATGTAACCACGGTACGTCCACGGCACCAACAGTTACTGTTTGCTCGGGCTTGGATGGATCAAGCGGCACCTGGACAGTGGTGTCCCCCAGTGATGTACATAACTTAGGTTCGAGAGTCGAGGATGCCACCTGAAGCTGCTGCTTAGGAGGAACCTTTGTTGCCTTTTTGAGTGCGACGTACATGCACTCCTTAGAAGCCCGCTGACCGCCGCGGATAGCCACTTCGCCATGTGATGTGGGGAATTTTAGTGCGAGATGGTATGTGGAGCATATGGCTCTGGCGGGAGTAAGCCAATCCCGACCCAAAATCATATTATACAGGGACGGAGAGCTAACCACGTAAAAATCCAAAAAAATGGTTTTTATCGCCGGATAAGTTCCCAGAGATGCCGGGAGATTAATAACGCCGTCTGGCTGAACTTCACCTTGGGTGAAGGTCTGTAACGGCCCGGGAGCCGGCCGAAGTTGCTCACGAGGAATCCCCATTTTCTGGAAACAGTCGGCGAATATAACACTCACTGCGGCTCCGTTGTCTACGAAGACTCGCTTTACTGTAACATTAGCTACAGCCATGTCAATGACGATGGCGTCGGTATGGGGTGTAATCTCTGGAACTGGATCTCTATCCGTAAAACTAACAGTTTCAGATTGATGGAGGCGCTTATGACGCGGCTCCTCCGGAGGAGGACGGCGTGCCTCTGCCTTCAAAGCATTTCGAGAAGCCCCAGTGGGGAGGGCCCCGTAAATCACGTTTATGACATGAGTAGGTGCATTGTCTCCGGGTCCTCCCGGAGGAGGTGGTGGTGGCAAAAAACGAGGTTGTTGACGATTTCCATGGTCTTGCCTTGCATAATTGTTAGACCCCGGCCTATTATTCTGCCATTGCAGTCTGTTTTGACGCGAACCACAGTCATGATAACCTCCACGGTTTTGGGATGAACCCCCATTCTGGCTGGACCGAGGCTTGTCATCGGTCCAAGCAATGTATTGTCGCAAGAAACCTTTCTTCAGACAATCTTCAATTTCCTTTCCGAGCTCTCGGCACTCCTCCGTCTCATGTCCATGATCATGGTGGTACGCGCACCACTTCTCGCGGTTTCGCTTTTCAGCTGGAGCAGTCATCCGCGGACATGGCCGTAAATCATTCTTGTGAACGGAAATAATTTCGGCTCGTGATTTTGTAAGCGGGGTGAATTGTGGAATATCCCCTCGAGATTCTGAACGTCACCGGTTCAGACGATAAAAGGCACTGGGTCGTGCGCTGGGCCCAACCTGTGCCCTATCGGATTGCCGTTTACTAGCATGTTTCTCACGCTTCCGACGAGTCTGCTCCTCGGCCTTAGCATATCTGCACACAGTATTAAACAGAGCTCGGGTTGTAACCGGAGGATTATGAACCAGCTCGGTGTAGAGCGGTCCGGGACGAAGACCATTCATGAAGGCATTGATGATAACATCATCCGAGCAGCTTCCCACTTTAAGACTCTCCGCCGTGAAGTGGTCAAGAAATTGGGTAACGGTTTCGCCATCCCGTTGTTCCATATTCATCAGATCGGCCAAAGTGGACATGGGCTTTGCACGTGCTTCGAAACGTGCCCAAAAGTGTTCAGCAAGTTCTCTAAAAGAGGATATGCTGTTACGGGGGAGAGAGTCGAACCAAACTCGAGCCTCGTCCTGAAGATACTCGGGAAAGATCTTACAATAGTGAAAGGATGTGGTATGATCTCGACTTAGCATGTTGTGCCTGAAAGCTCCAAGAAAATTGGCTGGATCTCCAGTGCCGTCATAAGGTGGTATGGCAGGTCTCTTGAACCCTTCGGGAAGGGGCGTAGCCAGAATTTCTTGGGAGAATGGTGTGATAATGTCTCCATTGGCGTCAAGGCCTAGGATTCTATCTAGTTCAACATTGCGTTGTACTCGCTCATACTCCTGAAGATCTAGAGTATGGGGATTGGCATAACGAACTCTTTTAGTCGCATGAAGTGGACGACGACGATCAGCGTCGGCAGGTTCGTCATTGCGCTGTCTTGACCCATTAGAACTCCCATGGTCATCGGGAGAACCGGGTCGTTCTCGTCGTCGGTCCTGACGCCCATGGTGCACTGGATCTTGTTGGTTGGGCGGGTTCCGACGAGGTGGATGCACTGCGGGGTTGGTATCGTGTCCAGCAGGTCCGTCAGGATTTAGGCGATTGGCTGCCCAGTCTTGGAGAACATGAGCATGTTCTTGTAGGAAAGCCTGGAGCAGTTCCGGAGTCACCTGAATATTAACCTGCGGCTGGGTAGCAGCAGGGTTAGGATGTTGCATATCTTGTGGTGGTAGAGGTAAGAATTGGTCGTCCGGATTCATAGCCGGACCTTGGTTGCCCTGATGATGAGATGTGTCCCGCATCAGCGATTGCCTCGGCGGCAAAGTTTGATCCACAGGTGGATCTTGATGATCACCTTGGCGAGATTGATTTAAACGAGTGGTTACCATGGTATAGCAAGATCAGTATCAATGTTAAAACCAATTGCGTTTCCCGCAGACGGCGCCAATTGATAAAACGCAATCCGGTATCCAATAAACTCAGCGAAAATCAATGCAAGAAATATGAAAAAACACAAGATGTACGTGGTTCGATCTGGAGATCTACGTCCACGGGCTGAAAATGGCACCTGCCGAGGTGTTTCTTTCACTATACTCTTTGAGTTTACACGTAATAGTTTCAGAATACAAAACGCGAACCCTAATTCTGAGTACAATTCTCCTACTTATACTACTCAACTCAGAACCCTAACTAACTCCCTACAATTGCGCCTATCACCGTTGCATGGAAGTTGGGAGTAGATCATGGGCCAAGAACGTGGGGAGCGCTGCAATTGGGCCACGCTATTTTGATCGCACGCTTCTGGGCCGTTTGTTGTTGGGCTTATCCTCCTGGGCTTAGTTGCCCGGGTCAGGTTGATCTGGCCCGGGATGTCACTTCGACCCGAAGCTACTGGGCCATACCTATCAGGGCTGAAATGGAATATAATATTGAAATTTAATTCACCTAACTCCATAATATTTTGTAAGTGCATTGCAGGGGTTGTAATATTTGTAATAATATATTTCTATAATTGTATATTCGTATAAAGACAAAACAATATCAAATTTTTTCTAATAATTATTTTTTGAAAGTCGCATATATTAAATTAAATTTAGTAATATTAGCTTGAGAAACTCGCCATCATATTAGTTTCTTAAGCACAGGGGTGGTAAAATGTATGATGGTGCCGTATTCATATAAAAAATCAGCTTACCTTTCTTCTACTTAATAAAAAACCACTTTAACTAATATATCTAAGTTATCCTTCCTAATAGAAAATAAAATTCTAAGTTATTCTATTTTGAGGTATACATTTAATAAATTTGTTATTATGAAAATTAAATGTTTTTCTTAAACGGAATAATTGAAACACTCCAAAATTATTAAAATCCAAAAGACAAAACTAAGTTAATAATTTTAATGATTTAAAACATTCCTTTTGGGAATTATCTGACTTTACATACGAAAAAATTATAAATCAAAACATATTACAATAATCATAAAAAAGGTATTTATCATTTAAAATAAAATTTCTAACAATATATATGCATTATGGATGTCAAATCGAAGATCATGGAAATACGATGAATTTCGTACATTTTTCATCGAAAACGGAGTTGTGACAAAAGCTATAACACTTTTAAATTTCGAGGGGAAAATATAGAAAAATAAAAAAAAATGGCGAAAAAAGGAAGAATTAAGGAGAAGATGACACATAAGAAAAATTATCCTCATTTTTATATTAAGGGTAACTAGTATACGTCTAGTGAACGTGCATCTACGGTTGATTAATACCCTTCTGATAAATTTTTTTTTAGGGTTAATTTCGTAAAAATTCACGATATTTTGGTCAATTATCATTTTCAACAAAACATTTTACATGTAATGTAAAAATACCCCACTTATTATTTTTTGTTAAATTTTTTGTTAATTCAATATACATGGGTTAAATTAGAACTTTGATTGCTTAGGTGGAGCCCAAAAACGCGTGGAATATGTTTTGTTTGCATGCCTGTTCTCTTCATCTAACATTCAGAATAACAAAAAAGAAACAAAAGTCATAAGCAAAGCACACCTTTCTTCTAAGAAGAAAAAATAAATACTTAAAGGTAGGAATGTCAACGGGTACGGTAGGGTAAGGGTGTTGCACTAAATTCTAACCTAAGTGTTACTGCAAGAGCACGGTGCTACTATAGCTAGTGGCAAACAAGGTCGATTCCACAAAGACTATTTTCTATGTTCAATTTTATACTCTAATCCTAATAATTCTTCCCTATCTAGTCCCTCGAAAATGTGTTGTACTTTATAATCTAAAACCTAATTTGCATAAAAATAACAAATTAAGGAAGAGTTGCTTGAGAAACAAGTAATCAAATAGCAAACGAAACTTAAAGAGATTAAGACGTAATCTAGGTTATAGATTTCAATTACGACTTTCTATGTATGATTAACCTAAAACTCTAGACTTTTAAACTAGTTATATTGTTTATTAGGCGGCACCTATGTTGACGAACCCTCATCTTGAAGCTGCTAGCTATTGATCAATTAGGAATAATCACCCTTTCGGGTCGACCAAACCTAAAGACTTCCAAAAGTCCATTAACCGATGCCTACATAACTATCTCTCTCCTTTCGGACAATATTGATAATTACGCTACCTCTAACGAGACCCTTCTCTCGAAGCTGAATTGTTAAACTTATAGATATTATTTAAATGACCAGTTCAAAATATCATGGGAAGAACACAAACACATATATAAATAAATATAAATTGGAGTCTAGAATTAAAGATAAAATCAAAACTTAATCATTTGCAACCTACTTTCTAATTCTAGAGCACAATGGGTGTTTAGCTACTCATCACTATAATTAAAAACTAGATCAATTCATAGACAAACATGATTGAAAAAATAACTAAAAGAAAAGAGATAATAAAACCCGAATCTTGATCTTCGATCGTTGTCTCGTCACTCCTTACTCTTCGATCTAGCTTCCAAGTACTTCTCCAATGGTGATTGTATTTGAATTCGGACTTGGAGACTTGTATTTATAAGTTGGAGAAGACGATGGTCAAAACGGGCTTGAAACATCACAAAACACGTATAATAATAATTAAACTACCTTAAACAACTCACCCGAGTCAGCTGCTGCCTCGCTCGGATTGGCCAACTCAGCCGAATTGCCAAGTTCGCCTTGGTCGAGTGACACCTCTTTGCCTCAAACACTCTTGTGGCTCAACTCGACCTCAACTGAGTCACCAAATGGCGTCGGTCGAGTTGGGTGCTTCTGCCCAATCTTCTATTTTTCTTCATTTTTTTTCCAACCTTCTTGCTTGTTTCTCGTCCGAACTTCGTTCAAACAGACTTTTTGGCCTTTTTATACCTGATTAACACCAAAACAAGAACAAATACATCATCTAGCTCAAAATAGTGAATTTAAACATATTCCGACCAAATACATATGCAAATGATACTAAATATATCCCTAAATCGACCTAAAATGCATGTATATGTGACGTGTATCAACGGGTAGGCCTTCTCCATGCCCTTCCTGCCAAAAAATGCTCTGCCCATACTCTATCCTATTACCCTATTTTTCGCTTGGGGTAGGGTATAGGTAAACCCGCAGGGTATGCGGCTATCCACGGGTAAACGGGCGACCTTTCATAAAAATATTTTAAAAAATTAATAACTGAAAATAAAGTAAACCTAATTCTATTTCAGTTTTTTTAGTACATTGAATAATTATTTTTCTTTAACATCATAATTTGCGCATCTAAATGCCTCAAGTTAATTGATCATTCATTAGTGTTTTTTGGGGGAATTTCATTTCTGATTCTTAAATGTAAAATATATACATATTTGTATATACATAATATATTTTATATTGTATAAAAATAATATAATTATAAATATCGGGCAGGGGGGTAGGGTAGACAGGTCAAGTAAGCGGGTATGCCACTAAACCTATATCCTACCATTACCCTATTTTAATTTGGTGGGTATTACCCATTACCCTAAAATTCGGGCAGTGCCCTACCGATTCATCATTTTACCCGTGGGTAACCCTACCATGCAAGTAAAATTGATATCTTAAAGGTGAATAAAACATATGTCATACAGTTAAAACAAATCATTGAAGAATAAATGACAACATGGAATAAAATAAAATGTCTGCTCTCTCATGTCCACATTTCCTCTCTCTAAAAGCAAACCCTAGACCTACCCCTTTTAAATTCCCCTTCTTCAGATCTCCGACATCACTGACAAGCCACCTGCTTCATCTCCTTATGATTTCTCATTTCCCCTTCTCATGGATCTTCGATCCTCTGTCCTTGATTTGTCCCTTCTTCGGTGGGACCACCTTTCATTGGGAGACTCCTTCACCCTGTTGCAGATTTTGTGTGGAGTTGCAATTTTTCTGGGTCGAGCGGGTTCCCCCTTACTTGGGAAGGGTATTCTTGTTGGTGAAAGAGACAACAACAGACAACGAAAGATTTTGGAAGAGAGGGAGAGACTCCATTTTTTTGTTTTATTTTTTCTGTCTTTTTTATGTTTTTTGGTTTGTTGGATTGTCGTACCCTTGCTCACTAACTTGGTTAAAGTTTGATGCAAGGATAGACGATTATAGCGGAAGGTTGTGAAGGCCAAATTAATGGAAGAAAATCAAAATTGAAGATAAATCTAAAGAAGTGGAAGGTCGTAAGACTGAAAAACTTGTAGTGCTTGAATGCTTGATTGCTTTACTGTTGAGCTTCTTACTGGGTGTTGGAGATAAGAAAATGTAAGGTGGAATTTGGTGTTGTCTTAAATTATCTTTTGTTAATTTTTTAATTAGTGTAGCATAGTGTTGGATGTGGTTTTTTATTTGCATAGTGAAGGTATAATTTTCAAGTATGTAAATGTAAATGTTCTTAATTATATTTGACTTTATCTAGATTTCAAATATATGGATGTAGCTATACAAAAATTGTAATGTTTCTTATGGTTAACAATACAATTCGGATGTACAATTCTTGAAAGGATTTGATCCTTTGTTGTGTTAAGTGAAATTGTTGGTATAGCTGCTTGTGTATGTGTTGAATACCCTTGAGTAAAGGTCCCACGTCTTGCTTGGTATAGCATAGTAGATGAGTAGTCGGGAATTCGAAGTTTATCTATTGGTGAAAGAGGAAGCCACTACAAGAAAAATGGTCTTTTGAGACCACAAAAAAATGGTCTCAAATAATGAGTATTTGTCACAACTTAAGCAAAGTGGTCTCAAATAATGAGTATTTGTCACAATTTATGAGTATTTGTCACAACTTTATTGTCGTCTCAATAACTCCGTCGCAAATAATATATTTGTGACCACAAAAGTGGTCTCAAATGCGTCTCAAATATTTTTTGCAACAACTAGTTGTCTCTAAAAGTAGTCTTAAAGTTGTCTCAAATAATTTGTAGAGAGATTTGTGACAACAAGTGCACAAATAATTTATTATTAGTGACCACAATTGTGGTATCAAAAAGTCTTATGCAAAAGACTTCTT
Source organism: Ajuga chamaepitys (assembly GCA_958295605.1). NCBI lineage: Eukaryota > Viridiplantae > Streptophyta > Magnoliopsida > Lamiales > Lamiaceae > Ajuga > Ajuga chamaepitys. The sequence goes on along the minus strand of OY282499.1, from coordinate 31,528,364 downwards.
TTGTTGTAGTGAGCCTTTCAGGACAAGCTGGAGCTGTTTTTCTTAGCATGTTGTTTTGAATCAATTACGTTGTATCAAGCAGCAGGCGAGCCACTAGCTACAAGTGAAATTTCATCACCCTTATTGGATGGTTGACTATAAGTGAGAGGAATGTCAAAAGTACTTGTTTAGCGTTTCTTCTTTTTAGTTGCAGACAGACCATTGAATGTTGTTTACACTTGTTCGATGTCTTTTCTTTATTAGAGCTGGGTTTCATGTTGCTTGTTTAAGTATCGATTAAGGAATATAACGTAACTGCACTATGACGCATAAATATTAAGTACATTAATGTTGAAGTGTTATACAAACATTTATTCTACAGTAACTCAGTTCTCTCAATAAGGTGCAGTTTTCTTCAAATTCTCTCAATCACAGTGCCTATACTACTGTGCCAACTCTAATAAGTTGCAATTCTTTACAATTCTCTCAATCACAGTATTTACACTACTATTGCAATCAATTACAATGCATTCAATTCCACCACGATGCTTATAATAAAAGAATATTGTGAAGAAATATCTGAAATAACCAACCGTCTTTCCAACATAGCCCACCTCAATCCACATGCTATATACATACACTAAAATGTTCCACATGGAAAACAACAAACTTGTTCGACAAATTAGTACAGAAATTGACTTTACACCCTAACCTGGACTTGATGCTCTTGAACCTTGACGCACACGAAAATGAAATACTACTAAGCAATAACTCTTTTCCCTACTCTAACGCCTTCTCCCATTCACCACCCTTGCTATGGTGGCGTGTGGAAATAAACCATATTCTAAAATATGCTTGCACGATTAATGGAGTCTAGCGCGTAACAGAGCTTAAGAAGCTTTTAGTTCTCAGTGAAATCAAATATAGTCAAAATGTGCAATATGTGGAAATCGGAAATGTAATAAAGTCGTGAATAACCAACAATTAGAAATATTAAATGCATCTTATATACATAATGAATATAGGTTTTACATAACATCTGCTAACCATAAAACGTATAAAATTGTTCAACGGTAACTCTTATACCACTAGACAAAACATGAACAGGATAACGGCGACAAGAATCAAAAGTACGAAATGGTGTTCTACACAAACTCCTTCCCAATAGACAAAATGTGTCAAAAATGGCATCATCGAGTAATAGCAAAAGATATCATAATTTAATGTCCAAAACGCATAAAAGGGTACTAAAAATAATAAAAAATTCACCATCGGCTAATTAGCACTACTTTCTTGTGTGTTCCCTCCAACAGTCCTCTTGGTGCTTTCTTGTGTGCCAACCCCTCTAACAGAGCATGCTCATGTAGTAACAGTTGAACTTGAGCCTTCATTTCTATCTTTGGCAACCTCTCCTGCTGCTTTAGGCCCATGCACCATTTTCGTTCTGTTGTTTTGAGGCATCTACATCCAAATTCTAGAAATTAGAACATTATATAAACAAACTAGAACTAAATTATGGGTTGAATATACAAACATCGATTATCTGTATATAGATACGCCTAGAGTAAAAATGTCTCACACCATAACCTTTTCTCACCTAAAATATAAGAAAAACTTGAACAGGTCTAAGCATTAAAAATTTGATGAAATACTAAAAGTTAATAAGTATTAAAACTTGTCTTATCTCTTTAGCCATGTTAGGGTTCTTGTATGGGCCAACCTCTTTCTGTCACTACCTCATTTCCTTATAGATTGTGCCTCAGTGGCATGGTTTCTAGGTCTTCCTCTCTTTTTCTATAAAAGGAATTGAAAAAATAATAATTCATGTTTACTATTCTCAGTAGATAAAAAACAAGAATCTTAATATATAATACTTACATGAGCATTCTCTGGAAGTGGGTTCTTAGAAGTGCAGGTCCTTGAGTTGTGGCTAACTTGTCCACATTTAATGAATTCCATGTCTTTTGCGCTTCCCGAGCCTCTTCTTCATGCTAACTTTTCCTATTTTTAGGTCTCCCAAGCATGCTCCTAGGTGGTGGTGGTGGTGGTGTCTTAATAAAAGCGCCCTCAACTCTTGGCCACAATTCTGTACAATTGATAGGTTCTAACCGAAAACATTATGCCTTTATGTACTTTTGAATAGAATAATACAGATCTACATAGCGACTATGTCCTTCTTCATAAAATGTATAGAAGAGCATATATGTGCACAAAGGATACCTGGCAAGTCTCAAGTTCTACAAGTATATGTGAAAATTTGCAAGTCCACTACAAATCGATCCTCACCACATGACACTTGAAATTTAGCCCCAGAGACACAATGCACTTTTGTATCTAGTTTATTTTTAATTTAGAACATATGGAGTTAGTCACTTGATACGTTTCAATCTAGCATGTTCCCTCTCCATCACATAACACCTAACCTCTTCAAGCTTTTCTATTATAGGTTTAGATCAAGAATTAACTATACAATCATTAAAGGTCTCACATATGTTATTGTCTACCATGTCACATTTAGGTACATAAGTAGCATACAACTTACAGAAGTTCGTCGGATCCCTCTCCATAAGATTCTTATATGTTGCTTCATCAACTAGCTTCATGGCCTCCAAGTGTTGAAGATATGTGGCTTCACAGGTGCTCCAGTACAAGGTTTTTGGAGCCTGTCATGCATAAACTCTAACTTTAGCGTAAGGGGTTAATTTCTGCACAGCATTCAGAAGCCCCTGATATTGAGACATGAAATAATGTAAGACAGACAATGTAAAGCATACTATAATGAATGCCCATCCAAGTCCATCTAAACTTGAGTTCTTAGAAGGCAATCTCCATTAACCAAGTCTAGAAATAATCATTTTCAGATTGGACAACAACCCAACATATAAGAAACAGTTGATAGTTCCCATCTTTACTAATAGTAGCCAAGATGGCACCTCCTAGAGCTGTCTTTAGAGAACACCTGCAAAACCTAGAATGGGCCTACAAGCTTCCAAGTAGCCCTGTATAAGGCTACTAAAGCCAAAGAAAAACACTTTTAACTAATTCCCATCATCTTGAAGGAACTCAAACCTCCATTTGTCATCAACCCTCCTCAGCTCAGCTGGTACCTCATCAAAGTGCATAATCAACGCCGCCTCTAAGCATCTTTGAGCTTTCCATCTTGCTCCATAACACTTCATATTAGTCCCTTCTAAACAATATGTCTCCATTAATGCATCTTCTAAAGAAGAGATAGGCCAATTTGGACACCTTCTCCATTTGTGTAGATACTCTACAGCAATCCAGTCATAGGTGGCTAGCTTATTTTCCATAACCCTGTGCCAAGTGTGTTTACCATGAAGTGACTTAATAGAAAAAGTATGTTCCCTCTTGATCATAGTCCCGTATAACTTCCATTCACACTCCCCACCATAATGAGCCTTCACTTGTATGTTACTGCTTTTGGCAAATGAATAGGAAGCCTTTGACTTAGCCCATGCTTTTGTACAGTTGATCTGCATTCATTTGCACTATTAAAACCTCACGTCAGGAACATACTCAAAGGTATTATGATCACATCTTGGATCATATTTAACTTTCTTCTAATTTTTCTACATGCCGCCTTCATCATTTAATTCATCATCTTCACTAGTTCCACCAGAGTTCACTTCTCTATCAGAATCCTCATACTCATTCATTATCACACTAGATTCAGAAACTATATCATCGACAACTACATAATCAACTAGAACATACTACTTGTACTTAGAAATGTTTCTCTTGCTTCAATGTATTCCAATCATCTGAAGCAAGATCAACATCATTAAGTTCTTCTTCTTCTTCTTCTTCTTCTTCTTCTTCTTCTTCTTCTTCTTCTTCTTCTTCTTCTACTACTACTACTATCAAAATCTCAAGTTAACTCTTACGATTCTACGAATTTACGAGTTATTTCTCCCTAAACAAGTTAACTCGTGATAAAATCGAGATCTGATGAAATCGGAGTAAACTCTCTAGTTTGCTCATGCTATTTTACGAGTTTTACGATTTTACGATTTTGTGTACAAGTTTAACAATTTTATAACCTATTGCTTTTTATTCTATTTTACCAATTAAAAAACATATAATATGAATTGTAGAGTTTATACCAACTTAAAATTGGGATTTTAAAACTTTTCTAGAGCAAATTATACACAAAGAGAGACAATTTTGCTGAATCTTTTTTTTTTTTTTTTTTTTTTTTAATAACTATCAAGTTCTAAATTAAAATCTAAGCTTCATAAAAAATATATCTTATATTTTTTATGTAGTACTTAAAGTTAATTATTAATTTTCTCTTAAAATTAAAATATTCATAATTACAATTTAGGAATGATTTACTAAATATATATAGGAACCATAATGCCTAAAACATTTTTCCATTGTATTTTTTTCTTTTTGATTAATTGTGAGAGATAATTTTGCTGAATCTTTTTTTCTAACTATCAAGTTCTAAACTAAAGTCCTTATCTTATATTTTTTATGTAGTACTTAATTTCAATAAAGTTATTTGTTAATTTTCTCTTAAAATTAAAGTATTCATAAGTACAATTTAGAAATGATTTACTAAATATATATATGAACCATAATGCCCAAAATATTTCTCCATATTGTATTTTTTTTCTTTTTGATTAATTGAATGTGTATTTTTTATAAGTGATATCTATTGAAAACTTGTTGCAATTAAAAAATATTTCGGATAATTTATATATATGTTATTTTGTATAGGTAGTAGAATCTTACAATTTTACTATTCGATTTTACGATCCGATTTTACTAAAACGCCACCGATTTTACTTAAAATCGCGAGTTTGACAAACTTGCTAATTTAAAATTAAGATCAATATCTGAATCTTCACACTTCTTCAGGGACATCAACTCATGTATTTGGATTTTCACCTGGTTTAGGACGATGTTCTAAGCTATCTTCCTCGCCACAACCTTCTTCACCACTGTCTTCTTCATCACGACCTTGTTCACCATTATCTTCCAAGTTTATTATATCTTTCTTCACCACTGTCTTCTTCATCACGACCTTGTTCACCATTATCTTCCAAGTTTATTATATCTACTACTACTACTACTACTACTACTACTACTACTACTACTACTACTACTACTACTACTACCACCACCACGACTACTACTACTACTACTACTAATTTAAAATTAAGATTAATATCTGAATCTTCACACTTCTTCAGGGACATCAGCTCATATATTTGGATTTTCACATGGTTTAGGACGATGTTCTAAGCTATCTTCCTCGCCACAACCTTCTTCACCACTGTCTTCTTCATCACGACCTTGTTCACCATTATCTTCCAAGTTTATTATATCTACTGAATTTGCACCTTTTGCAGCTCCATTCTTTATTCCACCATCAACATAAATAAGAAATTTATTATAGCCTTGAGACACATATTTCAACATCTCCATTAAACCACTATCACCACAAATGAAGTTCGGTCTTGCAGTACTTCCTAGTATTTGATAAGAAAGTCTCACAAATGAATTGTACTCCAACTTATTAACTTCATAACTAGGTCAAAATACCCAAATCTGTCTACATCAAACCCATGCTTTGATGGAAGTTGTCCCCCACCATAATGAGCAATAAAACTCTGGACCTAAATTTTTTACGTCCATGGTGGAAATAAAACAAAAATTGTTTATAAACATAAATCATGGAGAGTAATATTTTATAATTAGTAGAAGTAAAAAAAAAATGCACTTCCCTATACAATATTAGTATGGTAACCATTACATACAATATTTTAGACATATCAGCAACAATATTTTATACATATCAATTACGTTAGAGAATTGAGAATTTAGTTCCACCGACATACTTATGGGATAGCAAAAATAAAAGTAAGATACATAAAAATCACATACTGTTTGTCCTCTATTTCATGTCCATTCGGTAGAAATCGGTGAATGTGAGGCCATTGTTTAAGGGTTATGAGTGTCCAAATTAGTGGTTGAGTCAAATTTCCTTAAGATGATTAATGCTATTTTGAGCAATGATGTGGTGCCGTCGATCATATCTTAACTTTGGCTACTTGCCTTGCTTTTTAATCCTTTTTATTCTCCTCTAGGAATTCTAATGAGGTAGCTAATTAATTATCTTAATTGGCCCTTTCTTTAGATAATTTTTGTATCTTTGTCGATTGTGTTGCCTAAGTTGTGTTGCACGATTATCCTAGTTATGTTTTAATGGAAGGTCAAATTGGTTCTCATTTCTTAGTTGGATTTAATTAAATAGTTAGTTTTCACGATAATAGCGATTTTGTAATCTAGGCATCATTGAAACAATTGGTTATAGTGAACCCAGTTGGAAGAATAAGTTTTGGACCAAAAATTAATTCATCTGCAAATGTTTTGATGGTGGTAGAAATGGTTCTTGAAAATACTCAAGAAAATGGAATTTTCTTCATAGAGAAAGGCTCTTTCTCTAGCAAGGAAATTGATGCAAAATTGTGCCAGTTAGAAATCGATGCAAAACTACGGCCCTAGGAGGAAAACATTAAACATAGTTAGAATAGTGTTAAAAAACTATTTTTTGTCATTTTTGGATAAAAACTTCTTTTCTAACCCAAATTAAATTGTAGCCTTTTTCTTCCTAGGCAATATTACTATCTCCACACTTTATATTTTAAAAAAAAAAATTAAAACAATTATATTTGTAAATTAAATTGACTTGAATCATTTACATTAAGAATAAAAAATAAAATTGAACAAAAAGGAAACATTTACTTGACTAACGTAAGAGAAAAATAAAATTAAAAGATTCTCGTCTCCCAACAGACTCATCTTCAATTCTCATCTCCCCCAACTCATGAAGCTCGAATTATTTCTACTCTACATACGGGTCTCATTTCAATCTCACATCTCACCATTTTCAACAAGTTCACCTCTAATTCTAGTTATGAACGGGGCGAACCCTGGAAAAATCATAAACAACAAGGTATGATTTTCACGATTCTTGACCTCTCTTTCCAATTAATATCTTGAAGTGGAACCATCAACCATCAATTGTAATTTTAGTTGTGAAAGAAATTTATGATATTTAAAGTTTCAGCAAAGACAAAACGAATGATTCACACCTTAGATTTAGAAGATTATTTTTTGTATTTAGGGTTTTAGGTGTACCATTCATGTAGTTTTTCTGATTTTATGTTTATAAAATTTGGACGATATTTTTGGCAAACACCAAATGGACGGTTCACACCTACAATTTAGAAGAAATTTATGATATTTAGGTGTCAGATCTATTGTTGATGTTGTTAGGACGAATCATGGGTAACAATTAATGATTCGTGGGGTTCGTTTCTGTGGCTTATGGGTGTTTTTCTGGTTCGTGATTAAATTATGTTGTTCCCCAAAACCGAAACAAGCGATTACGAGGACATATTCCATTATAGATCACCCACTAAGAATCCTCAAAAAATCCAACAAGACACATATTGTAGGGAAGTGCAAGCAAAAATAACATACAATTTGTCGATCAGAAGATCACACAATACGGAAATGTTCCCGTCGTCTAGATGAAGTGCATAAGCCAGCTGAGTGATTTATCATGTTATGTGAGTGAGGGAGAGGTAATTTTATTATTCATTGGCATTTCATTGTGGAATTTGCTTTTCTTGTTTTTCATTTCCTTTTAGTATTGAACTAGATTTGTTTTTCCTTTTAGGCATGTTGTGGAATTTGTTTTCTTGTATCACGGGGCAATTTGCAAATTGCTATAATTTACTAAATTTTTAATTTGACAAGATGTGCAATTTTCGATTTAGTTTTTCTCTTTTCTTATGTAATCCGAGTGAAGACCCTTACATGCATGTTGTGTAGTAGCAATCTGAGTGAACTCTTAGATCAAAGTAGGCACCAGTTCAGACAATTTAATACCGAAAAAGACCCACGAAACCAGACCCGAATCTGCAAACCTTTTCCCCAACCCATGAACTTGACTCCCCTACCCACAAACTTGAATGACCATTACACGGACCAATAAACACTATGCAATAATCACCAATGGGGTAATGAATCACTCGATGCAGTTAAGTCATTGTAAAAATATGTTTCATTTCAGTTATTAAACCCGCGAACCAGATCCCAACCCACGAACCTGAGACCCCCAACACAAGGACTTGAGAGATCATCACATGGACCAATAAACACTATGCAATTGTTAGTGAATGAGGCACTCAGCCACTCAACGCAGTAATATGATTGTAGAAATACATATATTTTCAATCACTTAACCCACGAACTAGACCCCCATCCCACGAACCTGAGACCCCAACACCCGAACCTGAGTGATCATCACACAGATAAATTAACCTTGTGCAATAGTCAGTAAATAGGTAATCACTAACTCAATGCAGTAAAATCATTGTAGAAATATGTGTCTTTTCACGTGCCTTAGCCCACGAACCATAGCCCCAACCCACGAACCTAAGACCCCAACACACGAGCCTAAGTGATCATTATGCGGACCAACAAACCATGTTGCATAGTTAGTGACAGGGGTAATTAATCGCTCAATGCTGTCAAATTGTTGTAGAAATTCATTCAATCAATTTTGAATTGTTGGTGAATATGCCTACGAATTAATTTGATCAATGATGGAATTAAAAATTAGACGATTTATAAGAACTTAGAGAAAAACTTCCTATAAAAATGTCAAGCGTTGGTGATAGTGACACCTAGCTTTTGGAGCCAATTAGAGTCCGTAGTCAAGATCTCCATGTAACGTCCATCTAGTGCTGCAAGGTAACTTTTGGTTTAGGGAAGATGGTTGGAGATGTGCTAAGGTTGATGTTCTCGTTAATGCCTTGATGGAAGAATGCTATGCCCAACGGTGGATCATCAGCGAAAACAACATACATACGTTTCTGGTGGCTTCAGAGGCTCTAAATGAGAAATTCCATTACCATCATTTTCCTCTTAATTACATTGAAGAGCGTGTCGATTTCTTGAAACATTATTACACTATGTTTTCTAGGATGCTTCATACTCTGGGGACATGGTGGATCAAAGACCTTAACTCAATAGACATGTGAGAACAACATCAAAATATATGTGAAGATGTAATCCCTAACTTATACTCTTTTTTTTTTTTTTTTATATTTATGCATATTTCGATGATGAAATTTAAGCTTATGCAATTCCATTCATGTTCAAAAACTTGACTACGAAGTGGCTCGTGAATATTGGTGGAACAGGTAACCGAGATATTGGAGCTTATAGAAATTGTTTTGTCCATTTTTCCAAATCAATATTACCCGCTCATTTCCCCACAACAACGTGCTCCTTTGAATGTTGTTGGACCATCTAATTAAATTTTCATGGGGTGGCTACGACTAGCCAATGGTGGGTATTTTTTAATTTTAATTCATCCACTTCTATGTTAAAGTCCTCCTTTTGTTGATGCAATCAGTCGTCGACTGGTTTTATTTGAAATTATGGTAGGGCCCTTGGTTTTCATCTCTTTTTGATGATGCTAAATTATTATGGTAGTTGTTCATGTTTCGTAATCTAGCTATATTCGATATCCGTAGCTTGCTTGTATCTGTACTCTTCAATTACAACTCTGTAATAGTTGGATGCACATGGTTGCTCTATGTCTATCACTATTAATATTTAATCAACCCTTTGTCATTTTTGAAAAGAGGGATTTGACTCATCAATGTCTTTTCACTAGCTGAAGTAGTATTCGGATTAAGCTTCTACTAAAAAAAAAAAAAAAAACTGTAAATTCCAATGCCATTTTTTCCCTAAATAAACAAGTTGAGCATATTACACGAATTTGCAAAAAATCCAAACAATGAAAATGCCTCCTATGGCAGCACGTTCGTATCAAGAGAAATGTTTTTTAAGAGATTGGAACAGAAGTATCAATAATTTATTCGTTGAAACCTGTTAGGAAATTCATGTCAATTTTCGATGATGCAAAACTATATTATAAGATAGGAACTAGTGCCCCCAATATTCTGTGATCTTTGTAATAGATAGGGCTAGTTCTCCTTAGGTAGAATTCACAGCATAGAGTTACAACAAAATCATTGGCAATAAGTAGTCCGCTGTAAGAAGATAGGTTTAGACGTTGTCGGAAGCAACAAGGACTGGCTTACGTGAAGATTGTGTACAACAAAGTCTAACGCAATACGATCCAACTCAAGATGATATCAAGATCGTATAACAAGACATGCAACAAGCAGTTAGCAGAAACAGACTCAGAGTCAAAATCTACAATCTGAAGATTAAAAAATATAGCCAACAGAGACAAGACAGATTCTTGTCTGACTATGCAATAACGTGAAGACACGTATCCAAGAAAAAGTAATTATGCAGATTAACCTATTGTTGTATCTACGATGATCTAATCTCTCCGCTAAAGGAGAATAACTGCTCTAAGCCGTACAAGGGCATTAAATGTAAAACATAAATCTCTTAACCCCTTCTACAAGGAGAACCCCAATTGGTATAAATAGAGACATGTTGATCGAAGACCAAGAGACAAATGAGATACAACACGATAATTGAAAAAATATTCAAATCCCGATATCTTCATAACTCAAGAAAGTCTAAGCAACTGAATAAAAGAGCAAAAACAAGTAGAACAATGAAGCGATTAACTACTACTCAAGTATACTTCCCACAAGCTGCAACCGATTTTCATATGTCTATCAAGCTAGCTCACATAAAGTTCACTCTCAATCTCAGTCTATCTCACCAAAAAGCTCGCCCACACTTTAAATTGTTTAAGAACGTTTAGTAATAGATTTAAGTTGAAGAAACTTTAAAAAACCTAACTCTTTGAGTGGTTTTGAATGAGAAGTCTTGTGTAGAATCAATTATTCAAATTAGACTGGATTAGTTACAAGCAACTGGTACAGTATGTGTAGCCTTTGGAGGATAGGTGACAACTAATGTAGGTGTCAAGTTGGACTTGAGCATCGTGTAACTAAGCTTGTACTGTGTGAACAACTTAGTGTATTTTTCCTGTGTGAGGGAAGAGTAGACGTAGAAGGATTACCCCCACCTTCAAACCACTATACTTGTTGTATGTGTTTATTTTCATATCTTCACATACATGTTATTGTAATCTACTACTATCCACTACATTGCTTTGAAAATTATGTTAATATATTCCAGGGTGCGTAAAACTCATAGAGCATTGCTCGCTGCAAGTTTTAAACAGAACAACATGCTGTAAGTAAATTATTTTGTAGGAACTTGTTACTACAAGCTCTACTGTAAGAATAAGTTTCTTACAACTGACAACTTATTGCCTACTCTCTAAAAGAAAATCGCTTAAGGCTAGAGGTTTATTCACCACCTTATAAACCACTACCACTTTGGACCAACAAAACTCTTGCTAAGCAAGCGAGCATTGGTAATTTCTCTCCACATGGAAATAATCAAGATGCAATTGAGATTGCTCAACTGGAATTAGCTATGACGTTTGAAAAAGTGTGGTGCTATGGAAAATTAGTCCGTGAAGTGGCTATCCTAGCAAAGCAACATTGGGTGTTAAATGGATGTTAAGTTTTCTAGTTGTAGATTATATTGAAGCCTAAAATATAGTGATTGTCAATCCTCATTCATAGTCGAGGTAATAGCTATATCATATACTCCCTCCGTCCTGGTCTAAGTTTCCTACTTTGACCGGGCACGAAGCTTAAGAAAAAGCAGTTGACTAGGCATTTTTGCTGACTTTTTTTTTCAGCATTAAAATTAGCAAAAGGATTAATATAATCTTCTTTCTAATCAAAATCACTAATTCAAAAAAACACAAAAATAGTAAAGTAACAAAAAATAATAGAGATGAAATTTCCTGAAAATATTACAGATCTTCAAATTTATCATTAAATTACGAGTCCAAAATGAGAATCTGAACCAAAACAGTTGGAAATTCCCACCAAAAATCCCAAAAATTCTAATTTCCCTCTCTTACATTTTGGAGGGACACATTCAAAATTTTCCAAATCAAATCTGAGTTTACAGCCTAAAAACTCTATAAATAAACCCAAAACTGCATTCAATGCAGTTTCACCAACAGTTTACAGCAGATTTCAGATTCAAAATTTACAACATGAAAGGCAACAAAAATGGGAAGAACTTGTCTCCATCAGAGTGATTGTAAATTGCTCAACGCCTTCTCCTAAACAACACCAATGGTGTGCTGAAAAACGGCGTCAGTGAAGAGATCGCTTCATCATTTGGAGTTACTTCTCGGACAGTTCAGCTATATGGCAGGCTGCAAAAAAATAGATTTCAGAGGGGCAGCCCATTTCATTTCCCGAGGTAAGACCCCGACCACCTTCATCTCATGTTCATAATTTGGATGAAGAAGCCATGAGGGTTATACCTTACAACAAGAGAGGAACCATTAGACGGTTAGCCAAAGAGCTAGATGTAAGTAAATCTAAAGTGGGAAGATGGGTCAAATGTGGGAGAATAAAAGCACATACAAATGCAATTAAACCCGCATTAACGCATGCAAACAAAATGCATAGGCTGAAGTACAGTTTGGCATACTTGCAACAAGACATCAACAACAAAATTAGCTTTGCTAGCATGCACAACGTTATCCACATAGATGAGAAGTGGTTCTATATGCAAAGGGCATCAGAAAGGGCATACAAACTAGCATTTGAAGTGGACCCATATAGAGCATGCAAGAGTAAGAGGTTCATCCCGAAGGTTATGTTCATGTGTGCCATGGCAAGGCCATTTTACACGGATGAAGGAGATGTACTTTTTGATGGGAAAATAGGCATTTTCCCTTTCACAACACAAGAGGCAACCTTAAGAAATAGTGCAAACAGATCAAGAGGTACGATGGTTACAAAACCGATCGACTCAATCAACAAAGAAGTGATTAAAAGCTGTCTTTTGAACAAGGTAATCCATTAACAATCAGAAAATGATCATCATTTAGTTAATGGTGTAGGTAAGTCAAAAATCGCCCGAATGTCTAAAAAAAACATTCGGGTTGGTTTGGTGACATTACTAACACTAATCGCAGTTCAATTTTACTCTTTTTTTTTTTTCCCTTTTTTTTATCATATGGCATCAATAAAACAGATAATTCCCGCAATTAAAGCAAAATGGCCAGCCAATGTAAGTAAGCAAATCATAATTAAGCAAGACAACGCAAGACCACATTTGAGCAACTTAGATGCAGATTTTAGAAGGGTTGCTACATCAGACGGGTTCGATATTAGACTGATGTGCCAACCGCCCAATTCACCGGATACAAATGTTTTGGATTTGGGTTATTCAGAGCCATTCAAAGCTTGAAAGTAGAAACTAGAAGCTACAATGTCGACGATTTGGTATCAAATGTGCTTCGTTCATTTGAAGAATTAGAGCATGAAAAGCTAAACAAAATTTTTCTAAGTTTGCAAACATGTTTGGTGGAAATTATGAAGGTGAAGGGTGGGAACAACTATAAGCTGCCTCACATAGGGAAGGCAGCCTTAGCAAGGGCAGAAAATCTGCCACCGGTTATAGAAGTTGAATAACAGCTTGTACGTGACACTATAGAGTTTCTAATTGCAAACGAGGAAGTAACAGAACAATATGACATTAAAGGGATTATGTCAGATTTACAGTACTTGTAAAACAGTTTAGGTAAGACATCTCTTTTTGTTCTATTGTTTGTAGTGTAAACACATGTGAAGTGTTCATTTTACTTAAACTGCAAACAATAAGAAAATTGGTCATTTTATAAAAAATGTTTTTGGATTGTTTTATTTTTCTTTCCTCAGAAAGGTTTCATCATTGGGAAAAAGCCTATACCAACTAAGTTAAGCTGACAGCTTTGAACTACCCCATATAAACTAGTTCAAGCTAGCCCGAGCTTAACATAATCAACCCATAGAAAGATTGTGGAGTTGTTAGAACAGAAGGTGTTGGGCAGCTACAAGTTCAATCAGGGGAATTTCTTAACATCATTTTGAAGGGCCACCTAAACAACACAAGCACATGGACACATAACACAAGAAGTTGATGAAATAAACTAGGCGGCAATCATCAATCAGTTGCTACATTACACATTCATCACTTTGAAAAAGCCACCGGCAGTAGATTTCACATTGCAATAAGAAACTAATCAGTTTCAATCAGAACCCAATCAGTTTCAAATTGCAATTTCATGCCAATTTAATGGACAGAAAATCAACCCAACAGTAACATGCATCAGTGTGCCCAAAAAAACACATCAGAAAAACTCAGCAACATTTCAGCAAATAAGAACAGAGATCCAACAGAAACTCCCCAAAAATTCAATATCTCAGCAACATGCATCAGTGTGCCTACAAAAACACATCAGGATTTTCAGCAAATACGAACTGAGATCCAATATAAATGGACCAAAAATTCAACATTTTAGCCTCATGCATCAGTGTGCCCACAGAAACACAACATTTCATCAATATAAATAAAAAAACCAACAGAAATGCACCAAATCAGTCCAACATTTCAGCAACCGGCATAAATATTCCAGAAATTCATTATTCCCCCATATTATCAGGTTTTCCACCAATTCAGTTTAAATCCAACAGAAACACGACAAAGTATTACTAATGGTGAGATCTCACAGATCTTAAATAAAAAAGACAAAAAAGGGATGAACTCAGCAACAATTGAAATACATAACCTTTTTAGCGCCGGAATCCAAACAGCCAGCATTTCGAAGATGAAACTTCGCATTTCTGAATTGCGTAAGCCCTCCGAAGTGAACTCCGATGCCTCAATCCCAGTTGGGAGAGCTCCTGGACCCACTTCGTCAAGATCAGTTTCAGGGACAATGGACTCTTCGGAGTCGAAGACGAAGCCCTCTTCAGATTCAGAGGATTCGAATTCCATCCCCAAAATCACAAATCTTGCGATTCAACCACAATATAAGGTAGTAAAGTGGTGGAAATCCCAGATCTGGTATAGATCTGGGTGAGAGGAGGAGGGGGTGGTGGTGAGAGGGAGCAGCGGCGGAGTGTAATAGAGAGAGAGAGAGAGTGATCCTGATAGAGAGAGACGAACAACAAAAATAAAAAGGTGAGGGTGTTTATAGGTTGGGTTATCGGGGGATTGGGTTGGGCTAGATATATTAGATTTGGGTTGGGTTATTAATTAGTAGGTTAGGTTTAATTAAGCTAAGTGTGAATTAAGGATTTAAAAACAGTTTTAAGGATGACAATTTTGTAATAAAAGTGAAAAAGTGGGGATTTTAATGTTTAATTTTTTTTGCCATTTTTGGGGTGGAAAGTTCAGTTGGGACGTACGAAAAAGGAAAGTAGAAAACTTAGAGTGGGACGGAGGGAGTATTTTTTTGTATTTTCCTGAAAAGATAAATTAAATTTTGTTTTTGTATGGCATAACGATTGATATAATTATATAGTGTTCGGATATGATAATAATAGGTTAAGGCTTTTGCCTCTGCATATACTTTCAACGACTATCCAAATTGGGAAGATATATAAGTCATCTTCTGTGATCCTCCTGTGCCGAGACACCTTTTGTTGCATTTATTTATTTTAGTTCTCATAATTAAAATTTTGTCACTCGCCTAGATTATAATCATTTTCAGTATAAAATCAAATTTGGCATTTCTAGTCCGTGTAATATGTAAAATGAACGATTCGATTGTACAAAATTAATTATAACTTAACAAGAGCATGAAATATAAATACATTATATTCCCAAGGATTAATAAAAAAGAATTATGAAGACATGAATGATTATGAAAATAAATATTAACAACACTCAACAAAGTTAACAAACTAATTTAACAAAAATTAACAAAAGTTAACATAATTCTAGGAAGTCAACCTAAAAGTTGATAAAAATCCACTAATTATAAATACTAAGTGGATCATACACAAAAGTATCTTCATCAGTAATATATTTGTAAAAATTACGGGCAATGTCCTTTCTAATTTTTTAGATGTTCTTATCAACTTCGATTTTTTTTTATTCACAGACTAAACATGCACTGGATGGACTTTAATGCAAATACTCCACAGTTGGATGTGCTTGTTTGATTAAAATCACATGCGCGAGCAACTGTCTGAATTGTGACCTAGTAAGATGTAACTGATGGTGCTGATTCCACATTGTTGTCAAAGACACAAACAATTATATGGACCACAAGAACCACACAAATGTACCTCACGAACCATACCACTACCACACAAATGGACCACACGAACCCTCCCACCAACAATCTAAATGGACAATAGGGACCACCAAAATGAATGACATGAACCATAGCACGCACAACCCAAACGAACCATATAAAACCCATGAACCCAAACGGGCCATGCACGAACCTTTAATATGCAACCAACGAGTCATATAAAATATAATTAAAATAAACACAGAACACATAAAATGCCAACTAGAAAAACACAAACTGGCTATGCACAAACCATGCACAAACCATAGTTTTGCTGGATTGTCGCCGCCACATGCAATCAATCACCACCGTTGCTTCCACCACCATCTGCCTCTCCTCCAAATATGTGTTATGGCGATCTTCAGTTAAGGAGTGAGCTGGAGGATCACAAGAAAATGATGAATGGGAACCTGCCTCTAGATCTGATGAGATCTAAATGAGCTAACATCTCTAACTTCGACGATATCTAGAGGAGCCATCGTCTTCGAGGACACCACTAGCAGGCCAAAGTCACTAAAAATCATAATGGATGCTAAAATAAGCTCAAGACCTTCAACAATGGGAAAACGGGAGAAAGAAAGAGTGGCACCAAAAATAACAAGTCGCTGGCATTTGGTGAGGAGAGAGGCAGAAGGGTTGTGAGCGGCGGCACAGAGGAGGAGGGGGAGGGGGAGGGGAAAATAATAGAGTTTGTGAGAGTAGGAGATAAAGTTTGTGAAAATGTTACTTCAAAACTTTTTCAGGACAAATAAAAGCTAAAATTATACTTTTTTTTTTTAAAGTGACAAAATCATAGTCTAAGTTATACAAAAAGGTTCTTACACCAATTTTCACCATAGTTTATGAGCCATATGAAATGTCATGGAATTGAAATAAAATTACTTTGTGGTGTATATGGTACAATTGCAATTTGAATTGCTGATGTCATGGATCTAATTCATTTCAGAGGGCATCGTTTCTTTTAAATAGGAGTATTATCGATTAATGATCCAAAAAATAGATCAACAATCAATTTAGACCGGAAAGAAAATTTATATCAATTTAGGGGCTAATTTTTTTGAATTTATCAATGTGAGGCCCACAACTCTAAACCCATTACTTGGCTTGCTTAGAAAATTACAAAATCCACAAAATAAAATTGTCTCAACGTGATCGGCAGAGGAAATATATGTTTAAAACATTTCACTATATATTTTTTTTTAAATGTTGTTTTATTTGTAATTTTTTTTTTAAGTTTATTTTTTGGGTCATAAGCAGGGGAAGTTGTTATTTTTTTTTAAATTTTTCGGTAGTTACTGTTTTGTTAATTTTATATTCGTGAAAATAATTTTCACATTATTCATTTTAGATATATCAAACAATAATTTGAAAAATAACAATGTAATGAAAGGCGTTTGGAGCACACTTCCCCTGCTTATGAGTTCAAGACAATTTTATTATCTGAGTTTTGTAATTTTCCAAGCGAACCATGTAATAATTTTAGACTTATGGGTCCTTCATTGATAGTTATAAATCATTTAGGCTCTAAATTGACATAAATTTTCTTTCGGGCCCTGAATTGATAGTTGACCTATCTTTCGAGTCATACTTTAAAGTAATTTTTACCGCAGTATATGATTTATTTTCGTGATAACAGATAATGAGCAATTAAAAAAGTTGAAATCATACAGTATAAAAGAATGGAATAAGTAATAACTTATTGTATTTAATAACCAAAACAAATAATTGTTTAAAAAACAATAGAGCGTATAGTAAATACATAAAATGAATTGCCAAAATGTATCTTTAGAAACCCCTAATTATCCACACATATTTTAAAAGATCTGTCAATTATGTTAATTGTTGTAAAGTTCTCTCATATAACCAAATATATTTGAAACAAATCTCTCAATTATTTTGATTAATGAGGGACCTTAATGGTATATTTTTAAACACAAAAAACTACTATATATATATATATATATATATATATATATATATATCACAAATTGTGAAATACTAAAAAAACATTAATCCTTCATTCATTATGATCAAAGTTTAATTGTGTAAAAACTCACTACATTTTGACCAATTATCATTTAGAATATAACCTTTACATCTTAAACAGAAATGCACTAGGTTATAGATGCACATGCCCATTTTTCTTTCTCAATTGCTGACTTACATCACTTATTCTAACTCTAGTGCTACCACAAGTGTACGACACTACCGTATTTAGTAGTGAGCAAGGTTGATCTTACAAGGACTATGTACGTATGCCAACTTAATACCCCGAATAATTTAACCCTATATAGACTCTCGAAAGGTGATTGTGAGGATTAACCTAAAAATAATGTGCATAATATAAAGTAAATAACATATATAAAGTGCTCAAAGGAAGCAAACAAATAATCACAAAGGAATAAATCAGACAAAAAAACATACTCTACGGTTCGATTTCAGTTACAATTTCATATGTATGATTATCTTATTATTTTAGACCTTTAAACCGAATTCTAGTATTTATTTGGCGGCACTACTCTAGTTAACCCTCCTCTTGGATGATGTTACCGTGTTGATTACGTATAAATAATTATCCTCTCGGGCTAACTATCACATACGTAACTCCAAAGGACTCCTAAAAACTAATGCCTACACAAGTACCTCACTCCTTTCGGATGAGTATTAATACATATGCTTTACGCCGTATGCCTAATAACAACCACCTCCTCTAGGACATCGAGTTATTAAGCAAATAGAATATAATCACTTGTCCAGATTAATCAATTCATAAAATAAGAACGAGCATATACGATATGCACCTAGAACGGAGTCTAAAATAAATAAATGAATCAAAACATAATCAATTAAAATCTACTTTCTAGCCCTAGAACGCAAAGGAAAATCAGCTACTCATGTTTGCAATTAACATACAACACATTTATTGACAAACATTCTTAAAACAATAAAAATAAATAAAGCAACAAAACCCGGAATCTTCGATCTTCATCGTCTTCGCTTCGCATTCCTTGATCTTTGATTCAAGCCTCCAAGGTGTTTCTTATGATGTTTCATGCTTATTTTTGGATTTAGGAACCTCTATTTATAAGTTGGGAATGATCGGGGTTGAAACGGGCCGAAAATAGGCCAAAATGCATGAACCGCCTCAACTAACTCGACAGAGTCAGTCTAATCGACTCGATGGAGTTTGCTCAACTCGACCGAGCCAGTTAAACCAACTCGACCGAGTCAGTCAAACCAACTCGACCAAGTTGGTCTTGTTAGCCAAACTTGTCTTCACTTCGAATTTCCAACCTGACCGCGTCACAATGGTTAACTTGATCGAGGTGGTCTTTTTCACCAAAATATTGTAACGACCTGATTTTATAAAATCTACTTTAATGCATTTTAAAGAGACAAATAATATTATCAATGAAAATCCTTTATTTTAATATAAGATTATTCTAAAATCAGGCCGTTAAAAATATTTTAAATATAAATAATTTCATAACAAATATTCAAATAGTCATTTTCCGTACATAAAACATATCCCTATAATCCTATTTCATAAAAATTAACTTGTAGCAGCGGAAGAAAAATGGAAATAAATCTTCATAAGTTCCAAAAGTAGCTAAGGTCATTCAGATCAAAGTATAAGCACTTTTCAAATAATCCTAATAACTACTAAGACAATTTATAATCCAACAATAAACACAAGAAAGAAAAATAAATAATGCTATTAAACATAAATATCTCTAAAAGTTTCATATGCTCTACCGCTCACCTCTACTACCATCACGCAACTCAAAGTCAACCTAAAAATATTAATTGTGGGGGGTAAGCCACCACTAGCCTCTTACAAGTCCATATCGAGAATATATGCTTGAAATATAAATGTGAATAACAATTAACTTACAACATAACATACATGTCCACAGGTTGACCCGGATCACACCAACATAACATATGTGTGCACAGGTTGCCTCGGATCATTAACTTATAGGATTGATCAATCAAACATATAAATGCAACTTAGGTCTTACATTTCATAAACATACAATGCAATTTAAATCTTGCATTTCATAAGGTAACAATTATAATACGTAAGTGAAGCAAACATATACAAATAATAAGGAGTAAGAACCCCTACCTGTATCGCATCATAATAAGGAGACTAAGAACCCCTACCTGTATCGTGATGCGTGAATGCACTTCGAGGATTTTACATGGATGTGCGTGCTTATGCAGATTATGATCCTTATCCTTTGTGCCTCCATATTGTCGCCACCATAATATTAATATAACATATATTTTTTCTTAGGTTGGACTTAGGAATAAATAAATAGGAATTTTAGAGCTTGGACATGATTTTAAGAAGGTGTGGAATTATTTTGAAAGAAAATAAAAGTTGTAATACTTATATATATATATATATAATATATATATATACATAGTGCGTAGTAGTGAATAAATATTTAATATCTCATAAAATAAACTGAGGAAAAATCTAAACTTTTTAATGTATACACATGACGTATATATAAATACCATATCTAACTTTCATAAATTTTCAAGATGTAAAAATATAAATTTTGAATTTTTGAAAACGTAATAGTTACAACAGTAAATTCTGCGCGGCGATGGAAAAATCTTTATAACTTGAAAATTAATTAGTGGATATCTTTGAAATTATACAATAATATATAAGACATGTACATGACATACATATCCAAAAACTTAATTTTTTTTATGTAATTTAAATACATGTTTCAAATTTTATAAAACAAAATAGAGAAATTTTCAGATTCTGTATAGCCGTTAGAAAATATTTATAATTAAATAATTACTTGATGGATTGTCTTGAAGTTTTTAAAGGATATAAAATAAATATTATAGAATAACATATCCAAAAATCATAAGATTTGAAGACATATAAATATATATTATGAATTTTCTAGATGGAAAAACTGAATATTAAAAATCTGGATCAGTGGAGATAGAAATTTAATATAAAATCCATTACGCCTCATATAGGGTGTTGAACTTTTTACTGTAGCTTAAGAATATGACATGGGATCACATACTAAAAATTAATAGAAAAATAATACGTATAGATTTAGTTTTCGAATTTTATAAAGAAGGTACCTGAAAATAGTGTAAAAGAGGAAAAATAAGGTTCGGACGATGATGTCGACTTCACGAAGGCCCCTACAATGTTTTGGATGAAACTTCTAATAAAATAGATGGTTTTTGTTGTAATTTGATTTATAACACGAATCCCTTATTTATAGATTATATTTCTAGGGTTTAGGACTCCTAATTAAGCTACAAAATTGTTTTTTTGCTCCCTAAGTAAAAACCATGGGTTTGGACTTGACTAATGCATTGAGATTACGTCTAAATTAAATATTTAAAAACCTAATAACATGAAATATACTTTTAGCTTTAAATTTAAATAATAATTGACATAACTAATAATTAATAAAATCGAATAAATATCAGAAGACAAATAAAATAATTAAATGTGATAAATGATTAAATAATTTACGGGGCGTTACAAATACCCTTGCACCTCGAAGCATCGACTGGACCGAGTCGCCTTGTGCAACTCCCCCAAGTTGTTCTCATCAACTCTTAACTCGACTGAGTTCATTGTTTCAACTCGACCGAGTTGTTTCTTCGGGTTTTTACAAGCCTTTTTCTTCAAAAAAATCATCGTTTCACCCCTCTCTTGGCCTGTATGCTTGTCGAATTTTGTCCAATGGGACTTTTTGGCTTAAAAATGACCTAATTAAGTTCAACACAAGCACACACACATCATACGGCACAATATAATGAATCTAAGCATAAACCAACCAATATTGCATTGAAATGCTATAAAATGCCAAATCTAAATCGACCTAAATGCATGCATACACCACGTGTATCAAAATTCATCAAACTTAGATTGTTGTTCGTTCTCAAAAAACAGAAGTAGAAAAAAACAAGAATAAAAAAAATCTTTGTATTTTTTGTTGTAATGTTGGCTCAAGGTAAGGCAGGATACATTTGGGTAAAAGTGACTCATTATTGGACTAATCAAGTTATTCCTAACTCAACTACCCCTTCATTGATGTTCACTCCTTTCCTCACTTTTAAAATCTCATAAAGCCAAATGTATGACTTCTTCACCGCATATAAACAATCAAACTGCCTTATCAACCATGTGCTCTTAATGCTAATAATGATCGAGTACTACTTTGGGACTACTCATCTTTTTCAAACATTTAGACATTTTAATCGCTTTTTTTTTTTTTTTCTAACTAACCCTCTCCTAAAAACAACAAATAGAATAAGAAATGCTAATTTTGTTTTCAAGTTTTTTTTTTTTTTAAAACATATGAAAATAAACAACAATAACTTAGAGGGGACTAATTTTCTACTCTTCCACCCATAATTCAACATTTATTTTCACCAAACTCTTCCCAGTCATTCTTTTCACTCACCCTTTTACTTTTCATGCTACTACCTTCCAGTCCACCTCCCTCATACTTAACTAGTCCAAGTCAAGGGACAAAGGCTAAAAGAACGGTATATGCTTGTAATGTATAGCTATTAAAAATAAAGCTAACGGCTCAAAGTGGCTAACTAGGAAATTTCTTTATGGAATTTGGTATAAAGGTCAATTTCGGCTCAAATAATGAGTTAAAGAAAGAACGGCCTAAAATTATTTTCTAAATCCACAACGTGTACTTGACGATTCTTAAGCAGACATGAGGCAAGTTCTAGAGACACACTTACATGATGACTAAAAAATCAAACCGAAAAAAATAATATATATATATATATATATATATATATATATATATATATATATATATAACTCTGAAAATGGGAGTTCAATCAAAATCTCAAAATCTCACATGCTAATGTGATCATCATTCTACATGCATGCTCAATTTCATATCAATTATACCTATCATGCTTATCTACATGTCATAGCAGTTTTAAAAGTTCGTCTCCTCATTAACACATCATCGCCAATCAACATTTTTTTAACCATTTGTTCACCAAAATAAGCATCAACTCTGGGTTTTGACTTAATTGACTCAACAAAAACTCAAATAAAACAACTTAAAAAAAAAAAAAAAAATTACTAACCTACTCAAGAAGATGCAAATTAACTACAATCAAACGAGTCAATAAGAAAAACATAGCTGCCAAAACGCCCCACTCTACCCCCTCCTCCAAACTTGGTCGAAGACCAAGGTTTGTGGGAAAGAAGTGGTACATCT
The DNA here is from genome assembly GCA_958295605.1 of Ajuga chamaepitys. Taxonomy (NCBI): domain Eukaryota; kingdom Viridiplantae; phylum Streptophyta; class Magnoliopsida; order Lamiales; family Lamiaceae; genus Ajuga; species Ajuga chamaepitys. The sequence goes on along the minus strand of OY282499.1, from coordinate 31,504,928 downwards.
TGGTCACACTCATTCAAAGATGAATTGGAACATCAAACTTGGAGTTTATGCTGCTTTCGAAGTTTCTCTTTTCATCACTTTGGGTTCTTTGCATTTACCCGGTTGAACCTTACCTCCTTTTTCTAAAATTTCATATTCTCACGTCGTGTGACTCGTTTACTGCATTTTTTTCACATCATGTTAATGTCCTAAAAATATAAGAAAAATAAAATGAAATAAAATGAAAAATGAAAAAAGTAAACATCAGATTGCCTCCCAACAAGCACTAAATTTTACGTCTTAGCCAGACGATCCTTTTAAGCACACCAACCAGAGCTAGGAGCATTAAACCTATTTTCTATATCTTCCATAACAGTTCTAGCCTTGGATTCCACTGTATAGACAACACAACACTTGTATATACTAGTTAGCCTCGATCGATTATATATAGGAAAATTCAAATTCTCATGGTGAATACGAAAAGTTAATTCCCCTTTATGCACATCTATCAATGCCTGATTAGTCGCTAAAAAAGGTCGGCCTAAGATTAAAGGGACATCAGTATTCCCTTGCATATAGGCAACTAAGAAATCACTAGGAAAATCAAATTTAGATACTATAATCAACACGTCATCTATTACTCCATATAGCTTTAGTAATGATTCATCAGCCAACTGAATAGTAGTAAAGACTTATCTCGCATTTCCTAGTCCTAAGTGCCTATATGTTTTTAGAGACATCAGATTTATGCTTGATCCTAAATCACACAACATATTTCTAAAAGCATAAATACCAATAGAGCAAGAGATGGAAAACTCTCTGGATCATCCACTTTTGGTGCTCTTCTTGTGTTTTCCCTCGAATGCTGGTGGGTTTTTCAGTAGGCAGATCTAGCTCTTCTTTGTTTACTCCCCCCCTCCCCCATGATCAATGATCTCTTTTGGTACTTCCTGCATCGAAGTCAATGTACTAACACAATCTATACGATCAAGTTCATAAAAAAATGAATCACCTAAGAAAATATCCAAAGAATCATCAATATGAGGAGATATAAATTTCTTATCTATGCTAGCCCGACTGTCCTCCATTTGCTTAGCGACCACAACTTTCTCTAGCTTTTTCTTCCCTTCAAGCTCCTCCAAAGTTTAACACAGTTAATACAATTAAGAGTAATTTTCTTCCTATATAATTCTTGAGGAAAGGGAAGAGGGGGAATATTGAGGCGAAGGTATATATATAGGAGTATCTGAGTCAGAAGTAGATTTTGACTTCTCAACAGCTGTTTTCACCAACTCGTGATCATCCCCTTTAACCTTGTTTTCTTCCTCCACTTGCTTCTTCTCTATCACTCGATCGCCGGCTATTAGTAGCTTTAGACTCTCATGTTGGGCCTCATCCGTCGAATAAAGCATTGCACTGCTCCTTTGGATTTACCCCTGTATCACTCGGGAATTGTCCTTTTTGGTGTGTGGACCCTATAGCTTGTATTATTTGATTCAGGTAAGTCATCATCTCTTTCATCTCCGCCCCTTGACCAACGATGGATTTATGTACTTCTATGGCCATGTTATCCATATTTTTCTCTATCTTTGCAATCTTATCATCATATTTGGGCAAACTGAGACTGCATAAACTATTCTTGAGTAGGTTTACTTCCTTCATAGATCATGCCATTGATGACTGTAAATCCCGGTGGTGGTTGAAGTGAATTACATGCATTGTTGTACGATAAATTAGGATGATTCATCGCACCTTATTGATACTGATTGTACTGCTGCTGGTTGTCTTGAAAGTTGTTGAAGTTCCTTTGATCAACATAGTTAGCATCTTCAACTACATCCTGTACGGGTGCCTGCTGTGGATTGGACTCGGTATGCTGGCTTAGGGGTGAATCGGTACGGTATACCGAAATACCTATACCGAATACCATACCGAAATTTTCGGTATAACATAATTCATACCGAAACCGTACCGAAGATTTTGGTATACTGAATTTTGATATACCAAAATCTTCGGTATAGCATTTGGTGATACCGTACTGTACCGAAAATTCGGTATGCCAAAATGGATATACGGTAACGGTATTACCATTTCATACCGATTTGTTTAATACCGAAAATACCGAACTTTATTTATACCGAAAATACTGAAAAATACCGAAAATTTACTAAAATATTACTTCAAATTAGTGTCAATACAACAAAACATTATAACGAAAGTAGTCTGATAAGTAAACCATAAACTCCAAAAAATACTCCATCAAATAGAAATCAAAGTAATAGAACAACCAAAACAACTTAGTCTCTCTACAACAAAGTGAACAAACAAATTAAGTCAAGGATTGAAATCCTTATTTATAGTCCACTTCAAAGCTATCTTCACTTCAAATCCTTGGAAATGAACTACCTGCATTTAATAAAATTCTAATAAACTTACTTGAAAAAACTCAAATAACAAATCTATATTAATCAATGATTATCAATCCAACACAAGTCAACTTAAGCGAGCTATTCTGACAAGTCCTACACAAATCTATATTAATCAATAATCAATCAAACACAAGTCAACTTAATCATGCACAATTTTCAGTGTGGAACCGAGTTATTCACATCAATCCGACAATGATATTAGTTACTTTATTCACTCTAGCAACTTAATCATCCACAATGATATAATACAACATAAAGCAGCATAATTGTTCTAGAGTATGTTGAATGTAGTGAGAATCTCAATAATTGATGTAATGCCACTACACAACAATCATAAATCAACTTCTCATCTACAATTACACTTTTACACTACTTCACCTAAGCCTATTTTCATACTTAAAAAAATATATTACCTTAAAATGCTTCAAATCCAGCAGATTAAAATATGGTACTTCTTGAATTCATGAAAAAAATATATTACCTTAAACTGAACTAATAAACAAACTCAAACACAAGTTCCTAAACCACTAAACTCAAGAATGTAATAATGTGGAGGCTGGAGAGAAAGTTTGAGAGCAATCTTGATTGGCATTTACCGCTGAAAAAAAAATTAGACTTGATTAGAATATTCATATAAGTGTAACATAAATAACGAATTTTTTTTTTTAATGTGCTTAATTAATATATAAACACTTACTCTTTTCAATTTCTTCAATTGCCTTATATAACTCAAGGTCATCATCGGCAGGATCATTATAAAGGCTAAACTCCTCCGCTTTTAGCCAATCATTAGTGCACACCAATGCCTCTACCAATTTAGGACTCAAACTACTCCTAGAAGGATCCACAACTTATTTGCCCAAACTATAAGCGGACTCACTAGCCACAGTTGAACTTGGAATTGCAAAACTATCATTGGCAATAATTGAAAGAATCGGGTATCTAGTTTCACTTTCTCTCCACCACTCCAAAAGATTAAAAGATGAGTTAGATCGTTTTTCCATCTCATCGGCTTGGTACTTATCTACTTCATTAGATATCTCTTGAAGTTGTTCTTCTTCATTTTGTGCTTCCACTACATTAAACACTTCATCCCAAAAGCCATCACCATCACCGGTTCTAGTACCTCTCCACCATCACACTCTATCTGCATACTTTGTTTCTCAATTTTCAAAGTATCATTTATTCCTTTATACTCCATCCACAAAGTTACCAAATTTTTCTTAACCTTATCAATGAACTCTTGGACCATTTCCGGAGTACCTCCCAATTTCTTGATACTAACTTTAAACATCTGAAGCTTGTTTCTCGGGTCCAAAACATTGGCGATAAAAATCAATGGGTTCATGTTATTCCAATTTCCCCAATACTTATCGAATTTTATCTTCATGGCACTTGCAACCTTTTTAAGAATTTGATCTGAATCATCATTCTTTCTTTTCTCAACCTCAAATTGTAGAACAATCATTGATGGATAAATCAATTGGGAGGTAGGAGTCTTCGATGCACTTAGTTCTAAAGTGGCATCATAGAACTTTTTGAGAAAGTGTACAAAGGCCTTTGCTTTCTCCCAATCCTCTTGAAGCGGAGGCCACATTCTTTCTTTGCACTTTTCACCCTTCTCACGGAAATAATTCACAAAAGGCAACCATTCCTCAGACATCCTTTCAAACACCCTTCTATACTTCAATGCAACTTCAAGCATTTTGTAAGTTGCATTCCACCTAGTTTTAACATCCATAGGTATTGTTGACGTACTAGCAAATTTTGCTAGCACGGCAAACTCCCTAAACTTATTCAACCTAGAGGGAGAAGAATGAATAAAGAGAACTGCATTTCTTATGGATTTAATTGAGGTACTAAGCTTCTTCAAACCATCCTTAACAATTAAGTTAAGTATATGACATGCACACCTCAAATGCAAATATTTCCCATCAAACAACAAGGTATTCAAACTTTCCATTCTTTTTTTCAAATAATCAATTGCAGTATCGTTAGAAGAAGCATTATCGACTACTATCGAAAATACTTTTTCTATCCCTCACTCTCTTAGACAAAACTCAACCAACTTCCCAATCTCTTCCCCTACATGACTACTGATTTTTGTCAAATTTATGATTCTTTTATGTAATTTCCAATCACTATCCAAAAGGTGAGCTGTCACAACCATGTAATTTATGTTTTGAATGGATGTCCAAGTATCGGTTGTGATACTTACTCTTTGACCACTAATCACACTTTTGTCTTAGCTTTCCTAACCAAGAATAAATCATAAACCATACCTGCAACTTTATTCCGATCTGGAATTCTGAACCTGGGTTGTAGTTCATGCACCATACCTTTATATCCCTTCCCTTCCACAGCTCTAAAGGACATCTCATCGATAATCACCCACTCTGTGACCTTTAGCTCACACCATTTTTTTATTAAAGGACTGAGGAACCATAGCACTTCCTTGCCCTATAGTCTCATTCGTCAATAAACTTGATTTTTCTCACTCCCACTTACTTCGTATAGCGGGCTTCCCTTGCACCTCTTCTCTAAGTGATTCTTTAACCCACTAGTATTTCTGTAACCTGCCGGGATCTCGGCCTTACAATATTTGCATATCCCTATTTGTTGTACATTACCATTGGCCAAGGTCCTAGACCCTTCGTCACAATGCAACCAATACATACTCCGTTTTTTGGACTGCTGTTCGGGTGCTACTGGAGGCTTTGGTGCGGAAGTAGTTCTTGCTCGTTTCCGACTCGTAGACTCATCATTTGCTCGTTCCCAACTCGTAGACTCATCATGTGCTGAAGTATCTACTGTATTTGGTGTTTCAGATGGACTAGGCAATGAATAGGAAGATTCAGATTCCATTCTTATCCTGAAAATAAGTAAAAATAAGTAAGAATTTGTAGAGCGTTTCATGATATTTGTATATACACGGATCAACAAATGATTTCTGAACAAATATGAACCCTTGCAAAAATTATATAAGTGAAAATCAGTATGTGATTGTCATTCAATTATTTAACTTTAAAGTTATGCTAAAATTATGAAGAAAACAAAGTTATACTAATACTTAGAATTAAAGGTTATTTATAGCAATTTCTACAATCAATCGAAAACTTCATATAATTTGACATGAATTAAAAAGTCATGTGGGCTTAATCATTGTTATTGAAATTGTCATTATCTTTCAACATCCTTAGAAGAAATTAAAAAAAGGGCAAATTAGTGAGTTGGTCAATTAACTTCCATGGAAGGCATAATTCTATCACACTTGGCCAATCCCATAATTCCTTAAACTAACTCTCCTCATGTTACCATTTGTAGTATGTAGACAAAAAACATTGAAAAATGCCAAAGTATATCAATCTCACTAATTTCAAAAACTTATTTCATAAACTTATTTCTCTTGATGGTTTCATGTCGGCAACAAGCTGACAATTTTCAGAAATAAGAATCGAAAATATTTGTTGACACCGAAAGCATTATTATATCAACTCTAAATGCTTCAGAAATACAGGACAGAAAAAAAAAATACCAGTAAATGCATTAATAATGAATAATTCCTTAAACTAAATCTGCACTTCATCATTTTCTTTTTCCAACATAAAAATATTACATTATAAAGAATATATTTTAAGCAGTTTTTCAGCAAGCAAACAATAAGACAAACCTTTACTATGTGTCGAATCAGTGGCGGTGCGACGGGGCTGGCGACAGCGCGAGGAAGCCGATGTCGGAGAGCTGGCGGTGGCGGTGGCGCGAGCGGTGGATATGTCGAAGAGGAGCGCGGCTAGGGTTTTGATGTTTTAAAGATGAAACTTTGACTTGGGATTGAGAGTGTACATGTTTTAATTTCTAAATGTCTAATACAGTAATACTCTAATACATAATTTCTTATTTGAATTTTACTTAAATTTTAAAATAGGTGTTAAATTTTTTTGACATTAATTCGATAATATTCGGTATTACCGAAATACCGAAAATCCTATTTACTGATAATTCGGTATATACCGATTTTTACAGTATATGCTGAAATACCGTTATTACCTATGATTTCGGTATATATCAGAATACAGTACCGATTTGCTTCGGTATTTAGTATATACCGAAATATAAAGAAATTGACATTCCTATACCGACACCGTACAAAAAATATCGGTATACCAAAAATTTTGGTATTTTTGGTATTTTTCGGTATGGTACGGCTGGTATACCAAAAATTCGGTATTTTTTCCACTCCTATGCTGGGCTAAATTGGCACTAGTCAATAAGCTTATCTAATTGGTAAGAGCCGCCAACTGAGTCATAATTGATGCGTTCGACTCAGTCTCAGTGATGCTGATTACTCTCCTCGGTTGTTTTCTCTCACTCAGCCACTGCCAACTAGTTGTGGTCATCACATCTAGAATGGTGAATGCAACCCTTCTATACTTTGCCAATATAGATCTACTTGACATTGCATCTACGAGGATTCTTGTGGGCCCAAGTAGCCCATTGTAAAATTTGTAGATTTGTTGCTTCTTTGTGAATCCGTGCTAATGGAAATTTCAGAGAAGATCCCAGAACCTCTCCCATGCTTCACCTAACTGTTCTCCATCAACCGGCTTGAATTGGGTGATTTCAACCTGCAATTTGAGCATCTTTGCTAGGTGGAAGTACTTTAATAAGAATCTATTACTCACCACTTCCCATGTGGGGACATCCTCGAGTGAATTAAACTATTATAGTGCTTTATCTCTAAGGGAGAACATGAACAACCTGATCTTAATCTGTTCATGTAGTACTTGGTTTACCTTTAAGGTCTTCGAAACTCTCTTGAACCGGCCTAAGTGGATATTGGGTTCTTCAAGTGCCTCCACCAAACTATTTCTGTTGGACTATGGATATCAATACCGGCTTGAGTTCAAAGCTATTAGCCTGGATTGGTGACAATTCGACTCTTCCACAGTTCTGCTCGGGTTTGGGACAAAGACAGTCTAGTATAGGTGTCTGATCTCCTTTAGGTTCGCCTATGGAAGTTGCGGCTGATGAGGCATGTTATCCATCTGAGCCTGTAAATTATTCACTACCCCAACAATCGCCTAATCATACCTTCTTGCTCATGTTTTTTGGTAATTCAACCATCTTTTTTAGTGGATTTCTCCTTGGTCTGTGTCTATGGGCAATTGCTTTAATTTTCGGTTCAAAACGGACTAGCTTGTCTTTTTCTTTAGACCGGGTTTGCATACGCTACTTGAGATCACAATAAAGAAAACAACGTAAAACAAAAAATAAAATAAAAACTAAAAATAAAGTGCAGAAAATAAATATCTAGTCTAACGTCGAACTATTTATCATCATAAAATTTAACACAGTTAGTAGTCCTCGACAACGGTTTCAAAACCTTGACATCACTTTTTCTTACCCTAATGTTACCGCAAGTGTATGGTGCTACTGTAGCTATTAGTGAGTAAGGTCGATCCCACAAGAACTGTGTACCTATGTCGACTTAATCCCCCGTATCTAGACTCTCGAAAGGTGATTGTGATGATTAGCCTAAAACTAATTTGCATAAAATATAGTAAATAAAATATATAAAGTGCTCCAAGGAAGAAAACACGTAATCATGAAGGAATAAATCAGACAAAACACATCCTAGGGTTTGATTTCAGTTACAATTTTATGTGTATGATTATCTTATTATTCTAGATCTTTAAACCGAGTTCTAGTGTTTATTAGGCGGCACTACTCTAGCTAACCCTCCTCTTGGACAATGTTAGTGTGTTGATTACGTAAGAATAATTACCCTCTCGGGCTAAATATCACATACGCGAGTCCAAAGAGCTCCTAAAACAATGCTAAAAAAGTATCTCACTCCTCTTGGACGACTATTTACCTATGTATTACGCTGTATGCCTATTAACAATCCTCTTCTCTCGGACATCGAGGTATTAAGCAAATAGAATATAATCAATTGGCCAGATTAATCAATTCATAAAATAAGAACGAGCATATAAGATAAATTTATAGAACTGAGTCTAGAATAAATAAACAAATCAAAACATAATCAATTACAACCTACTTTCTAGCCCTGGAACAAAAAGAGAAATCAACTACTCATGTTTGCAATTAACATACAAGAACATTTATGGACAAACATTCTTAAAATAATAAAAATAAATAAAGCAACAAAACCTGAAATCTTCGATCTTGATCGTCTTCACTTTGCGTTCCTTGCTCTTCGATCCAAGCCTCCGAGGTATTTTTATAATGTTTGATGCTTATTTTCGGACTTGGAAATCTCTATTTATTAGTTGGGAAGGATTGAGATTGAAATGGACGAAAATATGCCGAAATGCAAACAAAACGCAATAACCACCTCAGCCAACTTGATTGAGTCAGTCTAATAAACTCGACGGAGTGGCTCAACTCGACTGAGTTAGCCAAACCAACTCGACTGAGTTAGTCAAACCAACTCGACTGAGTTGGTCTTGTTAGCTAAACTTGTCTTCATTTCGAACTTCCAAGTCGACCGATTCACAATAATCAACTCGACCGAGTTTGTGTTTTTCACCAAAATACACTTGCACCTCGAAGCATCGACTCGACCGAGTCACCTTGTGCAACTCCACGGAGTTGTTCTCATTAGCTTTTAACTCGATGGATGTTGTTCCAACTCGACCGAGTTGTTTCTTCAGGTTTTTTCAAGCCTTTTTATTCCACACTTCATCGTTTCACCCCTTTCTTGGTTTGCATGCTCGTCAAACTTTGTCCAAAGGGACTTTTTGGCTTAAAAACAACCTAATTAAACTTCAATACAAGCATACACGTCATACGTTACAATATAATGAATCTAAACATAAACCGATCAATAATGCATGCAAATGCTATAAAATGTTCATCTAAGTCGACCTAAATGTATGCATACACGACGTGTATCACTGATATTGAATACAAAATTGAAATTTGCCCCCCTAACTTCAAACAATGTAATTGCAATTATAAATCCTAATTAATTTAAAATAACATTATTTTACTAGTAAACCTAATCATCAAAATGTTTTATTTATTTAATTAAACACTCTCCTTCGTCACAAGGTGACTTGAACCTAGGACCAAAAGGTCTAGATAGTGAATACTCTCGCCACCTAAGTTATCCAACTTCATCCAGAAGATTACTATAAAATAAAATGAATAAAGTACCTAGTGCTGTTTCTTTCTTTGTTTTTACAAAAAAATTCTAAATATAAAACTATAGTATATATGTTTTATAAATTCTTTTTCAATCTCAGTATTCGGTTTAAGAAGGTTCAAACCAGGGTGCAAATTGGTACGATTTTCGGTATAAATATCTATTGAATATTTAGAATTGTATCATATTTTTTTCAATACAATTTAATTCAGGAAATCAAATCAACCGACTTTTTCTAGATATTATATGCTTTCGACACAATTTGGCAAATCTTGAGGTCCGGGCAGACCCCGAACCATTATTCATCTACTTCATAATTTTTCCATATTTCATAATATGGTAAAATACAACATTATACAGCTTTAGAAATAACATATATATATATAATTCAATAGATATTTGTGCAATAAGTGCATGACATGCACCTGAAGTCAGCAATACGTTTTAGGAAATCGAGTAACACATTAAGGGAAACAAATACTTTATTCATTTCAAAATAAGTGTCGTTTTAATATTTTTTTAAAAAATTAAAGATTTATATAAATGACAAATATATTTATACAAAGTCCACTTAAATTGGTATGTTTTATGAAATAAGGAAATAATCAAATAAATTAAGTAGATTGTTTAGGGTTGAATTGAAAGACTTGTAGTTTTTTTGTTACAATGACACTTATTTTGAATTTCTTTTAGTTTTTTTTCAACGGCAATTATTTTGAAACAGAGGAAGTAATATTTTCATGGTAACGATTAAATACTTTTCATATAAGTAGTAAACAACATATTTAGGATATACAAGTAATAATTGTAAGTTAAATAAGTAATCCTTTATTGAGGCCCCTGTTTCATATCAGGAAATTTGATTAACGCCAAAACAAAGGCACTGCATATTTGTTCTCTTGAGTGGGTACGGTTGCCTCAAAATACATTGACAAAAATTTAGATGCGCATAACACACAATAAATTTATTGTATTCTTTTTTTCCTTTTTTTTTTTAATTTCGGAATTAGACATATATATAAAGTCGCGCTTGGATTAAGAATAGTAGCGTGTGGCGTAGTGGTTCTGCTTACGTCTTGAAGTTCTTTAGCATGGAGATTAGCAGTTCGACTCTTGCTCCCTCTTTGTTATGCCCCTCTTTCTTTTCCACAGACTATTTTACCCCTTTTCTTTATTACTTATTTTAATTTATATAATTAATTATTAATTTATTAAATGAGATATTATGTTGTTTAATAGTATATATTATATTGCGTAATAGTAATTAATATAGGTTTATAGTTACGAGTATATTTTTTGAATAATATATTATGTTGTCCAATAATACATATTATGTGTCAAATAATATATATTATGTTGCTTAATAGTATAAGTCTATAGTTACGGGTATTTTTTTTATAATATATTATGTTGTCATATAGTATATATTATAGTATGTTGCCTAATAATATAAGTATATAATTATGGGTATAATTTTTTAATAATATATTATATTATCCAATAGTATATATTATGTTGCCTAATAGTATATATTATGTTTCCTAATGATATAAGTTTATTAGTTACAAGTACACATATTTTTTGAATAATATATTAGACAAAACTTATATGAGACTGTCACACCATGTGCTGGGAAAAAATATCACTTTTTGTAGTAAAAGTATCACATTTATCTGTAAAAGTATCACTTTTTTATAACAAAAAAAAGTATCAATTTTATCTATAAAAGTATCACTGTAGCAAAAGTATTATTTTTTCTTTAAAAGTATCACTTTTTCTTGTAAAAATAACAATTTTTCTTGTAAAAGTGTATTACATCACACGTGTGACCGTTACACACAAGACTCACTCAATATATTATGTTACATGATACTCCATCCCTCCCGGCCTAATTGACCAACCTTGGTCGGGCACGGAGACTAAGGAAAAACAGATTTTGTGGAATCTTTGACTTTTTCAAAGGTGGAGATTAAGAGTGGAGATTTTGAGGGTGGAGATTGTGAAAGAATTTGTCATTTATGGGCTAGAACAATTAGGTTGGGACAAACAAATATGGCAAGTTGGTCAATTAGGCCGGGACGGAGGGAGTAGTATATATTGTGTTGCCTAATACTACCTCTGTCCCAGTTAAATTTGTCTACTTACCTTATCGATCCGTCTCAGTTAACGTTGCAACTTTATAAATGGAAACTAATTCTCATAATTTTCACCCTCAAAATTTCAACCTCAATTTCTACCTTTAAAAAAGTCAAAGGTAAAGTAAAATCTACTTTTACTTAACATCTGTACCCGATCATGGTTGCAAATTTAACCAGGATGAAAGGAGTAGTATATATGTTAAAGCACATTATTGCAGAAAAATATCAGGGTTTGAATTATATAAAATAAACATTAATAAAATGTAAGCTTTTAAACTGCACTGGAATAAGATCAAATCTGGGACCTCTGAAAGGCAATGCCGCAACCATGACCATTAGGCCATACCATATTAATCTATATTGAATCAAAAGAAAAAAAAAGATTCAATTTTTTTTTTATAAAATACGTGTTGTATAAGAGTTGAACACAAGACCTCAGCGTATGTAAGCAAACTTCTAACCCCAAACAACCACCTCTAATTGATAAATCAAATGCGACGTTAAATATATATTTAATTATGAAATTAAAATAAAAAATGTATAATAAATTTAGGATTTATTACCAAAAGCAACCTGATGATACCCGTTTTTACCACTTGCAACCTATTTTAAAAGTCGTCGCTGATTGCAACCTGACTTACTCTCGTTTGATTACAACCTATTTTATAAATTCCGGCCAAAATTAAGAGTGTGTGCCACACGCGCGTAATTTTGAGCAAGTGGTAAAAAGGGGTATACATCGGGTTGCTTTTGGTAATAAATTATTTTTATTTTTTATTTTTTCTTTTCTTCCCGCCATCATTTTCTCTCTCATCCTCCTTTTTAACAGAGCTAAATCGAATATCTAAGAGTTTGAGTTAAGTTCATTAATTATCGAGTCGAACTCAAGCTTAATTTATCAAATATATGGACGGCTCGTGAACTTACTCGAGCCTCTAACGAGTCTAATCGAGCCAAAATGAATTCAATAAATATAAATTACAAATATGTTACTAATCATTATATAATTAAAAATAAGCTATAAATTCTTAAAATTATAATATACCTACTAAGATTAATTAATTACATATATACAAATGCATGATTTTAATTATATAATTCTATATTTTATTATAAGTATAACTATAAAATTAGAAATTAATTATAAGCATTAACTTAATATTTACGAACTAGCTCTCGAGCCAACAAATAAAATTGCTCGCGAGCTAACGAATCGAATATCATCAATCTTAAGTTTGGTTCGTTTATTTTAACGAGCCACATTAGACTAGCCTGATCGAGCATTTCACGAATCGAGATCCGAATAGTTTACGATCGAATTGGTTCGTGTACATCCCTATCCCTCCCTTCTCTCTCTGACCTAATTCTCCATCATCCTAACACCAGTTCGTCTCCTCTCTCCACTAATTTCCGTAAATTTCTTCAACACGAATCCTCTTCTTCATTTATGATTTATAGATCCAGAAGAAACTAACTCTGAATCATCAAAAATCCGATCATTATCCAGAAGAAGTACTTTGAACAGTTTGGTGAAATTTTGGAAGTTGTGGTTATCACTGATAAAGCTACTGGAACATTCTATGCTACTGTTGGATAAGAGTTCAATTCTCTTCTGTTTATTTCTCAGTAGAAAATCTAGCTTGGAGTTGTTCTTATTTGTATGTTTTTGTATCTATACTCATTCATTTCTTCAAATTATCCTGTTGATGATAGTTCAATTTTCTTCAATTTATTTTTCAGACGAAGATCTAGGTAGGAGTTATTCTAATTTGTATGTATTTGTATCTATAGTCGGTCATTTCATCAAATTCTCATGTTGAAAATGATGGAGGAAAGAAAAGAAAAAAATAAAATAAAAAGAAAAGAGTTTATTACCAAAAGCAACCTGAAGTATACCCGTTTTTACCACTCGTTCAAAATTGCGCGTGTGTAGCACGCTCTTGATTTTGGCCGGAATTTATAAAATAGGTTGTAATCGGTAAAACGCGAGTAACTCAGGTTGCAATCGACGACGAATTTTAAAATAGGTTGCAAGTAATAAAAACGGATAAACCTCGAATTGCTTTCGGTAATAAACCCATAAATTTATTATGTATTGTTTACACTTAAGACCTACTCACACATTTGTATTTTAAATTGAGGATTTGAATTCTTCTTAGAAACGTGACAGTTTGTCGGTTTGAGTTATAATTTAGTAATATAAAAAGGGCAATAAACAACAAGGCCGTATAAGAAATCCGACTCTTCGTGTTGCCGTGGGCCTTTATGTTAATCCGTTGCTTTTCCTTTTCAACTACCAACTGACCGATTTATCACGACAACAAATATGTGTAAGAAATGACATTTATTTATACTTAAACGGGTATATTGTGTTCGGGCATAATTCTTTTTTTTTTGTGTTTTTATTTGTTTTTTTTCTTTCGATCATCTACTAATTACAATTATAAATATAATTGATTAATATTATAAGACGAAAAAGGAAAATACCTTTTGATACGTAAAAACATGATATGTTTTAAAAAAGAAAAAAAAAACATTTTTTTTTTTGATTTTATTGAAAGAGCATAATATTTTTTGAATAGTGTAGCTATCAGAAGAGAGCTTACACTACAAGAAAAAAGGGTATTTGTCACTATTTTTTTGCAACTACAAAGTAGTTACTAAAAATAACCCCTTTTGTAATTACTAGTAGTTACATAAAATATTTCATACAATTTTAATCAAATTTGCTATAATATGACAAACTCTTTTGCAACTACTTGTAATTACAAATATATTAGTAACTATATAGTAGTTGTAAAAAATAGTTACAAATACATTAGTAACTACAAAGTAGTTGCAAAAAAACTTTTTGCATCTTATTATAAGTGACTACCCTATAGTAACTACTTTTAGATATTTAGTTACTAAAATTATTTTTGTAACTACTTTCCATTTTTTATAACTAGATTTTGTAGTGGTAAAAAGACTTGTTTCTAGTAGCGTTATGCAGTACAATATTTCCGGTAATCAAATTCACACCACGAAATTTCAGCTCATATGGGTGGATTGATACAATATACCTAAAATTTAAATCCGTATCATACTAAAATTTTCGATGGTATATCAAATTCGCATCGATGTCGTGCCGAAAATTTTAGCACGTGATGTATAAAATTTTCGGTATACCACTCACCTCATCCGGTGCCATATTGAATTTAAGTTATATCGAAATAAATGTATTATTTCGTTAGGCGTCATTACCAAAATTTAAATATCTTAAAAGAGAAATAACTTGGACATTTGACGATTTCTCAAATAACCTGATTTTATAGATTTTTTAGAAAAAAGATATAAATTATTACAATACCCATAACTTCGAATCCGTAATTTAAGATATCTTCTTTTTTCTTAACTGACATTATTTTTGGAATAATTTTTTATTTTGAAGATTTTTTTGGAATATGTGATTGGCCTAATTAGTATATATCTATTTTTAAAATAAATATTTATTACATCAATGCATCTCATTTCCATGATTTTACTCCTATGTATCTTTGAATTATAGTAAAAGTTTATTCGTTCATAAACTTTGTATTGCATGTAAGCATTTATCAATTGAAAGTTACTAATTTATTATTATGAAATATTATTACTTCATAAACAATTCTTTTATATTTGGAGGATTTTTTACAGAATATCATAAAATACAAAATATGAGATTTTGTTTTCACTTAGTTTATGTAAAATTAAGTGTCTTGCATTATTTCTGTGTAGTGTAATGGAAATGTGTTATTATTATTATTATTATTATTATTATTATTATTATTATTATTATTATTATTATTATTATTATTATTATTATTATTATTATTATTGTTGTTGTTGTTGTTGTTGTTGGTGGTGGTGGTGGTGGTATTATCGTCGTCGTCACCACCACCACCACCACCATCATCATCATCGTTTCTCTGTAACAATTTAATTTTTTATTTTTTATGTTTCTTTCTTCCCCTAAATTTCTTATTTGATAAATATACATTAATTTTGAGCCATATCTATTCAATTAATATCTTCCAAAATTATCAAAATTAGAGTTTTATCGTGCAATAGACGATTTCAAATATATTTATCTATAAGAAAATTAAAATTAAAGAATTAAATAACATAAATTGAATAATTTATTTTTTTAAATAAGGAGCTTTATTTAATAACTTCTTCTTTTATGAAAAAAATATTTAATTTGTTTTTATTTCAAATCAAGATCTAATGCAAAAAATTGAACTGGCAGTATGATTCAAATCTAACTTAATAATTAACCAGTAAATAGTTGCTTATCTTAAATTCAATATTTTAAACAAACATTTTTCATATGAGTATGAAATCAATGCCGAGAAAAAAGGAATAATTTTCATCTATTGTAAATAAAAAAAACGTTATACATGCTATATTAGGGTGTTCGAAAAGTACCTTAACACATGTAAGAGAGAGCTGGAGCTAAAAAAATAAAAATAAAAAATACAGATCTCTAAAAAGAACTATGGAAAACAAATCATTACGCTTCCCATTCTTTATTAATTGGGCCCATGTTGTTTATCCCAGTGTTTGTGGGACCGGACCGGTGATCGAACCGGACAAGTCACCGGTTCAAGGTTCGACCGGTTTAACAACCGGTTCAATCGGTCCAAGGCAACTTGTTGACTTTTGAATTTCAATAGTTTTTATGTGTAATACAATCTAATTTGATACTAGAGTTCAACTTATAAAAAAAAATTCAACATATTTCAATATCAATTAATTCAAAGATACTTTTAACTCTAATTTTTTTAATAACATCCTAGTGCCAAATTTAAAATAAGATGGGAATAATAAGGACAAATGAAGATAAAGGTGAAAATACCTTTTTTTTTTAAAACTTAAAATAGGCCAAAAACAAATTTATTTTTAAAAAAAATAAAAATATATATAATCCGATTTTTTAACTCTACCGGACCGGTTCCGGGCCCGGTTCCCGGTTGAACCGGTCGAACCGGTCGGTCCGGTCCGGTTCCACAAACCATGGTTTATCCGACATCTTTTTTCTTTATATAAAATACAAATATTATCTCAAAATTTGGAAATTGAAAATTGGCATATTTAACTATTTTTAGGTTGTTGTGGTATTATGTTAGTAAAAGTAAAGATGTTATACTTAAAACTAATATTATGATTCACATAAAATAATGATAAATATATAAGTAGCTCATGATCACTTGTTTTAGTAAAAAAGAAAGATAATTTAAATGTCCCGTGAAATTATTTCCCATATAACAGAAAAGAATATCTAAATATTTTGTATATACAGATTAAAATCAACATTTTTAATACCAAAGTCATTAATGAATAACTTAATACCGAAAAATGGCTAAACCTAAATCTTACTTAATATAATACTATCTCCGTTTCAGCTAATCTTGCACACTTTTTATTTTTGTTCGTCCTAATCTTGCACACTCCTTAAAAAGGAAAGTTATAACACAATCTCCACCCTCAAAATCTCCACTCTCAATCTCCACCCTCAGTCCACCTTTGAAAAGTCAACAAACACTTAAAAAATAACTTTTCTTAATACTTGTGTCAACCTCCCATTCGCAAGATTAGTCGGGATGGAGGTAGTAATAAAAAAATGTCTATAAGTAGAAACTTTTGTATTTTCCCTTCCAAACACTATTACGTAATCTAGAAATATTAAATTTATGGTAAAATATTTTATAGTGAGGAAAAATATCCAATCACATATTAGCTACATTTATAATGATATTCTATCAAAACTGACTCGATCATAATCTATCAAAATTAACTCTCATTAAGGACAAATCTTCAATCATATATTAGCTATATTTGTAATGATATTCTGTCAATAATTGTTCAGCCATATTAAGAAAATATATAATAATAAAAATATCTATAAGTAGAAACTTCTATATTTTCTCGCCCAAACACTATCAATTAATCTAGAAATATCAAATATATGGTAAAATCTTTTATAATGAGGAAAAATCTTCAATCATATATTAGCTACATTTATAATGATATTCTGCCAAAATTGACTTGGTCATAATCTGCCAAAAATAACTTTCTATTTAAGGAAAAATATCCAATTATATATTCGTAATAATTTTCTGACAATAATTACTCGGGCATATTAAGAAAATATATCCAATCATATAAAACTGACTCGTCATTATCTACCAAAATCTACTCCCATATTGAAGGAAAAATCTCCAATTATTATTAAGTAATATTTATAATGATATTCTGTCAAATTCTATCGTACATGTTGCAGATATTTATTGTGGGAGAGTTCAAATCATCATATTGATGAAGTTTATTTATTTGTATACATCCAATCATATATTTCCTTAATAATTTCGCCCCATAGAAATCAATACTTCTTCGCAAAAACATAATATTTTTTGAGAAAATTTATTACTCTTTGTTACAAAAGTATTATTTTAAAGTAGAGGATGCTATATCAATATGAGACTTATATATTGCTTACTTTTATACACATATATATATATATATATATATATATATATATATAATATTCAAGACCTACGCAAAATTTTGATAAGAACATATAAATTTTACGAAATATTACATTTTGTCCGAAAAATATTACTATTTCTGTAAAAAGTATTACCTCCATTATTTTGATGTCTTTTTAGGTTTGGATATGAAAATTAAGGGGTATGAAAAATGGACAAATAAAACCTCAAATATGTTATAAAGATATTGTAGGTTAGATAATTACAGTAGTATTCGAAAAAAATGGAGAAAAAGCTAAAAAAATAACTATTTATAATAAAAAAGTAAAAAAATTAAAATAACATTTAAAAAATGGAGGTAATGTTACTTTTAAACATAAAAGTAACAAATACTTTCCCGAGAAAGGTAAAACGTTTTTTTTTTTTTTTTTTATTAAATCATTATACTTTAAAACATAACTTAAAGTAACCGGCCAAATATTTACTAAATACAGTTTGATGGCCTAAATGAAGAACTTATATGAAGCTTGATATTGATAATTATATGAAAATTGATAAAGGAAAAAAAAAAAAAACACACACACACAAATTTCAAAACTAAACATTTGACATATTAAGCTTAGAGACAGTGTTATATTTTCCAGAGGAAAAATAATTTTTCTAGGAAAAGTATTACTCCTAAGCTTGCTAGGGGAATTGAAAAGTTTAATTATTTTTTATTTGCAAATTTATTGATTTCCAGTTAATGTCGACCCATTGTATGGATTTAGATTCATACTTTTATGACACACACGTCTTCTTCAAAAGAACATTAAGAAATAATACAATTATGTGTCTTAACAATTCTAGGTCCTAGGGTTTCTCATGTGGGAGCCTTGATCTCTGTTAGGGTAATACTGTAAAGCATGATTTTAAGTGTTGCATTGAATATATACTGTTTCTTGCACTTTAATGAATGAGAATAAATTATCACTGTTTGCCTTAAATATTATGAATGTAATATATATTTATTCCATATTGTTTGAATACTTTACATTGTAAACAATGTGGTGTGTGGTAGATCACAGAAGATCATATTGTCGGTTTCTTGTAATAAGTATAATGATTCATAACATAGATGAAATTGAACAGTCCATTGGTAGAAGTTGATGTGTAAGACTCAGATTAGTTTGTCTTGACTAAGAGATTACACTAGTGCATTTGTTACACTGAATTGGACCAACAACGTGATAGTGTTTTTAGAATGACTTGATAGAAAAACTAGATCTCAGTGGTTATTGATTTCTTAATTTCTGTCACTTAATTAGGATCATATATAATTATTTGGTAGTGTTGCTTTGATTTATTTTGGGCAAAGAGTTAATGGGACTCGATACTCTATACTTTGAGAAATATTATTAATTATATGACAGATTGCTAAATTAATACAGAAAATCGTGTCTTGGTAAAACAAGTTGATTATGTCCCTTGATGGGCTCAGAATGTTTATCATATCAAACATGTACAGTGGATTAACTTCTGATATGTTAATTATGTTGAACTGTTTGTTCTCAAGGAATATATTAATTGATTAAAGCATTCAGTAGCTTAAATTAATTAATGGGTATTGAATCTTAAACATGAAAAATAATAACCGGGAGCCATATTTCGTAATATGGATTAGGATGGGTAATTCAATATTAATTCTTTAGTGAATGACTTAATATTAATGGGCTAGAATAATATTGATGTCTCAATATAGATATCTTGGCCCATTGGGTGGCCCAATTCTATTCATCTTAAAGGCCCCTTGAGTAGTCCATTAACTAAGAGGATATATATTAATTAGAAGTAGGAGATATGAAAGAAAAGATATGGATAAATCTGATTCCTAAAGGGAATAGAATTTTATCCATATAATCTTAGAGAGGATTTCGATCCAATCCCCTTACTTGGAGGCCAAGTTTTCGGCCTCTACCTGTCACACCCACCCTTGTAAAAACTTATTTTATACCAATTTTTAGCCTTACAAAGCCTGTATATTTTTTTTTAAAATTAATAATCTAAAATACTTTCCCGATGTTAAAATCTCATCAACATGTGTTCACATAGATCCAAGTCAAGCACAGTAGCATCACTCCATCTTCAACACCATATTTACAAAAATATATATATATTAAAGTTTCTTAATCTGAACATGTCCAAAAAGATTATTAGAACACTAGCAAAAACATAGTGAGTCCAAGGTTTAGCCCCACAGGTCGTCATTCATATACACGAGGCTTCAAGACTTGCAGAAGTTCTAACAGCATGTCAGATTAGTCCACGAGCTCATACGTAGTCAAACTCACCTACAATGCAAGAACTACGTGAGCTAAAGCTCAGTAAGCAGAAATCATGCATGACAAATGCGTGAATGATGAGATGCAATTTACAAAACCATTTCTTTCAACTCTACTCAAAAGAAAACCGTTTTCGTGAGTATTGGCTCCCTTCACTGGCACAACCTCACCAGAATATCACTTATTGGCCATACTCGTGACTACCAAGGGTCCCTCCTCCCCCCTTATAGTCCACCCGAGATATCAGTGATGGTTGGTACGACCAAGCGGCTATCCTCCCGAGACTACCAGGGGTCCACCTCCTGCCTGCCCCCGCAGTCCACCGGGAAGTCTACCTCTTCCCGTACCCCTCATCACGAAGGTGCTGAAGTGGGAACCTCTTCCGCGTGCACGCCTGTCACCGGAAGCATCCCGAGAGACACCATATACAATGTATAACTCTCAGTGTACCAGTGGTGACCAACCCCAAAACATTATCAATTTATGCAATTACGTTATTTTGACTTCTTATATGTACACATGTAATCCTTGTAGATGCTAATGCTCATGATTGATGCACATCCATTTGTTTTTTAGCAACAGAAGAATACACTTTATACACATGCATACAACAACACATACATCAATCAATTATCACAAATAATAAACACAAATACTATGTTCAAGCATTGTAGTTGGCGATGGATTTCTACTTACCTCTCCTCCGGAGTAGCTTTTGAAATTTCCTATTCCACAATGGTAATCAATCCAGTTCGTTACGAAGCGTAACTACGTCTGGGGGCGATACCAAGCCAAGATATTTTGCTTTAGATGAATCTTGGAGTTACAATTACAAAATGAAAGAAGAAAACTGTTTTAATAGCTTCTTGGACACAAAAGCTGAAAAGTAAGTCGGTCTTTGAATCTCGGCCGAGATTAGACCCTGTCTCGGCCGAGATGACTAAGTCGGTCTAAGGGTCTCGGCCGAGATCACTCTCTGTCTCGGCCGAGATGCGTCTCCAGGGCAAACTTCCCATTTTCCCTGCCTTCACGTCTCGGCCGAGATCACTTCTCTGTCTCGGCCGAGATGACTCGACCACCCGTCTCGGCCGAGATCCTTCCCCGTCTCGGCCGAGATTACTTTCCAGCGAGAAACACTTCATTCTCCTTGCTTTTGGCTCCACACTATAAACTTGTCACGCATAGTCTTAAATTCTGTAGCATGTTTCATTATTTTAGACTAGGGGGTTCTTGACTACCAAGGTAAACATGTCCAAATTAGTCGCAAAATATAAAATAACGCAATAAATGTAATAAATTAATTACTATAAAACTATCACGTAAATAGCACATAAAATATGGAATGCATGAAATGCAAAAATTATATTTGCCAGTGAGTTGTGAGAGGCACGGGTATTACATCCTCCCCCCCTTATAAAAATTTCGTCCCCGAAATTTACTTACTTGAAGAGTTCAGGATATTTGGCTCTCATTTCATCCTCTCTTTCCCAGGTGGCTTCTTCGACTGATTGGTTTCTCCATAACACTTTGACCAACGGAATTTCTTTGTTTCTGAGCCATTTTACTTCCCTTAATAAAATCTGTACTGGTATTTCCTTATACCCTAAATCTGCTTGTAGTTCTACGGGTTCACTGTTCAGGACATGAGATGGATTTGCAATATATTTCCTCAATACTGACACATGGAACACATTATGTATTTGAGACATTGATGCTGGCAAATCGAGTCTGTAGGCAACATCACCAATCCTCTCGATAATAGGAAATGGACCAATGTATCTCGGACTAAGTTTTCCTTTCTTACCAAACCGCATTATTCCCTTCATTGGTGCAACTTTCAAGAATACTAGATCTCCTACTGCAAACTCAAGTGCTCTCCTTCTTTTATCTGCATAGCTTTTCTGGCGACTCTGAGCCGTTTTCATCCTTTCCCGAATCTGTGACACAGCTTCTGACATTTCCTGTATTACACTTGGACCTAGAAGTCTTCTTTCACCAACCTCATCCCAATATATCGGTGATCGACACTTCCTACCATATAGTGCTTCATAAGGGGGCATTCCTATAGTAGATTGATAACTGTTGTTGTAGGAAAATTCTATCAAAGGTAGGAATTTGCTCCATTGACCCTGGAAGTCTAACACGCAAGCTCTAAGCATATCCTCTAAAGTCTGTATCGTCCTTTCCGATTGTCCGTCAGTTTGTGGATGATATGCAGTACTGAAAGACAACTGTGTTCCCAGTGCCTTGTGTAAACTCTTCCAGAAAGTAGACAGGAATCTTGAGTCTCTATCTGAAACAATGGATAACGGTACTCCGTGAAGTTTGACTATTTCCTGTATATATATCTGAGCATAACGATCCATGGAGTAAGTAGTACAGACTGGAAGAAAATGAGCAGTTTTCGTAAGTCTGTCCACAATTACCCAGATAGCATCGTGACTCTTTACAGTTTTCGGCAATCCCACTACAAAATCCATTGTAATGTTCTCCCATTTCCATTCTGGAATCAGTAAGGGCTGTAAGGTTCCTGCCGGTTTTTGATGTTCTGCTTTTACCTGCTGACAGGTCAAACACTGTTCGACATACTGAGCAATATCTTTCTTCATACCTGGCCACCAATACTGCACCTTTAAATCTCGATACATTTTGGTAGCTCCTGGATGTACTGAATATGGTGTCGAATGTGCCTCTGTCATAATATCTCTACGAATGCTATCTACATTTGGCACACATAACCGGTTTTTGAATCTTAAGATATTGTTTTCTGACATCTGAAAGTCTGAAGGCGTCCCTGAAGCGGCATCCTTCTTCACTTTAGCTAAATATTCATCTTCATTCTGTCCCTGCTTAATTCTATCAAGTAGGGTAGACTGAAGGGTTAGAGCTGCTAGTCTTGCCTCTACTACTCCCAATTGAACAATCTCGACATTCATTCTTTGCAAGTCTAGTAACTCTGGTTTCTGAATCAAAGCCATCAATGTAGTACCTTGGGACGATTTTCTGCTTAAGGCATCAGCAACGACATTTGCTTTACCAGGACGATAGTTGATAACACAGTCATAATCTTTCACGAGTTCTAACCATCTTCTCTGTCTCATATTCAGCTCTTTCTGTGTGAAAAAATACTTCAGACTTTTGTGATCTGTGTAGATCTCACATCGTTCTCCATATAGATAGTGTCTCCAGAGTTTTAGTGCAAATACTACTGCCGCAAGCTCCAAGTCATGAGTAGGGTAGTTCTTCTCATACTCCTTCAATTGTCTGGATGCATATGCTATTACTTTGCCATACTGCATTAACACACACCCTAAACCATTCTTCGAAGCATCACTGTATACTACAAAGCCTCCAGTCCCTGTTGGTATAGAAAGGATCGGCGCAGATGTTAACCTTTTCTTCAGTTCTTGAAAACTCTGCTCACAAGCCTCTGTCCACTTGAATGTTACACTCTTTCTAGTTAACTGTGTTAAGGGAGATGCAATTTTCGAGAATCCTTCTACAAATCTCCGATAGTACCCAGCTAACCCGAGAAAACTACGTACCTCTGAAGGATTTGTAGGTTGTGGCCAATTGTTAATTGCTTCAACTTTACTTGGATCAACTGAAATTCCTTCTCCTGACACAACATGCCCTAGAAATATTACTCGATCCAACCAGAACTCACATTTCTTGAACTTAGCGTACAACTGTTTCTCCTTTAGAACGTCTAAAACCTTTCTCAAATGCACAGCATGCTCTGCTTCATTCTTGGAGTAAATCAGAATGTCATCAATAAACACGATAACAAACTTATCCAAAAAGTCTTTGAACACCCGATTCATCATATCCATGAAAGCTGCTGGGGCATTTGTCAATCCGAATGGCATCACCAAAAACTCATAGTGTCCGTATCTTGTACTGAATGCCGTTTTTGGGATATCTTCCTCTTTAATTTTCAGTTGATGATAACCTGAACGCAAGTCAATCTTGGAGAATATGGCAGCTCCCTGGAGTTGATCAAATAAGTCATCAATCCTGGGTAAGGGATATTTGTTCTTGATCGTAACCTTGTTCAGTTCTCTGTAATCTATACACATCCTCATAGTACCATCTTTCTTCTTGACAAACAAAACTGGTGCACCCCATGGCGAAAAGCTAGGTCTAATGAAGCCTTTGTCCAGTAAATCTTGCAATTGAATCTTCAACTCTTTCAACTCTGTTGGCGCCATTCTGTATGGTGACTTCGATATAGGAGCAGTCCCTGGATATACGTCAATTACAAACTCTATCTCTCTGTCTGGGGGTAATCCTGGGAGTTCCTCTGGAAATACTTCAGGGTATTCTTGCACCACCGCTACCTCCTCTATAGTCGGACAATGTTTCTCTTCCATACTCATAACACTTACTAGGTAGCCTTCACAACCGCTTTCCAATAACCTTTTCGCTTTCACCGCTGATATCATGTGATATTTGAACCTTTTTCATACTCCAATAAAGACGAAAGATGTGTCTCCAGGCGGCTGAAATGTGACTATCTTGTTCTGACAATCTATTGTAGCACCATACTTCGATAGCCAGTCCATTCCCAAAATCACATCATAATCATTCATATCTAATATGATTAGATCGGCATAAAGTTCTCTTCCTTCAATAGAGATAACACATGCTCGCAGAATTTGGTTAGTTTGTTTTGACTCTCCGGAGGGGATCACTATATTGTAACTAACGTCTGCTACATCAGGTTTTCTACCCAGCCTCTTCACATACTCAGTGGATGCAAATGAATGTGTAGCTCCAGAATCAAATAATGCAAATGCAATAGTATCACAGATGGGAACTTTACCTGTTACTACAGATGTATTTGCTTCCGCTTCCTCTGTGGTCATGGTAAAGACTCTAGCTGGCGTCTTCTTTTGTGTAGCAGGGTTTGAGTTTTCTGGACAAACCGTGGAAATGTGTCCTGCTTTTCCACATTTAAAACAAGTCCGATACTCTGCGAAACACTTTCCACTATGCGAACCTCCACATGTGGGACATGTAGGTTGTGTAACTGGTGATTTTCCTTGTTCACCCTTTTGGCGCTTGTCCTGATCCCATGATTGTTGTCCTGGTTTTGGTTGAGAACCCGGCCTTGGACCTTGCACTTGTAGCGGCCTTTTCTTTCCATCTCCTCCAAAACGAGGTCCTTGTCTTTGTATAAACTGACGCCTAACCTCCTGAGCACGCCTAATTTTCATTTCTGCTTGTTCGGCAATCAACGCTCGTTCAGCAACTTGTGAATAAGTTACTCCATGTATTCCAGCCATACACACATCTCTATATAGCTCTGGCCTCAAACCTTCTAGGAATCTCTCTACTTTCAATGCATCAGTACTAACCATGTGCTCCGCAAACCTAGAGAGCTGCTCGAACTTTGCGATGTAGTCTGTAACATCCATTGCTCCTTGTCTCAACTGTATGAACTCATTCATCTTCATTACTCGAACTGGGGCAGTGAAATACTTGTTTCTAAAAAGTTCTTTGAACCTATTCCACGTCATTGTCGCCACATCCTCTATAGTTTTCATTGTGTCCCACCAGTGTCCCGCACTTCCACGTAACATGAATGATGCGCACAATACCTTTTCCCCCTCAGGAACTTTACTATACAAAAACATGTTCTCTATAGTTCTAAGCCAATCCTCTGCATCAGTGGGATCCGTTGCACTCTCAAATGTTGGCGGGTTAAGCTTTCTAAACCTTTCCCCGATGACCTCTAAGTATTCAGCTCGAGGTTGTTGTTGATTTACACCATTTCCTGGTTGTTCACCCACACCCCTTTGTTGGATAAGTTGTTGAATTTGTTGCGACTGTTGTTCGACTAACCCTGTCAACCGAGCCACAATCGCTTCGAGGCCAACACCTACTGCTGGTGCATTCGGTTCTGGATCGTTATTTCCTTCAACACCTTCTCCTCTAACGACCTCCATGATTTCTTTCTAATTTTATTGTCCCTCTGTCACAGGCCAATATGACTTATGAAATAATGAATGCAAGTTACGAATAAGTAAAACTTACTGGCATGTCTGCGCTTCAGAAGTTCCGAGCTCATGTATATGAACTGTCTACAGGGCACAAACCGGGCTCTGATACCACTCTGTCACACCCACCCTTGTAAAAACTTATTTTATACCAATTTTTAGCCTTACAAAGCCTGTATATTTTTTTTTAAAATTAATAATCTAAAATACTTTCCCGATGTTAAAATCTCATCAACATGTGTTCACATAGATCCAAGTCAAGCACAGTAGCATCACTCCATCTTCAACACCATATTTACAAAAATATATATATATTAAAGTTTCTTAATCTGAACATGTCCAAAAAGATTATTAGAACACTAGCAAAAACATAGTGAGTCCAAGGTTTAGCCCCACAGGTCGTCATTCATATACACGAGGCTTCAAGACTTGCAGAAGTTCTAACAGCATGTCAGATTAGTCCACGAGCTCATACGTAGTCAAACTCACCTACAATGCAAGAACTACGTGAGCTAAAGCTCAGTAAGCAGAAATCATGCATGACAAATGCGTGAATGATGAGATGCAATTTACAAAACCATTTCTTTCAACTCTACTCAAAAGAAAACCGTTTTCGTGAGTATTGGCTCCCTTCACTGGCACAACCTCACCAGAATATCACTTATTGGCCATACTCGTGACTACCAAGGGTCCCTCCTCCCCCCTTATAGTCCACCCGAGATATCAGTGATGGTTGGTACGACCAAGCGGCTATCCTCCCGAGACTACCAGGGGTCCACCTCCTGCCTGCCCCCGCAGTCCACCGGGAAGTCTACCTCTTCCCGTACCCCTCATCACGAAGGTGCTGAAGTGGGAACCTCTTCCGCGTGCACGCCTGTCACCGGAAGCATCCCGAGAGACACCATATACAATGTATAACTCTCAGTGTACCAGTGGTGACCAACCCCAAAACATTATCAATTTATGCAATTACGTTATTTTGACTTCTTATATGTACACATGTAATCCTTGTAGATGCTAATGCTCATGATTGATGCACATCCATTTGTTTTTTAGCAACAGAAGAATACACTTTATACACATGCATACAACAACACATACATCACTCAATTATCACAAATAATAAACACAAATACTATGTTCAAGCATTGTAGTTGGCGATGGATTTCTACTTACCTCTCCTCCGGAGTAGCTTTTGAAATTTCCTATTCCACAATGGTAATCAATCCAGTTCGTTACGAAGCGTAACTACGTCTGGGGGCGATACCAAGCCAAGATATTTTGCTTTAGATGAATCTTGGAGTTACAATTACAAAATGAAAGAAGAAAACTGTTTTAATAGCTTCTTGGACACAAAAGCTGAAAAGTAAGTCGGTCTTTGAATCTCGGCCGAGATTAGACCCTGTCTCGGCCGAGATGACTAAGTCGGTCTAAGGGTCTCGGCCGAGATCACTCTCTGTCTCGGCCGAGATGCGTCTCCAGGGCAAACTTCCCGTTTTCCCTGCCTTCACGTCTCGGCCGAGATCACTTCTCTGTCTCGGCCGAGATGACTCGACCACCCGTCTCGGCCGAGATCCTTCCCCGTCTCGGCCGAGATTACTTTCCAGCGAGAAACACTTCATTCTCCTTGCTTTTGGCTCCACACTATAAACTTGTCACGCATAGTCTTAAATTCTGTAGCATGTTTCATTATTTTAGACTAGGGGGTTCTTGACTACCAAGGTAAACATGTCCAAATTAGTCGCAAAATATAAAATAACGCAATAAATGTAATAAATTAATTACTATAAAACTATCACGTAAATAGCACATAAAATATGGAATGCATGAAATGCAAAAATTATATTTGCCAGTGAGTTGTGAGAGGCACGGGTATTACACTACCCTTATAAATAGGGGACCAATTTTGGTCCCCATATGGATAGGTGTGTGGCTGTTTTTCTTCATGAAAAAAATTAGTCATTCCTTGAGAGTTGAAAGTTCGTTTGATTTTCCACCGAATTGGTGAGCTTCGACTTATGGAATACTCAAGAAGATCTTTGGGTTGAAAGATTAATTTTTCTCAACGGTATCTCTCCGATTCAAAATTAAACACAATAATCTCTTAGTTCCGCATGTTTAGGGGTTATTTTATGGTTTATCATTATTCAATACATGAATTATATGATTTGAATGTTTCAAATTATGATTATTTGATTTATGAAAATAGTATTCAAATTGCATCTTGAATAGATTCTTGGCACAATTCCCTATTACCCAACAACTGGTATCAGAGCCATTGATCGGGCTCTGTAGTTTTGAATTAAATTTTCAAAACTTAAATTTACGTCTTAATTTAAATTGGATAGTAGAACTGTTAGATCTATCTTGCAGGAATCCAATTATCATGGTTTTTTATGTATATTTAAAATCATGTCGGATTGAATATATATATATTTTTTTTAATCTGATTCATTCAGATTTATTTTTCTCATGAGAAAATCAACGAGTAGGTTAGGTCTTTTTTATGTAATAGATTAGTCTAGATGTTAGTGTAATAACAAATTTCGTGTATTGAATTAACAAACACAAAAATTGTACAAATTAAATCCAAATTGTATCAAATGAAGAACTTTGTAGGTTATAATCTCTATTCTTCAATCCTCTGATTCTTTTCTTCGAATGTTTTCTTTGAATTTGATGATTTGGAGTGAAATCTTCTTCTTGATCTCCTCCGCCGCTTAAGTTATTCTTCAATAACGTTGTCCTAAGGCCGAACGGCTTGATTCCGGATTGAACGCTACTTCTTGATGAATTTGATTAAGAACGTCTTCGAATCTTGAAGAAAGCCTTCGAATCTTCAAGAACTTTGAGTCTTCTGGATTTCTTGGACTTCTTCCAATTCTTGAAGTTGTCAACTTGTGTCTTCACTTCTTGACTTGTGTTGTTGTGATTTTTTTTGGAGAATGAGGCCCTATTTATAGTTGTAGGATGGGAAAACCTAATGGGCTTGGGTCTGAATGGAGTGATATGATTGGTCCTTCATAATATCATTATCCATAAGATAATTATTAAATTAATTGTATTTAATTTAATAATTACTGCAACAACTTGACACATGGAACATTCTGATTGGTCTACCATGACTTGATGTTTATCTTCATCTTCTTGGATAATTATTAAATTAATTTAATCTAATTTAGTAATATCTGCATCATCTTAACATGTGACGGCTTCCCATTGGTCAATAAAATATAAAGTAAATCACCATTTAAATTGATTATTTAACTTAGGAATTATATTTAATTAATTCCTAACATAAAAATAATCAATATAAAATTGAGATTCAACATATATTTTATTGCGTGGCTCATTTTAATTGGATACGAAATTTGCGTATCAACAGTTAGATTTATTTTTTGTAAATAAATTATAACGGATCAAAGACGAATATGAAGACGGATTAAAATAATCGGAGACGGTACGAACTGAAGGCTTTTGTGCGCCAAGGGCATCGCGACCGCGACCGCCACCGTGGATCGCGATCGTGACGGATGCTATGAACTGCAACCTGTTATGCGCTGGGGGATTCGCAATCGCGACCGTAGATCGTGACTGCGATGGGTGGTGCAAACTGCAGCTTGTTTTGAGCCTGGGGCTTCGCGACCACGATGGTGCGTCGCGCTTGCGATGGATGCTGCTATGGAGGCTCAAACACCAGAGTTTCTCGTTTCAAAAGGGGAAAATTAAACCATGATAATTGAATTTAATTTTCTAATACGTGTTTAATTTATATTTTGGTTTTACTTTGTGTATGAGGAACCTAGAAAATCTCATTGATTAAAATTACTAAGTCAATTATTTAATTTGTTCTGGATAATAAATTAATTAATGACTTCCATAACTGATTTATTAAAGTGAAGTCTTTTGCTATGCATTGGCATGCGCCTTTCTCCCTAACGGATATACCAAAATCGAGTTCACTAGAATAAATTTCATATGATAACTGTGGGTTATTTTAAGTGGCGATATGACCTTCCCAATGAAGGCTTATACAGAACTGAGTAATAATCCTGTGTTAAGTTATTATTAATACTTAGATATAAAATTTACTTCCCTACGAAGTCCCTATCAAAGGCCAAGAGAAAGCCAACTATTAATTTGAGAATTAAAGGTTTGTGACTATTTTGTTTGTAACCTGCTTAAATGTATTTAAGTAAACGTTCACATTCAACGTGACTTGCTTAAATTATTTTAAGATGTTGGCTGATGCATGCATATATTGTTTTATGAGATTTTGATATAAAACATGTGATCAAATTATGTGATAGTATTTATGTTAATTAGATATTAATATGAATGTATTTCTCAGCTCGACATGTCAAGCTTTAATCCGCTGTTTAAGATACTAAAAGAAAACAAATTAGAAGGGAGAATTATGTAGATTGTAAAGAAATTTAATGATATTCCTGACTGCTCAAGCACACAATTTTGTACTTAATGAACCTAGACCAGCTGAGCCTACGAACAAGACTAGTGATGAAGTTAGGGAATCTCATAGCACTGGTTGAGATCTAATGAACTGGCTAGGTGCACTATTCTGGCTTCAATGTCAGATGTGTTGCAGTACCAACACCAGAGCATGGGAACCGCTGCAAATATTTTGATGAACCTTAATGAACTCTTCTCTCACCCGAATCGTACGGCTAGGCAAATAACCATGCGAAATTTGTTTTCACAGAAAATGGCTGAAGAGACGCCCGTAAGGGATCACGTTCTCAAAATGATGAGATTCCTTAACATGCTTGAGATTCTAGGTGTTGATTTTGATACGGATACCCAAGTGATATCATACTCGATTCTCTGCTAAACAGTTTTGAGTAGTTTAAGCTAAACTGTACCATGACTGCGTAAGTGTATATGTTGGCTGCCGTCATGCAAGCTTTGGTAGCGGTAGAGATGCTTATGGGGCCGAGAAGCCAATCATTGATGACTAGCAGTGCACCTTTGTCTTTTGCGCCAAAAGGCGGAAAGAAGAAGAAGAAAACTAAAAGTAAAAAATAGGCTGATCTCAAAGGTTAGGAAAAGATTCGCGTTGAAGGTGGTATTAAGAAGAAAAGAAACAAGGGAAAGTGTTTCAACTGTGGTCTGAAAGGACATTGGAGAGCGGACTGTCCCAACCTAAAAAGGCAGGAAAACAAGGTAAATCTCATGCACTAGTTATTGAAACTTGATTAACGGCGTGTTCTTCCCAATCATGGATAGTGGACATGGGAGCCACTGATCATGTTTGTTTCAATTCTCAAGGGTTCCAACAAACCCGACAACTTAGTAGGAGTAAGATCACCATCACCTTGGGCAATGATACAAGAGTAGCAGCTGTTGCAGTGAGAGATGTGCACTTATCTTTTATGAATAAAACTTTAGTTTTGAGAAATGTTCTTTATGTTCTAAGTTTTAGAAATAATTTAATTTCAGTTTCTAAATTGTTTATGGATGAATATTCAGTTTCTTTTAATAAGAATGTTATTATTACTCGTAATAATGAAGTTATTCGTTCTGGAACATTAGTGAAGAATCTCTATACTACTAATTGTGCACAAACCACAATCATAAAAAATGCATCATATAACACATCTATCGTTTATATCCTGTGGGTTACACGGACTTAGATCTCCAATCAGATATAGACTCCATAATATCTACCTCAAGAAGTGTGTTTTTCTCAGGAGGTGGATTCATCACATGGAGGAGTGTGAAGCAGAAATGCATTGCTGACTCCACCATGGAAGCCAAGTACGTTGCTGCTTATGAAGCAGTGAAGATGCGGTTTGGCTCAAGAACTTCTTAGTGGATCTAGATGTGATTCTGAATTTGCCCAAAAATATCACAATTTATTATGATAATGCGGGTGCGGTTGCAAATTCAAAGGAACCACGTGCCCACAAGGCGAGCAAACACATTAAAAGGAAATACCATATACAAAAAATCGTAAAAAGGGGAGACATAATGGTGACAAAGATAGCATCGGAGGACATAAGTGGGAGAATTATTAGGACACGATGTAGTATTCTTAAAAGAAGACTTTAAGTATAAGTGGGAGATGTAGGTTCAAATAATTACCAATAAAAAGGAAGGATAAAACACTACACATCTTAAGTAAAGACAAAAATTAATTGTTGATATTTAATCTTACATCCCACACAAAGCGGTTGTGATTGAAATTTCGATCAGCACCCTGGAATATATGTGTCTAGTGATATGCAATAAACTCAAATCTAATCTTATGAGTCTTGTACATGTGGGCTATTTCAAGTACAAGAGGATCATCAAGATCTGGGCTAGTCATCCGTGAAGTAGGATCTGTTTGATAGATAATATTTAACATTTGGTATTGATAAAGCTGGTTCCCGGATATCAAGTGAATCACAATCAAAACAGTTATCCAAAATAATCAAACATGCAAGAATATAAGCAACACAAGAATGTACGTGGTTCGATCCGGAGATCTACGTCCGCGGATGAAGGCAATAACCTTCTGAGATGTTTCACTATTTTTGTTTGAATACTGGAGTACAATCTTTCAAGTAGCGCTTCTGGAATTCAGAAATCGAACCATAAACTAAACAACAATTCTCCTATTTATTCTATGCAGTAACAACCCTAACAAAATCCTTACAAATCCGCCAATCATATCTGCATGGCCGTTGGAAAAGATCATGGGGATCTTTTCCCAACTTCCCAAAGACGCCGCGTATGGGCTTGGCTGCGTTGGGCTTGCGCTCTTGAGCCCAATTAACCCGTCTGGAGGGCTAGACCGACCCGGGGAGATTGGGCCATGCCTATCAGATGCCCCCTCACCAGCCGGAGCGAGGTAGGAGCTTCGGTTTAAAAGATGCGTTTGTTGGCCGAGGTGTAAGTGCTGTAGCCGAAGTTGTATCGGAGTTGTGTCAAAGTTACGCGTAGTGGTAAGACGGCAGCAGACGTAGTTTGAACTGAAGTACCCCCGGGGTGACAGAATCACTCGGAAGCGTACGGGAATACTCAAAGGTAGTTAACGGGAGTGGAGATACTGCAACGTCGAGGTGAGATAGGCAACCAGAGCTAAGAGGATGCTCGCCCGAGGTGAAGTAGGCAGTCGAAGTTGAAATTAAGCTCACTCGAGGTGAAACAGTCAACCGGAGTTGGAATAAAGCTCACCTGAGGTGAAGCAGTCAACCGGAGTTGGAACAAAGCTCACCCGAGGTGAAGCAGTCAACCGGAGTTGGAATAAAACTTACCCGAGGTGAAGCAGTCAACCGGAGTTGGAGTAAAACTCACCCGAGGTGAAGCAGTCAACCGGAGTTGGAATGATGTTGATTCAAATCCCAAGACGCGTGTTCCCCACGCGCCTAGGTAACTGTGAAGCGCGTGACAAACACGCATGCATCAA
Organism: Ajuga chamaepitys; assembly: GCA_958295605.1. Taxonomy (NCBI): domain Eukaryota; kingdom Viridiplantae; phylum Streptophyta; class Magnoliopsida; order Lamiales; family Lamiaceae; genus Ajuga; species Ajuga chamaepitys. Next base: position 31,470,971 of record OY282499.1, on the reverse strand, counting down.
AAGCGTTGAATGCGAAAGGTCACAATCTGGGCCGTTAATTCTTGATTATATAAATAAAGCGTGTACAGGAAGTTTCCATCACTCTCATTTGCAATTTGCGACAGCCAAAGAGCGGGAGAAAAGAGAATCACCTTGCAAATTCTTGATCCACATACTATTCGAAACAAGTAAGTATGTCTTCTTCTTCATCTTCGTCTTTGATTAGGGAAGTGGGGACGTTGGAATCTCCACTAGACGCAGAGCCATTGCGTTTCATAGTCCCTGAGAGAAGGGAAATTAGAACAGTGTATAGGGCGGACAGTATGGAAACTGCAACCCGAGCAGTAGATTTTAGCGACTGCTGTGAGGAGGACTTCGAGGTTGCTGCGGAGGCTCCGCGAATGTCTCGGGTGTAAGTAAGAGCCCTGATACCGTCGTTTTATTTTCCATTTAACCTAGAATATATATTGCCGGAGCCCAGTGATCGAGCCTGTTGTCCACCCAAGGGGTTCGTAGGGGTGTACATAGATCAGTTGAAGGTGGGACTTAGGTTCCCGCTGTGGGAGTTTGTGGTTCAGCTGTTGAGGTTTTACGACATTGCGCTATGCCAGCTGGCGCCCAATGCGGTGAGGCAGGTGGTAGGATTTCTAGTAGTGTGTAAGAGGGCCGGGGTAGAGCTGGATGTAGGTATTTTGAGGTTTTTCTTCCAGCTCAAAGCCTTTGGGAAGGCTAAGGGGTGGTATTCGTTTAGCCCGAGGCCCCGGGGTGGTTTTAAGGTAAAAAACCCCAGTAAGGTGGAGGGTTGGAAGGAAAATTTTTTGTTCGTGAAGGTGAGTGTGACCCTCCCGAGGTGGAGGAGGGAGGAGGTTGTGGACAATGCCCCGGTGGTGGAGCCAGAGTCAGTTGAGGATTTCCGCACCGTGGGTGTGTTTAAACAACTCTGCACAGAGGAGGAGCTGGAGGAGGCAGGATTAAGCCTTTACTATTCGGGAGGAGCAGAGGAGAATCCGACCCGGGGTCAGGGCTCGTCGGCAAGGGTGTTTGAGGAGGGTAGAGCATTCTAATGTTTATGTGAGCTGTTATATATGGTAAGAGTGCTAACCGTGTATTGTGTTTGCAGTGGGACGCTTCCGGAAAGATACTGCTGGGAGCCCTGCGATGCCGCCAGCATTGAAGAAGAAGGGTGCAGTTGCCGAGGTGGCCTCGAGAGGGGTGGTGTCTACGAGCCAAGGGCGATTGTAGGGGACAGAGGACGAAGTGGTGGTGACCGGCCTGACACCGAGGTCAAGGAAGAGGGCGGAGCCATCGTCGACGCCGCCTGCGGAGGCTAAGAGAATGCGCGCGAACATGGCTCCCAAGGTACAACCAATGATATTTGTTCCGTAATAAACCGTAGCTTTCTAACAGATTATATGGTCACAGGGGCAAACAAGCATTCTGGGCCACGAAGGGCCCGAGGCTAAGGAGCTGATGCGTCTGGCTCGGGGGATAATGGAGCTCGGGCGGAGGAGCGAGAGGGAGGCCAAGGAGGAGCTGGCCGAGGCGCTAAGAGAGCTCCGGTCTCACAATGACAGGCTGACGCACGACCTGTCCGAGGCTCGAAAAAGAGCCTCCGAAGTGGAGAAAGAGGTTGCGCGGCTGCGGGGAGTGGAGGCGGAGGCGGGACTGCTCCGTGGTGAGGTGGCGGAGCTCCGCGTGGAGCTGAAGGGTAAGGATGCGACTGCGATCGAGGGCCAAGGTGCCCTGCTGAAGGCTTTTACTGGGAAGCTCCTCTAGACAAGCACGTCCCTCGATTACCAAATGAGGTTCGTGTCCGTCGGCGACACTGCGACCCGCTTCACGCTGCTGGATAAGGTAAAAGACGTCTATCCGGATGTGGACGTTTACCGTCCAGAATTCGGATATGACTAAGACTCCGTCGGGGCCGTGGAGGAGGTTTACTATCAGGCACTGGCTCAGGTGTCGGAGTGGCCCCTAGTGAAGGCTTTGGCGGAAAAAGGCAAGGTGTTGACCACCAAAGAGGTCGCCAGCTGCGACGCCGACCAGGACCAAGAGTTCCTGGCCTTCAGAAAGGGTGTATTCGCGCCGGAGCCGCGAACACGGGCCCCTCCCTCGAGGATGGAGCCTGCAGCAGAGGAGCCGGAGGAGAGCGCCGGGGATAACCAAGCGTTGCCCGAGGAGGGGGAGAGGTCCGCGGCAGCAGAAGGGGCCGGACCGGGGGAGGTTAGTTCCCCCCAATTTTAAATAAGATGTAATGGCGTAGATAGGAGACCAGATGTATTATCTTTGTTGTTGATGTATTCGAACTTCAATGTTTGTATCTGGTAACTGTTGTTTAAAGTGTTGAATGGATTTAACAATGTTGTTGATTTCATTTGATTTAGCATGATCCTTATCGTGTATAGTACTGAATCTGTTGCTGCTAACAAGAAAGCACCGAGGAGCTGCATAATGTAATAAAGCAGCTGATGCGCTCTCTGGATTGGTTCCGGGGTGAAAGAGACAACTTGCAGAAGCATGTTGTATCCCAACTGGAGAGAAAACTTGCCACTGCTGAGAAGAGCCTGGCCAAGGCAGAAAAAGCGCGGACCGAGGCCAAGGAGAGTGCGCTGCACTTCAAACTCCAAGCATTATCAAAGGACGCCGAGGTGGAGCGAATGTATGTGCATCATCGCGAGTACAAACGGCTGTTGACAGAGTTTGGTCTGCTATCATTCGAGGATCTCGAGGCCCGGACTGTCGAGGTGCAAGCAGAAATAAAAGAGCTGATGGACCTCGGGAATCCGAACTCAGCGGAGTTTTACAGGAAGCATCTCGTGTTAGAGTTCCTCCTCGGCATGTACCAAAATCTGAAAGGTAGGAAGAAAGTGCAGCGCACTCCTGAAGAGAATATTGCGAGCGGCAGTCAGGCCAAGATCTCCAAAACACGCAGAAAGAAGGGCTGCTCACACAGCGCGGGCTGGTGGAATAATAATTGAAGAACCGAGCACCGCCGTGGCGAGTAGGGTCAGTAAGCAGGGGTCGAGGCCCGAAAGACGGCCGGCAGGGCGATCAGGAGCAGAGTCAGAGCGAAGCTTAGAGTCCACCGAAGAGGTTCGGGAATTCGCTCAGGAAGTCGAAGAAATGGCCCCGGCTGAGTGGGACCCAGTTGAATGGGCACAAAAGTCTAGGCCATTGAAGAGGGCGAAGCAACCGAACTACGAAGGGCAAGTAGCCAAAGGGACCCTAGGAGTAGAGGGGTGCCCCGAAGTGCTGCCAGATCCCGGAGGAGTTCCGGCTCAGGACAGGGCACACAACGGCGCCGGGGCGCCGAATATTGGTTAGGTGGCACGAAGAAATGAGATGTAGTGCTTTAGTAACAAGATGTAAAAAATAATTTTTTGTAAAAGACAAAGGTATTGTATGAAATAAGTGTTTATGAAGGAAAACTTTTAGTATATTGTGCAAATTGAAATATATGCATATGTAAAAATGTTGCTTGAATGATGTAATGCAAGTAATATATTAATTAGTACTCGGGAGTACAGAATGTAGATAAACCCTTGTTCGGAAAGAAGGTATAATATTTCCCCGGACGGATCAGGCGGGAGTCAACACTTGGATGATGACAAGGTTGATAACCTCTCCGGATGGATCAGGCGAGAGGTGATTCTTGTCCAGGGACAAAGTTTAGGGCCTCTCCGGATGGATCAGGCGAGAGACAAATGCGTCTGGAGACGGTTAACAAATGACGGAACAAATATGCGTGTTGTCTAGGCCGGGGCGTTCCCGCGGCGTAGAAGAGAAGCAGTGTATGCGTTGGAAGTAAAAAACTTTTATTCATAGTTATTGTCGGAACAATTGAAGAATACAAGAGTAAAGGCATGTACAGAAAATTAAAGGAAGAATAAGTACTTGAAATGGGAAACTACAGATAGAAACGCCGCAGATTGCTAACGTGCCAAGTGCGGAGTATCGGGGTGCCATCTAATTGTTCTAACTGATAGCTTCCGGAGCCATGAGCAGCAGTGACACGATAAGGCCCTTCCCAAGTAGCGTGCAATTTGCCCTCGGGGGCAGCTTTGCTGGCAGAGTTTAGCCGGAGCACTAGGTCTCCGACCTGGAACTGTGTACCTCGAACCCGGTTATTGTGATACCGAGCCGTTTGTTGCTTGCACTTAGCTTTCCGGATGAAGGATTCCTCACGTCGGTGTTCAAGCTCGTCGAGGTTGGTCCGGAGTGCTTCCTCGTTTGCTTTGGGATCGAGGTGCAGAAGCCTGAGGCTCGGTACTCCCACCTCGACAGGAATGGCAGCCTCAAAGCCGTAGGTTAGGCTATAAGGAGTTTCCCCGGTGGAGGAATGTGGCGTTGTGCGATAAGCCCAGAGAACATGCGGAAGATTCTCAGCCCAGAGACCCTTGACCTGATACAATCGCTTCTTTAGGCCGTCGACTAGAGTGCGGTTTGTGACTTCGACCTGGCCATTAGCTTGGGGGTGAGCTACTGAGGTGAAAACCTGTTTGATGTGTAGCTCTTCGCACCAGGATCGAAAGGGATCATTGGCAAACTGTTTGCCGTTGTCGGATATGATTGTACTTGGAATGCCAAAGCGGCATATAATGTTACGCCAAACAAATTTTAGAATATTCAGTCCAGTAATGGCAGTGAGTGGCTCGGCTTCGGCCCATTTAGTGAAATAATCCACGGCGATCACAAGAAATTTAAGTCCCCCCGGAGCAATAGGGAACGGACCTACAATGTCGATACCCCATTGTATGAACGGCCAGGCGCTTTGTATTCCGATGAATTCGGTTTGTGGCAGGTGCTTCACTCAGGAGTGCCACTGACATTTGTCGCACTTCGACACCAAATTATAGGCATCATTAAACAAAGTGGGCCAATAGTATCCCCACCGAAGCACTTTCTTCCCCAACGTACGCGACCCAATGTGACTTACGCATGATCCTTCGTGAAGTTCCCGGAGGACATAGTCAGCTTGGTCCGGGCCGATACAATGGAGGCTCGGCTGCAAGTATGACTGACGGTATAAGACCCCGTCTTGAGACGTGTACTTCGGTGCTTTTAGAAGTATCTGCCGAGCAAGCAGTTTATTTTCTAGCAGAGTGCCATCTCAAAGATACTGAAGGATCGGAGTCATCCAATTGGGACCGGCATCAGTCAACACAGAGACCACCTATTCATCGATCGAAGGGTGGGTAGCTTCTTCGACAACTATGTCCAGAGACATTCGATGGGACCGCGGAGGCCATTTTACTGAGAGTGTCGGCCTTGATATTGTCTTCGCGGGGGATCTACCGAACATCAATGGAAGTAAAAGTTAACAAAAGTTTATGAGTTAAAGCTAGATACCTTTTCAATGTATCATCCTTCGCCGCATATACGCCCTTTATTTGACTAGAGACCACTTCGGAATCAGTGTATAACCGGATATGCGAAGCTCCAAAGGTTTGAGCAAGCCGGAGCCCAGCAATGACGGCCTCGTATTCAGCCTCGTTGTTTGTTACTTTAAACTTGAAGCGCATGGCATATTTGACTTCGATATCATTGGGACCAGTGAGAAGGACCCCGGCACCACTGCCTCGGGTAGCAGAAGTGCCGTCCACATATACATGCCACCTGTGAGCTTCAACTTCGGAGTCGAGTTGGGGTGCTGCCTCGGTACTTGTTATCGCCTCAGAGTTATTGAACGGGACCTCGACAAGGAAATCCGCAAGAGCTTGGCCCTTGATGGCTCGGCGAGGCAGGAACGTCCCGATACATCAGGCTTAATAAGAACTTGGCGAATAGATTGATTGGTGAGAACCCGAACAGCATGCCCCTGAAAATAAGGACGCAGGCGGCGGGCTGCCATGACTTGAGCCAAACCTGTTTTTTCCGCTACGGAGTAACGGGTTTCTGCTCCCTGGAGGGCTCGGCTAACAAAGTACACTGGGTGTTGAATGCCGTGATCCTCGCGGACGAGGGCCGCACTAATTGCTTCATTGGCAGAGGCTAAGTATATATAGAGGGGCTCTCTCGGGAGAGGCGCTGACATGGTAGGCAACCGGCTGATATGCTATTTCAGAGCCTCGAAGGCTTCGTCGCACTGCGAATTCTACTCAAATTACTTTGTCTGGCGCAATATTTTGAAAAAGGGGAGCTGGAGCTCCACTGCTTTGGATAAAAAGCAATTCAGAGCGGCGAGGCCGCCAGTCAAACGTTGGACGTCTTTCACGGTCTTCGGCGTCTGAAAATCCAGCACATCCCTGATCTTCGTTGGGTTAGCCTGGAGACCGTGCTGGGATACCATGTACCCAAGGAATTTTCCTGATCCGACGCCGAAGGTACACTTAGCTGGATTGGGCCGAAGATTATGGCATCGCAGTGTGCTTAATGTCTCGGTGATTGAGTCGAAGATTATACCTCAACATTGCGGCCTATCTGATCTCGAAAGATGTGGTGCATAAGACGCTCATAGGTGGCCCCCGCATTTTTGAGCCCGAATGGCATTTTCTTGAAAGAAAAACATTCAAAATCAGTGATGAAGGTTGTTTTGACAGCGTCTCGGCGGTCCATATGGACTTGGTGATACCCCATATACAAATCCAAAAAGCAAAGCACCTTATACCCTGTTATGGCTTCGGCCTGTTGGTCTATCGGCGGTAAAGGATAGCATTCTTTTGGGCAGTGCTTGTTGAGATCAGAAAAATCGACACACATCCTCCAAGCCCCACTGGATTTTGTTACCATTACTCGGTTTGAGAGCCAAGATGGATATAGGACTTCAAATAGGATGTTAGCGTCCACGAGCTGTTGAACCTCAGTTCGGATAGCTACATTTCTCTCCGGGGTAAATTGCCGTCATTTTTGTTGTATTGGCTTCAGATTAGGGTCAATGTTTAGCTTGTGAGTGATGAGGTCGGGAGAGACTCCCGGCATATCTAGGGGAGACCAAGCGAAGACTTCGGGATACTTCCTTAATGTCTGAATGATGGCATTATGCAACAAAGGCATGCCCACTGCGCCTATTTTAACAGTTTGCTCCGGTTTAGCAGGATCAAGTGGCACTTCAACGGTGTCAGTTCCAAGTGGCTCGGAAACACCCAGAGCGGGTTTCGGAGTGGTTATTTGAAATTGAGGCTTAGAAAGAGCCTTGGTGGTCTTTTTGAGTGCAACATACATGCACTCTTTGAAGATTCTCTGGTTGCCACGGATGGCTACCTCCCCGTGGGATGTAGGAAACTTCAACGTTAAGTGATATGCGGAACAAATGGCCTTGGCTGGGGTGAGCCAGTCCCGACCAAGAATCATGTTGTATGGCGACGAGAAAGATACCACATAGAAATCCACAAAAATAGTTTTCATCGCTGGATACGTACCAAGCGACACAGGGAGGTTGATAATTCCCTCAGGTTGGACCTCTCCCTGAGTGAAGGTCTGTAGAGGCCCGACAGCAGGCCGGAGCTGCTCGCGGGGTATACCCATCTTCTGGAAACAATCATTGAATATGACACTTACAGCGGCGCCGCTATCGACAAAAACTCGCTTAATAGGGACGTTGGCCACGACCATATCAATGACGATGGCATCAGTGTGAGGGGTGAGCTCGGGAACAGGATCGTCCTCGGTAAAGATCACCGTTTTAGATCTATGGAGACGCTTGTGACGCGGCTCCTCGGGAGGAGGTCTGCACGCTTGAACTTTGAGGGCACTTCGGGAAGTCCCTGTTGGCATGGCGCCATAGATCACATTTATTATCCTGTGGACAACATGATTCGGTGGGTTGTCCCCAGGACCTCCATGAAGTGGTGGAGGTGGCAACAATTGAGGTTGTTGCGGTTGATTTTGTTGACGATTACCCTAGTTTTGCCTTGGGTAATTGTTGTACCCCGATCTGTTGTTTTGCCATTGGGTTCTGCTTTGTCTTAGGCCTCGGCCGTTATAACCTCCCCGGCCTTGCTGGGTACCTCCACTTTGGGTTGGCTGAGACTTGTCTTCGGCCCGGGCAACATACTGCCAGAGAAAACCACGTTTCAAACAGTCCTCGATCTCCTTACAAAGTTCCTGACATTCCTCAGTGTCGTGCCCATGGTCGTGGTGATACGCACACCACATTTCACGATTGCGCTTCTCTGCCGGAGCAGTCATCCGCGGGCATAGCCGCAAGTCATTTTTATGAACAAAAAATATTTCTGTTCTCGACCGCGTTAGGGGTGTGAATTGAGGGGGACCACTACGAGGCTCCAGCCTGACCTTACCCAATCGACTAAAAGCATTGGTCCGAGTATTAGTCCTAGCATGCGCGCTGTCTGGCTGTTTCTTGGTAGTGTACTTTTCCTGCTTGCACCGGGTTTGCTCTTCACCTTTGGCAAACCTTCTTACAGTGCCGAATAGAGCCCAAGTAATGGTCGGAGGGTGTCGCGCGAGCACGGTGTAAAGTGGCCCGGCTCGGAGACCGTTCATAAAAGCAGTGATGATAACATCATCAGATCGGCTGCCTACCTTTAGGCTCTCCACAGTGAAGCGCTCGAGAAAATGAGAAAAAGTCTCCCCGTCTCGTTGCTCGAGATTCATCAGATCGGCCAAAGTGGCCATAGGTTTGGCCCGCGTGTGAAAACGAGCCCAGAACTGCTCGGCAAGGTCCGGGAAAGAAGTAATACTGCCGTGAGGCAAGGAATCAAACCAAAGTCTGGCCTCATCCTGAAGGTATTCGGGGAACACCTTGCACAAGTGGTGTGGCGTGCAATTTCTATTGAACATGGCGTATTTGAAGGCGCTCAGGAAGTTACCTGGATCCCCGGTGCCGTTGTAGACGGGTACTGGTGGAAGTTTAAACCCCTCGGGGAGTGGCGTGTCGAGGATCTCCGGGGAGAAAGGGGTGATTATTTCCCCATCAGCGTCGAGGCCTAACACCTTGTCAAGCTCGGCATCAAATTAAGCCTGTTCCTGTTCTATGGGGTCAAGTAAATGGGATTTCTCCAGGCGAGCCTGCTTCGTCACATCAACTGGTGGCCGGCGGCTTGGTCAGCATAGCGTGGCCTTGAGCCATTAGAACTTCGATTCGCCTCGGATGATACTGACCGGTGACGGCGGCGATCCTACCTGGCCCTGTGGGGAAGGTCTTCATTGAATGCACGTGATCGATCTTGGCGGGGATGCCTGGCCTCCTGATTGGCACCATTGTCGGCGCGCCTACCGGAGTCAGTGCGTCGATGATTCCATTCTTGGAATAGGGCAGCATGTTCTTGTAGGAACGCTTGTTGTGCCTGCAATAGTTCAGGGGTTGGTTAAGGGTCAACCTGCGCCGGCGCATTGGCGGGCGCGAGATGTTGTGCATCTATTTTCCCCGCGGGTGGATCCTAGACTTGTTGAGGTGGCAACGGAGGATTTTGATCGACGGGAGGATTCTAGCGAGATCGAGTTGGATTGGCTGACTGGCGAGTATTCACCATGACTGACGTAATTCGGCTATGGATGATGCTAGGGTTTGCTTCTCGTGGTTTCCCATAGACGGTGCCAATTGATAAAGTCGGTTCCCGGATATCAAGTGAATCACAATCAAAACAGTTATCCAAAATAATCAAACATGCAAGAATATAAGCAACACAAGAATGTACGTGGTTCGATCCGGAGATCTACGTCCGCGGATGAAGGCAATAACCTTCTGAGATGTTTCACTATTTTTGTTTGAATACTTGAGTACAATCTTTCAAGTAGCGCTTCTGGAATTCAGAAATCGAACCATAAACTAAACAACAATTCTCCTATTTATACTATGCAGTAACAACCCTAACAAAATCCCTACAAATCCGCCAATCATATCTGCATGGCCGTTGGAAAAGATCATGGGGATCTTTTCCCAACTTCCCAAAGACGTCGCGTATGGGCTTGGTTGCGTTAGGCTTGCGCTCTTGAGCCTAATTAACCCGTCTGGCGGGCTAGACCGACCCGGGAAGATTGGGCCATACCTATCAGGTATCAAATTCAAGAAACAAAGAGCTCGTATAATATTTAGCAATCAAACAAAATAATTCGTTGACATAACCCCCACAGACCATTCTCCTTCCTCCAAAAAATTCTTCCATTTTTATTGGCAATAGGATGAAAAATGCTCATCTTCAAAGAAACCTGAAGATTAATGAAATTGGAAAATTAAAGAACAAAAAAAGAAATTAAAGTTATAAATTATCTTCCTACTCTATGTATTTAAATATACAACGCTTTTACTTGTTTGACCTCTATAATTATAAACAAGAACTAATATTGTTCTGCCTATGGTACACAATGAGTAACCTTAATATTAGTTGTTTGTCAATAATATTATTAATATTAATAAAACATAGGAGTTGCTTTAGGTGAGTTGTACTGATAATTAGGAGAAAAATCCAGCTGGAGTTCGAACAAACCTAAAGAATATCACTACAAGAAAAAAGGGGCATTTGCTGCTAGTCTTTTGCAATTACAAGAGTGGTTACTAAAAGTAACTCCTTTTGTAACTATTAGTAGTTACATTAAGTATTTCATACAATTTTAACCAATTTTGCTACAATATGACAAGCTCTTTTGCAACTACTTGTAGTTACAAATATATTAGTAACTACAAAGTAGTTGCAAAAAATAGTTACAAATGCATTAGTAACTACAAAGTAGTTGCAAAAAAACTTTTTGCATCTTATTATAAGTGACTACCCTATAGTAACTACTTTTAGGTATTTAGATACTAAAAGTATTTTTGTAACTACTCTTCCTTTTTTTGTAACTACTTTTTGTAGTGGCAAAAAGCCTTGTTTCTAGTAATGTATGGAGTATTTAGTGGCATGTTTATGGTTGCTTCCTAGGTCAACATATTATCATTAACAGGTGCTCATTAAACTATGTATAAATTTCAACACGATAGAAATATTTTTAACTAAGTCAGCTGTGTACGAGTACATAGATATTAGAGATTGAAACAAAGAATGAAAGAAGTGTTACAGAGAAAGATTGCATTCCATTCAATTCAGCTAAAGATTACAATATGTGTTCCAAGCTCTAAATACAGAGTTTGCAGCTCAACTGCTCGATGGTTTGTTTGAGAGGGAAATAATTAACTCTCAACTAGCTGGAACAATCTAGAACAATTTTCTGTTATACAATTCCGTTATGCATCTAACATCTGTTATGCAAAATATCACGTGCATGTAATGCATGTGTGCATGACCTATCTGATAGCCCCCCTAAAACTCAAGGTGATTGCATCAAGCACTTGGAGTTTGTCTCGAAGAATGGCAATCTTACCACTGGAGTTGGCTTTTGTAAGGACATCTGCAAGCTGTTCTTTGGATGGGATATGGCGTATTTCAACTAAGTTCTTTTGTGCTCTTTCTCTGATGAAATATAAGTCCAATTCTATGTGTTTGGTTCTGGCATGAAGTACGGAGTTGGCTGCCAGATGAATAGTACTGAGATTATCACACCAAATGAGAGGCTTGGTGGATCCTTGGAGTTTGATTTCTTGTAAGAGGCCTTGCACTCAGGTGACTTCAGCTATCAAGCCTGCCAAACTTCTGTACTCTGCTTCTGTAGAGCTTCTTGATACTGTATGTTGCTTCTGAGACTGCCATGAGACCAACTTGCCGCCTACAAATAAGCAAAAACTAGTGGTAGACCGTCTATCATATGAATCTGATGCCCAGTCTGCATTAGAGAACCCCTTTAGTTTTAGGTGATTGTTCTTTGTGAGGAGAAGCCCGTGATTGACTATTCCAGTGAGATATCTGAGAATTCTTTTCATAGCCTTTCCAATGGGCTTCTTGAGGATTTTGCTTAAACTGACAGACTTTATTTACTGAATATGACATTTCAGGTCTGGTGATGGTCACATATTGAGAGCGCCGTCAACATTTCTGTATAAATGAACATCAGAAACAAGATCACTTCTAAAGGCTGTGAGTCTTGTACCAGTAGTCGTAAGGGCTGTCACAGGTTTGGCAAACTGCATATTTGTTTTGCATAACAGATCCTTAATATATTTTCCTTGCGAGAGATGCAAGCCTGCGTCAGTCCTTCTTACTTGAATACCGAGGAAGTAATCTAGCTCACCCATGTCTTTGAGTGCAAAATGAAGATTAAGCTGTTGGATAAGCTGTTGTATCTCAGATTCACTATCACCTGTTACCAAGATATCATCCACATATACTAGGATGAAAGTACTACTGCCATCAGCAAATTTAACGAATAAGGAATTATCAGACTTAGTAGAAAAGAACCCCATAGAGACAAGAGTTATTTTAAGCTTCTCAAACCAAGCCCTTGAAGCTTGTTTGAGACCATACAACGATCTTTGTAGCTTACAAATGTAGTCTGGATACTTGGGATCTTCAAAACCAAAGGATTGTTTCATATACACCTCTTCCACAAGTGTGCAATTTAGGAATGCATTGTTCACATCAATTTGTCTTATTTTCCAGTTCTTGTTTAAAGCAATAGTAAGAATAATTCTGATGGTAGTTGGCTTCACCATAGGACTGAATGCCTCTGTGAAATCAAATCCAGGCCTTTGGTGAAAACCTTTAGTGACAAGGCGAGCCTTATACTTGTTTATACTGCCATCAGGATTTTCCTTAACTTTAAAAACCCATTTACATCCAATTGGTAGTTTTCCATCATGTAAAGGGACCAATTTCCAAGTTTCATTTCGAAGTAAGGCAAGATATTCATCAGTCATTGCTTTTTTCCAATTGGAATCAAGTAATGCTGCAGCTGGAGTAGTTGGTTCACAAGCAGCAACATGGGCTTTGGGTTTGAATATCCCATGCTTGCTTCTAGCGACCATAGGAAGTTTGTCCATAGTAGTTACCTCACACACTCTATTTGGAGTATTCTCTCTGATGTCAATGTTGTCTTGAAGTGGAATGTTGTCTTTCTCAGGGGCTGAATCAGTGGAGACATATGGGGAGGAAGGGAGAAGCTGAGGAGAATTGGGAATGGAAATATTGGGTAGGTTTGGGACATGTGCAACAGTAGGAAGATGTGGGAGATGTTGAGATTCAGGGGGAGTGGAAGAGTATTATTGTGAAGAAGCAAATGGAAAAGAGTCTTAATCAAATATCACATCTTTACATATGTAGATTCTCCCCTTGGAGTCCATACATTTATATCCTTTGTGATTCAGACTATAACCTAAGAAAATACATGGTTGGGATCCGAAGTTGAACTTATGGTTATTGTAAGGTTTAAGCAGTGGATAACACAAGCAGCCAAAGACTTTTAACGGTGAGTATATAAGTGAGATTTTGAATAGAATTTCTAAAGGAGTTTTATGTGATGTGACAGGAGAAGGTAACCGGTTGATTATGAAGACTGCTGTTCTAAAAGATTCATCCCAAAACTTCAGTGGTAGAGAAGCTTTAGCTAGTAATGCCAACTCAACATCAACAATATGCCTATGTTTGCGTTTTGCTAACCCGTTTTGTTGATGGATGTAGGGAGAGGATATCTTATGTACGATTCCCTCTGTAGCAAGTAACTCAAAGAAGGCTCGAAACTCTCCTCCCCATTCAGATTGTAGGGCCTTGATGGAACAACCAAGCTGTTTTTCCGCTTGTGACTTGAAGATAGAGAATGCCTGTATTGCCTTAGATTTCTGTTTGAGAAGATATATCCATGTGAACCTTGAGTAAGAGTCAATGAAACTAATGTAGTACCTATATCCACTGGATGAAGGGGATGGAGCAGGGCCCCAGAGATCAGAATGAACTAGTTGCAAGGGTAAAGTATAAGCAGAGGAAGAAGGGGGAAATGGAGATTGATGAAGTTTACCCAGACAACAAGCTTGGCACACATAACTTGTTCTTTTATTAACAAAGTTTAAATTACAACTTTTGAGAACTGAAGTGAGTACAAGGTCATTAGGGTGCCCTAATCTAGAGTGCCAAATGTCAACGAATCTTTAGAAGATACAATATTACAAGAAACAGAATTACATTGCTGATTTGAGTGAGTCTGAAGCTGGTGGGTGGAGGAGTGGGATGATGAAGCTGAAACTGGTGAGAAAGCATACAATCCTTGCTCAAGATGACCTTAGAGCAACACTTCCTGTGTTGGGATATCCTTCACAAAACAGTTATGTGGATAAAATTCGAACATAACATTGTTATCGTTAGAAAACTTAGAAACACTCAACAGATTTTTGGTAATTTGAGGAACAGGAAGGACCTGTTTAAGGGAAAGAGTTCTTGAAGGAAGAAAGGAAGAGGAAAAGGAAGATGAGCCAACATGTGCAATGGATAAACTCTTACCATCACTAATTTGTACTTGTTCTTAACCCTGGAAGGAAGCTTTCTGTGACATGGAAGTGGTGTCAGCTGTCAGAGTTTTGGTAATTTGAGGAACATGAAGGATCTGTTTAAGGGAAACAGTTCTTGAAGGAAGAAAATGAGAGGAAAAGGAAGATGAGCCAACATGTGCAATGGATAAACCCTTACCATCACCAATGTGTACTTGTTCTTGACCCTGGAAGGAAGCTTTCTGTGACATGGAAGTGGTGTCAGCTGTCAAGTGGTGAGTAGCACCGGAATCAAGATACCAAGTAGACTGCATGGTGGACTCTGGAGCAGTAAGGAAGGAATTCTGAGAATTGTTGCTGTTGTAGCCCAGATTAGCTTGAATGTGAGACTGGTTGTGAGTTGGCCCACCATGAGAGTTGGAATAGACAAGATTGGCCTGAGGTTGTGGTCTGTTGGGAGGATTATACTCAGGATTATCTTTATACCACCAGTAGCGAGTAGTATGGTTGGTTTACCACAAAATTAACACCATACTTTAGCATTGTTGTTCTTCCAGGTATGAGTACCTCTACCCGTCCCACATTTTTTTCCCACCTCTAAAACCATTGTGGTTAGGGGTTGAGGAACCATATCCTCCAGTGGAACCATGTTGGGGAGAGAAACCTTGAGGTTTAATTGTGGTTAAAATTCTGATTAGGGAAAGATCGTTTGACATTTGAGCCAACTGCCATATTAGCCATTGCAGATTCAAGATTCTTGAAATGTTTTTCCACTCTAGTTTCTTGAGATAACAGTAAACCTTTGATGTCTGCTACAGTGTAAGGATCCAATCGAGTGTTAACAGATAAAATGAACGTGGCATATTCTGGAGGAAGACCTTGGAAAATAGCATCTATGTGAGCCTTATCATCTAATTTGTTACCCACAAGTGCTAGCACGTCAACACAACTTCTGATTTTCAGGAGATAGTCATTCATAGTCAGAGAGCCTTTCTTTTGATTTTGTAATTGCAATTTATACTGAGTAACCTTTGCTCTTATCTGTAGAGAAAAATATGATTCAATGGTGGACCAAACCTGAGCTGATGTTTCACAATTGACCAAGCGAGGCAAAACTGCTTCAGAGACAGATGCAAGTATCCATGAAAGAATTAATTGATCTTGCTGCTCCCAATCTAGAAATGCAGGGTTTATTACTCCGGCGACCTTATCTGAATCGGTTGCAAACTTTGGAGGAGAACTGACGGATTCATCAATAAAATGACTCAGGCGATGGCCACGGACAGCGGAATGGATCTATTTCCTCCAGATTAAAAAAGTTGTCATCAGATAGCTTGGTGGGTAGTATATGGGTAAAAGCTACAGGAGTGAATTTGGACGGAATATGAGACGAGATGGATTCAGAGGACGAAGCGAAAGACATGATTGATCGTAAAAGATTACGCAGAAGAGATGAGCCCTAGGAAAGGATCTAAGAGGCTGAACAATTTTCTGTTATACAATTCTGTTATGCATCTAACATCTGTTATGCAAAATATCACGTGCATGTAATGCATGTGTACATGACCTATCTAATAATAGACATTGAGGAATATGTATTTCACTAGGTGTAGAAACCAAAAGAAATAAATACTCTCTGCATTTGAAATTATGACTTTTGTTTCTCGTAGAGGAGCATTTCTTTCTCAATATTACAATTTTTACTTTTGGTGAACGAGGTGCATCTACGACCTTCTAAAACCCATAAATTCTTACTTAAATGACTTCTTTTATTTGTAAAAATTGAATTACTTAATCACTTACTCCCTCCGTCCCGGCCTAATTAGCTAACCTTGGTCGGGCACGGAGACTAAGGAAAAAAAGATTTTGTGGAATTTTTGACTTTTTCAAAGGTGGAGATTAAGAGTGAAGATTTTGAAGGTGGAGATTGTGAGAGAATTTGCCATTTATGGGCTAGGACAATTAGGTTGGGACAAACAAATATGGCAAGTTGACCAATTAGGTCGGGACGAAGGGAGTATAATCTAATTGTAAAATTAAAAAAAAATGATTAGTAAAACGAGAAGCTGACTCTTAAAACGTAACTCTTATTTAGATCTGCAGGAACACCAAGTCATCGTGGAACATAGACAAACAAACCCAAAAATTACACAACTCATGGGTGACCATAAGCACTTAAGCATAAAAAAATATGATTATATAATCCCCCCTAATATATAAATAAAGGAAAATAAAAAAAGAAACATATTAATATACCAGCGATGTAAAAAGAAGGTAGGTCTAACTGAAAGTGGTCAAATTCTCACTGAAGTCACTTTGAATGAGGTGGGATTATCTCCACTGTTTTGCATTTGTTCACGCTACTCTTCTCGATCATATTTCTTTACTGATTATACGCAATTAATCCCAATGTAGTTAGTCAGTGTGGATTTGCAATTTAAAATAAAATAAAATAAGTAAACAAATGAAACATGCACATAGACGTGGGCATGGTTCCGGTTCAAAATGGGAACTACTAGTGCCAAACGGTGATCAACAATTTAATTTAACCGTTGACTCGACTCTAATTCGTAACTATTATATATTAGATTTTAACAAGTTTAATATGTTGTTATTTAAGTATTTAACTATTTATATTACATTTACAAAAATAAATAAATAGAATCGGAGAACACTGATACACATCGTGTATGCATGTATTTAGGTCGATTAAGATGAGCGTTTTATGGTATTTTCATGCATTATTGGCCGGTTATTTCTTAGATTCATTATATTATGTCATTTGACGTGTGTGTGCTTGTTTTGTAGCCAATTAGGTGGTTTTTAAGCCAAAAAGTCCTTAGGGGACGAAGTTTGATGAGCATATGAGAGTGGTGAAACGACGAAGTTTAGAAGAAATAATGCTAAAAGACTCAGTCGGTCGATTGGGAATAGTACCGCTCTATTGAGTGGGAGAAAGAAAAGAAAACAAAAAAGACGAAACTTTGACCGGTCAAGTTGGGCAAGCCAACTCGGTCGAGTAACAAAGATTTTTCACGGACTCGGTCGAGTTGTGTAAGCCAACTCGGTCGACTTGGATGTTTGAAGCAAACAACGAGTGTGGCACAACAAGACAACTTGGTCGAGTAGAATTAGTGCACTCAGTTAAGTGGCTCCAACTGGATCGAGTTAATTTGAATAACTCGGTCGAGTTGGCGAGGCATTTTACACATTTTGGCCTATTTTCAGTCTTTTTCAACTCCAATTCTTCCCAACTTATAAATAGAGGTTCCCAAGTTCAAAAATAATAATATTATATCATAAGAAGTACTCTGGAGGCTTAGATCGAAGAGCAATGAATGCGAAACGAAGACAAGTAAGATTGAAGACTTTGGGTTTTGTTGTTCAATCTTTATTTTTATATTTTGAGAATGTTTGTTTATGAATATTCTTGAATGTTAATCATAAACATGAGTAGCTAAATACCTTTGCGTTCTAGGGCTAGAAAGTAGGTTATAATCGATTATGTTTTTATTTTGTTTTATTCATTCTAGACTCCGTTTTTATTGTTTATCTATATGCTTGTTATCATTTTATGAATTTATCAACTTGATCACTTGATTTTATTCTACTTGCTTAACAACTCGACGTCCGAGTGGAGAAGGCTGTTAATAGGCATACAACCATATATTATTGGTATCAATAGTCGTTAGAGAGGAGCGAGATACTTGTATAAGCATTGGTTAGGAGCCTTTTAGAATTACTTACGTGATAGTTAGCCCAAGGGTAACTATTTATATCTAATAAACACGTTACTATCATTCAAGAGGAGAGCTAATTAGAGTAGTCCCACCTAATAAACATCAGATTCAGTTTAAAAGTCTAGAATAATAATATAATTATACATAGGATATTGTAATTGAAATCAAAACTCTAGAATATGTTCTTTTACCTTATTCTATCCTTCGTGATCAATTGTATACTTTCTTTTAAGCATATATTTACTTTGTTTATTATTTTATGCACTTTAGTTTTAGGTTAGTTTTATTATTTACATTAAAATCAAAACTCTAGAATATGTTTTTTTACCTTATTCTATCCTTCATGATTAAGTTTGAAAATCATCTTATTTAAGAGTCTAGATAGGGTTGACCTATTATGATTAGGGTTTAGGGTTTTGATTCAGTTTCAGAGTTCAGATTAGGGTTTAGAGTTTAGGGTTTAGGGTTTAGGTTAGGAAATAGTGTGTCAAAATATTAGTTTTGAATTGGAGTTGGAACCACATATATGGCAGTTCGGTTTCGCTTCCACTCCTATGGTTCTTGGAATTGTCCATTCCGCAATCGTACCATTGACTACCAATAGAACAAGATATGAAAAAAATCCCTGGATCTTTCTTTTTGGTTGCCCTTTTTGTGCGAGTGGTTGTGTTATTTGGGGAACTCGTGTCCTCTTTTGTCGTTGCCTCTTTCTCAGCGTGTATCGTCTTTGAGTCCTTTAGCTCATAATCAGCTTCCATGACACTTCTAACGGGGGACTCTTTCATGACCCCCTTATTCTCAATTTCTTCCTCGGGTTTGTCCTGCACTACAGAAAACGTACTAGAACATTCTAAAGGAAATTAGTTAGCAAAGATATTATCATGTAAATCGAATTCAAATGAATCATTAAAGAAGAAAGTAGTATTTTCTTATCTTTGTTGTAGCTGCTTTCTTTCTTTTGATGTTCCGCTTTCTCTCTTGCTAATCTCTTCCTTTATGGCTGTCTTTCTTTGCCAACGTCTTCTTAGCTTCACGCTCTTCCAAAAGCTTTGCATGTTCGATGCGGAGTTGCTCATTCATCTTTTTAATGGGTGCTAAATGGAATGGAATGGGAGGTATTTATTCGGGAACTTTTTTTTTTCTACGGTGCAAACTCAGATTCGACCATCTCCTCTTGGGTTTGTTGAATCCCCTTTTCATCTTCTTTTGGCTCTTGACTCCCTTGTTCAGTCTCATCCCTTAAGTAGACAACATTACGCTTCTCCCTCGGGTTGATGACGGTGTCGCTAGGAAATTGTCCCTGCTTGTATTGAGCCCCAACAATCTTTATCAATTGACTTGGGTTGTTGGATATTTCTTTCATATTCTCTCCCAATTGTTTGATCTCTGGTCTTTGACTAGTCACTTGCTTGTTTAGCTCAATAAATCTTCCATCGATCTTTCTCTCCAGTTGAGCTAATTTTCATCGTACTTTGCAAACTGTGACCGTACGATCTCTTCTTGTGTCGGCTTTTGGCCATCATGGATCATATTATTTGTGACAACAAAACCTGATGGTGGATTAAGCAAATTTTTCTTGTTGCCATAGGAGAAGTTTTGGTGATTTCGATTAGGTGGATACTGATTGTGCCTCAGTTGGTTATTCTGGAAGTTATTGAAGTTTCTTTGATTTACGAAGTTAACCTCTTCAACATCTTCCTGTCCCGATGATTGTTGTGCTGAAGTATCAGTATGTTGTGCTAACATCAGACTCGTTAGCTGACTTACTTGGTTTGTCAAGGCAGACGACTGAGAGAAAATAGTATCGTTTGGCTTTGAATCTGGAACACTAGCCACTTTTCTTGGCTGATTCCTCTCATTCGGCCACTGATAGTTGGTTCTGGCCATTGCATCCAAGACTGAGAACGCATCCCTAACATTCTTTTCCATCAAGCTACCCCCTGCTGCAACATCTACCTGGTTCCATGTTGGAGCAAGCAATTCATTATAGAACTTGCACACCTGTTGCTTCTTTGAAAACCCATGTTGAGGACAACTCCGGTAAGATTCCCATGCTTCGCCAAATGGTTCTTAATCCATCTGTCTAAACTGATTGATCTTATTATGTAAATCTAACATCCTGCTCGGGGGAAAGTACTTCAATAGAAATCTCGTGCTTAAGTCTTCCCATTCTGTTACATCATTTAACGAGTTAAACCACTGAAGTGCTTTGTCTTTCAATGAGAATGGGAACAACCTCATCTTTACTTGCTCGTGTGATATGTGATTCATCTTGATCGTTTTAGCCAATCTGCGAAACTTATTCAAATGCACATTCGGGTCTTTTAGCGCGCTCCCACCAAACTGATTCTGCTGAACAATGTTTATCAGAATGGGCTTCAACTCGAAGCTGTTGGCATTCAATGGTGGGGGTTGCACTCCTCTGAACTGCTGATTTGGCATAGGGTGAAGATAATCACTTATGGGTATGATGTCCTCATCTGCGTCATCTTGCACAACCTGACCACGTCTTGGCTGTTATGGTGGATGTTGCTACTGCAGATTAGTGACCCTATTATCCAGATGGGCTAAGGCCCCTAATATCCGATTCAGTGCCTCCTCTTGGTTCAGATTCTGTGGAGCATTCTCCATATTGACTGTGGGATTTCTTATCGTTCGGTGTCGGCGGGCAGTTGCCTCAATTTCAGGATCGAAAGGAATAAGATGCTCTTTTTCTTTTGACCTACTTTGCATGCGTAACCTGAAAACACCAACAAAAATAAATACCACATAACAATAAAATAAGATAAAATGAAAATTAAATAACAATAATTAAATTGCACAAAAATGAAATCTAGTATAGTATCCTCCTACTACTCAGGATAAAAACTAAGATGCTAAACCTAATCCCCGACAACGGCGCCAAAAAATTGACAGGCTCTAATTCTAACCCGAAAATACTGCAAGTGTACAGGTGTATGTGTATATAGCAGAAGTCAAGGTCGATCCACAGAGAATATGTTAATGTAGTTTGATAGCCTAATTCTCTAGGACTATCCTAACTAGACACTGGAATTGGTGAATGATTAATTACTACTAATAAGCTAAATTGCATATAGACTCTAAAACAAATTAATTAATAAAGGTGATTTCAATCGAAGAGAATGTATTCTAGGGTGTCGATTTTAGATATTACTTTGATGAATGATTAACCTAAAAACTATAGACTTCAACAGTAGTTTTATATTTATTGGACGACACTAATTTAACCTAATCCTTCTCTCAAAATGACTAAATCGCAGATTGCTTAAAATAATTACTCTCAAGTCAATTGATCCTAACAACTCCTAACAGCCCCTTAACCTTTGTCCACACGATCATAGACAATTGTGATATGCATTACCGTCTATTAACAATTCCCTTCTTTCGAACCGGAACTGTCAAACAAGTAAATTAAACCTACTTGTCCAGATTAAATTCAATTATAAGAATGAAACCAAACGCATAGATAAATATATTAAACTGCAGTCTATAATTTAAAAATAAGATCAAAACATCATCGTAAAATCCTACTTTCTATCCCTAGGGCACAACGGTGTTTAGCTACTCATGTTTATAATCGGAGGAAACAATGATTCATAGACAAACATTGTTCAATGATAAAATAAACAAAGAAAGAATAAACCCCTAATCTTGAGTCGCCGATCTTTGTCGCGTCTTTCTCTTCTATCCTCGCTCCCAAGCCTCACACATAAAAGTATGTAAAATTGTTAGTTCTTCCTTAAACTCTCGAGCTTGGGCCTCGTTTTATAAGGTGGGGACGAATCTTGGGAGATATCAGGTTAAAATCCTCTTTAGATTAAGATTTGGACATCAAAATTGACAAGAAAATACGGCCGCACGCATGCATGGAGTGGTCGCGTTGAACCTAACCCAAAGCTGCTTAAAACTTTTGATTTTGGTGTGACCACGCAGGATTTGACGCGATCGCGGAAGCCCCTGCGAGTTTTCAGGTCTGACTTCCAACCATTTTTTAGGATCTTCTGGTAATTTTTGGGTTTTATCTCTTTTATAAAACGTTGTAGCCCTTTGAATCAGATTTCTAACGCCACCAGTTACTCCTCAATTAGAGTTGTAGATCTCAAGATATGGTCAAAATACTAGAAGTGTGTCAAGATGACAGAAAACTTCACTTTCGGGCAATTTTTCGACGCGACCGCGCGCTCTATTAATGCGACCGTGTTGGTTAGGCAGCGTGTTTTCATGCACCAAGACTGCATTTTTCCTCATGGACTTGGACGTTTTTCCAAGTCTAGCCCACAAATTGGCCCAAATTCCTTAGCCCACCCTACTTAGCGCACATGTAAGAATTCTCTAAGAATAGTTTGGATCCTTGTACATACTTCTTGAAGTTGTAGAGAGTTGTGGAGTGTTCTAGAGAACAGTTCCTAGCCCTTAGATCAAATTGATCTCCACCTTCCATTAGGGAGATGGCCTTGTATAAATAGGAGTAGGACGTCATTTGTTAACCATCCAAGCATTTGGAGTTTGAGTGAATACAAAGCTTTCCAACTAATCTTCCAGAGTTCTTACTTAGCTTTCACTTAGCACACACAACACTCTTCGGGAGCAAGGCTGACTTAGTTACCGTGAGGGGCGGGAAGGAGCTAAGTGCCACACGGGACTTTTTAAGGGAATAAGTCCGTGACAAGTGGTATCAGAGCTCGATTTGGGCTTAGGTGTTGTGATAAATTGCAGGTGATGGCATCTAATGATTTCGTTGTGGTCGACGAGCGTGGAAGGGAGATCGTCCCCAACACGGCGTCAAAGAAGAAGCGAGACCAAAGCAAGGTGCGTGGTGAAGGGGCTTCCTTTGAACCCGTGATTGCGGAAATGGGCAAAAGGCTGGAGAGGGTCCATCACGAGTTCAAGACGTTGGAAGACCACGTCATGGAGCAACTCGATATCCAGAAGGAGACCAATGTGGAAGCCGAAGGGCGACTCCTACAGTTGGAGGAACTCATGCATTCACTACGTGCCAGCGTAGAGGCCAACATCGAGGGGATGAAGGAGGACCTGGCACTATGCAAGAAGGCCGTTGCTAGTGGTGGCACTAGCACTTTCGATCCAAGTCCAAGGGTGGACTATCCGAAGCCACAAGGCTTCAACGGGGCAAGAGATGCCAAGGAAGTGGAGAACTACCTTTGGCGGATGGAACGTTATTTTGAGGGGATCGGCCTTACCGACGAGGCCGCCCAGGTAAAGACTGCCACTCTCTACCTTACTGGTATTGCTATACTTTGGTGGCGTAGGAAACATGCCGACATCGAGCGAGGCTCATGCAAAATCGATACATGGTAAAAGTTCAAGAGGGAACTCAAGAAGCACTTCTTCCCCGAGAATGTCGTTTATGAAGAAAGAAAGAAGCTAAGGGAGTTGAAGCAACAAGGGCCGATGCCCCAACACGTCGGAAGAAGACCTCATATTCTTCTTCATCGACGGACTGCAAGGATGGGCCAAGCAAGAGCTACACCGATGGGGCACCAAATCAGTAGATGAGGCCATTGCCGTAGCCGAGTCCTTGGTGGTCTTTCACATCCAATCATACTCGAGCCATACCGACATATATAAGAGGAGCAATAAGTACCCGGCAAAAGGTGGGGGAGAGAGGCAGGAGCAAAAATGGCAAGACGAACCGAGGTAACAACCGAGTGGAGGCGACAAGCAGCCATCCCGCAACGCATATGAGGAGAAGAAGAAAACCTTCTTCCCTAAGGGGCCGCACACAATGAGTAGTTGTCCCAAGCTAGGGTCCTTGTCGGCGATGGTGGATAAACATGAGGCCGAGACCTTAGCCGAGGAGGAGGAGAACATGATGAACTTGCTCCAAATTCTTAATGCCCTCAAAGCAAAGCCAACATCCACTACAAGGAGTAAGGGGCTCATGTACGTGGAAGCAAACATTAATGGGAAACCGACGCAGGCCATGGTGGATACGGGAGCCACACACAACTTTGTTGCTGAAAGCGAGGCCAAGACACTCGGTCTCACATAGAAGAAAGGCGAGGGTTGGCTAAAGACGATGAATGCCAAGGCCCAACCATTACACGGTGTAGCCCGAGGCGTAGAGCTATAATTGGGAACTTGGAAGGGCCAAGTGAACTTCTCAATCACACCGCTCGATGATTTTAAGGTTGTGCTTGGCATGGATTTCCTAAGGCAGGTAACCGCTATCCCCTTGCCTTCTTTCGATACTGTTTGCATCTTGGAGAAAAGGGTCTCCTTGTATGATTCCAACTATCAAGTCACCCGACGGGAAAGCTCAAGAGAGCAAGCAACTATTGGCTATGCAACTCACCAAGGGGGTGAAGAAGGGAATGCGGATATACTTGGCTGTATTGAAGGAGGAAGGGCAACCCGATGAAAAGGATGAAGTGCCACCAATCAACCAAGAGGTCCTTGAGGCAAGCAAGGACGTGATGCCGGCCGAGTTACCAAACAAACTACCACCAAGGCGAGAGGTGGATCACAAGATTGAATTAGAGCCCGGGGCTAAACCACCCGCGATGGCACCTTACCGCATGGCCCCACCCGAGATAGAGGAGCTACGCAAACAACTCAAGGAGTTGCTAGACAATGGAAATATCCGACCATTGAAAGCGCCTTATGGAGCCCCAGTGTTGTTTCAAAAGAAGTCGGATGGAACGCTTCGAATGTGCGTAGATTATCGGGCACTCAACAAGGTAACCATCAAAAATTGATATCCCATTCCCTTAATTCACTACAAGAGTTTTCCAAATAGACAACATATTTTATCTATTGTCTAGTTATAAATAAGTCTGTTATTAATAGTGGTGTTGTTAAAAGTACTCTTTTGACAACAATTTAAAATTGTTGTCTGTTCAGCAATAAACAACGATGTCCACAACAGTATAAAACCGATGTCTATTCAATTACAGACAACAGTGAAAGCCTATTGACCTTCTTCTAAAATCGTTGTCTTTATAAGTAAAGATAACAGATAAACACCGTTGTCTTTTCTGACAAAGAAAACAAAAAAAAAAATTGTTGCCTTTCAATGAAAGACAACGGTTTTATTATTAAATCTGTTGTTAATTTTCAAATTCTCATATAAAAACACTCAATAATAAATAAATCATAAAATATTAAATACGGAACATCAAATAAAAAACTTATGTAAATATAAATAACACTAAATTACCATAATACAATCCAAACTGTTTAACTAAGTCCTAGAATAAAACTAAAACAACATAAAAATGTTATTCTTAATCAATATATATCCTCAATTATAAAACTCAAATACACAAACAAATTCTAAAAGTTCATTAAGAATAAAACCCGACCATTCCTTTATGAAATGCAACATCAATCTGCTCAAACTTGGTCCTACGTGACATCTCAACAGCAGGAATTATCGAAGCTTCCAAACTTGATTTCAGTTAGAGCATGGTTAATCCAATGAAATCGGTATTAAAAAGTGTGTAATATATGCTTACCTTTAGCTTCCCTGAGGAGTTAGAGATCCATTGGTTTATCTAGATGTTCTTGCCAAAACCGAGCATATTGTACTAAGAAAAAACTAGACTGAACATTTGGAATCATCATCAATGCACAACACACGTAAATTACAACATTCTGGCTCTTTGCTAAGATCTTTTCGGATAATAATCCAGTATAATTTCGCAGCCACCACCCGTCTTCTCCTTGATACTACACATATAAGTACCATAGCAAAGGATTTATGGGAGACGAACACCCATCCAAACAAGTAGGGTCAATAGTTCTTCTTTTGTTGTGAATCATATGCGATGGATTAAATACTAACAGTAGCTTGCTCAAGTTTTTCAGTTATTCAATCTTACTCTTATACACAAGATCCAAAACGCGGAAAAGAATTTACGAATCAAATCCACAGTCCATACCTGAGAAATCATCCCAATCACAAGACATCCGTAAGTTTCCAAAGCATTCAAGCGTAGATCGAATATCTCCCTGCCAACAGACTCATATATAAATGCATCTCTAAATTTACTATTCTGACAAGATTAAGCAACTATGAGTTGCTTGCTTTAATTATTTTTTAGGTACAAACTACAAATTATAGTGTGAAGAACATATAACAAGAAAAGATATAACTTACCATACTCATCTATTGGAGCATCATAATCATAGTACAAACAACATAGTACATCAAAATGATGTCAACAGAGAATTTTGTACAAACATCTCTCTCTCTCTCTCTCTCTCTCTCTCTCTCTCTCTCTCTCTCTCTCTCACGGAAGTGTAAGAAAGACAAATTTGTGAATTTAAATTAATACCAATAAAGTTTCCCAGAGTTTATCTTTATCATTAGCATCGCAGATAAGAGAAGCACACTTGATTTAGATAGAAAATGAATACTAGTGTGCATTGTATCACGACCATAAAGTAATACCAATAAAGTTTCCTAGAGTTCATCTTTATCATCAGCATCACAGATAAGAGAAGCACACTTGATTTAGATAGAAAATGAATACTAGTGCGCATTGTATCACGATCATATACAACGGCTCACTGGAAAGAAGAACTCATAAACACGAAAATTGACTAAAGAAGAGACCTTTATAAGTTGTAACAAAGACCTGGCATCAGCTAAATGAACACTACACAGATGTGCACCCTCTACAGGAAACGTGTCATTGATATTTTAGATACTTGATGAAAGGTTTCAGATGCAAATCTGAATGAATAAACAATAACTATAATTATGGCCTTTTGCCATGATATTATATCTATCATGATTCTGAAAGACAATAATAGGTATAAGTAACCTAGTAAGCATATCAACAATTAATGTCATACCTGGTCCAAAGAAGACAGAGAAGACTATCAGTGGAGAATAGAGGCAAGATACGCACTTTAAAATTTTAAAACAACCAAACCAGAGTCAGACTTTTATGATGGGAAAGAAAGACAAACAAAATAAACTAGATGTTCGCAAGTTAGATTCAAAGTTGTAGAAAATGAATGTGAACGAGATAATGGCAAGAGGATAATAACATGAAGAAGATAAGAACATACTAAGATCTACTCCACCATTAGTCATCTCAACAATCACCTGATAATCCAATCCAGTTTTTAGACCTCAATGAGAAATGTGCTATGAAAGGCACTTCAAACTATTAAGATAAAAATTTAACCTGAATCGTAACTAACTTGCTGAATGGGTTTATCGTAATCCTTCGGTTTCATAAATTCAATGATACAAAATTTCTTTGCTGTTAGAAACAAAAGCTAGCAATTAGTCATAATAATTGACTACAACCATCATATTTCATATAAATCACATTAAAAAAAAAATTGAATATTGAATAGAACCTTCAGCAGCACGACCCGGGTTTGAATCAATGTCGAGAATCCTTGAAGCCTCAGCAATTCGAGCCCCTTCAGCAGCCTGAAAAGAAGGGAACTAACACTTACAACCATGATTTTTTATGCTAGCTAGAAAAGGAAATTGTGACTACTGATACTCATAGCAAGCCC
This sequence comes from Ajuga chamaepitys, assembly GCA_958295605.1. NCBI lineage: Eukaryota > Viridiplantae > Streptophyta > Magnoliopsida > Lamiales > Lamiaceae > Ajuga > Ajuga chamaepitys. The sequence continues at coordinate 31,443,482 of OY282499.1, read as the reverse complement.
AACAGCCCCCTAAAATAGCAACAGTCGAACCCTTGGTTAGTTTGGTAACATTCACAATTGCACCAAGCCCTTCAATCCCAGTAGTGTAACTCAATTAATAAACAGTTTAATGAAAATATGATATTTTTTCATCTAATATAATTATACCTATCGAAATTCCACAGCTGAGAGTGCAAACTTTATCCATCAGTACAAATGAACTGATCTTCTTAGTGTCCGAATATACAATTTTTATTGTATATATTGAATATTAGGACACTAACTTTTAGGACATTTTTTGTTGTGACATCTGTAAATAGCACAGACCTATGTAAATATGAGAAAACTAGAGTTCAAAAAGAACTCAATAAATCTTGAACTAAGCCTAAAACTTCAAGAAGCTTCTAGTATGAAGTCCATGTACTCAACCAGTTTCAAAGTAACATTGAAACCAAGCAACCTAGTTTGCATAAATTGCACTCTGGGGAAGTAAAGAAAAACTTTCACAAAGCGAGATCTTTTAAGAGCATTTTTCTCTTTCCACGATTTGCATTGTTGACTAAATTGACTACGTACATACCTCCGATAAAGGGTCCCTGTCCCCGTACAATGTTTTATTCTGTACAAGAATATCTGCTTCTTTAGCCTGATTTTGACAAAAGTTAAATCTATAAGTAATGAAACAAAATGCAGAGTTGGTAAAGGGAAGGCAAAAAAACACAAGAATGAGATGAACAGAGACCTTAAGCATCCTATAGCGTTCACCTCGAGGAGGCAGGCCATCAAGGATTCCACGGGACAAATAATCAATGGGCCAAGCATGTTTGAAGAAAGGGTGCTTCAAAATCTTTTCAGAGCATGTTTGACGTATGCAACTTCTCCTATCTTTGTAACTGATTTATATTATCTTAATACTCTCCCCTACACCCAATCTAGAGACTCCATCAATATGAATCATACATAACAGAATGAATTTGAGAAACTGAATATATACACTTCCTCTATAATCAGAAAAATACCTTGTTGTCACGTTCCATTGTATGGGTGCATCTCGAATAATGACCGTATAGGTAATAAACAGAATTGAACATAGTAAAATAGGAAATTGAACTTCTAGTTGAAAATTAAAATTATTTGTTTTGGAATATTTAGACATTCTATAGAAATTCAGGAAGTAGCTATTCAATTCTTAAACAAGTTGAATTCTACATTATCGCTCGATTACACATCCTACTATCGTTAATTGAACATCAATATTCTGAAATTCAAGTTCATTTTGGTTCTCGAGGTTTCTCAAATCAAAACTCATAGTCAGCTCAGCAATATTAGGACAGTCTTGCATCAAAAATCGTAATCACATTTGCATGATGTATAGAACAAGACATTGTACCAATATCCATATAATAATTATTTAATTCTCGAACAACTTAAAATCTACACTATCGCTCGATCATACATCATACTAAAAGAAATATTGAAAATTCAACTCCAACTTTCCAAAATTCAAGTTCCTTTTAATTCTAGAGGTTTCTCAAATCCAAATTCATAGTCTGATAAGCAATATTAGGAGAAAAAAAATACAATATACACAAGGTGAATTTGGGGGGGGGGGGGGGAGGGGAGGGGGGAAATGGGGCAAAAGATCAATAGAAATCGAAGAATACATGGTATAAAAAATATTACTAACTCATCATGCAATGGCCAAAATCCAAAAATATGAATTACTTACTCAATGTATGAGTCTGTGATGAATTTATTCGAATGATGACCAACGTGGAGCTATAGATCCGAACAAAGATAAAGTTTTAATACAAATACCTAGCTTCAAACCAGAAAACACGAGGAAATCAATAAGAATCATCAAGATACAAATAAAATGTGGGAAAAAGGAGATTGAAAATCTTAAATGAATACTCAATGAAGACTACCCACTACCACCAATGAGGAGAACCTTGATAAGATAATCATAATCTACTCATGCCCTTGCCAATGGTGCCCCATCCTATAAAACTAGAGGAATATATAAATTGTTGTATTACTGAAAAATGAGCTTACCAGATATATTGGACCTAGAGAAAATAGAATCAATTGCATATCTGAAGAATTAGAAACATATCCCAATTGATATTATATGCGATGGACCATTTCAATAGACTGGTTGAACTACATCAACGTGCTAATTAGTGCCATAACCATAAGGTTTTTTTGGGATAAGAAACTGAGCCGTAATGATAATATTTCGACTAATTAGCTCTAATATATGGATGTCTTAGTCGTATTAATGTAGTTCATCGGTCTTTGAAACAATGACCTAATTTCTAATTCTATTTTCTGTCAAATAACTTCATAATATGGGATTAACAACTTTATGAATGTATATTAGATGCCAAGGTTCTTCTCTCAGCTCCTATTGAATTCCCCTATATGCAGCATATAGAATCTGATTTCTAGTTTTTTCCGTAACAGGGGGAGAGGAGTACATATTCATAAAACATAAACTAGGTATATTACATTAGCGTTAATACGAAAACAAATAAGCTATTAAAGCAAGATTTGATTCAGAATCTGGACCTATTGCCCTTCGTCTTCAATATTATTATATTATATTCCCTAAAATTACTTCTTTATTTATTTTAACAAAAATACTTTAGTAATCATAAAAAGGTACAAAGGTATGAGGGATCCTTTTAGGGTACTAACAATGCCATTTTAGAGCACATTTCTCAAATTTCAAAAAATTCACTACTGAAAAAATGTGATGAATTTCAATTACGTATCTCTGTTTTCAGTTAATAAAGAAAAGCTAGAATTGTTTTTTACAGAGAGGAATATTGGCCGAGATCGACATGAAAGTGAAGAAAAAGGTATTATTCTTACAACGGAAAGTGTTTTACCTTTCGGCAGTAACGACATTGGTGGAAAAGTCGTCGGTGCAAGCAAATTGTAGAGCTGAGACTGCAACAATTCTACTTATCACCATTGTTGTTCTTCCTCAGCAGCGAGTCGATGAGCACCACCTAAATTTCCTCAAGCAAAAATAATATTTAAACTGAAATTATAAGAAATTCTACCGAACATGCCTAGAATTTCGATCGACCAACTGAATTATTAAAATTGCAGAAACAAAATCGTACAAAATTTTAAAAGAAAAATCTCAGAATTGCACATTAGAATCAAGAGAATTGTGATTTTACACAAAAAGAGAAAAAATATGATAGCATACCTAAATTGAGATTTGAAACTGCAATTAGTTATTTCTAAGCCTTCAATCATTGGAGATGGTGATGAAACCAGAGCCAATGGACCAGTGCGATCGATTATCAAACTCGTATTTGTGTGTGTTTGTGCGTGTGAGAGAGGGGATCCGCGAGAGAGCACGACAAGAAGGGGGCTGAAATGTAACGAATTGAAATGTGAGAGGGTGTATCGAATAAGAGGGGTTTTCAACCTCATTTAAACATCCAAAATCACTTCTTAGATATATTCCCCTTGTTTGTAACCTTATATATGAGTTCTAAAATATTCTTTGAAAAATAATTAAAAATTAATTTCAGAAGTTGTTAACATTCAACTTCTATCAAATTTTAACTTTATAATCATTTATTTTAAAAAACTAAAAATTTTATCTTTTTACACAAATCAATTCAAAGCATATTTTTAAAAGCACAATTATTTATAAAGACCTCGTAAGTCTCATTGCAAGTAAAGACTAATGAGCAAGTGTCCCCAATAGTTGTCTTTTTAATCACTCAACATATTGACGCTATAAAAAGTCTCAATACATAATTACCTTTTTAATCACTTTACAAATTGACACCAAAACAAGTGTCTCAATACATAATTTTTATTATACTGCGCATTTTGTAAGTAGTATAGTGAGAGAAAATAATAAGAGTTTAGAGAGAGAAGGAACAATAGACGGTATATTTACAAAAGTATGGGGTGCCAATTCGGGTCTGGGTCGTGTTCGAGTCGATTTGTAGTATATATAAAAAAATATTTGAGACATATAATTATTATATTATAATAAATTGTTAATTTTGAATTAATTTGGGTCAAAATTGGATTAATCAATTCATGTTGGATTGGTTTCGATTTTCTCTCAATAAATTCATTTCGGGTTGGGTCGTGTCAGGAATTGAGCAAAGTTCGGCCCATCTCCTTTAAATAATTATTATTTTATTTTAAATATATTATTCATTATTAAAATTACGATGAAGAGTTTATTAAAATATCTAGAACATAATTTTAATGAAATTTAAATAACACTTACGTATTTTACAACATAATAAAAGTATTGTAAATTAAAATGCATTTTTAACAACAGTTTCTCAAAACTGTTGATAATAGTGTTCTCTATTGAAGCAATGTATTGCCAATAGACAACAAATTTGGGCAACTGTCATTAAAAGTATTGTTTGTCTGTGGAAAAAGACGCTAATAGACAACAGATGTTGAAAACCATTGTAAAATTGTTGTCTATTAGCGTGTCTTGTAGCTAATAGACAACAGAGAGCGGTAATATTGTAGTTAATCATGAATAGACAATACCGCTGCAAAAAACCGTTGTCTTTTAACTGTTGTCGATTTATGAAATTGTTGTAGTGATTGCTGACTTTTTTGAAAGACTTGGAGGAGCCAAGATATATACCAAGATGGACATGCAAAAGGGCTACTACCAAATCTGGATAGCGGAAGGGGATGAGCGGAAGACGACATGCATCACCCGGTATGGATCGTTCGAGTGGTTAGTTATGCCCTTCGGACTAACCAATGCCCCGGCGATGTTTTGCACCCTCATGAACAAGATATTCCACCTCTGCCTCGACGATTTTATGGTGGTGTACTTGGATGACACTGTCATCTATAACAACTCGATGAAGGAACACGCAGAGCATTTGAGGACCGTTTTTCGAGTCTTGCGGGAGAATGAACTTTATATCAAGAAGTCGAAGTGCACATTCGCGCAAGAGGAGGTTCACTTTCTGGCATGCATCATCGGCCATGGGAGGCTCCACATGGATGAAGCAAAGATCAAGGCGATCGTCGAGTGGGAGGCTCCAACCAAGGTAACTGAACTTCAATGTTTCCTTTGTCTTGATAATTATTATCGCCGGTTTATACAGGGGTATTCGGCAAGGACAGCCCCATTGGCAAACTTACTCAAGAAGGCATGGGAGTGGTCCGACGAGTGTCAACGGACCTTTGAAGAGTTGAAGGGCGCTGTGAGTCAAGAACCTGTCTTGGTTCTACCCGACTTCACTAAGCCGTTCGAGCTACACACTGATGCATCCGATTTTGCTATAGGGGGCGTTATTATGTAGGAGGGACATCCGATAGCCTTTGAGAGTCGGAAGCTCAATGACACCGAGCGACGGTACACGGTGCAAGAGAAAGAGATGACAACGGTGGTCCATTGCTTGAGAGTGTGGCGACACTACTTACTCGGGGCGCAATTCACAATAAAGATGGACAACGTCGCCACAAGCTACTTTCAAACACAGAAGAAACTTTCCCCTAGGGAAGCATGGTGGCAGGATTTCCTAGCGACTACACGTTGGAGTATAGCCAGGGAAGGCCAACGTGGTACCCGATGCATTGAGTCGCAAGGCTGAGGTTGCAGCAATTAGCCAAGCCGAAGGGGAGGTAGTCGAGCGCATCAAGGAGGGACTTGAGTACGACCTGATGGCTAAGGCATTGAAGAATCTAGCCGAGGAGGGCAAGACTCAGAGATTTTGGGTAGAGACGCCGAAGTGGGGCAACCTAAGACGTGATCTCATCATGGAGTGCCACGACACCGAGTGGGCGGGACATCCGGGCCAAAAGAGAACGTTGGCGTTGTTGGAGTTAGCATACTTTTGGCCGCAAATGAAAGAAGGGGTCGAGTGTTATGTGCCAACAAAGTGGAGAATCGGCAACCGACGGGACTACTCAAACCATTACCCGTCCCCGAGAGACCATGGCATTCCATCTCACTTGATTTCATTAGCGTAGTACCCAAGTCGGAGGGGTTTGGCTCTATCATGGTGGTGATAGACCGGTTTTCTAAATACGGGACGTTCAATGCATGCACAAAGGATTGCATGGCGGAAGAGGAAGCAATGGCTTTCTTTAAGAACGTCGTGAAGTATTGGGGATTGCCCAAGAACATCATAAGCGATCGGGACCCCTGATTTACAGGAAAGTTATGGACGGAACTCTTTAAGCTCATGGGCACGTACTTAATTTCTCGACGAGTTTTCACCCTCAAACCGATGGCCAAACTGAGAGGGTGAATGCCTTGTTGGAGTGCTACCTTCAACACTTTGTAAGTGCTAACCAACAGGACTGGGCTAAGTTACTTGATGTTGCCCAATTTTCTTATAACTTGCAGCATAGCGAAGCCACTGGGAGGAGCTCGTTCGAGCTGGCGATGGGACAACAACCCCTGACCATACACACTTTACCGTTAGACGAGGGACGAAGTCCGGGAGCATCCAAGATGGCCAAGTCTTGGGACGAGCAAGCTGATATAGCCCGGTCATGCTTGGAGAAGGCCCGCAAGCGCATGAAGAAAAGGACGAGAAAAGGAGGCCTCGAGAGTTCAACATGGGCGACCGAGTCCTTGTGAAGCTTTAACCTCAACAGTTCAGGGCACTCCGAAGTTTACACAAGGGATTGATCCGAAGGTATGAACGCCCTTTTCCCGTCATTTCTAGGGTAGGCAAGGTTTCGTACAAACTTGACCTACCGAGTACGTTGAAAATCCATCCGGTCTTCCACGTGAGCATGTTGAAGCCGTACAACGAAGATGGGGAAGACCCAAGCCGAGGGTATTCGAGTGGAGCACCACCCGTGGTTACCAAGTCTTATGACAAGGAGGTTGAAGAGGTGCTCGTTAGAAGCATCGTAAGGCGGCGAGGAGTTCCACCGAAGACAGAGTACTTAATGAAATTGAGGGGACTACCAGAGTTCGAGGCAACGTGGGAACCCAAAGAGGACTTGTGGAAATTCAAAGAACTGCTCGAGCAACACACAGCGACGAGGACGACGCCGGAATAGGTGGGGGAGAATGTCACGCACTTTGGGCCAAGACTGTATTTTTCCTCATGGACTTGGAGGTTTTCCCAAGTCTAGCCCACATATTGGCCCAAATTCCTTAGCCCACCCTACTTAGCCCACATGTAAGAATTCTCTAGAATAGTTTGGATCCTTGTACATAGTTCTTGAAGTTGTAGAGAGTTATGGAGTGTTCTAGAGAATAACTCCTAGCCCTTAGATCAAATTGATCTCTACCGTCCATTAGAGAGGTGGCCTTGTATAAATAGGAGTAGGACCTCATTTGTAAACCATCCAAGCATTTCGAGTTTGAGTGAATACAAAGTTTTCCAACTAATCTTCCACAGTTCTTACTTAGCTTTCACTTAACACACACAACACTCTTCGGGAGCAAGGCTGACTTAGTTACCGTGAGGGACGGGAAGGAGCTAAGTGCTGCACGGGATGTGTTAAGGGAACAAGTCCGTGACAGTGTGTTCCATGTTCTAGGCTACTTTTGACGCGGATGCGTCCATGGACGCGGTCTTGGTTGACATTTTTGCTCTTTTAACTCTCTTTTCGTCTGTTTTTTACCATATTTGACTTTTCTCCTCTCCGATCTTCGTTCAAATGGAATAAATTCTCCTAATTAACTCCAAAAAAATCAAAACACGTGAAATGACCCAATATATCACATATAAACGAATTCCGGCCAAATATGCATACAAATGTTTCAAATAAACACTTAAATCGACCTAAATACATGCATACACAATGTGTATCAATTGATCATTGGAAAAACACTTGGAAGCAAGAATCGAAGAGCAAGGAACGAAGAGATGAAGATCAAGATTAAGAATTCGGGTTTTTCTTTCTTCTTGTTTATTTTTATTAACCAATCATATTTGTCTATGAATTGTATTGGTTTTTAGCTTTAGACATGAGTAACTAAACAATGTGTGTTATAGAATTAGAAAGTAGGTTACGCGATTACTGTGTTTGATTTTATCATTTAAATTCTAGACTCCAACTATATCATTTATCTAAGTGTTTGTTTTCTCCATATGATGTTGTTAAATTGATCACTTGATTTATGTCAACTTGTTTAACGATTCGGTGTCCGAGAGGAGAGTTTTCTTAATAGACTTACAACACATAGCATAATTACCAATGTCTGTCCGAGATGAGTGAGGTATTTATGTAGGCATTAGTTTTGGTACCTTTGGGACACTTTAGGTTATAGTTAGCCTGAGAGGGTGATTATATCTAATTGATATACAGATTAGCATCGTGCGAAGAGGGGGGGGGGGGGGGTACTCAATATTCGTGTCGTCTAATAAACGATATGATTGGCTTAAAAGTCAAGAATTTAGGATAATCATATAAAGAAAATCGTAATAGAAATCGAAGCCCTAGAATACGTCTTAATCTCATTTGAATATCCCTTGTTATTTGTATTATTGGTTGCTAAGCAATTAGTAATTCATTGAGTCATTTATGCAATTTAGGTTTTTAGAATATATTAAAAACCACTTAATCGAGAGTCTAGATTTAGTAAAAGTATTAAAATTAAGGTATTAAACTAAACATGGGATACAGTCTCTATGGAATCAATATTTTCTGTCACTAGCTATACACTAGCACCGTACACTTGCGATTTACTATATTAGAATTTAGTGCATCTCGTTTTTATTTTTTTTCGCTCTTCTGAGCGTTCTGTTTTTTTAAGTTTTGCATAGAGAGCTAGGGCTTGCTACTTTTTATGACTTCTTGTTTTCCTTTCCTTTTATATAAGTATCTATTTATAAATCTATCTATTTTTGGAATGTGGAATATGAAAATATGTTTTTTTTAATATTATGAGAAAATATGTTTGGTTTACTTGTACAGAGAATTCTCTTTTATTATATATAGTAACATATCTCTAATTTAATATGAGCAAGATTAAATGATAAAAATTGACGAGCAAAAGTAATTAATTTTCTATTTCAATTATGTTAAATTTTTATAACGCCTCACGTGTGTTTGTGATATCATCATGATTTTACTTTGCATACTTTTTTTGAAAAACAATGTCACTCTGTATGCTGGCATGTATTAATAAAATTAAAATATAATATAAAATATTATTTGTAATAGGTGATGACGTTGGAATTGGGTACCAACTTTGATAATGAGTATTGGTAGTACCTCCTTCCCAGTAAAGGGAAAAACATTAGGGACTTATTACACGAATCAGACTCCGAAATTTAAACTGATGCCCTTTTACTCCTTTTAACCTTATACATTTAAGACTCATTCCCGTGTACTCCTTTTAATGTTCTTATACTTTTATTTTCTTAAGTAAATAGTCATTAAAGCTACAGTACAATCATTGACCAAATTTTCTATATTTATATAGATTATCGCTAACATACCTTAATCTTATATATTACATAAATTTTCATGGATTATGATGGTTGAAGAATTGCTATAAAAACCATCCGAAATAAGACTGCTGCTGCACTCACATTTATACTTTTTGTCTGAGAAAATTATGGGCATTTACATGAAATCCCATGTAAGTATTCTTTTAGGGGTTGAATTTGCATTTTTAATTTTGAAATCATGTTCTTGATTGATTTGTTCTATTTGTTTACAGGTCATGGAGAAGATTTTCATCTATTTAGTACTGGGAATGTTGTGTCTGAAAGTAGCAGAATGCAGAGATTTAGGAAAAATCCCATATTGGTCGATAAATTGTCGAAAACACAGTGCATTGTTGAGTGATTTCGGAGGGAAAGGCGATGGGAGAACTTCAAACACAGCGGCATTCAAGGCAGCCGTTGCTAATTTGAGCTCGGTGGCGTCGGATGGCGGGGCATTGCTGGTGGTCCCCCCTGGAAAATGGCTAACGGGATCATTTAATCTCACTAGTCATTTCACACTCTACATACACAACAAGGCTGTTATTCTTGCATCTCAGAAAGAATCAGATTATCCTCTCATTGATCCATTGCCGTCGTATGGAAGAGGAAGAGATGCTGTTGGTAAAAGGTTTGCCAGTCTTATTTTCGGAACAAATCTTACTGATGTTGTTATTACAGGTACTTGATATGATTCCGAAAAATTTAATGTTTATGTCATAATCTTGTTTCTCAAATTTTACCTGCATATTTGAATGTAGGAGGGAACGGTACGATTGATGGGCAGGGCGACATCTGGTGGAAAAAATTCAAGGGGCAGAAGCTAAACAACACTAGACCTTATTTGATTGAAATGTTGCACTCAAATCAGGTCCAGATTTCTCATCTCACTTTGATCAACTCTCCATCATGGCATATCCATCCTACCTACTGCAGGTAATCATCTTTTTTAATTTAAATTCCTTTTGCAACTGACCTTCTGTGTTTCTCATCTTGTCTGGAAAACTGCAGGGATGTAATAATCGAAAACATTACAGTCATTGCGCCCATTGATTCTCCAAACACAGACGGTATCAATCCAGGTTTGTGTATTTGTTTGGTGAGAAAATGCAGGGATCTTATTTAATCTCAATGATGTTACCAGCTTATAAACAACGTTTTGAAAAAAATGAGGAGGTTCAAATAAAAAACTGTACGACAAGGGTGAAGAGTTAAGAAGTGGGCTTAGTATTGTTGATGTTCCTTTGTAGATTCATGTACAAACACACGTATACGAGACTCGTACGTAGTCTCAGGAGACGATTGCATCGCAGTGAAAAGTGGGTGGGATGAATACGGCATAAAATACGGGATGCCTACAAAGCACCTAAGCATCAACAGATTCACATGCATCTCGCCTGACAGCGCTGTCATAGCCCTTGGAAGTGAGATGTCCGGAGGGATTCAAGATGTCCGGGCACAAAACATTTACGCGATCAACTCACAATCGGGCATAAGAATCAAGACAGCACCAGGAAGAGGAGCCTATGTTAAAGACATATATGTAAGAGACATGCACATAACTACTATCAAGTATGTCTTCTGGATGACAGGTGCTTACGGTTCCCATCCTGACCAAGGCTATGATCCCAAAGCTCTTCCTCAAATTCAAAACATAAATTACAGAGACATTGTTGGGAAAAATGTTTCGATAGTTGGTGATTTGTCTGGGATTGAAGGGGATCCCTTTACCGGGATTTGCATATCGAATGTTAGTGTTGAGTTGGCTTCCAAGCCCAAGAAATTGCCATGGAATTGTAGTAATATTGGAGGGGTTTCGAGTAGAGTGACACCCGAAGCTTGTGATCTGTTGCCACACAAACAGCTGGATTGCCCTTTCCCTGCTAATAACTTGCCTATTGATTCACTTGAGTTGAAGGCCTGTTTGGTTGCTGCTTAGCTATCTTTTCACAAATTTTCAAAAACTTCTTCCTTTTCCAGATGCAACTGTAACTTGTATTCTACATGAAATGAAACGATTGGAAAGGATCTACTTATTTTATCACCTTCAAATAAATAATAGTTTTATGGTAGTATCATCAGATAATATCCAGTTGCCTACCGTCTCAGCCGCTCCTTAGAACTTGATAATTATTTTCAGGTCATGACAACAAAATTACTTCGAAGTAAAGAATATTAATGGATACTCCCTCGGTCGTATAAACGAGTCATTTAAAAAAAAAAAAAAACAACATTTTATCGGCCAAAAATTATTTTTGATCCTGTAAGTATTTGTTTTTTCTATTTTAGTCCCACAAGTATTTGTGATTTCAATTTAGTCCTATAAGTGCTAAAATTGTTCAATTTAAGGACAATTTTCACAGGAAAACACTAAATTAATCAAAAATAATCATGTACAACTCACGTGACCCTAATATTTGGGAAAATTCGACGATACTAAGTGACGTGACATTAAATAGCTGAGTCGGACTTATATTTCTGTCGAGTTTTAATTCAAAATAAAAAAAATATCCGTACTTGAGAAGGGCCCGATCCACAACCCCTTCTTCAGCATAAAAACCATGGTGAAGCTGCTTTATCGCCTTGTCGCAGATAACTCCTAATTATCGAGTTTTTATTTGGAGAATCTCTGGATTTCTTTTTACAAGTTCTTTGAAGAAATTTGGTTCTATGTTTTAGAGTTTGTGGCTTTTGGGATGTCAAAATACACTATTTGACGCTGATGATTAATCTTAAGTTTAGTTTTGATATTCTTTTAACTTTTAACATTATTAATAATGTTGTTTCTTGAAAATAATAAAACAATCCTTATATTCGAATCGATGATATGGATATTCTCTTTATTTTGAATTAAAATTTAAAAGAAATTTAAGTCTTACTTAACTATTTTATGCCACGTCACTTAGTATAGTCGGATTCCCACAAATATTATGGTCACGTGAGTTGCACGTGACTATTTTCGGTCAATTTAGTATTTTCCGGCAAAAATTATCCTTAAATTGGACAATTTCAGCATTTATGGGATTAAATTGAAAAAATAAATACTTATGTGACTAAAATTGGAAAAGCAAATACATACGGGACCAAAAATGAATTTTGGCCCGTTTTATCTGTTGTATGTTTGATGAAGATACTTCTCTCTAAAAACTATAAAATTCTCACTCACATGGTTCATTTCAGTTTTTGATTTGATATATTCAGTCATATTTAATAATTCATGAAATAAAAAATTAAAGTTTTTTTATATGAACTAAAAAATCGAGAGATTGACATTTAAAACATTTGTGACAATTTTTTTTTTTTAATTATTCATGACTCTTTTTAAGGGATGGAGGGAGTAATAAACTAGAAGCATGTTTAAGACCAACAAAATCGTGTCTTGTGATTGAAAGAAGCAACTGCTTAATTCCATTCATGTCGTATGTCCTCTTAGAGAAAAACAATAACAGGAAAAAAAAATCACAATTGGTTAACTTTTTACTTTTACGGATTTAGTCTCATAAAATTAATTGCATTTTCAATTTTGTCTTGTAAGTCAATCAATTGCTCAATTTTATCCTAATTTTCGTCAAAAAATCATTAATTCACTGAACTAGTCATGTATGGAGTCACATGCCGTTAAAATTGGGGGAATTCAGCAATCTCAAGGACATGGTAGATATTTGCTTATGTATAAATATTTTTTACTTAAGTTTTTAGAAGAAACTAACAATTGAACATGTCTGCAAAATAAAATAAAAAATAAAAAAAATTAAACTCCTTCTCCCACCTCATTGTCGTGCGATTTACCAAAATTAAAGAACCCAAGAAGAACCTTTGTTCCTCCCCAGTTCGGCCAATAAATAGTGTCTGAATCGACTGAGAAAGATGAGAACATTGGGCATAGATTCTATGGTTGTTCAAAATATCTTATATGAATCATATATTGTTCATCATAATTTTGTTTTATTGTGTGAATTTAATCAAATACTAGTTCAAATAGGCATATTTATTAACGGAATGACGGCTATTGCACATTATTTCGATGGATTTATCCACCCCTTTGTGACAGAAGTAGGCATAACATTAGGGGGCTGCTAAGGAGGCTTAATGAAAAGAGGGTTGAAATTGATAATCTATGGAATGCAAATTCGAAGTTAGATGAAATTATTACAATCGTAGAATGAGTAAATGATTGCTTGTATTGGAGACAAAAGAAAAAGGAGTACAAAGAGTGACACATAGGTGGCGTAAAGCAAAAAATCGAGCGGTACACACTAAAGACACGTGAGACGCCTAAACTGCTCCTACCACATGTCGGTAGCTAGCATCAAAATGTTGGCCTTATTAAAATCCAACCATGGTAAAACCCAATGGCAAAAAACTATGGCTTGGAAAAAGAGTATCAACAATACAAGCAAGCACTAAGTGCATTGAAAAAACTCATAATTGAAGTCTTTAAAAGCCAACTCTTCGACGTGCGTGGGGGAAGGGGAGGCGGGCCTTAAACCATGTGTAAGCCAAATGTGTTGGATCGATCAATCAGAGGTTACAATTATTGATTATATTGGTTCTACAGTGGCGATTAAATTAAGTGTGCAATTATATTCTTGTAGTGGAATACAATATAATTAATAAATTAATATGATAAGTCAAGAGTTGATCGGGCATACTTAATTTATTGTAGTTTGATTTAATTGGGCCCGATCAGGTCCCTTCGCTGGCTCATTATATGGGAATGTTAACATCAGCAAAACACTGCTTGGCGCAACAATTTGATATGAAGGACTAGGGAGAAGCAAACTATGTTTTAGGAATCCAGATCTTACGAGATAGGAAAAATAGATGGATTGCCTTGTCTCAGGCTTCATACATTGACAAGATATTAGTGAGATTTTCTATGAAAAACTCCAAGAAAGGTAGTTCACTTGTCACTGGAGCACTCACCTAAGACTCCTGATAAAGTGGTTGATGAAGTGGAATACATGAAACAGGTCCCTCACACTTCAGCAGTAGGAAGTCTCACATTTGATATGCTATGTACTCGACCAGATATCTATTATATTGTTAGGATAGTCAGTAGAAAGCCGAACCAAGGCAAGAACATTGGATTGTTGTTAAACATATTCTCAAGTATCTTTGCAGAACTAGAGATTATATGTTGGTTTAAGCATCAGATTTAATGCCTGTGGGATATACTGATTCTGATTTTCAAGCTGGTAGACACTCCCGAAAGCTTATGTCAGGGTCAATATTCACACTTGGTGGCGGTGCCGTTATTTAGAGGAGTATAAAACAGTCTTGTATTGCTGATTCCACTATGGAAGCTGTATGGCTTAAGAATTCTTGTAGAGCCTAAAGTTGCTTCCTTCTGCGTCACAAAGTATTTCTTTATTTTGTGACAATAGTGGAGCTGTGGAAATGCAAAAGAGCCTAGAAACAATCAACGCGAGAACAACATTGAGCAGAAGTATCATCTCATAAGAGATATTGTTCGGAGAGAAAATGTGACGGTGTGCAATATTGCTTCTATAGAAAATCTTCCTGATCCCTTTACGAAGGGTTTACCGGCTAGTGTATTTAAGGGTCATATTAGAAATATGGGTGTACTAGACATGTCTCATTCACTCTAGGTTAAGTGGGAGAAAAATGTTTGATAGTATGGGTGCCTTAATTTGTTTATACCTAGATATTCTTGAGTAAATTTTATCTTATTTGTTTTTTACATTTTTGAAATAAATTTATGAGTTGTTCTTTTGATTAATTTTTTATGAGCTTGCATGTGGCCATGGATGGTAGATATATTTAAATCGAGTGTTTGAGGTTTTTCAACATATAAAGATTCATTTTATTATTCGATCCGTAAATAAATGTTGTCCGCGATCAGTAAATAAGTTTTGGACAATTTATTTTGATAAGTTTGTCTCAATTTCATTGAAGTTTGTTTTTTACTTTACATGTACTGTGTATTAGACAGGACCACATGAAATTTAAATTGTAATTTGACCATACAATTTAAAATTCATTGATTGACGTATGTACTACCTTAATCCTGAGTGAATAGTGTACCTTTATTACCAACTAGACATTCTTTGAGAAGAGTAAGATTATTATATTGATCAATACCTCAGTGTTTAGGGAGTTAAATCGAAGTGGTAAAGAACATATATTTACAACATTGGAATCATTCACCTATTTAATAGGCATGATCAGGATCTCAAAGATTCTTCTATGAACCGTAAATATGAGCTCAGTATTTAACATTTGTTAAAGAATCATATTGTGTAATGTCGTCACATAGGACTGTTAAATAGAAGATGAGTGTTGAGATTGACGAGTGTTTGAACATAGGCTTATTGGTCATGGCAGCCTATTGAAAATACTTTAGTTGATCAAGGGGGTAATATGTTGGATCGATCAATCAGAGGATTATATTATTGATTATATTGCTTCTATAATGCTGATTAAATTAATAGTGCAATTATATTTTTTTAGTGGAATATAATATAATTAATAAATTAATATGATAAGTCAAGAGTTGACCGGGTGATAATCAATTTATTGGAACTTGATTTAATTAGATTCGATCAGGTCCCTTCAGTGGCTCAATGTGAACTGGCATAAATTATAATTACTGCAATAGTATAAATATATTATATAATGATAATATAGAAGGTGGAGAGATCCAAGATCTTCTATATCTATCAGGATATGCTGCTTGGAGAGGAAGAATAATATGACATTATATATATGTACAATGACGCGCCAATTATTCATTATTTTTCCGATACTCTCTTACGGACACATATCAGTTCCAAGGGGTATCCACACATCGTGTATTGCAGTGCAGTTCATAAGAACACCGGAGAAGGTTTGGAGGTTTGAAGTGAGATTAGAGATTTGACAAAAGCACGCTACAAAGGTATTATATTAATCCTTCTAGCATAAAATAATTAATATGTAGAAATATGATAAATTGGTCGATCCTTCAATGATGTATCGGATCTTCAATATTTAATATTGTTGATCGAATAGCAATCATTATTCTAACATAATGAATTTTCGAAAGAGCATCTACTAGTTTATTATACTCCCTTAATATATAAGTTACCATGAAATCGCAAGCACAACTAATATGCAACACACCAAGCCAACGAGACTGTAGTCTCCAACGGACAACAAGAGAGCGAGAATGAAAATTATGCACAACATACTCAGAATCACATTCAAGCCACATTCTATTCCAACCCTTAATAGAAGCGAACTTTATCGCGAGAATGGCTACCTCTAATTCTGCCTCAAAAGCAAAACCTCTTCCAAATGAAGTTGTGGAACGACCATGCATTAACCCACGGCTATTCCATAAAATTATCCCATAATAAGTTTCACCAGAGGCACTGATACACATAGTGTATGGATGCATTTAAGTCAATTTATAAAAGTATTTTGGTAGTGTTTCCATATAAATTCGGTGGTTTTGTGTTGTATTTGATTATTTTGAGCCGAATAACAAGTTTTATTGTTTTGCAGTGAAAATATTATATTATGAGATCAAAAGTACATTAGAATGAAGTTTGAAGAAGAAACGAGTAAGAAAAGAGGTGTAACGGTGAAAAGAGCGGAATGCAGTGTCAAATCCTATCCTAACACGTCTTCAATATTTCGCACATATCTTGAGGTATACATATCAAAATAAGATGAAATTGGTGGCATTGAAAAGCTAATTCAAAAGGCTACAACTTTTCCAGAAATATAAAAATCTCATTTCGGACCAGAAGACCTCCAAATATGGCTCGGAAATTGGATAAGCTGTGCAATTTAAGTCCATTACTTGACCCGCAAGTCAATTACTTGGTCCCCAAGTGCATAAATTCGTTTTTGGCAAGATCTTCCTATCCCACATCATATTTCATTCCTCTTTATAAATTCGTTTTTGGCAAGATCTTCCTATCCCACATCATATTTCATTCCTCTAAAAAACTAAACTAAAAACTAAAAAAAAAAAAAACTAAACTAAACTAAAAAATAAACTAAACTAAACTAAACTAAACTAAACTAAACTAAACTAAAACTAAATAAAACTAAACTAAACTAAACTAAATCTGAACCAAAGCTATAGACAAGAATGAATCTTTAATCATTGTAAACACTTGGAGGCTTGGATTGAAGAGCAAGGAACGCGAAGCGACGAAGATCAAGATCCAAGATTCCAGGTTTTATCGTTCTTGTTTATTTTTATTATTTAATAATATTTGTCTATTAATATTGTTGGGTTTTAATTGTGAACAAGGGTAGCTAATTCCTTGTGTTTTAGGGTTAGAGAGTAGATAACAATTAATTATGTTTTGATTTTGTTTTATATATTCTAGACTTTGTTTTATTGTTTATCTATATGCTTTGTTCTTATTTCATGACTTGATTGATCTATCATATTTATTAGTTCTAATTGATTAACATTTCGACGTCCAAGAGGAGGGGGTTGTTAATAGCCATACAAGTATATAGTATATGTACCAATAATCGTCCGAGAGAAGTGAGGCCTTGTGTAGGCATCGATTTTAGGATCCCTTGGGAGTCTTTTATGGGATAGTTGGGCATTGAGGGTATTGTTCATAATTGATCTACACGTTAACATCGTCAGAGAGGAGGGTTAACTAGAGTAGTGCCGCCTAATAACGATAGAATATGTTTAAAAGTCTAGAATAATAGGATAATCAAACATAGGAGGAGATTGTAATAGACATCGAAGCCCTAGAATAAGTCTTTTATCTATTTGAATCTTTTGTGATTACTTGCTTGCTTTTATTTGAGCGTCTGTGTTACTTGCTTTATTATTTTCTACAAGTATTAGTTTTAGTTTAATCAACAACCAAACACCATTATAGAGACTAGATAGAGTAGTTCAATTAAGATTAGGGTATAAAACTGAACATAGGTCAACAGTCTCTGTGAGATCGACCTTGTTTGCCACTAACTACAGTAGCACCGTACACTTGCAGTTTACTAGGTTAGAAAATAGTGCATCACACCTATAGCAGTACCGTCCATAGGCTTCCTTGGCGAGGGATGGACGCCCAACCTAAAGAGGCGTACCAGACCAGTCGTTGTGTTAGCCATATGCCCATCCGAAAGCCTCTTGAATGCACCCCCCAAATTCAAGAAGTAACATGTTGAGCAGAAGGAACCACCTCTAAAAGAAGGTGTTATTGCTGGCACTCCATGAAGACCAAACATTGTGACATAACCAACATGCCAGAGTGCCAAAACCTGTGAACTGCACTTGATGGCCATTTGCCTACAAAAGCATACTGCGAAACCGTAAGTACGATCAAGATCAACTTGAAATGGCCACAAAATTTTCTAAATAACAATTAACCCAAAAGGATAAACAGAGAAAATATGGTCAAGATCCTCCACTACTTATTGACACAAGGAACATGTAGTGGGGCCTATAAAGCCACGACTATGTAAAACATCCCAAGTCTTTAGTCACCCATGGATGACATGCTAAAGAGTCATAGACCTGCAAGAAGGAATAAAAGTAGCCCAAATCCATCAGCCAACGAAACATCCAAAAATGTCGAGCATAAATGGTCATACATCTCTTTCAAAGTGACGTCACCCAAGTTGATCTTCGTCTATATCCTATGATCCTTGGCATTTACAGCTGCAAGAAAGGCCACAATATCCGTTGTAATATGTGAATTCTTAAAAACAAAATCAGCCTCCAAGCACCATATCCTATCTATATAATAATCTGTAATGCGTTGTGTAAGAAAAGGCCGACAATCATAAGGTATCTCAACTAACCCAAAACCACATAATTGACCCGATTCTCAACCCAAATCGCATATTAAAACTCTTACCCACAATCTAATGTGATTTTGTGTCTAACTTAGCCAAAATACGAATGCTACACATGTTCTTGCATGCATTTTAGGTCGAATTAAGTGTCGGTTTAATGACATTTGCATGCACATTCGACCGCGTATTGTTCATATTTGTATTATTGGACCATTTAATGTGTTTGAGCTCATTTCAAGATAATACAGGCAATATAAGACCAAGAACAAGTCTCGAAGAAGACCAGAATAAAAAACGAGCCAAGGATGAAACAAGGAGGGAGGAATTTCGGTCGACAAGTCGCACCTACGACTTATGGCTACGTCTGCAACCAATCCAGCGAAACCCAGGGCAAAAAAATCCAAGTTGTGGTTCACAGCCGCGAAACCTGTCCAGCAAACCAAAACTTGGCTTTAGCTAAATAAATGGTTCGCAGCCACGAAGCTGTTTTTTATCCTGAAACACGTTTTTGGCCCATTTTTCAGCCCAACACTTTCTTCTCTCTATATATATGGTCTAACTCGAATTTGACCTAACCAATCACCTATTTTATACCTTTAGCCACTATTTACCATTGGAAGCAAGGAATTGGAAGAAGGTTGAAGATCAAGATCATCAACTCAATCTTTTTGTTCATTCTACCTTATTTTACTGTCTTCTTTGATTTTCACTTATTTTATCTTTGTAATAGTTGATATGAGTGGCTAGCACTCTAATTTAGCCCTTGATCATTAGCTGAGCTTTGGATTTATGATGTTTATGTAATTTTTACGGTTATTAACTGATTAGATTATGTTTTGGAATGTTCTATGTGATTTGGGGATTGTTGATTTATACTTATGAATTAAATTTTGGTTTGATCTCCCATTTGGATATTTGTTTATGCATTGCTAGAATTGAGTTTGTAATCCGTAATTGTTATGAATCCGATTCACGTGAACGAACAATGGATTTATTTTATTGGGGACAACAGAGTTCGACCACCAAAATCGAGCTTGTGAGTTTTCTGTCGTATCTATTCCGTTGTCTTGACTCTTAATGCATTTGGCTATTGATTCTTAGAGAGCTTATTCTAGGAATTGATTAGTTGAGTATGATTAATTGAAGAGCTTGTTTTGATTAATTATACTTAAGAGACAACAAGGTTCATAAAGATTGTTATTAATCTTGCAGTAGGGATTCTAAGGAAAAATCAATCGGGTAGTAACATCAATTACATAGATTATCCGGACCAAGGGGATACTCGATCAAGGGTTGAATTCTTTTATCATTTATAAAACTAAAAATCATTCTATTGTCTTTGTTTACTTGAATTGTTAACTTGTTAAGTGTTTTTAAAGTAATTGTTATTTGGTTTGCTTATTCAAAATTTAGGTGTTAGTTGTGATTACATCAAAACTTTCCCCCACATCTTTATTCTTTTCTAACTATCTATATTTTATTGCTTAATCATCATAGTTTAATACATAAAGCAAAATTGTTCGACCGTTCCCCATAGGATCGATCCTTATTTACCACTCTACTAGTTAGAATAGTAGATCAAGGATAAGTATATGTATATATTAATTTGGTGGTGAAATGACACGCCCACTCAAATCTTGGCGCCATTACCGGGGAACGGTTTTGTTTTTAGTGTTAGATACTATTTTTATTACTTTAGTTGAGTGTTTTTGTTACTTTTGTTGTTTTGATAATCACTTGCTATTATTTTTGTCTCGATACAGTGGATGTTCACACGTGTTCAAGGGCACAAGGAGCTATTGTCTGAACCCGATATAGTTCTTCGAGAACGAGCTTTGAGAAGGCAAGCAAGAGCTTAAGCAATTTTGTGGAGAATTTGAAGGATTAAATCTTGAACCCGAAGAAGAATCGAGAGAGGAAATGAAGAATGAAAGTGCACCCGAAAGGACCATGAAGGAGCTAGCAAACACGGGGGTCACACACCAATCCCTATGTATTACCTTCTCCGAGTTTGGAGAGGACACGATTCACTACAAAAAAAAATCACTGATTGTGACGGAAATTTTCGTCACTAAACTGAAAAATTCCGTCACAATGAAGGATTAGTGACGGAAATATTTTGTTACAAAAACCTTTGTCACTAAATCGACAATGACGGATTTTTCATTCCGTCACTATTTTAGTGACAGAAATTCTGTCACAATTCTAAAAAAATCCGTCATAAAGTTATGACGGAATATTTCTGTCACTATATAGCAACGACTGAAATTCCGTCACTAATCCGTCAATACAAGATTAATGACGGAATATTTCCGTCACAAATTAAGGACGGAATATTTCCGTCACTATCTTACCTATTTTAGTAACGGAATTATTCCGTTACAAAAGAAAAAATCTGTCTCTATTCCGTCACTATGTTATCTGATTTTTGTCATTATTCAAGAAAAAAGTGTTCTTTCTTGACTTATAAAAATGAAGATGCTATTTGCAATTACATGTACAAATTCCCCATCAGCAATCATTAATTGAACTGTATAATTAGACATGAACAAACAAAAACATATTCCATTACTAAATATTGTTATGCATCAATTGAATTCTATTCTTTACCATAAAAATACCAACAAACATAACTAAAGCTAAACCAATTAGAGTACTAATCTAAACATAGATCACCATTTTTATTCCAAGAACAACAAATCACTTCAAGCAGGCCGATTTGAGAGTTGGACGAGTTATCGGATCGAGCTAAACCGGGCTTCTCAATCTTGCCCCCATGCCAGCCCCTCGTGTCTTCAATTAAGGGCAAGAATACAGTATAAACAAGCTGAGATAACTATCATTACCCTGTTCAAATTGCAACATAAATATCAAAGATTAATTGAAATCAAATGATAAAATTATAAAAAGACAGAAAAGCTTAATAACTTGTACTCGACCAAGGAACCATTTTGACCATCGTTATGGAGCATTGCTGCACATGCATCTTAGGTAGGATTCGAGATATTATTAACCCTTTCAGTCTAACCATCCATTTCAGGATGATAAGTTGTAGTTAATAATTGCTGAATACTTAAACTTTCCATTCTGTCTTTGTCTGAAACCACATTGATACCACACTCAATGTAGGTTGTATACAGTATTAATCAAAATCTACAATAAGGAATTAGCACTATAAGGATTAGATAGGGACATGATTGGGAATATTTGGTAAATCTATCAACAATAACCAAATACGTTAATTCCCTTATGACTTTGGTAGACTTTCTATGAAATTCATTACAAATGCTTCCAAGCCTGATTGGAATAGGCAGTAGTTGCAATAAATATGCTGGTTTCTGTAAAGACTGCTTACTCAACAGACAAATATGGCAAGTGGATACCCTTTCATGTGCTATATATCTTTCTCATTTCAGAACACCATACAGTTTTGAACATATTAAATCATGTTCAATTGCAAATTTTGAATATCATTCACTCCATTCGGTCGTGGTGGCCGAACAACGTTTAATTTGTTCAATCATCGCGTTCGAATGAGAGTAACGGTCTTCGAGTTTGTAGACACAAACGGTACATTACAGATGTATAAAGCTTTTTACAGAACATGGAAATCAGATCCGCCTCCTTTTTTCTCTTCTCCATACTACTCTCTCTCTTATTCTTCCTTCTTTTTTCAAAGTTATTGTTCATTTTCTTTCTTTTTTGTTTCTTAACATTATTTGTTTTATTTATAGTATTTTAACTTCATAAAGGATAAAGTTGACACTTAATATGGTGTATTAAAAAGTTTGTAGCTTATTTTAAAATATAAAGCTGAATTGAGAGTTAGGCAGCATTAAAAAAATTCATGGAGTGTGAGTACGTGGCATCTTATGTAAAATACACATTCAAAATACGATATAATTAAAGTCTTGGGGCCTATATTTTACATAATTACGTTAAGTATAATATTTATATATAAACACTATTATAGAAGCATATAGGCTGGCTTGACAAACTGACTCTTTGTAGTGCTAGTTTACCAAAGGCCATAGACATGGATGGGTCCTAATTTTGGCTATGTTTTCATATTATTTATAAGCAAAGGTAAGATTAGGCTACCAACTCAAACAGTTAGCCTTCCAATTCCAAACTTCCAAGTTTATTATATCATCAAGCCAAGAATTAAAATAATTATAAATTCGATCTTTTACCTTGACTAATATTATTACTCAATATACCCCTTGTTTCTTGTTTGAGTATTTCTATTTGATAACATTCGGAGCATGATAAAGAATTAAAGAAATACCCCTAAAGAAATACCCCTAAAGAAATAATATAAGTTAGGAAGGCAAACATCAAATAACGAGGTAGAAAAGGGCAAATCTAAACTTCATGCTCGGAAAAAGACAACTTCAGGTTATTGTAGTTACCTGCAACGGCCGTGGTAACATTGAAAAATGAATAAACCATGATTCCAATCCCTGCATTTCAAAACCTCAAACAGTGAGCAACAAGTCTTTCTAGTTAAACATAAATCAGATATTATAAATGCTATTATTCAGACATTTGATAATTCACAGCTAAAGCAAAAATAGGCTCTGCAATCCAACTTTCGCATGTGAAGAGTAATAAGCCACCTAGTGAAAATAACTTTTGACAGCCACGGAACTTGAATTTAGCATGACGTAGTGCCTCCTGAGCATGGTTGTTGTTGTTGTCCTTGCATCAAGAGAAGTACCTGGCCAATAGCATCTTGCAGGTCCTACCAACAAACTGATGAAATTAGGGATGAGACAAAGCCTTCATAAATTAACATCCAATATTATTCTTACCAGACATAAAAATAGATATGCCAAACATCAGGTAAAGCGCATGTATATTACTTCTTCAGCTGTTGGTCTATCTGTAGGATCAAATGCAAGGAGCTGCTCTAGCTATTTCTTGTATCTAGCATTTTCCATTCATCAGATTCTGCTGAAATAAAAGCAAAAAAAAAGAAGAGATTCAAAGCAGAGATTCTAGAGCTTTGAGGACTCTACTCCAAACCTTACAAATAATTATACTATAATCTTTGCATATAAATCACACACCAAATGCATATAAAAACTCTTCCAAAACAGAACAAAACAAATCACGTAATTCATTTCAACCTAAATTCACATGTAATTCAACCCGAATTCATGTTTACATTACCAAGAAACCTATTTCTCGACATGAATTCTCAATTCCAAATAACAAGCGGTGGCACGATAGTGTATGCTCTAGATTGACCACAATCCAGATCTTGCTATAGATGTTAAAACAGAGCATTTGGGTTCTGATTATAGTTCAAGCAAACTACAGCCAAGAAGCCAGAACAAATGTGTTTTTAGGGAATCAATGCACATGATAATACCTTTCTATTAAAACAGAAAGCATTGTCTATTTATTTGTATCCTACAAAATAGCTCAATTTTAGGGAATCAATGATAATCTATCTTCTTAAGTAGTGAGTGAAACTTACACAGGGGAAAAATCAAGCGGCAACAGATCAAAAGTTAAACCAGTGTGGCCTTTCTCAGGTACGCACATAGGTATAAGATATAGCAGTAAAACATTCAATTTTAGCCTTGCAATATACAACAAAAATTCAGAAAGCAAGAGACATAGACACATACTGTATATCTCCTCAAGAGGGAAGATTTGGTGAATAAAGTAGGCTTCCATCAACCCCAACCTATCATTCTCTGAGAATTCTCATGTTTCTGAAGTGAGCATGACCTGTATCAACTAGACTGAATGGACCACCAATTATTGGCCCTTGATTAGCGCTTCTTTCACACTTTCTCCCCCTTACCTATCACAAGTTTAAATGAAAAAACTTAATTGAAGTTTGAAGAAGCATGTAATTTACAGATCGGGGCAATTGAGCCACATTTCGGAATACAATTCTCAGAGGGAAGCAAATTGGAAAAGAGATACATCAACCGACTGATGGAAAATTAAAACATTTTATTGCAGCTATAACTAAAATTAAAAGAAGAAATTCATAAATGATTACCGAAAGCACAAAGATCGAATCAAATAACATATTCAATGAGATTAGGGCTATGATCAGACCTCCTTGAATTCGATGGTGGAGTTTTCAAACTGAAATCGAATATCTTATTTTGATTAGATAGTCAATCGGAGGAATTCGAAGATGAAGTTTTCAATCTTAAGCACCTCTTAATCCCAACCCTCGTGTATTTGCTATCGATCGGGGTAATCATGACGAGAACGCTTGCAATAAAAAATGCCTTCATCCCGACCGACGTCTCTGTTTGCGAGAGAGTACAGGTATGTGTGTGCGAGGAGAGAGACGTGAGCGAAGGAGAGAGAAAGGGAGGAAAAGATGAAGGGTAGAAATGGAAGAGAGAGAAAAAAAAGAAAATGGAAAGAAAAATGAAACTCACATTAATTAATGTTGAAGATTTTATTACGGGCACTTTTTTTAATTGGGTATAGTGACGGAAATTTCCGTCATTAGTTAGAGACGAAAATTTTCATCATTGAACATAAAGTGTTATTTTTTTCTAATTGGGTATAGTGACGGAAATTTCCGTCATTAGTTAATAACGGAAATTTCCGTCATTAAATATAGAGTGCTATTTTTTTAATTGGGTATAGTGACGGAAATTTTCGTCATTAAACATAGAGTGCTATTTTTTTAATTGGGTATAGTGACGAAAATTTCCGTCATTAGTTAGTGACGGAATTTTCCGTGGTTAGTTAGTGACAGAAATTTCCGTCATTAGTTATAGACATCTAAAATTTCGTCACTAGTCCGTCAATACAAGATTAATGACGGAATGTGTTCGTCACTACATAGCGACATTTAAAATGTCCGTCACTAAACCATTACTAATAGTCAAACAATTTTATAATCCCTATTCGTGAGTATTCCGTCACTAGTCCGTAATTAGATTGTGACGGAAATTGTCCGTCACTAAAATCAGTCACCATCGGTAATATTTCTTGTAGTGATTTTTGAATTGAAGTTGGGTCTTTTACACTTGCTACCATCTTTTCACGGTCTTTCTGGAGAAGACCCATATAAGCATCTCAAGGAGTTTTACATTGTATGTTCAAGTATGAAGCCTACAAAGATGATGGAGGAGCAAATAAAGTTAAGGGCATTCCCCTTTTCCCTCAGGGATCTAGCCAAAGATTGGCTATACTACCTCCCACCGGCTTCTATTACAACGTGGGAATAAATGGAGACACAATTCCTTGAGAAGTACTTTCCGGCCTCTCGGGCCACAAATATTCTAAAGCAAATCAGCGGTATTCGGCAATGCCAAGAAAAGACACTATATGAATATTAGGAAAGGTTTAATAAGTTAGTTTCTAGTTGCCCACAACACCATACCACTGAGCTTCTTATATAGTACTTCTATGAAGGTCTGTCCTTGACCGACCGGAACATGATCGACTTGGAAAGTGGAGGAGCATTGGTTGATAAGACTCCAACAACCTCTCATTCGTTAATTTCTAAGATGGCTGCAAATACCCAATAATTTAGGTGTCGTGAGCCAACAAAGACGGTTAGGGAAGTACATGATTCGACCATTGATGACAAATTGGAGCACCTTACTGACTTGGTAAAAAGGGTGGCCTCAGGCAACACTCAAGCCCCTAGGCCGGGTAGGATTTGTAAAACCACCGAGCATAATACTGACACATGCCTAATCTTGGATGAAGAAATCGAAGGTCACGCAAACGTCGTTGGTAGCTTCAAAGGGGGAAAGAGGTACGGCCCTTATTCTCAAAGTTACAATCCCGGGTGGAGAGATCATCCAAATTTTCAGTATGGTAACCAAGGTGGCCAACAAAGTGACCAAGGTCAAGATCGAGCACCTCAACCGAGAGGGGTGTACTAACAAAGCAATCGACTGAATCATCATCTGGTCCATCATTAGAAGATATTGTGAAGAGCCTAGCAACAAACACAGTCCAGTTTCAAAAGGATACTCAATCGAGCAAGAAGAACCTTGAAAAGTTAGCCAACTTAAAACCTTAGTGTCCCGACTTGAAAGTGCAAACAATGGCAAACTACCGGCTTAACCGGAAATCAACCCTAAAAATGTCAGTGCCGTCACCCTCAGAAGCGGAGTGATGCTTGGAGAGCTTAACAAGCCCGGGCATCCTTTGAAGGATGGAATTCAGGGGGAAGTTTCCTGCACACTTAAGTGAACGATCAATAGCACGAGCTTAAGATGATGATATGACACATATATTCCTTTTAATTTAACTAAGTAGCATGCAATGACAATTAACATATCAATTAAACATGTTATGCATGCTAAAACGTATACTGGGGTCTTACAGGGGTGCTATTGTGGAACCTAAAATTCTTAACTTGACCTTCCCTGCCTCTTTTAAAACCGCGCTTCAACTTTGTTAGGAGAATTATCGTCCCTCTTTATTACAAAATATTTAGGTTCTTACCGTACTTCAATTGCTCCAGCTGTATCAATGCCTTTTTACTCTAACCAATTAGTGGTTGTGGATTATCTTTTACATAGTTCTCACCTTATCCTTCATTTTGTGCATACGAGTCACATTCGTCGGGTTTTATGGTTAGATTTATTGGCTTTCTCTTTCAACCTGTTCAATGGATATCATGACTTGGAAGTTTGGCAGGCCAATGACATGGTGATCTTGACTAAGATGCACGTCTCTGGAAGTCAGTTCGCTTGGTGCTCCCATAGGGGATCTCCACACCATTATTGCTTCCAAGTTGGATAGAGGTTTTTCCACCAAATACTTTCCGACCTCTTGGTACTTAGGGTCTGCTTTCACCCTCTCTCATTATTCTTTGAATTATTACCCCTTCTTATTTCCTACTCGGATTCAACTCTGACCCAAAATTGTTCAGATTTCAACATAGGTGGATTCTCCATCCGTCATTCTTATAGCTTGTGACATAATTTTGGTCTATTCCTATTAATGCCTCAGACCCTATCACGTGAGCAATTCGGAAGGTCAAGAGGCTGAACACTCTTAAAGGTTGTAATTCTACCATATTCCGAGATGTTTATAATCATCTTGAAGAGGTATATTAGAAATTGGCCCTTATTTAGCAAGATATTTATGGTCAAGGCTACTCGAATAGTATTTTTGATAAGAGGTCAATGTTAGGGTGACGATTAATCGACTTATTTGCCTCCAAAACTCACATATGAACTAAAAATTAAAGATGGTGATTGCAACACCGATTATTTTCACAGACTCAATCAGACAACTAAGCACAAGGTTTGTATTTGGGCACTTATGATTGACGACTACCTTGTGGATGATAGCCTTGCTATTTTAAATCACGTGGTTACTAAATTCTCCTCTCTGTTTTTGACTTAGTTGTGGCTATTGACATAATTTATGTGGTCTAGTAATTTTTTATAAGGGATTCATTCCTATGGGTTTAAATTCAAGTTTTATTGTTCTTATTCCTAAGGTGGAAGGGGCGATTTAGGTCTAGGATTCCAGGCCGATTGTTAATGGGAATTTTTTTTGAGGTCTTCAAGAAGATTATCTCCTCGCGATTGGGGAATTTTATTAAGTCTTACATGTTGATCACCCAATATTTTACGTGATTTTGAGGCACATATTTGTAATAAAAGCAGTGTATAACTGCGTAAATGAATACTTCCTAACCCATGTTTTCGTATGTGTGGTGGATTTCACTTTTTTATAGATTTTGTAGTGTTTTCAGTACAAAACAGCGGGCATTTGGAGTTAATGGAGAAATCGCAAGTCTAAGCGGATAAAAGAAAGGCTCGAAATTAATGAAATAAAGAATTGAGCTCAAAAGGGACTTTGGATAGGCCCAAGATGGAGTTTGAGAAACCCATAAGACGGACCAAAAAGATAAGAATGTCGAGCAGCATTTGATCGACCAAGTTCATTAATGACTTGGTCGTGCAAGCTTCACAGGGACAAAAGTGTTCTAGACGAGCAACATTTGCTCGACCAGGTAGCCATGCAACTCGGTTGCACAACCTGCATCGGAGCTAAACATGTTCAAATGAAGAGCATTTGCTCGACTTAGTAGCCTTGCAACTCGCGGTCATGCAACAAGCTATCTTTTCTAATGGCTAGACGTGTTTTGAGGGTTTATCTTTTTTATTCCCACTTTAACCTATTATTGTGTACTCCATAGGCCTATTATCAGCTTAGGGAGACAATTTTTGTCACATTAGTATTCTCTAGCATTGGTTTTAGCAGTGGTTTTTCATAGTTAGAGCAGTTTTCATAGGAGCCGGAGAAGGAGAAGGAGATTCATCCGTCATATTCAATCGGTGATAGTAGCATTCTGACTCTACTTTATTTTTGTTTATTGTTATTATTTGAACATGCGTTTATTCATAAAGTTTGTTATTTTAGTTAAACTGTCTAAGGAGTGGGTGGTTTATATCTTAAGCTTAGAAAGTAGGTTTCAATTACGAATGTGAGTATTTACATATGATCCATAGTTGCAAGTCTCTATTGTTATTTGTTGTGTTGAGAATTGGGTAGCGTGATCACCTAGTCTATCACTCTAGAAGCATATACCTAAGGTACCAGTAGGTGAGGGTATTAATGGCCAAACAATACACGATACAATATATACTAAGATACCAGAAGGCTATGGTATATTGTTGGGGTATTTACTAGCTTCTCTAAGGAGTCAAAGGCACTTTATTCGATAGACTGTCTGTAGGCGCTCCAGAAAGGGGTTTAAGATGCATAATTGTTGGAGCCTCATAACGATATAACTTGTTAATTATGGATATACACGTGTTTGCATGTACAGTTGTCTATGGTCACACGGTAATTGATTCTGAAATCGACATCCTAAGGTAATCTTTTGTTATTGTTTTAAGTCTCATTATTTCTTTAATTGTTGTTTGACATTAGTTGATTAATTAGTTATTCTGTTATTGTTTTAGGGTCTAGACAGTTAGTAAGTAAGGTAACCACCAAACCAATCTGATATTTGATCCGCCTAGATATTTTAGAACTAGGATCAATGTAGTAATTTGGTAGGTCACATGTACTAGTCCTTGCGGTATACGACCTTGCTCGCTGCTAGTTGTCACTATACTGTTCATTTTTCAGTTTAGCTGGTAGAAATTAGAGCGATCAAGTTTTGGTACCATTACCAAGGACTAGTTTTTAGGTGTTAATTAGATAGTACGGGATTTTATTCCTAAGTAGTCTAGGCTTTTATTTTATTTATTTACTATTTTTTTAATTTTGATTTTTTTTCAAAATTTTGTTTTTAAAATTTAAGAAATTATTACTTTGTGCTAGTGACACGTCAGTTTCTAACCTAGTGTTCCGCAAGTGTACGGATGTAGGTGCAGTACTATTGTCAAGGTCGATCCCACAAGGAATAGTTTTAGGTAGTTTGATACCCTAATACTCTAGGAATGTCCTAACTAGATACTAAGTTTTAAAGGTTGATTTTAACAAGAATTAAGGAATTTAACTAATAACTGGCAAACAAAGAGAACTAACAATCAATGAGAAAGGGTATCCTAGGGCTTCGATTTCAGGATATTAATTCAATGTTGAATATAATTAACCTATAGATTTACCAATTCTAGTGTTTATTAGGCGGCACGACAATAATCTAATCCTTCTCTCGAAGCGATTAAACCGTTGATTAATTAAGCTAATTACCCTCTCGAGTCAATTAAACCTAATAACTCCCAAACGATCCTAAGCCACGGCCTACACAATCATAGACAACTGCGCTTTATGTTCTAAGTCTGATAACAATTCCCTCCTCTCGAAGCGGAATTGCTAAACTAAATTACTAAATCTAGGTGATCAAGCTAAATTCAGTTTTAAGCACAAACATAGAGATGAACACATAAAGAAAGGAATAAATAGATTAAATCATAATCAAACCATTGTCATAAAAAATCCCTACTTTCTAACCCTAGGACACGAATAGCTTAGCTACTCATGCCTAGCAATAATCCCATACAAGATTCTAATAATAACATTGTAACGAATTAAACTAGAAAAGAATAAGTAAACCCGGATGACTCCGTCTCGATGATCTTCGTCTTCTTTGTCCTCCAAGATTTCTTCTAGGTAGAATAATGTAATTGATGTTCTTCCTTGATTGATGATGTTTTTCCTAGAGCTTGAGGTCCTTTTTATAGAGTTGGGGACGAATCTTTGAGAAGATAGGATCCAAATCCTATTAGGAAATTAAATCCCTATTAAACAGGATCTTCTCTTATCGGCGGCCTTTTTGACACGGCCGTGTTGCTTAAGTGACACGACCGTGTTGCTTTGTTAAATTCACTTTCCGGCGCAACATTTGACACGGCCGTGTTGCAATTGTGACGCGGCCGTGTTCTGATCCAGAGCTGTTTTAACCTTTTCACATCACTTTTGACACGGCCTTGTTGAAGGTTTGACGCGGCCGTGTCGGTTCTTGCGTCGTTTTGCTACTGGACTGGTTCAGGCCGGTCTGGACCAGTTTGGATCGGTTCTTGGACGGTTTGGATCGGTTTTCACTGGTTTTCACTATTTTGGGCCGGTTTTCACTCTTTTCCAACTTATTTCCTTGTCCGGTAGTCGTAAATCACAACCTTTTATCCTGAAAAAGCTCAAAAATACCTTAAAACAAGCCGAATACGTTAATTGGTCACTTATATAACATTTCATCCAATTCTTGACCATCTATGCACCTAATTCCTATAAAATAGTATCATAACTCGACCTAATTACAAGCATAATTAACGTGTATCAGCTAGCTTACTCCACTTTGGGTTTTAACTGTTATTTGATGTTATGTATTAGCTTTTTTGTTGCAGTCATGTAAACAAGGTCTAAGGTAGGTAAATCGTACCTATAGACTCAGAGATAGAAGCTACATGCAGAAAAAGGCATTCCAGTCAGAGTCAAGGGGAATTGTTTCCAATGGAGAATAACTAGAACAAATAGGATGAGCATGAAGATGGGATAAACAGGCCAGCTTTTCAGGCCAACACATTTGAAATAAAGCCACCCATAATATCAATAGTTTAGCAGAACATAGAGGGGGAGCTACAGAGTATCCTAATAGCCATCTAGGTAATTTTCCATTGATTTTTCTTCGAACGATTTCCTGATCTACTTGCCTTTCAAGCATGCATCGCACACATTTTCCTTCATGTATGCCGCAACCGGTAATCCTCTTATTAACCCTTTGCATTCCAGCTTGTTAATAGTCTTGAAGTTCAGATGAGTGGTTCTCTTGTGCCACAGCCAGTTGAGTTTAGGAGTGCTTTTAGCTATAAAGCAAGAGAGTTGTCCTCCAGTAGTCTCCCAATCGGCTAGATAGATGTTACCCTCTCTAGTGCCTGTGAGTTTTATTTGGTTGGACTTGACATCTCTTATTATTTTCCTTGAGTGAACTCTGTTGAATGTCCCTTATCACAGAATGACTTATGCTCAGTAGATTATACTGTAAGCCCTCGATGAAGTAGACATCTACTATGCTGACTTTGCCTTTAGAGAAAGTTTCAATATCTTTGGTAATGCCTTTAGCATTGCCTCCAAACACCACCTTGGGTCCTTTGCAGTATTTGAAAATCGCTTAAAGACTTCCTGTTGCCTGTCATCTGCCTAGCACATCCATTGTCGATGTACCAGATATCACTATGTCCATTACGTAACTTGACCTACAAAGTAATCAAGTATACTTAGATTGCTTAATGGGTCCCTTAGAATTAGTCTTTCTTGTAACCCATTTGTGACTGAAACTCTGAGCAGCAAGTTGTTCTTCTGGGCCAACTTGCTTAGTGTACACCTTGAAACATTTCCCTTTCTCAGATGTACCCAGAGCAGATTGCTTCCTAGGTTAGAGTAACCTGGGGTGATTCCTCCTAGCCTTGCGCGGAAGCCTTTGAGCGTCGAGCCTGGTCTTCTGCCGATTGCTCTTAGGCTGTTGTAGGAAGTTGTTGCACTAATTAGTAGCCAAGGCTTGCTGCATGCTTTTACTTTCTACTGGATTGTGCCTCGTGTGCTTACAGCAGTTGACTCCCCCTTGTCAGGTTTACAGCCTAACTTCAGTCTAGGTTTCCCAGTAGGGATATTCTCCATCCTCCTAGACTTACCTTTAGACTGTTTGGGGAGCATGTGTGACTCAAACATAGTTACTGTTGGAACATCAGTAGAAGTACTAACTGCTTGACAGTTAGAAACTGTGTCAGAGAATCCTATCCATGTCATGTCAGATAGGTTTCTCCGAACATCCAATATCTCATCCACAATCCTAGATGATCTACTGAAAGACATGATGGTTGACATTAGTTTCTTTTCCTTCTTAGCCTAAAGGGTAAGAGACATATTCAGCTTATTTTTCTTTTCTCAAAGAAAACAACAGTCAATTGCTTCAGTTATAAGTTTCTCAACTTCAACTGTAAGCACTGTATTTTCTCTAAGACGCTGCATGTTCTCAGCCTTCAACTCTTCATATAACTGATTGGATGTGTCAAAGTCAGCCATAATTTGTTTGAATGAAATGAACAAGCTTTCAGAGTCAATATTCTCTAATCTTGAAGAGGTACCGAGAGAATCTACCTCATCATGATCGTCAGTCTCTTTTTGCATGAGGCAAATGAGTACTTCACTGTCAGAGTATGAAGAATCATTGTCGAAGTTTGAATCTTCATATGATGTAGGTTCCCTTGAAGATAATGGAAAAACTTTGATGGGTTTTGCTCCACTCAAGAGAGTCTTTAGCTAAGCTTTCTCCAGCATCTTTCTATCCCGTATTTGCGTGCGAACATCCTCAAGATACTTGTGCACTTTGGGATATGGGCATTCCCTTGCAAAGTGACCAATCTTTCTGCAGTTGTAGCAAAGATCTCTGGCTTCCTTGATCATCCTTGGGGTTCTGAGAGCCAGGCTTGGATGGGCTTACCTTTGGGTGCTTCTTTATAAAATGTGTGAAACATTTCATGAGTAAAGCCATCTCTTAAGGTGCTTGCTCCTCCTCAGCAACAACATGAGATTACTGCTTTGGCACGATGGTGGTTATTGGAACCATATGGAGTTGCTGTGAGGGGCTGCTTGCTACTAGAGCTTTTGTGATAGCAACATTCTCTTCTTCTTCTCTCCTTCTCCGGTAAATATCATATATAAAATATTTGAGGTTAGAGAAGAGTTCATGAATGCTCTTCTTACCTAGTTTATTTGAGCTTCTCATTTTTACATTTGAATGATCTTCACATCCTAGTCCGATGTGAGAGCTCGCAGCAGCTAGGTGTTTATCTCCTGTTGAGTGTACTATTTCCCAGCAGACACCAACTTATTCAGGATTATTGTGTATCTTGTATCTAAATCATTTAGAGACTCTCTAGGAATAGCCTTGAAGAGCTCAAAGTTCAGGATTGTTGTAGCCACCCTATTCTCTCAAAGTAGAGTTAAGCTTACACGGATTTCCCTTAGCAAATCCCAACTGTCCTTGGCAGTCTTGCATGCCTTAATTTTAGTAAAGTTTCCCTTGTCCAATGTAGCAAAGAGTACATTCTTGGCTAGATTGTCCAAGTTTGACCCTTTCCTATTATCAGTAGTCCATTCATTACGTGCCTTTTCCACCATGGGAGGAGGTGCATGTTCTCCATCCACTCGCACAACATTATTGATCTTCATTAATACTGGTGGACCTTCGGTTATGACTATCCACATTTCATCATGCATATAGCCACATGTGCTTGCATCCTTTTGGCGCAATCCTCATATTCCTCAAAGAAAAACATGGGAGCTTTAGTTCAAGAAGTCTCCATTGTTGTGGCTTTTTTACTCAAAACTCTTTTGGTTTTAAAATGTGTTTTTAGCTAGAAAATGGTTAGTTCTTGTTTAGCTACCAAAGATGATAGGTGTGTTAAACAAACTGCTCTGATACCACTTGTTGGTCCCAAGTGTTAGAGGTTTAAAGAGGGTGAATAAACCTCTAACTCTTTTTTCTCTTTTTCAAATACTTTGAGCACACGATTGTTGATTACTACTTTGAGTGCAAGATTATTGTTTACTGTAAGAAACTGGTTCTTGCAGCAAAGCTAGTACAGTAATCTTACTTAGGCAGTAGACACAAAGAGAACTAGCTAGAAATAGCTTATAGTAAGCAAGCTCAAAGGATTTTTACGTGTAGCAAAAATGTTTAAGCGCTTTCTTACAAATCTATGCAGTAGATAAGTAGTATGCCAACAATAATAATTAAAGCAATATGAAAGTAGACATAATTTTTATAGTAGTTCGAAGGTGGGGGTAATCCTTCTACATCCACTCTTTCCTAACACAGTTGGAAAATTCACTAAGTAGTTTACACACAGTATAACTTAGCTACTTCGAAGTCTAAGTCCAACGTAGCTCCTTACAATAGTTTTTGCCTATCCTTGAAAGGTTTCTCCTCTATTGTACACATGTTCCTCAGAACACAAGTTAGCTTTGAATCCTGGATTCTAATAAAGACCCCGTTTCAAAATCCTTTCGTGAGATTGGTGAAATGAAAGTTTATCTTCAACTTCTGGTAGTTGCCACTAAACTTGAATAAAGTTGAGATATGGGCAAGCTTCTTGGTTAAAAAAGGATTAGGATTGAAGTAAAGCTTTAGAGCTAGCTTGACTTCAGAGTTGTAGCATCTTTTGATCTTCACTAGATTGATTGTTACTTGCTATCTTGCTCTTGTATACTTTACATAAGCACTAAAATGATTATCAGAGTGTATGCTTTGAAGCTTTGAATAAGAATGTTGAGTGCTTGATGCTAAATAATTTTGAATGATTGAGTTTCGATGGCCTTTACTTTATCCTTCATCTCCTTCTATTTAGCAATTGGGATTTCTTAGTTAACTTGGAAATGGAATCACATTCTTTCTATATCCTAGGGTTTTGAATTACATTATATAGCCTAAGTTGTACTTAGTTTAGTTATTTGTTGCTACTAGGTTTCGAACTCTATACCCTTTAAACCAAACCCACCCAACCCCAATCAAAATTATAAGCAATATCAATGCACAAGTCCATTTTAAAAATTAATCAAGGTACAAGTGTTGGGTTACAAGCACTCATATTATCCAATATATCTTCATGCAAAGTTATCCTAAAATTTCGAAACACCCATAAATATTCTAGACAAGTGTTTTAAGTAATTATAGTAGCATCGAAGTATAATCAAGAAATTGTACGATAACTTATTTGTTTATTAGGTCAAATAAGGCATTAATCATTTTATGTGCTATATGTTTGATATTTAATTTTATTTTTTTATTTAATTATTATCTTTCATTTATTTTTAGTCTTTATTGTATTTCACATCGACGACTGGTATATACGGATGCTTCTGCATACTTAAGCAAATGGCTAACGGCACTAGCTTAAAATAATGAAATGACATATATATTCCTGTTAATATAACTAAATGGCATGCAATGACGGTTTACATATTAATTAAACGTGCTATGCATGCTAAAAAGTATTTCGAGGTGTTACAGTTGTTGCTATCTTTTGTGTTTCTCTGAGCACATAAGAAAGAGAAATATTGTCTATATTTTCTTAACCAACATTTATAGAAAAATAAATAGTTATACCAGTGTTGTTATAATCGGTCTGACAATCAAATCGATCTCACCATAAATTGATGATTAAACTGGCTGAATTGGTCGAACTGATAGTAACCAATAAAAACAACTAATCACCTATTTTTATTTCATTTTAGTGATGTCGACATATAACCTCAACATAAATAAATTATCACTTATAAAATTATATATCAAACATCAAGATTTAATATCAAATAAACATAATCGAAACTCAATACACGACTTATATAAGAACATGGGTATAATCAACATAATTTGAACTTCAAAAATCTATTTCCAAACATGATATTATGGTAGACAACAATTATGAGTAACTTGTTTAAACTCCACAAACCTATAAAGAGAAGGTAGTGAAAATATCATAATTGCAAAGAGAAAAATAAAGAATTGATCGGTTCTTACGGTTCTCCAGTTCTCAATTTTACTATTTTCCCCGGTTCATCCAATTATGTCATGATAGATCTTAAAAATAGTTTTATATGTAATTTCCGACCGGACCATACATCGATTTTCAATTTAATCGGTCATGATAGATCTTAAAAATAGTTTTATATGTAATTTAATCGGTTGAACTGACGGGTACGTTACAGATTAGACAACGTAACACTAGATTAAATAAATTATAAATAAAAAAGGAAGACAAATCCTAAGTGGAAAATAAAAACAATCTCTAAACTAAGAATGAAAATAATAAAAGGAAAGCAAATCCTAAACAAATTGAAATTGTAAATTGTTGGAGTCTTGGGTCTTTTCAACCTGTCCAACATCAATTACTATCTTAAATTACTAGTTTGAATATTTACGGCGTGATTGGTACGAATAAATGGAATAATGTCTAAATAAAATTAATTTAAGAATTAAATGAAGATGGAAAAGGAATGATATCATTATAAGTATTCTAATAATTGGTGTGCTCAAAAAATGATAAAAAATAAATATTCAATTATCTAAATAAAATATCAAAATAATAATATTAATAACGTATCATCATCATCATCATCATCATCATCATCGATAATTGTAGCTAATTTAATAATTTAATTAATTATCAGTTAATGATAAAGATTATTATACTCATAATAATCGTAATAATAAAATAGTAATAGCGGTAGTAATAATAATAGTAATTATTATTGTAATAACCACTATTATTATTAGATAATTAATTAATTGATAACTGTTAGTTGAAAGAAATTATAAACTATGAGAATATATTATTAATAATTAAATTAGAAATAATAGTGACTCATAGTAATTAGTTAATTTATAACAACAAAACCAAGAACAAAAAAACCATTATCATCAATCAATAAATAAATTAATAATGTTTAATTGATAATAATTCATAATTATTAAAAACTATTGATGATGATGACGACAACGACAACAAATTAATCAAATAATAATAATAATAATAATAATAATAATAATAATAATAATAATAATAATAATAATAATAATAATAATAATAATAATAATAATAATAATAATAATAATAATTAGCTTCCTAACTGTTAGGAACCGAATAACTAATACAATGTGCGGTGGGCGGAATGACTAATCTCATATATATGGGAGTTGCAATTCCTGAAAATGACTATTCACATCATAAATTTATACAATCAAAGATATGAGAATAAACAAGTGAATCACCATTTCATTTTCACATCATTTCTTCATGCCAGTCATGTCGTTAGTGTTCTTTTTCACTTCAGCCCAAAAAATTAGTGTTGTTTTTACAATTTTCCAAAAACTTATATGCAAAACGTATATATGAAGATATTTTATTCAGTTTTCTTGAGAGAATAAATCCTAAACTTTATGCCAAGAGTGTGTAAGAAAATCATGAAATCAAATGTAATTTAGTTGTTTTTATGTTACATCAAATTGTATGGAGTATGAAAAAACACTAGAAGAAGAAAAAAAACAGAAAATGGTTGTTTGAAAGTTGTTTCAAATAATAACAACTTATCACAAATACGATATTAAAGACAACATATTGTCATTAGTTAGTCGTCCGAACAATCACATCATAAATAATATATTTTTTATCGTAAAAAATGTTTTCCGCATTAATTAACCATCTCTTAAAGTAGTTTGAAAATAGTCTTAAATAGTACGTAGAGTATTTTGTGACAATAAAATCGTCACATAAATTTATTAATAACAACTTATTGTCTCAAAAGATGTTTTACTAAAGATACAAGAAAAATGGTCCTTTGAGACGACAAAAAGTTGTCTCAAATAATAAGTATTTCTCACAACTTATAAGTATTTGTCGCTACTTTATTATTAGAGACAACATGTTGTCATTAATTTATCGTTTCAATAATTCGGACGTAAATATTATATGTGTGAGGGAAAAATTGGTCTCGAATGCGTCTCAAATATTTTTTGCAACAACTAGTTATCTCTAAAAGTAGTTTTAAAATAATCTCAAATAATTTGTAGAAAAATTCGTGACAATAAATTACCACAAATTATTTATTATTAATGACCATAATTATGATCTCAAAACATATCTATATCTATATAATAACAAAATCCACCTAAAATAGTAATCTAGAAATTTTCCCGCCCAAATTCCTTTGACATTTCTGGAAAATACTATTTTTGGTATGAAGCATTTAATTTTGGAAATATTATTTTTGGTATAAAGCATATTATTTGGAACTAGCTTAATTTGAATTTTGTTTCCTTTTTTAATTATTTTCTTAATCATATAATAAAATAAAATTGAATTATTTAGTAAATATTTTATAATTTCACTTTATAATTACAACCTTTATTTTTCTTCAAAAAAATAATATAATTTTTGGAATTTTCTTTTATTTCATGTCTAATGTGATTTTTCTGTATAATTAATAAATTAAATTAGTCATCTATTATCGATCTATAGTTTGACACCATATTGTATAAATATATTAAATTAAAGATAAACAATTGTTTGTTGGTCGATTATGTGGGTTAATTATTAGTGTATTTATGATACAAATAAAAATTAATAAAATTAGAATGTAGTGTTACTGATACTCACTAAAAGCTTTTGAAACTTTCTTGAACATTATATTTGATCAAATAAATTTTTGTTATACTTTGGATAAATATAAACATTTTCACAAATTATAAATATACATATATACACTCATCATTTGTATAATATGGTCAACATATGACCTCCATACATGGATCCTAGAGATATTCATATATTAAGGAAAACAAATATAAATATTTTGTAACTTACTCAAATTTATATATTTTAATTTTTAATGTTTTTCATTTTCATTAACATGTAACTTTTAATCTCTTATTATATATTGACTGCAATATTTTACTATATTAAAATTATATAAATATATAAAAATATTATTATTTATTCATTTACATTTACAAACCGTGCATCGCACGAGAATACTGCTAGTTATACAAAAAACATCTTTTATTATATCGTGTATTGATATCATAAAGTTAGAATTAAGAATACAATAATAAATTGAGGATCCGAAATGGACAAGAGAAGCTATCTCGGAATAAATGTTGAGATGATCTTCACATTTACGAGCTCCTGTCTTTTTCGCATTTAATTACTTTCTTCGTCCCATCTTAATTTATTTACTGTGATCGGGCACGAAAGTTAAGAAAAAATAAATTTTATGAAATATTTGACTTTTTTAAATGTAAAAATTTAGGATGAAAATTTTAAGGGTAGAGATTATAAGAGAAATTTCAGTTTTTGGGCTGACAGTTATTTGGAACAAATCGAAAAAATAAGTAAGCAAATTAAGCCGGGACAGAAGAAGTACTTCATATTATGTAACACGTTTGTAACACTTATGGATATGTAACAGTTCCATGTAATACTTTTGTAACATTTGTGAATGTGAAACACTTTCATGTAACACTTTTATAATAGTAACACTTTTTAAATTGTAATACTTTTAGATAACGCTTTCAAATAAGTAACACTTTTTGTTAGGTAATGTCTTTAAACAAATTATATATTTCTTTTATTCTAAACTAATAATCATATTTAGATTTATTTTCTACATGCATTTTGAAGAACCACTACAACAAATAAGGGAATTAGGGACGAATTATTTTGAGACGATTTTGAAATCGTCTCAAATAGGTTGCTTTTTGGGACGTTTTGCATATATTGTCTCAAGTAAATTATTGTGTGACATTTTTTTTAAAACGTCTCTAAATGGTATACTATCTGTGACGTTTTCTTAGAAACGTCTCAAAATGAGACATTATTTTGTGACCTTTTTGTAAATACGTCTCAAAATGGTGTATATTAGTGACGTTTTTCTTAAACGTCTCAAAATGTTACATTATTTTGTGACATTTCTCAAGAACGTCTCAAAAGGATATATATTAGTGACGTTTTCTTAGAAACGTCTCAAAATGAGACATTATTTTGTGACCTTTTTGTAAATACGTCTCAAAATGGTGTATATTAGTGACGTTTTTCTTAAATGTCTCAAAATGTTACATTATTTTGTGACATTTCTCAAGAGCGTCTCAAAATATATATATTAGTGATGTTTTCTTAGAAACGTCTCAAAATGAGACATTATTTTGTGACCTTTTTCTAAATACGTCTCAAAATGGTGTATATTAGTGACGAATTTCTTAAACGTCTCAAAATGTTACATTATTTTGTGACATTTCTCAAGAGCGTCTCAAAAGTATATATATTAGTGATGTTTTCTTAGAAACGTCTCAAAATGAGACATTATTTTGTGACCTTTTTCTAAATACGTCTCAAAATGGTGTATATTAGTGACGAATTTCTTAAACGTCTCAAAATGTTACATTATTTTGTGACATTTCTCAAGAACATCTCAAAAGTATATATAATAAAGATGTTTTCTTAGAAACGTCTCAAAATGAGATATTATTTTGTGACCTTTTATTAGGTATGTCTCAAAATCGTGTATATTAGTGACGTTGTTCTAAGGACGTCTCAAAACGTCACAATATCATTTTCTTTTAATTTTAGAATTACTTATAACACATTTTGTGACGTTTTCCCATAAAACGTCACAATATCATTTTCTTTTTAATTTTACAATTACTTTATTACATTTTGTGACGTTTTCCCTTAAAACGTCTCAAAATCATTTTCTTTTAATTTTAGAATTACTTTATTACATTTTGTGATGTTTTCCCTTAAAACGTCACAATATCATTTTCTTTTAATTTTAGAATTATTTTATCACATTTTGTGACGTTTTCCCATAAAACGTCACAATATCATTTTCTTTTTAATTTTACAATTACTTTATTACATTTTGTGACGTTTTCCCGTAAAAGGTCTCAAAATCATTTTCTTTTAATTTTAGAATTACTTTATTACATTTTGTGATGTTTTCCCTTAAAACGTCACAATATAATTTTCTTTTAATTTTAGAATTATTTTATCACATTTTGTGACGTTTTCCGATAAAACGCCACAATATCATTTTTTTTTTAATTTTACAATTACTTTATTACATTTTGTGACGTTTTCCCTTAAAACGTCTCAAAATCATTTTCTTTTAATTTTAGAATTACTTTATTACATTTTGTGATGTTTTTCCTTAAAACGTGTCACACCCACCCTTGTAAAAATTTATTTTATACTAATTTTAGCCTTACAAAACCTGTGTATTTTTTTTTTTTTTTTTAAATTAATAATCTAAAACACTTTCCCGATGTTAAAATCTCATCAACATGTGTTCACATAGATCCAAGTCAAGCACAGTAGCATCACTCCGATTTCAACATCATATTTACAGCAATACACATATTAAAGTTCCCTAATTTGAACATGTCCAAAAAGATTATTAGAACGCTAGCAAAAACCTAGTGAGTCCAAGGTTTAGCCCCACAGATCGTCATTCATATACACGAGGCTTCAAAACTTGCATCAGTTCCAACAGCATGCCAGATCAGTCCACGAGCTCATGCATAGTCAAACTCACCTACAATGCAAGAACTACGTGAGCTAAAACTCAGTAAGCAGAAATCATGCATGACCAATGCGTGAATGATGAGATGCATTTCACAAAACCATTTCTTTCAACTCTTTCTCAAAAGAAATCATATTTGGTGGGATTCGGCTCTCGTCACTGTCACAAACCTCCCAAAAATAACACTCATTGGCCACACTCGTGACTACCAAGGGTCCCTCCTCCCCCCTTATAGTCCACCCGAGATACTAGTGATGGTTGGTACGACCAAGTGGCTATCCTTCCGAGACTACCAGGGGTTCGCCTCCTGCCTGCCCCTGCAGTCCACCGGAAAGTCTACCTCTTCCCGTACCCCTCATCATAAAGGTGCTGAAGTGGGAATCTCTTCCGCGAGCACGTCTGTCACCAGAAGCATCCCGAGAGACACCATATATAATATATAACTCTCAATGTGCCAGTGGTGACCAATCCCAAAACTTTATCAATTTATGCAATTACGTTATTTTGACTTCTTATATGTACACATGTAATCCTTGTAGATGCTAATGCTCATGATTGATACACATCAATTTGTTTCTAGCAACAGAAGAATACACTTTATACACATGCATACAACAACACATACAACAATCAATTATCACAAATAATAAACACAAATACTATGTTCAAGCATTGTAGTTGGAGATGGATTTCTACTTACCTCTCCTCCGGAGTAGCTTTTGAAATTTCCTATTCCACAATGGTAATCAATCTACGACAATTTTAAATCGAATTAATACACAATTTATCAAATTTCAGGTTATTAAGTACTTTTAATTCGAAATTTCCAGTTTCGTCGCATTTTAGTAATAAGGCTCTAACTATTTCCACAAAATTGATATTTATATGATTCAAGTTGGGTTATAAAGCTAACACATAAGGCTACAACTTTCGTGTTTTACACTTTTCCTAATTCAGCTCATAAATTGGTCAAAATCGGCTAACTATTGAACATTAAAAATCTGGGCAGATTTAACAAAAATTAAATCTAGGCTATTTTGATTACTAAATAATATATGAACATTATCCTATAAAAATATTTTCAACTTAAGAATCTGATATACTTGTATGAATAAAGACAAAGATAATCATGACTTTAGAAAGGAATGCTTACCAAGTTAATTGTGAACCTGATATGTTTTCTCAATATGTGACTTGTAAGGATTCTTTTCCAAATAACATGATAACGACCGCCTCTTTATACGCCGCCTTCCACCGCCTTTTGTTTTCCTTAATCCGGTGGATTATTATGATTATTGTTGTTGTTGTTGTTGTTGTTATTATTATTCTGATAATATAATCTTTTACATATCTAATACTTCTACGTACCAAATAATGTTCCACACTATAAACTTGTCACGCGTAGTCTTAAATTCTGTAGCATGTCTCAGTATTTTAGACTAGGGGGTTCTTGACTACCAAGGTAAACATCTCCAAATTAGTCGCAAAATATAAAATAACGCAATAAATATAACAAATTAATTACTATAAAACTATCACACAAATAGCACATAAAAATATGGAATGCATGAAATGCAAAAATTATATTGGCCAGTGAGTTGTGAGAGGCGCGGGTATTACAAAACATCACAATATCATTTTCTTTTAATTTTAGAATTATTTTATCACATTTTGTGACGTTTTCCCCTAAAATGCCACAATATCATTTTCTTTTAATTTTAGAATTATTTTATCACATTTTGTGACGTTTTCCCCTAAAATG
Organism: Ajuga chamaepitys; assembly: GCA_958295605.1. Lineage (NCBI taxonomy): Eukaryota > Viridiplantae > Streptophyta > Magnoliopsida > Lamiales > Lamiaceae > Ajuga > Ajuga chamaepitys. Next base: position 31,398,989 of record OY282499.1, on the reverse strand, counting down.
CCACAATATCATTTTGTTTTAATTTTAGAATTACTTTATTACATTTTGTGATGTTTTCCCCTAAAACGTCACAATATCATTTTCTTTTTAATTTTACAATTACTTTATTACATTTTGTGACGTTTGCCCCTAAAACGTCTCAAAATCATTTTCTTTTAATTTTAGAATTACTTTACTTTATCACATTATGTGATGTTGTCCCCTAAAACGTCACAATATCATTTTCTTTTTAATTTTAAAATTACTTTATTACATCATGTGACGCTTTCCCCTAAAAATCATAATAATAATAATCATCAAAATATATTCTGCAATTCAATTTCTAGCCAACCAATCAATATACAATTTCCTAAAAACAAATATCGGTGATTTTTCCTTTTTCTATTTTAAAATTCCGCACAAAAAATAAAAATTACCTGAGGAGAATAATTCCCGGGAGATCGGGGCACCATATTGTCCGAACAAGAAAAAATATCCGTACATGTCCCCGGCCGATAAAGCACTCCCTCCTCCGCAATATCGCTGACTTTTAGCACCGATTGCTCCGATTTGCTCCTCCTCAGAACCCTAACGGTTTCCGATTTTCGCCACGACTTTCTTCCCCGTCGTGCGGCCGACTGTCAATTGACTGCACTCCGGCGGTTGGCAGTAACCCTCCTCCTCAAATCTCTCTCCGGCATATGTCTAACTGCAGAATTAGGTCAAATAATTCAGCCCCTTTCCCCAAATCTCCTCCCACAATCCCCAAAATTCCGAACGCAATCCTCCTCAAATCTCTCTCCGGCATATGTTTGATACACACATTATTTGAGGAAGTCTGGTATAGGGTTAAATTTCGAGTAGCCTTATGGTCATCGAGTCATAGTTTGTTTAAGGATTTCTCAGTGTCCGATATAACGAGGAGCTGGAGTTTTGCTTTGTAGAGTAGTTTTGTTTCTGATCTCTTCTTGTACTTGTGGAGGGATTCCTCATCCCTGCAATTTTTGTATGCAGCCCGGAATTCCATGGATCTGCACTTATTTGGTTCGTATTCACTAAGCTTGATTGGATAGGGATATTTCAAGATGTGGCATCGGATGTGGCACTTTAAATTGTCGTCCCTACCTAATACCTCTTAGCCTTTAGCTTATTTTGGAATTTGACTAAGAACATAACAAAGAGCTCTAAAATTCAGAATCGTTTCGACTTTTCATTGTATCATGAACTTCTTTTACCAGTTCTAGTTTCTTTGGGTATAACATGTTTGTTGCTGAAGAATTACATTCTCAATTATTTGATGTTAGTAATAGTATTGCTTTTTATGATGCATCGTTATGTTCATATTTTTAATGAAACAGAATCTGCGTACCTTTCTTACTCAAATATCTGGAAAGAGGAACGCTTTCTTTGAGGTTAGTGTCCAAAAGTTGTGAATTTTATTACAAGTACTCTTTTCTGTTCTCATAATCAAGAAAATACACTCTGATCTCAGGAAAATAAAGCAAGTAAGAAGCCAAAGTTTGTAGTTTATGAGGACGAAGACGTCGTTTGTGGCCTTGATGATTTAAGTAGTGCAGACCAAGACGAATTGTTTGATAATGTCTGTGCATTCTGTGATGATGGTGGCGAAGTACTCAGGTATGCAAGTACTTTCTAACTTTTATGATAGAAGTTTGTAGATGCATAAAGATGAAAGGTTTGAGATGTTATTTTGATCATATTGGACACTAAGGAAAAAAATTAGCTTCCTACTTTTAACACCACTTTCTAATATTCTCAACTTAAAGTGATTCTTTTGTTGGACACAAGAGCAGGCAGAGAAAGTCAATGAAAAGAATGTTTTCAGATGTGTAAATGACACCTTAAACCCAAAATGTCTCGACACTGACCCATTACGTTCTTCAGGAACCAGCTTGAAGTTTTAATTATTTTAATTTGATCAAAGTTGGTTCCGTATAAGATGCTTAATTTTCTTAATGGTGAGAAATCTCAATCTTGCAGCAGTAAAAAGTTAGCTGATTGATCTAGTTCTTGTTCTAGAGATTGGACGACCTTTGAGTATGAAATCCACCTTTGACTAATTATTTAATAGATTTTTTTCATTCCGGAATTATAAAACCTTTTTGAAGCTTCTTTTACAAGTTGCGCTTGATTCATTGGTGGTGTAATGTATTGTTGTCTTGGTACAATGCCTAGAATTTCAGAATCATTATTATCTTTCTTTAGATTCTCCACCATCAACTTGCTTGGAACTTTGCCATCCTTGAATTTATTTAGCTAACTTTGTCATCCATGTCTGAGGACCTTTCCGATTCATTCTCCTGGTACTTATTAATATGAAGACAGAAATATTACTCTTTTTTACTTGGTGTCTAACATATTAATGAGGATTTTTTCATTTTCAATTTCATAGATTTTTATTACTTCTCTTAATGATGCTAATAACATTGATAAAGATACGTAATGACCTCCTTACAAAAAGAAAAAAAGAAAAGAAAATAAATGATAGTTTACAGGCACTGATGATTATTGTAACAATTGCAAAATATTTTTTTCTTCTTGATATCTATGATTACTTCTTTTAAATTAAGAATACAATAGTAATTGTTTGTTTTTCTCTTCTAGTATATTTAATATTTCCGTCGCTCCATAAATATTTAGCTTATTTGATATCAGACATTTTCATATCAGCCAGACGGGATTTAACTTCTTTTGTCATAAAAAGTTGAAGAAAATAAAGACAGAAGATAGAAATGGTTAACCCCAATAGCAAATAGAGAATGCTAGAAAAAAATTGAAGGAGATGCACCATTTCAATTAAAACTAGCATCATGACAAGGAAATAACTCTTTATGGATGAAAATGGAAGTTTGTTATTGTGATATGAACTGGCCTTCGTCGCAACTTTAGACTAAGATAGACTGAGATGCCAGGATGGAACATTCCTCTTTATTTCATACTTCTATTAGAAAAAAGATTCTCCCTAAAAAATTGTTATAAGGATTGCTAAAGCACCTTTTCAAATAGTTCCTCAGTTTGTAATGCATGGAGGAGAATACATCATGCTGTACTTTAGCTCGGTTTTTTTGCTGTAGTTGGTTTTGTGATGTAATTGTTTTACTTGAATGCAGTTGTGAAGGGAGGTGCATACGATCCTTTCATCCAACTATAGAATCAGACGCTGCTTCATTTTGTGAATCACTTTGTTATAGCCGCGAGAAAGTTGATGTATGATATATTCTTTTGTACCCTCTCTCAGATCCTCCATGGTGCAAATGGGGCATCTCAGTTTCTAGGAGAATGGACTATATTTTCAGTTTATGTTAATCACAGATCTGAAATGAAAGCAACATCTGGTTTTTCTACAGGCTATACAGACTTTCTTGTGCAAGAATTGCAAATATCAACAACACCAATGTTTTATTTGTGGTAGGCTGGGAAGTTCTGATAAATCTTCTGGTGCAGAGGTTTGTCTCTTTTGACATTTTGGAGAGAACGAAGTAATGAACACTAGTGGTTTTCTAATTGTGTTATACTTTAGTTCTTGAAGCTCAATTATTGATGTCTCTCTTTAACCGATAAAGATTCCTATATCTATGCATATATATTTGTATGTGTATTCACTCAACAAAATTCTATTTTCTTTTCTTTTTCATCAAAATGATCCACAACTAATAATTTGTAGGAAAACACCTCTTTACACACGTCGGTTCGGCATATTTGAAGTGCTAAACTATTAGGATTAAATTTTTAGAAGTTTCCTTCAAGCATGTCTCTGGAAAATGCAACATGGTTGGTTGTCAACAGTCAATACTTGATAGAATCAGTGCGTTTTGCTATCGAGATAAATATATTACTGGTAATCAAGCAGCTTTCTCTGTTATGTTTGATTTTCTACAATTTTGGCTGAAATTAATGTGTTCATGAATTTGAAAATTTAACCGACAGAACCTGGAGTGAAGTACACAAGAAATATTTGTCTTTCTTTGTCTTTATGTACACATAGGTGCCTTCATTTCTGATTCTTCTTAAGCTGCAAACTATATACACCCTTATTGTTGTTATTCAATTTTTGGTCCAGATTATTGCCTCAACACCTACTTGTAAAGTTCGTTCATGGTTGAGTAGCTAATAAAGGAAGACAAAACCAGACTCTTCTTCTTTTCAAATCTAAGATCCCAAGGTAAGAAGCTCCTTTTCTAGTATCCTTATAACTAAACATTTTCGGTTAGTGAAAATTGAACTCTGAAACCTCACATACTTCATTAATTTGAAGCCATTACAATCTCTTGTAGTAGTTGCCTTTCGCTTCACCTTGTTTTGCTCTTAAGACAACCATTTCAATACTATTTGGACCATTTTTGGGATGGAACCATGAAAATTTTGTCTAAAAAACCTACACTGTTTAGGGTGGGAGCCAAGAAGTATTTCAACCATAATCAAAATTCATATAAGGCAGAGCAAATTGATAAATATGCTGCATATATGAATTATACGAGGTGAGCTCACCAAATCTAATAAATAAGAGCTGAGCAACTCCCTCCACATTCATTATTAGCGCTTTCAATTTTCGAATAGGCGGTGCAAATTTTACAGTTGAGTTGAAAGCAAAAGCAGCAACTCTTCACATTATGTTGTCAAGCATTTTTATCTTCATCTCAATGCAAATATTTTTCACTGCTGCTATCCATTCAAATCTGATGAGGGTTGAACAACGAACCTTTTACCTCACCCATTATCATTCATCAACTTATCCTTTTTGGTTGTATACATTTTCATCTTTCTTTTTTTCCTGGTGGGACTGGTGTACTTTTGTTGGTACTTCTTTAATGAACTTGAATCTTTTTTTATAATAATTTACTTGTCCACTGAGAATTATTGCTTCATCAGGACGTGCTTTAGTTTCTACTTAATACCTTCTTAATCTTTATCTTACTTCATAAAACATTGCTATCTTCTAACTTTCTACATTCCAACTTTGATGATTCTTGAACTGAGTATCTCTCATGGCGGAAGCGAAGGGTGAAGTTCCTGGTTTTTTACCTGTTCGAGAACTTCTTGTGAATTGGCTGAGATGAGAAAAGAGAGACCTCACGGGTGAAACCAGTACGGGAATCGATGGCTCCTCTCAAGCTACTGCCTCAGCTCATTTTATGCCCCACTTCCCTTAGCCGAACTCCCAGCCCTTTTCCCGTTGGGAAGAGAACTTCGATTCGCCCGGCCAGCAGGCGGGCGGCGTGCTTATCTTGTGTGACAAGACTACAGAGGGGGCTGCTCCTCTTTCTCTCATCTCTATCCTCACTTCCCTCTCCTCACAACGACTCTATCGGCTTTTAGTCATTCCTGGCCTGTTGTTTGAGTTGGCCGAAGGCGGCGGGTGGAGGGAGCTTCACTTACCGAGAGGGATGAATTCGAGAGAAAGTGTTTAAGAAGCCCCAAGACCATCTGGAGCCACCAACTAAACGTGCGAAAAAGAGCCCTTTTGGTACCTTGAAAACCGCCCCCTAATGTGGTTGACCTATCGGACTCCTCAAACGTGCGATTAAACGCATAATTTCAGCCGTATAAATCGTTTTGGCCTGAATTCAAGTTAGGCAGACCATCATCGTCATCTGATTTTCCTTTCTGGCCTGTTTGGACCTCAGGTACAGATAGGGCAGTCCTCCCTTCTTTATATATGTCAAAAGTAAGGAATGTTTAAGTCTCGATTTAGCTCGTCTTCAGTGCTATCCTTCTCACTCTTTTTCTTTACAAACATCGGCCTCAGAGAAGAAGACATGCAGAGATCAACGAACTTTTTTAGAATAGATGTTGAGGTTGAGTCACCTTAGTTCGTTACTAAATAGATTCTATGGCCGGCCTACTACGGGCACCTGTAGGGATTAGTGTGTGAGACCGCGATCCACAAAGCATGGGACTCACCCCTTACTTGGGAATATAGAGGGGAAACACGAGAGGAAGCTCGGAACGGGGGTACGGAAGAGCACCAGACAAGCAAGATCGGATGGTGTCAAGTCTCAGACTTTCCTAATTCATTCAACTGCTCCTCCAGAATGGCTGGTAATACCACTTAAGGGCGCTTTTTCCAGGCCACCTACATCTGATCCATCTGGAGGGTACGGAACCAATACGAGCAAGCAATCAATGCCTCTCTGGAACCTGATCTAACTGTCAATCCGGAACCGGGGGAACGTAGCACTCCCTTTCTATTATCCATGGAGTATTCCCCAGCCCGTTCCAGGCCCAGGCTTCGGCGCTATATAAGTAATTTCAAAAAATGATAGAATCAGACCTTAACCTTAACAAGGAAGAGAAGAGAATCGGACCGCCTGTTCATCTTCTAGCTCGACTTAACGATATTGAGAAGTACGATTGGACTTCGTCAAAGCTCTTGTACTTCCGGGGAGATCGCCAACAGAAAGAAGAGGGAGATATGTCCTCCCTCGAAAGAGGATTCAACCTTCCCTTTAGATTAGACCCATGACCTCCTTTAGCTACCTGCTGTGCCCCACCAGACCGCTACCCCGATTATCCTGCCTTTGCCTTCCCAGTAGCATGCTGCTATGAGCCTTACTAATAGGGGCTTTCATACCCGGTTTCATTCATGTCTTGAAAGAGGTAGACTAGAAACGACATCTGTTATGTCAATGACACCGAAGGGGGTATTAAATGAATGGAATTGATTTAGGTGCCCACCAAGATGATGCCTCATCAAAGACGACATTTTGAGACAGAGAGCACCGACAGGCTCTGCGAGACCGTTCGATACCGACTTCAGTACCACTAGAGCGTTCAGCACCGCCCGGTTGTCTTGAGCCTTACTAATAGGGGCGAAGCACTACACCTAGGAATCAACAACACGAAAACCTTATTAAAAATTACCCCTTTCCTTATTGGGCTCGGGACTAGAAGAATGTTTGCTAGGATCAAATGGATTGGGCTAAGCCCTTCAAGTAAATAATACGTAAGCTAGGACTATAGAGTGAAGGGGGTGCCTTGCATGCTCTTTTTTGAAAATTTTTGCTAAGCAAAAAGGGCACCAGGTTCTTTCTTCAAGGCAAGGTACGTTTGATCAATCAGAATGACTGGTAGTCTTGGAATGACAGCTATAGTCCCTCAAGCTTGCAAGCAAAAGGTCGAAGCATGATTACAAAGGAAGCATGCATATATGTTCTTCCACGTAACTAGTAGTTTTCCTAAGAACTTGAAATCTAAGTACGAATTATTCAATTGTTATTTTTCTTCTTCTTAGTATCAGACCATCCATTCAATACGGAAATTTTGCTAAATGAATATTGGTTGTTGCTGAGCTTGTTTTCTTTTTGCAGATCCAGGTAAAGCTTAGTGTGAAGACAAGGATGTTCCCTTCCGAGATACGCAGCAGGTCATCCAGGACTTAAAGTCATTTTTGCAGCCTGTTCAAGAGAAATTGCATCAGTTTGAGGCGGAACTCAAAGCTAGGTAACATAACATTTCTTTGAGAAGATGATGCTCCCCACCCCACTTGAGAATATTTTTGCAGCCTGTTCAAGCGTTAAATATGATTCAGCAGGAAATGAATATAACAGTAAAGCTGGTGAGATGTTGATATTCTTGGTGACAGAGCTTTAGATTCAACTTGAGAATTAATATCATGTGGCATTAAGGATGAGGTAATCTATGCACATCTACACCTACACATACATGATTGATTAATGGCTAGGAAATTAGTACACAGATACATATATACATAGCCTTGATATGTACATACCCTAAGCATGTCCATTGAAGTACAAACAGTAAGTAGGTGATTTGGCCTTCCATTTCTATTCATTGAGTGATGATAATTGTCATTACTGAACAAGTACTAGTTAAAGCTTTATTTCCTTAGTTTTGAGTATTACTTCAATGACCCTTTGGCTAGTATAAAATTTTAGGCTGTCTTCTTCTTTGACTTCGTGTATTTCATCCTCGTCTTGCAGCTGCCATTGACAAAACAGCTCATAGGATCAATTAGAATGTTAATGGTTACTCAGTAGCGATGGCTGGACAATATCTATATTTTTTTATGTGTGTGTGTTTGTGTATTATGGGTGCACTTTACGTAATTTATGATTTGATCCTTTGCTTACATTATTTTAGTTCTAATTTGGTATTGTTCTCCCTTGATTACAGGGTTGGGATTGACCATTTTTTCGTTCTTGTGAGCTCGACCTGAGGATAGGAAATATTATATAACAATAATAATTGTCGTTCTATTAGCTTTTAGTTCACGAGTTGCTAGCTTACGATTTATTCTTTCCTACTTAATCACATATTCAGATTGGTGATTGTATTGTATTTTGAATGAAATTGCTTTGTTTTTGGATGGATTAAGTTCAGAACAATCGTCATCTACATGCAAATTGTTATTGAAGACTCTCTTGTGTGTTGGTTATTGTTCTCTCTCTTATCATATTGTTCTGTTATTAGAGGTCTAGTAGGTATTGTAATATATAACATTGCGGCAATATAATTTATGTTTTACCACAAAAACTCTTTTGAGACAAATAAAAAATACGTCACTAAAAGAGATCTTTAAACTATTAAAAAAAACGTCACAGAAGATATTTTTTTAAGACAATTACAAAAAAAAAGTCACTAAAAGTGATCTTCTGTGACAATAAAAGAATGTCACTAAAAGAACTCTTTTTGAGACAATTAAAAAAATCGTCACTAAGAACTCTATTGAGACAATTAAAAAAACGTCACTAATTTTTTTTATGACAATAAAAAAATGTCACTAAATGAACTATTTTGAGACAATTAATAAAAACGTCACCAAAAAAACTCTTTTGAGATAATTAAAAAAGTGTCACTAAAAGAACTCTTTTGAGACAATTAAAAAAGTGTCATTAAAAGAATTATTTTGAGACAATTGAGAAACGTCACTAAATAATTTTTTTTGAGACAATTAGAAAAACGTCACTAAAAATAATCTTTTGAGACAATTAAGAAACGTCACTAAAGAAATGTTTTAGAGACGTTTGAAAAAATTCGTCTCTAAATACTATTAGCGACTAGGATATTGTGACGTTTGATGTGAGGAAATAATTTTGTCCCACATAACTATTAGTGACATTTTTATCACTTTTAGTGACGTTTTTCATTCGTCCCTAATTCCCTTATTTGTTGTAGTGAACTAAAATCTTTCAATTGCTTATATTTTGTAAAATAACTTTTTGAGACAAATATTTATAGATGTAATACATCTTAATTATCATATATAATAAAGCATTCGTAACATGAGATGGTAAAAATAACCGACTTAGGCCTGCGAAAATAGAAATTTATTAGAGCGCCTAAGAATTTACTTATTAGTTATTTAAAATAAATTTTATTAGTGATTTTTTTTGTGTATATCGATAAACATACATTATATTTTACTAAACAACGACAACTGAGTTTTGTAGCTTAACAATTTGAATACATTTTTAAGTGTAGAAACATGGGCTTGAAACATTTTGTCATGTATTTCACGTTCCTAAGTTTAGCTTTTATTTAATTCTTTTTTTCTATAAAAAACAATACAAGTAATTTGGAAAAAAAATTATTTATAGTCCTGTATATTAGCATTGTCTAGTAAAAATCCTATATGTTAGAAAATTTCAATTTTAGTCCTGTATGTTTCAAAAATTGTCCAATTTAAGGATACTGACCATCACCAATTGCCAATTTGGCCGCAATTAATCACGTACGATGCACGTGACTAATAAATTTGAGAAAGATGAAGAAAGAAAGAAAAATAAAATAAAAAATAAAATGAAATGCACCTCATACAGGAATTAGGGTTTAACTTTTTCTTTTTTCTTTTGGGCGAACTACTAAAGTAATTTAATGATTTGACATGTTACCTGGACAAATACTTGATCCATAAGCATTAGCACTCGAAAGTCCTAAATTTATTAGTCTAATTCTGGCTAAATTGGTCTTCGATGATGGTCAGTATCCTTAAATTGAACAACTTTTGGAACATACAGGACTGAAATCGAAATATTCTAACATACAAGACTTTTACTAGGTAAGGCCTAACATACAGGACTAAAAATGAAATTTTCCCCAAGTAATTTATTACTTAGTTTTAAAGGTGACTTTAAGTTGTCTTAAAGTTATATACAACAAGTAGATATATAAAAGTATTATAATTGATTTAAATGATGATGCCTTAAAATGTATATACAATAATTAGGTGTAATAAATTAGTGTGATATAGAATAAGTAAATATATATGAGAGGACGAAATTGGAAAAATGAAAAAAATGAAAATTTTGTATGAAATTAGATAGTAAAATAAGCTAAATAAAATCAAGTTAGGTTGTCGTTGATGGAAATTTAATCTTGAATATAGTTTATTGATATTACGGCAAAAAATTTGGATTTATATAGTGTTTCTTACAAAGTAAGACATAATAATTATTATAGTTTAGTTGTTTGGCCTTTATAATTAAAGATCTTGTAGGCTTGCAACTTGGGTTTGAAACCCAGCTTTGACAACATTGAACATTTTTTATGTTTTAAAACAAGTGTTACATAAAGAGTTATATGTAATTTTTTTTAGTGTTACCTATCTAATGTAACAGTAATGAAAAGTGTTATTAAAGATCATCCAAAGTGTTACAAAAAGTTTATTGTAATACCTTTTGGTATATACGTCACACTTTTTGGGTGTTACATAAGTTCATTTATAATGTTGTGTATAAAAGAATAAAAAAAAAAAAAAATAAATAAATAAAATTGTCTTGGTAATTCAATAAGATATACAGACCATGCATATGTGAGTGATACCATACAATCTTGGATCTGGATCATGACCGGCTACTGTACCTTTAAGCACAACACCAACAACCCTTTATCAAACTAACATTCTATTACCATATACCAAATAAATATAATGGCATAGCCTGTAACCATATATCCCATTTAATATGGGAAAATTTCGAAATTAGTTTTGTATGTTAGGCTTTGTTCGAAATTGATCTTCTATATTTACTAATTCTAATTTTAGTCCTATATCTTTCTTGATTTGTCCAACTTAAGGATAAATTTAGATTTCGACCACTGTAATCGCTGGAAAATGCCACGTGATGCTCAAAATTAGGGTTTTTGCAACGTGCGTCACCTCCTGCTAAGTTGGGACGCTAGGATTTTAATTTTCTGCCACGACGGTCGGAGTAGACGGATATATTGAGTTGCACATTTCTCGAGGTGGAAAACAGTGAGGCTCCATTTGGATGGAGGGATTTGTGCTATGGATTTATAAATCCATTGTCAAATCCACTCCATGTGTTTGGATAAGATACTAAATGAGTGGATTTGAAAATCCAGATTTTTAAATCAACCCATTTAGAAATCTAGGATTTGAAATTCTCCATTTTACACTATATTTGGGTGGATTTCAAATCCTTTGACAAAGGTAGTCATTTACAAATCCCTCCTAACTCACACTTCTCTCTCTCTCTCTCTCTCTCTATCTCTATCTCTCTCGTCCTCTCTCTCTCTCTCTCTTCTCCCCCGCTCTCTCTCTTCTTCTCTTCTCCCTATGGCATAGCTCTTCCTCTCGTTCTCCAATAAAATGCTCCTAATATTTTTTTTAATTCTTTTTTTTCCTTTTATCTCCAATGAAATGCTCCCAATAAATTTTTGGGATATAAAATACATAATATATATATATATGTGTATATATATAATTAGAAAAAAAATTATTTGGTTAATTTTGATGTAGATAAATATTATTTTATTTAATAAAAAATATAAATTGTTAGTTTAAACTTTAAAGAAAAAAAATTGAATTTTATAAATATTGTATCAGTTTTTTTCCAAATAATGGATTTGAAAATTTTGGATTTCAAAATCCTTTCACAAATTCACCATAAATCCAAACAAGGGATTTCAAGTCCATGGATTTCAAATCTAAGAATTTTGAAATCTATTCATTTTAAATCCCCTGACAAATCAAATCCCTCCATCCAAATGGAGCCTGAGGTTTTTGTGGTGAGCCTGTCGAGATCGGTGTAGAGACTTATGGAAGAAACTGAAGTAGTTTCATTCAATCTGTTGGAAAAATTACAAATGAATCAATTTAGTTTACAAGAGAGTGTTTTCCCTTTTATACTAACTGGAGTTGTAATCAACAGTTTTAAGCTAACTAACAATACTAACATATTTAATTAATTAGACTAACAGACTGGATTAATTAAGCTAACTAACAATAACAGACTTAATTAATTAAACTAATTACTCCCTTTTACGAAACCCCCCCCCCCCCCCCCAACCCCAAAAAAAATAGGTGTGGATGTTTAAGAGTCCCATTTTGGACTTCAAAACTTTATAGGAAGTTGGTGGTAGAGTCTTTGTGAGGAGATCTGCCAGATCTTTGTTTGTTAGGATTTGTATGATTTTGAGTAATCCTTCTTTTATCTTTTCTCTTGTATAGTGGTAGTCAATCTGGATATGTTTGGTCTTTTCATGTAGTACAGGGTTATCAGCAATGCTAAATGTGTTGGATTTGTATACTGAAAGCAAAACTTTTTATATACAATGTTTCTAGTTATTCACTGTTTATCTCATATCTGATTATATTTGCATTTTCATTATGTATGTGTCCCATATCTCTTGCAAATAAGTAGATCCTATGGTGTGTTGAAGATCACAGAAGATCATATGATTGGTTAAACTTAAAGAGATATAAAATGTAAATCACAGCTTAGACAACTTGAGGACGAGTTGTTGGTTTAGGGGCGAGTTGTTGGTTTAGGCTACAATATTAAGTAGAAATAGTTTATCTTGACTATTTACTTATACTGGTACGTATTTACGTATTGATAGGATCACAGTGAGATATGTTCTTCTACCTGACCTTAGTGAAGAACTAGAGATCTCGGTGACTTATAATAATCTAAAGCCTAAATAAGATTACAGTTATGAATGCTTGTTTGTGTGTCACTTTGATTTACTATGGGCAAGAGTTAAGATATAACTTTTATACTATGTATTTTGAGTGACAGCAACTTGCATATAATAATTGGTAATTTGTATTTAAGTAACCGTATCCGTTTAGGATGATGATATCCCCTTAAGGAGCTCAAAAGGTTTATTGTACTAAACCCAGCAGGTTGATTGAGTTCAGGTACAATAATAAGGTTGAGTGGTACTACTTAAGGAATAGATAAGAAATTAATTGATTTAAGATGTCAGAAGCTTTAATTAATTAATGGATATTCGATATCTTAAATACGGGGATTAATTAAGTCTAATTCAAGCCCCGACTCAACTCGGGAATAAAGGGGTAAGTCAGTATTAATTCTCTAGTGAAATAAATTAATATTTATGAATTAATTATGTTCTAGGCTGAACAAGGAAGAATTAATTCATAGTTAGGCCCATCTTTATTTCTTGTATTTGATCCCTGGACTGGCCCATATAGACTCCTAGTCCAAGTAGGAATAGAGAATTAAATTCCTAATCCTAGAAGGAATTAAACTACCAGGCTTTGCCCACACTCAACCATGTATTATAAATACATGGTCTCTCATTCTGTGAAATAGAAGAATTAACATTAAAAAAGGATCACTGAATAGAGAGAAAGAGAGAGTAGGTGGCGGCGGTTTAAGGTGTTCCTTCCCACTTGGAATTCTTCAAGGTTCGTCGTCCATCCGGCGTTGAGGATTGAGTAGGGGATATAATCCAGAAGGTTAAGACGGGAGTCAGAAATCATTCAATCAGAAATCGACCTCTTATGTAAACAACTATCAGGTTGAATCCTTAACTCTTGTGTGTTATAGGCGCATGTTAGGGTATATATAAATTTATATATCCATCTCTAGGGTTAATTAATAAAGATACAAATTATGACAACCAAGAAGGGTCCTAGGGAAAGGGATTAATTATATTACTTTCTACAAGAGTATTATAATAGATATAATTCCAACAACTGGTATCAGAGCTAGGTCTGTCTTCTTGGCTCTGTCAGATATAATTTGTTTATTGATTATAAATGTGCGCTGTGTATGTTTATTTTTTATCGTTCTTCGTGGCTCGTTTTACGTCATGTTTGTTGGCGTTGGATTGTTTTTTGGCACGAGAAAATCTGTGGTTAGAATAGGTTCGTTTTTACTTGTATTTTGTTGAAATATCTGTAAAAGTCGAAGAACGAAGACGAAGAACACGAAAAACGCGAAGAACCTGGCAGCAGGCAGCCGGCGCCCGGCAGCAGGCAGCCAGCGCCTGACGCTCGGCAGCAGAAGCCCCGACGCCCGGCACTCGGCAGCAGCCCCGTCGCCCGGCGCTCGGCAGCAGCAGCCCCGGCGCCCGGCGCTCGGCAACAGCCCCGTCGCCCGGCGCTCGGCAGCATAAGCCCCGGCGCCCGACACTCGGCAGCAGAAGCCCCGGCGCCCGGCACTCGGTGTATACTAGGGCAGGTCTGTTGAACTTGATGTTGAGGTCTTGTTGGATATATGCCACCCACTGGATTTCAGAAGTTGTTCAGCCCATGGCTCTGTATTCAGCTTCTGCTGAAGACTTGCTTACTGTGAACTGCTTTTTGGATTTCCATGAAATGAGGGAATCACCCAAGTATATAGCATAGCCAGTGATGCTTCTTCTTGTTTCCTCACATCTAGTCCAATCTGAATCTTTAAAAGCTTATAACTTGTAGTTAGTGTTAGATTAATAGAAAATGCATTGGCCAATAGTAGTCTTAAGGTATCTTAAGACCCTATAAATAGCTGATAAATGAGCATTGGTGGGCTTGCTCATGAATTGGGAAAGGGTTTGTATTGCACAAGAGATGTCTAGTCTTGTGGCAGTGAGACGTAGATCCCAAAAAAATTTCTGTAATTAGAAGCATCTCTGAGGGGTGATGTATCACAGTGTGTAAAGCCTTGTTTTGAGTCCATAGGTGTAGTGCAAGGTTTACTATTTAAGTAACCAGTTTGATTTAGAAGATCTAAGGTATATATATATATATTTTTTTTTTTTGCATAAGTGAAGTCCAGGTTTTGATCTAGCTAATTCAATGCCAAGTATATACTTTAGAATTCCTAAGTCTTTGATGGTGAACTTTTCATGTAGAAATGCTTTTACCTTAGATATTTCATCTATGCTATTACCTGATAGAATAATATCATCCACATAACATAAGAGAAATATAAAAGTGTTACCTGTTGTCTTTGTGAAGAGGGATGTGTCTGCTTTAGACTGAATATAGCCAACACTTATTAGAGTTTCTGACAGCTTATCAAACCATTATTTTGATGCATGTTTAAGACCATACAATGATTTGTTAAGTTTGCAGACCCTATGATCACCTGTTTTGCAAAACCAGGTGGTGGTGTCATATATACTTCTTCAATTAAGTCACCATGTAAGAAGGCATTATTTCCATCACACTGATGTATATGCTAGTTTTGTGTAACAGCAACAAAAAGTAAGATTCTCAATGTTGTTTTTTTTGCAACGGTTGAGAATGTGTCAAAATAGTCTAATCCTTCTTGTTATGTGTAGCCTTTGGCTACTAATTTAGCTTTGTACCTGTTAATGTACCATCTGGCTTGTATTTGATTCTGTATACCCATTTACAACCAATTGTGTGTTTGTTTGGAGGTGAGGGAACTAGATTCCATGTGTTTGTTCTCTCAAGAGCACCCACCACTAGATTCATAGCATTCGGCCAGTTAATGTCCTTGCTAGCTTGGTTATAAGTTTTAGGTTCCACTATTGTAGAGATAGAAGCTGTGAATGCCCTATGTTTATCAGACAACTGATCCATGACAAGTATTCAATTATGGGTTATCTAATGGACATGTTAGCAGAATTAGAGGATTTGTGTGTAAGTGAAGAAGGCAGATTGGTATGATACAAGCTGAGATAGGCAGGTTGAGACTTCTGCCTAGTTGATTTTCTACCAGCTTCAACATGAACATGTTGGTGTGTAGAGTCAACTTGATTATTATTAAGGATGATGCTTGAATTAGGTAATGGATCAGCAGTAATGGATTGCTCAGTAGGAGTGTTTGTGACAGCACACTGACCATGAACACTCTCAGCTGCTGATTCATGTATTTCCTATTCAAGATCTTCATGTCTAATATTATCCATGCGGACTGGAGAACCAGGTATGTGGTTATCCATATTGTTAGACAAAAAAACATTATCAGCAAAAATATCATTATCAACAAATTGTTCAGTGTCAGCAGAATTTTCAGTAGCTAATTGATGTATTAGTTTATTAGCAGCAGCTTTATCAGAATATGGAAAGATGTGTTAAAAAAATTGTACATTTCTAGAGATGATTATCTTACCAGTGTTTAAGTCTAATAATCTATATCCTTTTTGTGCCTAAGGGGCAGCCAAGAAAGACACATTTGGTGGCTCTTGGATCAAATGGCTGTCTATGTGCAGTAAGAGTACTACAAAATCACAAGCAACCAAACACTCTTAAATGAGTATAGGTAGGTTGTTTATTATAAACTTTTTCAAAAGGAGTTGAATTTCCAAGAACGGTGGATAGAGTTCTATTGATAATATGAGCAGCGCTCATAATACAAAAACTCCAATACTTTAAAGGTAAAGAAGATTGAAAAAGCGGAGATCTAGCTACTTGTAATAAGTGTTGGTGTTTTCTTTCAACAACACCTATTCTGTTGTGGTGTTTCAACACAAGATGTTTGATGCAATATGCCATTCTTGTGATAGAAATCAGGTAAAAGGAATTATGTACCATTATCACTTGTTATGATCTTTGTTGCTTTATGAAATTGAGTGTAGACCATATTATAACTAGAAGTTTTCTAAGGAAGCTTTGACATCAGATTTTAATTTTAACATGTATATCCATGTGCATCTACTAAATTCATCAACAATGATTAAGAAATATTTTGCACCATCAACAAAAACAATGCTAAATGGCCCCCAAACATCCACATGAATTAAATCAAAAATAGAATGAGAAACAGAAGTTGAAATGGGAAAAACACTTTTCTTTTGTTTGGCCAAAGGACATATGAAATAGGCGGTTTGATTCATAGCGCTGCTCTTTACATCTAAGTTTGGGATAAGAGCCGTGTTTTTGGCAGAAATATGCCCAAGTCTACTATGACATATATCATATGTACGAACAGAAAATGCAGTCTTAACAGTATTGACAAGAGAAAGGTTTACAGGAAGTGAAGATTTCAAGTAACACAAGCCTCCATCTTGTTCAGCAAAATCAATCATCTTCTTTGAGAGATTATCCTGCAAAATACAATGTGAAGGAAATTAACAGAACAATTGGAATGTCTAGTTAGGTGAGATATGGACAGTAAATTGTATGTGAAATCAGGTACATACAATACATCATGTAATATTAAATCATTATTCAAAGTGACATCCCCACTTAGTGTAGCTGTTGTTATAGCATTATTAGGTAGTTTTAGAGCTACATTGACAGGTTTTGACAAGGATGAGAACAAGGATTTATCATAAATCATATGATCTGTTACTCCAGTGTCAAGAATTCAGACAGAAGAAGAATTGGAAACTGAAGTAAAACAATAGCTATTACCTTTAATTTTACCTGTTATGGCAGGGGTATAATTCTGGACAAAAGCTCCAGCAGCCAAATGAGATTGTTCAGATTTTTTTTTTTCTTTAGCAAATGCTAGAAAGTGTTCAAATAAGTGTTGTGAGAACAAAGGATTAGTGGCCAATGGATTATCACTATTATTGCCCTCAGTGGTAGCAGGATTCACAACTCTTGTAGAATTAACATTGGTAGAACTAGAATCACTCTTCCTTTCTTGCCTTTAGGGCCTCTCCAACCAAGTGGGTATCCAATTATCTGAAAACACCTATCTAGTGTATGGCCAGGCTGATCACAACGAGAACAAACCATAGGCTTCTTTTTATCCTTATAAAACGTAGCATTCTTGGCTAGCATAGCAACAAAATCAGTGTCTAAGGAGGGCAAAAAGTGGTTAGTTCTCATTGGGACTCCTCTTGCAACAGAATGGAATAAATCTTGTTCAAGGAATGGAGGGGATCTTGCATTAATAACTGACTTTAACAATAGAGTATGAATCATCTAGACTGGTCAAAAACTTCATGGAACAATCCTTTTCTTGAAATTGATTAGCATTTTTTGGTAAATCACAAGTACAATTTCCACATTTATAGCTCAAGATAGGTCTGTAACTAACAAATTCGTCCCAAAGAGTTTTGGAAGAATTGTAATATGCAACCAAGGATTTTGAACCTTTTGTAATAGAACTAAGGGACTTGTCCAAATGATATACACGAGTGCCATCAGATCAAGTATACCTGAGATTTAGCTTATCCCACAGATCTGTTGCAACAGAGAAGAATTCGAGAGACTTCTTGATGTCAGCATGGATGGAATTGAGAATCCACATCAAGACAAGATCATTTGCGCGCGTCCAAGCCGAAATAACAACTGGATCATCAGACACAAACAGTGATGGCAAGCTGCCATCAATGAGGGCTAATTTGTTCTTAACACTTAACGCCCGCTTCACGGCACATTACAACATAAATGAGCTTATGTAACACCTAAAAAGTATTACATATATACCAAAAAGTGTTATAGTAAACTTTAGGTAACATTTTATTGGCGATACATTTATCAGTGCTACCTAAAGTCTAAAGTAACACTTGAGATGATCTTTAGTAACACTTTTCATAAGTGTTACATTAAATTTTAAATTGTAACACTCCATGTTAACACTAAAAAAATGTTACATATAACCCTTTATGTAGCACTTCTTTTAAAAATAAAAATGTTGAATATTTGTCATTGTTGGTTTCGAATCTAGGTTGAAAGCCTACATGATCTTTAACTGAAAATGTCAAATCACTGGGCTATGCTAACTCCATTTTATTACCAAAAACAACCTGATGTATACCCGTTTTTACCACTTGCAACCTATTTTAAAAGTCGTCGCCGATTGCAACCTGACTTATTCTCATTTTACCGATTACAACCTATTTTATAAATTCCGGCCAAAATTAAGAGCGTGTGCCACACGCGCGTAATTTTGAGCAAGTGGTAAAAATGAG
The DNA here is from genome assembly GCA_958295605.1 of Ajuga chamaepitys. Taxonomy (NCBI): domain Eukaryota; kingdom Viridiplantae; phylum Streptophyta; class Magnoliopsida; order Lamiales; family Lamiaceae; genus Ajuga; species Ajuga chamaepitys. The sequence goes on along the minus strand of OY282499.1, from coordinate 31,379,939 downwards.
TATACTTCGGGTTGCTTTTGGTAATAAATCATTTTCTTTTTTATTTTTTCTTTTCTTCCCTCCATCATTTTCTCTCTCATCCTCATTTTTTTCCCTCCCTAGGGATGTACACAAACAGAGTTGAATCGAATATCTAAGAGTTTGAGTTTAGTTCATTAATTATCGAGCCGAACTCGAGCTTAATTTATCAAATATATGGACGGCTCGTGAACTTACTCGAGCCTCTAGCGAGTCTAATCGAGCCCAAATGAATTCAATAAATATAAATTACAAATATGTTACTAATCACTATATAATTAAAAATAAGCCATAAATTCTTAAAATGCATGATTTTAATTAAGATTAAAATACCACTACAAGGAAAATGGTCTTCTGAGACCACAAAAAAGTGGTTTCAAATAATGAGTATTTGCCACAACTTAAGCAAAGTGGTCTCAAATAATAAGTATTTGTCACAACTTATGAGTATTTGTCACAACTTTATTGTCGTCTCAATAACTCCGTCGCAAATAATATATTTGTGACCACAAAAGTGGTCTCAAATGCGTCTCAAATATTTTTTGCAACAACTAGTTGTCTCTAAAAGTAGTCTTAAAGTTGTCTCAAATAATCTGTAGAGAGATTTGTGGCAACAAGTGGTCACAAATAACTTATTATTAGTGACCACAATTGTGGTGTCAAAAAGTCTTATGCAAAAGACTTCTTTTGTTGTAGTGTACCTACTAAGATTAATTAATTACATATATACAAATGCATGATTTTAATTATATAATTCTATATTTTTTATAAGTATAACTATAAAATTAGAAATTAATTATAAGTACATTAGCTTAATATTTACGAACTAACTCTCGAGCCAACAAATGAAATTGCTCGTGAGCTAACGAATCGAATATCATCAATCTTGAGTTTGGTTCGTTTATTTTAACGAGCCACATTAGACAAGCCCGATTGAGCTTTTCACGAACCGAGATCTGAACAGTTTACGAGCGAATTGGTTCGTGTACATCCCTATCCCTCCCTCCTCTCTCCACTAATCTCCGTAAGTTTCTTCAACACGAATCCTCTTCTTCATTTCTGATTTACAGATCCAGAAGAAACTAACTCTGAATCATCAAAAATTCGATCATTATCCAGAATAAGTACTTTGAACATTTCGGTGAAATTTTAGAAGTTGTGGTTATAATTGATAAAGCTACTGGAAGATTCTATGTTACTGTTGGATAAGAGGTCAATTCTCTTCGATTTATTTCTCAGTAGAAAATCTAGCTTGGAGTTGTTCTAATTTGTATGTTTCTGTATCTATACTCATTCATTTCTTCAAATTCTCCTGTTGAGGATAGTTCAATTTTCTTCAATTTATTTCTCAGACGAAGATCTAGGTAGAAGTTGTTCTAATTTGTATGTATTTGTATCTATACATGATCATTTCATCAAATTCTCCTGTTGAAAATGATGGAGGGAAGAAAAGAAAAAAATAAAAAAAGAAAAGAGTTTATTACCAAAAGCAACCTGAAGTATACCCGTTTTTACCACTTGATCAAAATTGCGCGTGTGTGGCACGCTCTTGATTTTGGCCGGAATTTATAAAATAGGTTGTAATCGGTAAAACGCGAGTAATTCAGGTTGCAATCGGCAACGAATTTTAAATCACGTTGCAATCGGTAAAAACGGGTATACCTCGGGTTGCTTTTGGTAATAAACCCATTTTATAAGAAAGGCTATATATACATAATTTTTTGCTCTAGCATCAATAAACTATTCTCATGATTGAATTTTATCAAACTACAACCTATATAACTTAATTTTGTTTAACATATCTTAGTATATAATTTGATACAAATTTTCATTAATTTTTTTTTTCTAATTTCTTCCACTCACACACACACACATATTTATAATTTATTGATCAATATCACACTAGTTTGTTACATCAAATTATTTTATAAAATATTAAGGCATTATCATTAATTTTAATTGCAATAAGTAGATAATTTCAAGACACCTTGAAAAATTAGTAATTGATTAATTTTCTTGTGTTTTATAGAATATAGAATTAAATACAAAAATAAACTTACGAACATGAAAAACATGACAAAATATTTCAAGTCCAATGTTTTGTACTGAAATGTATTCAAAATTTTAAGCTATAAAAATCCTTTCTCGTTGTTAGTAAAACATAATGTGTGTATATTTATAAACACACACACACACACATACACAAAAGCGTAATAAAACTTATGTTATATGACTAACAAGTAAATTCTCAGATGCTCTAAAAAATTGTTATTTTAGTCGATTGTTTTCATCATCTCATGTTACAAATGTTCTATTGTGATAATTAAGATTTAATACGTATACAAAACTTTGCATGGAAAATCATTTCTAAAATATAAGCGATTGAAAGATTTTACTTCAAGAGTCATATGAGAAAAATAAATGCATGATATTTTGTTAGTTCATAATAAAAGAAATATATAGTTTTATTAATTGAAAGTGTTTCATAAAAAGTGTTACTTATTTTTAAGTGTTCCTAGAAAGTGTTATTTATTTAAAAGTGTTACGTATGTAAAAGTATTTCCAGAAGTATTACCATTTAAAAAGTGTTATATCCAAAGTATTTCCTATTTTAAAAATATTACATGAATGTGTTACATCTTCGCACATTTTACAAAAGTATTGCATGGAAGTGTTATATATTCATAAGTGTTATCAAAGTGTTACATAAAAGATAAAGTTTTAAGAGTGAGTCTTGTATGTGAACGGTCACACGGGTGACGGAATACACTTTTACAGAAAACATTGATACTTTTACAGGAAAAAGTGATACTTTTACAGGAAAAAATTGATACATTTACTATATTGATACTTTTACAGATAAAGGTGATACTTTTGCTACGAAAAGTGATAATTTTTTTTTAAAAAAAATGTGATACTTTTACAGATAAACGTGATACTTTTACCACAAAAAGTAATATTTTTTCCCGTCACACCGTGTGACGGTTACCTACGAGTTTTTGTCAAATTTTAAAAGTGTTACAAACAAAGTGTTACTTAAAGTCATTTATGTTGTAGTGGCATGACTCCTGGACAAGAAATTCGATCCAATGAAAGGATCAAGGACGATTGCAATAGTTGGATTGTCATTAGGGTTTAAAGAAAGAGGTGAGAATTGGTTAAGAGATGGATTCAATTCAATACCCATCAGAAATCAATCAAACAAGAGTAGAAACAGAGGAACAAATCAATTTTGGAAAAACTCGTCCCAAAGAAGATGAAATTGAGGAAGAATGTCTCAATCAGAATCAACAATCGACTGAAGAGATCGTCTTGGTAATTGATACCATGTAGAGACTTATGGAAGAAACTGAAATAACTTCATTCAATCTGTTGGAAAAATCACAAATGAATCAATTGAGTTTACAAGAGTGTTTTCCCTTTTATACTAACTGTAGCTGTAATCAACAGTTTTAAGCTAACTAACAATACTAAAGGACTTAATTAATTAGCGGCCTTACTGAGGTGGAAGGGCGCAACTTAACAATTACCCTCAAGGAAAGCGGTGGTCTCCGACGAAATGTAAGGAACGATAGCAGTCTGAAGCGGGAAGTATTTCAGCTTGATTTTGCAGAAACACGATGAAGACGAGGGCTGTACGGCAGTCCGAGCTGGCTTCGCCGCCACCGGGAATTTCAAGGCCAAATTCGCCATTGTTAACCTAACGAAAGGGCCGGAATCCATGTCGATTTCAGTTTGGTGGTTATATGTTAGGAGTGAGTTGCCACTGTGCGCTAGTGGAGAAGAGAGCAGATATCGTATTCATAACCCTAGCTTTATTATCAGAATTAATGAACAAATGAAGAAACTACTTTCTAATTATCCACTACCATAATAGATTAAGAGGGTGTTTGGCTAAGCTTATAAGATGCTCAAAACATCTTATAACATGTTTGAGAGCTTATAAGCTCTTCAAATGTGTTTGGCAAAATAAGATGTTAAACAACTTATAAGATGTAAAAATAAGCTCCTAGATAGAGCTTATAAGCTCCAAAAATGATAAGTTCCTCTAGTCCAACTTATTTTTAAGATCTTATAAATTACACTTAAAGTTCACCTACTACACACACTACACACATTTCACACTTTTACTCACACTTCACACACTACATACCCTTCACACACTACACACACTTTATAGTTAAATTAATTCATTCAATTGCTAGCTTATAAGATTTTTTAGCCAAACACTTTATTAACTTATAAGCTCTTAAAATTGCATCTTATAAACACTTTGAACAATTTAGAAAATATTGGAGCTTATAAGATGTTTGAAACAAGTTTAGCCTAACACCCTCTAAAGTAAATAGAATGAACTAAACTATGTGTTTAGATAATAGAAACGCGATGTGGAAAATGGAGGAGTTCATTTTTGGTTGTTCTATTGTCTATTTTAATGATATGGCATCTCAACTCAACAGGAGGTGACACACGTCACAAATCCCTCAATTTTGAGTGGCACATCACTATTACGTGTCACTTTCCGGCGATTATAATAGACGGAATTTGAATCTATCCTTAAATTTAACAAATCAAGAATAATATAGAACTAAAATTGAAATTAATAAATAAAAAATTACCAATTTTAAACAAGATATAACATACATGATTAGTTTTAAAATTTTCCCATTTAATAACCACAATAGTTGTTTAATAACCACTACACTTCTGCTGTATTTTGCCCCAAAGAGGAGATAGAAATCCCATTGATTTGCCTGCTCGATGACATATAAATATGCGTAAGCTAGGTACCCGTCATGTATGTATTTTCTAATAATAAGTTTATGTGATGATTTATTATCGTAAAATGTTCTACAAATTATTTATGTTTTTTTATAGAGTTAATTAGTAGCTGTTAGAAAAAAATACGTAATACGCATTTAAGGTACTGTCTGTCTTGAATAAAATGCAGCACTAGTGAATTAAGCAGGCGAAATGATTCTGGAATATTATAATTTAGGTAGGATCGATTGTTGTATATAGTATAATATTATTCCAATTTTACACAATTTATTCTCAGTATTACTTATTAAATGATGATTGTCGACCTTCCTATTTCATTTTATTCAATCAAGAACAGTGAAGAAACAATGAAAGATTTCTTTGTCTTACCTTCAAAAATTTATAGGATTAAAACCAATTAATACTAAAATCTTTCCTTTTTCTGGCCTTAGCCTTGTCTCTTACAATTTTGTACTTTTATCCATGTAATACGCCGATAGAAAAAGAAAAGAAATTAAATATCCTCTATTATTTTGTAATAAATTTTTAAAGTTTTAATGAAAAACATAAACAGTATATAAATATAAATATATTTGGGTATGTGTAAGTGCATGCATGCTTGCATGCCAATTGAATAATTAATCAAGTAGGATATTTGCACTTATTTGTCTATTTATAAAAAATAAAATTTCGTAAGTCATAGCAGCATTGAAAATTATATTATATACTACTAAAATACTTATTTAATATGAATATGCTAGAAAATTAATTCGTTTATTTATCTTTCTAACCACGTTTTGTTCTCTACGAAAATTAAATCAATAGTCATGTATAAATGATTGGAGGATAGGGAGACTTTTTTTTTTTTTTTTTTTTTTAATTCCACCATTTATTTATATGTTCTAAAATTAGAAGAAAATATTATACTATGAAAATATTAGAATAAGAAAAAAAGAAATGGTGGTGGAGATATTGTTTGATGCTTTCCAATCTTTTTGTATCCCGAAAGAAAAGTTGCAGGTGTCTTCCAGCTATTGCGCCAACTAGGCATCCCCTCCGGTGGTGGGCGACCATGGCAAGCCACCACTGGAGTGGTCGGAATCCTGAAAACCCCTCAGGCTCTGGGTACCATCATCATCATTATCATCATCATCATCATCATCATTCATTAGTTCATTTGCAATCATCAACATATTCTCCTCGTCCTCCACCATCTCTTCCATTAATGGAGTATTTGGGGATGCAGAAGAAACCGGACCCTTCTGCGCATTATTTCTGAAGAATCGGTTGCGGGTGCTTCCGGCAAGTGAGCTCCGGTGAGATGGCCGTGGATGAGTGTGGTCGCCGGTGTAAGATACCACGAAGATTCCGGGATCATTTGGGCTGCGCTCCACCTGTTTTCTGGCCGCGCAGCCTTTTGATGTGCTGCACCTGTAGTAGTTTCTGGTATTAAGGAAGAAAAACAAATCATCTACATTAAAAAATTATATTATATTATTATAAATAAATAAGTATTAGAAGACAATTAACCTTGGAAATGGAGATCCTTTTATTGGCTTCTGACCATATTTTCGCCATGCCCATGAATCAGCAGAGAGGTCTTCTTCGGTCATTTGACGAACCATTTTCACCTGCTGATTTTTCCTGTCACCATCTAGATTATCAGTCTGAGGAATTTACAAGTGAGAGAAAGTAAGCAGAATTAAAAGAGAAATTATAACCTCCGTCGTGGTCGAATGGGTTGAGACAAACTTTGAGAGGATGAACCAATAGAAAGATTATTGAACTGTGCATTTTCCTGAATTTGCATATTCATTTCTTGAAACGCTGGAATGGCGGGGGGTGGCGGATCGCTGGTACAGAATTCTCGATAGATTTCCTGCAAACCCTGAAAATGATGGTTATTGTTTGCGTCATCAAAAGACGAATGTTGGAGAGGCAAAGTGGGTAAAGGGTTATTTGTGGTGGTGGTGGTGGTGGTGGTGGAGACTGTAGCGGCGGTGTAGCCTCTCACGACGGCATGGAGATCCCAGTCATCATCCATCACAATATATTATATGTATATGGCGCTGACTTCTTTAAGTATACTAATCTGAGTGTACGTTGATGTGAGTTATACTGTACATGTGCATATATATATATATAATGAAATGGAAATATTGGTGGAGCACTGTCTTGGAGTTGATATCTTTTGCCTTTTTTCATTTTGCTGCAAGATTTTTTAATCATTCATGCACAACTAAAATCAAAGCTATTTGGCTTTTTCCCAACATACTTCATTCGGATTGCATTACTTTAAATTATACTCTATCTCATATACAACAATTTTAGTGGTTTGGATTCTCATTGACTTTTAAAAATGTCAAAAGGGCCATTTTATGATGCAAGTGCGTAATGGCAGCACCATTGCCACTTCTCCCAAATTCTTTTTGCCCTTTTCATTGAATTGTAGCCATCTTAATTAATTCCACAAATTGACTTCACATAATGCGTAATGGCCAATAACAGTATGTTATCTTTAGTAACAATTTATATATCTTACAGGATATTTTACAAATTCTAATTTAATCACCAAAACATGTGATCGTGTATTTTAGACGAGAGCTGATCAATAATCAATACCTTTTCCACCGATAAACAAAGGTTAAAGAAAAATTATCTCAATTGTTTTAATTAATAAGTGGCTAATTACGAATTAATTCCAGTTTGGAAGTATTACAAAAGCTTGTGTCTAGGTCATTTAAGATCATAGCAACTTCGTGATTTAATAATAAAACTCCAAGCTCGCAAAGCAAAGAATTTAGGTTATTACTTGTCTATACTTGAGATATTGTTTCTACGTACTTTTAATACGACTACACGTGAAATGCAGGATTTAGTACTCTACCTGTCATCACGACAAGAAATTTCTTTATAATGAGAGGAAATTTTGTCATTGAATGTCTCAAAACCATCATTAAAGACTTTTAATGTCAGTAACTTTCTATTATGAGATCGTCATTACATCCCTCCTAATTAAAAGTCAATATTGATAGAAACTCTCTGGCACACATTCTTCTCTCTCACGCACGCACCTTTCTTTTTCTTATGTGTCTTTCACACACATTCTTGTCCCTCCCGCACTTATCCTTCAGTTATGCAATTAAATTTAGGTATTTGAGAGTTTGAAGCACTGATGTCTGGCGATTGAAACTGCCCGATCAATAGAAATTAGTCCTTGGTCTTCCATCCACCATAGTAAAAAATTGAGGTTCCATTAATAAAAAAATTTAATACTGAGGCTAACTTGATATTTTAAATTACCTTATCACTATTTTATGTATTTGTAATGAGTCATAAAATTTATTAGAATGATTGAAAAGTAAACGGCTTTATATATAAATATGTAAGAAATACATGAATTCATACACTGATTAAGCATTTGAATTTAATATTATCTTTTTTATATGAGTGGGTCTTGGGTGCACCCAATGCACAATAATGTTTATTGTACACCTCCCTAAAATTAATTCACTTGGTAAAAAGGGAAACAATCAAAATAAGAGAAAAAGTCATAAATTTTGCGCGCTCTCTCCTCCTTGAAATTCACTCCAATTAAAAGAGTTTTTTGACAGTTTACAGTATAGTTTGTTCAACATAATAGTATAGGATATGAGAAGTCGAATTGGGCCAAATGGAAGACTTGTTGATCCGAGAAGTCAATTGGGGTCAAATACAACCCTTAGTGATTCGAGAAGTCGAATCGAGTCATATAGTTTGTGGTTGTTAATCCGAGAAGCCGAATTGGGTCAGATTGTGCGTACTTGGAGACATGATAAAATAAACGGATCAAGTTATGGATACTTGTTGATCAGAGAAGTCGAATTGGGTCAAATGGAAGACTGGTTGATCTGAGAAGTAAATTGGGGTCAAATACAAACCTTAATGATTCGAGAAGTTGAATCAAATGAAATAGTTGGTGCTTGTTGATCCGAGAAGCCAAGTTGGGTCACATTGTGCGTACTTGGTGACTTGATAAAACAAACGGACCAAGTTATGAATATTTGTTGATCCGAGAAGCCGAATTAGGTCAAGTGGAAGATTTGTTGATCCGAGAAGTCAATTGGGGCCAAATACAAGCCTTAATGATTCGATAAGTCGAATCGGGTAAAATGGTTGGTGGTTGTTGATCCGAGAAGTCAAATTTGGTCACATTGTGCGTACTTGGTGGCTTGATAAAACAAAAGGAACAAGTTATGGATACTAGTGGATCCGAGAAGTCGAATTGGGCCAAATGGAAGATTTGTTGATCCGAGAAGTCAATTGGGGTCAAATACAACTCTTAGTGATTCGAGAAGTCAAATCGAGTCAAGTAGTTGGTGGTTGTTAATCCGAGAAGCCGAATTGGGTCAGATTGTGCGTACTTGGTGACATGATAAAACAAACGGATTAAGTTATGGATACTTGTTGATTAGAGAAGCCAAATTGGGTCAAATGGAAGACTGGTTGATCTGAGAAGTAAATTGGGGTCAAATACAAACCTTAATGATTCGAGAAGTTGAACCAACGAGAAACTGAATTGGGTCAAATGGAAGATTTATTGATCCGAGAAGTCAATTGGGGTCAAATACAAGACTTAATAAATCGATAAGTCGAATCGGGTTAAATGATTGGTGGTTGTTGATCCGAAAAGCCGAATTGTGTCATATTGTGCGTACTTGGTGACTTGATAAAACAAACGGAAAAAAATATGGATACTAGTTTATCCGAGAAGCCGAATTGGGTCAAATGGAAGACTTGTTGATTCGAGAAGTCAATTGGGGTTAAATACAATCCTTAGTGATTCGAGAAGTCGAATCGAGTCAAATAGTTTGGGGTTTTTTATCCGAGAAGCCGAATTGGGTCACATTATGCGTACTTGGTGACTTGATAAAACAAACGGATCAAGTTATAGATACTTGTTGATCCGAGAAATCGAACTGGGTCAAATGGAAGACTTGTTGATCGAAGAAGTCAATTGGGGTCAAATACAAGCCTACTGATTCGAGAAGTCAAATCCAGTCAAATAGTTGGTGCTCATCGACCCGAGAAGCTGAGTTGGGTCACATTGTGCGTACTTGGTGACTTGATCAAACAAACGGATCAAGTTATGAATATTTGTTGATCCGAGAAGCCGAATTGGGTCAAATGGAAGATTTGATGATCCGAGAAGTCAATTGGGGTCAAATACAAGCCTTAATGATTCGATAAGTCGAATCGGGTAAAATGGTTGGTGATTGTTGGTCCGAGAAGCCAAATTGGGTCACATTGTGCGTACTTGGTGGCTTGATAAAACAAAAGGAACAAGTTATGGATACTAGTTGATCCGAGAAGTCGAATTGGGGCCAAATGGAAGACTTGTTGATCCGAGAAGTCAATTGGGGTCAAATACAATCCTTAATGATTCGAGAAGTCGAATCGAGTCCAATAGTTGGTGGTTGTTAATCCGAGAAGCCGAATTGGGTCAGATTGTGCGTACTTGGTGACATGATAAAACAAACGGATCAAGTTATGGATACTTGTTGATCAGAGAAGCCGAATTGGGTCAAATGGAAGACTGGTTGATCTGAGAAGTAAATTGGGGTCAAATACAAACCTTTATGATTCGTGAAGTTGAATCAAATCAAATAGTTGGTGCTTGTTGATCCGAGAAGCCAAGTTGGGTCACATTGTGCGTACTTGGTGACTTGATAAAACAAACGGATTAAGTAATGGATATTTGTTGATCCGAGAAACTGAATTGGGTCAAATGGAAGATTTGTTGATCCGAGAAGTTAATTGGGGTCAAATACAAGACTTAATGATTCGATAAGTCGAATCAGGTTAAATTATTGGTGGTTGTTGATCCGAGAAGCCGAACTGTGTCATATTGTGCGTACTTGGAGACTTGATAAAACAAAAGGAACAAATTATGGATACTATTTGATCCGAGAAGTCGAATTGGACCAAATGGAAGACTTGTTGATTCGAGAAGTCAATTGGGGTTAAATACAATCCTTATTGATTTGAGAAGTCGAATCGAGTCAAATAGTTGGGGGTTTTTTATCCGAGAAGCCGAATTGGGTCACATTGTGCGTACTTGGTGACTTGATAAAATAAACGGATCAAGTTATGGATACTTGTTGATCCAAGAAGCCGAATTGGGTCAAATGGAAGACTTGTTGATCGAAGAAGTCAATTGGGGTCAAATACAAGCCCAATGATTCGTGAAGTCAAATCCAGTCAAATATTTGGTGCTCGTCGATCCGAGAAGCCGAGTTGGGTCACGTTGTGCGTACTTGGTGTCTTGATAAAACAAACGGATCAAGTTATGAATATTTGTTGATCCGAGAAGCCGAATTGGGTCACAATGTGCGTACTTGGTGGCTTGAAAAAAAAAAAGGAGCAAGTCATGAATGCTAGTTGATATGAGAAGTCGAATTGGGCCAAATGGAAGACTTGTTGATCCGAGAAGTCAATTGGGGTCAAATACAACCCTTAGTGATTCGAGAAGTCGAATCGAGTCATATAGTTTGTGGTTGTTAATCCGAGAAGCCGAATTGGGTCAGAATGTGCGTACTTGGAGACATGATAAAACAAACGGATCAAGTTATGGATACTTGTTGATCAGAGAAGTCGAATTGGGTCAAATGGAAGACTGGTTGATCTGAGAAGTAAATTGGGGTCAACTACAAACCTTAATGATTCGAGAAGTTGAATCAAATCAAATAGTTGGTGTTTGTTGATCCGAGAAGCCAAGTTGGGTCACATTGTGCGTACTTGGTGACTTGATAAAATAAACGGACCAAGTTATGAATATTTGTTGATCCGAGAAGCCGAATTGGGTCAAGTGGAAGATTTGTTGATCCGTGAAGTCAATTGGGGTCAAATACAAGCCTTAATGATTCGATAAGTCGAATCGGGTAAAATGGTTGGTGGTTGTTGATCCGAGAAGTCAAATTGGGTCACATTGTGCGTACTTGGTGGCTTGATAAAACAAAAGGAACAAGTTATGGATACTAGTTGATCCGAGAAGTTGAATTGGGTCAAATGGAAGACTTGTTGGTCCAAGAAGTCAATTAGGGTCAAATACAATCCTTAATGATTCGAGAAGTCGAATCGAGTCACATAGTTGGTGGTTGTTAATCCGAGAAGCCGAATTGGGTCAGATTGTGCGTACTGGGTGACTTGATAAAACTAACGGATCAAGTTATGGATACTTGTTGATCTGAGAAGCCGAATTGGATCAAATGGAAGACTTGTGGATCCGAGAAGTCAATTGGGGTCAAATACAATCCTTAATGATTCGAGAAGTCGAATCGAGTCAAATAGGTTGTGCTTGTTGATCCGAGAAGCCGAGTTGGGTCACATTGTGCGTACTTGGTGACTTGAGAAAACAAACGGATCAAGTTATGGATACTTGTTGATTCGAGAAGCCGAATTGGGTCAAATGGAAGACTTGTTGATCGAAGAAGTGAATTGGGGTCAAATAGTTGGTGCTTGTCGATCCGAGAAGCCGAGTTGGGTCACATTGTGCGTACATGGTGACTTGATAAAATAGACGGATCAAGTTATGAATATTTCTTGATACGAGAAGCCGAATTGGGTCACATTATGCGTACTTGGTGGCTTGATAAAACGAAAGGAACAAGTTATAGATACTAGTTGATCTGAGAAGTCGAATCTAGCCAAATGGAAGACTTGTTGATCTGAGAAGTCAATTAGGGTCAAATACAACCCTTAGTGATTCGAGAAGTCGAATCGAGTCAAATAGTTTGTGGTTGTTAATCCGAGAAGCCGAATTGGGTCAGAATGTGCGTACTTGGTGACATGATAAAACAAACAGATCAAGTTATGGATACTTGTTGATCAAAGAAGCCGGATTGGGTCAAATGGAAGACTAGTTGATCTGAGAAGTAAATTGGGGTCAAATACAAACCTTAATGATTCGAGAAGTTGAATCAAATCAAATAGTTGGTGCTCGTCGATCCGAGAAGCCGAGTTGGGTCACATTGTGCGTACTTGGTGACTTGATAAAACAACCGGACCAAGTTATGAATATTTGTTGATCCGAGAAGCCGAATTGGGTCAAATGGAAGATTTGTTGATCCGAGAAGTCAATTGGAGTCAAATACAAGCCTTAATGATTCGATAAGTCGAATCGGGTAAGATGGTTGGTGGTTGTTGATCCGAGAAGTCAAATTGGGTCACATTGTGCGTACTTGGTGGCTGGATAAAACAAAAGGAACAAGTTATGGATACTAGTTGATCCGAGAAGTCGAATTGGGCCAAATGGAAGACTTGTTGGTCCGAGAAGTCAATGAGGGTCAAATACAATCCTTAATGATTCGAGAAGTCGAATCGAGTCACATAGTTGGTGGTTGTTAATCCGAGAAGCCGAATTGGGTTAGATTGTGCGTACTGGGTGACTTGATAAAACTAACGGATCAAGTTCTGGATACTTGTTGATCTGAGAAGCCGAATTGGGGTCAAATGGAAGACTTGTTGATCCGAGAAGTCAATTGGGTTCAAATACAGACCTTATGATTCGAGAAGTCAAATCGAGTCAAATAGTTGGTGCTTGTCGATCCGAGAAGCCGAGTTGGGTCACATTGTGCGTACTCGGTGACATGATAAAACAAACGGATCAAGTTATGGATACTTGTTGATCAGAGAAGCCGAATTGGGTCAAATGGAAGATTGGTTGAACTGAGAAGTAAATTGGGGTCAAATACAGACCTTAATGATTCGAGAAGTTGAATCAAATCAAATAGTTGGTGCTTGTTGATCCGAGAAGCCAAGTTGGGTCACATTGTGCGTACTTGGTGACATGATAAAACAAACGGATCAAGTTATGGATACTTGTTGATTCGAGAAACTGAATTGGGTCAAATGAAAGATTTGTTGATCCGAGAAGTCAATTGGGGTCAAATACAAGACTTAATGATTGGTGGTTGTTGATTCGAGAAGCCGAATTGTGTCACATTGTGCGTACTTGGTGACTTGATAAAACAAAAGGAATAAATTATGGATACTAGTTGATCCGAGAAGCCGAATTGGGCCAAATGGAAGACTTGTTGATTCGAGAAGTCAATTGGGGTTGAATACAATCCTTATTGATTCGAGAAGTCGAATCGAGTCAAATAGTTAGTGCTTTTTATTCCCAGAAGCCGAATTGGGTCACATTGTGCGTTCTTGGTGACTTGATAAAGCAAACGGATCAAGTTATGGATACTTGTTGATCCGAGAAGCCGAATTGGGTCAAATGGAAGATTTGTTGATCGAAGAAGTTAATTGGGGTCAAATACAAGCCTAATGATTCGAGACGTCAAATCCAGTCAAATAGTTGGTGCTCGTCAATCCGAGAAGCCGAGTTGGGTCACATTGTGCGTACTTGGTGACTTGATAAAATAAACGGATCAAATTATAAATATTTGTTGATCCGAGAAGCCGAATTGGGTCAAATGGAAAATTTGTTGATCCGAGAAGTCAATTGGGGTCAAATACAAGCCTTAATGATTCAATAAATCGAATCGGGTAAAATGGTTGGTGGTTGTTGATCCGAGAAGCCAAATTGGGTCACATTGTGCGTACTTGGTGGCTTGATAAAACAAAAGGAACAAGTTATGGATACTAGTTGATCCGAGAAGTCGAATTGGGCCAAATGGAAGACTTGTTTTTTCAAGTCACCAAGTACGCACAATATGACACAGTTCGGCTTCTCGGATCAACAACCACCAATCATTTAACCCGATTCGACTTATCGAATCACTAAGTCTTGTATTTGACCCCAATTAACTCCTCGGATCAACAAATCTTCCATTTGACCCAATTCAGTTTCTCGGATCAACAAGTATCCATTACTTGATCCGTTTATTTTATCAAGTCACCAAGTACGCACAATATGACCCAACTTGGCTTCTCGGATCAACAAGCACCAACTATTTGATTTGATTCAACTTCACGAATCATAAAGGTTTTTATTTGACCCCAATTTACTTCTCAGATCAACCAGTCTTCCATTTGACCCAATTCGGCTTCTCTGATCAACAAGTATCCATAACTTGATCCGTTTGTTTTATCATGTCACCAAGTACGCACAATCTGACCCAATTCGGCTTCTCGGATTAACAACCACCAACTATTGGACTCGATTCGACTTCTCGAGTCATTAAGGATTGTATTTGACCCCAATTGACTTCTCCGATCAACAAGTCTTCCATTTGGCCTAATTCGACTTCTCGGATCAACTAGTATCCATAACTTGTTCCTTTTGTTTTATCAAGCCACCAAGTACGCACAATGTGACCCAATTTGACTTCTCGGATCAACAACCACCAACCATTTTACCCGATTCGACTTATCGAATCATTAAGGCTTGTATTTGACCCCAATTGATTTCTCGGATCAACAAATCTTCCATTTGACCCAATTCGGCTTCTCGGATCAACAAATATTCATAACTTGATCCGTTTATTTTATCAAGTCACCAAGTGCGCACAATGTGACCCAACTCGACTTCTCGGATCGACGAGCACCAACTATTTGACTGGATTTGACTTCTCGAATCATTAGTCTTGTATTTGATCCCAATTGACTTCTTCGATCAACAAGTCTTCCATTTGACCCAATTCAGTTTCTCGGATCAACAAGTATCCATTACTTGATCCGTTTGTTTTATCAAGTCACCAAGTACGCACAATGTGACCCAACTTGGCTTCTCGGATCAACAAGCACCAACTATTTGATTTGATTCAACTTCACGAATCATAAAGGTTTGTATTTGACCCCAATTTACTTCTCAGATCAACCAGTCTTCCATTTGACCCAATTCGGCTTCTCTGATCAACAAGTATCCATAACTTGATCCGTTTGTTTTATCATGTCACCAAGTACGCACAATCTGACCCAATTCGGCTTCTCGGATTAACAACGACCAACTATTGAACTCGATTCGACTTCTCGAATCATTAAGGATTGTATTTGACCCCAATTGACTTCTCGGATCAACAAGTCTTCCATTTGGCCCCAATTCGACTTCTCGGATCAACTAGTATCCATAACTTGTTCCTTTTGTTTTATCAAGCCACCAAGTACGCACAATGTGACCAAATTTGGCTTCTCGGACCAACAAACACCAACCATTTCACCCGATTCGACTTATCGAATCATTAAGGCTTGTATTTGACCCCAATTGACTTCTCGGATCAACAAATCTTCCATTTGACCCAATTCGGCTTCTCGGATCAACAAATATTCATAACTTGATCCGTTTGTTTGATCAAGTCACCAAGTACGGACAATGTGACCCAACTCAGCTTCTCGGGTCGATGAGCACTAACTATTTGACTGGATTTGACTTCTCGAATCATTAGGCTTGTATTTGATCCCAATTGACTTCTTCGATCAACAAGTCTTCCATTTGACCCAGTTCGGTTTCTCGGATCAACAAGTATCCATAACTTGATCCCTTTATTTTATCAAGTCACCAAGTACGCACAATGTGACCCAATTCGGCTTCTCGGATCAAAAACCCCAAACTATTTGACTCGATTTGACTTCTCGAATCAATAAGGATTGTATATAACCCCAATTGACTTCTCGAATCAACAAGTCTTCCATTTGGCCCAATTCGGCTTCTCGGATCAACTAGTATCCATAGTTTTTTCCGTTTGTTTTATCAAGTCACCAAGTACGCACAATATGACACAATTCGGCTTCTCGGATCAACAACCACCAATCATTTAACCCGATTCGACTTATCGAATTATTAAGTCATGTATTTGACCCCAATTGACTTCTCGGATCAACAAATCTTCCATTTGACCCAATTCAGTTTTTCGGATCAACAAGTATCCATAACTTGATCCATTTATTTTATCAAGTCACCAAGTACGCACAATGTGACCCAACTTGGCTTCTCGGATCGACAAGCACCAACTATTTGATCTGATTCAACTTCTCGAATCATTAAGGTTTGTATTTGACCCCAATTTACTTCAGATCAACCAGTCTTCCATTTAACCCAATTTGGCTTCTCTGATCAACAAGTATCCATAACTTGATCCGTTTGTTTTATCATGTCACCAAGTACGCACAATCTGACCCAATTCGGCTTCTCGGATTAACAACCACCAACTATTTGACTCGATTTGACTTCTGGAATCACTAAGAGTTGTATTTGACCCCAATTGACTTCTCGGATCAACAAATCTTCCATTTAGCCCAATTCGACTTCTCAGATCAACTAGTATCCATGACTTGTTCCTTTTCTTTTATCAAGCCACCAAGTACGCACAATGTGACCCAATTCGGATTCTCGGATAAAAAAAAAATTTCATAACTTGATCCATTTGTTTTATCAAGTCACCAAGTATGCACAATGTGACCCAACTCGGCTTCTCGGATAGACAAGCACCAACTATTTGACTCGATTTGACTTCTCGAATCATAAGGCCTGTATTTGAACCCAATTGACTTCTCGGATCAACAAGTCTTCCATTTGGCCCAATTCGGCTTCTCGGATCAACTAGTATCCATAATTTGTTCCTTTTGTTTTATCAAGTCACCAAGTACGCACAATGTGACCCAATTCGGTTTCTCGGATCCACAACCATCAACCATTTAACCCGATTCGACTTATCGAATCATTATGACGTGTAATTGACCCCAGTTGACTTCTCGGATCAACAAATCTTCCATTTGACCCAATCCGGCTTTTCGGATCAACAAGTATCCATAACTTGATCCGTTTGTTTTATCAAGTCACCAAGTACGCACAATGTGACCCAACTCGGCTTCTCGGATCCACAAGCGCCAACTATTTGACTCTATTCGACTTCTCGAATCATTAAGGCTTGTATTTGACTGCAATTAACTTCTCGAATCAACAAATCTTCCATTTGACCCAATTCGGCTTCTCGGATCAACAAGTATCCATAACTTCATCTGTTTGTTTTCTCAAGTCACCAAGTACGCACAATGTGACCTAACTCGGCTTCTCGGATCAACAAGCACCAACTATTTGACTCGATTCGACTTCTCGAATCATTAAGTCTTGTATTTGACCCCAATTGACTTCTCAGATCAACAAGTCTTCCATTTGATCCAATTCGACTTCTCGGATCAACAAGTATCCATAACTTGATCCGTTAGTTTTATCAAGTCACCCAGTACGCACAATCAGACCCAATTCGGCTTCTCGGATTAACAACCACCAACTATTGGACTCGATACGACTTCTCGAATCATTAAGGATTGTATTTGACCCCAATTGACTTCTCGGATCAACAAGTCTTCCATTTGGCCCCAATTCGACTTCTCGGATCAACTAGTATCCATAACTTGTTCCTTTTGTTTTATCAAGCCACCAAGTACGCACAATGTGACCCAATTTGACTTCTCGGATCAACAACCACCAACCATTTTACCCGATTCGACTTATCGAATCATTAAGGCTTGTATTTGATCCCAATTGATTTCTCGGATCAACAAATCTTCCATTTGACCCAATTCGGCTTCTCGGATCAACAAATATTCATAACTTGATCCGTTTATTTTATCAAGTCACCAAGTGCGCACAATGTGACCCAACTCGTCTTCTCGGATCGACGAGCACCAACTATTTGACTGGATTTGACTTCTCGAATCATTAGTCTTGTATTTGGCCCCAATTGACTTCTTCGATCAACAAGTCTTCCATTTGACCCAATTCGGCTTCTCGGATAAACAAGAATCCATAACTAAATCCATTTGTTTTATCAAGTCACCAAGTACGCACAATGTGAACCAACTTGGCTTCTCGGATCAACAAGCACCAAATATTAGATTTGATTCAACTTCACGAATCATAAAGGTTTGTATTTGACCCCAATTTACTTCTCAGATCAACCAGTCTTCCATTTGACCCAATTCGGCTTCAATCAACAAGTCTTCCATTTGACCCAATTCGGCTTCTCGAATCAACAAGTATCTATAACTTGATCCGTTTATTTTATCAAGTCACCAAGTACGCACAATGTGACCCAACTCGGCTTCTCGGATCAACAAGCACAACCTATTTGACTCGATTCGACTTCTCGAATCATTAAGGCTTGTATTTGACCCCAATTGACTTCTCGGACCCACAAGTTTTCCATTTGATCCAATTCGGCTTCTCAGATCAACAAGTATCCATAACTTGATCCGTTAGTTTTATCAAGTCACCCAGTACGCACAATCTGACCCAATTCGGCTTCTCGGATTAACAACCGCCAACTATGTGACTCGATTCGACTTCTCGAATCATTAAGGATTGTATTTGACCCTAATTGACTTCTCGGACCAACAAGTCTTCCATTTGGCCCAATTCGAATTCTCGGATCAACTAGTATCCATAACTTGTTCCTTTTGTTTTATCAAGCCACCAAGTACGCACTATGTGACCCAATTTGACTTCTCGGATCAACAACCACCAACCATTTTACCCGATTCGACTTATCGAATCATTAAGGCTTGTATTTGACCCCAATTGACTTCTCGGATCAACAAATTTTCCATTTGACCCAATTCGGCTTCTCGGATCAACAAATATTCGTAACTTGGTCAGTTTGTTTTATCAAGTCACCAAGTACGCACAATGTGACCCAAATCGGCTTCTCGGATCGACGAGCACCAACTATTTGACTGGATTTGACTTCTCGAATCATTAGGCTTGTATTTGACCCCAATTGACTTCTTTGATCAACAAGTCTTCCATTTAACCCAATTCGGCTTCTTGGATCAACAAGTATCCATAAATTGATCCGTTTGTTTTATCAAGTCACCAAGTACGCACAATGTGACCCAGTTCAGCTTCTCGGATCAAAAACCCCCAACTATTTGACTTGATTCGACTTCTCGAATCAATAAGGATTGTATTTAACCCCAATTGATTTCTCGAATCAACAAGTCTTCCATTTAACCCAATTCGGCTTCTCGGATCAACTAGTATCCATAATTTGTTCATTTTGTTTTATCAAGTCACCAAGTACGCACAATGTGACACAATTCGGCTTCTCGGATCAACAACCACCAATCATTTATCCCAATTCGACTTATCGAATCATTAAGTCTTGTATTTGACCCCAATTGACTTCTCGGATCAACAAATCTTCCATTTGACCCAATTCAGCTTCTCGGATCAACAAGTATCCATAACTTGATCCGTTTGTTTTATCAAGTCACCAAGTACGCACAATGTGACCCAACTTGGCTTCTCGGATCAACAAGCACCAACTATTTGATTTGATTCAACTTCTCGAATCATTAAGGTTTGTATTTGACCCCAATTTACTTCTCAGATCAACTAGTCTTCCATTTGACCCAATTCGGCTTCTCTGATCAACAAGTATCCATAACTAGTTTGGCAAGATGAAGTACCAAATGCACCTCATGTTGCTGGAGGTGGCCACGCTGCTGAGAGGGCTATGCAAAGGAACCCCGTTCTTGTTGAGCTTGAACGTATTTTATCTCAGAGGGAACGGGAAGGTGCAAATGTGGTTCAAGGTGTAGATTGCACTGCCACTGAGGTGAGGGAGGAGCTTACGAGGATGGCATCAGAAATTGCTGAGCTGAAGAGGTTGCTGAAGCTGACATTGTTTTTCATTTTGGGGCTAGCTTTGGCACTTGTGGCTAGGATATTAATGTAATGATAAAAGCAGAAAATATATGCTATGTAGTGCCTAAGGGCTCATTTTCTTTGTAATCAACAACTAATGCAATCTACTTTTCAGTCTACATTTTGACATTTTGTTATTGACCTCTAGCAATAATTTTCTGAACCAACATAAGCAAACAATAAAAAGCAACAACTGAAATCACCAGAAAGAGAGAGAATTAAGTAAACAATAATATAATTCAAAATGACTCCAAATGGTCATATATCAGATTGGCCAATGACATAGGTTCATAAAAGACAGTTTTTGACCTATGTAAACTAGGACCATAAAATGATAGAATCCATTTGGTTTAGAACAAAAGCAGTTTACCATATATCAAGATCTAAGCCTTCTCTTTTCCCTTCGAACCTTGCTGAGTAGCAGATTTAAGACTAGAAAGTGTCACAAACTTCTTACCTCCCATGTTTATTACTTTCAGCTTATCCTTTTCCTTTTCCTTTTCCTTTTCATTCACCACTGATGTGTTTGGATTTCCTAGAAATGAATTTGGTTGGAATGACATCGGAGGAGGAATTCTGATATTCACACCCCTTTTCTTTGGTAGAGGATACTCCAATGCAGTTGCCACTGAGTACGGGTCTTAGTTAGCAATAGATCCATCAAGGTTTTGAGTTCCACCAACCTTACTCAATTCTGCTCTTTTCCTGGCCTGCAGAATAGATCATATCAGAAATCAACAACTAAATATAACAATTTTACAATAGTTTTAAGTTAGATTTAGTAAAAGGAGTTGCTTACAAGTCTTTTTCTACCAGCTCTGGTAGTTGGTTTTGGATTATTTGCCTCTTGTGCAGCTGCCTGTTGTTAGACATCAAGATAAATGTGGTAAAGTTACATAAATTGAACAAAGCATAGTATTAGGGTAGTTTAGTCATACCCTCTAAATCTTGTAGGGTGACCAGCCTTAACAGAGTAGCTATTCACTGCTTGTTTGAACAAAGTCTTGTTACAAAAAAATTGTTGGAGCCCGAACTCTGGATCAAGTGCTGTTGAAGCTCCGAAAACAATTACATCTTTCCTTTTTTCAGCATCAGAATCTGTCCCAACTGACTCAAAGTCACTATCATTGCTATGATCATCATCACCTGCACCATCACTCTCTGAGGTTTCCTGGTCCTCAACCTGTTTGGCAGTGTTTGGACCAGCCCACTCTGCTTCTAAGTCAACAGATTCATCAAAAATAATGTCATCAAGCAACTCATCACAACTGTCCTCTTTCCCAACAAATTCCTCATCAGTGCTATCATCAATCTCCTCAACATCAACCATAATGATCTTCTTACAATGGCCCTCATCCTCTAGATTTTGTTGTCTTGGAACTGTCTCTTTAGCCTTATGCCCCTGTTTTGACTTCACAGCAGCCTTAGTGGACAAGCTGACCCGTAGGTTATCCACCAAGGATTCAACATTATCATCTAGTTCAACCCACTCAATCTCCCCCACATGATCTTCATCCTCATCTGGAACTATAGTTTTGTTCCCTTCTAGAAATAGAGTGAACTCCCTTCCTTTAGAGCTTTGTAGTACCATCCATATGTCATGCTCACTTTCTACATTCTTCAAACCAACCCCTTCCATCACACCATAAAACTTCTTCTTCCCCATGTAGCCCAACTGCTCAGCCAAGCTTTCAATGTACCTCAAATCTAGCTTCCTTGAATCAACACAATCAAAAGCTGACAAAGTGCCTTCAATCCAGGCTAGACCCCCAACATCCTTTACTACCATTCCCCCATGCTTTAACTTCAATGTGTACCAGTATTCCTTCCCACCTACCACACATTAAATAAGCACTGTTCAGACCACACTCTGATTAAAGAAATAAGTACACAGACAAAGTTATTTGAAATTGCACACATACGATGGCTAAAATACAAAATGTGGGGGACAGGCTGTATATAATGGTGGACAACAACACATGGGGTTGGACCACACATCAGCAAATACAGAATCTCTACTATATTAATACACATTCACCAACTACACAACCCCACACTACAACCCCACACTGCACAGCTAAAAAATAAACCCTAATAGACAATGTGGGGGAGTTAACCCAAGAATTACGAATACACCTCAAGATTTCAACACTAAACTAAAAAAAAAACAGAGGATTGATCATATGGTGTGTTGTAGATCACAGAAGATCATATGATTGGTTAAACTTAATGAGATATAAAATATATATCACAGTTGAGATAACTTGAGGACGAGTTGTTGGTATAGGCTGCAGTATCAAGTAGGAATAGTTTATCTTGACTATTTACTTATATTGGTACGTCATTACGTATTGATAGGATCACGGTGAGATAAGTTCTTTTGCCTGGCCTTAGTGAAGAACAAGAGATCTCGGTGACTTATTGTAATCTAAACCCTAAATAAGATTACAGTTATGTGTGCATGTCTGTGCGGCACTTTGATTTACTACAGGTGAGAGTTAAGTGCTAACTCTTTATACTTGCATATGATAACTGGTAATTTGTGTCTAGGTAACCATATCCGTTTAGGATGATGATATCCCCTTAAGGAGCTCAAAATATTTATTGTACTAAACCCTGCAGGTTGATTAAGTTCAGGTACAATAATGAAGTTGAGTGGTACTACTTAAAGTATTAATAAGCAATTAATTAATTTAAGTTGTCAAATGCTTTAATTAATGTATATTCGATATCTTAAATACGAGAATTAATTAAGTCTAATTCAAGCCCCTACTCATTTCGGGAATAAAGGGGTAAGTCAGTATTAATTCTTTAGTGGAATAAATTAATATTTATGAATTAATTATGTTCTGGGCTGAACAAAGAATAATTAATTCATAGTTAGGCCCATTTTTTTTTCTTGTATTTGATTCCTGGACTGGCCCATCAGGCTCCTAGCCCAGTAGGGAATTAAACTACCAGGCCAAACCCACACTCAATATTATGTATTAAATACATAACTCTCAGTCTATGAAAGATAACAAACACACGTAAAAAATCACAGAGCTGAAAAGAGAGAGTAAGAGGGCGGCGGCGGCAGTGTTGGTTCCCACACTTGGGATTTCTCAAAGTTCTTCGTCCATCCGGCGTTGAGGATCGAGCAAGGATACAGTCCAAAAGGTCTATCCTGGAGTCTAACATCGAATCGTTGTGCACACGATTCTCAGGTCAACTCTAAAACACCTATGTGTTGTATTTAAATTAATAGATGCATGTTTAGGATTAATCAATGTGTATATTGAATTATGACAACCAAGAAGGTCCTAGGGAAATTCGGTTATTCCTACACTACTTTATATGCCTATCATATCCCTCTCTTGGCTTCACACGCAGCTCCATCAATCGGGGATTTTTATAAAGGGGTGAGCTACATCCAGCTCGTGAGGTTTAGTTTGCTAAAATTAAATACAAGCAAGTAGTTGCAAATATGAGCAAATCACCATAAGTATCTCCATATAATATCACCATAACATCATATCATCATATGCCCGTTGGCCATTCACACAAACGGATGAAATAAATTTGAATCTCATACCATGAAATCACCATAGCATCATATTTAATTAAAGAAAACATTAAAAGAAAGCTCCACCGTAGTAGTTGAATGAATGATGTCGTGCAAAAAAGGCCTAGTCACCATGCTCTTGACTAGAAAATCCTACATTATAATTGATGTATTTTTAATAATTAAAACCTAGTGGAATCATCTAAACCGAAAAGAGACATTAGTAGAAAAAAATGTAGGCTCCGACTGACGAAACGAATTGAGGTAAAGGCTCCAGAGTATAATTGTTGAAGGTTAACAAGAAATGATATTAGTTGTTACCTATATTATACATTATAGGGAACGTGGGGAATAATTCTTTTTTCTGCATTCATTGTCTTACATGTGGTCCCCATTAATCAGACTACCAAGCTTTCTCTCCCTTTCCTCAACTCACACAACCACTCACCATATGTTTATATATACGTACACATATGTGTATATATATCTATCATCCTTTATGACATAACCAAGTATCGAGAAATAAATCTTTAAAGCAAAAATATGTTTGCTACTGATCTAAGAAATTAAAAAAGAAAAGTGCAAATTACCTGTTGTTGATGTGAAGAATGGAATGAACTGATCCACAATCCACAAAGAAGAAAGGATGACGACTTTTCTTTTAGGAAAGGAGGCTTGATTTATTTTGTGTATTGTTTAGGGTTCTGTTCTGCCGTCTTATATTTATACTATAGTATTCTCCTACTGGGTATTAATCAGAAGCAATGTCGAAAAAATGTTATTCTATCAGAGATCAGCTATGACAGTATCTAATGGACATACATATATCTGGTCAGATATGTAATAACTAACAACTCTTTTATGGATAAACATGAATTGTCATTTGGGCTCAATCTAGACCCAAAATAACTTGACTTGACCCACATGAAATTTATGATGCATGTTGGGCTTAATAAATAATAATATTAATATTAATAATAACTCGTAAAATAATTCGGAACGTTACAAAAGAGTTGTATAATAGTTTTTTAGTGCTTTGATTTATGTCATTTTTTCATAGAGGAAAAGAAGAAACGTTCAAAATTAAAGATATGTTCGCAAAACAAATGGTATTTAAGTCACTCTAAAATAATTTTTTTAAACGAAGATCGGGTTCATAACCTTGATTGAAATTATCGAATAATTGACAAATAAATGATAATAAAACTAAAAAAAAAAAAAAAAAACAAAGCATGCAGACTTTACCGTTGGAGTGAAACTCTTGACTTCAAGATGAAAATTAAAAAAAAAAATCAAAGTTAATTTAAGAGAAAATGTTTGGTGTTGAAATTACACAGCTTGAACCCTTCGAACAATATGGTAAACTTGTGGAAAATTTTTGTTGATTTATAAAAAGAGAGAAGTTATATATTGAGTTATTTTGTTCTGCAAAATATATCTTGAAAATGTTTACAAATGATTAATGAAGTGTGCATCACACTTTGTTTTTTTTCACTAATTTTATATAGTTTACCGTTAGTTATTATTAATTAATTTTCTGCATGTCCTACTATTCTTAGTATCATGTTATTGTTTTTAATCTAATCAGACAATTAAAAAGAATCAATACTTGCAATATACTACAATAATATTTAAAAGTAAAATATTAGATTAATAATTTCAGTCGTTGCCTTGAAGAATTCCTATGATATTATTACTTAAATTAAAACAATTTATGAATTATATGGTTGATATTGTCTTAATTTTTTTATCCTTTGATAATTTGTGCATTCCAGATTTTTATCAATATTGGAGATGTGAAAAAAATAGTTGAATTTTATAGGAAGAAGATTACTTATACAACGTTCAATTGCTTTGCCAAATATATATCGGGAATGAGTAATTATTGATTATATTGCTTCTATAATACTGATTAAATTAAAAGTGCAATTATATTCTTTTAGTGGAATAGAATATAATTAATAAATTACTATGATAAGTCAAGAGTTGACCAGGTCATATTTAATTTATTGGAGTTTAATTTAATTGGGTCCGACCAATTCCCTTCGGCGGCTCAGTGTGAACTGGAATAAATTATAAGGATTATAATTTATTACTACAATATTTTGATTATAATATTATGATATATATTATGGAAGATGGAGATATCCAGTATCTTCTATACAGGATATGTTACTTGAGGAGAAAGAATATTGTGATATATTATATATATCAGATACATATTCATCCTACGATTGTACACGTACACACACATAGTATACATCTAAGAAGGTGTCCACACACCGTGCATTGTAGTGCAGTTTGTGAGAACACTGGAGAAGGCTTGGAGGCTGGGAGCGGGTTTGATAAAGCATGCTACAAAGGTATTTCATAAATCCTTCTTGTATTAATTAATTAATATGTAGAACATATAATAATACGAGCAATCCTACAACGATTATCCGAATATCAATATCTAATATCGAGGATCGAATAGGAATCGTGGTTCTAACATATGGTATCAGACGTAGGTTTTGATATTATTGTATGTTCTCAATTAATTAATTTAATTTATGAATGTGTTAGTAGTATGAGCGGTGTTAGGATTTATTATTTTATTGTGTTATTAGATTGAATGAGTTTTAATTGTTGAACAATTTATGGCTTTAGATTTAAATCGATGTTCAATTGTATTATTTTTTTTAGTCTGTAAACAAAGAGCTGGATTGCGACTCCATGTTTTCCTTTGTTAGATTTAAAATAGGTTACAAAAATTGTTATAGCTATTATTTGTGTTGTAACTCTCGTTTGTAGTCCAATCTATATAAGTTTTGACGTTTTGGGACTGAATTGCAAGAAGGAAAAAAGCTAGTCACAAAAAGGTGGGGGATGCTATGAATCTTCCCCAAAATATATGGACTATTCTGTTAAACATCCAAATTCCTCCATTGATGAATATACTGTTGGAAATTGATTTGGAATTTTGGGTTTTAACTCAAAATTGACCAATTTAATTAATTCAATCCATTTGTTAAAAATAAAAACAAGTTGCAAATTCATAATCTACACTTCGAGTAGATGAATTTAATGTATTAATATGCTCAAAACCAATTTCGGGTGAATGAGAATTAATTGTCAAAGGTTGCAACTTAAACTTGGAAGTTGAAGAGTTTATGAAGGAAACATATGGGAACTTGTCCCACATAGAAAAATTGGAATAAGTGGATACTCCTTATTAAGTAGAGCACTTGATAAGTAATTATCAAGTGTGCTCCCTTATGGTGGACGTTATGGTGGATCCTAGTGGACCCGAGAGCCCGGGCCCGCACATGTCGCATTGAGTCGCTTTATTGGCGCACTTTGCACTTCGCACGTATGTGTCGTCGCGAGGAGCTGGAGGAGCCTTAAATTTTTGGCCAGGTGGTCCAGACGGATGGCTCGCGGGTTCGTGGCGGTTCGAGTCAGGCGGTGGGGTGACGTGGACCGGGTCCGGTCAGGAACCGGACCGGACGGTTGGGCGGCTCGGACCGGTCGAACCGGACCGGATTGGGGTGGTGGGTCGAACCGACCCGCTGGCAGGCCGGACGGGTCGAACCAGTGCGACCCGTCAGGGCGCGGGTCAGCCTGCGGGTGCGACCGCCCAGCGAACTGGTGGGTCCAATTCAAAGGGTGCAATCAAGGGGTGAAGAGGTGTCTTTCCAAAAAGGCACCACAACTCTTCAACATATATAAATAGGCCCCTCCACATTTTATTTCATTCATTCGAATTCACAAGTTCTTTGAAAATCAAAAGCTTTCTAAATTCTGCATTAGTAGAGTCCGAAAGTTCCAAATATCCGAGTACATTCGCCGATAACTTCTGACTCGTAGTGCAGCGATCTGAAGTTTTAAAGTCGTTGTATCTTGGAGGCGTTTTGCTATTAAAAGTATTGCACCTGAGTACGTGACAATTTCGTCTTACGGATATAGAGTCAAGCTCTAGCCTCGACTTTGTCTGAATTTTTACATCTTCGTCTATACAATCACATACCAAAATATAACATATACAAGCTTTGAAAGACTACCTAAATTCACGAAATCGTCGATTTGGAAGATGGAGAAAGCGGCAATGGTTAGACTTCAATTTTTACATCTTCCAAGTTTGTGTTTATGGGGTTATGAACACGTCGCTGGTGCAGCAACATCCCCATTGACGGAGAAGTTTTCCGGCAGCAAACGATGAGGACATGACCAGCAGAATTTCGACCGAAAGCAAGGTCCCTCTGATGGCTGAAATTCTGGTGGTCATGACTCGATAGAAATTGTGATTTCCAACGTGGTTCAGACATGATGTCATTGCTCGTAGCGGACTTCCATGGCTGAAGCGATGAACTGGACTTCCATAGCCAGTGGCAATGGCTTTCTGATGGGTCACCGTGACATTGCTTTCGTCAGCGACGACGATGCTCAGAACATTCGGCAGTGACGCTGGCAACAAATTCCGGCGAGACACGGCGGCGGAAGCTACTGAGTTAAGGCCTTCAATCAAAAGCTGGATCGCAACCGGGTGGGGCAGGCTGGCTCGGGTCGTGGGGTTTTGGATACTGGGCTAGATTTATTTGATTAATCTGCAGATTAATGATTGGGACAATTCTATTGGATCTGTTGGGCTAGAAATCAAACATCATTTTAGAGCCCAAATTGTAAATCATAGCCTTGACATGAGTTGTTTGTTTCTTTTAAGTTTGGGCTAAGGATATTGTTAAAAATAGTGGGTTGGTCAAATGACTTAATTTAGTATCATTGAGATTTTAACTTATTAGGCTAATCAAATAGTTTTATTTTGGTAAAAGGACAAGAATTTGTTCATGAGCCAAATTAAATCAATGGATTACTAGAATATTAATATTTGAATCAGAAAATCGAAAGTGGACATAAAATTGTCGATTGATCATGAAATATTGATGGACTTGAATATTAATTAATTCAAGCTAGTCTTCAATTTTGGCCAAGGATATTAACAGATAATTGGTGAGTCTAGTTGAGTTAAATTTTTGGCTTGTAATTTTGATTTTGACTCAAATTTTTTTGTTGGAAAATCAATTAGAAAGCATTTCAATTACTTCCAAATTTGGACCAGTAAATCAAATTAGATATAAAATTGTTTATGGTCTACAAATATTGATGGACTTGAATATTAAAATTAATTTATTCAAGTTGGAATTCAATATTGATCAGAGATGAACAATTTTATTATTTTGATGGGCTAAATGTTTTTGGTTCCTGGCTCGGGATATTTTTATTTGGGCGTAAGAGTTGGGCCGGGGAAATCAATTAAAGAGCTATATGGATTTCAGTTTTGGAGATTTGGGCCGAGAGATTTGGGCCTAATAAGTTGAGCTTAGACTTGAGCAGGAGGATCAGTTTGGTCGACAAATCAGGCACAAGAGTAGACAGAAAGATCTACCTAGACCAAGAAAGTTGCAAATGGAGGTTGAAGAGTTGAGTCGGCTTGTGACTCAATTGAGAAATTCAATTATTTGTAATTTGTGTCTATGATGAGCCATAAATTTGTTCAAGTTTTTTTAGTTATTGCTTTAATGCTTTGATTATGTGTGATTAAATGTCATTCATATAACATGTCATAAAGAATCGCATGTGCACCGATCTAGGTACTATATTGTCATGCATAGTTGATACATTATTTTCAAATTTTGAATTAGATAGATAATAAATATTTTGATTAATAATAGAATCTTTTTAAAATGATTTTGATATTATTAATCAGTGTGAAATCCCAATTTTTCTAATTTAAAATATTAAGTGTGTGAGGGTGTATTTTATTCAAATGAACCCACGACCTCCCCTATTAGCCCATTAGTAAGAAAATGTGCATGCCTCATGTCAAATTGATCTCCCTATAGGAAAGTTACATTGTTTCGGTTACTAGATTGGGCCCCTATATATAATACTCATTAGTAAGAATATGTTTGTTCCTCCTCATAGGAGGATTTCACTGTTTCGGTTGCTAGATTGAGTAATTTTAATAAACTAATATGTATGAAAACAACGTATGCCTCATGCCAGTTAATTGGTCTCCCCATAGGAGGGTTGCATTGTTTCGGTTACTGAATTAAGTTCATTGGATGACAGCTCATAAGTAGGAAAATGTGTATGTCTCGTGCTAATTTATTCGGTCTCTCTATAGGAGGACTGCATCATTTGTAGTTACTTGATTGAGTTTGTGGTGGTAAGTTTTTAAACGTGAATTAATTATGAGTACCCTATAGGTATCATAGTTAACTTACGGACATAAAAATTATCAATACATGGGTTATACACTTAAATCAAAAATATTGTGAGGACATCCTATAGAATATCCAAACAATATTATTGATGGTCAAAATAATGTGATACAAAATCAAGATAGCATGAGATGAGGATTATATTGGATTTAGTGGGAGTACCACAACCTAGCCATAAATCAACATTTATTCTTCCTATAGAGGAGTATGTCTGAATTTTGGGTTTTAGGTGGTCGCATAATTTAGTAGTTTATTGGGTTTACACATTAAATTAGTTTATTTGTTTGTTACTTACCTATCATGCATGTTCATGTTAGATTTATTTGATTTTGGGAAATTGTCTTAAAATTCATTATGCAAAGTCTTGTTTGACGGTCAACTAGTGGGAGAATATTTATTGATTGGAATGTTATTTAATATTATTCTTCTTACTAAAAAGTATCAAACATTGTGTTAACTGAACTATTTCATACAGTACGAGCAAGGGATCTGATGTTGAACATTTGGAGGCATATGATAGGTGACTTTATTTTGACGTGCTAATTTGTTTCTACATCTGGGATTAATCTCAAATGTGATGCAACGAAAATATTAAAATATGGAAATTGCCAAGAATCATGAAAAATCTTCATAAGATGTTCGAGTTTGGATGCCAATTTTTTGTCTGACTGTTATCTGGTCTAGTATGAACATGCACATGAAACCTAGGCACCAGTGGGAGATCATATGCTTGCATTGATCATCTGGTGGTTCAGGTTTTAGGGGTTGAATCAGTTGGAGATTCAGGTCGACATGGAACTAGAGACTCCTAAATATGTTTCTCGGAATTCAAAATTAGCTTTAAGTTTAACATGTCCTTAAGTGAACTGATAAAGGAGCTCAAAAGTGCTGAAAATGTTCATCAGATCAAATATGGTGATGCATTAGTTGTTAGGTTTTTATGGATTGACCTTGTCTAAGTCAACTGACAAAAACAAGTCAAATCCTAAAAATTCTCAACAAAGTGCAAAGGGAGTCAAGACTGAAGAGAAGCAAAAGGAGATTTGTTTCCTTGTGGGAAGAAGGGTAATTAGAAGACTAATTACCAGGATTACTTAGTAGAATTCTATGATCACTTAGTAGAATTCGGGCCCACTAATGATTACATGGATTCCTTTTTCCAAAGGAGACTCATTGAAAGGTTAGACTTCCAAGGTTAACACGGATGCAATACTGTTTTCAAAAGTTGATTGGTGTGTTCTCTTTACTTAGAATAAAGAATTTTAGGACATTGTTGGTATCATCTCAAATAAAGTAGAAATTAAACTACCATTTTATTTAAACAAAGTTGTTATGATCATTTTGATAAATGTAACACTATGTTTAAATAATGGTGATATTTGTGACGAATGGTCTAATAACTCCCTAAATATCTTAACATTAATCAACAACTTGCAATACATTGCGTCAGATAAACCGCACAAGTTACTTCTACCAATAAGATTGATGAATATTGAAACTTAGTCAAGTTTACTAATTAAATCGAGTTTATATGCTAGAATGAGATGTTCTTCAATTGCTTGAAGATGGAATCTTTATAAGCATGTAATTTTCGTTTAAAATGGTAATGTGAAGAAGTCTTCATATATCAATTTTGGAGAACTACTAATGAGATTGATGAGTTGTGAAACTTGGTCTAGTTTACTAATTAAGCAAAAGTTATATGCTAGGATGAGATGTTCTTTGTATTTTTGTTTTAAATGGTAATTATGACTAGAAGTCTTCATGTATCATCCATGGGAATTAGTATTTGAACTCACCAAGTACCTCTCAAAGGTTTGGTGCGTTTTGGGTTGAAGTAACTAGACATTGTTATACATTGTCAAAAAGTATGTGTTTTATTTCCATAAAATCCTAGATAAGAGGGTTTTGTAAAGACAAATGTCCATTCTTATAGGACGAGAGTATGGAAGGATGTGAATTTAAGGTATAGTTCTGTTGAACAAGATAAAGGAAGACAGTTTCCTAGCTAATCAAGTCCAGAGTTCCGCACTGAACATACTCAGTTGAATTTACAAAATCTACAATCCGTACTTGTTAGATTCAATGGGAGATGTAAAGTGTTCAACATAGTACATCTATTGATAAACAAGTAGAAGAGTTAGTAGAAGAATTTGATAGAGCAGTGGGAGTATAATATTAAATTCTAATCAATTAAGAAAATTTTCATAGCTAAGATGAAGGGAGAATTTTCTACTTATTTTGTGTAGGAGTCTTTAGATCTTCATCACTAAATAAGGAAGTTTCTCAAGTTAATATTGGTAGTTATGATGCTTTTAGATATTGAGTATCATAGACCAAATCTATGTATACCAACTCCTCTGTAATCTTATGGAAGTTTTCTATAAGATGAGTTCAGGTGGTTTTATCCAAAATGGTCAAATGCATGTAAGATGCAGACCAATAGAGTTCTTTCAGGAACTTAATCAAATGTCTATGTTCTTAAAATGTTCTATAATTTTTTGAATAATTTTGAAAGATTGTCTTACATATTGCGAGCAATATAGGTAGACAAACTTACATATTCAGAAAAATAAAGAAGAGTACATTTTTGTGCTAGATGATGTCATTGAAGATATGAAGGACTTTGAACATAATTTATGTTCTAATTCTTAGATCCATTGGGATAAAAGAATTGGATAGTTAGTTTTGTACGAAGCTTCATATGTAGTTTGTCGATAGTGATGTCGTTTTTGTGTGGGAGATATCAAGTGATCTCGGATTATTGATTCCACAGCGGAAGCAGAGAATGCGGCAGCTTTAAGAAGTAGCCCAGCATTGAAAGTAAGACTTATACTATTCATAGATCATTGATTCCTGAACAAGTGGGATTAATGTTGAAAGTATGGTATCCTATGAGTAAATTAAAGCTTACACTACTCAAAGATCATTTACTCTTGGACAAGTGGGAGAAATGTTGGGTGGGTGTATCATGCTTTACGTGTTAATTCATGCAATGGCATTTTGGGTTTAAATATAGCATTTAATTTACTTGCACAATAATTTATTTGAACTTGTATATGTCCTTAGATTGTAAGAATATCATAAATCGAGTATTTAAGATGTTAAACACGAAAAGATTAGATTCATAATTCAATCCTAAATATTTTGTCCAGTAAATAAATTTGGACAATTTATTTTGATAAGATTGTCTCAATTTCATTGAAGTTTGTCTTTGACTTGGTAATGAAATTGTGGATACATGTACAGTATATCGGGACAAGACCACATGAAATTTGGATTGTGATTTGACCATACAATTTAAATTCATTGATTGACGTACATTTTATCTTAATCTTGAGTGAATAGTATACCTTTATTACCAACTGGACAT
Source organism: Ajuga chamaepitys (assembly GCA_958295605.1). NCBI lineage: Eukaryota > Viridiplantae > Streptophyta > Magnoliopsida > Lamiales > Lamiaceae > Ajuga > Ajuga chamaepitys. Next base: position 31,346,346 of record OY282499.1, on the reverse strand, counting down.
TCTTTGAGACACTAGTGAGTGAGATTAATATATTAATCAACACCTCGGTGTTTTGGGAATTAAAGTGAAGTGTTGAAGAACATATATTTACAATATTGGAATCCTTCACCTATTTAATAGGTATGATCATGATCTCACAGGTTCTTTTATGAACAGTAAATCTGAGCTCAGTATTTGACATTTGTTGTCGAATCATATTGTGTGATGTAGTCACACATGACTGTCAGATAGAAGATGAGTGTTGAGATTGACAAGTGTCTAAATATAGGCTTATTGGTCATGGTAGCCTATTGCAAACACTTTAGTTGATCGAGAGGGGTAATATGCTGGATCGATCAATCAGAGGATAATATTATTGATTATATTGCTTCTATAATGCCAATTAAATTAAGAGTAAATTATATTCTTTTAGTGAAATGGAATATAATTAATAAATCACTATGATAAGTTAAGAGTTGACTAGGTCATATTTAATTTACTGGAGCTTAATTTAATTGGGTCAGACCAATTCTCTTTGGTGGCTCAGTGTGAACTGGAATAAATTAAAGGAATATAATTTATTACTGTAATATTTGGATTATAATATTATGATATTATATAAGATGGAGATATCCAGTATCTTCTATACTTATCAGGATATGTTACTTGGGTTGAATATATCAAATACATATTCATCCTACGATTGTACACTTACACGCACATATTATACATCCAAGAAGGTGTCCACACACCGTGTGATAATGCACAACCCGGTATCCACACAATTTAAACGGTAATCTATGTAAAAAATATAAGAACACACAAGAATTACGTGGTTCGATCCGGAGATCTACGTCCACGGGCAAAAAACGGCAACCGCCGAGGTGTTTTTCTTTACTAGAACGCGGAGTTTACAGTACGTATTACAGAAGGCAAAGTGCGAACCCTAATTCAGAGTCCTTTTCACCTATTTATACTACTAAACCAAAACCCTAACTAAATCCCTATAATCTTGCCCACCAAATCTGCATGGCAGTTGGGACAAGATCATGGCCTTGATTCACGGAACAGAATGCGTGTTGCTGGCGCGCTTGCTGGGCCTGGGCTCAAGTTTGTGCATGCTGGGCTTCGCTGTTAGCCCGGCCTGAGCTGATCGGGTTGGTGACCCGACCCGAGCTGATCGGGTCATCCCTATCAGATGCCCCCCCCCCCCAGCCGGAGCGAGGTAGGAGCTTCGGTTGTCACCGGGGTGGAACCGTAAGGAAGGAAAACCGGGGTCTCCGGTAGGCCGAAGTGTTTATGCGTGACTGAGTCGGTCCGCGCCCCAGGGACTCTGCGGAGCAGTCTGTAGACTCGGAGTCGAACGGAGCCGAAGTGCACGGGGCATTTGTCGAGAAATCGAGTTTCCCAGAAACAAGAAACGCGTTGGGAGTTTATAACAACCTGGCCGAGGTGAAGGTACGCCGGAGCGACTTGTTTGGTCAAAATGAAAGGAACACCGGAGTGTGGTTGTATGGCCGAGGTAAAGAGGACTCCGGAGTGAGTTTTGAATCTTTCTGAGGAAGGGTGAGGCTGATGTGATTGGCGGCGCCATAATGAGAGAGAGAGAGACGTGAAATGACACGCTCTGCGGGTTCCAAGACAGCTGTTCCCCACGCGCCTCGGTAACTGTAAAGCGCGTGAAGAGCACGCACGAATCCTCAGCACTGAATTTGAATAGGCTGCATCAGAGCCGTCGGTTTCTGCATTTATATAAGGAATAACTGCACAGTAACTTTTCATCTTCTCCATTTTTATCATCTGTTATAGAAAGCGGGAAAAAGAGGAACACTGCGATTGTGAGTCATCAAAGATCAAAAATTTCTCAAATCCATCCTTTCGAATTCAAATCAAGTAAGTATGTCATCCTCTTCATCTGCTTCATCTTCTGCCCCCTCTTCGGCCTCGGTCAAATTAGTGGGAGATTCGGATAATCCGTTAGATATCCCCCCTATATCATATATCTTTCCGGAGAAGGATGCGATAAGAACCATAGATAGAGTCGATGGTTTAGAGTGTAATACCAGGACGATATCGTTTTACGAATGCCCGGCGGTTGATCTTGAGGTGTCCTCCATAGGTTTACGGATGTCGCGGGGGCAACTTGAGAGGGAACTCCCATCATTTTATCTTCCTTTCGACCTTGATTATATAATTCCTACCCCCGAGGATAGGGCCTGTTGCCCACCGCAGGGGTTTATGACAGTATATATTGACCCCCTTAGAGTAGGATTGAGGTTGCCGTTGTGGGGCATAGTCGTAGAGTTGTTAAGATACTACGGCATTGCCCTCTGCCAATTAGCGCCGAACGCGGTGAGGCAGTTGGTAGGATTCACGGTAGTCTGTAAGCAGGCCGGGGTAGAGCCAACTGTAGAACTGTTTAGGTTTTTCTACCAGCTTAAGAACTTCGGGAAGTCTAAGGGATGGTACTCTTTTAGTCCCCGAGCCCGCGGAGGGTTCAAGGTTCAAAACCCGAGCAAGGTAGAAGGGTGGAAGGAGAGGTTCATATTTGTTAGGAATAAAATAGCCCTCCCGAAGTGGAGGAGTGACGAGGTGCAGGATTCCGCTCCCGTGGAGAATCCGGGGCCCGAAACGAGGCACGTATTCCTGCAAGTGGGGACTTTCCAAACCCTTTGTTCCGAGGAGGAACTGGAGAAGGCTGGGCTTAGCCCATATTATTCGGGAAATGGAGGTGCCGAAGAGGGTAGGATTTCTCTGTCTTGTTGCTTAAACTGCCATTTTGTGGAGAACTAACCATGAATGTATATGCAGTGGGACGCTTCGGAAAGCAGCCAGCCTCGGGAAGCCCGGAAGCGGCCAAGAAGAAGGGAAAAACCGTGGAAGTACCTTCCCGGGGGAAAATGCCAACTGCTGCGCGGCCGTCGACAGGGTCGGAGGAGAGGATGACGCCGGCGGGGTCTCCTGTATTGTCGAGGAAGAGGCCGGAGCCCACGGGGATGCCACAGGCCCCATCCAAGAAGCCCCGGACTGGGGAGAGCTCGCAGGTAACACCCAAAAACCCGTTCAGTACGCAAACTTACGCGAGGGGTATGACCGAGGTCTAATCCGTGTGCCGTATTGTGTTTAACTTTTCCAGGGAGAGCAGGTGATCCCCGGTATGCTGGGGTTCGACAGCACAGATGCCGAGAAGATTCTTCGGCTGGCCAAAGGGATAATTGAGGTCGGCCTGAAGGGCGAAATAGAGGCCAAGGAAGGGCTAGCTGCGACGGCGCGGGAGCTACGCGCTAAAAATGACAAGCTGTCATATGACTTGACCCAGGCACGCAAGAGGGCTGCCGTGGTTGAGTCCGAGGTCGCGCGTCTGCGCAGCGTAGAAGCAGAAAATCATGGCCTCCGCGGAGAGCTGATGCAGCTGCGGGCAGAGATGGAAGCTAGGGAAGCAGCCGTGGTTAGGGGGCAGGGAGCTCTGCTGAGGAGCTTCGCCGAGAAGCTGTTCAAGACCACAACCTTCCTCGACTTCCAGACGAGGTTTGTGGCAATCGGGGATAAGGCTACCCGAGCCATGGTGCTGGAGGAGGTGAAGGAGGCATACCCGGATGTGGACATTAATCGTCCCGAATTCGGGTATGACCCTGAGGCGGCGGCCGAGGTGGAAAAGGCCTACTACGCCTTTCTGACGGAGCTGCCGGAGTGGCCGTTGGCGAACGCACTCGGGGAGAAAAGACATCTCCTAACTGCCGCAGAAGTCGCGAACTGCGAAGTGGACCAGGACGCTGAATTCCTGGCCTTCTGCAGGGGTGAACTGGTCCCAGCCCCCCAAAACACCGAGCCTCTCCCACCGATGGAAGCCAAGGTCCCCGCTGAAACCGAGGCCGTCGTAGCAGCCGAAGGGGGAAATGCCGAAGTGCCTGAGGGCCATCAAGAAGAGTTGCCCGAGGAAACTGAGGCAATTGAGCGGGAGGTCAGTAGATCCCCGCAAATTTAACTTTGTAAATTTGTAGAAATGATAGGAATGATGTAATTGACCCATTGTACTTTGGCAATGTGAAATATAATTTCCTCTTTTCGGACCCTTGCAATCTGTTCATTTACGTAATCCATTGTCTGTTGTCGAACTGTATTCAACTCTTATATGTTGTAGAGTAATTCTGTTTGATTTTTACCAACTGTCTAGAACACCGCGGAGCTGCACGAGACAATAAAGAAGTTAATGAAATCACTTGAGTGGTTCCGCGGAGAGAAGAACCGTCTGGAAATGCAAGTAGTGCCGAAGCTGAAGAAGCAGATAGCCTCGGCAGAGGAGAAGGTGGTCGAGGCCAATGAGAGGGCCAAAGACTTCGAGATGAAGTATCGAACCACAGCTGCCGAGATGAGCCGCGTTCGCGTTCACCACAAGGAATATGAACGGATTTTATCCGAGTTCGGTCTTCTAACTTTTGAAGAAGTAGAAGAACGAACTGTTGAAATTCAGAGTGACATCGCGGCATTGATGTCGGGGAGCTCGGTCGAGTCCGCGGAGCTGGTGAGAAAAAAGAGAAGTCCTGGAATTGCTGCTTAGCATGTACGAAGGGCTAAAGGGCCGAATCAGGCGGAGGCCCATTGCTGAAGAGTTTATTGCGAGCACAAGCCAGGACCGAAGTACGCAAAAAGCTCCTCGGAAGGAAAAGAAGACTAAAGGTAAGAAAAAACCCTCTGAGCCGAGCAAAGGCATAGTCATCCGAGAGCCAACTCCGGTGACTATAGCTGAAGAGGAGCCCGTGACGATTGCCGAACAGGTAGTCGACGAGCTGACTCAAGAGATTGAGGCGATGGTCCCGGAGGAGTGGGACCCTGAGCAATGGGCTCAAACCCCGAGGTCCACGTCACAACGAGCTAGCAGAGAACGGACCAGGGGTCAAGCTCTTAGGCCAGCGCCTAGAGAAAGTCTTCGGCGAAGGGAACCACAAAGGGATGACCGAGCTAGAGCCCAAGAGGGTAATAGAGCCGGAGCCCGAGGTCAAAGATCTTCAAGATCCCGGAGGACTCAATACAGACCGGGGAACGGGTCCCAGCGCCGGAGCGCGCAGTATTGGCTCGGGGGCCATAGACAGTAGGTTTATCTGTTGCCTTGTTTTTTTTTTTTTTTTTTTTTTTTTTTTTTTTTTTTGAGTTTTATGTAAAAAACCATTTGTTATGTAATATTCGAAAAATGATAACTGCTGTAATGTGTACAAACTGGTGTAATGAAAGTGGTTCGTCACAAATCATTTTAATCGGTTGTTCGGGAACATAATAGGGAACTTGGTAACTGTTTTAAGTTGGTGTTCGGAAACACAGTATGAATAGGTTACTCCCCGGACAGATCAGGCAGGAGTAATGTCTCCCCGGACGGATCAGGCAGGAGTAATGTCTCCCCGGACGGATCAGGCAGGAGTAATGTCTCCCCGGACGGATCAGGCAGGAGAAAACACTTCTCCGATTAATCAGACGAGAAAGTGATACGAGTCCGGAGACTAAATGTGAATCTCCTCGGACGGATCGAGGGACAGTTGTGATGGTCCGGAGACTAACAACGATCATATGTTAGTGTTAGGGTGTCCCCGTAACGTAAAGAAAAAACACAACGAGGTGCATAAACCGAGATGTTTTATTCAGTAATAAGTGCCGGAGCAAACTTCAAAAGTACAAAGGGAAATAATAACTAAAAAAGAAATCAAAGGAAAGATAGTACTTGCGGTGTGGCTTTCACAGATAGAAGCGTCTCAAATTTGTGACGTGCCAACTTCGGGGGATCGGGGTCCCGTTGAGGTGTTCAAGTTGATAAGAGCCGGAGTCGTGCGTGGCAACGACTCGGTAGGGGCCTTCCCATGAAGCATGTAGTTTGCCCTCGGGGGCAGCTTTGCTGGCCGAGTTGAGTCGGAGGACTAAGTCCCCGACATTGAACTGAGTACCTCGGACCCGGAGGTTATAATATTGGGCAGCTCGCTGCTTGCACTTAGCCTGGCGAACGAACGCTTGTTCCCGGCGATTCTCAAGCTCATCCAAATTCGTGCGAAGAGCCTCGTCATTATCATCTGGGACTAGTGTGAGGAGGCGAGGACTCGGCACACTGATCTCAGCGGGGATAACGGCTTCGGAGCCGTAAGTAAGGCTGTAAGGAGTCTCCCCGGTGGAAGTGTGCGGCGTTGTCCGAATAGCCCATAAGACTTGTGGAAGGTTTTCAGCCCAAAGACCTTTGGCATTATCCAGGCGCTTTTTTATTCCCGTGAGAAGGGTCCGGTTGGTGACCTCAACCTGCCCGTTTGCTTGAGGGTGAGCCACCGAAGTGAAAATCTGTTTGATGTGGAACTCTTCACACCATGAGCGGAATGGATCGTTGGCAAACTGTTTACCGTTGTCTGAAATGATAGTACTCGGGATGCCGAAGCGACAAACAATATTGCGCCACACAAACTTTAAAATGTTCTGTCCGGTGATAGCCGTAAGCGGTTCGGCTTCGACCCACTTAGTGAAGTAGTCTACGGCGACAACCAGGAATTTCAACCCTCCCGGAGCGACAGGGAAAGGCCCAACAATATCAATGCCCCATTGGATGAAAGGCCATGCTCCTTGGATTCCGGTGAGCTCGGTCTGTGGCAAATGCTTCACCCTGGAGTGTAGCTGACACTTGCTGCATCTAGTCACTAAGTCGTGAGCATCGTTGAATAGGGTAGGCCAATAGTATCCCCAACGGAGGACTTTTTTTGCTAGAGTTCGGGAACCGATATGGCTTGCACAGGCCCCCTCATGAACCTCTCGCAGAACTTGAGTAGCCTCGGCAGGGGCGAGGCACCGAAGACTCGGTTGTAGGTACGATTGTCGGTATAAAACTCCATCATGAAGGGAGTATTTGGGGGCTTTGAGCACAACTTGCCGAGCTCGTAGCTTGTCAGTGGGTAGAATCCCATCTTGGAGATACTGAATGATCGGAATCATCCAGTTCGGATCACTGTCGGTCAGTATTGAGACTGTAGCCTCACGAATAGCTGGATGGGAAAGGTCTTCAACCTTGATATCCGGAGATATATTAGTTTGGACTGCGGAAGCCAACTTGCTGAGTGTGTCTGCCCTGGAATTTTGGGCACGCGGGATTTTCCGGATAATAACTGTATCAAAAGTTGATATAAATTTGAGTGCTAGAGCGTGGTACCTGACCATTGTTTCTTCTTTGGCGACATAAGTTCCCTGAATTTGCTTAGACACGATCTCGGAGTCCGTAAAAAGCTCTAAGTGACGAACACCTAAAGATTGAGCGAGCCGGAGCCCGGCGAGGACTGCCTCGTATTCTGCTACATTGTTAGTCACCTTAAATTTGAATCGGATGACATATTTGACCTCGACCCCCTCGGGGTCGATGAGAAGCAGCCCAGCACCACTTCCTCGGACTGTGGATGCTCCATCTACAAATAGTTGCCACATCCGTGGCGGAGGGGTGGGTGTGACGCGGTGTGGTGCATCATTGTCTGCGGAGGACTCATGATTATCTGCCGGGGTTTCGGCCAGGAAGTCAGCAAGTGCTTGACCTTTAATTGCTCGGCGAGGGAGGAACTGGATATCATACTCACCTAACTCAATTGCCCACTTAGCAAGGCGTCCGGACACCTCGGGTTTCACAAGGATCTGGCGTATAGGGTGATTGGTTAGGACCCGTATTTCACGCCCCTGGAAGTATGGCCGAAGACGCCGAGCTGCCATAACAAGAGCCAAAGCGGTTTTTTCAAGTTCTGAATATCGCGTCTCGGCTCCATGGAGCACCCGGCTTGCAAAATAAACGGGATGTTGAACCCCCTCTACTTCGCGCACAAGAGCGGCGCTGACAGCTTCTTCGGCGGATGCCAGATACAAGTATAGTGGCTCTCCGGGGAGAGGAACTGACAAAGTAGGCAGCTGCTGTATATGCAGTTTCAAAGCTTCAAAAGCCTCGGTGCACTCTGGAGTCCACTCAAAGGACTTCGCTTGCCTCAGAATCTTGAAGAATGGGAGCTGACGCTCCGCTGCTTTCGATAAGAATCTGTTTAAAGCCGCTAGGCCACCTGTAAGGCGTTGAACTTCCCTGAATGTTTTTGGGAGCTGCAAATCTAATATATCACGGAGTTTAGCTGGATTGGCTTGCAAGCCGTTTTGTGAAACCATGTATCCGAGGAACTTCCCGGAGCCAACACCGAAAGTGCATTTTGCCGGATTGAGTCGCAAGTTATAACGCCGCAGGGTGCGCAATGTTTCGGTGATATCCTGCACACATGAAGGATGGGAGGAGCTTTTAATGACCAAGTCATCGACGTAAACCTCAACATTGCGACCTATCTGGTCATGGAAGACAAAGTCCATTAGGCGCTGATAGGTGGCCCCAGCATTCTTGAGCCCGAAGGGCAATTTCTTGAAAGCATAGCATCCAAAGGCAGTGATAAACGCTGTTTTGATAGCATCCTGTGGATCCATAAAGATCTGATGATAGCCTTTGTACAGGTCCAAGAAACAAAGTACTGCGTACCCCGTAATGGCTTCGGCCTTTTGATCGATGGAGGGCAGAGGATAGCAGTCCTTGGGACAGTGCTTATTAAGATCAGAAAAATCGACACACATTCGCCATGCCCCACTGCTTTTTGTTACCATTACTGGATTGGACAACCAGGAGGGGTAGAATACCTCGAACAAGATGTCCGCATCTAGGAGTTGTTTCACCTCAATTCGAATGGCTTCATTTCGCTCTGGAGCGAATTTCCTCTGCTTCTGTTGGATTGGCTTGACACTAGGATCAATATTCAGCTTGTGGGTAATCACCTCGGGAGAGACTCCGGGCATGTCTAGAGGAGACCATGCGAAAACATCGGAATATTCTCGCAGGGTCTGGATAATGGCCTGATGTAGCCATGGCACGTCCACAGCCCCTACTGTTACTGTCTGCTCCGGCTTAGACGGATCTAGCGGGATTTGTGCAGTGGCATCCCCCAACGGGGTACGGTCCCGAGGTTCCAGAACCTGTGATGTTACCTGAAGCTGCTGTTTGGGAGAAACCTTAGCAGTCTTCTTGAGCGCCACATACATGCACTCCTTTGAGACCCGTTGACTGCCACGGATGGTCACTTCACCATGCGAAGTGGGAAACTTTAGAGCGAGGTGATACGTGGAGCATATGGCTTTTGCCGGGGTGAGCCAATCTCGGCCCAATATCATATTATATGGTGAAGGAGAATTCACCACATAAAAGTCCACAAAGATAGTTTTTATCTTCGGATAAGTCCCCAAAGATGCTGGGAGAGTAATGATACCTTCCGGCCGGACTTCACCCTGGGTGAATGTCTGTAATGGCCCGGGGGCCGGTCGAAGCTGTTCTCGGGAGATCCCCATCCTCTCAAAACAATCCGCAAAGATGATGCTTACCGCAGCACCATTGTCCACGAAGACCCGCCGTATTGTTATATTGGCTACAGTCATGTCAATGACAATAGCGTCAGTGTGGGGTGTTATCTCCGGAACCGGATCCCTATCCGTGAAGCTGATAGTCTCGGACTGATGGAGGCGTTTGTGTCGCGGCTCCTCGGGAGGAGGACGTCGAGCCTCTGCCTTCAAGGCATGTCGTGAAGCACCGGTGGGTAGGGCTCCGTATATCACGTTTATCACGTGGGGAGGTGCATTGTCCCCGGGTTCTCCCGGAGGAGGAGGTGGAAGTGGGTGACGTGACGGCTGGCGATTGCCAGAATCTTGTCGCGCGTAGTTACTGGGCCCCTGCCGATTATTCTGCCAATGTGGCCGATTTTGTTGATTATCTCGATCATGGTAACCTCCGCGGTGATGAGACGAGCCCCCATTGTGGCTTGCCCGAGGTTGGTCTCCGGTTCGCGCAACGTATTGCCGCAGAAACCCTTTCTTGAGGCATTCCTCAATCTCCTTGCCGAGTTCTCGGCACTCCTCTGTCTCATGTCCGTGATCTCGGTGGTATGCGCACCACTTTCCACGGTTCCTCTTTTCAGGAGGCGCTGTCATCCGCGGACAAGGCCGGAAGTCGTTTTTGTGGAGTGAAAGAATTTCAGCCCGTGACTTCGTCAGCGGAGTCAATTGCGGAATTGCACTTCGGGATTCTGAATGCCCCGGCGTCAAGCGTGAAAATGCACTAGTTCGCGTACTAGGTCCAGTTTGCGCCTTATCGGCCTGTCGCTTGATTGCGTGCTTCTCACGTTTCTGCCGTGTCTGTTCCTCGGCCTTAGCAAATTTGCACACTGTTTTGAACAGTGCTCGAGTTTTGACCGGGGTGTTCCGAGCTAACTCGGTGTGGAGAGCTCCAGGGCGGAGTCCATTCATGAAGGCGTTGATGGCTACATCGTCAGGGCAATTTCCCACCTTGAGACTTACCGCTGTGAAACGGTCCAGAAATTGTGTAACGGTTTCGCCGTCCCGTTGTTCCATACTCATAATGTCGGCCAGAGTGGTCATGGGCTTCGCTCGAGCTTCGAACCTTGCCCAGAAATGCTCGGCGAGTTCTCTGAATGAGGATATGCTGTCTCTCGGGAGGGAATCAAACCAAACCCGAGCTTCATCCTGTAAGTACTCCGGGAAAATCCTACAGTACTGAAGAGATGTGATGTTATCATGACTAAGCATACTGTGCCTAAAAGCACCAAGAAAATTGGCCGGGTCTCCCGTGCCGTTGTAAGGTGATATAGCTGGCCGTTTGAACCCTTCGGGAAGGGTAATGGCCATGATTTTGGAGGAGAACGGCGTGATAATCTCTCCGTTAGCATCAAGGCCTAGGATTCTGTCAAGTTCAACGTTGCGTTGAACCCGCTCATACTCTTGGAGGTCCTGAGCATGAGAGTCAGCATAGCGAGCTTTTTTAGCCGCACTAAGTGGACGACGGCGATCCACATCAGCTGGTTCTTCATTACGAGGTCGTGATCCGTTTGAACTCCCAAGGTCCTCGGAAGAACCAGGTCGTTCCCGTCGTCGATCCTGACGCCCGCGATAGCCCGGTGCTGGCTGTCCGCGCGGGCGAGGTGGAGGTACGCCGGGATTATCGTTATGGCTAACAGGTTCCGCGGCAGGTCTCGCTGGTCGTAGGCGATTGACTGCCCAATCTTGTAGGACATGCGCATGCTCCTGTAAGAAATCTTGGAGCAGTTCTGGTGTGATTTGAATGTTCACCGGTGGCTGAGCAACAGCAATATTAGGGCCTTGCTGATCTTGAGGGGGTGGAGGGTTTTGATTACCCTGATGATTGGATGCACTCGTTTCCGGCAATGGCCTCGGCGGTGCAACTTGATCCACGGGTGGATCCTGATCGGAATGGTCTCCACGACGGGCTTGATTCAAACGAGTTGTCACCATGATTCTTGGATGCAATGCAAACGTAAAAACTGCCTTGTCGTTCCCACAGACGGCGCCAATTTGATAATGCACAACCCGGTATCCACACAATTTAAACGGTAATCTATGTAAAAAATATAAGAACACACAAGAATTACGTGGTTCGATCCGGAGATCTACGTCCACGGGCAAAAAACGGCAACCGCCGAGGTGTTTTTCTTTACTAGAACGCGGAGTTTACAGTACGTATTACAGAAGGCAAAGTGCGAACCCTAATTCAGAGTCCTTTTCACCTATTTATACTACTAAACCAAAACCCTAACTAAATCCCTATAATCTTGCCCACCAAATCTGCATGGCAGTTGGGACAAGATCATGGCCTTGATTCACGGAACAGAATGCGTGTTGCTGGCGCGCTTGCTGGGCCTGGGCTCAAGTTTGTGCATGCTGGGCTTCGCTGTTAGCCCGGCCTGAGCTGATCGGGTTGGTGACCCGACCCGAGCTGATCGGGTCATCCCTATCACCGTGCATTGTAGTGTAGTTTGTGAGAACGCCGGAGAAGGCTTGGAGGTTTGGAGCGGGTTTGATAAAGCACGCTACAAAGGTATTCCATAAACCCTTTTTGTATAAATTAATTAATATATAGAACATATAATAATACGGTCGATCCTACAAACGATTATCTAATTGTCAATATCTAATATTGAGGATTGGATAAAAATCATGGTTCTAACAATTATTTACCTATGTGAATGATGAAATTATTGCACATTATGCAAGCAAATGTCCAATCAATAAGAAATTGTATATAACAATAATAAGTTATGATAAATGAACTTATAAAAAAATGTTTCATTAAACTAACATATTTTATGGGTTAAATTATTGAATAGTGTTTTTACTATTCGGTGATAATCTAACTTATTGATATTCCAAGATCTATATTAAGGTACGAATAAAAAAACGCAAACATACGATTTAAGATAATGACAACACATAGCAGAAAATCAAACCTTTAATGCATACAATTAAAAAAACCTCTTAAATTTAGAAGTTCTTAATCAGATAGTTATTTGTTACATTTATTGATTGAAACTCTTATAAAAACTCCTAATACAAAATTTACAACTTTTAGCAATACGGATCTTATTTGTGTATCATTTCAAATCTTAATGCAATGAAAGAGACACAAGCAATTTTGTTGCAAAGATTTGTTTTTTAAATGGAAAGATTCATTATTGGTTGCTGGAATCAGCCAATACTGTATGACAAAAAGGAAGGAAGAACATGTCATGTCATACATGGAGAAACTAAAGAATAATCATGTTGTACAATACAATGAGCAACGTAGGTCTTAGTCCTACCAATCCAAAACAATTTACGGTTATGGTAAATAGAGAGCATACTATGGATATCATCTAATAGTGGTTACTAGACTGAAGAATAATTCATGTCACCCAATGATGAGAAAATGATGGTGCTTGAATCACCCAACACACAAAAATTTGCTCGCCAATATCAGTTGCAAACCTGATTGCCTCTAGAAGTATTAGAAATGCTATATACTCAGGGTCAGTGATGTTCGGATAAGAGAATGACATGGCATGAATAAAAGTACCCTCCTTGAAGCAGGCAAAGACTCCCGCAAATGCAGCCTCATGCGATCGGGAAACACTGCCATTGAAGTGAATGCGAACCTCGGGACATGAGGAATGTCACTCAGCAAGTCAAGACATGAGCTCTGCCTCTCTGGGAATAAGTTAGAGTCACGATAGTCCTTGAGAAACTAAGACGCGAGAGAAAAAAAAAAAAAAAAAGGGTCGATACGAGTGTATCCTAGAAAATAATCTTGTTTGGTTGGTGCCATATAGAATGTGCAATAATAGTAAAATACTCAACGATGTTGATATCATCGAACAGTAAGATATCTTGAAACCATAAGTGGCAGAGAGACTCCCTGAATTGATAAATGATAGTGTGCAAACCTGTTGCAAGCGAAATGGAGGAAGATACATGGCAAAGAAAGAAAAGATGCACCAATGAGAAATCAAGTTGAGAACACAAGGGGAAGAAAGCGTCGTAGTGCAAGTGACGGCGAGCTAAAATATTCAGATGTAGGAAGAGAACTGATCAACAACGCCAAAGGAAGTGATGAATACGGCCTGACAACTTGAATTTCCATATTCTTCGACAAACATCATGGCCCGAGCTGCTAGTGGAAAGCGGCTGAAGGCTAATCAATTTTGTAGCCGAGGTCATAATGAAATGATAAACTGATTTAACACTGAATTTTCTAGATTTTAAATAATGCCGCACCAAAAAATCATAAGCTTGGTGATTCTGCGACGATTTAGAAAGGACGCAAGTGCCTCATTCGAAGAAAATGAGGCACGAATAGCTTATTATTTCCATCCCGAAACGTGCTCATAAAGATTAAGCCTAAATTTACGATGTTGGGCCTCTTCAACTATTGCAAAAGCAAAGATGAGAGCGTCGTCTGTAAAAAATAAGTGAGAGATACCAGGAGCAGATCTAGAAATTTGAAGCCCATGACACCGGCAAATATGAAAATCTTGCAAGATGCACGATAAAACTTCAGCACATGTAATAAATAAATGAATAAATAAATAAATAAGGGGGAAGATCCCCTTGACGAATTCCACGCTGTGGAGAGATTGCCAAAATTTATGCCATTCAAGAGGAACTAAAATAGACAGATGACAAACAAGACTAGATTAAAGCATAAAAATTTAAAGGAAAGCCTAAAGCTCGAGAACGTGATAAACAAAGGACCTTTCCACCCGATCGAAGATTTTACTCATATCCAATTTAATGCACACCAGTCCTTGTTCCCACTGTGTTTAAGCTTCATAAAATTATGCAACTCGTATGCAACTAAAACATTACGAGTGATTAGGCTACCGGGTATAAAAGTGACATACGTCAAATTTTAATGAATTAAACACGCATCCATAACTGTAAAGGGCTATCATAGTAATTAGACGAGTACAAGGTCGATCCCACAAGGATTGGTACTCAATATCGGTTATATAATTGTAATAAATATTTAGTAGTTATATAGACGATTGATTGGTTGGTTTTGATATGTTTAAAGCTAAATTAAAGCAAACAAGCAATTAAAACTAGTGAGATTGACTAGGGTAAAAAAGTATAGGAATTCAACAATTATTAGGGATAATCTAGAATTATATTTCAAATATGGGTAATCAACAATTAATATCCCGGCATATTCAATCTTTAAACTGAATGCTAGTTATTAGGAGACGATCGCTAATATATGAAAAAAAAACCACCCGGAGCGAATTACATGTTGATTACATATAATTAATCACCATCTCTGATCGGTTAATCATATACAACTCCCAACCTTTCATAAGATTCAAGTCCCCAAAATTAGCTCAGACCTCTCGATTTTATTGACTAATATGTTAATTAATGTGATCTCGGATTAAATCTCCCCTCTTGATTTCAATTCAATCCATAACAAAATAATAAACAAGTTATCAAGTCATTTGACAAGCATTATAAACAATTAATGACAGGCCTATTTTCTAACCCCTAATTACCGCAAGTGTACGGGTGTAGGTGTATATAGTGTAAGTCAAGGTCGATCCCACAAGGAATAGGTTAGGTAGTTCGATACCTCAATTATTTAGGATTATCCTAACTAGATACTAAGATTTCAAGGTTGTTTTTAACTAAATTAACGAACTTAAACTAATTAATTACTTAACTGTGACTTATCAGACAAAAAGGGATTTCAATTAACAAGAAAGTATCCTAGGGATTCAATTTCAAGACTTACTTCAATGATGAATATGCTCAACTTATAGACCTTTAAACCGGATTCTAGTGTTTATTAGGCGGCACTCTAATAACCTAGCCCTTCTGTCGAAGCGACTAGATCGTAGATTAATTAAGATAATTATCCTCTCGAGTTAATTAATCCTAATAACTCCTAAAAGTTCCTAAGCCATTGCCTACATAATCATAGACAACTGTACTCTATGTCGTACGCCTAATAACAATTCCCTCCTCTCGAAGCAGAATTGTTAAACGAGATGACTCAATCTAGGTGATCAAGCTAAATCCAGTTGGAAAAACAAACACAGAGATAAACACATAAAAATGGAGTCTATAAATTAAAACATAATTCAAAACATTGTTGTAAAGATCCATACTTTCTAAACCCTAGGACACGAATAGCTTAGCTACTCATGCCCAGCAGAAATTCAATACAATAATTCATGGAAAACATTGTAAAGAACAAAAACTAGAAAAGAACACACTAAGCCCGAACGAATTCATCTTGTCGATCTTCATCTTCTTCGTCCTCCAAGCCTTCTACTTCTTCTTCTAAGCGGATGTGAGAAGATAGAGTGTCTAACCCCTTAATTCGTGAGTTTGGGGTCCTATTTATAAGTTTGGGATGAAATCTTGAAAGATTAGGACAAAAAGCCCAACTAAAACTCGATTTGGAGTTCTGGAAGGATATTGACGCGGCCGCGTTGAATCTCACTGAAGTCACATTTTTTGCCCTTTTTTACGTGGCCTTGCATGGTCTTGACGCGGCCGCGTCGAGCCACACTGAAGTTACTCTTGTGAGCTGAAATTGACGCGGCCTTGAATCCTTGGTAGCGCGGCCGTGTCACTTCTTGTCCAGATTTATTATTTTCTTTCTTGGGGCCCATCGCAACCCATTTCGCCTATTCTTGGTCCGTTTCATCTCTAGTTCGCCATATACTCAATATTTTGGCCTAAAATCAACAGAACTCCACAAAACACGTCAACTAGTCCAATGTAACCAATATGAGCAATTGCCGACCGTATATGTATGCAAATACTATAAATGCACACCTAAAATCGACCTAAATGCATGCATACACAACGTGTATCAATTAATCAACTAATAACATAACACGGGATTAAATCAATCATGTAAACATCCCTAATCACCCATAATCTACTTTCTAAACCTAGATTAAGGAAATTTAGACAGACATGATCATAATAAAAAATAAACACAAATATATAGACATAATTATGTTCATAAAAATATTAAATGAAAATGGAAAGATAAAATCTATTTAAGGTGATCTTGATCTTCAATTGGATTTCTCCCTTGCCTTTGCTCTCAAGTTTATCTCCTTCGAAAACTATACAAACTAGTAATATACTCGTGCGATGCACGATTTGTAAATATAATAATTGGTATATAATAAGAATTATAAATTTAAGTTATATATATTTTTCTTGTTAGAATAATAACAACAACAACAACAACAACAACAACAACAACAACAACAACAACAATAATAATAATAATAATAATAATAATAATAATAATAATAATAATAATAATAATAATAATAATAATAATAATAATAATAATAATAAATAAGTATGTAAATTATTTAAATAAACAATATGTTATAAGAAAATGAACATAATAATATTTAAGAAATAAAAGCAAACAATATAAATGATTTAAATACTAACAATAAGATTTAATAATATAAAAAATATATATAAGAAAGAACTGTTTTAATATATTTATATTTTGAAAATATTTCTTATTATAAATATATTTTTAAAAATAAAAAATAATATATTTTTATAATGAAATCTCCGTTAAATATAAATAAATCACCAATAAAACAACAATTATACCCTAAATAATATCAGTACTAATTATTTTTTCCAAATATTAAGAAATAATATATCATTATTTATTATTTTAAATAAACATAGTACAATATGTAACATTTTAATTATAGATCCATACGAAATAAAGGATTTAACATTGTTAAACTCAAGAAAGTACTTGATGCAATAAACTTAAAAAAATATTATATATATATATATATACATATTATGAGCATAGAATTATTTTGTGTTGATAAAATTACAGTGACAAAATTCTTCAATTTTCTAATTTCTCATTTATTTATGCGTATATTTAATATGATTATACCGACTAATACCCAACATATATGAATATTTTGCGAACATTATCCGCATAATTCCCACAAAAAGTAAACTTGTGTTTGTTCTTTTAATTTATTCTTTATCTATATTTTATAATTTTTAATTTCATAGTAATATATTGTAGAAATTCGTGAAATAAGGATAATTATTCAAATAATAAATTTGTCTAGTAAAATAATTTTTAATTATATTTTAAAGTGTATATTTGAAATTATTGACAGTAATTAGGGATGGCAGTCGAGCGGGTTTTCACAAGTACCCACCCACCCAAACCCGATTGGAGAGGATTTTTGGAAAGCCTAAATGGATTTGGGGTTTGGGAAATTTGTTTAAATACCATAATATGTGGTTAGGGTTCAGGTTTTAGTGCTAAGGTACCCGCACTACCCGAACCCGTTATATTTTATAAGAAATAATAAAAATATATATAAATATGTGTTTTGTAAGGGTCGAACCCTCAACCTTCCAGTTTATAAAACAAAAAACTTACCACTAGACTAATCACTCAATAAATATTATAGTAATTAATATATATGAATAATAATTCATATTAAAATAGCATCATTCCACTTATCAATAGTCAAACCATAAATCTTATTCATTTTGATGCCGCTCATTTTTCTCCAGAGATCCTTATCTATTTTTCATTTTGAAATTGGTAGACATATTGTGGTTTTTTTAATGTTTATCTCTCATTTTTTATCTCGTGTTTAATTTATATTGATGGTGAAGAAACCGGTTCCATTTAGATGATCCGTGAAAAATAATGTTTTAAAAAATTTAAATACTTATTGGGCGGATTAGGGGTACCCAATTGGTATTAGTAAATGGATGTGAGTGGGTTTGGGTATTATAAGTATCCTTCAAAATGAGTTTGAGATGGGTTTGGGTAATATAAATTTTAAATAGTTAGGGTTTGGGTTTGGGTACCCACCCAGCTGCCATTCCTAACAATAATACATATAGATGAATAGATATTTATATGGTCTCTAGGCTAAAAATATTGTTTTTAAAGAAAGAACATAATTCATAAGCAATATAAAATGTCGATCTAATAAGAATTTTGTCTAAGACGTTCTAATAAACAACAACACTTATTAAGAATTACAGTTATGAGATTGTTCCATTAAATTAACAAAATAAATACTGCCAAATCATAGTATTCGAATACCATTTAAATTAAGGATTAAAAAAAATTCAGCTTCAGAGATGATCAAATTATCAATTTGGATCCTAAAACTTTTTTACTATCACTTTTGTGCCTGAATAACACAATACTGTCATTTACAATGCATCGGTGACTTTTTCGACCAAAAGTATATCACATGCCCAACAGGTGATACATAAGATATTTTTCAATAATACTTCAGTGCATGAACTACACGAAACTATCACTTTGCAACCCCGCCGATTTACATGGTTACAAATATTTTTTAGAATTACGGGACCTTATGAAATCTTTTTAGATAAGTAAGGGACCTTAACAAATATTCTGGATAATTGATGGATTAAAAGATGCATTTTGCCTCGAAATAGTTATTGGGTGGAAAACTAAAAAGGACAAAAAGAAAAAAAAAACAAATTGATTAACAAATCACTTGACTAATTTCACTATCATTTTCAATCAATATTAGTGTAAACTGGATTCATGATATTTTCACTAATTTATATTTAACATAATATTTCAAACAGCACAAAAATATTTAGATACCAGAAAGTAAAGTGAACTAATGGCCTTATTTTCTCTAGAATATATATTTTTTATTAAATAACATCACTTTTTGTAATGATATTTTAAATATAAAAATATGTAACAGTTAAGCTAATAAAAGTTATTCATGTCAAAATTAACCAGCACTTGATATATATTTGTTTTTCAATATTTTAATAGTTTTATTATCAAACACAATACAAATTGTCAATCACAATAAATACTTACATCTAACATATAAATAATCACATATTAAAAAAGTTACATTTCTCTAATATAATATTTTATTTTATTGTATGCAACATGGTGTTTGATCAAAGAAAAAATATATTATGTTTATAATACATTGAAAAAGGTTTCCTAAACAAAGAAATAAACCAATTTACATTGTCAATTTCAATCAATCGTCTTCGGAAAAACTGTCGAGAGCTACTTCACCACGTGTGGACGATGTGTTACAGACACCAATCTCTTTTATTTTGTCCATAATTTTTATTTTTCTTGATTAATCTCACACTTTTGTTTTATATAAAAATATATCACAATTAGTCTAACAAAAAAATAGTTGATATTGTAAATTTTAAGGAAACATAAATTTAAAAAAAAAAAAAAAAAAAACGTACATTTATTTGATTATTGATTTAATTTGCAGTTAGTCACAATATAAAATGTGCAGTTCTATCCCCAAAAGATACTAATGTCTAGCTCAAGTAATAACCAATGTAAATCTCATTTTTCTAATATGATTTATCTTTTAATTATATTCAATTGAGTGTCAAATTAAAAATTATGAAAAAGATGATTAATATAGAAACTATAACCAAATTATGAACAAAAATAATAAATGTATTAAGAAATTGGAAAAGAAAAATTTCTAGGAACTGATAATAATTAATAGTTGCACCATTTTAATCATCTATGCAAAGCTTGCCAAGATTCCGCCTACTACATGAGGGGAATGTTGCACACACGCCGTAATTTTTCAAACAAATTTCCCAAAAATGAAAAAAGAAAAAAAATTCCAATATATGACAACATATAGAAAAAAATGACATGTGTGATTTCGTTATATATTGATAGCTCCAATTAATTATACTTTAAGATTTGACATGTCAATGGAAGATTAATAACTTTTAACATACATACATACATACACACGCACGCGCGCACACACACACACACACACACACACACACACATATATATATATATATTAATTTTAATAAATTTATATTAATTAAATCATAGTTAAAAAATATATATTAATCTAGCAGCTATATAGTAAAATCAATATCTCGAATCCAACCCAAAAAATTAACCAACAAAAAATTATATTTTTCATTCAAATTTTTTATTAATATAAATAATTGTTATATTTTCAGTGATAGAGTCCTTATTTATATAAGGCACATATTCATTATATCTCCTGATTATTGTAACTGATGTTAATTTATTTTTTTATGGCGGAAATCAAGGAGTTATTTATGGCTATCGGTATATAAGTCAAAACTTAACTCTATACATATTTTACTCTAATTTAACTCACAATCTATTTTTAGATGATTTTTTGGGCGGGAAAATTTTAATATTTCTCTTTATTGACGGATGTACTTTTATATAAAGTGGATGATTCTATCATATGAAAATTGAATGGGGAAGAGTTTTTAAACATTTCTAAGGGCTTTTTGGCATAATGGGCTAAAATAGGAAGGCTCATAACTTAGCCCATGAGATTCCAGCTATTTTCGAGCACGACCGCCTTATGGGGCACCGTCAGGCTGTGCCCATCTTAAAAAATTGGAATCCTGCCTGGACTCCTGCACGACCGTGAATCAACTGTGGAGCACGGCTAGGTCATGCGGACCTTGAATCTTTAAACCTTCTCCAGACTGGCGCATGGTCCGTGTGCCATTTACCTGGGCAACACAGGCAGGTCATGCGTGGCCCATTTCCTTCCTTTTTTTCCCTTTTTTCTCTGGTCGTCGTACTTTTGGCCTATTGACCTACAAAGATACTTGAAAAATTGATCTTCCGATGAGAAAAAGAAGATACAAAAAACTATGACAAACGGGAGCATATAATCTACAAATATATGGTATAAGTCCTTATTATAAGCGCGTTTTCATAACCAAAAACACCATTTATCAACTCCCTCAAACTAAACCCTTGATCATCCCGTACAATAAAAATCCAATCAAAGAGTATGCTCTTTCTTGATCGAAGAAAAACATATAGGTATCATTGAACTTGTTGCAAAAGTCACTCCAAATCTCTAGGATTATAACGACCTTCTCAAACCGCAAGCGTATGTTTTGTGAAAGAGGTAGTATAAAAGATATCGAATCCACATGGAGGCTTTTTCATAAGAATCGGCATTAGCACTTTTGAATTAATTAGGTCAAATTCAATTTGAGAGTGAAGGCTAATCTAATTAACATAAAACAATAAAATAAAGGCAATGAGGGAACTGATCGATGGGAAGATATTCCCAAGGCTCGGTTTCACACAAGCAAGATGGTATTGACAATTAGAAGCGGTTATAAAATATTGGTTTGAGTTCTATGTGATTTAAACTAATTCTCTCCACCCAAAGAGAGTATTTCTTCGGGAGCGAGGCCCTAGGACATTCTTCGAGATCGATGAATTCTAGGAAAAGATGGAGGTGCTCCTAATACCCTAGAATCGGTGAGTGCACAAGGTTCAATATAGACTACCTACACGGATAAGAAATTATAATCCAACCCCAGGTCCCAGGATTCTAGGTACGTAAGAGTAAAAGAGGATAGTCTGACTTCTCATACGCTAAAAACCAGTGTAAGGGTGTAGTTCCTATGCGACTAAACCTAATTTTATCCATCCCAACCAACGCCCCCTAGACTCTACTCTCCCACTCGGTAAAACTTCTCCTCCATAGGTCTCCCTTCTACCAATTGAGTTTTAGTTAATTTAATTATCCAAGATTAATTTTCCACCCAAACATACAAAGGCGTAGCGATTAACCTCTAAGCTCAATTAAAATCTAATCGACACAAGCCTCGAAAGGGTAGCTATCCCTAGCCTAGGGTTTCAAATATCTACTTTTAATTGCAAGATTAATTGAAGTGATCCTAAGCTACCAAAAGCCAGAGCGACCGTAAAGCAAGCCTATGGTCGAAAGCTCAATTTCAACAAATCATCATCACAAATTAACCAAATCCTAATCCTAAGTACCACAACTCACAACAAATACAATAATAAATCAACCAATTATCAACCCGAAGCTTGGGCTATTTCCGGAGCTTCCGGAACATGAAAATCACTCACAAATCATCAAAGCAATAACAAGCATCATCAACATCAAACAATAAAAATAATAAAAACAAAAAATAAAGAGAAGAGATATAAAATGCTTAATGTACTGTAGAATCCTCTTATTGTTTGATAAAATAAACGGGTGTCACAAGCCCGCGATCAATCCCGGATTTCTCCTCCAAAGATGGCTTTCTCCTCGAAGAGGAGAAATAAAACCCTACCTTAAGCTACTAAAATCTGCGAAAATGGAGAAGGGGAGAGGGGGAAGAGTAGCGGGGAAGATTACAAAAGGAGACAATGTGAAAAAGTTGTTTACAAATGAGAGGGGAGGGGGTATATATAGATCCCCCAACCCTAAAATCTGCTGAAAATGTCCTTAAGTAAAGGTAAACGTGTAAAAATACAAAAAGGGAGCGTTTGGGGTCATAAGTTATTGAGTCGAGCCCCTCGTACGCACTTGTCTCGGCCTTCTCATGATTTTTAGGAAATATTGGTGCATAATCAGTTCTCAGCCCGATCAAGTTGTATATCTTTGTCGTGTAATCGCGTAGCATCTTGAATCGCTAAAATCCGAATCCGGATGAGAATGTTACGGCCAAAATATGGAGATGACGCGCTGAAACGACGGGACTGGGCATGCGCAACCCACTGGTCTAACTGCCAGCCGGGTGCCTGTCTGGCAGTGGTCCGGTTGGGCCTCTTTTAATACTTCCCTTTTTGTGTGTCATCTTCTTCCGTCGCCATTTTAGAGCCCTTCCTCTCCTCTTCTTAACCCGACCCCTTCACGACTTCTGTTTGCGACTCGACAAACTTCAATTCTAGCTTTTGTAAGGTCTTATTTGGGCCCATTTTGGACCTTGATTTACGGGTTGGTATGGGAAAACACGTGCGATTGGTCTCTTCTTCCGTTTTTCGTCATTTTAAGGTCTCTCCACAGATTTTCTCAGCTCGACTCCTTCACATTTTTTGTTCGTGACTTGACGAACTTCAATTTGGGCCTAACCCTGGCCCAGTTTGGGACTATCTAGGCCTGAGTATGCCGGCCAGAGTGAGAAAATGGGTGCAATCGATCTTCTTGATCTCTCGGATTTTCCTAACCTTCAAAACATGACTAAAAACACCCAAAAGCATATCAAATCATATAAAAAATAAAAATCAACCCGAGAATATACTTAAACATGAAATCGCACTTAAACATGTTAAATACTTGTAATTTTCATAAAATATGGACGTGAAATATGCAAGAAATGATATTTTCACGTTCATCAATCATTGGTTTTACTTGGAGGTATATCTCAGATAAAAATCATCACAACATACATGCAACATAGTAAGCCAATAAATATGTTGGGATTTGTTCATAATATCCTCACAAGTTTGTGTATTACTCAAGCTATCAAGTGTTAAGAGGTTCGTGTATCGCTCGAGTGAATACATATGCATGACTAGGGGTGTAAATGAACCGAGTCGAACCGAGTATCGGCAGGCTCGAGCTCGAGCTCGACTATAAGGCTTCAGGCTCGAGCTTGACCGAGTTCATTTTTTTCAAACTCAAGCTCCGCTCGGTAGAAACTCGTTGAGCTCGGGATCGGCTCAACTCAACTCGATTCATGAAAAAAATAAAATATAAAAAATATAAAAATATATTTAAATTGAAAACATTAATGATACTACACATCGTTGTTAATGGGGACCTTATAGAATTAAAATATATCTATAATTATGTCAACTCTAAAGGGTAAACTAGTAATTTGACATAAGCTCGATTAAGCTCGCGAACCTGTCGAGCCGAGTATCAGTGAGCTCGAACTCGAACTCGACACCTACTTGAGTAGCTCGACTCATTTTTCTCGAGTCGATTTTGATCTTTTAGCGAGTCGATCCTGAGTGGCTCGCAAGTTGTCTCGACTCACTTACACTCCTATGCATGACCTACCATAAGCTTGTCTGTTGTCTCGATTCTCCATCACTATGGTAGTTACAATCAAAAAATCATAAAGATATTTCATTTTGTTGTAATGTAGGATCTTTGGACTAGGTAACTCAATTTGGATTGAATGGGCTTCACTCACTAATTCCCGTCACGTTCTTTTTCATTCCCATAACTTTGTCCTATGATTTCAACTACCGTATCTCCTAAATTACCTTAACCAAGTTATCTCCTTTGTTTCTTTGCAAGCTATGAGTTAAAACAAATGTTGTGTTATAACTCATCCCTATCAAGCCTAAAGGTTGATTCTTTTGACCCTTTCTCAATTCTAACCTAACAACACATTCAAATACTATTTACAATTTTTCTTTTTTTAATAATTGGGGACGACCCTAAGAACACATCACCCCATTCTATCCTACTATTTCTTTTTGGTCGACTTTTGTTGTCTTTTGACCTATTTTTTTTTTTTATATATAATTTAAAAATAAGGTCACTAGAATTCTAAGATTGATTTCCAAATATAAACTTGGCCTTCATTTTCTTTGTTCTTTCGTAGTAATTATCCACCCTTTCCTCGTTTTTTTTTTTATCAATCCCAAACCCTTTTCTTACCCACTTTCCAACCAACTCCCTCAAACTCGTTCGATCCAAATATGAGAAAAATAGTTCAAAAATGAATAAGGCTTGTAATTTAGCTAGCAAAAATAAGGTGTAAAGCTTAGAAGGGTTAGCTAGAGACAATTTGTACACATGTTCAAGAACGAATCAATAGGCTCAAAAAAATATCAATAAAAAGTTATCTTAGTCCCTTTCAATGCTCATACAATCATGTTATTTCAAAGAGACTCGGGGCAAGTTCTAGAGGTACAATGGAAATGATCAACTATTCACACATCAATGAAAAATTCGAACTCCAAAAATATGAGTTTGTCAATTAGGTCCAAAACCTCACCGGCTTATATTACGAACATCCCCTATTTAACAGCTCATATGTACATGTATCAACTTTTCAAACACAAGACAATTTTCTATCCATCATCACTGATACACATCCAATACCTTTCACCCATTTTATCCTTCTTTTCAAGAAAGATTTTTGAAAAAAAATTTCTCAAAATACACTACCAAACATCATCAAGAATCAACATAACATAAATTATCGTATATCATCAAACAATCAATCCAAAACATAACAAAGTATCTGAAAAACATAAACTAATAATCCAAAGTAACCTAATCAACTAAAATATTGTTCAAATATCCAAGCAAATGTAAAAGAAAGAACATTAGGCCAACCAAAACACCCAATCATCTTCGCAACCACAACCCCTCCCCCCTCCAAAACAATTTTTAGCTATAATCCAAATCCAAAAGCACAAACATAGTTTAAAAAGTGACTCTGTCATCCAAATTGGCCAGTGCCAACAGAATGCGGTTCATAACCTCTTCTTGGTTCGGCGGATTTTCCATCTCAACCGGTTGATTTCTCCTTGCTCTGTGTCTTCGGGCAGTAGCTTCAATTCCTGGATCACACAGAACAAGATATTCATTTCCCTTAGACCTGGTATGCATGCACAATCCCTGAAAACACTAACAAGAAAATACCCACGTAAAATCGAAATAGATAAAAATAAAAAATAGAAATTAAATGTGTAAAAATAAATTATTGCCTAGTCTAGTCTTGTTCTAGTTATCAGAATAAAAACTAAAACAATAAACTCAGTCCCCGGCAACGGTGCCAAAAGCTTGTTCTCCTATTTTATAACCTAACGATCCACAAGTGTACGGGTGCAAGTGTATATAACGGCAAGCAAGGTCGATCCCACAAGGACTGGCTTAATGACTAGTTTGATACTCTAAATATCCTAAAACACTCCTAACTAGGCTCTCAATTGGATTGATTTGGTTATTAAACTAATTTTCCTAAACTATTACTTAACACTCAAGTCCAAGAATAAGAAAACACTTTATCAAATAATCAAGATTGGAAGACAAATTCTAGAGAATTGATTTCAGAATTAATTAAGTATGACAATCGAATTACTCTAAACTAGCAATGATAATTATCGTTATTAGACGGCACTTATATATATGCTCTCTCCTTTCGAAGCAATTAACTTGTAGATTCATTATCTCTAGCCACCTTTTCAAGTCGACTAGACCTAACGAACTCCCAATCGATCTTAGACCAATGCCTACGCACTTATCTCACCTCCTTTCAGAGCGCTCAACAAGTACTCTATATATTGTCTTTCCATTCACAAATTCCTCCTTTCAAAGCGAACTTATGAATTATGTAGAAGTAGTTAAGTGATCAAGTTAACTATTCATGAAAATAAATCACAACACATAGATAACGAATAACCATCATTAACTAGAATAGAAAAAATTCAATTAATCAAACACTCATTAAAACCTACTTTCAAAACCCTAGAATAATAAAGAACTACTCACTCATGTTCATGTTCATAACACACCGATATTCATAGACAAACATGATTTGAAATAAAGAAACGAGAAAGTGAAGAAGCACCCTAATCGTCGTCTTGATCTTGATCTTTTGATGTTGCTTTCCTCTTCAATATGCCATGTAATGATCTCAAAGTTCCTTTTTCGAGTTTGGGAACCTCCTTATATAGTTAAGGATAAATTGGGCTCAAAATCATAAAACGCGCATAATCAGTTTTGGACTCGGAAAGCTGCCTCGATCGAGTCAGAATCTCTCTCGACCGAGTTGGGCTTCAACTTGACCGAGTCAGAATCACCCTCGACCGAGTTGGAATCTCTGACCAACTTCACGTTTTGCTCTTCATTTCTCACTCGACCGAGTTGCTAAACACTCGACCGAGTCAGAACTTCTGACCATACTTCAACTCCTCTTTGCTATTTCCGACTTTTCTTGCTCGTTTTTCATCCAAACATTGCCCAAACGAACTCTTTGGCCTTTTTATACCTGAATAACACTCAAACAAGCAGAAACCCGTCATCTAGCTCAAAAGATGGATTTTAATCACTTTTCTCCCAAATACACATGCATATGTCACAAATTACGACCTTTAATTGACCTAAAATACATGTAAAACTAGCATGTATCAAAACCCCCAAACTTAACCATTGTTCGTCCCGAACGATAAACACAAAGCATAACATCACAATGACCACAAAATTTTAGGGCAATTAAATGACACTTCTGGTCTCATAAATTCTTTTTTTTTTTTTCCTTTCAAAACCAACAATATAACATTTGAGCATTAGTGACATGACAGGTTGCAACTACTTTCGAGACATTAAACTTAAAACAACAATCCTCACCGGATAAGTGTATCGCTCATCTCTCAAATGTATGATATGAAAAGTATTTGTGCTCACTGAATCACACGCATCGTCTACCATGTGCTTGCCTATTGTCTAAATTAGACCTCATACTTGACATGTGTGACAAAGAATCAATAGGTCTTTATTTTTGGCTGTAATGTTGGCTTATGGTTAGGTGGGATACATTTAGATATAAGTGACTATGCATTGGACTAATCAAGCTATTCCTAACCCGAATACCCCTCAACGTTGTTCACTTAATCTCAATCTTCAATTCTCAGAAAACCAATTAATATGGCTTCTTCACCTTACCAAAGCATTTATGCATCAACCAAGATTATTTATGCCCACTTTCACTCAGGTACCACTTTGGGACTACCCAATCGAGTACCACATTTGGGACTACTCGTTCTTCTTTCAACTCAAGCACACGTAGGCATATGTATATTCTCATCATTAACCCCTCCTCCAACTTTCTCTTTTCCAAGTTTTTTTTCTTTTCTTTTCTTTTTTTTTTTTTTAACTAGAATACAACTAGGAGGGAATTTTTCTCTTCTTTTTCTTTTGCCTCCCCGAATCTCCTTACCACATCATCCCAAACATCCACTCCACCTTGATACTCTTACCCCTCTACCTTCCAATCCACCTCCCTCTTACTCAATTAGTCCAATTACTCGGGCCAAAGACTAAAAGAAAGGTATAAGCTTAATGTATGGCTTTGGAAAACAAGGCTTTAGAGCTCAAAATGGCTGACTAGGGATTTTTCAAATTTTTGGGTACAAACGATTATTTTTAAAGGCTAAAAAATAGGGCTTTTAGCAAAAGAATGCCTAATATCATTTTCTATGCCACAACATGTACTTGACACATTCCTATAAAACGCATGGCAAGTTCTAGAGACTAAATACTATGTGATCAATCACTTCACACCGAAAGAATGATTAAATTACTCTATGATAAGAGTACATATAAAGCTCAAAACATCACAGGTTAATTTGTGATTATTGGTCAAGTCTAAGCTCAATTTTGTCTCCAACTGCCTGTCATGCTCTGTTATGTGTCCTACCTTCATTTACTTCCAACAATCAATTTCATCATTGACAAATTATCATTTAACACCCTTTTTATGCTTATCAAAAACCAAGATTACGACTCCTAATCAACAAATTTTAAATTGACCTAAAAACACAATTAAAATGCAAGACATAAAATAACACTAACTAATACGACGGATCAATAAAATCAGCTATTGGGCACACAGACCCGACACTTCTCAATACTCAATAAGGCTCACAGACCCTTTACCAATTAACACAAATAAGACATAAAATACTAAACACAACCAAGAACAACAATGAACTCAATAACACTGAATGAAATAACAATGATAAACATAAAAGCGGCCAAGACGTCACTATCCACCCCCTCCCCCAAACTTGGTTGAAACCAAGTTTGTGGGAAAAAGAGTGATACGCCTTGGTGCTTACTCACAGTGCTACTGAGGTGGTGGTGGGGTAAAACCCCATGGCTACCAGAACTGAGCCATTGCATCCAATTGCTGTTGTTGATAAGCTTGTCTCTGCTCATGTCGGTTCCACCTCTCATCTTGTTGTAATCTCCAAGTCGCAAGACCCTTTTCGAAATTGAGCCCTGCGACTCGACCGAGTTACCAGAGACTCGGTCGAGTTATGTCATTTCTGAAAACGGGCCCGTTTTGGCTGTACTGCGCCTCGACCGAGTTAAGGTGGCCTCGGTCGAGTTATGGCGTCTGACTCGGTCGAGTAGCAGTGCCCTCGATCGATTCCAACTTGCTGGAACTGCTCCATTTTTCCTTTCAAATTTGCCTCGGGCGAGTTATCAACGCCTCGGCCGTGTTTTGGTCTACACCTCGGTCGAGTTTTTGGGGCCTCGGCCGAGTCAAACTTGCTGGAACTGCTCCATTTTTGCCTTCAAATTCGCCTCGGGCGACTGTGTTTTTGCCCCGGGCGAGTTGAACTCGCTGAATATCCCCTGTTTTAGCCTTATAACTCTGTTTTTACTCCTTTTTCTCTCATCTTTTCACTTCTTTCAGTGCTTCTTCGATTGCGCCGTATTTCCTATGCTCATGAACAAACAAATTGAAAAAAAATTCAAAACATAAAATTTAAATTACGAAAATTTAAAATAAAACAAAAGCATCGGGTTACCTCCCGACAAGCGCTACTTTTATCGTCTTTAGCTCGACGACCTTTTGGATTTAGTTCAGCGCAGTCAACCGTAATCATCTACGGTTGCAACTTGACTCGGGTTGTAGTATTTCTTGATCCTCTGACCATTTACAAGGAATGTGCTTCCTTTTGCATCCATCAATTCCACTACGCCCGACTTTCGAACATGCTTGATTATGAAAGGTCCTGTCCATCGTGACTGCAACTTTCCGGGAAACCATCGTAGCTGCGAATTGAACAAGAGAACTTGTTCACCGGGTTCAAAGTGTCGATTCTTTATCATTTGACCATGGACCCTTTTTGTGCGCTCCGGTGGCTTTTTTTCAATATCACGAAATTCATATCTCAGATGCTCCGGTAATGGTTTTAGCTCAGGTCCGCGTACCTTCTCCTCGGATATTTTTTTCACAACTTTCTTAGTGATGTCCTCCTTCTCTGCATCTTCCATCTTCTTTTCCTGCAAATCATTCAAAGCACTAACCCCATCCACGAGATCAAGATTAGTAGCATCACTGTCTTTCACAGAAAAATTTGAATTGGTAATACGACTCTTTAATGCATCAGAATCACTTGGAGCCAGAATTTCTCCATGAAATGTAGTATCTAAACTATCTATAGCACTACATGTTTCAACTTGATTAACCTCTTCATCATCATGCATTTTCATGGCCTTAACAATGTCAATTTTTCCTTATTTACTCTAAGTGTGAGTTCTCATTTTTGGACATCAATTAAAGCACTGCCCATTGCTAAAAACGGGTGACCTAAAATTAAAGGAACATCCTTATCCTCCATCATATCTAAGACCACAAAATCTGCAGGAAATATGAATTTATCTACTTGCACAAGAACATCTTCTACTATACCCCTAGGCTAAGTCAGAGATCTATCAGCCATTTGAAGTGCAATTGTAGTAGGTTTAATCATGCCTATTCCTAATTTTACAAAAATAGAAAACGGCATAAGATTAATGCTAGCTCCTAAATCACATAGTGCTCTATCAAACGTGACATTACCTAACTTGCAAGCAATTGTAAAGCTACCTGGATCTTTCCGCTTCAGTGGCAACTTCCTTTGAATTACTGCGCTGCACTCCTCAAACAGGTTGACATTGTCATAATCCTCAAGCTTTCATTTCTTTGCTATCACTTCCTTGGGAAATTTTGCATAATTGGGCATTTGTTGAAGTGCATCTACGAATGGGATATTGATTTGAATCTTTTTGAAGATGTCCAAGAACTTAGCGAACTTGTCGTCCACTTTCTTTCTTCTCAGTGCTTGAGGGTAGGGAATGGGAGGAACATATTTTGGGCCACCTTCAAATGTAATCCCCCTCTCTATCAGTTTCTCCGCTTCTTTGCCTTTTCCTTTCGGTTCAGCTTGTTCTTCCAAGTGCTCGTTCTCAATGACTTCTCCTTCCACCACAGGCTTCTTTGGTCCTTCATATTCGGTCCCACTCCTTAATTGAATGGATTGATAGTGCTCTCTTAGATTCACCATTGCATCACTGGGAAGCTGTCCTTGCTTATGTTGGGCTGCTGATGCTCTAATCAGGTGCTGGATGTCCGATGCCATACTTTTCAATTCTGCGCCCATACATGCTATGTTTTTACTCAGCGCATTATGCTTTCCTTCCATCTTCTTCTCCAACTGAACTAACTTCTCATCAAACTTTTCTATTTGTGCTTCTATTAATTCTTCTGGAGTTGGGTTTCTTCCATCATGTATGATTCTGTTTGTGACCTTGAACCCTGGTGGAGGAGTAAGGGCGTTCTTCGAATTTCCATAAGCCAAGTTGGAGTAATTCTGATTCCCTTGCGGATATTGGTTACCTTGTGAATATTGATTATACATTGGCTGATTACCTTGGTAATTATTGAAATTTCGCTGATTCACAAAGTTCACATCTTCCATCCCTTCTTTGGTTAGTTGCGGCTGTGGTTGCTCAGCATGTTGTGCTAACGTCATATTAGTTAGCAAGTTCATTTGGGTAGTCAAAGCTAATATCTGAGAAGCCAAATTCTGACTTGATTCCACTTCAACTACATTAGCCACTCTCCTCGTCTGATTACGCTCATTCGTCCATTGATAACTGGTTCTAGACATAGCATCTAGAATAGCAAAAGCAGAGTTCACACTCTTCTCCATCAGACTCCCTCCTGCCACAGCGTCTACGTGATCTCTAGTTGGTGCAAGTAAGCCATTGTAAAACTTACAGATTTGTTGTTTCTTGGTGAACCCATGCTGAGGACAGCTTCGGAGTAAATCTCTGAATCTTTCCCATGCTTCACCCAGTGGCTCCTGATCCAACTGTCTGAACTGTGTGATTTTATTCTGCAGCTCTAGCATCTTGCCGGGTGGGAAGTACTTCAATAGAATCCTTTCACTTAACTCATCTCACTCAGTGATCTCCTCTAACGAATTAAACCACTACAGGGCCCTATCCTTTAAGGAAAAAGGAAAGAGCCTCTTCTTCACTTGCTCATGCGGTACGTGGTTGATTTTTATCGTATCATCCAGTCTCCGGAACTTAGTTAAATGAGTGTTCGGATCTTCCAAAGCAGTACCACCATACTGATTTGTTGCACAATATTAATAAGCGCTGGTTTGAGCTCAAAACTGTGTGCATTAAGTGGTGGCGGTTGTACTCCTCCAGGATTCTGATAAGGCAGAGGACGAAGCCAGTCACTTATTGGAGAAGTGTCCTCATCATCATTCTCATTATTATTATGATTTCCTACTAGAAGTATTGGATTCTGTGGAGGTTGCTGTTGTTGGATACTTGTGACTCTGTCATCCAAATTGGCCAGTGCCAACAGAATGCGGTTCATAACCTCTTCTTGGTTCGGCGGATTTTCCATCTCAACCGGTTGATTTCTCCTTGCTCTGTGTCTTCGGGCAGTAGCTTCAATTTCTGAATCACACAGAACAAGATATTCATTTCCCTTAGACCTGGTATGCATGCACAATCCCTGAAAACACTAACAAGAAAATACCCACGTAAAATCGAAATAGATAAAAATAAAAAATAGAAATTAAATGTGTAAAAATAAATTATTGCCTAGTCTAGTCTTGTTCTAATTATCAGAATAAAAACTAAAACAATAAACTCAGTCCCCAGCAACGGTGCCAAAAGCTTGTTCGCCTATTTTATAACCTAACGATCCGCAAGTGTACGGGTGCAAGTGTATATAACGACAAGCAAGGTCAATCCCACAAGGACTGACTTAATGACTAGTTTGATACTCTAAATATCCTAAAACACTCCTAACTGGGCTCTCAATTGGATTGATTTGGTTATTAAACTAATTTTCCTAAACTATTACTTAACACTCAAGTCCAAGAATAAGAAAACACTTTATCAAATAATCAAGATTGGAAGACAAATTCTAGAGAATTGATTTCAGAATTAACTAAGTATGACAATCGAATTACTCTAAACTAGCAATGATAATTATCGTTATTAGACGGCACTTATATATATTAACTCTCCTTTCGAAGCAATTAACTTGTAGATTCATTATCCCTAGCCACCCATTCAAGTCGACTAGACCTAACGAACTGCCAATCGATCTTAGACCAATGCCTAAGCACTTATCTCACCTCCTTTCAGAGCGCTCAACAAATACGCTATATATTGTGTTTCCATTCACAAATTCCTCCTTTCAAAGCGAACTTATGAATTATGTAGAAGTAGTTAAGTGATCAAGTTAACTATTCATGGAAATAAATCACAACACATAGATAACGAATAACCATCATTAACTAGAATAGAAAAACTTCAATTAATCAAACATTCATTAAAACCTACTTTCAAAATCCTAGAATAATAAAGAACTACTCACTCATGTTCATGTTCATAACACACCGATATTCATAGACAAACATGATTTGAAATAAAGAAATGAGAAAGTGAAGAAGCACCCTAATCGTCGTCTTGATCTTGATCTTTTGATGTTGCTTTCCTCTTCAATATGTCATGTAATGATCTCGAAGTCCCTTTTTCGAGTTTGGGAACCTCCTTATATATTTAAGGCTAAATTGGGTTCAAGATGGGCTTAAAATCGTAAAACGCGCATAATCAGTTTTGGACTCGGAAAGCTGAACGACCGAGTCAGAATTCCCCTCGACCGAGTTGGGCTTCAACTCGACCGAGTCAGAATCACCCTCAACCGAGTCAGAATCTCTGACCAACTTCAGGTTTTGCTCTTCATTTCTCACTTGACCGAGTTGCTAAACACTCGACCGAGTCAGAACTTCTGACCATGCTTTAACTCCTCTTTGCTATTTCCAACTTTTCTTGCTCGTTTTTCATCCAAACATTGCCCAAACGAACTTTTTGGCCTTTTTATACTTGAAAATCACTCAAACAAGCAGAAACACGTCATCTAGCTCAAAAGATGGATTTTAATCACTTTTCTCCCAAATACACATGCATATGACACAAATTACAACCTTTAATTGACCTAAAATACATGTAAAACTAACATGTATCAGTCATCTCTAACTGAACCGCTCTCACCCCATGCAAATATCACAATTCTCCATGACTTACCACATGTAGCACAGAATCGAGTTCCAGTCCAAGTTGCTTTAACACAACTGGCTAGGTAAGGTGGGGTGTTCAAGGTTATCTCTTCCCAAAAGCTCTGGTGATTGAACTCCGAAGGTATGGTGTACCGACCATGAGTAGAAAACCTGAAGATATTGATGACTTCATTGTGGGTCAATGTATGCTCCTTTTCCCCTCGTTTGGAAAACATGTGACAGGCTCTAATTCTACCCCTAAAATATCGCAAATGTATGGGTATAGATGTATATAGTGGAAGTCAAGTCGATCCACATTGAAGATGCTAACGTAGTTTGATTCCCTAATTATCTAGGACTATCCTAACTAGACACTGGAATTGGTGAATGATTGATTACTATTAATAAGCTAAATTTCATATAGACTACTAAAACAAATTAGTTAATAAAGGTGATTCCATTCAAAGAGAATGTATCCTAGGATTTCGATTTCATAGAATTACGCTAATGAAGATTAATCTCTAAGTTATAAACTTTTAAACCAGTTTTACTATCGACTAGGCGACACTTAATTAACCTAACCCTTCTCTCGAAGCGACTAAGTCGTAGATTGATTAAGATAATTACTCTCTTGAGTCAATTAATGCTAACAACTTCTAACAGCCCACTACTATAAAAAAAACGTTTAAGACTACGGTAAAAAATCGTAGTTAAAGGCATTCAACGACCGTGGTAGTAGATACCGTAGTCGTAGATCCTCTACAAATAACTACGGTTCATAACCATAGTGGTTAATTGTAAAGACTACGGTTGGGAACCGTAGTCGTAGATTAATATCTACCACCATGGTATGTATGACCACGGTTAAGAATTTTCTTTGACTACGGTCTGAACTGTAGTAAAATATATTATCGACTACGGTTGAGAACCATAGTTGTAGATTTAAATGACTGCGGTTGTTGGTTATTTATTGACAACGGTCTTGAACCGCTGTCGTAGATGTTTCTCAATTTAAAAAAAATGATTGTTGATGCTATTTGAAAATTGTAATTTACATTTTTTCATTATATTACTGAAATTAATGTACAATTAAATATACGATCAACATTTTGCGTAATAAAAAAAGAGAATGAATGGATAATGAATTATAAATTTTTCTCTCAAGCATCTCAAAACATTTACAATCAACAATTACTAAAACAATGGAATATAAACATTATTTCTAAATTAAGCAATCAACATTGGACTTAAAGCAGCTCCCACTCGAAATGCCGATGAAGTTTCACATCAGTGTCCCCATACATTATATCATGGTGTTCGTCTTCCTTGGATAGTCTTTTCCGAAAAGTGAAAGCATCCTGTATTTAATTTTAAAACAAAGAACAAAACAAAATTCTCATTAATAACTATAATGGCTAATATTCTAAATTAATCATCCTAAATTCAGTAACACAAAACTCACAAAGGAAGTTGTAACATCCCCAAGTTGGCTTAACTTGACATTTATTTTTCTAAAGTTAATCATTTCATGCTAACTTTAATTTTTTTCAATTCTTTTCAAAAGGGCGTAGTCTCTGCGCGAGCATCAATTTTGTCTTTACAAGAACTCCAGAAAATATGGAACCACCTATGCTATCCACAACACCCTAGGTCCCATCCCTTGTCGCTCACAAATTTTAAATTAAATAAAAAAATCATAAAATTCAGAGTAGGAAGTAGGCATAAATACCCTGAAAAAATCAGAGCTTCCTTCTTTTATAATTGTATTAACACAGATATGCCATTATAGTGCTTTGTCAATCCCTGCAAGTTACGAAAGGAAAGAAAAGAGACTCGTAAAATGATTATCAATTTATAATTGTATTAACGTAGTAGAACTATAAGACAATAATGTTAGACGAAATATGCTTACCGAGGGTGTTTTTAGCTCTTTAAGAATCAATTCTCACAAGTATCAAGCAGTACTGATCAAACATAAGACACATTAGTCAGTTCATTTATTTAATTTAAGAGCTCAAAAACTTTAAATATTTACTCTACTTAAACATCTTCGGCCTTGACTCTTCAAAAATATTTGTAAAATATTGCAATTTAGTACTTGACAAACACTTTTAAGGCAATCAATTAGATATCACTAACTTTATAAATACGACTAGAGTCTATATAAGTAAACAAACTTAATAATTTAAATTGTTTGTTTTCTTAAATTAACGCAAGGTTGAAGAAGGCTGCCATGGGCCTTTGGAACATTGATACCTGAAAGCTCTAAGTAAGAAAGTTCCATGTGGGGAAATTAAATTTCATTCTTCAACATAAAGATGCGCACCAATAATTGATCCAAACTTTTAAACAAATAATTTTTGTGTCGCAGTTTGCAACTTTGCATTCAGAAGTTTAGTTTAATCAATGTAAAATTGCAACTCCAGAAATATATAATTTTTTCAGTAAGAGAGCAACCATTTGTGTTTAAAGGAACGAATTTAAATTACCTCAAGTCCGAAGGGTATATTAGTAAATTTTAACCTCCAACTCATCCTTTAAAATCTATAGACATCAACATATAGAGCTCATAAATATTTTGTTGCGAGCTAGAGATTTATTTGAACTAAGAAAAATAGAAGAATTTGCAACAAAAAAACTCTAACCAATTAAGAAAAATTAATCTCAACCCAATCGTGAAGAAAGGAGATTGACAAATTAAAAAACCACATTGTTTGTAGTTTTAAACATATGAAGGCCAAAACAAATTTAACTAAGAAGCTGCAAAACATCATTTTGTACTTAAAGAATCAAAGTTCTTCTAACCATAAGACCAAATATCTCAAAATAAAAAAAAGCTTGAGTTTGACAGTTATAGACCATATTAGGGTCTTGCATAAATTGATGTGTCATCTAATTAACTTAAAATAAGAATAATACTCAGCTGCTTACACCTGTTGAATCGAAGTAACACATTAAGTTTTATAACAAAATAAGAAAAAATCATCTTCACCTAAACTCTAGAGCAATGTTAACTGGAATATCCAAAAGTTTGCCAACAATAAAGGAGCACAATCAAAAGATTAGCTAGGAAGACATCAAAGGAAGTGCAAGTACATAAACTTAATACTCATGTCACACAAGGACTGAACTTAGCTCTTTCACATGGCCAATAATTGCAACCTGAGCAATCCTAGGATCATGGTACTCATTGTTATCAATCTCCGCTAAATGATGTAGCCATAACCTGATAGCATAAAAAGGACTAAATCAGAGGATGAAGTCAATTCTTAGACCTCGTTGCATTAGGGCCTACTTTAACATAGGAAAAGTGAGTACCTACAAGTACTCTGATTCTAGTTTAAAGTGTATTTAGCATGTTATCCACCATACAAATTTGTTTATATGTCTACTAAGTGGCTTTCAATTTCCACGTAGTTTGGCAAACTAGAAGACTAGGAATTCAAGTGTTTAGCTTCAGATATTTGGCAAACTTACTCCATCCCTCACTGAAGTAGTATTCATCATCAAGTTTAACAACCGAAGTAGTACCTAAACTACTGGTTCTGAGTTTCGCTCCTTCGGTCAGCAATTCGCCATATTTCTGGACAAAAACACGTGGCAACTTCTGCACAAATAAATTTCTCCAAGTGAGAAACCACATAACACATAATTATTTTGGAAAAAAATGCAATTATAAGCATGTTAATTAGAGAATGAATTACGAGTTTGGTGGTCTAGTCTCCAACCAACCACATTAAGAATGAAGGCCTACTACACCTAGCTTTTGGCGTCCTCTCCATAGCAGCACAGACGTTGAGCTCAAACTGATTGAAATAATATGATGTATGGGCTTCACTTTTTACTGATTTTCTATATAACCACTCATTGTGACACAATATTAGAATAAAAAACGTGCATCAATTGACATTACTAAGGGATTTAACTAGACCAAGGATCAAAGGCTGAGGTTCTGTTTAGATGAAAATTCAGTGAAAATTGTACATGAGACAAAACGATCACAAAACTAACAAAACTCTGGTGATAAAACAAATCAATTTCCTGCCCTAGACGGCTAGACCGGAATAACACTATTCCCATCAAAAAATTAAGGGGAAAGAGGGAGAGAGAGTGAGAGGGAACCTTCAGATGATAAATTAGGATAGGATTTTCGAGCGGCGCCGAAAGAAATTGGAATGAGTCTCACAGAAGCCGCTATTGAAATGGTGGCGTCACTGTCGATGGCCACCGAAAGTGACTTCTCCAATCCTCGGTTGATGTCATTATTTATCTTTAGCCGACGCCACCGACGATCTCCCCCAGTCAATGGCGATTTCAAGGTGGGCGAAGAGCTTGAATGAGACGGGACGATAGAGGGAATTTGGTTAGATATGAATTAGGAAATACATTTTTATATGATTATTGCACGAATTAACACTCACTAATGATTGATTCTCAAAAATAAAAAAAAATAAAAAAGTCACAAATTATTCTACTAAATAATGAATAATATATACTAAATATGAAACTGAAAATAAGCAGAATGACTACGGTTGAACGACGGACTTATTGGCCTTTGTTTTTAAGCGGAAAATAAATATTCGACTACGGTTTAAAGACAACGGTTTTGGGAAATCATAGTCTTTTAGCGAAAAAAAAATGTAAAACACTACGATTTATATAAAGACCACGGTTAAGCGTCAAACCATTGTCGTTTGTGCGTTGTGATTAACCCTTTCTGTAGTAGTGGCCCCTTAACCTTTGCCTGCACGATCATAAACAATCACGCTATATGTTATCGTCTATTAACAATTCCCTTCTCTTGAAGCGGAACTGTTAAACAAGTAAATTAAACCTAATTGGCAAGATTAAATTCAATCATAAGGATTAAGCAAAACACATAGATAAATAATAAAAATTGGAGTCTATAAATCAAACAATTGAATCAACATTGTTGTAAAACCCTACTCTAATCCTAGGACACGAGTAGTTTAGTTACTCATGCCTACTACCAAACCAAAACAATAATTCAATGAACACATTGTCAAGAAATAGAAAGTAAACAAAGAATAATTAAACCTGATTGTTCGGCCCTTCGATCTTCGTCTTGCTGGCTCTCACGCCTTCTACTCCAAGGTAAAAATATGAGAAATATGATGTGTTCCTGATGATCTTCTGATGATATCTGATGATGATCCCCTAAAAAAATCAAGCTTCTATGTCTTTTTATAAGCTTGAGGACAAGTCTTGGGGTCTCTAGGCTTCGATTCCTACTAAGAGTAGGAAATCCTCTAAAAAATGGCTTTTTATCGCGGGCGCGCTATGCCTCTTGTGGTCGCGACTGGCTCAACCCAAAACCAGCTTAAAATAACACATTTTGTCGCAGCCGCGATGCATGTCTATCACGGTTGCGATGCATGGACAGTTTCACTTCACTTTCTAGCCAACTTTCGTCGCGGTCGCGCGCCTTCTTGTGCCACAGTCCCGATGGTTCAATACCGGTTCATCTCCAGATCGGTGTAGACCGGTTTTTCCTTCCCTTTGACTTATTCTTTTGTCCGATAGTCGTAAAATACAACTTTTGATCCTAAAATACTCAAAATACCTTCAAAACAAGTCAAACACGTTAAATTGTCCAAATATAACACATCTACGCAACTCTCGACCAAATATGCATGTAAATGCTATCAAATATAATCCTAAATCAACCTAAATACATGCATAATTAACATGTATCAAAACCATCTAAACTTAAACTGTTGTTAGTCCCTGAACAACAAAACAAAAGACACAAAGAATACAAGTGATAATGCAATGGTTTAGGGCGATTGGATGATGAATTCAGTTCCAAACTGATTTTTCTTCAAAAAAGGCAACATAATACAAGTAAGCATATGTGATAACGCAAAACTTAACTACTTTCAAGACTTTGAACTTTTGAATTATCCAATCCTCACTAGGAAAGTGTTCACTCATTTCTCAATTGTTTAGGCTAAAATATATTTTCGCTCAAATCGAACAACATACAAAGCCTACCATATGTTTTTCACTCATCTAAACTAGACCTTGTACTCGATATGTGTGACAAAGGATCAAAAATGTTTTTCTTTTTGGTTGTAATGTGGGCTTAAGGTAAGGTGGGATACATTTGGATAAAAGTGACTACTTTTGGACTAATCAAGTTATCCTAACCCGACTATCCCTCAGTACAATCACTCAATCTCACTCTTCAAATTTCAACAAATCACCCCGCAAAGTGACTTCTTCACCTTCAAAAGTCCTTACAACTTAAGCGCTTTTCTTTTATGTGGGTACCACATCTTGGGACTACCCAACTTTTCTATTCAAATCAATCAAAGCACTTATATTTTAGCCTCTCCTCGATGGTACTAACAACTCTTTCTTTTTTTTTTTCCACTTTTTTTTCTTCTTTTTTCTTTTTTTTCTTTTCTTTTCGACTAGGAGAGGCTATTTTTCTCGGCTTTTTACCTATCATTTTGTTCTTCCCTTCATCTTTTGAATATCCACTTTTTTTCTTTTTTCTTCCCAAAATATTACCCAACTACCTTATAATCCTCCTCCCTCTTACTTGATTAATCCAGTTAAGGTCAAAGGCTTAAATCAAAAGTTTTTCGACTTGTGTATGGATATGAAATAATAGGCTATTAAGCTCAAATGGGCTAACTAGGGATAAATTATGAACTTTTGGCACAAAGGGTAACTTTTCAAAGCTCAAGAATAGGCTAAAAATAAAAACTACCTAAGATCATTTCCTAAGTTACAACACATACTTGACACATTCATAACAAAGACTCAAGGTAAGTTTTAGAGACTAATACACATATCCAATCAAAATTCACACCGAAAGAAATCATATTACTCCAAAAGTAGAGTACAATTAGGCTCAAATTCTCACAAGGTTAGTTTTGATCGAATATTTTAAGTTCAATTTCATCTCAAATTACCTCTCATACTCTACTATGTGTCAATTTTGCAACATTTTTCAAAAGCTTTTCATTATTAACTTATCATCATCCATTTTCCCTATTTTTTTTTCTTTTTTTTAATCACTTGTTACCACTAGCGA
Organism: Ajuga chamaepitys; assembly: GCA_958295605.1. NCBI lineage: Eukaryota > Viridiplantae > Streptophyta > Magnoliopsida > Lamiales > Lamiaceae > Ajuga > Ajuga chamaepitys. The sequence goes on along the minus strand of OY282499.1, from coordinate 31,304,989 downwards.
CTCGGGTTTTTCTTATTCTTATAGACTCCAACTAGCAATTAAGGACATAAAACCTAGAACTAAATTACTAAGACACTCAAAACAAACAATTAAACTAAAAACCACTACGACCCAACATAACAAATAACTAACACAAACGGGCTCACAGACCCAATAGCTCCAACTAAAGCAACAAAAACAGGCAAGTAAGTGGGCACATAGACCCAATAATCAACCCAAAAACATGAACAAACAGCAGCAAGCACATAGCAAAGCAAACGAACAAGCAATAAGAAACTAAAAGGCAAAAACAACAACAAATATAAATAGCTGCCAAGACGTCTCACGGTGCACCCCCTCCCCCAAACTTGGCTAAAAGCCAATGTTTGGAGGAAAAGAGTGGTACACCTTGGTGCTAACTTACAATCATAGTGGCAGCGGGGGTGGTTGGAAACCATGTTTGCCCCAAAATTGGGCCACTGCATCCCACCGAAGGTCCTGCTGCTGCCTCCAAGTGCGTTCCTCGTTGCTTCAGTCGAGGAGGATATTCAGAATAGCTCGTTGATCATGCAATTTTGTGTTGATGGTTTGCACAGCCCCTCGAACCTCTATTCAGTGCCTCTCTATATGGGTGCCAATTGACTGCACCTCTCGGTGATAAAGCTAAACATCGTCCTGGAGAGATGCTATCAGTCCTTCCACGTCCTTAGTAAGCTCGGACGCGGATGCAACTGTTGCTTGCTGACCTCTTCTTCCTAGACGGTCTAGGAGCTCTGCTGCAGCCTTCGGGTACTTGCCCTGATCGAAAGACATCGGAGTCCGTCATTTGGGAGGACCCAAGGTGGTCCTCAGTGGATAGGGTCAAGTTGTCTGTATCATTGACGCGCATTGTGGCCATTTCTATCTCGAAAGGGAGTTGAAGGTAGGGTCCCATATTTTAGTAAACACGCGGGACTTTCCCATCTTCTCCCATCACCACTACTTGCAAATTCTCTAGCAACTCCCATGTGAACTGGACCTCACCCTTAACCGGTATCAAATCATCTAACTTAATATCATCAAAAGATGCGGCTATAGGTATGATCAATCCTCCAATCATGATGTTGTCTTCCTGCTTCCGGATTACATTCTCTAAATGCTCCATCAATAGCTTAGCAATATCAACTTTATGCCCATGAAGCATTTCCAGATCATCTACAACTCGTCCTGTCTCATAGCCCCTGTTTCTCTTCGTGCAAACAAAGTGTGGGCAACATCTTCTGGATGTACCATATTACAAGATTGCGAATCCAAGAAGCTTTAGCGGCATTAGCTATATACCTTTGGGGTTCTAAGAGGTGGAGCGGTTGTCAATAAACCCCAAAACTCTTGAATATTGAACAACTCCGGAGGGTCTTGTCTGGCGGCCTTAGGGAAGCCATAAATCCGATCCAACTGGGCATAGGCTAGTGAACGTTATTTGCCCATCAACTAGAATGTGATGTCGTCCAATCAGTGAGAATGTAATGCACTTATCACAGTGATGGAAAATGTGATCAGAAACTCCAGTGTGAGTCTCGTGTAGGTACGATGTGCTTGCATGAATTTGAGCAAGCCTTCCTGGACCAGTAAAGCTGATCAAACCGAACATTGTGCTCGTCCCTCTCCAATGTGAACCCATATAAGCTTTGGCTATGATTTGGGTTATGTGCTCCCGGTTCTTCAACCATGGGTTGTTTTCCTTTGCTATGGCTGGAGCTTGCCTTTTTAGGAGCCATCTTAGTAAACCTACACACACGCAATCCAGCAAAATAGCAATCAATCGATAAAGTTCAATAAGTGAGAACTACCTCCTAGCAATCAATTACATCTAGTTAAACAAAAAGTTTTTCCTAGTCCTAATCGAAGTATAATTCAATCCTATTTACGAACTTCATTACATTCTAGCAACAACTCAGCCAAATTTCTTACTTTACACCCCCTATTTTGTGCTTACCTTCTAAGTTTATCAATTTAACTAGACTTATGGTGAAATTTGAATCATACGAACATAATTCATGCAAACTCAATTCATCAATGTCTCACACATAAGAACACAAAGGGAATAACAAAACCAAGCAAAAAGCTAATTTCAGTTCACGCCCTGCTCGATAAAAGTCCACAATGAACAAAACATGTTAAATTCGATATCGTTGTTATTCAACCATTCCAAACACAATGAACAACACAAATTCAACTACAATTAGCACCAATTTTATCCACAATTCAAGACCCACTCGATTTTTGTAACAAATATGCACTACAAGTGCCAATACTACTCAACTATGAATAAGCATCTCTTCAAACTCGAAAATTAACAAAATTCAACGATAATTAAGCATAAAAAATAGATTAGAGCAAATAAAAGCTTAGGTTAGCTTCATTTACCGGAGAAATTTAGTCGAAAAGTCGAACTTGGAAGTGCCCTAGGTTCGTCCAAATGGGTCGTAATCCATAAATTTGTGGTGCTTGTGTTTGTGATTGATTTTGGATGATTGTACGAAGTTAAATGCTCAATCAGATGTGTGAGTGTGTGAATGTGTTTTTCGCGTGCACAAGAGAAAATGAAGAAGTGAGGCAAACCTGGTATTTTCGCGAGTTTAAACATGTTGTGAACCTGTCACGGCCGTGCGTCTTACCTGTCGCGGTCGCAATAGCCTTAACCCAAAAGTGGGTGTTAGGTGTCGAATTTGTCGCGGTCGCAATGGCACGTCAATTTCGAACTCACTATCCAGGCCAATTTTGTCGCAACCGTGAGGGACAGGTTACTTTCTTATTGGCGATGCTTTTTGTCGCGGCTGCGAGAGGTGTGCCTCGCGGTCGTGACTCTTTTACTTTGCCTCAGCTTGATTTTCTACGTCTTTCGACCCCCGTTTCTTGCTACGCTCATCCATGTTGGTTCCTAAAACATAAAAAACACACGTAAAACATAAAATAAATAAATAAAATAAAAATAAAAAAATTACGAAAAACAGTAAACATCGGGTTGCCTCCCGACAAGCGCTAAATTTTACGTCTTCAGCCCGACAACCCCTGTTTCTTTATTAACCAAAGCCCAACCAACTATCTTTACTTACTCTCAGATTAGTTATGACTCTATTTAGCAACTCAGGACCTTCACAGCAGTATAAACGACATAGCATTTGTCTTTTTCTTTTAGGCTCACCCTATTATAAATGGGGAATGTGACTACTTTGTTTTGAATACGAAACATAAAATTCCCTTTAGGCATGTCTATTACATCTTGAATTGTTACCAGGAATGATTGACCTAAAATGAAAGGAACATCCATGTTCCCTTGCATGTCAACAACTAGAACGTTGCTAGGGAATTCAAAATTTTCAACTCGAATAAGCATGTACTCTACTACTCTCAATGGCGTTAGTACTGATCCATCCGCCAATTGGATAGTAGTAGAAGATTTCTTTACTACCCCTAACCCTAATTGTGCATACAATTTAAGAGTCATTAGATTGACACTTGATCCTAAGTCACACAACACATTTTTGAACACTTGACTACCAATAGAACAAGATATGGAAAAACTCCCTGGATCTTTCTTTTCGGTTGCCCTTTTTGTGCGAGTAGTTGTGTTCTTTAGGGGACTCGTGGTCTCCTTGATCGTTGCCTCTTTCTCAGCGTGCATCGTCTTTGAGTCCTTTATCATACAACCAGCTTACATGACACTTCTAACTGGAGACTCTTTCATGACCCTCTTTTCTCAATTTCTTCCTCGGGTTTGTCCTGCACTACAAAAAACATACTAGAACATTCTAAAGGAACATATTAGAACATTCCTCGGCTTAGCAAAGATATTATCATGTAAATCAAATTCAGATGAATCATTAAAGGAAGAAAGTAGTATTTTTTTTTATCTTTGTCATCGTTGCCTTCTTTCTTTTGTTGTTCAACTTTCTCCCTTGCTAATCTCTTCCTTGCTGCTCGTTCCTCCTTTGTCAACTTCTTCTTAGCTTCACGTTCTTCCAAAAGCTTAGCATGTTCAATGCGGAGTTGCTCATTCTTCTTTTTAATTGGTGCTAGAAGAAATGGAATGGGAGGTATGTATTCAGGGACATCGTCGATTATTTTTCTTTTCCGTGATGCAAAGTCAGATTCGACTACCTCCTCTTAGGTTTGATCTCTGCTCCTTGACTAGTCACTTGCTTGTTTAGCTCAATAAATCTTCCATCCATCTTTCTGTCCAATTGAGCTAATTTTTCACCGTACTTTGCAAACTGTGAATGTACTATCCCCTCCTGCGTTGGCTTTTGGCCATCATGGATCATACCATTTGTGACAGCAAAACCTGGCGGTGGGGTAAGCAAATTTTTCATGTTGCCATAGGAGAATTTTTGGTTATTCCGGTTAGGTGGATATTGATTGTGCCTAGGTTGGTTGTTCTGGAAGTTATTGAAGTTTCTCTGATTTACAAAGTTAACCTCATCAACATTTTCCTGTCCCGATGACTGTTGTGCTGAGGTATCAGTGTGTTGTTCTAACGTCAGACTTGTTAGTAGACTTACTTGGTTTGTCAAGGCAGATAACTGAGAGGTAATAGTATCGTTTGGCTCTGCTTCTACAACGCTAGCCACTCTTGGATGATTCCTCTCGTTCGGCCACTAATAGATAGTTCTTGTCATTACATCCGCATCCCTGACGTTCTTTTCCATCAGGCTACCCCCTGATGCTGCATCTACTTGGTTCTGTGCTAGAGCAAGCAATCCATTGTAGAAATTACACACTTGTTGTTTCTTTGAAAACCCATGCTTAGGACAACTCCGGATAAGATCCCGGAATCGCTCCCAAGCTTCGCCGAATGGTTCTTGATCCATCTACCTAAATTGATTGATCTTATTCTGCAAATCTAACATCTTGCTCGGGCGACAGTACTCCAATAGCAATCTCGTGCTTAAGTCTTCCTATTTTGTTACATCATCTAGCGAGTTAAACCACTGAAGTGCTTTGTCTTTCAATGAGAACGGGAACAACCTCATCTTTAATTGCTCGTGTGGCACATGGTTCATCTTGATTATTTCAGGCAACCTACGAAACTTGTTCAGATACACATTTGGGTCTTCTAGTGCGCTACCACCAAACTGGTTCTGCTGAACAACGTTCATTAGAGCGGGCTTCAACTCAAAGCTATTGACATTCAATGTTGGTGGTTGCACCCCTCCAAACTGATGATTTGGCATAGGGCGAAGACAATCACTTACGAGTGCGATGTCCTCATCTGTGTCATCTTGCACGACCTGAGCACGTCTCTGCAACTGTGGTGGTGGTTGTTGTTGCTGTAGATTTGTTACTCTATCATCCAGATGGGATAAGGCCCCCAATATCCGATTCAGTACCTCTTATTGGTTTGGATTCTATGGAGCGTTCTCCATCTCGACTATGGGATTTCTTCTCGTTCGGTGTTGGCGGGCAGTTGCCTTAATCTCAGGATCGAAAGGAACAAGATGCTCTTTTCCTTTTAACCTAGTTTGCATGCGAAACTTGAAAACACCAACAAAACGAAATACCACGTAATACTAAAATAAATAAAATAAAAATTAAATACCAAAATTTAAATTGTAGCAAAATAAAATCTAGTCCAGTATCCTCGTATTACTTATGATAAAAACTAAGACGCTAAACCTATTCCCCAGTAATGGCGCCAAAAACTTGACAGGCTCTAATTTTACCCCTAAAATACCACAAATGTATGGGTGTAGATGTATGTAGTGGAAGTCAAGGTCGATCCACAAAGAATAAGCTAATGTAGTTTGATACCCTAATTATCTAGGACTATCCTAACTAGACACTGGAATTGGTGAATGATTGATTACTATTAATAAGCTAAATTGCATATAGACTACTAAAACAAATTAATTAATAAAGGTGATTCAAATAAAAAATAATGTATCCTAGGATTTCGATTTCAGGAATTACGCTAATGAAGATTAATCTCTAACTTATAAATATTTAAACCAGTTTTACTATTTATTAGGCGGCACTTAATTAACCTAACCCTACTCTCGAAGTGACTAAGTCATAGATTGATTAAGATAATTACTCTCTCAAGTCAATTAATCCTAACAGCCCCTTAACCTTTGTCTGCACGATCATAGACAATCGCTCTATGTGTCATCGTCTATTAATAATTCCCTTCTCTCAAAGAAAATTTGGTAAACTAGTAAATTAAACCTAATTGGCCAGATTAAATTCAATTATAAGGATTAAACCAAACACATAGATAGATAATAAAAACTGGAGTCTATAAATCAAACAGTTAAATCAACATTGTTGTAAAACCCTACTTTATAATCCTAAGACACGAGTAGTTTATCTACTCATGCCTACTACCAAATCAAAACAATAATTTAATGAACATATTGTCAAGAAATAGAAAGTAAGCAAAGAATAATTAAACCCGATTGTTCGGCCCTTTGATTTTCGTCTTGCTCGCTCTCACGCCTTCCACTATAAGGTAAAAGTATGATAAATATGATGTGTTTCTGATGATCTTCTAATGATATCTTATGATGATCCCAATAAAAATTGAGCTTCTATGTCTTTTTATAAGCTTCGGGATGAGTCTTGGGGTCTATAAGCTTCTATTCCTACTAAGAGTAGGAAATCCTCTAAAAAATGGCCTTTTATCGCGGCCATGTGTTATGCCTCTCGCGATCGCGACTGGCTCAACTCAAAACCAGCTTAAAATAACACATTATGTCGCGGCCACGATGCATGTCTATCGTGGTCGTGATGCATGGACAATTTCACTTCACTTTCTAGCCATCTTTCGTCGCGGCCGCGCGTCTTCTCTTGTTGCGGTCGCAATAGTTCAATACCAGTTCATCTCCAGACTGGTTCGGATCGGTTCAGGCCGGTTTTTTCTTCCCTTTGACTTGTTCTTTTGTCCGATAGTCGTAAAATATAATTTTTGACCATGAAATACTCAAAATAACTCCAAAATAAGTCAAACATGTTAAATGTTCCAAATATAACACATCTACGCAACTTTCGACCAAATATGCATGTAAATGCTATCAAATATAATCCTAAATTGTCCTAAATGCATGCATAATTAATGTGTATCAACATGCTTACTGGAGCCTTTTCTCTACCACAATTCACTGTTAGTGTGCTAAAGAATTCAAACACAAGCTCCGTATATATGGGCCAGTTGGCCCCACAAGAAATATGTACAACTCATTTGTCCGGCGAGTAAGGCCACATCATCAGCGATCCCCAGTTCGTTTAAGCATGGGATATCCAGATACCTTGTGGGGCATAAACCTCTTTGGCACATCTTGTTCCATTGGTTCCTTACATATTCGGTGTCCCAGTGAGAAATTGATGTTATAATTCATCAAGTCTTCTCTGAGTTCGGACAATGGAGGAGGAGGTGCACTTGAGCTAGCACTGGCACTGGAAATAGATGTTTTTCTCTTTGGCATGTTAATGATAAGAGAAGGAAATATGCAAAAACCCAACAAATTCCGTTAAACTCCCTCAAACTAGAATTGAGGCATGTGTTTAAAGAATTGAACAATAATTGCATTCATAATATCCTCATACTAGTTTCAAAATAACACACTTCACTACACACAATTCAAAAACTTCCACTTTACTACA